>CM046727.1:24718215-26122215 GCA_025584915.1 Monochamus saltuarius | reverse complement strand
ATATCATCTGAATGTCATGATTGTGTTGCTAGTTCTGGTAATTCATTTTAAAAACCTTTTATTACATTGTATATTTTTCAAATTTTTAGGAGGATGTAAACATGCCATTGCTTTTTATACTGGATATTACGAAGATCTGATGAGCCAAGCACTACATCAATCGAATGTTATTGGAAGAAATCTGTATTGGCAAAAGTAGGAACAACCACAAAAATTCTAAAAGCTTCGGATTTAAAAACTGGCGAGGTAGTTCCGGAAATATGTGAAAATCAAAGCTTCCTCAATAAAGTTATACAAAAATCAAAAGAACAAAACTGTGAAGGAAATTTGATAAAATATTTCACATTGGAAACATCTATCAAGAAGCTTTCATTACACAAAAATACGTGTTACTTTATTTTGTATTTACTATGTATTTTCGGTAAAACAAAAATGTGAAAATACCCTATTACATATATCGAGACTGGATTGTAGTGAGCGGTTATTGAAGTACATAACGTTTGGAATGTATGTGGTTTTTCTCTTAGAATTAATATATTTCCAAAAATATTTCGAATTATTATTAATATTATTTTGAGTAAGCTGAATAAATCTATTGTAGTCGTAGTCAATACCATTTTTAGTTTGAATTCTCAATTCTTTATATTTATTAAAAACATCAAGATCTAGAATATAGAGAATAATCTAGTTAGAATATAATAATAATATCTATCTATATAATTAAGAATGCTAACTACATCCCTGCTACCCTGCTTGAATAATATAGTTTTCCTATGGAGAATTAGACATCATTTTTCTTAAACAAGAAAACTAGCCAAATAAGCCTGGCAATCTCTGACATAAACAATTTTGAACTGAGTTTAGTGTTGACGCCATTTTAAATCAGCATTCCATATCGGTCTTGAAGAGGTGGTGGAACGTAGGTAGGTTTTACAAAAATGTATGAAAGTTGCGAGTGATGTGTTTATTATAAACATTTGCATGCAACAGATATCATATGTGGCTGTAAAAGACAGTGACATTCAGTTCTTCATAAATGATTCATAAAGTTACAAACTGCATGAAGAAAAAACCGGACGAAATAGAAGTAGAGTTTGAAGTTATTGTGTATTGTTATTTGAAGTAGTAGTTTAATAATATTTTTACTAAAAAAATGTGACATAAACAACTTGTTTATTATTTCTTCACATGCTATCGTTTTATATTTATCTACCTATTTATTTATACTCTATTCAGAAAACGCTGCAAATCAACAGAATGAGACAGTTCTGTTTTCCTTTATGTTATACTGACTTGGCTGATTACAACGCATAAGACGCATTTTGGAACTTAAACATACACAATACACAAGCTACAAATAACAAAATACAAAAGAAAATCGATAATCTGAATTCTAATAGCTTCATAGTGTTTAGTAGTTCGGGCATAACTAGCATTTTATATTTTATAGTACGGTTTATTTAGTTTCCACTATCTGAAACGCATTCCATCTCTTAACATAAATACGGTAAAACTGCGATAGTCAAAACTAAAAGCAAAAGAAACGAAATCATAAACAAATTTATAAAAGTAGGTACCTCGTTAATATACAGGGTGATTCGGTTTTTAATGAACAAACTTCAAGGCTAAGTAGAACTTTGAAAAATAATAATTTGGGGTTTCATAAGGAAGATACAAGGTGTTAAAATTTGAACAAAAAACGTGTGTTTTTGATATAATTACTAAAGCAATGGAGATATTTAAGCCATACTTAGTACACAATGTAGTGTCATAAAATGTGAAACTATCAAGCACTTTGAACAACCAGTGGCGGAGATATGGGCACTTTGTATCTTTAATTTAGGAATGAAGTTGTATCGCCCTATATAATGTTAAAATTTTTAACATTTTTAAATGTGTATTTTAATTTCTAACAAAAATCCTATCTTATATTTTTTTCGTATCTGCTATGGTTACATAGTAAATTTGACTTTTTCTGTTATTTCACTGTTCCTGTCGGCAAATAACAATTATTAGTAATATTGTTTGATGGTAAATGATATCCGAAACGAGAAAATGTGTACCTATTATTAAATTACGTTTTCTATAAGTTAAAAAACTGCGATAGAGCTAAAGGAAAGTTAATAATTTTCAGATTAGTTATAAAAAAACTAAAAATTTTCGCAATACAGACATTTAATAAGTACAATTTAACCAAAACAAAATACTGAAAATTACATTAACTATCAATACCTACAAATTAGAGTATATGCTCAAAATGCCATCCTTGAACGGCAATAAAAGAGTGATAGCTGTCAATAAACTGCAATAAGAACTAATCTCCGCCACTGGCTGTTCAAAGTGCTTGATATTATACCATTTTATGACACCTTAACTAACTACACTGTGTACCACGTATGGCCAAAATATCTCCATTACTTTAGTAATTATACCAAAAAATAAAATCTTTCTTCAAACTTTAACACGCTGTATCTTCCTTATAAAGCCCCAAAATTATAACTATTATATAATAAACTGCCATTATATTTCAAAGTTCTACTTACCCCCGAAGTTTGTTCATAAAAACTGAATTATATACAGGGAGTCTGCAAAAATGTGGGAAATCTCTCGGGTGCAGATAGAACATGAACAATTTATTCCTACAGGCCCTCCCAACGGGGATATGTGTCCCTGAAGGACGCCGCTTGAAATCGGTTATTCTTGAATAATTTTAGTATTGAATATAAATATATAAATTATATTATACAATATCACATAATAATTAAAATATTTGCATTAATAAATTGCCATAGAATGTAAACAAACACGAAAACGCGATACCATTGTTTGTTTCCAAGGATACAGGTGCAGGTTACGGTGTTGGTGATGTAAACGGGTGTTTGTTTCCTGAATTTTTGTGGCATTTGTGGGTCATAGATACATAGTGTAATTACTGTGTAGATAATGTGATAATTATTAGTGGTGATGTGGTGAACTTACGGTATTGTTAAACGTAACATTTCTTTGTTTACAATATAGACCTGCTCGTGACAGTTACGGTAGCAATGCTGTTGGGTACCACATAGATGGTTTTACTTGAGGTATTTATAAAATTATGCCATGATTTCTCTTTAAATTACTTGTTTTAATTTGAAAAATAATAAGTAAGAGTAATGGACAATGATATTTAACATTTATTATTTTGTAAATGATACTACAGGAAACAACTACTCCGCGGACTAATGCCAGACCGGCTTTTTTTACTCCTGCATTATCTGTGTGGACAGCCAAGAACCCTTGTCGGACACACCACCAGACATAGACTGGTTTCGGGCTTATTAGCCCTCATCAGTATGCCATAGGTGAGAAGACCAACAATTGAACTGGCTGTTCCTTCATATGTATGTTCACATATACACTGAGAGCAGGTGAGATATATTATGAGAGGTCTTAAAAGGTCTTCATAAACAAAGTTCCAATGCTGCCTTTCATCGCGTTTCATCGTACTACACCACATTTTTCTTTTCAATTTTTAGCACGGTCAAATATTTTTTATTAGGCGCTGTATGCTGTATTCGTACATAATGACATAATGCAATACTCATCCATTTGCCCGGCGAGATACACTCTCTGGTGCTCATTTTACGAGTCTACTTTGCAACTTTATTCAATACCAATGTCTATTTAACACCTAATAATATCACAAATGCCAAATTAACTCTTCTAAACACATGTACAGCGTTGTCCGAAAGCCTAGAAATCGTATGAAAATATGACCTAAAGACTGCTGTATTTAGATATACACGTTATTAACATTAGGCGAACCGTGACTGAAACGGTTTTTACAATTTGCAGGATTATGTTTTTATATAATAATGTATACTTTTATCGTAATCATTACCTTGTGCAGAAACAAGTGATGACTGATGTATAAAATTTCACTAGTCTCAACATATAAATAGAACTATTTGAAAGTATTAACTCAAAAACAATAGCAATTTTTGTGATACGTACAATTTTAAGCTACAAACCATCGCTGTTTTACCATTTTATGTCATTTTTGCAGTAATTCGTCAGTCATCAATTTTCTCAGCAAATCAGGATTCGCTGAAAAGATTTGCTGCTCGCTTCAGGATGATCTCATGAATAAATTTTAAATAGAATATAAATTAACATGATTGACTTATTAATTATTTCTATCTGCTTTAAAAACGTATCTTCGCGCCTAGAGCTCAGCTCATAAAACGTCTGGCCAAGAAATAGTTTTTATAATTATAGTAATTACACAGAGTGTAACGTAACCTGGGTTATTTCTGAAATGATAGATAATAAACATAACCACAACGTTAGATGAAATCGTAAAAGAATTATGCAAAATATAAAATAAATATCTGGAATTGGGTGTGAAATAAAATGTAAATCAAATAAAGGAAATCCAGGTCACTTCAGCGAAAACTTGATTCTGAAAAATTCCAAGAATTTACATTTTTATCGGATTTTTATTTAGTTTTACAGTACAAACTAACAGCATTTTATTCCGTTATTATATTAATTTTATTATAACATATTTTGCAGACATACGTAAAAACATACATAATGTTTATTGGAAAATAAATTAGGCTAAATAAAGTTAAGACAAGGTACAAATAATTGGGAATAACATTCTACATTTTTAGTAAATTACAACAGTGGCAAAGGAATTATGGCAAAAGCCAAACTGAGGAAATTTTCGAGCAAATTGAACCAAGAATTTTAAAGAAATAGTATAATTCGATTTCTAACCGCCAATTTATCAAAACAATAGCCCGTATCAGATCAAATCATGCTTTATATCCCAAACATAAACATTAGTTGATTGAAAGTCCATATTGCGCATGTAATGAAACAGGAGATTTGCAGGATATTATCTTGGAATGTCCTCAGTTCTCAATGCAACGAGAAACATTCTATCAGGAGCTTTCAAAAATGGGCACTGAAATTCCAGTGAATCTTGTATATTTGCTTTTTACCAATAACACAAATATATATTATAGTATGTATAAATTCATTCAGAAATTTAAAACAAATATCTATGGCCAATGCAATTATAAAGTTGCAACATAAATAAATTTTAGAAAAAAAAGGAACAAAAAAAAACAAATAATAGATAAATGATGAGAAAAAGATACCTACGGTTCAAAGGAAGTTGTTAAATTGAAACAAACAGGTGGAAGAAATAGTGTATTAAATAAAAAAAATAAAGGAAATATTAAATAGTGCAACAAGTAAGTTGTACGAGTTGCATACAATATTTTTTCTACGTTCATGCAAAAACCAAAAATGTTATTTAGATGACACTAAGTCTAGAAAAATGTGACGTCGATTTGAAAGTTTATGTTTGTCATGATGACAAAACGCTGCAGTAGAATGACAGATGAGTGCAATAAAGAACCACTTTTTCCACTAAATATAGTTCAATAAAGTATTGTTTTTGCATGAACGTAGAACAAAAATACAAAAATAATCGGAAATTTATAGGTTAAAACTAACACAACTGAAATTACAAACACACATGACATTTTAGACACTGACAGCATGCAAAAAGGATATTTTTATTTTTAGTTTGTAGAAAAAGAAAGTTATTTGTTATTAATGAAAATTCTTATAGATTTCAATGGAATTAATGGTAAAAATCAGAAACTATGACAAAATTAGGCACACTTTTAGCAACAAAGCAACAACAGCAAAGATGAAAATCAAAACATCAAAGTATTCTATGAATTGTGTTTATTTGAATCACAGTATACTAAGCAATCAGTAGGGAAACTCAGCTTTCCCGCGTCTTCCAAAAATCCGCCATGTTGTTGGCGACTGACAGTTATTACTATAATTTCTCAACCAATACTTCAATTTATATAAAACTAGACTGGATTACAACAGTTAATTAAGTATTAATGCAAAGTACGAAACAACTCTGGTTATGTTTACGCCAAATTATTAGCAATTTATTCGTATGTTCTGTGAATTCCGACATATTCTAGGCGACTTTTTCAAGAGTGGTGGTATTTATAAACTGACAGACGTATTTCATTCATAAATTGTCTAAGATTCCGTACTGATTGCTTAGTATACTGTGATTTGAATGAAAGGTAGTCAGGCGAATAGACAGACGTAACATTGTCATTGTCGTTGTTAGCAGGTAATCCTGACGGACCTGTATTAACTGTTACCTATATTATTATCAATAACAATGTTCAATTTCGTCCTTACTACATTTGGCAACGCTATAAAAAAACGACCGCATGGTAGTTGACAGATTTAAGCCATCTCAGACGATGACTATCAAAGGCGCAGATTTTCCGAAGAAACATAGAGCTAATATTCAAAAATATTTTTTTAACTTCTAGGGCTCCCTGAACACGTGGTTAAAATTTTTGTACTTGATGGTAGTTAACCCTGTATAATAAATAATACAAGTAAAAAATATCAAATACTATTTTAAAGTTTTACGTGTTCTGAATTATTTTTAAATGTTCTTCAGTCAAACAAAAGATGTCTGTGGATAAAGTATGTAGGTATTATACATTAATAAAATACTATAAATAGTTCCCTTTCAACTTCTATAACTGAAAACTATGACTTAGGTATTTAGACTTTATGTGTTCTCTTCTGCTGTACAGATTAAAGTGCATTAAAACGGTAGTAAAATAATAAATAACCGCCGAAATAAATGTGTTCAAGGAGACGGTTTTAATTACGTTTAAGTAAGTAACACGTAAATAAACACTGTTTACTTTTCATCCTGAATGTGTACCTAATATATACGTTTTTAGGAATCAGATAGTAGCTACAGATATCTATCTTACCCACGTGTTTCTTTTATTTGATGATACAGTCCCATGTACTCACCTGGAAAAGAAAACAATTATTAGATATTTTTATAAAAAAGATTGTGTACAAATAACATTGGGCACATTAAGTAAACAATTGAATTTTGTAAACACATTTCAATTATAAATTCTGTACAATGTTTAATTTAGAAGTTTCTTTTTACAGTTTTTAGTTTAACAAATGTTGGAAATGACCACGTTCAGCCAAAATAGAAGCTTCAAATTTTTCTTGAAATTGCAGCTCGAAAACCAAACGAATTTGTGATTCTCATTAAGATTTTCTGCGATCTTCCTGGTACCTACTAGTATTTGGGGTGTATTCGTCACCTCTCTTGCGCTCTTGGATTTTTGACCTCTACTTAAGAAACACTCTGTATAATCTTTAATCTAGTATTTTTAACATAATCCAATTTCGAAAACTCGATTAAATTTATTATAGATTTATTAAATCTTGGAATTAATCTAAAAATCAATAAGGCAATCCGATTTTTGTGTATGTAAATTGTAAACATAAACCTAACATTTTTTAATTATTTCCAGGATTGTGTAAATCATACTCTAGTTCCGCCAAGCGCTGATGAAAATCGATGTTGAATTTAATGCACAGTAATGTGATGGTAACCATGGATATATATCGCTGAATACTGGGGTTGCACCCTTCAGTTATTTGCTGATTGCATTCCTAACTTTATTATTGTCTTGTTTCATATCACAGATCTCAATGGAGCAATACAGCGCAGCTGAAATGCAAGATTACTAAAACTAATGGCAAACTTAGATTATAAAAATAAATTAATTACAACGATAACAGATTAAACGATTGCCGTTACGATACAAGCTAATGTACTGTGTTTACAACATGATTTAATGAATTGTCTGCACTTCTGAGCAATTTTCTAGATGTGGCAACGTGGTTCTGCGTGACATTATGCAAATGAGCCTGCACACCTGTGAGTACAGCTGCACTACTTTTGTTATTTTATTCGCGCGATGTGTGCCAGAATCGAAGAAATCATGACCATCTCTATTGGTTTCAGATGATCGCCAGAATGCGAGTAATGACTTTTCTCCATTTATGCGCGAATTAAATTCATTGCAAACTACTTGTCTGCGCTAAGTAATGCAGATAGATGATGTACTTACATCATAATAAAATACAAATTTTTTATGTCGCTTTCTAATCAGTTTTAAGGTCGGTTTATCAATAATAGAAGTTGAACTACGATGTAACTAAATCAAGTTTAGTTACTGCGACGTGCAATGCAAAATTAAAGGCTATTCATTCAGAACTTCAGAGGCAGAAAGTTCCAAGTCCAATATCAACATTTTAAAATACACAGGTTAGACGAAAGTGGGTTTCAAGATTATACACGTTTTTATCCAAATCTAAGGTAATGAATATAAACATAATAACAATAATGAATAATAATAATAATAATAATAATAATAATAATAATTTTATAAATAACACTCTTATAATAAAAATGGAGACTTGAGCCTTTATGCGTCGAAAGAAATATCGGTAGTGCTTTTAGCTCTGTAATACCAAAAATGGAGTTAAAATAATTCAAAAACTACTGGCAGATTTTCAATATTTTTTTTTAGATTATAGTTTTATTTATATATCCTTAATATTTTAAATTATTATTAACTGACTATGTTATTGTGACACAATTTGTGCCTACAGGGTGAAATATGTTTTATTAAAGAATCCTTATTATTGCTGTCCTGTTCAAAAAATATTCGATATATTTTTGAGCGCTTCGTGTCGACGGGCTATATCCCAACAGAGGGTGTGATTATAACGATTTATTAACTCGTTTCGACATCAATTCTGTGCAATTTAGAAGGAATTTTTACAGTTTCAAGTTTTTAGATGCACTTCTAAATAATGATATCGACTATACTCAAATTTTAAACTACATTTTTTAACTAATAAAATAGCTAGTCGTACTCCACGAACTTTTTTTATTACCCCATCGCCAATACTAACGTTTTATTGAAATCTTCTATATACAGTGATTCAGAACTTATCTAAAAAACATTCGTAATAGATGCGTCACGAAAAATGGAGTCGATATCGTAAAAACAGTTGTTGTAAAATCTTTATAGTTTCAGAGTAAACAATTATTGAAGTTGTAGTATTTTCAACTTTTACATGGCTTTACTGTAGTCTCTAGCCAGGCGATTCCGAATACTGAAATCCCATTACATTTTGTAGGTATCAGTTTTGTGATTCCAGTCTTTACATTAATTTTTCAAGTGTCAAAATGGCTTATATGTATAGCAACTTGGAGAATATGGATATCGTTTCAATGTATGATGATGTGAAAATACTTTAGCAGAACGATTTTCCGGTAAACATATGCCAAATGCAGCGACTTTCACCGCGGTATGCAGTGAGTGCAAGTGTAGTGCAACGCGAGGGAAATTTGAAACCAAATCGTGGAAGAGATGGAGGTCCATGGCGTAGTGCAGCAGTATGGTTTATCATACACGAGGCACAACATAACGAAACCAGCAAAATGACTCGACTGTCGGTACCATACGACCAAATAATTAAGATTTAAGACGCTTTTAAAGGATAGGTTCACAAACATCGCTGCATGAGCGTCATCTGACGGTCATTTGGAAAAACACTACTACTTGAGAAAAATTAGCATACAGAAAACTGTGTCACAATTTAAAAAAAAAGCAGTTGGCAGTATAACTGGTAGAGTTCGCTGTAAAAATCTGAGGTTAAAACATATAACATGATTTTTTATGAACATGAAACATGGATGCAATGGATGGCTAAAAATTAATATATTTTTGCAACGTGATGAAAGTAAGTTATCGCTCTAGTGACAGTTAATTATAGTTAGTGAAATGATTATCTAAATTGCCTTGCCTGCTTTTGTTTGTTTTATTTTTTAATATAAAATACTGTTGAATATACTGTGTACCAAACTGCAAAAATATTATTCCTATGGTATCACAGATACTTCTTACAGAAATCAAAGCATCTGCAGAGTTACTGCAGACAGGGATTAGAATCAATTCGCGAATTATGTAAACCAGATTTTAATTTCACGAAGAAAAATTTAATCCAATTCTATTAATAATAATTGATAATAATAGCGTCAAAAGCAGTCGAATTTGCTGTATAAAATAGGCGTTATAAAATATTATTTATTTCTTTCCATTTTTTCCGGTCGCCGATTGAAAGCTCTGCCTTATCAAGTTTTACAGTGGGCCAGTTTCCAGTACCGTGCAGAAGTGTATTTTTAAATCATTTTCGACCTGCACTTTTTGATTTTTTTTACAAATGTATTTTATTAGATAAGTTCTGAAACAACCTGTATAAAATAATTAATTACAACACTATATCTACAGCATGTGTTCATTGTAATTTGAAAACATTGTATCCTATCTTCAAAAGTGCCATTGATTAATGAAATACTTGCAGTCGTGTTAGTTTTATTAATTTTTATTTTGTAGTTTAATTTTTAAACTTTGACTTGTAACTGGTATGTACTGTTAGATAAATACATGTATTATTAATATTTGAAGTATGAAATTCCCAGAATAAAGGTTTACTTACCTGTTAGTTTTTAAACATCTTTACAATAATATAAAACTCCTTAAATATTTTTTACTGTGTTGTAAAGGTATTTAAGCTATGTAATACCTATAAAGCAATTTTGCTATAATTTTTTGCAATTGTCATATGCATGTTTTTTGAAACCGAGTTTGTAACCAAATATCTCGGTATGCTACAAAAATTAATCTGGCAAAATTAACTAACAAAAAAAATCATAACTGGCTTAAAAAATATCAAAACACAAATAAACTTTTTAACATAATATAATAACAGGCAAAATCAACCATAATAGATGAGATCTGACCGAGGATCTGACCTATTTCTGCATTTCTAGGATTACCTCTTCTCTTCTCCTTTAATTTTAATTGATCAGATAACTATAAAAATTAACATATAGGTATAATAAATTAAAATTATATAAAAAATTTAATTTTTAAACTACAGTAACAAAAGTGTTATGTAAATAGATCCGATCTCATCTATTCTGACTGATTTTGCGAGCTCATTGTTTAAAAGTGAACTTGTGTTCTGAAAACCAATAAATGAATAATTTTATTAAGTCCGGTATGTCTTCTTTGTTAGTAAATTTAGCTAGATTAATTTTTAATTTAGATAGTTATGAATTCAACCTTGTCTATAGAATTGTTCATTAGCATACATAGGTATTTGATTTTATCTTGTATAAAATCCAAAATATGCAATTTTTAATGTCATAATACATGCAAAAGACACATTGTACCGTAAAAAACAGTTGATACGCTTGGTATTTATACACGATTCTAAAAATAATAAATACAGACGTAAATATTATTCATATGTACTGTTCACTGTTTACTATAGCACACATATACTATATATACCTAAGTATATTATCTAATCAACACATTCTTATTTTTTCAATTTTCCACACAAATTTGAACAGTCGCAGTAAAGCTTTTATTTAATTTGAAAATTTAAATCAACTTGGTATGATGCACATCACAAAACATCCCTCCTTATGTATGCAGGATGTTTTTAAATGAGGTTGCAAAAATCACAGATTCCTGAAAATAAATCGATTTAACCTAACATACTTAGATCCCAAGTCGCATAATACGCAAGATACAGGGTCAGTTAGTATTTTCGACATTTGTAAATAACTTCTTCAGAAATCCAAATGTTTACATAAAATATGTAAATCAGAGGCTTTTGCGGGCGAGAAATTCAAATTTATTTATAATTTTGACATCACTGGTAGAGGGCGCCATTTGTGTCACACCATGTTTCTTTTAAATGGCAGGACTTTTTTGCAGTTTCCCCCGTTTTATATGAAAAAGGTATACATTGCTGAAGTCGGTAGGAGTAACCATTTTTTAAATAATCCTATTTGAAATGCTCAGTGCACCAAGTAAAAACGGTTTTGGTTTTAGTGCCCTTTCTGCTGAAAGTACAGCAAAAGGTTTCTTGAAAAAGTTGTTCAGAATGGTAAATTATGGAGATGTGCAAAATTTCAAGATCGGCGAGGTAAATATTTGGATTTTTAAGAAGTTATCTATAAATATCGAAAATAAAATTTTAACTTTGACACTATCTTTTTTATTATGCGACTTGGGATATACAGTGTGGAAGATAGTATGGAATAAATTCATTATTTCTAAAACAACGAAGTTTCATGAAATTTCCTCGGACCCGTCGATTTTGCTTTTTAAAAACTCTTTTTTCTATACCAACGCATTTTCGACGTTCATTTGTTTCGCGTGATGACGTCATCGGATATTTTTTTAAATAGAACCCCTATATTTTTTCATCGGATTCTTGTAGAGCTTAACTTGCTGAATTCAAAAATGTATAATTTCAACACTTTATTCCTTCAACTTTAGCAATAGTGCAACTATTGAAAACTGTTATCGTTTCAGGTAAAGTCAAAATGTTACTTGAAAAAGTTGTTCAGAACGGTAAATTATGAGGACGTGCAAAATTTTAAGAAGATCGGCGAGGTTTGATTTTGAAACCATTTTTCAACAAAGCATTTTATCAAAGCAGGCCGATCTTTTTATAATTTTTCACGTCTCCATAATTTACCGTTTTGAACAACTTTTTCAAGTAAAGTTTTGCTGTATTTTCAGTAGAAAAGGCACTTTACCTGAAACGATAACAGTTTTCAATAACTGCACTATTGCAAAAGTTGAAGGAATAAAGTGTTGAAATTATACATTTTTGAATTCAGCAAGTTAAGCTCTACAAGAATCCGATGACGTCATCACGCGAAAACAAATGAACGTCGGAAATGCGTTGGTATAGAAAAAAGAGTCTTTTTAAAAAGCAAAATCGACGGGTCCGAGGAAATTTCATGAAACTTCGTTGTTTTAGAAATAATGAATTTATTCCATACCTTTCTTCCACACTGTAGGTATGTTAGATGAAATCGATTTGTTTTCACCTAATGAATCTGTGGTCTCATTTTTGCTACTTCATTTAAAAACACCCTGTATACTTTTGAAACTTTGAGAATTGTCAATGTCTAATGGGAAAAAATCATTTTACAATGTTTTACAAATTTAAACAGTGTGTGGCTAAGAAATGCCCCCAACTCTTTATTGGCATATATGAAATAGATCCTATGATCGTCACAGTGTGACCATTTTTTCATGACGTATACATGATTTGTCACAAATGTGTCAATTGTGCGCGCGACCGCTCATTATCATTTGGCCGAGTACTTCAGTTGCGTCAAGAAGTAAATATAGAAATACAAAAACCGTAATGAATGAAAAACCAATTACTTGTTCTATACTTATATGTATAACGGTGCTTAACTGAGCATAACATTAATAATTAATCGAAGCATTTACGAAAAACATCAGAAAACAATTAAGTGAATCCATTTATTTTAAAAATATCTGAAATTTATTTTAAAGAAGTGTTATTTTTATAATATTTTTTACGAAAACGAAAAAACAATACTTACGTCTGGATTATTCATGACATATGATTGGAAGAAATCAAAATTTATACAAAATTACTACAAATATTTATGAAAATCTGCAATCTACAGGGTGTTTCAGGAGGAGACGTACACACTTTAGTATGTTATTCTATATTCAATCGTAAGCAAAAAAATTCCTATGAACTTAGGTCTGGAAACGCTTCATTTAGGATATACAGGATGCCAAATTAAAAAAAAAAATTATTACATTTTCTTTAATAACTCTCGACTACTTTGAGTTAAATTCATGAAATCTTGTCTGGCGAGGTCTTCTTTTTTAATTTGACATCCTGTATATCCTAAACGAAGCATTTCCACCTAAGTTTATGGGAAATTTTTTGCTTAAAATTGAACGTAGAAGTAGAATAACATACTGAAATATGTACATCTCCTCAAACACCCTGCATTTTATATAATTGAAATTATTTTTGAAAATATATTTAGTACGTATTACTAATATCTACAAGTACATATTAATACATTATTTCCATGATTATCTGAGGAAATCTAATCAGATAAATTATTAAGTTTATTAATAACGGTTGTGTTATAATTTAAAGTTTATTTAATTATTGATTCAAAGGCGTGGGAACGAGTGCTGTAAAATTGTAGTTTTACAAGTGATAGAACTGGTATTACTTACACGAAGTTATATAAATAAGAAATACTGCTTTACATATATGTATACTTCATTATTCATTTAAGTATAACTGTCAAATGTAGAGGCTTCGGTGTTTATAAATACAGTATGCGCCAAAAGTATGGAATAAATTCAATAAAAACGAAACAATTATTTTTTGGGAAAAATCCTCGAACAGGTCGATTTTTAATTTAAAAAATACATATTTTAGCGTAAAATGCGATTTTCAAATGTCATTTGTTTTCGAGTAATGACGTCATCGATTTTTAAATGGCAACACCATATTTTTTCCTGATTCTGAAAGATCGTTTAATTCTCTATCAGACAGTACTAAAATTTTGCTCTCTTAAATAGAAAGTTTTCGAGTAAATGACGATTGAATGTTAGAAAACGTAAATTTTATCCATAAAAAAGTAACAATTCTGAGGTATGTAAAATAAAATACAATTGATTAAATTTTATACTTAAATTAAATGTTCGAATTGCCATCCACCAAAACATTGTGTACATTAATAAACCACGTAATTTAGAAGAACTTCAAAATCGCATTCGGGACGAAATACGCAGGGTTACCCCAGAAATCATTCATAATGTGCAAGAAGAATTTCTTCACAGACTTGCGCATTGTCAAGAAGTTGGTGGATGGCAATTCGAACATTTAATTTAAGTATAAAATTTAATCAATTGTATTTTACATACCTCAGAATTGTTACTTTTTTATGGATAAAATTTACGTTTTCTAACATTCAATCATTTACTCGAAAACTTTCCTATGTAAGGGGGCAAAATTTTAGTATTGTCTGATAGAGAATTAAACGATCTTTCAGAATCAAGGAAAAAAATATGGTGTTGCGATTTAAAAAAAAATTGATGACGTCATTACTCGAAAACAAATGACATTTGAAAATCGCTAAAAAATTTATTTTTTAAATTAAAAATTGACCTGTTCGAGGATTTTTTCCAAAAAAATAATTGTTTCGTTTTTATTGAATTTATTCCATACTTTTGGCGCATACTGTATTAATTATAATAAGCATGCCATTTTTACTGATAAATATTTTAAATTAATTTGGATTCCATTCCATTCTATGATACAAATATTTGTACATGATTGAAAAAAAGACAAAATAAACAGAAAAAACAACCTATATTTATAAAAATTGTTACAATCACATGTGTAAGATGTTTTGATTTATAAGTAGACAGCAAATTAACACAGGTAAAAGTGAAGTGTTATAAAGACAAATAGCAGTTATCAGTAATACTCATAATAACCTACTATACCATATGTATGTCATAACATAAATAAAGGTGATTCTATGGATATTTTTAAATAGAATTAACATCCATGTATAGCTTTTAAGTTATACAAGAGACAAAGTACAGAAATTTAAAGAAAAATATATTTATTAAACAACTGACTGATTTTAATATTCGATAGAAATTGATAAAATTACGGCAAACTATTTATCTAAATAAAGGCAACGATTGAATGAATACATATGCATATGTCAATTACTGGAAGCGATATTTTGAAGAAAATATGAATTATTTGTTCGTATGCCGTAAATCTTCTGAATTCTTGTCGCAACTGTATGTAAAAATGTCTGCAAATAAGTGAAACAAGCTAATGTTCATGTTTTTTACCAGCGCAACATAATTTCGCTGTACACAGCATAATTGGCAAAAATGACGAAATAAAATCATTTAAATGCTAATTGAAATATGACTGGGTGGCGCAGATGAGATGCAATTGAAAATAATCAACCGATCAATAACAATAATGGCGTATATTAAAGCGAATGTACAATGAATAAAGAGTCACTGCTACGCTGAAAGCTGAAATATTGTAATACTTAAAAGAACAAATTACACACCTAATAACTACTACCGTATTTGCCATGTCCATTTTGAAAATCACCGTAATTCATTAACCTGCATCGCTTTTATTACTGTTAATAGACCAAAATTTACATGAGATACTAATTCAACGTGGAAAACCAACAATTATCCGTTATTTATATACTTTATTATAATCCTCGCTGCGATATGAATCAAACCCGAGGTTTATGTTGTATTTTAAGTGGTGGCCCACGGGAAGGCAATTTTAAAATTTTAATGTAGCTTCGAGTCTTCGGGGCATCAAGACTGGTAGTTTGACCAAATGCCCTTCAAATTTTTTTGTAGATAATTACATGTAATCACATCAACGTTTATGCAAACCAACCGGATATTGTAAAATGAAAGCATTATGCTAGAAATAACAAAGCCTAAAGTGTTGGGAGAGATTCGAAATTTTTTAATTACAATTTTAGGCATTTTCGAAAATTTATGCAAACTGACATGAAAGGTCAGTCACATGGCTTAACATGTCTTATATGATAGGGTTCCTTACATAAATCGATTTAGGCTGGCGTTTCAAGGACAATGAATCGTATTTACATATTTCTTATTAGCGTAGAACCAAAAATATAATGCTGAAATTGAATCATTTCCTTTAACTTTTTGGGGGAAATGCGTTAGAGAACATGATAAATCGTGAAATGTATCTTATCACTGTGTCCCACACACCGTGAAAAATACATTACATCAATTCAAGCCTTACCAGTTTTTTAAAAGAATTGTGCGGGATGTGATAATGTTTATAATGTCATAAACAATTTTTTCAATGTGCAGTAGACCTATAAAATTCAGGATATTTTATGATAAAACATAACAGTTGAAAATGATGCCTTATTTCTTATTATAAATGACTTGTCAGCCTGGAAACTGTTATACAACCTGGAAAAAACTTGTATAATTCACACAGTGAAGAGATGTTCTTTCTAACATACTCAGATTTTTAGACTGTCCCAACAAACATCTATGAAATTCGTTGAAATTTGCGTATAAAACAGCCCCTTAAAGTAACTTGATAATTAATGGATTTATAATACAGGGAGAGCCACGCACACCCCAATCGCATATATCGGAAAATAACCGGTTTTGCTGCAAAACCCCTACTTTAAACAACATTTTAATAAGGTTATATACGGTTTTACTTTAAACTGATCACTGAAATATGAAAAACTTATCAAAATCATGCAAAACCTACAAAATAAATGAGTTTGATAACCTTCATATATTTTTTGGTATTAACGATATTGTGTGAGACTACTCTGCGGACTAAAGCCCCGACTAGCGTTGAATTACACCCACGATATCTACCCATATATTCTTTATTATTAGCTTTTGTAACATTTTTTACTGTATTGTAAAGGTATTTTAAGCTAATATAAATCAAAGCTCCTACAATTTCTATCAATGAAGTCATATGTCTCTCTGATACCAAACATCTAGGTTGTATCTATGTAGTTTTGACACAAGTGTTGTATTAATATCCATAATAGTTGTTTATTGTATAAAACACGAATGCAATACAACGTTTTATCCATAATAACATCATGGGGTTAGAATTATTGGAATTTAATACAAAAATATTCGCACGACTTGATATTGCTTAGTACTCAATGAAACACATTGCAAGGAAAATCCAAGAAAAATATAGCTGTTCTTTACAAGAAGAGGGTTACCAGGGCTGTAATTAACGGAAAGGACGTTAATTGTGATAAAACAAAAAATGAAATGTATATTATTATAAATGTAAATGTTAATATGTAAATAAATTAAATTTCATTAATTTTTTCATTATTCTACTAGTGAAATAAAGTTACTTTATTCCACTTGTGAAATAAAGTTACTTTATTCCACTTGTAAAATAAAGTTACTTTATTCCACTAGTGGATAAAGTATAACTTCAGACGGTTCATGTGTGTGGATAAAAGTGCGATTATAAGGTAATTGTGGATAAATATTATTATTTTGCACTATAGCTGCATTTTAAATTTTGCAGTATGACATTTATAACCAAATATTGTTAATTTTAATTCGTGCAAATCTATAAACCTATAATTTAAAGAAGAATAATCTATTCTATAATTAATAATATTTTATTTATATTTTAACAAAAGATTATTCTTTAAGTAAATCTTAAATTTAGTGTTATTTCTAGAAAAGTTTTAAATTAAGTATAAGAATACTTGGATATCAAGAATATGTAAATATTTACATCAAATATACTTATTACTGAGTTAAACATATGTATGCACTTACCCATGTAGGTCAATACTTTTAATTTATAATAATTTAAATAGATTATTTATCAACACTTAACATTGTTTCAAATTTAATTTTTTAAATAATATTAATTTATATCTTAATTTTTATAATTAGATATTTACAGATGATATTTGCAGAGTAGCTAGTTTCATAAAATATTATTAATACCTAATAAAAAATGTAAAAAATATTTTCAATTCGATGTTGAACTTTGACCAACTATTTTATATACACCCTGTATGACTGAATGATTCGTTTCGCTATTAAGTCTACCAATTTATATTAATCTAATTATTCAAATCGATCACAAAATACTAATCAACCAAGAAAGTTATGATTATAAAAATTTATATTTTTTATTTACTTAATTAATTTCGCCTTTTTTTATCTAGTAATTATAAAATTAAAGTAGCTAATTAGAGAATTAAGTGTCTGTAAACATTAACGGCAATTTTCTCTGATTGACTCAACTCTCAACATTACAAATACGTATTAATATCCAATAACAAACATTTATTATTTGAATGTGGATCCACACATTTTTTCCACATGTCGAAATTCATATTTATAGGTATACTTATTAAATCAGAACGCCCACAAAATGCGATATTAAATTTTATGGCGACGCCAAGATGTTTAAATTACAAAACGTTTAAAAGAAGCAAAATCAGTTTATCTGCCTAGTTAGTTTCTGCGAGTCTAAACAATATTAAAGCGTTTCATTTTAAAAGAACACGTGACTCCTCATCTGTTTTCTACCTTGGCCTGTTGGCAGAAATATAGCACAAATGTCTGTTTTTATCGTGATGCAAAGATGTGTAAAAACTATATTTCTGAAGTATTTTAGATAAAAATTTGTGTGTCTGACCTCTTACGAGACTAAAAATATTTCAAGAATTGTGTAGAACGACTCAAATTCACATATGTTGTCTCGTAAAGAATTATCTTCATCACCAAGAGTTTTCAACACATTTCAATATGCTGTCAAGTTGCCATATCGTCATTTATATGTGTATAGTAGTTTATTTTTTCTTGTAGTTGCCTCTAGTAACTACGTTTGATAATATTTATTATAGTACCTAGTTGTTGTCGACACTAGGTATAATCGTTTACAATAATAGTGACACTTATTAAAATTATTTCTTTTGAACTGCTGACGTATTCATAATGAACTTAAATTTTTAACAATAGCTATTAGTACGCGGTGTAGAACTAACTACATCTATCGGCCATTCGCTACTCCATGCCGGACTGAAGAAAATGTCACAGACACGAAGCGTTCTACATGCAGTAGACACCATTGCTGTCGACCTTTATCGCGATAGGCGAGAAACGATATTTTGCAAACACGGAATTCCAGGAAACAACTACTCTGCGGGCTAATGCCCCGACCAGCATTGAATTACACCTGGAAAAACCTATAGCAACAGCTAGAGTCATTCGTCAGAAGCCCACCAGACATATACCGGTTTCGAGCTTATTAGCTCTCATCAGTATGCCATAGGTAAGGTATCCGACGAATAATTCTAGCTGTTTAGTCTGTCTAACCCGACAGAAGGGACCATGAGTACGCGGTGTAGAACTAACTACATCCATCGGCCATATAGAATTTATGAGACTAATTCAATACCGCAGGATGGTTGTTTCTTATAACACCAACATTAAGTTTGTTTCATTATCTTCACTAACAGTTCAAATTCTTGTACCGACGTAGTGAAATTTTGATAATAATGTCGCTTCGTTTTTTGTAATTCAATATTATTTTGCAAATCAATACTCCTATAATAATTATAAACATTTATTTAGCAGCAGTACACTGCATAAACATAAGAATGAAAAAAAACTTAAACATTAATTTGGATTAGCTTAATACTTCTTAAAAATATAATAAAAGTACAAGATCTAATAATAAATAATCTGTAATTAAAAAGTTTTTTAATGCTATTTAAGGACGTAAGGACGACGATTAACAACTTCACAAGAAACTACCTATACGAGTAAATTTTTTATATACAGCTATTAATTCTTCCCATTAGATATTACCTTAACAGTCACGCAAAAAATAATAACGTTATACATAATTATGTTTACAATCGCTATAATTGTTATTAAAAATTATGTTTTATTTCCGTGTTTAAACTTTTTAAAACAATGCTACGTATTGACTTTTTTAGTGGTATTTAACAGGTATCAAATCTGTGTATATGAAATATCGAACTATTAGCACTTCATAAGAAGTCGTTTAATTTTATTAATCGTAGGCAATAAACTTGACAATTGTGCAGTCTCGTCTATCAACTCGCCAACATACGTCGTTCTTGAATACAGTAAGGAAGACAAAGAAAACGATGCAACTTAGATTATTACCTGTTTACTTTACTTACAGTGCAGGACAGTACTAGGTGATTTCGTAGGCTCGAATGTATTATAATAATTTACGCTCTCCCGTTATATTAGGTGTTTTTTAATTACTGTTATTGTTGGTTAGTGTTATAAATACATAATTGTTTAAACAGTATTGCGAATACTACATCAGTGTTGTGAGTACTCAGTGTAATGTTGTGAGTGAGTGGAACTACGAACACCTGTTCTCGCACCATAACATTGAACACCAAAGTACTGTAAGTTATTTCCATATATCTCCCATCAAGCTTTACATTATTCTTTTCTGTAGCTCCAGACCTAGGACACCAGCAGCCGCCAAATTATTATTTAGTTAATATATACTGTATTATTAGAATTACATTGTAAATATCCTGAATAAATTCATTTTAAAGGTTACTAATTGTCGTTTGCCGAGTTAGATACCTAGCCATTAAAAGGAACATTTTAAAGCTTTGAGATTTACGACCCCATAGTGGCTTGTATGAAACAAATAATAATGGTATTGATAATGTTCCATACCATTCAATACTTTCAGGAAGGAATACGATACTGGCACAAAGAAAATAATATTCAAGAATTTCTCAAAATACATAAAATTGCGTACAATGGTAGTTTGAAGGAAGATGACTTACTGCATGTAGTCAAGAGCAATAATTTTGCAAAGAAATGCGTTATTGATGATACAGCTACGGCTCAGCGACATACCGTTCTACGGTTGCATCCATACTGCTGTGTTTTTAATCCCAATGAATTAATATGTAGTCAATTAAAGAGACCTTCAAATAAAAATACCGTTCCAAAATTTGACAAAACATTTAAAATGTTATAAGAAACGAAGTGAATAAAATTACGTCAAATAAATTAAAAAATGCGTCAAACATGTAATAAAAATTGAGGGAGACTATAAACCTGCATCAATTGATTGGGCTAAATAAAAGTGGTTTCATCATAACTGTTCATAAAGAATCAGATACAAGTGACGTCCACTGTCTACTTCTTACCAGCTGACATGGAGGCCTTTGATGTTCTTGTGGCAGTTTCTTCTTTCGTTTTTTTATTCCGTTATATCGATGATATAAACTGTACTGACTATCCGAATTCTAATGTGCTCATTCGGAGTAAAATGCTCAAGTCCCCGCCCTTTACAATAAGGTTTTAAATTACCTTTATTTTGAATTTGTTTATTAAAAGAAACGAATTTTGCTGTTTATATTCTTTTAATATATTTAATTAATAATTACTGTCAAATACAAAGAAAATATATAATAATAATAAATTGCCTTTATTATTTTCAATTAATAGTACAAAACGTGTAAAAATATGACAATATGACATTTCTTTGATTATTTTTACAACGGCTAGTTTAAAATTTAAAATGTTTTGACGAAAATGCACATTTAGTGCCACCTTTTATGAAATACGTAGTAGCATTCCCATCTGAAATGCTCTGTATTTAATTTCTTACGTCTTTAATTGCTGCCAAGTGAGATTTAATTGATTTTTTTGTCCATGGGAGCAGGAGTCGCACAAAACTATAAGACGACTTTTTATTCTCGGGCTATTCTTTATTCAAAAGGTAAAGGCGAGAGACGCGGGCAAGTTGTAAAAGGCGCCAGGTATTCAACAGGAACTGAGGCGTGCGGTTAAGCGGATAAAGAGGGTCAAAACTTTACGTTTAGTTTAGAATAAAGTTCATATTATAGTGCTTTTTCGGGTCGTAATGCTGTGACCTAGGTAACTGATGGGCGCCAGTCACAGGATTAACGTGCACTAGCCATAGCTGGCAATCCTTGACCTGCCTATGTTTTTTCGAGCTGGGATTTCGAAAATCGAAAATAATACAGAGTGTTTCCTTTAAACAGTGTAAGTAAAAAACCTTTATAATATCAAATATTTTTACAAATATAGTTATCTATGAAATCAAAATTGCAGCAATAATTTTCGAGATGAGCTGCGACCAAAAGCCAGTCTAGCTTTTTTTTAATTTAACATATTGTAACTAGAAATGTCTAAATTAAAATATACACTCATCACTTCTTTTATAGTATTTTTTTAAACCAGATTTCATAATAGATTTATTGTAGCATACAGAAGCAAACTCAAAAAGAAACAGAAAAAAGCAGGTAATGCAAGATAATTCATGTTTAGCAAATAACAGGAATTTTATCGCATACCATCTGCGAATATTCAAAGGTAGACAACTAAAATGAATATAACGACAGAAAGCGTTCTAACTAACAAATTTTTAGGTACAGAAATCTTTCAAAATACGTATTTCTTAAATTTAACTGTAGATGTAAATACATATTGTTATAACATAAACTTACATAGTTCTGCATATTAAGATTGTTCACTTTTGTTTAGAAGTATGTGAAAACAATTGTTAAAATGTGGGGTTAGAATAGCAAAATAATGTGTCTTACAAATGCATTTTAAAATCTATTATATTATTTGAGGAGAATTTAAATAGTAAAAGATAATAAATAAAACATCAATAATTTTATTTTTGATATTACTTCTGCTCTACGTTTTTTATTTTTCGAGATTTCTGTATCTAAAAAAAACCCACAAATTTGTGCATTTTATGGTGAGAAATACAGAGATCTTAAGTAATATCAAGGAAATGCCAGGTTCTAGTATTAAACAATATTCACCATTTTGATCAGCGATTTCCCCCTTGAGACATATTGTTTTCTAAATACACAAATGCAAAAACACAACAGCATATATTGTTTAACAGTACTAATATCAATAATTGAAATCTGCATGTACTAAAACGTATTACATATTTTTTTAGAATCTCTTCTAAATTCCTATGACAGATCACATGTAACGTCCTTGACGAAAGAATTTAATTTACAATAAAGCAATAATAATTATTATACTACTATCATTTAATAACAAGGGCTTATTTTCTCACGGGTAAAGTTATCAAGACGGTGGTTATTGTGTATCGGACTAATTACTTTATTACGGCGACATTTAGAATTGTGTTAACATTGTCGCAAGTTCTTAATACTTTAAAACATAAAATGTAATTATTGTTCCTTAGCTCAGATATAAAATTCCACATGATCTAGTAAATTATTTTATAATCTAACTGATAATAGAGATAATGCTGATAAAAGTATTATATTTGTATTTAACAGGAATTTTAGCTTAAGTCACCAACGCAAAAACCCAGCGGTAGCACATAAGTCACCCAGTTTGCACAACTTGCTGATAAAATTGTGGGTTAGTAATTATTTTAAATATGCACATCGGAAAACGGCTAAAATTTATTTTTTCAAATAAAAACATTCGTAGTTTTTAGTAGTAGTTACTGGGTATTTTTTGAAGATATCAAATTCTGTATTTTTGAGCATTTCGGTGTCATTGAGTTCCAAATATCACCATTTTTATAAAATTTGAAAAACCATAAGTATTAGTAATTTTATGGAAAATGCAAAATAAGCAGGTATATTAAACAAAATATTTGTCGACAAAGTCATATTTTGACTGTAGGGTTATACCTGTTACTGTATCTGTAAGAAAAAAACTGGCAAATACAAAAATAAAAAAGGATTTTCGCAGACAATTGTGACGTATTATATTATGTTGTATCCATCTAGTTAAAAGTAGTTAACATTTCATACTCTGTTCTCCTGTTATTCAGCAATAGCCAGGTAGAGGGAGTTATTCAAACTAATAACATGTTATAGTCTATTATGTCTTAAGTGCGATAATATCTAGCACTAACCGACTCAAAATTTCTAAAATTGAATAAAACGAGTTATTTAAAGTTGTTTTTACTTTGTCGGAGTAAGATCCTGTTAAAAAACTATGTATACCTTGAAATTACACAATTAACCCTTTTCAATAGCCTCAACATTTATATAAATAAATTCTAATCACTTGCAAGAAATCAATTAATTTAAAAATCGTTAAGATGTACGATAACCTCTAATCACTGTAAAAATTTAAGTGATTAATTAATTGTTTGTAATATATATTTCAATGCTACTTTTTGAAATTTTAAGCTAAATATAGAGCGTCAACATTTTTGAAATTTAACATAAAAAAATTACACAAAATATGGTATTTTGCTTCTGTTTTAGATACAAGAAGAAAATATTAAGATTTGTTACTCAGAATGAAAAACTGCGTATTTGTGCAAATATTCAATGTCCTAGACTTTGATTTTTTGCTTGATTTTTCTCAAAGTAAGCCTAGGATATTAAATATTGCACACATAATTTTCCTTTGTGAGAAACTTATCTTAGTGACAATTTGACATAATATAAAAAGTGCGTTACTAATAAGAAAAATTTGAAATTGTACCTACAAACTATTTTTAAATTTCTTATAATGAAAATATGCATTAATTGACCCTTCCTTTTTTATTATTAGAGAAACGAAAGAAGATATGAAATAAAGCATTAACTTTTAATATAAGGATATGCAATATTTAATCACAATATACCAACTTTACATGTAAAAGAAAGTCATTCCTATAAATTAATTCCTTCACATCTTTCATTTAAACTTTTTAAAAAGATACCTATATTTCATGAGTTATATGATGTTGCATATTAACAATAAATATGTAATATCTCGAAAACCATAAAAGGATTGTATACATATTTTTGACAAGCTCAGTTGATGGTCTTTCCAATTGCGTAAAAATATACAGGATGTTCCATTAAAACAATCAAAAGTTGGACCTAGATGTTGGAAATACGATATTCAATTGTTTTAGCTTTAAAAAATATTTAACTTAACTTTCATTCTTACACCTTTCTCGTATTTCGAGTAATAACGGGTGAAAAGAGAGGGGGAGAATTTTCGGTCTTCTCAATCTTCAGAGCTTACTTTGATTTTACGTATTTGTTTCACAAACAAGTATCTAAAGCTAATTCCTGAAAATCATTTTCCCACATCAAAATTTTTGTCTCTTACTAAAAAGGTTTTAACTGTACGGAGACACTGTATATGTAACAACAAAATGAAATATACTTTATTTATGTAATATGTGTGTTACGAGGATAAACATAAAAGATTCTGAAGATGAGCCAGACTTTTCTCGTGCCGCCTATGAATGTGGGTTCGACGATAAATCCAGAGCCTGAAAAAGAGATTGTCGACATGATACAGGGGATAACCGGCATATGGAATCTTGATATGAAACTAAGTAGCCTCTACAGAATGCTGATCGTCTTAAAATTTAACATTTCTTCGAGTTTTTTTCTAAAGGCATGCATTCTTCCAACCCGGTATCGAGAGTTTCATATTTCGATCACAAAAACTATCAGTTATACGTGATACAAAGGGCCGATTCATTGCTTTGGAAACTCTGCTTTGTGTAAATGTGTACAAACCATTCACTATTATTTATGAAGAGATGTCTGTTGCGAATGTTACTGACCGGAAAAAAATCTCTAAAATGAAAGGATTTATTTTAAATAAAGATCGTAGTAGAAATGAAAAAATCTTAGCCTCGATTTATTTTTACACCTCGACGTTACGGTAAACAGACATCTATTACATTTTGCTGCAACCACGTCGTCACCAAGATAACAAAAAGGTGCCGGTAAAATGTGGCTACTTTCTGAATTGCGACAATTGATGTTGCTCTACTAGAACAACAAAACTGGTGATTTTACTATGAAGCTATATAATTTTTCTCCGAGACGTCTATTACCGTGGCGAGCCAAAAACAAGTACTGGATATTTTGTTGCTAATTTGTACCACCGGTTTCAATTTTGTACCTTGTACCGTTTTCGAAAAAAAAATGGTACGCTAGCGGCCCATCGAATTACTCCGCAACTAACAACGATAGCAAAGCGATTTTTGTACCATATTTTGTTGCTCGTCGAGTACTTTCTGCCAGTGTATAGTTTTTTTTTAAATATAAAAAATTGTCCATTCGACTCAGACAGTCAGTTAAAAATTTGATGCTGCTGCTTTGCGCTCGTGTAAAATGAAAAATAAGATACTGCCGCCACAAACAAGTGGTAGATATTTTGTTGCTAAGTTTATTTTACAAATTAAAAATCACCAGTTTGACATGGTGTGTATCACCTGTTTATACACTTGTAGACAAAGTACATGAAACAAAGTAAAATAAACAACAAAAAGTTGAACACGGTGGAAAGCTCACCTGTTCGTGAACTAGTAAACAATAACCACAATACAAATATAATCAATATACACTATACAACAACATCTTACAATAACAATCATACCATTCTACACAATACAGTCAACAAACAAACAGTATTTTGTTAGATTATAACACCATTTGATTTTTTAAATCAATTTGTTATTTTATTTTCAGCCTGTCTGTTGTTAATAAAATAAATATTTCTTTAGTTGTGATTTGAACTTTATGTAGGTGTATGACTTAATACTTTCAGGGAGAATATTAAAACATCTGGGTCCTAAAAATATCCAACTACGTTGAGCCATCATAGTGGTATTCATTGTAGGCACCTGTAGAAGTAATTTTGCAGATTGCCTCGTATGACACATACTACTTGTTCGATTTTGAGCCAAATAGGCCTCTAAACACATTTCGTGTAAAATAATTGTTTTAGATCAAGTATACCACTGTCTTCAAATAATTTTTGGATAGAATACCGTTTTCCTTTACCTAGTATTATTTTCAAAAATTTTTCTGGATCACTTCCAAATCATGTATATGCACATTTAAAGCTCCACCCCATGCAAGTATCCCATAATTCAAATGTGATTCTATAAGACTAAAATATACTATTTTCAGATGATTCAAATGCAGATATTTTTTAAGTTCTTTAAATATAAATAAAACACCTCTTAGCTTTTTTATTGTAGTCTTGATATGCTCATTCCATCTTAAGTGGCAATCTAAAATGATGCCAAGATACTTTATGCTCTTTGTTGATGCAATAGTTCGTTTTTCCTATTTTTAAACTGTCGAATTTCGGTAATTTGTTTACATAAATTGCAAAAGGTACGTAAGTATTTAGTTTTGGAATTTACTATCGAACCAGGTTTTAAATAATATAAGATCACTTTCCACTTTCTCCTTCAGTCAATAATCTGCTTTATAAAAGACTGCAGTATCATCAGCATAAGAAAAAATGTTACCGCTTGTTGGAACTGAGAAAATGGAGTTTATATAAAGAACAAATAATAATGGTCCTAGCACAGTACCCTGGGGAACACCAAATTCCACTGTTCTAGCCTCACTATAAATACCATCAATGCATACCTTTTGTTGTCTATTGGTTAAATATTTTTTTAATAATTTTAAAGGAACACTTCTAAAGCCATAGTTTCTAAAGTTAAAAATAAGTTTTCATGGCTAACTGTGTCAAAAGCTTTTTGGAAATCAAAAAATACTGTTAAACAATTTTTCTTATTATCTAAGGCATTGTAAATGTGAAAAGTTAAGTTTTTATAGCATCATTTGTTGATCTGTTTTCTAAGAATCCGTACTGAAATTCCGAAAAATCTTAAATCGTTTTATGAAACTATTTATGTATATATATATATGTAAATAACACCAAGAATTATTTGGATAAATTATAATCCAAATCTTATTGGCTGCTGATGTGAAGTTACACAAAATCACTGGCACAATCAGAAAAAAATATGAATAATATTTTAATACAACAGCTAAAGGCACTAGATATGTAAACGAATCCTTAAATCTTTTAATTTAATCTGTAAAACGCATTTTTTCCGTAGTCCTAGTCGAGGTCTTAGTTTTTCCACGGGTTTATTTGTTGTAATAAGATGCGTTCACCATTAAACATAAAATAAACATAAAACATCAATAAGAATAAAGAAAATACTAAAATATATTTAATTTGTAGCATAAGTTTCTTTTTTTAATGTAGGTATTTTAAAACATAATTAGTTTTATTTTTTACTGGTAGAATTAGTGCATTCGTAGAGAATTAAAAGGAAATAAAGTACATTAGTGGAAATTAGTGAGTATTACTCCGAAATTGAAGGGCATTACAGACAAAAACTAGTGTACCAAAGTTGACCAACGGTTTACCGATCGCTGAAACATGATCTGAACTCTATAATTTTGTCGGGTAAGTGTTTTTACTATTACATTTTAACGTTACTGTTAGGAATTAATATTAGGTTTTACGACATATATTTGGTGAATATGATAATATTGTCCTTACTAAACTGAGACCGGTTCTGTTATGAGCCGCGGATCCTCGGTCTCTAATGATATTATATTATTAAATTTGTTTATACTAATAGCGCAGGACAGTTTTTTAAATTAATTATATTATTTTTTTGCACATAATTAATATTTAGAAAATGAATTCATTGCAAGCATTCGCAGAATTTAACTAATGATGTCTGTCGTAAGATAACGCAGGAAATAATTTCCAAGGTAACTTCAGAAACGATATTCGCAGTAACGTAAGTGCGTTAATAAAAAAATATATTCGTCATAAAGTGGTCGGAATATTTGCAACCACATAAAATATATGCAAATATATACGGGGTGACTCAGTTTTTGATAGTAGCACTTTAACAGTCGATACAAGACATTCTCAGAAAAATGTTCATTTAAACATGGGTGGTGTATTACATAATTCCTTCAAAAATAAAACGTGTTAAGGGCAATAAGAGAGAAAAGTCTAGTGTTCTATATTGGATGATTTTACTTTTAAAATAAAAAACAATTTTCTCACCACTTCACAAGTAGCATGCATACAGCAACCATTTCAGCCAGCTTCCAGCATGGACGCCGGCAAAACAAAATCAATGGGGGGGAGGGCAACAAAAGTAACGCGTAGGTATTTTTTTCTAAATTTTAATGAAAGATAAAAAAATAAAAAAAACTTAAAACAAGAAACTTTGGTAAAATCATTGGTGCTATAGCAGATGACTTACACTCCTAAATAAAATAAAATGGAATATTACACCTGTAAACGTGACCAAATCATAAAAAATCACATAAAACTAATCCAACTTTCTAAAAAAAATAGAACTAAACAAAACTGTAGAAAAATTTAAAATTCTTACCTCTTAACCGTTTTTTTTAACAGGAATATTAACATCCCGGGGAGGGGGGGGTCAACTGCCCCCCTTGCCCCCTCCCTGCCGGCGTGAATAGTGTGTATACTCGCGTCATGAATTCAGACGTCTACGTCACGGCTGACGTTACACATTTGTTTTTATTGTCAACGTAACTTTCGATATTTGGTCGCCTTAAAAACAATCATTTTTTGCAATTTAGTGCAATATATAATGCAAACTTTTAGTGTAGCATATAGTTTTATTACTAGCAGTTGCAGTTTCTTAAATATTTGAAAATATAATGAATTATTCATTTGTTCGTATGACGTAAGTCGTCTGAATTCTTGTCGCAGGTATAGTCGTGTTCGTTAAAATCCATCCATAAAAATCCTACATACTATGCACGAATTCCATACAAGCTGTAGCAAGCCTTAGAAATAGGCCTGAGATAAAAAAATTAGGTAGAAATAGTAGAAAAATCAAGCAAGAAACACTTCGACTAGTAACCATGAGGAAACTGGATAAAATATTTAATTAAAATTTTACTTATTAATTGTATGTACTGTCAATTGATATATCATAGAAAATATAAATGTATTCCATAATATCCCCTTTTACTTTATGTTCTTTACATCTTGTAGTTGCAATAATTAATAATGCAGCTTATGTAAGAAAGAATTAAATAATGCGCTTGTATTTATTGTTTTAAAATTATTAAATTTATTTGCATAACTTTTAATTTCAAGAATAAAAATTACTGTCAGAAGGTAACTATTTATTTCTGTGAAAGATGGTTTTTCAATTTCTTAAAAGTGAAATAGAAAGACAACTAACTACCTTGATTACGTGGAGGTCGACATATATTTTTTTTCATGAATTATTTACAGCTTATGTAAATGATTCCTTTGCTGGAATTTATTAATAGCAATAGTAATAATAACACATTTTTGTAACGTTCAGGCGCCAACAAATGCCGCTAAACGTGTAATTTTGGATTTAATTGTATTCATGCATCTAAAAGACTCTTAAATACCAGGGAAAATTGCTATTTACAAACACATACATTATTTAATATGCTTTTGGTATAAACATCTGGTAAAAAGTATTTTCTGAAAGTAACAATTTACTTTCACCAGATTCAGTATTATTATATTGTGTAGGCATTTTGTCCTCTCATTTACTAAATGAATAAAATCATCATAAAACTGTCATGTTGACACTTTCCCGCCATTAATAATTTAAATGAAAATCTGCGAAATTCGCAAGAATTTTCGCGAATTTCGCGTCCATGAGAACAAGGCTTTATTTAGCGAATGCGAAAAAATATTCTTTTTGAAACTGTAGTAAACCCCTATTTATCGCCGACTATGGTAGCCTGCACAAAGTTTTCTATTTATGTATTAGTATTCCATTCGTTTGATTTTCTTAGAATTTCATTTTATTTAACTGTACGCGCAGTGTGTTTTGTTGTTAGTGTGTAATCGCCATGGAAAGACCAGGAATTGTACTTTTTTACTTTGTACCTTCGTGAAAAATATTGAAAAATTTGAGTTAATTCAAGTCTTAGTAGATTTTACAATAATTCTGCGAGTCATAATGTTTATAATGACGTACACAATTTTCTCAGTATGTAGTTGGCATGTAAAATTCAACTAAACTTTATGATGAAACAAAAAATACGTTTTTTTCTTATTCTAAATGACTTGTCAGCTTGTAAATTGTTCTACACCCTGGAAAAGAACTTGTATAATTGGCACAATCAACAGCTATGGATTCATTAAAAATTGTGTATAAAATGATGCCTTTAAGCTGTTTGGTACTAAAAAACATAACTTGAAAATGACTCATCGGTCGAATAAAGTAGAAGTGATCTATGTGATTGATATTTTTACAAACCACTAACAGTCTATGTATCGAAAGCTGCCGTTTAGGACACATGCTGACAGCAACCTACCACCCTGTATATTGTCTTGTCACATTAATAACCTACTCTGCATGTGTAGCAGCCGCAAACGAATGAAATATATTTTTAAATTGAATTTTTTCACTGTTAGTATCGAAATTTAAATTCACTGTATAAATCGGCAAGAACTGAATAGAAATAAAATAGTCAGAATAGTAGTTTTTTAATTATGTACTTATTCAAAGTCGATTTATGCTATAAGTTATGTAATTAAGTAAAGAATGTATCATCAGCTACAACGGAAATAACAAGGTTGTAGAGTTGTCAGCGGTTCAATCTTTTACGTAACTAATTTCGCCATGACGATGCTATTTTACTCGGTATTCCATACGTATTTTGATTTTGTCACAAGTGATTGTGATTAATGGCATTGTTATAAAAAAGTATGGTATATTTCCTGTTTGTTTGACAATATAAAAAATCAATTAACTATGTATATATACAGGGTGAAATAGGACATCTTCGATAATATTGCTACCTCTAAAAACAGATACATGTACATTAAAATGTTAATTTAATTCAAATTAATTCCAAAACTTTCCTAAAATAATCAAATGTTAACTAAAGAAATAATTTTATAAATATTTTTTTAAAGTTTTATTCTAAACAGAAGTAACAATAATATTTCTAATAATATTGTTTTTATTAGTAGTACTTTAACAGATCATTTTTACTTTACACTTATTTCAGATACTTACTAATTGCTACTTGTCAAAAAGACTGTTTGATAAAAAATTTAAAAATTAAAGTATAAGTGCAACAACTAGTAATAACATAAATATAATAAATAAAATAAATAAAATTAATGGATAATTTATAAAATATAGTAATAGTGGAGAATTTGAAAATTTGTTTATTACTCCAAAACAAAAGACGATAGATTATTTCATTTTCTCTTAAAAACAGAGTCGAGAGTGGGGGTTATTTTTTCTCCTATAGTTAACTAGATAACCTATAAAAACATCGAAATTTGCCCACCCTGTAAAAAAGACCCTAAAATTTGTCGTCAAATCTAAAAATTCAATAATATACAGGGTGTTCCATTTATAATAACGAAGTTACACATTTAAAAATGTGTTATTCTAATTGCTCTAGTTCTATAATAATTAAATAAATTCGTTTTTTTGGATTTATCTCCAATACAAGAAACATCCAAAACAATCAACATCAATCATTACAGTTGTCTCCTAACATATTGTACCATTTATACTTTTGTTTTACTACAATTTGAAAAAAACTAAATTTTAAGAAACAATGCACAATAAAAATATCATATTCAGTACGTTTAAATTTTGCGTCAGGTGAGTTACATAATATACAACTTATGAGACCGGAATATAAAAGTGATATTTGCAATATATTTGCGGTCAACAAATTCATGTATCGTTCATTAGATTCATATCTTCTATAGCTAGATACCATCTACCGAAAGGGTGGCAGCAGACCGTGTAGAATCGTGCAGGGCAACAACGTACCAGCCCAACTCTTGAATCTACCATGAAGGTCAATATATCTCTTAACAAAACGCGTTATACAAATGCTGGGGCCTTAACAAAGCGTATAGAGGCACGGAGAAGAATATAAAGGATCCGGGCAGGGCCGTCTCAAGGACGATAACAAAAATTTTTGGTTTAATAGTTAAAAGTTTTCGATAATCATTTTTGTGTACCATTTATAAAATTTGCGAGTATAAAAATACTCATTGAATGTTCCGACATGAAGCACGCTATTATACAGGGTGTTTGTGAAAGGTTGGGAAGTCTCGGAGCTGGAGATACTAGTGACCAAAAAAAGTCGATTGAGCCAAATATGCCTTATCCGAATGTTGCTGGTTTCAAAAATACCCTGTATATATTAATTCTACTTTATTGTAAAGGCATTTAAGCAAATTCAACACATAATCATGGATAATGTTAATTTAAAAATTAAACTATGTCAACAGTAACAATATAAAGAGTCATCGTTGTAGTTATGTCATTAATTAGAATTTGATAAACTTAAGTAATCGTCGATTGGATCGTTATTAGTGATCGCCTCTTTATAAAGCTAGATGAGCTCAACTGATTTAATCTAATATAATTGTAGTAGTTTAGCATATGAAATTAAAAATGTTGTTAACTGAACCAAATAAAATTGATAAATGTCAAAATATGTTAAACTATGTTAATGAATCTAATACATTTAATTGAATTGGGCAATTAACTATATTTTCAGTAAATACATATTTGTGGCAAAATGTATTTAATTTCCATAATAAATTATATCGTGAATTAAACAGATCTTGTTTCTAACATTTAAGAAGTACGTATTTGAAAACTATGAAATTTGAAATGAGTTGATAAATCTATAAACACATATACGTATAGTTACAGTATAGTAATTCTGCCCAAAGAAAATTTATATAAAACTAGTTAGTAAATCACAAACTTAGAGCTTAGAAAGCATCCTCTAGGGAAAACTTAATGTAAGTTGTTGATAATACTGCATTTTAGTCTCAGCATACAATTGAAATCAAAACGGAATCTTTGTAATTCGACCATAGAAATCACAAGTTTCTATGAATTGGACGTAAAATGTTCATATTTCGAATTTTCCGCTCAATAGTGCGAACCTATCCCGTTCACGTTTTCTCCACAGGTTGACTATTTTCGGTACCTCTTTTATGATTTCTATGAGTTTGACAAATGCTATTTTTTATTCCAAAGCTGGAATAATATCTGAACAGTTTGCTACAAGTGATAGATATATTGTTGCTAATTTGTACCACCAATTTCAATTTTGTAGCTTGTGCCGTTTTCGACAAAAATGAGCTTCTAGCATAATATTACTCTACCAAACCATTGACTGGCTCGACAACTAAGAACGATAGTAAACCGATTTATTAACTTGTTTTGATGCTCAATTAATGCCTTCAGAAAGTGCAGTTTTTTTTTTCAAAAAATATAAAAAATTGGCCGTTCAACTCAGTCAGTTAAAAGTTTGTTGCTGCCTTCCGCTTGTCTAAAAATGAGAAATCAAATATTTAGTCACTAGTCAAATTCCAATAATATTAGCCATTGCCTACATCATTAAAATGAATTTGGAAACTGTTCTCGACAAGAAATAGAAAAATTGTCACATTGCGGAACAATTCGATGATTTGCTAGCGCGCAATATCTACTACGCTAGCAGTCACTATTTTTTTCCAAAATGGAACAAATTAGCAACAAAAGATCCAGACTTATTTTTTGCGGCCATATTTGATTTTTTGTTTTTAGACAAGCGAATAAGGCAGCAACAAATTTTTAACTGACTATATCAACTTATATATCAGCCATTTTTGTTATATTTGAAAATAAAACTATACACCTTCTGAAAATACTAGAAGAGCAACAAAATATAATGCAAACCCGTTAAGGTCGCCGTATTTCTCGCCGCAAAATGGCCAAATTTGTTGTATTTTTTAAGTACTGAAATCTCGAAACATAAAACACGTAGAGCAAAAGTAATATCAAAAATAAAATTATTGATGTTTTGCTTATACACTTTTACTATTTAAACTCTCCTCAAATAATAGAATAACTTTTAAAATGCATTTGTATGACACACATTATTTCGCTATTCTAACCCCACATTTTAACAATTATTTTCACATACTTATAAACAAAAGTGAACAATCTTATATGCAGATCTATGTAAGTTTATGTTATAACAATGTTTACATCTATAGTTGAATTTAAAAAAACACATATTTTGAAAGATTTCAGTACCTAAAAGTGTGTTGGATAGATCGCTTTCTGATGTTATTTATTGATTTTACTTCGGTACCTTTGAATATTCGCAGGTGGCATGAGATAACATTCTTGTTATTTACTAAACTCTATATTATTCAGTTCTTAAATTTCTAAAATTACTTGTATTTGTCGAAAACACTATTTCAAGAATACGGCGCCCTTAAAATCGTCGTCTATGATTTCATTTTATAGCAATGCAATAACTGAAAAGGTGGCAAACATGCCATTTCCAATTCAGCAGGTAGGTAACTTGTCAAGTCCGGTTCTGCCCATGGTACAATCAAATGGGAAATGGAACCACGGGGTACAACCTAAATCATTTGTAGGTCTGACACTTAATTAAGTATGAAGGTCCGCAGCAGCATTATGAAAAGAACACAAATATGGATGCGTTTTAGGTTATGTATGGTTCCTTTTTGAACACTCGTTTCTAATTAACTGTCAGGAGAGTCAAAAAGATATATACGTTTATGTGATACGTGCATTTATATCAAGACGCAAGGTGTTACTAATCGAACCTCAACATTCCTTTTATTAGCTCAGATATTAAATGATATTAACTATAATAGCCTTGGCTAATGAACATAATTTATATAAACAGTAGCTCAAGAAATAGGTTCAACAATAACCAAACTATAACGCCATTTATCATGTTAAGTTGTTCAAATTTTAATTTGAAAATAGATCTAAACAATAAAAACCGAGGTAAAACTAATTAAATATTAAATATATATTTTACCTGTTGCTCTTTATAGCATTGAAGGTTAAAATTTCAATTGTATATTTTTATTTACCCTAAATTTGTTAAATCCTTAAAAGTTTTATTTCACAAATTAGGTACTCATACAAGTTCTTCCAAAATTAATGCAACATAGGAGTAGATTCCTGATAACCAAATAATGCGATACAAACTTACCTTAGTCAAAAGTTGATGATTAAACAGATACAGGGTGCTAAAGTTAAAAGTTATATTTTCAGAACTAAATTTGTAATAACAGTTTAAAAATCCAAATATTCGCATGCATTTTGGAGATGAACTATAAACAAAATATTGTTTCTAATTTTGACGTCACTGGTAGAGGGCGTCACTTATTTATTTATTTTAAATCCACTGGTCAACAGGTACAACTTTACCCAATTATGGACCAGGTACAAAGAAGCATTAAAAGAAATACAATAGAAAAAATATTTATAGATATCTCGATAGGTTTGCTCTCTTTATAATATTATTGCATATATTTTTATATGCAATTTATATATTTTTAGTCATCTACCTTTTAATTTGTTTCTCACTCTGTATAACATTCTTCTACCCACCTCTACAAAAAGCATCACTTTCTGTCGTAAACTGACGATTTCAGTACATTTTCGAAATTCAAGCGGCACTAAACAGAAAGCAATTTGGCACCAAGACCGTCAAATAGCAGGAATAACTGAAGTCTGACAAGTAAATCGGAGTAAAAGTTATTCTGCAATGTTAATTGTTTGGAATTTGGAACTTTTATGTGCTTTTCAGATATGCAGCTATGTATCCCAAAAGTTTACCAACACGACTTTCTACAGTACCGACAAAAGCCTACATTATTTGTATTTTTTTAATTTTTTTCAAATTATTTTCTCAAAAACGTAAAAGTAAAAAATAACAGAATAGTCAATAGACAGTACAATAGACAATGATGGCAAATTTTCACCGTCCAGCTATAGCTGATTGATTTCTATTTACATGAATAACGGATATAGAGCAAACAAAATAATATAACATTTCCTCAGTTTGGCAATGTTGCAAGTACTTATTTCTCTGTCTGACTGCCTTAACACAAAAGTATTTCTTTCATTCTTATTGTAGACGAGAAGGAACCGGTGTACATTCTGAACCTGAATGTACTGTTGAAAAGACAATAATGGCAACATAAAATTAATTCCTTGGAAATATATGATTCAAGATAACAATCTTCAAAGGCATTTTTCCGAAAGTACATATTATTATATTATATATATTTTTTATACTTGTTGCATTGTTAAATCCGAGGTTAAATCTATCAGTGAAAAATCGATAAAACTACAACGATAACTAACCAAGTTTTCCAAAAACTAACAAAGGTCAACTTTTCTGGAATAATATTCTCAATAACATGGAAAATTTGGAATTGCATAAAATGTAAATTAAAACTTGTTGCTCTGAAGTTATGCGTACTCGTAATAGTTCCCGTATTTTGCAATTATCAATAACAGTCTGTCTTGCCTTCAGCATTTATTACCAAATACCTATTTGATTAAACATTCTCGTATGTTAAAAAATATGAATTTATCATTCTCATACGAGTAAAACCATTCTACTGTGACTGACGCGTCTCTGACCAGTAAATAATATTCAATCATACACACAATTACCTATTATATTATAATAGACGCTGTGTTACCGTATAAATTAATAATAAACAGATTTGTTAAGCAATTATACAGGTATGAGCGACTTTTGCATGACCAAAAAAGTCACGAACAATGAGATAGTGATTGTTTTGAATCAATTTTTTGCTGCATACAGGCGTACCCAGTCAGAAATCTATTAATAGAATGATTTTGATTAACTTCAGCATGTTATCTTTAATTTTTATCGTTTGTGGCTTGAAAAGAATACGGAATGACTTAGTTGAGTTCCAATTGTTACTTCTGCTTAGTTGAATTACTAACACAAGTTTTATCCATCTTTGTCACACATCTTGCGACATCTGTGGATAGATGTGACATTTTTTTGAACTTTTTGAAGTTATGACATCTAGAACTACTCTTTTATGTTATTAATTAAAACACGACTACAAAAAAAAACAATAATAATTAAACAATTATAATAAAATACTGAATAAAATAAAATAAGAACAGTGTAAACTACTCTTTTATGTTATTAATTAAAACACGACTACAAAAAAAAACAATAATAATTAAACAATTATAATAAAATACTGAATAAAATAAAATAAGAACAGTGTAATCATTAATTCTATTCAATAAAATAGCGGCAGAAAATAATAAAAGAGTAGTATAAAAATATATTCATAACAATTGATGAACTATTTAAGTAGGTACTAAAGTATTCAGGGTGATTCAGAACTTATATAAAAAAAATTGGGAATAGATGCGTCATGAAAAATGGAGTCAATATCGAATATTGAAATCCGATAACTTTTTGTAGGTATTAAAGTTTTTGTGATGCCAGTCTTTACATTAGTTTTTCAAATGTCAGGACTGATTTACATGTTTAGAACTCGGAGTTTATGGATATCGTTTTAAATTATGGCGATGTGAAAATGCTTAAGCAGAACGATTTCTCGGTAAACATGTGCTAAATGCAGCTACTTTTACCGCAGTGTGCAGTGAGTGCAACTGTAGTGCAACGCGAGGAAAATCTGAAACCGAAAAGATGGAGGTCCAGGGTGTCCACGGCGTATAGCAACAGTGTGGCGAATCATACATAAGACTCAATTATATTCTTACCATATCCAAGCATTAATACCAAGGAATTGGACCAGGAGGACCGGTACCATAGCTGCCACTATCTTCTGATTTTAAATCATTTGGACTTCTTTTTGTGGGGATATTTAAAAAATGAAATATATCGCATTGAAGTACGCAAACGTATCATAGTTGCTGCTTTACTTTAATAACTTATGAGTTCAAAACGGACAATAAGCAAAAACATTTGTGTTTGTAGAAACTGGGTAGGACAGGCCTAAAATTGTTCAGGTATGTCAAACTATTTTATTATTTAAAACCACAAATTAATTCTATTAACAATTAATAACAATAGCGACAAAAAGCAGTTGAATTTGCTGTGTAAAATTGGTGTTATAAAATGTTATTTATTTCTTTCCTTGGGAATTTTTCCATTTTTTGTCCGGTCGCCGATTGCATGCTTTGTAGCCTTATCAGGTTTTACAGTGGACCAGTTTCCAGTGCCGTGCCAAATTGTATTTGTAAGAGTCTCCTGAACATTCATTTTTTTTAGATAAGTTCTGACTAACCCTGTATAGGGTATCCATAAATTGCATGTACTAGTCAGCCTTAAATGTTTAATGTCAAAATACGACGATTTATGCTAACTTCCTATTTGCAAAAATGCACCACCGTTGGATTAGATAAAAGGCACCAAAATATTTTAAAAATATAATTGTAAATAACAATAAACGATTAAAATCAAACTTGGTATGTGAAAATATATTGAAAAATTTCTTACACTTTGAAGTATAGGTATCCATATATAGAGTTCATTTTCTCATACCTGGGAGCAATTCTTTTCTTTAACGAATTAATAATTGTGCTTATGTAAGTTGTAATTACTGAGAAATAATTATGACGACTATGAAGCATTTATAGATAAAATTAATAAATAAACGACAGTACAAATCAATTACCCAGCAATTTGCAAACATGTGCTTTGTTTTAAATACACTTACAATAGTACGAAACGACCTTGCCTTACCAAGAATGAAATAAATAACTATTCGAATTTCAGTCTAAGCATATACAATTAAAGTATTCTTAACAATATTAATGAAAATTTAATGATTTTGGCGATAAATGTGTGAGCTGGAATGACTGTCGAAAAAATAGTCACATATATCATATCATTTTATTATTATTTTTAAACTGCATACAGTATGCTCCAAAAGTATGGAATAAATTCAATAAAAACGAAACAATTATTTTTGGGAAAAATCCTCGAACAGGGTGATTTTTAATTTAAAAAATATATATTTTAGCGTAAAATGTTTTCAAATGTCATTTGTTTTCGAGTAATGACGTCATCGATTTTTTTCCTTGATTCTGAAACATTGTTTAATTCTCTATCAGACAGTACTTACTAAAATTTTGCCCTCTTACATAGGAAAGTTTTCGAGTAAATGACGATTGAATGTTAGAAAACGTAAATCAATTAAAATAAAGCAAAAACGTTATCAAGTTTAGTTTTTCGAATTCCATAGTTCTTTTATGGATCACGTAGATGAAAATCTTTGCAAAGTGTCATTGTCACACCGACTTTCTAATAAGTATTGTAAGCGACATAGAAATTATTATTCAATTTAAAGTATTATGGCACATTTAACTGTTACTCAAAGAATTGAAATTTTAATTATTATCGGATGCAGGAATATGACTAGAACTCAGCAGGAAGTTTGCGATTTATTTAATGAAAAATATCCAGATCGCCCTATCAGCCAATCAACAGTCAGTAAGGTGTAGAATCTAAATTTAGAGAAACTGGCAATGTTGTAAATATTCCTAAACCTGGACGTCCAAGCATTAATGAAAATCAGAAACAGAACATTTTGATAAGTATGGTGGATAATCCTCATAATTCTTCACGATTGGTTGCATTAAACTATGACACTAGTCAGAGCACAGTGATACGTATCTTGAGGAAGGAAAAATATCATCCCTACAAAATTCAACTTGTGCAGGAACTCAATGAAGATGATCCAGATCGCTGCTTACACTTTTGCGAAATTCTAATGGATTTATGTCAAGGAAATAGAAATTTACACCGGCAAATACTTTTTTCAGATGAGGCCACATTTTGTCTGAATGGTACAGTAAACCGTCAAATTTGCAGATATTGTAGTTGGGAAAATCCTCATTGGATGGCAGAGGCACATACCCAACACCCTCAGAAATTAAATGTGTGGGCTGGAATAGTTGACGACAGAATAGTAGGGCCCTTCTTCTTTGAAGGAACCCTTACAGGACAAAGATATTTAGAGTTTCTAGAAAATGACCTTGTTCCAGCCCTTGCAGTAATTTTTCCTAACGATAATGACCCTGACATTCCTGACGATACCATATGGTTTCAGCAAGACGGTGCACCTCCGCACTATGCACGCCCTGTACGAGATTTTTTGGACAACTGTTTTCCTGGGAGGTGGATCGGCAGACGCGGACCGATAGAACGGCCTGCAAGATCGCTAGATCTTACACCTCTTGACTATTTTTTATGGGGATACTTGAAGTCAAAAGTGTACATTAATAAACCACGTACCTAATTTAGAAGAACTTCAAAATCGCATTCGGGACGAAATACGCAGAGTTACCCCAGAAATCATTCATAATGTGCAAGAAGAATTTCTTCACAGACTTGCGCATTGTCAAGAAGTTGGTGGATGGCAATTCGAACATTTAATTTAAGTATAAAATTTAATCAATTGTATTTTATTTTACATACTTACCTCAGAATTGTTACTTTTTTATGGATAAAATTTACGTTTTCTAACATTCAATCGTCATTTACTCGAAAACTTTCCTATGTAAGTGGGCAAAATTTTAGTACTGTCTGATAGAGAATTAAACGATCTTTCAGAATCAAGGAAAAAAATATGGTGTTGCCATTTAAAAAAAAATCGATGACGTCATTACTCGAAAACAAATGACATTTGAATCGCATTTTACGCTAAAATATGTATTTTTTAAATTAAAAATCGACCTGTTCGAGGATTTTTCCGAAAAAATAATTGTTTTGTTTTTATTGAATTTATTCCATACTTTTGGCGCATACTGTATAAATATGCTACATAAATAGCGCAGAAGTTTTTAACCTTATACTTAATTATTTACTTCATTGGATTGGATTGGACAAATGTGTATTTATAAACCTGTCTTTGTTGAACGTTACTCTGTTGTGGTGTGGTATATTTGTTATTTGATAGCACTAGCGTCGATTAATTCGTAGATTAATCAGGGGCTATATTGCCCAACCGCAGGTATTCGGTAGTGTATTCAATTCATACGAAATAAATGTTCATGTGATTGTTACATGTGAAATAATGAGATAGTGCTATTGGAACTACCATGAATTTGTGGCAACTAAAGGTCATTCAACTCTCATTTTTTGATGGACTCTGTACTAAACAAGTTCGATTTATTTTACTAATCTTGGCGTTGCAATAATGTAGATAGAGCAGCTCATTGAAACTGTTGTTTTTCGATGTATCTACTGTACATGCAGCGCGCTTCTTCAAAATTATATTACAAAATGGAAACAACTGAAAAACACGTCTGTTAACACAATATTTTCTGGCAATGAACGAACGACATAGATCACTATATTTATATTAGCTTTTCTAAACTGTCTAATAAAAATAACATACGACTATACTTATTTGTGGCCGCAATATTTATCAGTTATATAAACGGGCTGATATAAATGATATCGCCTTGTACACATGTGTAGGAGCTTTCAAATTCTTGTTTAGAGGATGAGACATAACAAAACACTAAAGAGTTCATAGTGTTCTATAAATAATATTGTGGCAAATATCGCAGGTGCCTACGATTATTTTAGTTCGTCCGATGCAGATGTGAGTGTTATGTCATCTTTTTACTCTAATGCAGACTCAGACGTTTAGAAGTCGACGAAAATAGTATTGCAGGAGGAATTTGACTCATACAGGGAGGATATAAAGAGAAGAGAGTGCTTCAATTGCCAACAAGTCTACGAATTGTTTCTGAAATTTTAATTCTTAAGAGGTTCTCCTTAGATAAGCATCTTTTTTCTTCAGGATGAACAGTGACGTGGCCACATTCTGCGTTGATCGTTCTGGTCAAAAAGGATTAACTGTCAGTAACATTTTACTTAAAAAAAGCGAAACCACACATTTTTTATCAACTGTTACTTTAAGTATAATTATATTATTGGTTAGTATTGCTAGAAGCTGATTTGAGCAATAAAAACACAAATATAATATTAATTTGTGTGAAAGCTTGCTATAGTTAATAAAAATCCCTAATTTCTTAATCAAGGGTCAAGGCAGAACAAGAACCTTAGTGTTTCACTACTCAGAACAGGCCATATATTTTGTGATTTACTGCATTTAATACTGTTAAGTCAAGAGTCTGAAATAACTGCAAATGTATTTATGCATCGTAAATACCTTTTCAGAGCAAGTGAAACATTGTAAAAAATACCGATGCGTATTTTATTTTGATTTCGTAGAAGGTAAAAACTGTTTCTGGGTATTGTAAACTTTGGTTTTATAAAAATTGAAATTTTATAAGAATTGATGGTGGATTGATGAGACAAATTCAGATTATCAATGACTTGAGACTTGGAAACCTCGATGCAACCTAAAAAGATTACAAATATATTAAACAAAACTTGAATTGTCAGCATTTTGTCACCGAACCGCTATTTCTTTTAAACCAAATGCTTTTGATGTCATTAACTAAACATGATAGATGGATATAAATTCTGGTTGTGAATTCTTAACGAAATATTACTGTTATTTTAACCGAAAACAAATGAGTATTTAATGATCATGTTTAAGGTTATTTCTAAGCAAATCTTCACAACTTCATGGCGCCAAATGGTTTCTTATTAGTTACAAAATGATTGTTTCCTCATTTATGCAGACGTCGGTAAATGAATAAAATTCATTCATGGCATTAGAATTCTCTTAAAATTACCTACGTACAAATAAAAATGTACCTAGTAATAACGTACAAAATACACGTCTGTGTCAAACAACATCTTTGAGACAGTAAAAACAGTAATACCTAATTTACAACAGATATTAACATTAGAAGCAGTTACGTAAATTTACTGCAACTAAAAATCGAGCTAAACATATTTATTTTCACTCAGATACCTAGGTATACGTATAACTATAAAAAAAAAACTAAAGAATATATAATGATTCAAGAATATGATGCCATTTTCAGCGTGCGTGTGAAGTTGGTCTCCCAATATTCAATTTTTGTTTAAATTCACAAATTCCACTAAAATATCTTACCGAATTTATTTCTGCTCTTGACAAGGCCTTCTTAACTATTTAGAAATAAAACTATAACTCGCGCAGTGTATATATTATTAAATTATAATAATAAAATTTAAGTACTATATTTCCAACAATTTGTTAGTAAAAGACATCCTGTATATATTATTGACCCACTTAAACCTGAATTTTTGTACATTTTAATAAAAATGAGAATATTTCAATTGATTGATGAACTCTTCAGTATGCCTATAGTTATATGTTTTTAGCATCTGCATATTGCTCACTATTTAAATATTTTACACACTGATCCACTAAGTAAAATTACATTTTTTTTACAATTCTACCTTAAATTTACAATGTATCAATCGACACAAATTATAGTGCAGGAAATTTACGATGGAATTTAGCGTGATGGTTGAAAATCACATAATATGATATGGAATTTTATCTATGTTTATTTCTATAATATTACAGTGTGCTTAGATACTAATTATTTCATTTACAAAATTATGTAATTTTACATAACTACGCTGGTCACAAAGAGCCAACGTAAAGTTAAATGAAATTACATACAAAGTATCAACATACGCATATTTTATTTAGTATAGAAAATTAGTGTTTAGGATTATAAAGGATTGAGTTATTAGAATAATAAAATAATTTATTTGTATATTACGAACCTCGATACGAACCCAAATCTACAAGACAAATAACAGCTGACAATTAACCAAAACAAAAAAATGCGATGGCATTTTAAATGATGAAGAAATTATATTTAAGTATACCATACCTACGTATACTTAATTAGGTATCTAATAAAATATTTTTACGATACACAATCACAAATTAGTTACGAAATATTCAGTTACCTACTATTTCAAAATTATAATATAAAAAGAAATATTTTATTCGGTTCGTCAAATTTATCTGTTGGTAATGTTGTGGTTACAAAAATATTTCAAAATTTGAAACTCGTCGCTTAACTTTAAAAAGAATCCGTCTCATTTAATCAATTGTTCGAGTATAATTAATTATTACAACACTAGTAGGCTTTGACACCTTATTTTAAATAATAAATTTTAAGGCAAATCACCCACATGACAAATTAATCATTCATTTTCTTAGACATCAACTTGTGCAGCATTTACCAACACGGTTCACAAAATCGGCGTTGTTAAATCAGTGCTAAATGAAATGGCTTGGCTGAAGGTTAAAATTGCATACCTTAGTTTCAAAAATTAACTGAGCAAAACGGATAATACCTAGTTACCTTATAAATAGGTTATTTGTTTTTATCCTTTTTAATGACATAAATCTTGATTAGACACGTGATATGATATGGCTTATTTTTCGCCGTTGTTGGTCTTTTATTACTTACGAAGGTAGATATTACCTTTCATACATATTTAGAAAACGTTATAGAGCTGTTTAAATTGAAAGGTAATAACAGGTATATTTAGAAACACATGATCACTGTATAGTTGATGCCTCGAGCGTTTTCGCGTCTCAAATTACATAGCCGTGAAGTAAGTAACACAAGTAATGATTAAGGCCAATTGGCCACTATTGCAATAATGCTATAACCGTGTTTTCTATTTTCAATAAAATTTTTATTGAATATTTAAGTATTTACATAAACTGAAGCCGTTTAATTACTTATGATACTTATACTTATTACATGTGTCACGATTTTAGTTCATAGTACCTATTTCACTCATTTTATTTTATTTGTCATGATTATTGATAAACATAGGTAACCGTCTCATAATCTGAATTCATGACAGATTTCTTAGAATACTGAATATTAGACATATCAATTTTTAAATTCTCTTAGGTATCTACTATTATTATTATGTTGCTGTTTTTTGTCAGTTTTATTGATCTATCCTCAGCCGTACAATAAGATCGAGACTACATTCAAATAAATACATTCTATACGAGTACAATACCTATATATGTAATCAAATGTGGTAAAATATATAGTTACATCATACATTTTAACATATAAGTAAACAAATTCAAACCGATAATCCCCACTTTGGGGTCAAAACTGATGTAAATACTTTTTAAGATGATTTTTAACATACCATTCTGTTTTTTGACTCGTTTCTTGCCATTCTTCTTACCAGGCGGCATCATATTTGGTATATCCTCAAAGATAATATCACAATAAGAATCAGTTGTACTGTTCGAAAGCACTATAACCTACTATCACAGATTTGTAATTTGTACGAATAAATATACTGAGTTTACAAACACAGCAGTTCACATCATTACTCTCCGTTTATTAATATATTAACACATGTGCACTTTTCCCGCCTATTAAAAGAAAATACAATCCTCCCAAGCCAACTTCATACACGCTAAATATAAGTAGGCGTTCTCGATACACATCATCCTCATTCATTTGTTATTCACCTGCGACGTGCTAGATCGCGATTCAGGCTGGCTAAGCGGCGTACGCTCATGCTCCCTCGATCAGAACGTAACAACTGGTTACCCGTAAGGAGATTACAGGTTGTTATAGCTATGGCTGTGAAAAAACAAGCAAGCAAGCAGCGTTTGAGTCAGACACTTTAGTGGGGTGGGGGCAGATCTCTATTGTTACTGCACGCTAGGATGCTGGGCGGTCAGGCAACTGGATGGTGTTGTTCCTGTACGAGGAGGTGTGAAATATTTAGGCGACCGTGGTGGTTGCGGGTTTTCGATTTAGGAAATAATGAATTATTTGTTTACAACGTAAAGTGGATTTCTTGTAAATTTTTTTAAATATTAGGCTTCTATAATTCAGCTGCAGTGTTGTGTGACTTAAGTAAAGCCTTTGGCTGTATCTCTCATAAAGTTCCCTTGAATAAACTCTATTTTTATGGCATAGGTGGTATTTCATTAGAACTGATTAGTTCGTATTTAACCAATAGAATTCAATGTGTTTCCTACGGTAATAGTTTATCAAATTACGCACCTATTCGGCATGGAATTCCTCAGGGGTCCGTACTGGGGCCACTGTTATTTGTTATTTATATTAATGACTATGGCATATATTCGGATGGGTGTATCTTATTCGCAGATGGCATTGATATGTTCTCATAAACATAGAGATACAGTCTTGAGTTTGCCCGAAAATGATCTAGTTAAAGGCGCATCATGGTTTACTTCAAATAACCTTAAATTAAATAAAGAAAAAAAAACAAACAATTATATTTTCCAGTAATAATGATATGCATGTAAAACTGTTGAGGGTCAGTATTGAAAGTTCTTGTAAGTGGGCACATCATATTGAAGGTGTTTGTAGAAAACTTTCAAGCCAAGTAACTCCTATCTAACTAATTCGGATGTTCACAATTATTTAACAAGAAACGCTTATCAACTTTTATCAAGTTTAGGTTGCAAAAATCGTAATTCATTAAAACTAAATCATTATAATAAGCTTCCAGTAAATATAAAAATTCTCAATTTAAAAATAATATTAGGAGAATTATGCTCGATCACTGTTTTTATTCTGTTCGTGAATATATGGATGCTCCCACAGTTCAGTTTTAATTATGTTTTCATTTTTATATTGTTGTTTGTTGTTACTATGTTCTATATTTTTTTTATTGTTACTTGTTGTTTTACCTTTTTTCTAAATATGACATCATTATATACTTTATGTACTTATTATGTGATCAATAAATATATTTACTTACTTACTTAACACTAGTGGATAAAGTACCACTTTAGAGTTTAGACGGTTCATAATATGTGTGGATAAAAGTCCGATTATAAAGTGATTTTGGATCAACTATTTGTATAAGTACGTAAGTAATTTTAATGAATTACGCGTAGATAAATTAATGAAACTTGGCACAATCTCATAACTTTTTGAGAAATTGAGAATCTAAAAAAAACTAATACAGTTTGTCCAGAAGCGGGTAAACACAAGGGGGGTAGTGCTTCAAAAATATCCAAACTCTCTTGTGTACATTTTTTTGATAATTTTATAGCAAAAATTAAAACACAAAGGAATTTTACATAAAAAAGTATTCTTGTTGAAATTTGATGTCGGCAGCAGTTTTCGAGGAAAATGGATTTTAATACCTGGGCGCATAAAATCTCATTAAAAAATATGGAACTTAAAACATAGTTGGCTTTTAAATTAAAGAAAATAAACAATTTTCCATACAATAATAAAAATATTTTCACTCGTGGACACACTCACACTGTATACTGTGTAGAAAATCAATAAAGCGTTTTAAGTTAAGCCATATATTGACTGGTACCCGTACATTATTTTCAGTTTCGGCTACACAGCCAGAGCGCCTCTGTGAATACTGAGAAAACAAAAAGTCCTTATAGTGGTATCCCAGCAGGTTTTATCGACTTGTTCGACATGAAAGCATTTAATTTGGAGACACTGCGGGCGAGATAGTGCCCACAACGGACACCACAAACTATTTATTAAACAGGAGCGAATTTCACATTAGTGAAGATGCGTCGTTTTAATCATTATAAGATGTTTACATTACATTGCACTTTATGCAGCGTTTTAATGCGAGATATTGTCTGTAATTATTTTGCAGTAAAATATTTTTAATTTCGGAAGTTCACAAAAGGTTATCAGGTGAACATTTTGGTTTATAAAAACTAAAAGGTATAGATTTCCATACATAAGTATTGATTGACGCCAAAAATGCTTTTTTTTTCTTTCATTTAAAAGCCAACTAGGGTTTTGAGTTCCATAGGATTATAGCGTATGGATATTAAAATCCAATTTTCTGGAAATCTGCTGCCTACAGCGAATTTCAACAACCAACCTATCAGTACCTTTTAATGTCTCAATCCTTAGTTTCATTTTCACTATGAATTATCAAAAAAATAGACACAAATTTGTTTAATCACCACCCCTCTTGTTTTACCCACTCCTGGACGAACTGTATAATTTTAGATTTTCAAAAGGGCATAATAATAATAATAATAATAATAATAATAATAATAATAATAAAACTTTATTCATGTAAGCCTATAACAGGCAACCTATATAGAAAGTCATCAAGAACTATAACCTTTCACATCCTGTAAATCGAAACCGTTAATTAGAGGTCTAGAAAACGTTAAATTTAAGCGACTAGTTTTAGAATCACCTTATAATATAAAGTAAGAGTCCTAAGAAAATTCCATGGGAAGCAATGTATTACGTATTATTAGGGATATATTTTGACAGTTCAGAAATGTGACATGTTTGATTTTTTAAATAAAGTCATGAAAATATTGGCAGCTCAAATCGCAAATAGAGTACATATCTATATTGGATTACGAAAGTAAAAAACTGGGTCTGCGTCGGAACAGACGGTGGAAGTTATACTTCTTAAAAAAACTTCCTTTCAAAGCCTGAACGTACAAAAAAAAAGTTCTTAAAAATTTGTTCTTCCTTTTGAGCGTGACGCGGTTTCTCGACCAACATCCCATCCCAATGTGTCTAACGGGCGCAAAGAAGTATAACTTCAAAAAGTGGAATTTGTATTTTTGATTATTAACCGTTTTTATAATTATAATGTGTAGTCAACGAGATTAGGTATACTTAGCTTATTCATAAGCAATTCATATCTCTGTCAATTAACTAAAAGTTGCAAAAAATATTTAGGATTAATTAGATTACTTAAATACTTTGAATGCAGTATGATGTAAAATATTGTATGTACCACGGACGAAAAGTAGCTTTAGGGTACTCGTAAAATTTTACTCATACCTTAAAGGCACCGTATTCTTGAAATAGTGATTTCTACAAATACACAAAATTTTAGACATTTAAGAATTGAATATAAAGCTTAGCAAATAAAAAGAATGTTACTCATGCCACCTTCGAATATTCAGATACCGAAGTAAAAGAATACATAACGACGGAAACCGGTCTAACCAACAAATTTTTAGGTACAGAAATCTTTCAAAATATATATTTAATTTAACTGGAGATGTAAATATTGTTGTAACATAAACTTACATAGTTCTGCATATAAGATTGCTCACTTTTGTTTACAAGTATATAAAAATATTTGATCAAATGTGGAGTTAGAATATCGAAATAATGTCAGTCTTACAAACGCTTTGTAAGTTATTACTTTATTTGAGTAGAATTTAAATAGTGGATAGACAAAATATTGTTACGGAATTTGCCCCGCTCGCATCCAATTCGGCGATTGCAGTATCGCGAAACGCTAGATTGCCCCGATCGCCCCTATGCGATTCTGGTAAACAAACAAATAATGCCGTGTATCATCGAGGCGCGACTGGAAATTGTGGGAATCGACGAGTACGACGAGAATCGTTCGAGACATGGATCTAGAGATGCTAGAATATACCCGGAATATTCGTAGGGTCTATAAAAGAAGAATAAACGGCCGAGTTAGTCAGTCTTGTATTACAGTCTTGAATTGGAGTGTTTAGAGCGATTTAGATAGCGATTAAAAGTGAAATAGTGTTTAGTTGAGCTGTAATTAGTATTCAGTAGTGTACTGAGCAGTTAATAAAGAAGTGATTAATTAACGGATTGTTTTTCTGGTAAAAGAAAAAGTCGGATTGGGAAATCTGTGACAATATCAATAATTTTATTTTTCTACGTGTTTTATTTTTCGAGATTTCTGTACCTAGAGAACACCACATATTTGATCTCTACGGCGAGAAATACGGTGACACAGTAGATAATTATTTAATTAAAATGCACTTTTGAATGTTGTAAGGTACATAATATGATGTTTTTTCATTCGCTACCTTAAGTCATTAAATTAAAATTAAATTAACTAACATATTAATTAGACACACACTACTGAACGTCAAACTTAAATGTTATATAGGGAGTCATAGACGTTCTTATGTAGTACATATCATAGTTTCTCAGCAATGAAAACAATATATTAAGTTCCTAAAATTTGTTATCTTTTTGTTATTTATTTTAAAACTACTAAGAAATAGATAGATGCAATTCCAGTAAAAATTATTTTATTAATAATATTGTGTGACACTAACTACTCGGGGTAATGCCCCGAATAGCATTAAAATAGGTACAACTGCAATATTTACAAATATATTTTTTATAATTACCTGTTGTAGATACTATATGTTGATAATCTGTCTAGATACCAAAAATTAAAAACATTAATGTTTTTGATTATTTCAAGTAAATTAGTCAAACGAGTGGGTTAGTTATGATCTTAGATTTGACCTTGAATCTTTTCCAAGGTCAATTGAAGGTCAATTTGTGATTTTAAATAAAAACTCCTATTTATACAGATAGGTCATGAAAAATGCAGTATCTGGCGGATATTATGAATTATAAGCCTGGAAGTGTTGAAACAAATAATTGATTTTGTTAATATATGAAAGCTTTTGAATTTGATGCCTATTGTTCACTCCATTCAGTAGTATGCCTATTTTCAGAGTTTCATCGAATTTGACCAAAATTCAAATTATATAAAGTTTGTCCAGGACCTTTAAAACTAGGTAAATTTAAAAAAACATTGGTAGTTGTTTAATAAACGCTTATTTTTATTTACTTCCTTTAATTTGTGATTTCCGGCGTTACCGGTAAATAAACAATAGTCAACAAACATTTAAAATTACAATTTCCTACAGAAGCCTTGGATAGTAATGACCATAACAGGACAATAGAAGAACACTTGAGTTGAAATTGTTTTTATTTCAGTCACTATTAAAAATGTTTTATAAAATATCTACAGTGTTTCTTTCAAATATTAACCATTCCTGTAATATATTACTTATTAGTCAATCTTTTTCTTTTGGTAAATTTCGAAAATATAAATGTTATACCACATCCACATGTAAGACCGGATCCGACTTTTAAAAATAAAATTCGTTGAAATAGCTTTGAATTATAAAGTGCAAAAGGGCAATCAGTAACCAAATCAGTAAAATATACAGGATGTCTATTTCTTAAATAGAACAGAGTGGATAGGTATAAAAATGAACTGTTGTAGGTAGTGTATTTAAGGTCTTCCGTTTTAGTTCTTGCAATGCCAATTTTAAAAACAAAATTTCGATTACTAAAAGCATGAACATTTTAATTTACTTTTTGAGACACTGTGGACATCGTAGGTACTAATTAAAACTGGTATAATCATCATTGCAATATTATCTAATTACAATGAATCAGGTGCACCTGGATTTTCCAGATGTTAAAGAACATAGTTTTACATTCTGTATACACAGGTGTGCATTATTCGTCACCTACGTGAACAATAAGATGAAAATCTTGCGTAAATATTATTCTCAATATATAGATCCGTTATATTTTGTATACTTATATATCTAAATTAGGTAGCTATATTCAGAGTGTTAGAGATTTCACTGCCTAGAACTTAATGGACGACAAATACATCAAAATAAACAAACAAAAAATATGCTGTGAGTGGTTCTAAACTGAACCATTTTCGAGAAAAAAAAAATCCAATTTCATGTGTAAAAATGTAATGTTTAACCCTTCTCCCTTCAATTTATTTACGTTCAATTTTAATAAAGCAATTTCTTCGTTAATCAAGTCGATATCGCGGAATGTGGCAACAGCGCGAGAATGTACTGGAGGACCGGCCGGGAGTACAGGTGAGTTGGTATCTGAACTGCAAAGTGTCGCTTGTCAAAAGTGATTTTGCGTACCACTACTTTCTTAATATTTCTTTGTTTGTATCACGATTAATTTATAGGTAAGCTCGTTGCAATTCTGCGGGAACATAACGTATTTATTGAGATCGTTTCCCCTCAATGGCTGCTTCCCAACAGAAGGACATTAGTTGAAGTACCTCAACATCTTCTTGTTACTGGTAGTGTTGTACCTTGTCCTGAAAATCAAAGCCCATATCGACAGATTGATTTCTACCACGAAACAACACTGCAGCATCACAACACCACACAGCAGAAAATGGTGCATGGAAAAATAGATAATTCAGTAAATGACCACCGAGTGTGGCGCTGCCACAGGTTACAGCGCGTATAATGGGCCCTTCTGTTTATGTATTGGCACAATAAATTTAAATAATGTTAGACGAATTGGTCTAATATTTTTATCCAATGACGGGCCATTGCTGGTTTAATCGAATAAACCTATATGATTTATCCAATGTGATGCCAATCATTTACAGTTAAGAATAGATGTAACAATAAAATCAAAATTTAAAGGGCCTACATTGACCTTTTGTGTTTCACAAAATATTGGCCCAATGATGGAATATGAATATGTATTGTAATACATTATGTTGTAATTTAATTAATAACGAATGTAGTTCGTCATATAGACGAGTCTTTTAAACATTTCAAATATTTACGGAGATATTAATTTTTTATTAATACCTACATTTTGAGTTCCGCTGACCAGATAGACCACTGACGTAATTTAATAAACCATATAATTTACTAAAGGCGAAGTTGCCATATAGTTGCCGTAAGATAAATAATTTTTTATTCAAAAATACTTATTTTTAGCAATAAGTAAAGTAAAATTGGGTAGGTAGTACGCTATACAATAATATTAACCCAAACTGTAACTTCTTAACTGACCTTACTATAGACGATTAAAAAATTAATTTCTACAAGTTCGATACTACCAGTTAAAGTATTTAGGAAGTTACTTTGTTAAATGATTTCAAAAATTATCCATAAGCATGCATAAAAGCTCACCTACTTGCTGAAAAGCCAACTATTTAAACAGTTATCCACATTTCACAAGTTAATACCTGTTTATTCGTAGCGATCTTAATTCCTCTTTTAAGGAATGTTTAATAACTACTTGTGCTACTGCACCACATCTGTGAGTACTTTATTGTACTCTTTTTCTTCTCGAAGGACCAGGAACAGACCGTAACATCTATTCCAATAAAACACTGTACTTTGTAATGAAGTATATAATACCAAAAAAAAGAATTTATACAAGAAATATAGCGTGTGTACACCCTTTGGTTATTGTGAAGGAACTGCTGCTACTCGACTCAGCAATTTCTTATATAGGGTTACAATATTACCTAATTCTTACCCTAATTTTATTTACAACTTTACTTAAGATTAAATAGTTAGAATCGTAAACAAAATAAGAAGCTTAAGATTATATTAGAACTTAGTATTAAATTATATACAGGATAATAAATTTAAACTAGGTGATACTTAGGCAGGGTTAAAGGTAAATTACGGAAAATCCCGTCTGCAATGTCCAGGTAAATTCGAACATGCCGCCCGCCTTGAAATGTCGTGCTTTCAACTAAATATAGATTATTAAATAAGTAGAAATTTTTAATCCTAAAAATATTTGTCAATAAATGGGCAAGGCACACACTTTTGTCACTGGCCGTTTTATGATGCCACTTGTAGTTTTTATGGACACAACACGAGTTATCCCATCCGTTCCAGGGTGCAATTCCATTATGCGTCCAATTTGCCATTTAAAGGTGGGTTGGTTGCCTTCTTGAATGACAACGAGCATGCCAACCTTCAGAATATCTTGAAATTTTGTCGCCACTTGGTCCTAATCTGTAATTCGTTTATGTATTCTCTGCTCCATCGTCTCCAAAAGTGCTGAGTCACCTTTTGAATGTGCTGATATTTGCTGAGGCGGTTGTCAGGAAACTCCAATAGACCGGGCTCAGGTACAGAAGTAATTCTTCTCCCAATCAGGAAATGTGCCGGAGTTAAGGGTTCGGGGTCATTGATGTCTGTGGATAAGGAGCTTAAGGGACGGGAATTCAAAACTGCTTCTATTTGCGTTAGCAAGGTGTAGTATTCTTCAAACGTCAAATTTACATTGGAAGCTACTCGTTTCATGTGAAATTTAACTGATTTTACTCCAGCTTCCCAGAGACCACCAAAATGTGGGGAACGAGGAGGTATAAAGTGCCACGAAGTATTATATTGATTTAATGAATACTGCAAATGCCTTTGAATCTCTTTATTACTTAAAAAATTATTTAATTCTGTCAGTTCATTATTTGCACCTACAAAGTTTGTCGCATTGTCAGAATATATATTTAAAGGTTGTCCACGCCTTGCCATGAATCTGCGTAAGGTAGCTAAAAATGCTTCGAACTAAGTTCTGTAACTAACTCAATGTGCACTGCTTTAGTTACGAAACATACAAAAATACAAATATACGTCTTTACTAATTTTGATCCTCGTCCTTTTATCTTTTATTAAAATAGGACCAGCGTAATCTACACCACAATTGTAAAAAGGCGGGGCAGGTTCTAAGCGTCCTTTGGGTAAATTACCCATGAGTGGATTATCAAATTTTGGCTTAGCTCTAAAACATTTTACGCATTTATAGATTACGTGTTTTATTGTACGCTTTCCCGAAATTGGCCAATATTTATCCCGTAAAGACGCTAATAAGAGGTTTGCGCCACAGTGTAATAAGCGTAGGTGCTCATTTTTTATTAATAAATACGTAAATTCATGTGAAGGAGGTAGTATAATTGGGTGCTTTTTAGAGTAATTAAAGTTTGAATGTTCTATTCGACCTCCAACTCTCAAGATCTGATCCTTATCAAGAAATGGGTTGAGTGTTAATAAACTACTCTTCGTGCTTATTGGTTTATCTTTCATTAAATCATTTATTTCGGAAAAATACCTCAGATTGTGCAATTTTAATTAACCTTGTCAAAGCAATTTCCAATTCATTTACTGATATAGGGCCATATAGTTTTTACTGGCAGGTTGGGTATTATTTATAAATCTGAGGCAATAGGTGGTTATGCGTTTTAATTTATTCAAACATGAATATTTAGAGAGAATATCACATTTTTGATCTGTGTGGCTATAGTTACCACAGTTTTAGCTTCCAATAGGTTATCTTTAAATTTTTCATTTATTATTGGCCATTTTGAATGCTCCTCAATCAACCAGGATGGCCCATTCCACCACAGTTGAGCGGATTCAATTTCTTGCGGGTACAAACCACGTGATATAAGATCCGCTGGATTTTCATTAGTTTTTACATGCCGCCAATCACTAGATTGAGTTAAATGCTGAATCTCTGAGACACGATTAGCAACAAATGTTTTCCACTTGTTGGGTGCGGCTTGTATCCAGTTTAAAGTAATGGTTGAATCGCACCAATAAAAGCAATTCTCAAATTTAATGTCTATGTATTTCTTGACATTATTCGCTAGTTGCGCTAATAAAACAGCACCGCATAGCTCAAGACGCGGTAACGTAAAATTTTTTAAAGGAGCAACTCGCGATTTAGAGCAAAGTAAAGAAATTTGAGTACAACCTAAGCTATCAGTGCTTCTAAGGTATATACAAGCTCCGTATGCCTTTTCAGAGGCGTCGCAAAACCCATGCAACTCAATAAATTTAGATTTTTTACATAAAACATGTCTTGGAATTTTTATAGATTGAAGATCATGCAGTCGATCTCTAATTTTCAACCAATTCGTATTTAAATCAAGAGGTATAGCCTCATCCCATGATAGTTTATATTGCCATAATTTTTGAATTATTAATTTGGCATTTACAATTACCGGACTTAAAAGTCCTAGAGGATCAAATATTTGAGCGGTCACAGAAAGAATTGATCTCTTTGTAACTTTAGCTTGTTTTGAGATTTGTTGCGTTGAATATAATAAATTATCAGCATTGGGTTCCCAATAAATACCTAATGTTTTATTTTGCTCGTCATTATCAAATCGAACATGAAATTTCTGATCATAATTATGTGAATTAATTTGTTTAAGTATATTACTATTATTTGAGGACCATTTACGTAGTTCAAAATTAGCTGTTAATAATATGGAAGTAATATCCTTTTGAATAGCAAGTGTTTCTTCAAATGAATCAGATCCAGTTATTAGATCATCCATATAAAAATCTGTTTCAATTATATTAGAAATATAAGGATATTCTATTTGATTATCGATTGCTAATTGCTTTAAGCAGCGTACTGCTAAAAATGATGCTGATGCTGTACCGTAAGTGACAGTATTTAATTTGTAAGAATTTATCGGTTGGTTTTTATTAGGCCTCCATAATATTAATTGTAAATCTCTCTGATTATCTTGTATTAGTACTTGACGGTACATTTTCGCTATATCGGCGGTTATTACGTAAGTATGCTTACGGAATCGCAATAATATTGAAAATAAGTCATGCTGTATTTTAGGCCCAATGTACTGAGTGTCATTTAATGAAATACCCGTGGAAGTTTTTGCTGACCCATCGAACACTACGCGAACCTTTGTTGTAAGGCTTGTTTCTTTTACCACTGCATGATGAGGTAAATAAAAATGAGGAGAGGCAATTGAACCTTCCGATACTTTTGTCATATGACCTAATTGTTCGTATTCTGTCAAGAATTTAATATATTCGGTTTTTAATTCATTATTGTTATCCAATAATTTTTATAATTAATAAAATCTATATAAAGCATATTCTCTCGATTCGCCAATCTCTTTGATATTTGGTTTAAATGGAATGCTTACTGCAAATCGCCCTGTGTCGGTGCGTTCTGTAGTTTTTATAAAATGGTTCTCGCAATGTAGTTCGTCAGGAGAGTATTTATTATATTTATTATTGCATTCTTCTAATGCCCAAAATTTTTCCAATTGAGTATCAATACTGTTATTGGTTGCACTAAAATATGCTAATGAATTGGGTGCACTAGAAATTTTGTTGTTTCTATTTTGAGTAAAATTTCCTCCAAGAATCCATCCCAATTTAGTATTTTGTAATATGGGCTTGTTATTCCCTAAATTATGCTGTCCTACGCATAATAATTCCCAAAATATACCTGCTCCCAATAAAATATCTATACGACTTGGGAGGTTACAATTTGGATCCGCTAATCGAATATTTCGAGGTATATTTAATTCTGAGATTTTAAATGAATTTATAGGCAATTTATCAGTAATCCTTTCCAAAACAAGACAGGAAATTTGTGCTTGGTAATTATTTATACCAGACTTGAAAGCTATATTAGTTTTAAAATCAATATTTGAAGTTATTTGGCTGATGCCCGATATTGTCGAATTAAAGCGGATTTTTGGTAATCCTAAACGATCACATAATTCGCGGGTTATAAAGTTTGACTGAGAACCAGGGTCTAGCAAGGCTCTACAAGAATGCGCATTTCCGTATATATCATTAATAAGAATATTTGCGGTAGATAATAATATTTGTGAGTTGTTTGCACAATGATTTGAATATGACACTTGAGATGATCCTGCAGCAAGAGATTCATCTGATGCGGCTATTTGAGAATTAACTGACTGTTGATTGGAATTCTGTTGCATATTGCTGTTACTTGCTTCAGTATTTTCTGGATAATGAAGGTGTAATAAGGAATTATGTTTTTACCGCATTTTCTGCATGGTTGCATTGTACAGTCTTTTGTAGCATGATTTTTCTTTAGACAATTTAAACATAGATGCAAGCGTTTAGTTTCAGATATCCGTTGATTTATAGTTAATTTTAAAAATGATTCGCAATGATAAATTAGGTGCGAAAACTTGCAAAAACTACATGTTGCTTTATATGCGCTCACGTGAGCTTTAATATGTTTATTATTATTATTATTTCCTTCTCTAAACATATTATGTTTTTTATGGTTATTTGAATCAGATTGATATAAATTATGATTGGAAGTGTTAGCTTCCAATGTACCTAAAAATTCACAATGCTTTTCAAGAAAATCTAAAAGCTCCTGAATTGTTGGAAATTCTCCGCTTGGTTTAAAGGATTCCCAATCGCGTCTCATGGACCTAGTAAATTTGGAAGTTACAATGTAAATAAAAATGTATCGGCGGTGGGTTGGTTATAATTTTTAGTGACTGTGATATTTTGAGTAATCCACCCAAAAGCCTTTGTACTGGGAAATAAGAATCTTTTGGAGAGATTCTAAATTAAAAGAGCTTTAATATTATTTTGCACAATTAACTCTTTATTTTCAAAACGTTTATGTAGCCAATCCCACGCGACTTGATAATTTTCAGCAGAAACTTTTAACGATTTGATTGCTTCGGCAGCATCTCCAGTTAATGCTGTATTTAAGTAAAAGAATTTTTGTATATCTGATAACGACGAATTTTTATGAATAAGAGACTCAAAGGTGTCACGAAATTCTAACCAATTTTCAAATTCGCCATTGAAATTGGGCATTTTTATATTGGGTAAAAGTATTGACGATTCCCCCACATTAGGTGAGTTCCTTTGAACTACATCTGCTTCTTTTTATCGGTGTTTTTCTTTTCTCATTAATAAAAGATTCAATGGTTGATGTAACGTTGCAAAATGTATTTTCAAATGCTTCTAATTCAATTTCGTGCTGTTCTTCAGCTGAATACGATATAATATTTTCATGAATTTCGTAATATTTTTCTAATAAATTTTGATTAACATCTAATCGTTTTTTTAAGCTATTTATTTCATCATTAGTGATTGTATCATTATTTAACATTTGATTAAAATACTTACTTAATCTCGTAAGACTGGCCTTTAACATGGCTCTTTTATTAATTAATGTTTTGAGTTCCTCCATTATGAGTAATTAAATAGAAACAGTTTTTATAAAGGGTAATGTGGATATATGGGATTGCACACTTACTTGATTGGGTTTAAATAATTCTGATTCCTGCGTTGATACACTGCTGCGTTGTACTCGTTTGCTGGAAGCACTTGTTTTTCTTTCTTTGGAATTCTTCGTTTTCTTCTATCTGATTTCAATATCCGGCTCGAAGGACCATGTTTATTCGTAGCGATCTTAATTCCTCTTTTAAGGAATGTTTAATAACTACTTGTGCTACTGCACCACATCTGTGAGTACTTTATTGTACTCTTTTTCTTCTCGAAGGACCAGGAACAGACCGTAACATCTATTCCAATAAAACACTGTACTTTGTAATGAAGTATATAATACCAAAAAAAAGAATTTATACAAGAAATATAGCGTGTGTACACCCTTTGGTTATTGTGAAGGAACTGCTGCTACTCGACTCAGCAATTTCTTATATAGGGTTACAATATTACCTAATTCTTACCCTAATTTTATTTACAACTTTACTTAAGATTAAATAGTTAGAATCGTAAACAAAATAAGAAGCTTAAGATTATATTAGAACTTAGTATTAAATTATATACAGGATAATAAATTTAAACTAGGTGATACTTAGGCAGGGTTAAAGGTAAATTACGGGAAAATCCGTCTGCAATGTCCAGGTAAATTCGAACAATACCATTGTACACTGTTAGAAACATACACAATAAATATTTTGCTGAAAATATAATGAATTGTTCATTTGTTCGTATGACGTAACTCGTCTGAATTCTTGTCGCGAGTATATGTATTGTGATAAATCAGTTGGAATGTAGTAAAAATGGATAATGACCAAATTCTGGATAACTATGATTGTAAATACAGAATCTGGTTTATATTTTCAATTTTTTGGTGAGATATAGAACTAGCAAAGGGGAAGAGGTGGCCATTAATATTTTTATAAATAAACATATTTCGATAATTTTTTGTTGAAGCCTATTCCAAAACCTTAGTGTAACACTGGCAACACTGTGGAATACACATCTACTATGACTCTTAAAAATATTAGTATCGAAGTCGGATCAGCGGCCCTCAACAAGTTTTAAATAGAAAAAATCACAAACTTTATTTAAACTTTGACTTTTTTATTCGTTTTTTTTTTTGTAAAAGAAACTATTAATTATGTGTTCCGCACAGTGAACTATAGTGCTGGTTAAACTTATTTAAGGTTCACCCTGTATAGTTTTTGAAATATTGGTTCACTAAAAATGAAACCATTAATATACCAATAATGGCAAATTCTTACAAATTCCTATTGGATCACTGTTTAAATATGTTGCCAATATTGATTCATTAAATGTATGGTACTTGGCTAAGTGGAAAGCAATTTGCTGTTACGTAGATACTTAACTTGTATGAACCCACGTTGTTTTCTTTCGAGTTTTCCAAGACCAAGTATTGCGTCATACACGTTTCAGGATGCTTAGCCAATATTTAGAATAAGAACAAAACATCTTTAGCACATACACGACTTCTTATCTTATATTTTCATGTCTTAACGAAAGTTTGTAACCTTTTTTTCGAAACACCGTATATATCGCGATATCCCTCTCATAGGATGCCTATTTTATTGGCGACACTGTACGTATATAAAAAATATTTCATTTTAATAATCTTACAGCTCTATATATAATTCCAACCACATGAATTATACTAAATAAGTTACAAGATAAGATGGGTTTGAAAATATCTTTAAATCCGATTAGGAGACCACAGTACAAAGTGTCTGGCTCGAAATATAACTTATGGTATTTCTCAGTGGGTACGACACCACACCAAGTCCATCTCGATCGTTTCAAGGCAGGTAAGAACTTTAAATCTGTGGTTCGTAAAGCCCAAAGTTGCTCAAGATGCCTGCTATTGTAAGGTGTGATGTAGGTTGTCCAGATGTTTCTTTCTTTGTTACCTACTCTTTGTACCAGAAAAATGCAAGTTGGTCATAATTTATACGATTTCAAGCTGCAAGGGCAGGGATAATAAAACTATTTATGTGAATGTTTCTCATTGGGTGTATCCTTTGATGTGTCTGCTTTGTGGAGGAATTTGGTGGAAATATTAACGACGTTACTAATCGTTGTCATTTAAAAAGCGCTTTTTTAAAACTTCTAGGAATATTATAATAACTTTATAAATAGCTCACGAAATCATTGTCTATTGTACACCGTTTATTATTTAAAAACAAGCAACAATAGAATGTCGCTACAATATTTTAGCAATATTAAAAAATGTGTAGGATGAATATATTTATTTACATTTATATGACATAGTAGGAATAAATATTTTGATAATTATTAACTTAAAGAAATAATAGGTTCGTAATTTTTAGCATTAACTTAAAAAAATTGTATTATATTTAAAAGGTATTTTGCATTTTACAATGTAGTAACTTTTAAAATTTAAAAACAGTTTTGTTGCATAGATTTTGCTAGAACAATATGTAATAAAAGCAGTGTTCTTTTAAAATATAATATACAAGGTGTTCTATTAAAAATCATTTTAACAAATGACTCGTAAAAGCGACTTGATATATTTTTATTTACTTAATAGACAACGATAGATATTGTGCTTAATTTAAAACACCATGTATATTTTTACTTAATTTTAAAGGTATTATGCTAATTTAAATCAATATGTATACAATTCCTTATGAAGTCATATAGGTTCCTTGATACAAAATATTTAGCTAACAAAATAACAAGACAAGATTAGAATCAATAATTAGCTATAATAAATATATGTTCAAATTGTGAATTTTAAAAGATTATTTAATAATTTCAATATGCCAGGTACATGCTCAAAACAGTTTTTGCACTTCTGGAAGTTCTGAAATTTCATTAAATCTCAATTGGTAATTGAGACAACTAATAACTAATGTCAAAAAAAAGTAGAGTTCATTACGAATACGTCAGAAGTTCAAAAGAAACAGCAAAATTCATTATAAAGAGTGTCATTATTACTGCAAACCATTTTACTTATGTGTGTTTGTTCATTGGTTTGATTTAATTTTTATTATATTATTGAGTCCAATTTTGTCTATGCAATACGAAGCCCTAGAAGGACCATGTCTACAATTTCTTTTCAAGTTTAGACTTAATTCTCTGAATTCAAAGTTTTAACTGAATTCAGACTTTAAACTCTGAATTCATACTTTAATCTCTGAATTCATACTTTGATCTCTGAATTCAGACTAATCTCTGAACTTGCACTACTAACGAAATGATGGGACAAGTCGTAGCACTCAGAGCTTTCTGGATAGAGAATTGAGATTTAGAGGACATAATATATAGGGGAAAATGAAACTTTACGATATTGGTCATCAACTATGAAATTTTACTACACCCTGTATAATTTTACTGTCTTTGATTCTAGAGAGGATTTAAGGAGTGACTGTACTTGTTTGGGAAATGATTTAGACAACTTAGTTTCCTTAGACCTATTTTTATTTCGGGATCTAGATTGCCGTGATGTGCTAACACCAATTTCCTGATTTTTGATTGTACCATTATCATGAACAGTACTATTTAAGTACTGAGTGTCTAAATAACGTTGCGTCTTTGAATTACACCTGAAATGCCTATAGCAAACAGCCGCAGTTAGTCGTCAGCGGTGCCACTAGTCATGTACTTGTTTCGAACTGATTAATTATTATCAGTATATCACAAATGAGACCAATAACTAGGAATCGTAACTGTTCACAATCTGTCATAATAGTTAACAGAGTACGCAAGACGTAGCACGTGTGTACACATCTAGTAGTCATTGGCTACTCAAAGCTGGGCCTGAATATAGTCACAAGCAGAAAGCAATCCACTCCATTCAGACATTAAAGTCTGAATTCAGAGATTAAACTTTGAATTCAGGGTTTAAGAGTGGGCAATGGTACCTGATATAGATGGCAAATTTAATGATTTTTTTTTTATGCACCGGAGATAAATAATGAAAATCTAACAAATTTCGGACTTGCACTACTATTCAAGGATTCATTCCTTTATTTTTTTATTTACTTTATATCAACGAGTTTTTTTTAAAATCAAATAAATAATTTTGCACCTATGTAGTTTAACAAAATTCGTATAGATGGCGCCGAGCACCAGTTTTAAACTATTTTATTTAATTACGTCTATTAGACAAACCATATACAGGAAAACAGTGAAATCGGACTTCAGCAATATATTGCAGATTCTAAATCATGAGTTGTTTAATTTTTTATCCTATGAATCCAGAGATATCACTAATAATCTTGTTAAACGGTTTAGCTCTCCCCACTATTCTGGATTGCAGACTTGGAATCTAGTGGTATCAGAGCCGGCGGCGCCCGTTTACGCTTATCTCGCAAATTTTACGTGAATTTTACAATTAAGTATATCATGTTTGTGGTAAAATTCGCAATTCGGTAATTCGGTAATAATAATTCGGCAATAATTCGGTATTTATGTACTATTTATTTTTATTTGTCTATACATATAATAATTAATATTGTATGTAATATAAATTAACCATAATGCTTCATAATTTATATTTTCCACAAGAATATATACTTATGAATTGAAAAGAAGCAGCCACACAAAAATAAATAACTTCATCACTGTTTTGTTGCTTACAGAAATCAATTATTATTGAATAAGGAAGTGAATTGATTTTAAAAGTTTATAAATACACATTTTTATTTTTCTAGTATTTAGCTTTTCACAAAAATTTCAATAGTCCAATAAAATAATAAGTATGGAGATTCTATAGTAATAATTGTCATTTAATAACTGATTATTTAGCCATGTAATATTGAATATCATAGAGATGGTTCAAAAATTAAATTGACAAAAGTGGACAATGCAAATTTGCACGAATAATTATTATTAATTTATAGCTGTTTTATTGATTTATTTCTTGATAGTTCAAATATTTTTGTAAAGAATATTCTTTGTATACAGAGTGTTCCGCATAAGAATAGACATAGAGTAGGTGCATGTACGGTGTGATCTAGGGGTTCCAAAATATTGAAATTTAACCAAACATACCTATATATAAAGTTGCATAGTTTTATTACTGTCAAATTTAAAGACAGTCTACTACTGATTTTTGATTGCTTCTAATAAACACTATTAAAATCTTATTTTAATTAATGCATTTTCTTGAAATCTTCAAAGTTTTTAAATTTAACAAGAGTAAAAAGTGTTTCAAATAAAATTCTGCGTGAGATATTATCATTCTTCTTTTCAAATTCGATTAATGTAAAATCAATGAACACCTTGTGTGTTTCAAATTACTTGAATTCATTGTCAAAGAATACCAATTATAAACTTAAATCACGTACCTACCAAATTTGATTATTCCAAGTTAAAGTAATTTAGAAATAATAGGTATTTTTTTCAAAATATTTGACCCCACTTGGAAGGCCTATTTAGTTAAATTGAAATATTTTGTGATCCCCTATATACACCTGCTCTGTGTTGGTTCTTATGCGTAACACTCTGTATAAATACGATGGTGGGAATTTATACTAAATTGAAAATAACTGTAGAAGTTATGATTAAAATTTACTATGTATTGTACATGATACATACATTTACATTATGTACATGTTATTATAATGAATTATATACATAAGTAGCACAAATGGTACCGGTGAATCTTCAACTAAAAACAACACGTTTTGGATAAAAATGACCTTCAAATGTTCACTCCTTAGGAAACAGAGCCCCTCATTTTCCAAAAAAATAAGGAATTTGAAAACCGAAAAAGGTATAATAGTATGTATAGTATGTATAATTTTACACAAATTTTCTACCAATGCATGTGCAACTTTTCAATAATTTTTCGAAAATTTTTGCTCCTTGGAATATGTTGAAATGAGAATCCCTTATAATGTATCAGATAGCCTGGTTTATTTTAAAACGTTTATTTCTCTTGCTTTTTCGCTTTAAAACTAACCGTTTAACAGAAAAATTAAATTCATTATCATTCTCATTATAACGATAAGTAGCAAAAAGAAATGAGGGAAGCTTATATCAACCCCGTAAGGGCAGACATTTTCGAAAAACTATTGCACATGCATTCGTATTGAAAATTTTACTTTTATATCGTTTTTTAGTATACAAATTACCTATCTTTTAAGAAGTACTATGGTAATTTTTATGCAAACGTGTTCTTTTTAGCAGTAGATTCACTGGTATCATTTGTGCTACTTCTTTTGAATATACTCGTATTTAATTATATTACTAAATCCGAAAGCAATATTATAGTATTTATTTTGCCCGTACTTACTCTTTTTGCAACCACGTTTTTACGCCACGCACTTAGACGTAAGTGTTCCTTTTTCGTCGCATTTTGATCTTAAGAATATAGTGTGATTCACTGGTATATGCATTTCAGGAACGCCCTGTATTTTATGAGTAACAGTAGTAACAACTATAAGTATATAATTTTCATTATATTTGTCAAATTATTTGATGTTAGTAACAAATAATATATAGTATTACAACTGAGCTAATATTAAAATGGTCATGAATTGGAACAATATGTTAAGCATTATTAATTTGAACAGTCCACGCGACGCCACGGACTGTTCCTATTCGTAATTCTAAAATATGATACAGTGATATACCCGATATACCTATTTTGCCTAACTGTAACGCCGTCTGCTTAAGTCCGAGTTCGACTCTGTCGAGCGTGTGTCATTTTACTACTGCCCAGATAATTTATTGCTTCTAAGGACATGCCTACCGGTGATACCCCCTTCCGCGACCGTAAGTTTGACGAATGTGTCTACCATTGCCCACTCTTAAAGTCCGAATCTAAAAACAATTGTAGACGTGGCCCTTCCACGGCTTCGTAATGCGGTAATTTGCTTATTTGTGTATGACTTGATGTGATAACAACTGTGAGAAAAAGATGCCTGATCTTTAAAATAAGATTGAATCAGAATTGTGGGCGTGAATCAATGCTGATCGGAGTATTCATAAAATTAACTTCTCACAATTACTGTTTTCTAAGACAAGAAATCTTGCAAAATTTGAAAAAGTTTTGCTTTCTTGTAAGTCTTGTTCTTGCAAGAACGTGTCTTGTTTTGCCTCGCAATTTTTCAAGATTTGTATGATTTTGCGAGACTCTTACATAAAAATGAGAATCACGGAACTTGTTACGAATTTGATAACAATAGTGGTTACTCAAGTTTGAAGCTCACACGTAACTATAGATGAGGTCGATCGTTAGGTTAGGTAGACGTTATAAAGTAAAAAAACGGCCAGTTTTACACAATAAATAATGGGCGAAATAGGCAAAGCAATATCCAAGTAACGCTTTTTCAGTCAAGTGGTAGTGAATTTATAATTAGTTCTAGTTCAGCAGGACCGGACTTAAACTCAATAAACTTTGATTTTAAAAATAAATGTATATGCTGGATGTCCTTTAAATAAAGTATGTACCTACAATAGAAATGCAATATTTATTTTGTCAACTAATGTTTACTTAAATATTACCGGTATAAGACTTCAGCAATATTTCTTGTCTCGCAAGACTTTTTTTAAATCTTGCAATTCGAGCTGTCAAGTTTTGTCATGGTATTATCTTGTTTTGTCTTGCGAGACCAACTTAAGCTCAAGAAAAAGCAAGACAGGATGCCTAGCACTACTCACCATGTCGTCTGTGTTATGAGAAACGTAAATTAAAAAACTATAATTTCACACGTCAAAAGTCTTGGACCCCTCATTCTTGTTAACGAAATCTTTTTGTCAGAAAAACCAAATACATTTATAAACGTATATTGTTTTCTGAAATTTTTTTTTGTTAAAAGAATATGTTCGATAAACTGAGTATTTAGAAAATTAAAAACCAGCAAATGTGTGACATTTTTGACAAAATTTATAAAATCAAAAAAAATAACAAAGCAACTAGACTAATAGTCGGTTGACCTCCACCACATTCCAATAGCATATTGACACGCTTGTGCAGAGATAATTAGGCGGTTAACGATCTCTTGCGGAATATTATTCCATTCCTCTTCTGTTGCCACGTCTAACTCATCTGTAGTCTGACGGTGGAGGAATAAGATTATGGATGGCTCTAGCAACGAAATCCCACGTTTTCAATAAGATTCATGTCAGGAGAGTTGGCTGGCCAATCTAATCTATTGATGTCTCCTGCTTTGAGTGTCTCTTCAACCCTTCTGGCACGATGGGGTCGAGCGTTGTCGCCCATAAACACAAAATGTTCACTTAATTCATTACGTAGGGGGTAGATAATGGGCGTAATAACTTGTTCGATGTAAATTTCACTAATCATATTCTGTGGTATGCGAATTAATGGGGTGCGGCTGTTAAACATTATTCCACCCCCAAAACATTACGGTACCCCCTTCATACGAAGCAACTTCACGGGAAAAATGAAGTCGCTGTTGTTGACCTGGTTCTCTCCAGACTCTTTGTCGATTGTCAACAGTAACCAGCCGAATTATGGTTTAATTTGTAAATAAGACCCACCACCACTGGCGTAAAAGCCAACCCCTATGCTTTCGCACCCATTGGAGATGGGCAGCACTATGCCTTGGAAGTAGAATGGGGACCCGTAATGATCTTCTAGCATGTAAATTTGCCTTGTGGAGTCGTCTTCGAATAGTAGATGTCGATATAACACGGCGAAACGTATCTTGAAAGTGAGCCCTGAGAGCTGAAGCTGAAGATGTGCGGTGTGTACGGGCATATTGTACCAAATACCGATCCTCCCTTTCATTAGATACTCCAGGACGTCCACTACGTGGTCTGTTTTCCAATGTATCAAATTCTTCTGATGATTAGAACGTCCTGCATCATGTAAGGCAGTCGTTCTTGTTCGGGTAAAGGCAGGAATTTCACGTTCTGGCATTATAAAGTACAAAAATTCAAAGGAACACTTGGCTGAATGACTGCCAAATTAACCAGATTTGTAAATACATTGGTAATAAAGTAAAGGTTCATGGTTTTTATTGTCTCTTTTGTTCCTTAACTACATGTACTTTTTTACCACATTAAGAAAAACCACTAGGTTTAATCGAATCATTTTATATACGGGGGTCTAAGACTTTTGACGATATGTACAGGGTGTCCAGAAACTCTCCTGACAAACGAAAACCGGAGATTTCTCAGATAATTTTAAGACAATTTAAGCCAATTCCCCTAGTCCTAAAATGCTTCCTAAGGGAACTAGAGCTCTTTGAAGATGGCGCCTTGTAAATAGTTTTATTTAAATACCTCCAGAACGCTTCTACTTAGAAAAACAAAACCTGGTATGCTTGTTTAACCTTCAGAGATGAATCGATTCCATCAATTGCGAATTTCTAGTACCGGTCATAGGCGTCCGTTTTGGGTAGGTCAACGGTTATTTTAACGCATAACTTTTTTGTCTTTAACTTTTAAGCATTTGTGACACTAGATTATTAACGAAAAATTTTCAAATCCATTTTTCTAGAAAACGGTGTATCCTAATGACTTAAAGTAAGAGTACCTTTTAGTACTAGAATACCTGAAAATTTAATAATCTACTTACAAATGCATAAAAGTTAAAGACAAAAAGTTATGCTTTAGAATAACCGTTGACCTACCCAAAACGGACGCCTATGACCGGTACTAGAAATTCGCAATTGATGGAATCGATTCATCTCTGAAGGCTAAACAAGCATACCAGTTTTGGTTTTCTAAGTAGAAGCGTTCTGGAGGTATTTGAACAAAACTATTTACAAGGCGCCATCTTCAAAGAGCTCTAGTTCCCTTAGGAAGCATTTTTGGACTAGGTGAATTGGGTTAAATTGTCTTAAAATTATCTGAGGAATCTCCGGTCTTCGTTTGTCAGGAGAGTTTCTGGACACCCTGTATATTAATTGACTGTAATATTTGTTTTTCAAAATAAAAATTCCACACTGAAATTGCAATGCAAAGATGTAAAACATACAGGATGTTACATTTAAAAGTGTTAGAGATTTCTCCACTACCGTCTTGTTTAATTAATATATTTGGAGAACAAATTGATGATTATTTAAAATCAAACGTGGAATTATCTAAAAATTCAATGGTACGAGTATTTTTACCTGTTACACAACATGAGGTGATCGACTGCATTAGAAAATTAAAATTATCTAGAACTTGTGGAGCGGATGACGTACCCTCGCATCTAGTCAAAAAATGCTTAGATTTTATTGTTTCTCCTCTAACAAACATACTTTATTAACTTATCCTTTGACACAGGAGTTTTTCTTGATAGTTTAAAATATGCCAGGATAAAACCTGTGTTTAAGAAAGGTGACGAGCATGATGTCAGAAGCGCTCGGCCTATTATTTTGTTATCAACGTTTTCAAAAGTTTATGAATCACTTATGAATGGCAGCATAATTTCCTACTTAAAGAAAATGTCTTACATGTATTTAGATGTGGAATACGTGGTAATGTATACAAATGGTTGCAGTCATATCTTGACCATTGATATCAGACAGTCTTTGTTCATTCTAATAACTATGTTGCTCAGTCTGAGAAAACATTGATTACGATGAATGTTCCTCAAGGGTCCATCCTCGGCCCACAATTATGTTTATTATATGCCAATGATTTATACAGAACAATAACCAATTGTCCTAACTTGCTGTTAACTTACGGTGATGATACTAATATATTATTTAAAGCTGCTAACGTTTTGAATATTGCTGACTTAATATTTAAAAACCTAGCACTGTGGCTAAAGAAAAATAAATTGAGTGCAGCTAAAACCATAGTTATGATTTTTAGATCCAAATTATGTAATGTATCTTTAGATAAGGGAATAACAATGGCAAAACTCCTGGGCTTATATAATGTATAATGACTTGATTGGTCTCCACAAATTAAATATATGTGTCAAAAATTAACTACATCTTGCTACGGTCTTAAACCACTTTTTAAGCAATGTAGCCAATATGTTCTTCTCTCATTAGGTATATTATGCATGCTTTTATTCTCACTTACGTTACGGTATTATTCACTGGGGTATGTAAATCTTTCAAAAATTTTAAAGATCTCACTGTTACTAGTGTATATATTTTTGAAATAGTTTGTTTTGTTTTTCGTCATTTAAATTTGTTCACAAAAAGTAACTTAAGCCATTTGTATTACACGCGACATAAACATATTTTGTCTTCTGAATGCCATTATTCGTCATTATATCAAAAAGGAGCTTACTTTAAAAACTGTCACCTATACAACTCTCTGCCAACCGAAATTCATAAAAAAAAGAATATTAATACATTTAAAAAAAGTTATAGAATATCTTGTTAATATCTGCCCCTACAGTATAGATGAATATTAACAGGGTAATGCAGAGTAATAATTTATTGTTTTAGTTATATAGTGTAGTTATAATCATGTTTTATTTACTGTTTTTACTTTCCATCCAGAATCTTGCATTAACATTGTGTACTTTTTTTGTCTTTTTTATATTTTATCTGTCCTTTGAAGTTGGTCTAGTGGTTCCCAAGTTATTTGACCCAAGTGCCACATCTGGCTCACCCTGTATAACTAATATTGAATATGTGAAAGGTAGACAATACTAAGTACAAGGCATATGATAAACAAATATTTAATAATAAAAAATAGATGTACGAAATAAAAACTCATTTTACACCGACAAGATTATAAAATAACTATTTTATGTTTTCTCGGAGTTATATAAATAGACCAAAATGCCTGGTAAAAAGTACCTAATGCTTTATTTTTGTCTGAACAAATCCCACAGCTATTTTCATTATTTGTATTGTTACATATTAAGTTTACTGAAATATTTAAATATTCAAGTTGCTTACACCACTTGTTAAATATTTGTGTCTCATATTTCAGATAAAAAACGTTATTTGTTTGCGTCTGTACAAACATAATTAAAAATTTGAGCTTGAAGGTAAAATCCTCTTTATTACTTACTCCAATGGCGACTTAACATTTTACGACTGGAACTTAAAAACCAGTAAGTCACGTTTAAAAATGTAATTATTTATAAATGAATTTTATTACTCATTTTGCACAGGTTACAAAATATTTGTTGCATGTGGTGAGTATTATATACAGGGTGTTAACGATAAGTTTGGCCAAACACCGATATATTCTATCGATTAAAATAAATAGACTTTGTTATATAACAATATTTTATTCAAATCATAATAATAAAGAGTTACAGGATGTTACAATTATTTGTTTTGGCAACTTATAAAATAAAATGTTGTAGCTAAGAAAATGCCAATATTCTTTTATGTCATAATCATGACAATAAATAGTTTAAGAGGGTCACTTATTTACAAACTAAGTAAGTCTGTTATTGTAATTAGTGCGCTTGTTGTTTTAAATTGTTAATAAAGTTAAGTACAATCCTCATTATCGAAAAACCTGTCAATGTTACGAACACTTTACTGGGATACATTTTTTGTCAAAAATTACAGTTCTGTAACTAAACCCCTCATAACTTCGCCTATGGGTCGCCCGCTTTTTATTACTATTTTCTCGTTGTTTGCCATATTTTCTTAACCGGTCTTCATTCATTCTTTATAAATGTCTCCACCAAGTCAACTGCTTCTTCTCGATAAATTCTAATGTAAACTCTATTTTTAATTCTCTCTAATTTTAACATTTTTTATTTTTCCTACTTTTGCATGTATTTCACTTTTTTGCCTTTAACTTGTTCTATTTTCATTTCCCACTTTTATATCTACAGTTTATTGTTCATTTCTTATTATCATGACATTTGTTTTATTTTTATTAATTCATTTTGGAATGGAAGTACTGAGTTCCATACGTTCCATACAAATTGTGTTCTAGATTATTCCTAGTTCCAGTCATGATTATATCATTCATAAATAATAATAATAATGGTAATAGTATTCAGGGTGTCCGGAATATGAGTCCCGTAATTTTAAGGGCTTACACAGGGTTATCTATGACTAAGTACAAACATTTTAACCACGTGCTCAGGGAGGCCTAAAAGACAATAAAAAAATGATTCCAGAATTTTAGCTCGATATTTAAGAAATGGAGCAAAAGCCTTTTTCCTACGGAAAGACGGCGCCTATGATAAGCACCGACTGAGATAGACCAACACCACCTAAGGTGGTGTTGCTTAGACCCATAGATAAAGCTTACATCTGTCAACAATGTCAACTACCATGCGGTCGTTGACATTGTCAGCGTTTCTAAATGCAGAAACGACAAAAATTAACATTCTTAATAGTAATAATACCTGATAGATAGGTAACAGTGAATCCAGTTGGCTCAAGTATTTTGTATTTTTTCATTATTTATTTATTATAAGAGAATCAAACGAAATGAATGTGATAATAGCAAACTTTTAATGCACCCGCGGCAGTATTGTCCCATAACCTAGAAAAACAAACCGGCAAACTATATTGTGGGAAAATATCTGTAACTGACATATATTCCTTTATTTAATAACTATAACAATTAAAATAAGGCACTAAATCTGAAGAAGAACACAAAACTACAACGTAAACACAGAAATTGAATTATGACATGACAACGACCGTTGCTTCCTGGTCAAGTTGGCTCTCATAAAAAAATACTAAAACGAATAGTTTGTATACAAATACACTACGAAAATAAAAATACAACAGCAATAATATGCAAAATTATGTTACGAAATTACAAACTAAGGTACAATTAAGGTTAAACAAAAGCGTCTGTAACGTAATTTGTTCGTAATTTGGTTTCTGGATCAGTTTTAATCAAGTAAACAATAGAAGTTGCCGAGAAACTCGTTAAAACTATAACGTACTGTAATATTCGACAACGTTGCAGTGTGAGGCTGCTGCTGATAACCTACTTGATATTTGTGAGTGTGCATAAACAAAAATAGAATTTATAGTAACCATAACCAGCTACAAGACATGTTAATATACAGCGAATCTAGGCAAAACTCTCTGGCTACGAGACGTTTGGACGGTAGACGCTTCTTGCAGGGAACAGAAGTCATTTCACACATTTGTAACTATTATTCTGTGTTGTGAAAACAGCTCTAAGAAAATTATTCACAGTAAGTACTTATGTTTAGGTGTATATATTTCAATTATTATGCATAAATACATAACAATCCTGAGATAGTATGTGAGAGACGTTGTCACATATTCAAGACATGTTTGCTGTCAGAATTTTGTTACCATTAGTCAGAGAAAAAAATTATTAAGTCAAATATGTTTTGTTTAGAACAACTTATCATATGGGAAAAGGCATTCATATTCCGGACACCCTGTACATATCATACTAAAATATTAGCCTTGTTCGCGGTAGAGATTGCGAAATAGTTCAGGATTAATTTACGGATATGCTCAAGCGCGTAAATTAATCCTGAACTAGTTCGGAATCGCTACCGCGAACAAGGCTATTATACCAATCGATATTCTTCCCCTTACATTTTTACAATTTTACACAGCTATAACTTTTATTATTTTAAATTGAACACTATTTTTTTTCTCTGTCTTGTGCATAATGCATAATTCGTGACTGTACAAATTTAGTAAATTTCAATTTTAAAAAGATCTTTGAAAAGACACGTCAATTTACTACCTAGTAATGAAGCATTTTTGTAAATATTGTCACAAAACGTATAATGCCGGGTTTCCACCAAACAACTGAACTGACTGACTACTTCTGGACGGTCGGAATGGATTCTTGCTGTTGTTGGACACCGGACGTGTAGTTGTGAAAATGTGGCGCGCAGCTACTTTGAGGAATCAAGATGACGATTTATTTTTGCTAGGAGTTGCATATTTTATGCTTAAAAAGAACAAAAGTAAACGTCGATTTTGGATTAGACCATCTTTAAGGAAAAAAGAAGATAATGTGACTTCTAAACTATTGCAAGATCTCAGAGAAGATGATATAAGTATAGGAGGTGAACTTCGATCAAGTTTTAACAACTTTTTAAGAATGTCAAGCACAGATTTTGAAAATCTGTTGTGTTTAATTGGTCCTATTATTAGCAAGAACAACACCAACTACAGAGACTCCATCCCAGCACAGGAACGTTTTGCCATCACATTGATGTTCCTAGCAACAGGAGATTGGTCCCATAGTTTAATGTATTTATTTAAAATTTCCGTACCATCTATATCAAGAATTGTGCCAGAAGTATGTAACGCTCTAATAGAAGTTTTAAAGTACACAAAGCATCCTTTTTCTTAATTCGGTTTTTGTAGTCCGCGTGTTTCGCATCCCACAAGCATTCAAAATTCCTGTAGCCCTCAATTAGGTTGGAGGTTTCTTCCGCTTTCCACACTTTTTTAGAATTCTAGAAGTGCATATACCTGATTGTAGGGGTCATTATTTTGATATAAAATGAAATACTTACATCAGACATTGCGGCTTGTTCCTTTCACGCACGAAATCAGACTACTACCAAAGTCACAACAACGAAAATAAAAACAAACTGGTTCGAATTTGAAGAATGTTTACAACAAGCAGACAAACATTTCTAGAACACACGGACCCTTTAAAGTTACCGACATTCGCCGGGACACTGTTTGTGTTCGTAAAAACTCCATTTACGGACTAAACAAGTTTGAAAACATCCTAAAAGTTCTAGAACAGTTCGCAAACAGTTTGCGGACTGTCACAAACGGACCGAGTTCGTGTTTTGTTTTTGTCCTGTCCGTTCGGTGGAAACCCGGCATAATATACTTAGTGCTGATTACGAAGTGTCTAGAATAAATATTGTGAATCATAAAAAACGCTTTTTATCGTATCTTCCCTTATGTACAAGATACAGTCTTAAGAATTATAACGTTATATCAACATATCAACAAGTTTGACAAGATTTAGTGATTGTGTTGTAAAATAACCCCATTGATTTCTATTATTATGCTATAAAAATACTTAGAAATTTATTTTATCTGTTATTCTAAATAAACCTTGGATAAGAGATAACAAATTCCTTAAAATAAACTCAAATAAAAATATATCTACGTTTGATGGACACCAATTTAAACTGAAGTATACTTTTTCTAAATCCTTTATTGTTTTGAAGATTTGTAGATTAATTTAATATAGGTGCAAAATCATTTCGCAGAAATATTATTATGTAGAACGCAAAACATTCTAACCTAAATTAAAACTGAACAGTTTTATTGTTAACAACAGTGTGATAAATAACTCTGTCTAGAAATTATTTGAGGAAAAATATGACAAAAATTGTGTTTGTGTAAAATATTTATCAAGATTAGTAGCAAACACTCATACGTTTAACTTTGCGTAAGTAAAGTTTATTGTTTAAGTAGAAATTTCTAAATATATTGCTGTAATCTACATATTTATTTAAAAAAGTTTCCTTAATGTACAGAGCGTCTCAAACGCGTCTCTGTAAGGATACAAAAAATTTAAATAAAACTTAATGTAGCACTGAGATTACTACAATGAATCTTCCAATTCAAAGTATTATCACTATTAGTGACGGCATAACTACTGATATTTGCTGAGGCAGGATCATATTTATTTTGCCTATTATGAAATCTAATCATCTTAGTTTTTTCAGTGTTAAAGTATAGATTACTATAACTAAACCACTTAGATATGTTACATAAGGTTGTTAATTAACAAGTTTGTATCAGCGTACATTGTGAAAGACTTATTACCTATTGCATGCTCTAATGAATTTATGTACAGCACAAAAAGTATAGGGCCCGGAACTGAACCCTGGGAAACACCAATTTCAACAAAGCGTTATTTTGATTTATACGTGCTTGATTCAATTCAAAACAGGACCACGTATTCCGTATATACACAATATTGCTAATAGAGTATCATGTTAGTTGTATGCAGTCGAATTCAGAAAATGCTGCATTTAGAAGGACATTTAAAAAGAACAAAGTTCAACTCAAATTATCCTAGCACAAAAAAAAACGTCAAATTAAAATCAATAAATATTTCAGACCTTGAATAAAATTAATTAATTTATCATTCATTTCAGACCTTGAATAAAATTAATTAATTTATAATTCTTCTTCATAACCACATATTCTAAATATGCGCTTTAAATAAAAAAAAAAATTAAAAATATAATTGTCAAAAATGTATATTGACAATTTGAAAACTTTCTTGAAAACTCAATATATATCCAGTTTATAAGAGAATGGAATTTATTTAGCTAAATATACTTAATTAGGTATTAAAATTCAATAGGTATAAACATCTAACTAAGTGCTTGTAAATATTATACGTAAATCAATCATCATAAAGGGCTTATTTTAACCCTTGGAAATAGTTATTCTTTCCTAACATCTAACTGTTTCCGTAAATGAAAGCTAAATATAAAAATAATAAAAAAGTGTAATAAAGCATACTCGATATACTTCTATCGATTTTATTGACGATTGCTTTTCAGAAAAACATTCCAATTAAAAATGGAGGTTATTACGACTGTTCTAATACCCAATAAAAACATATAATTATTGTATATTTTGGGTTAAACACAAATAAATAATTAATCTAATCTGTACGAATGTACATGTACTAAATTGTATATTTTCGTTTAGTTTATCATACAATTTCATCTATTTTATCTACGTATTATGAAAGTCGTTATTTTATGCTACAGTTGATTGATCGATTGCTTTACATAATATCGCGGGAAACTACGTTTCATTACAAAATTTGTTACATTCTTACTTACCACTCCATTGAGAAGTGCGTCGAACAGATAAGGTACTCACCTGAAAATAAGATTACAAATTTAGACAACAAATATATGTAAATATAAACAGTGGTTGGAATTTAACTTCCTAAACAATTGTCATTCTTGACATATAGATTAACAAATACCACTATGCCTAATATTTTTGTATTTAAATACTACAAACTGATATATTTCTATTAAAATTTTCCGAGACTTAAAGTGAATTTAATGTGTATTTCAGTATAATTAGTTTAGATAATAATTATTGCATTTTAATGTGAATAATATATTATATTTTTAATTGTTATGTATTTTCTAGAAAGTACCATTCCATATTCATTTGTATTTAACACTGGCGGCTAGTACGATGAAGGCATCGAATCGAAATCTTAAATCGATCGTTATATCGATTAAAACAAATTAAATCGGAATATCAACTCGAATAAATTTGAACATTTATATGTAATAAACTGCTCAATTTTTGATTTACTTTACTGATTGATACATCTTGGTCAATTTTTTTCTGTTTTGTTTCGATTTATTAAATATTAAATCATCTACAAGATACATTTTCATAATATTCATTAGTTACGAGAGACGTAAAAAGGAACAAGTGACACATGGTTTTAGAATGTCATTCTGAATAAAAAATATATAGGATGTCACATTTAAAAATTGAAAATGAATGATTAATTCGAATTGATCAGCCATTCCTTATTCCGATTTAATATTTTCGATGGATCGATTCTAAAATATAAATCAATTTGAATCGATATATGATTTATGTTTTATTGTTCGGAAATCATCGATTCGAATCGGTTCAGCTCGAGTCATACGAATCGTTATACGATTCGATTAATCGATACGAGTCAAATTTTTGACAAATCGAAAATCGATTTGTTATTTCGCGAATCACACAGGCCTAGTCAGTATAAATTAAGTATGTCATAAGTAACAAATTAATACCTGTTTATTTTAATCATCTAACGGCATTAAGAACCGACATAGAGTAGGTGCAAAAAGGGGTCCCAAAACATGTTTTTTGTTAGAAGTAATCAAAAGTTGAATCGAGAAGATTTGTGGAATCGTATAACGAATAAATGTAGCGTTATAAGAAACGATTATCATTTATTGATAGAGTAAATTCAATTTTCGGCCAAGAGTAAATTTATGTTTCAGAAAATGGTGCCCATTTTGAACAACTAAAGAGTTTATTTCATATTTTATAGTTTTATTACTAACTGTCAAATTTTAAAGACAAAGCCTATTACTGACTTTTTGATTTCTTCTAATAAACACTATTAAAATCTTGTTTTAATTAATTTTTTTTTCTTGAAAACCTTAAAGTTAAGATGTTCAGAAAATAAGAAAACGTGAAATAATAAAGTGCCTTAAATACTTAATAATTTACATCAATTCAAGTGTTACTAGTTTTTAAATAATTCTGCACAATATCGTATACAATTTTCTCAATGACGTGTAAAATTCAGGAGATTTTATAATAAATCATAACAGGTGAAAATAATGTTTTTATTTTTATTCTAAATAATTCTTGTATAATTGGCACAGTGAAGAGATTGTTCTTTCTAAATTATTTAGATATTTTTAGACTCTCAACAAACAGCTATGAATTATACAGATTTGGAAAGTGAGGATCTTGATGGTGAATTGTGTTTTGCCGCTTGCGTGTATTTGTGTCATGCTACACGCATACTTCCACCACAGCGTGTTCCATCAGGCAGTGTTGCCAGGTGGGAAAAATTCAGTGCATGAGAATAATTTCAAAGAAGCATGAGGTTTGGAGAAAAAAGCATGAGATGGTTTAATTTATCAAAAACACCTCTTGACAGCTTAATTTTTAATTACTTTTGTTTTGCCATTTTTATTTCATTATTTAGCATTATGTTCAGCTATTTTATCATAATATTACATTGTAAGTAGGTACTTACAGGTACTTACTTAACAGTTATTAACCACGTAACCTTTCTAATTTATTTTATTGTTAGGCCGGGCGAACGTTGAGGCGCAGTTGACGTGACGCAGGGTGACTCACGGGTCGTAAAATCTGTTGTTTCCAGAAAATGTAGGTACCATTATGGAACAGAGTTAAGAATCACTGCAATACAGCGTGAATACAGCACACACACCGCATATCCGTCGACTGTCATACCCGTTTATGTATTCATTGCTAATTATTAAGAGAGCAGTCTACAATAAAGGACATTTCAAGTACCCAAATATTGAAGATACCTACCTCTATCTATTCAATTTTGCCCTCGATTTTGCCTTTATTTCTCGTTAGGTCTTTGCTGTAGTAGATTTCAAAGAGTAATTTTAATAATTTTATTATTTCTTTTGTGTTTATTAAAAAGCATGAGATTTTGTAATCAAAATATGGGAGCATGAGATTTCCTCGAAATGCATGAGATCTCATGCAAAAGCATGTGGCCTGGCAACACTGGCATCCGTTGACCGGACAGTTAGATTTGCAATGACGAATTGGCGTTGTCGATACGGAACCGATTACCGTAGTAGTGGGGAATGCTAGACCAATGCACGTCGCCGCGCCTCTTATACTTTGTACCTTCCCTGGGATAAAGCGGCAATTTCTACTTTCTCTATAAAGATGCGCAATTTCCGAATCTGTATACATGATACCGCAGGAAACAACTACTCCGGGGACTAATGCCCCGACCGGCATTGAATTACACCTGCAGTATCTGTGTGAACAGCCAAGAACCCTTGTCGGCCAAATTAAATAAAATGAAAATTTCCTGAAGTTAAAATGCACTTTTCGGATGTTACTAACCGGAACTGTTTTTATCTTATTTATTTGAAATTAATCTAAAAATTAATCTGAATTAAGTAACATTTGAAAGACAACCATCGCTTGACTGATTTCATTTCTTCGAATAATTAAAGCCATATAATTATTAGCAAGCAATTGTTTCTGGTAATACCTACCAAATTCATAAAAACTATGCGGTGATTTTAAATTTCGATAATTACCAATCTAGTTAATATTTTTTCCAATATTACACTGATAACAATTATTTGTAATATTACACGGTGGATTGTTGGTAATTTCCTGCCTACACTGAAAAAATTAATTGGTAATTTTACTTGCAAAATAAGGCGTATATTATTACTTATTATTTTACCAGTAATTTCACAAATATCTTGTAGTTTTACAATTTTATTGTTAAGATATACATCAGGTGATATTAACTCTAATGTCTATTGGTTCATTTTTACATATGTTTCATAAATCCTCACATAAATGACATTTCCTATTTTAATTTCACGTTTGCATTGACAATTGACATTGTAAAAATACACCGGTTATTAAAAAATATAGTAATTTACAACAGATTTACAAACAACTAGTAAAAACAAAAAATGCGTTTTAAGAAATTTTTGTATTTGTACTATAATATTGCGATAATACACCACTTTTTGGCAAAATAACAATACATTCACATCCAATTTTTTCAGTGTAGGTCAACACACCCAAATGTAGTGTTACAACTCTATTGGAAAATTATTTTTTAAAGTGTAAAGTGGTATTTGTACAAATACAGTACATTTGTTTATACATAAAAACCATTTATTTAATTTTGAACACTAATTATTAATAAAATTTAAACGTAACTAACGTAAATAGAAAACTACATACTTGTTGGCGTCCAGATCTACAAAAACAAATATATATGTTATTTATTTTGCCTAAACTAATGTTAGTCCAGGGAAGTTAGGAAAAATAGCGGAATTTTTAGGCACAGCAGATATCGAGATGCGGTTTTCTGCATTGTTCATGAAGGTCCCAGGAAAAAGTCTATATCGCCTGGTTTAGCCATTTTTTGAAAGGGCCGGAAAATGCATTTTCTAATTGCATCATTACTTGCACCATTATAGGAACGACTGGAAACTCGGGAAATGGCAGCGTCCATGAAAATCACTCCAAAATCGATACTCGGGGGCGGGCTCTGCGGGGGTATCCGGGGGTCATTCTGGGAGGGAAATTGCATAGTCCATGGGAAGCGCTGCAAACTCGTTATTTGGGGGTTTTCGGGGATGCCGAATTCAATTCTAGCATTAGACTTCCCCGGGGGCGCTCGGGGGTCCCTCTGTGGGGCTGTCTGGGGGTGATTGGGGGGGAAATGGCAGCGTCCATGAAAATCACTCCAAAATCGATACTCAGGGGTTTTCGGGGATGCCGAATTCAATTCTGGCATTAGAATTACCCGGGGGTATGAATAATAAACTTTGATTGAATATTAAATAAATAAATATTATACATATTATAAAAACAATTGCTTTGGAAGTCTTTTGTGCCTCGAAACTGGATTTGAAAAAGGCGCCAAAGCTATAAAGAGAGTAGAGTATCGTTACCACGGGACCGGCGCGGACAGAAATATTCTATATCGACTGAACAGAACAAATATGGGTCCAGTTCCCGCGCTTAGATCCGTTGGAATGGGGGTGGGAATTGGTGGATGGAGAACTCAGTCCGGTCACCATGACTCAGGAAGCCGGCCCCGAGGAAATTTTAAGCAAAATTTCTTGTTCTTGTGAAACCGACTGTGGCACAAGATGCGGGTGCCGTCGAAGTTGGTTGAAGTGCTCCCTTGCATGCAAGAATTGCGATGGCAATTGGTCAAACCAAAAAGGCACTTTCAACGGGGCCGAGAATAGTGACGAGGAAGAAGATGAAGAAGGGGAAGAAGAAGAAGAGTTTGAACAAGATGTTTAGTATTTAAGTTAAAAATTTAAGTTTATAATGAATAATTCAACATTAATAAAAACTCCTATTTATTATTTGAAGTATTATTTTCACAATTTGTGATCTTTCACTTTCTCCTTTACCATTTCCCACAGAGCCACCCCGGGAAAGTAATGCCAGAATCGAGTTCGGCAGCCCCGAAAACCCCCGAGTAACGATTTCCGAGCGATTTTTCCGAGTTTCCAGTCGTTCCTATAATGATGCAAGTAATGATGCAATTGGAAAATGCATTTTCCGGCCCAGAAGGCATTTTTCAAAAAATGGCTAAACCAGACGATATAGACTTTTTTCCTGGAACCTTCCTGAACACAATGCAGAAAACCGCATCTCGATATCTACTCTGCCTAAAAATGTCGGCTATTCCGGTCGATTTTGATCTAAATGCCCTGGACTATGTAACTTAGTTTTAACTAGTAACTGTACAAGGTGATTTTAAAAGTGAGAATTAATTTTAACTGATGATAGTAGGCATTAAAATAATCATTTTACAAAATATTGCCTAATAAATGTATTTTAATAACCAATACGACTACGGCGACTCTGTAACAAAACATTAACCGAACGACTGTTTCATGAATGTTGTCCGATACATAATTGATAAGCGACATGTGACACGATGGCGTCGTTGTTGAATGTCATTTTCCTCTGGGTAACCTTAAACTTCCATTCCAACCGAACCAACGTATTATACGTATTAAAATAGAATCGTGTTATAGTTAAAATTTTGGTGTTTCGTGGTGTGTGCGTTATATTATTTTGTATTAAACATAAATTGCTGACATACTGATATAACAATGGCCCAAGTATATTGATAATAATAACCTGTGGATATATTGTTTGTGTACGGAGTGTAATCAAAATTGGCACTGCAGGACGAAATACACACATTTCCTTATAGACTTCATACAGATAAACTGCGAAACGCGGATATAATTTTCAACATTTACCATGACTACAGGACTGGTTTACATAATTTAAAAATGCCAAAATAGGTGAGTTATAACTTACACCTCTTCATTTTTGAGATACAGAACAAAATTAAAAAAATATATTTTTAAGAGATTCCTCGTATCTCAGAGAATAGCTGAGATATTGGAATGGTAAAAATATGATTTTTTATTATTTATTAACATTTCATGTGGCTATATTTTGCATATCACTTCGAAGAAGTAGGTGTATACTAAAATTACTACCCCACTTTAAACATTACCCTGTGTATTTCCAGTACAGTAATTTCCGGATGGATGTTGAATGGAAACGTAACTACCTCACTTGGAAATTAAAAATATATAACAACTTTTATCCCCTTCCCACCGCTACAGTCAATACTTTTAAAATCCACCAAATTTCATGCTTTCCAAAAAAAAAAACAAAGTTAATCTGTCCGAGCGATTTTCTTTAAATGACTTTTGAAACAAACTGAAAATCGTATTAAACAATAATTGTTCTACTATCAGATACGTAGGTATACGTAATAACAATAGTACTTCATTAAGTTCTTAGAACTTACATTAACGCTTTTATCTATTCTGAAATTCCACAGAATTTAAATTACCCATGTTTTGATAAGTCGGCCGATTAGACTCATGAATAAATTTATATTAATGGTATCTACATCGGTCCTCAGAATGTGCAGGCATCTAAATATAACAAATTGTAAAAAATAATATTATTTGTTGTTCTGTTTTATGTACTGATATAGTTATTTTACTTATTGTATCTGTTAATATCAAAATGGTTACAATTTTGCTTCATATCCGTCTCCAATTAAAAATAGTTTAGAAATTAGTTATAGAACCTTAAAATTTGGTTAAAGTTTTATGAACGAGAATGAAGTCATTCTAGATTGCAAAAGATCTTAGATCCTCTTCATTTACTGAATTAGAAAAGTATTTTAAGCTAATATAAATCAAATCTCCTACAATTCCTATCAAAGAAGTCATATGTATGTTGTCTGATACCAAACATCTAGGTAGGCTAATGAACAATTCCACAGACAAAGCTCTAATCAATAATTATCTAAAGAAATTAATCTATTAAAATTTACTAACCTGCTTTTAATGAAAACACCCTATAAATACCTAAATTCACTTTTGGTAGTGGGAACACGACAATTCAACCACAATAGATGAGATCTGACCTATTTCTGCATTTTTAGGATTGCTTCTTCAGGTGGCCTCCTTTAAATTGAGTCAAATATCTAACTATAAAAATTATTATAAAAATTAAAATTATTTGAAGTTAAAAATCGACAATGACAAAAGTGACAGCCTGTCGATGAATTAAATATGACATATCTACTTGAATAATGTGTACCCTTTATGTAAAAGTTTTTATATATTTTTAGGTATTAATAATATTGTGTGAAACTAACTACTCTGTGAACAAAAGCCCCAACCAGCGTTGAATTACACCCACAATATCTACCCATATATTCCTTATTATTAGCTTTTGTAACATTTTTACTGAATTAGAAAAGTATTTTAAGCTAATATAAATCAAATGAAGTTATATATTTATAAATTGTTTTCATTAAAAGCAGGTTAGTAAATTTAAATAGATTAATTTCTTTAGATAATTATTGAATAGAGCTTTGTCTGTGGAATTGTTCATTAGCATACCTAGATGTTTGGTATCAGAGAACATACATATGACTTCATTGATAGGAATTGTAGGAGATTTGATTCATATTAGCTTAAAATACCTTTCTTAAACAGTAAAAAATGTTACAAAAGCTAATAATAAGGAATATATGGGTGGATATTGTGGGTGTAATTCAACGCTGGTTGGGGCTTTTGTCACACAATATTATTAATACCTAAAAATATATAAAGACACTCTTTATTTTCGTAATTTTATATCAAAATTTATCGACAATATCGATTATCGATAATATCGGTTTATTTTATTTATCGATAATCGATAATTCCAAACCGTTAGCGTCCACCCCTAGTCAGTACTGTAGTTTCAAAGCCGGTGGACGCTAAATGTATTGTTTGACATGACTACAATTTGGTCATTGTATTGACTTGTACCGACAATTTGTAATCGGTCTGTGTCAACACATGTATGCATTTTGCAGCCTAACATGAAACGTCTGATTCTACAGAACCATCCGAAATGCATGGTAATACCGGTGATGGCCACCGATATTTCTATCGGATCAAAGACTGTGAGAACATCTCCACTTGAAGCCATACATCAGTACCGACACCGGCACCGATAATATCGTCCTGTGTGAAACCTCACTTACGCATAAATAACTATGTATTATGAAAAACAGTTCATTAAGAAACACGACGAATGAACAATAATTAGGTGGGTAAATTTAACTTATGTTTACACGCATAAAATTTAATAAAAACAATGTAAACTTGATCTTTTCAATACTTATGCAAATAATAAGTCGTTTAAATAATGAAATAAACAACTTTAAACAAACTAGGTGTTGTTTTGTTATTATTACGATTATCATGTACTGTGGAAATTGCATTTTAACATCAATTACAATATTTATAAAGCTGGTTCACATCTGGTACTGGTTTCACTTTTATTACAGTATTGTTTTCTTAGGTTATTAGGCTTTTAGAACTTGGCAGAAAACATTTTAAACATATGCTCAACAGAGAGGTAGCAGATTCCCAGAAAAATCGGTTCAAATCCAAATATAGGACACTTCCAAGTATTTCTAATCTCTTATTTCATATCTAAACTTTACAACTCTATTACAAAAACCTTTAATCCCTAAAATATGTAGTGCAGCCTTTCTCTACACAAATATTTTTAGAAATTTTTTAGTATAGTTTTATACATAGACAATCTATGTCATGAACGAGGTACAGGGTGGTTCAAATTGGTCGGTATTCAAGGATTACTGCAAATCTGTCATAGATAGAGCAAATCTGATACACGCCTCTATTTTCGAGAAAATAACAATAGCGCAAACTGCATGTCTCTCAGTTACCGTTCTCGAGCTACAGGGCGTTTCTCGATTTTTAGCTAAACCGACTGTTGCCCTTTTCTCGTTTCTTTTTTAAGATATCTTAAAACGGTTTGAACATTCTACAGGCACTATTCGAGATACATTCGATGGCATAAAAATAAATGTACTAATGTTTTTAGTTTTTGTGATATGAGCACAACTTGTGTTTTTTATACCTAAGGTATTTTCTTTCAAAAATGGAAAGAGGACTAAATATTCAATATTCCAAAAATATAATCTTTACATATTATTTGTTGAGTATATTTGCGGAAAATATAAAATTTTCAAAATACCAATGATATTTAAGTTTTCTGTGTGAGAAGGCTTTGAAAAACAAATAAGTTTGACATTTAACATTATTAGAAACGTGTTAACACAAATCGAAAATGGTTCGTTAAATGTCAAATGAAGACAAATACAATTTAATAAAACGTATTACAATCAAACTTGTAACAATACTTTTAAAATTTTATATTTCCGCAAACAAATAATAAATATAGTATATTGTTAGAATGCTCTTTCCGTTTTGAAATAAAATACAAGTTGTCCCTTAAAAAAATTAAAGAGAGCAGTTTGAAAGTTATTTAAAAATACACTTTTGCACGGTCCACAGTAAAACCTGACCTTCCGCAAAGCAAATCATGCAGTTGGTAATCGGCACGGCGGCATAATGTAATACAAAATGAATGGACAAACAATTTAAAGAAGAAGAGAAGAAAGATCAAGGAACAAAATAAATAAAATTCTATAATATCTATTTTATATAAGCAAATTCAACTGCTTTTGCCGTTATTGTTATTATGAATGAATTAATTTGTGGTTTGAATTATTAAAATAATTTGGCATACCTGATGTTACTACAATTTTGTCCACCGTGTAAACACATTTGCGTCCGTCTTTCCTAGTTTCTACGAATTAACACAAATATTTCTGTTTTTTGTCCGTTATTGGCAGCAGCTATGATGCGTACACTTCATTGTTAAATACTTCCACAAAACGAAGTTCAAAAAATTTAAGTCAAGAAATCATGGCGGCCATGGTACCGGTCCTCCTCGTCCAATCCATAGAACTTCATTAAGGTACTCCTGGATATTTTGACGAAATTGATGGGAAGTACCATCGTGCAAGAACCACATTCGGAGTAGAACAGCTAAATGCAGATGATTTCGAAGAAACTCGAGATACTGAACCCCATCCATACGATTTGGTAATATGAATATCAAGCGATCATCGATACTGCCTCTCCAAACATTTAAGAAAAAGCATTGGTGGAAATGATACCGTTGAAGTAGTACTATGAATGTGGCTTCATCTATAACTAACACGTCAACTGCAAATCTGTGATTTTGAGTATTTTGGTGCAGCAACCATGCATAAAATCTTATTTGTGGTATTAATGCTTGGACACGCTGTACATGGTACGGACATAATTGAGTCTCGTGGAAGATACGCCACACTGTTGATTGGGACATTCCTTGTACTTGCTAAGCGATTTGCCTGGTATTTATTCGGGGAATCTCTTCTCAACAATTTCTAAAATGTGTTTCTCTGCTGCTGCAATACACCGTAGAACGCCCTGGACCTCCATCTCCTCCGCGGTTTCAAATTTTCCGTGTCACGCCCGCGTTGTACTACTGTACTAAAAGTAGCTGCATTTGTCTATCGGGAAATCCATCTGCGTACAGATGAGAAGCTGCTACGCGAAGCATTTTGTCTTACTTCATCGTAAATTCAAACAATATCCATTAACTCCGAGTTGCTATAAACGTAAGCCATTTTTGACACTTGAACACTATCACCTGGGGGGCTACGTGTTAAGCTATAACTACAATACTACAGTTCAATATTTTTTTCTCGGAAATTATAAGGATATTAAACATTTTTTTACGATGCGACCATTTTTCATTCCCAATTTTTTTTGGATATGTTCTAAATCACTCTGTATAGAGCTTCATGAGATATTTTATATTACTACCTAATATTAACAAAATTATTTAAAAAAAAAACAAAAAATTTAATACCCCGTAGGTACATATCTGAAAACCGGTGTATTTTACAGTCAATTTTGATTGGAAAGCCTATTTTTTATCGTACCTGAATTTTGCACCTGGGAACTGACGAACCACTCTGTATATTATGTTATTACTCATTTGTCATTTGTACGTATTGAAAAACGCAAACATTGTTTTTTAGCATGTTCAATTATATTAGAAACACAGTTTTCAATAACGCTAGGTTAATTATTATTGCGTCGTTTCACTAAAAGCTTCTTAGAACTACCAGTCGAAAACAAACGAAACGTTATGTAAGATTTCTTGGGTAACTAAAATATTTTCCTGTGGATACAGAGTGTATAATGAAAAACAAACACGTTGTCCATTTGGTTCTGAATATAAATAAAACTGTCCCATTAAATAAACTTAAAATTTATGAAGCGCAAGTAAGCAGTTCACACCTGGTGAATTACTAGGAATAAATTGTATTAGATCTTAATCAGAAACACGTATACGTATAAGTATATACGTATCAGTTTCTTATAGATCTCATTTTAGAATTCCTGTCCACGTATAGCTCGCATTGTAGCTTCATAGTTGAATTTTCTAACAATAAACGTCGTCATAAATTTCCCATAGCCGGGCAGTTTCTTTGAAAGATAGTCTCTATACGGAAGAGCTATCATGGGTTCACACAGGCAAAATGTAAATTCCAGAATGGCATAGCTTTTCTATATAAAGGCTTGCTAACGTACAGTCGAGCCAAACTAAGAACTCAATTTATTGCAGCTCGAGTAGTGCGCGACTTTTGTGCTGCCAGCTTATTTACCTTCTTACCATAAAAGAAAAGAAAAATACATTGTTTGTTGTTGGTTGAATCTGCATTTAACCTTAATTTCTATTTCATCCATAAACAGACGGACGTTACTATGGGCAGTTGGCAGTCGCAGGAAATAATCATGCCTTTGTTATCCAACGACAACTTTTCTAAAGCAGTTGGTTGTATCGAAAGGTTCGTCCTCTGTTTTTCTTGAAAGCTTTTTAAGATCGATTATTTTATTTGTTATTTAATTTAAAAAATATACTGCCGTTAGTATTATTACAACAGAAAAACACATTTTAAGTTGATTGACTCTCTTCTTTCTTGCTTATTATACAGGGTGTAACAAAAAAGCAGGTCAAATGCATATTTTTGGCGACAAAATATGACGATCAAACCCTATGTTAATTTCTCATATACAAATTTGACATTTAACATAAATACTCTTTGTGGTTCAAAATCTCAAGGGTATTATTGCAAAGGATGTCTAAAAACAAACGTACAAACTGGGGAAGGGGTACTTCTCCCTTCCATTTTTGACGTACGCTCATGGACAATTTCTCTTAATATCGTAGCGTGATATTTTTTTTGGATTATTATTTTATCACTCTTTACAAACTTTCGTAAAACTCTTCTTTTTCAAGATAACTTCGATTTTATAAATTTTAAACAAACAACAAAGGAAACAAAATATTAGATTTTTAGTAATTAGAAAGCCTGTCAATGTATTTCTTAGCAGCGCGTGGAGGAATTAATAAACTAAAATATGGAATTAGTAAAATGTAAAATTTACTAAGTATGTTAAATTTTAGTGAATAAGTACCTGTTTTTGTTATAATTTTTCTTAGTTAAACGAAATTGTATAGGTAAAAATTATTTACTAGCAAAAAAATGGTAAATCCGGTTCAGCAACACTTAGGACATTTAGGTAAATCAAGAGGAATGATATTGGAAGGACTTGTGCATGGGTATACGTTAGAAAAAATGAGGAAGGCAAAATTATTGCGAAAAAAACCAATTTTAAAAGTTCAACTTCAACATCCTGTATCTTTTAAGGAGGCATTTTTGTATATAATTAAGTAGAGTTAATGTAAAATCAAGTTAGCATTTAAATCAGAAACATTTTTATTTGTTTTACTAGTAAAATGCTTTTCCTTTATAAAATACGACAAAATGTTAAGAGAAATATCTCGAGAAATATTTAAATATCGTAAGTTACAGTTACCACTCTGTAACATTTTTTCTTAATAGCATTTTGTCGCATTTCATAAAGAAAAAGCCCTTTACTAGTGAAAAACTAATGATTTTCTCAAATTCTGAGACTAATTTAAGTTGACGGATTTAAAATTATAACACATCTTGTTCTACAAATCAGTACAGTTGAATTTCAAAAGCCACATTTCAAGACTAACTTTTTCGTCTCTTACAAGTTACAAGAGCTGTTTTATATATTCGGAGACACCTTGCATATGTACATGCTTTGGCAATAATAATGACACTCTCTCAAAACAGTTTTTGAACTTCTGAAAGTTCTGAGTAGAAATTTTATTAAATCTCTATTGGTGAGTGAAACAACTAATAACTAAGGTTAAAAAATTAAAGTACCAGGGGTCATCAAATGACACACCGCGGTCCGAATCCGGACCGCCGATCTATTTTGTGCGGACCCAGAAGAATCTAAGAATATCAATATAAAAATTTGTGGTAATTCAATTTAGACCGTCTCCAGGATATAATGGCAATACTTTGCACCAACTTAATACAATACTTCAGCCAGATGGATCAGAGTAAAAATGTCATTTCGCATTAATATTAGATACTTATTTTTTTAGATGTACCTATCCTTAAAAAATATTCAGATCCTCGTTTTATTTTTAATTGATATTATAAATCTTGGTTGCTAGTCATCATCTACCAAACGGACCGCGACAGATGAAACCTGCAATGAAACTAATTGGTGATCCCTGCTATACAGATTTGGAAAGTGAGGATCTTGATGGTGAATTGTATTTTGCCGCTTGCGTGTATTTGTGTCATGCTACACGCATACTTCGACTACAGCGTGTTGGCATCAAGCAGTGTTGCCAGGTGGGAAAAATTCAGTGCATGAGAATAATTTCAAAGAAGCATGAGGTTTGGAGAAAAAAGCATGAGATGGCTTAATTTATCAAAAAACACCTCTTGACACAGCTTAATTTTTAATTACTTTTGTAATTCCAAATTTATTTCATTAAAAAGCATTATGTTCTGCTATTTTATCATAATATTACATTGTAAGTAGGTAGTTACAGGTACTTACTTAAAAGTTATTAACCACGTAACCTTTCTAATTTATTTTATTGTTAGGCCGGGCGAACGTTGAGGCGCAGTTGACGTGACGCAGAGTGACTCACGGGTCGTAAAATCTGTTGTTTCCAGAAAATGTAGGTACCCTTACGGAATAGAGTTAAGAATCACTGCAATACAGCGTGAATACAGCACACACACCGCATATCCGTACTGTCATACCCGTTTATGTATTCATTGCTAATTATTAAGAGAGCAGTCTACAATAAAGGACATTTCAAGTACCCAAATATTGTAGATACCTACCTCTATCTATTCAATTTTGCCCTCGATTTTGCCTTTATTTCTCGTTAGGTCTTTGTTTTGGTAGATTTCAAAGAGTAATTTTAATAATTTTATTATTTCTTTTTGTGTCTATTAAAAACATGAGATTTTGTAATCAAAATATGAGAGCATGAGATTTCCTCGGAATGCATGAGATCTGACAACACTGGCATCAGTTGACCGGACAGTTAGATTTCCAATGGCGAATGGCGTTGGCGATACGGAACCGATTACGGTAGTAGTGGGGAATGCTAGACCAATGCACGTCGCCGCCCCTCTTAAAGTTCGTACCTTCCCTGCGATGAAGCGGCAATTTCTACTTTCTCTGTAAAGATCTGCAATTTCCGAATCTGTATACTATACTGTTTGCATAATAGAATCGTTTTCGGAACGCGAAGTAGGCAATAAAACGTTGGTGAAACCCGACATATAGCTCTGAGCCCTTTCCACTTGTTTGTAATATACCTCAGGTACGCCCCTTGATAAGGTACGACTAACGTTATGGAGAAATTTGACTAGAGAAGGATGGCCAACAAGATGTACTTCTTGTCAAAAACAGACGGTGGAACAGAGCCGACCTTGGAGTAGTTGGAATTTGTTGATCATTCTTATGTTGTGGTGTGTTTATGATACAGTTTTAACGAAATTTAAAAATGGCCGATCGTGATGTTCTGAACGAGCAAAATAGGAAACTTGTGTTAAATGCTTTGGAGTGTTTCCAAAATAAATTTTGCAATCAAGCAAACTCAAAAGGCGTATATAATTTTAACATTAGGGGAGTTTTTCACGATTTTTTATATTAACATTTTATCGGACTATTTTTTGCGTACCACTTGTTTGGCGAATAAGTAGACGTATACTAAAATTACTACCCCACTTTCAAAATCACCCTGTATATGACAAAGCTCAATGTGTGCGTTTATGCTCATCAACATTAACTATACTACAACCGTATTATGAAAGAATTAGCTGTTATATTTATTTCTTCGTAAAGAAAGAAAATAATTTTTCAAGTCAAAATCTGTTACTTCCGCATGCTGTAAAGTTCTTACACAAAATACTCCTACAATATGTAGAACAACTTACCCATTTTACTATTACATAGTGTTTTAAAACGTGTGTATTTACTCCTGTACAAATATATAAGAGAACAATTAATACAAAGGCGCTAACAGACTTTACGACTAAAAATAAACATGTGCATTCATTTGCTTACATAATTTGATAAATTCACGGCTAGCGTTACTTATAAACACGGCACCTGAATGACATAAAAGAGGCACGTTAACACGATTGCGTAGTGTACATGACGTTGGAAACGAGATAATAATAAATTACTAATGACAAATTGCTTCTTAATGGATGGCCTTTTATGCAAGTCACTTTAATTATTATTTTAACATCATTTGAGAGTGACTTTCCGCTAGACTTTGTGACTACACAACAATCGTGTATCAATTGCAGTGGCGTGTTGTACCTTCGTGGGCGTATTCGAATTTTCACGTATACAGTTCCAAAGCTCATTAGAGTCCGGGACTAGTTTGAAACTATCAGAAATGTTCGTGCAACTACATCTTGAGAGCCACACTCTTGTGGCAACAGACCTTAAAGCTTCAAGCACATTTTGTCCTCTGAAAAACGCGCAAACATTTAATATTTTTGTAAATGGTAATAATTAATATCGAAGTAATAAATATTGCAATTATTGTATGTACATGCTTTGCAATAATAATGACACTTCCTCAAAACAGTTTTTTAACTTTTAAAAGTTCTGAGTAGATATTTCATTCATTACAGAATTGGTGACTGAAACAACAAATATTAAAAGTTGAAAGTAGATTTCATTACGAACACGTCAGCAGTTCATAAGAAATCGCAAAATTAATTTTAAAGAGTCCCATTATTATTGCAAACGATTGTACATGTAGCTATTAGCAGCATCATTAGCATTTATGTAGCATCGTAATAAAAAACAAACTTTATAAGTAAAAGATATTATACACTGAAAAAAAAAAATATATGTCAATGAAAATTTCTAGTGAGTTAAAGCCGTTATAAGCAAGTATAATGCTATAACTTTGTGCATAACTATTAACCATATTTTAGCAAACTTATTATTGAAAACATTGCATAATAATTTTGACACTTATAACATGAACATAACATAACATACAATTCAAAACTGCCAAACACCTCACTTTCAAGTTTGCAATTCGTCATTCACTTCATAAATTCGAAAAATTGTTAATATTACCGTAACTGGTACAGCGGGTAGAGTTTGGTTTTCGTGCAGGAGGTTCAGGTCGAGTTGCTGATACCGAAGAATCTTTTGTTAGTTTATTCCCGATTCATTGAAACCAGTGAATAATGATTTTATTATTCCCTAGTGAATAACGGATAATATTATTTATTAAACACATGTATAATGCACATTTTATAGGATAGTGATGAACAAATACAATCAAACTATGTAACATTAACGATTTTATAAAGTATTTGCTACTATTTTTTTAAGTACTGCGGCAATATCCTTTATCTCAATGTCAAAGATCGTATACCGAGGGATGATTGTTTGAGATTTTTTCACGCAAAAAAATGAAATTCACTTACGACTCTAAGCAAACTTATTTAGTGTAATTTTATTCTCTCAACCATACTGGTAAGCCTGTCTATTGCCTCTTCATAAAACTTTGGATTTAATGATAAATCTGATAGACACGTTAACACTATTAAATGTTCACTATTGCTGATATGTCTTTTCACATTTTTGTCAACTGTTTAAGACCGAATATCCACTCGAGTTTCACTAGTGCTAAAACGTATACAAGTATTTATAATATTATACACACTAAGCTAATGCAAACACGGTTAGGTTCACATGCGGAGAAGATTGGTTTACTATTTTGCTCCATCACAATAAATCATACCGATGCTGTGAGTATTAACCAACTACCTAATATAATGTAGGCTGTACGTAAACAAAATTTAGGAATTTTGGCCGAAGGCGAACGCCCATAGCATGAGCACCGCTTGTAAGAAGCTCTGCGTCCGTCGCTTCCAATAGTTCCAGCTTTGAGACGCAGCACAACACAGATCATATATTTGATTAATATATTATGCTATACAAGTGGTCTGATTTCTAACGTTACGGGGTTGAGTGGAAGTAGGTATTTTACAAAGGTGAAAATTAAACAAAATTAACATTAAATCAAATTTCATTTTGATTTTATCTTCTATCGTTTTAGGAGAAGGACCTTGTAACACGGTAGATAATTTCGCGAGTTTTCTGCGTGAGTTCTTACTAAATCGAATTAGACATTGTTTAGTGCAGTGCTGTTTTTGCAAAGTTCTATTTCGTAATACTTAATTTAAAGAGGTATTTTGAGAAATGTCTTGTGCAGTGTAAGAGTAATAATCTAATAAAGGTGTGTCTTCATTACCACGTGTGTGTGGTATTATGAAAATAAATATGTAAAGGAATCAACAAAGAGCTGATATGGTTAGAGACAATTTTTTATCAAGAATTATTCGGATCGACACGTACCTACCGAATAAAAAAACATTTGTAAGATTGGTTCAACATTTAAGAGGTTATGGAAGTTTTGAACGCCAATACGCTAATATTGGGCGAGTAAGAAACTTAAAACCAAATATTTTAAATGCCGTAGAATACGATCCCAGTCTCGTAAGTAAAGAAGAAGAGAGAAATTCAGAGTGAAAACAGACTTTGGCGCAATTACAAACTGTCTTCTAATGTCGATGATTATAATAAATTCAAGGAATTAAGATCTGAACTCAAATCCTTGATTAATTTGGCCTATAAAGACTACTTGGTATCAATTGAGGAAGACTTATCATTAAATCCAAAACGTTTCTGGTCCTATATTAACTCCAAAGCAAATATTACGTCTATTCCTTCATACATGAGTTACAATGACGTGACGTTAAATGAACCCTCGGATATCGTGGACGCATTCGCTGACTATTTTTCGAAAGCTTTTTCTAATAGTTCTACCCCTTCATCCAACAATGATACCATTGTAAATCATGACTTACTGTACATTCCGGAAATATCGGAAGATGATATAATATATGCTATCAAGAAAATTAAAGGCAATTTTACAATGGGACCAGACTTAATACCAGCTTTCTTAGAAAAAGATTGTGCAATAGTTCTTGCTAAACCTTTAAAAATTATATTTAATGCCATACTTAAATCTAGTGTCTTTCCAGAGTCTTGAAAATTTCTAGGATTTGTCCTGTTTATAAAAAGGTTCCAAAAATAATGTAACTAATTACAGGCCTTTTGCAATTATAAGCAATTTTTCAAAAATTTTTGAAATTGTTATCCACAATCACTTTTACTCGCATGTCGAGAAATATATCTCCCAACATCAACACGGATTTGTAAAAGGACGTTCTACAACAACAAACCTAGTCTACAAAGTACAATATATTTCCGAGGTATTAGATAGGGGCAGTCAGGTAGACGTAATATACACTGATTTTTCTAAGGCGTTTGATCGTCTTAACCATGATCTATTGATTGATAAACTGCATTCTGCGGGTATATCGGGTACTCTCTTAACGCTGTTTCGCTCATACCTTACAAACCGTTTCCAATATGTTCAGTATCGTGGCTTTCAGTCAAATAAATTTTCTCAATTTTCAGGTGTTCCTCAGGGATCTATTTTGGGGCCCTTATTCTTCAATATATTTATCAATGACTGAACTCAATTATTAAATATTAATTTTTTACTGTATGCGGATGACCTTAACTTATTTGTTGAGATAAAGTCACTATCTGATTGCTATAGATTACAAGATAACTTAACAAAAAGTACACCGTTGGTGTGAAGATAACTATTTACCTTTAAATGTCAATAAATTTAATATTATGTCGTATAGCCGACGGAGACTGATTCAACATTTTGATTATCTTTTGGATGATACTATTTTAAATAGAGTGTCGCAGTTCAAAGACCTTGGTGTAACATTTTGCGATAATCTGTCTTTTGACGTGCATATTCATTTAATAACTGAATCTGCATTTAAAAGCCTGGGTTTTATTTTGCGTAATTCTAAGGCTTTTCGCAACACGGTGACATTGAATACACTGTTTAATTGTTTTGTTCGCTGCAAACTTGAATATGCCTCTATTGTTTGGTGTCCGATTTATAACATCCATATAACCCTATTAGAAAAAGTACAGCGTAGATATTTAAAGACACTACATTTCATCAACTTTGGTGTTTATCCGGTTCGTGGCATTCCAGAAGATATTTTGTTATCAACATTTGATTTAATTAGCTTGCAGCGTAGGCGCATTATGTACTCTCTAATGTTTCTACACAAAATTGTTAATAATTTTCTAAATGCCCCTTCTCTGGTATCTACAATTTTTTACCGAGTTCCTAGATTAAATTCTAGATCTAGTTCTATTTTGCAGTTGCCAACTGCTCGTACTAATATACTTACGGCATCCCCTCTTTATCAAATGATTACTAACTACCAATTGTATGAAGATCGACTTGATATATTTTTCCACTCAATTAATTTTATTAAATCTCTATTTGTTTAGCTGTTTTTTTTTTGTAACACATCTTTGTTATTTTATTGCTTTTTTTATTGTATATGTTATATTTTTGCTAATTACCGTTTGTTTGTTATTTGATATTTTGTTCATATTCTAGTTATTTCTGTCATTGTTTATTTTGTATTTTGAAATGTGTTTTTTCTCTGTCCTGTAACTGGGATTCGTCCCGTTGGACACTGTATTTAAATAAATAAATAAATAAATAAATAAATTATGCATTTATTTTGATTTACATATTATTGTTTTCTGCTAATTAACTTGTTGCTGTTGTTTTATTTAAAATAAATTTTTTATATCGAATAGGGCTTCTAGCGAACACCCATTCAATAAAAGTAACGCGTAAGTAAATTGTAGTACATCATGGGTAGTGTGGAAATTTGCTTTCTAATAGCGAAGTCTCCCATCTTTCAATTTTCAATATCTTTCACTTTAGTAATTCAATATGACAACAATGTGACCGATAAAGATCGTAGCTCTAGATTAGCCCACCACAGGCCTACCAACGACGGAACATGAAAATTCAGAAAAAGTAACAGAAAGAAGATCAGTTTTTGTGACAGAATTTAAGAAAATAAACTTATGGTATGTGTGTTTGTAAAGATCGTAGGTACACCGTACAACCGGACCCGCATTCAAAATTACACCCTGTATACAGGGTGATTCAGAAATTATCTAAAAAAATTTGGGAATAAATGCGTCATGAAAAATGGAGTCATTATCGTAAAAAAAAATTTGTAAAATGTTTATAGTTTCCGAGAAAAAAAATTATTAAAGTTCTAGCTGGGCTACTGTAGTCTCTAGCCAGATCATTTCAAATATCTGATTACTTATCGTGTTAACTTTTTTGTGATAAATGTATTTACATTCGTTTTTGAAATATCAACAATGGCTTACGTATAACAACTCGCAGTTGATGGGTATCGTTTTAATTTATGGTGAAGTGAAAATGCTTTAGCAGAACGACTTCCCGGCCCGGTAAACATATGCCAAATGCAGTAACCTATTTTTACAACGATGTGCACTGAGTGCAAGTATAGCGCAAACGTAGGCGTGGTGCAAGAAATTTGTAACTGAATTGTGAAAGAGATCGAGGTCCAGGGCGTCCACGACGTGTTGCCGCAGTGTGGCGATACACAAGGCTCAATTATATCTGCGCCATGTACAGCGTGTCCAAGCATTAATACTAAGGGATTGGACTAGGAGGACTAGTTAGACTTATTTTTGTGGGGATATTTAAAAATTAAGCATATTGCACCGAAGTGGACACTATTGATGATTTAAGCAAACGTATCATAGCTGTTGCCAATAACTTACGAGTTTAAAACGGACAAGAAGCAGAAATATTTGTGTTACTTTGTAGAAACTAGGTAAGACGGGCCCAAAATTTTGTTGTAACATCAGGTATGTCAAACTATTTTACTAATTAAAACCACAAATAAATTCACAACAATAGCGGCAAAAGCAATTAAATTTGCTGCGTTAAAATAGGTGTTGTAAAATGCAATTTATTTCTTTCTTTGGAAATGTCTTACAATTTTTTGTCCATCCACCAATTATACGCCCTATCACGTTTTACAGTGGACCAGCTTCCAGTGCCGTGTGGAAGTGTAATTTTAAATCATTTTTGAACTGCATTTTTTGATTTTCCCCTGTACCCCTGTTCCCTGTACATTTACATTTTTTTTTTTAAATTCTGAATTACCTCGTATTTTTCATTAATAGCTAAAAAATAACGTAATTAAAAACATTATCGTTAATTATCGCAGATTGATCCGTTTGAAATAGATGGTATTCATAAATCATTGGTTCGGGGGATAGAACCAATTAGTTTTATTAATTTAGCCTAACAGCGTCAAATTAACCGCTCCAATCGCATATCCCGTAACTCACGTCAACCCGACTGGCGATGTGGCGTTTGCCACGCAAAATGACCATTTTTAAAAGCGAACTCAAACGAACTGTTTTTCCAGGGCCTGCACGTTCAACTGCAGACATCGCCTAAGTCTGTCGCATATCTGAGAATCAGTCTTTTTATAGACGCTGTCTTCTTCGTAGAGAAATAATACGGCTACTTCCGTATATTAAACTCTGCATTTATATTATAAGCTGAGTGGAAATTTCCTGTTTGGATTTTCTCATCGACTTGATGAATTAGCACCTACTAAAAAAAATATTACTCTAGGGAAGATCGCTCAGAACAGGTTCGCCGGTTCAACTGCTTGTCGGAACTTGAAATACAGATAATAATTAAACTAGTATATTAGGCTTAATTAACGGAATATCCGAGTACCATAATAGTACGGTGTGAATTATTTGCAGCCTCAATCAATAACGCTGAAAAACGGTTTGTAAACTAGTTCTGAATTGATAGGCGGTCGAGTACGTCAATTAATTATTATTATTACAGTCCTGTAGGCTAATGCCCACATTATTTTTTGTACAGTGTTTCAGTTTTACTGATCAGAACTGTAGCATTTTATTCACAATTTTATTTTAATACATGTTAATATAATCGCAGGTTCCAATGTTCTATTTTCATGTAGGCGTTAACGTTATTTAAAAAAAAATCCAGCGCCGTACTACTTTTTTTCTAATTGATAGTATTGATTACCCATATCTCCGCATCTGGTAAATTTGGAAATTTGACCCTTTATTCATATATCTGCTATACAACATTTGATTTGGATATAGAAATATACAACCGTCAAAGGACATCGGAAAACAAAAAATAGAAACAGTTTTCTGTACCAAAAATAATCGATGAACATTAGGACCTAAATTTATATGAACTTTTTGCATTAAAACAAAATTCTCTATAATGTGCTAAAGTCCTAATCGTTAAGACCGGAACACTTTGTATAATGCTAAAAAAAATGCTGGTAGATATTAATTTCGGCTTTATTTAAAGCATTAAATTCAAATACAAAGAAAAACAATATCAAACTAATTTTTAAAAACAAAATTAAATCATTCTGTAGGCTATTCACATATCAAACTGTTTTATGAAGATATAAGTATGTAAACAGAGTTATAACTTCAATGCGTAAATATAGCTGAGGTTAAGGAGCTTGGTTGATGTCTCCTGTCATTGGTAGGTGGCACAGTGGCGCGGCGCGTTTCGTTAGTGTATTTGACACGCTGCATGTTGATTTGAAACGCTACATCTATTCAAATTAAAACTTTCATTATCCGAACTGCATTCAAAACCGTCGAATTAATACGTTATAGGAAAAACTGACAACATACGGTTAAATAAAAAAATTGTCAATATACAGGGTTTCCGGAAATCATGAGCAAAAAATTCAGGGGATATTTGTAGACTGAAAATAAATGTTACCTCTTTCTATAACATTTTTTCCAAAACTGATTATTAACGGAGTTACAGGGTGTTAAAGTTAAAATTTTATTTTCGATATATGTAAATAACTTCTTAAGAAATCCGAATATTTACATAAAATTTGTAAATGGGGGATTTTTGCGGACGAGAAATTCAAATATGTTTCTAATTTTGACGTCACTAGTAGAGGGCGCCACTTATGGCATATCATGTTTCTTTTAAATATCTATGATATTTTGTTAATGTCCTTAAACTTGTATTTAGGAAGGAATAATCGGAACACAGGACAATATAGTTGATGGTCTAGATTTTCTAACTAAGCCAACGTTTCGATTTATTTTAAATCTTCTTCAGGGCTACAATGGAAGCAAGAGATAAGAATTACAAAACAATATTGACAATTTAAAATTTAAAACAAAACAAACGAAAATAGTTATACATAAATATAAATAATTTGAAAAAACATTAATAGAATACCATTAATTAAACAACAAATAAACATTAGATTAAAACATTAATTTAAATTTTTTAACTATTTCTTTAAAAATTAATTAAAAATTAGTAGCAATCTTACCCAGTGAGACAAAAAAGCAGAGTCAAAAACGATAAAATTATTATTCACCATATAATGAGCAAGTCAATAGAAAATGTATTTACTAAAACGATATAAATATAGTGGTAAACTGTAATGTTTCGAATAGTCTTCCAAATTAAATATAAATATCAGACATCTAGATACTAATTAATGAAAAGTAAAAAACCCAGTACGAAAAAGCAATAAAAAAGACATTGACAACAAAAGAAAGAAATAATATACTGAATGTTCATATTATAGGTATTTTCATTTCATAAATTTCTTAATAATACCATTATAGATTACGCTTAAATGTTCAGTATCAGACTTCTTGTTAATGGCATTATTATGAGATTGTATACACACCATCTCGCTAATAAGTCTTTTTTTGTTTCTTTTAAATGACAGAACTTTTTTGCTGCTTATTGTATCTATCTGACTATTGAAACAATCGATACTTACTGAGATTTCTCTCCAGGATGGAAGTTTGGATAAATTTCAAGAATGTCTAATTATTTTCTGTTTACATTAAAACTTGTCATTGTAAAGATTTTTGTTCTTGCTGGGGAGTTCTCTACTCGGTCCAACGACCACGACCAGGTGGATTGCCATGGTCGCGTCGGGAAAAACCACTAAAGGTAACAAAAAACATACACAAATACATAAAACCACTGCCACACGTTTACCGCCAAGGCATTACAGCAGGTGTCCAATGTGGTTCAAAAAGGATTCGGTATAATATTTTGTCTACTCCGAGAACCTCTTTGGTACGACAGCCACACGATAATATGCATTTGTCCCACTTCCTATAAATCAGCATCTTATTAGTCATCTCGACATTTGAATACGACATGTTTGTACGTAAATACGTTAAAAATTAAATTTGTGAAGTACTGAAATATTATTTCAAACTAAAAGCCGTATATCATATTTTATTTTTGACAGAATCTGATGCAGTTGCCATCTGTAGGCCACTGACTAGTGCAAGATGTTAGGCCTCCCTCAGCAAGTGGTTAAAATTTTTGTACTAAGTCATCGTTAACCTATCCTAACTATTAAATATTGGTTAAATTAGTCAAGTCAAGTTTAAATAGACATATCCTGATTCGGCCACCTCAAAAATTATCCTGTACTAAACGTAACTGCAATAGCTTTACAAAAAAATTGATCTGAATAACATTCTGCTTCTGCTGTAGCGTTCTGTATTCAGCGAAAAAAGGACGTTACCTAAAATCAAAACAATGTTTACTCGGTGCACTGAATATTTCAAATAGGATTATTTTGAAAAAGGTTACTTTTAACTACTTCAACAAGGAATAGTTTAGATCTAGATAAAAAAAAGGTAGGAGAATTGATTCTATAAATGATACTGCAGGAAACAACTACTCCGCGGGCTAATACCCCGACCGGCATTGAATTATACCTGCAGTATCTGTGTGAAACAGCCAAGAACCCTTGTCGACCATTCCACCAGACATAGACCGGTTTCGGGCTTATTAGCCCTCATCAGTATGCCATAGGTGAGATGACCGACAATTGAACTGGTTGTTCCTTCATATGTAGTTTCACATATAAATCGAGTGCAGGTGAGATGTAACTGGTCTGCTACTTCCTGCTCGGCCTAAGCGGCTCGACTTGCAGAAAGCGACCTACAATATCGGACACACCACCAGACATAGACCGGTTTCGGGCTTGTTAGCCCTCATCAGTATGCCATAGGTGAAAAGTGTTCTTGGCTGTTTCACACAGATACTGCAGGTATAATTCAATGCCGGTCGGGGTATTAGCCCGCGGAGTAGTTGTTTCCTGCAGTATCATTTATAGATTTAATGGCGCATCGCCCGGGGCGAGAGGTCTGCGGTTAAGTACCTACGATATTGTAGGTCGCTTTCTGCAAGTCGAGCCGATTAGGCCGAGCAGGAGAATTGATTGTTTCAATAGTAAGATGGATACACTAGCCGCAAACAAGTTCTGCCATAAAAGAAGCATGATATGCCATACGTGGCGCCTTGTACTAGTGACTCCAAAACTAGATACAAATTTGAATTTGTCGCTTCTAAAAATTTGGATGGCTTTGTTTGGTTGGTTTCTGTTTGAATTTTTTTTAAATATATTTACAAATATACATTAACCATCACTAACCGCATTATTTTGTCGTTAGGAATCTATTCTTCATCTGTATCCTATTACTCAGCACACACCACTTTTTTTTTGTGGACCTGTGTAATTTAATCTTTCTAACAATATCTTACAAGTGATGTAATTTTATATAAGGTGTTGAAAAATCAAATGCCGGATTTTGATAACTTCAAACCGTCAAAATTATTTTTTTTAATGGACCGCCCTGTGTATTTTTACATTTTCTAGTGCAAAATTCTAATTGTGGATTAAAAACCGGCAGGTCCTGCATATAATTCTCAGATTGTCCATAAATAAAAATGAATTTAAAACAAATCACCGTTTAAATAATAATTTTCTTTGTTTGCCATTATAAGGCAATATTATGGACAGGTATAGGGAAGTGTAATGTCTTTGATGTTCCCTATCAGAGAATATATTTCAGCACTATAGAGAATGAAATATACATACTTAAAAAAATAGTTTTGATGGTCTGAAGTTAACAAAATTAGGCTTTTTTCAACACCTTGTATAAAACTATGTCACTTGTAAGACAGTTAGAAAGCTTAAAGGTTCAACTATTACTTATATAAAAATTGTTTCCCTTAACTTCTACAGCATACGATATTCAAACAAAGGGCTGAAATACGATTATTTTCCGAAATATTGTAAATACTTATCTCAACGAATAGAATAGGTATAAGAAAGTCTCATTGAAATAACATGGGAGATCCAAAAATTCAATTAAAATCATATCATCTATTTAAAATAACAAAGTTGGCGATGACTTCTTGGAAAATACTTTAATTATTGATTATGCAGACAGTCAGATTTTCATACAACCATCCTTCGTCCATCGCCTTGAATCAGCCAGAATATAGGTACATGCTTTTGCAATAATAATGGCACTCCCTCAAAACAGTTTTTAAACTTCTGGAAGTTCTGAGTAGAAATTTCATTAAATCTCTATTAACTGAGAACTAATGTTAAAAGTTGAAAGTAGATTTCGTTACGATTACGTTAGCAGTTCAAAAGAAACCGCAAAATTAATTTTAAAGAGCGTCATTATTATTGCAAACATTGTACATATTGAAATGACATTCCACAGAAAATGTTAAAAAAGATTCCAGTATCTTGTTTTTTTCAGCGATTTCCAAGATATATTGTATGTATATTTACCTGAAAGAATAGTACAAAGGCAAACTGTAAGTTTTTGTAACCACATTAAGAAATATATACATTTTTTTCGTATCGAGAAATCCTTAACCGCAGTTCCCAGAATTCATTTAAAAATCTTCCTCATATATCAACCGCTGTGATTTTGTTAGGCAGTCCTTTTGAATAGATGATAATTTTCTTAGAAGATATTTAAATTAAGCCGAAACCGAAGAATAAATCGACTCTTATCACCACACAAAGCTAATTTAAATCTCACAAATCACAGTACCTCAACAATGAGAACCAATTTATTAATAAAAACCTCTCACGAACCGCCCGGATCAAAATCACAGGCTGTGTCAAATTAATAGTCATTCTGTTTCCCAAATTAACCACGGAAATCATTAATCTCAATTCGTCATATCAGAAGAAGAAAACAACTGGTGGGATTTGTTATTAACATACGGTCTGATGCCGTCATATGAAATTAGTGTCACATGAGACATTCAACCACTTTTTTTGTAAATTTAAACGACTACCATGATTTTATAGGGGGCCAAGATGTCTGACGGGTTTTTGGGAATCGTTCTAATCATGTGGTGTTAATCGGGTCAACATATGTGACTAGAGGTAAAAGGAACACCTAACATCACACCGTTCGCTTTCTTTCAATGTTTCCAAATACATACTTAGTGAATACAAGATATTCCACTATTGTAGGTAATACAAATTATGAATACAGGAGGAATCAAAGTACTTTAACAAACTTCAGCAGGTAACTGGCTGGTATTATTTTAAGAAAAAGTTCTTATAAAGAATAGTTCTTGGCGGCTTTGTTACGGAGAAAAATTATATAAAAACGGGAATTTGAAAAGTAAAAAATTTGCGAATATGCTTGGGAAAACGGTCATTTGATTCAATGGCAGACATTTTAGAGAAGTGTGTATGAAAATGTTCAGTAAACATTGATCACTGTTGGTTACAGTTGTATCAAGAAGAAGTACCTAAGTAACAATAAAATAAAAATCATTTAACATCTCTATGGAAGCAGATAATAGCTATTTATGTAATCAGTTATGAAAAGTATGATTTTACATAAAATCATGTTTCATAACGTATTATATACAAGATTTCTTTCTAATTTTGACGAAAAATGGGAAATACAAGTTTTTAATCACTGGTCAGTTATCAAATGATTGGTTTGCCGATTATTCACGACGCAATGTTTCATAAGATCTTTGGCCACTTTACTTGCAGATTCTGGGGCCAACATTTTAAAAAATAAAACAACCGGCAGCTGGAACAGTGGCGGCTGGTGCTAAGGGCACAAGGGCACGTGCCCACCCTTCACTGTACATGTCACGAAGAAATATATGATGCCGATGCTATGAAAAATGTTTCATGTTTTCTTACGTAGAATCAATTAGGGTTTGTTCCTGGACATCCTGTATAAATGTCGAGTCTTAGGACAATCATTGTTCAGCTACAGCGTGTCAAAAATCAGTTTTTAATTTTTAAACCACTTGTAATAATTTAACCAAATTCCAAATTTAGAAACTTACCAGCGGAGAAGGTCATCGATCATTATTTGTCAAAAAAATATATATTACCCTGTATAATATTGCAAATGGACTAAGTCATCATCAGTGGCGGCTGGTGCTAAGGGGCACAAGGGCACGTGCCCACCCTTCACTGTACATGTCACGAAGAAATATATGATGCTATTATAGATTTATATATTTTTTTGTAATTCTATTATCGGTTGCGAAAAACTACTCAAAACTTATTTCCCGTCAACCATCCACGCGCCGAACTATATCAAACTTAATTTCCTGGGAACCCAAGAATTGTCTCCAAACGTGGCTCATTTTCCGACGTTCGGGACTCCTCGGAGTAAATGAAATTCGCCTATTTAAAGCCGACAAAGGGCACTGAAATACGTGTCTTTGTCCCTTCTCCACTAGTCTCCACTGTCAACAATCTCCATCACTCCGTCTCCGTCCGGCATTCAGTTTTCAGTTATCAGTAGTCGCTTGCTTTGTTTAGTACGTACTTGTATATACAAATATATTTCGCTTGCAGAATAGTTGTGTAAACAAATTTGTGTTTTAACTTTGCTGGTTTTAAAGGCGGTTTCTCATTATAGATATAATTTTAAAGTGATTCTGTGTATTTGTACATACTTATTAAAAGAAATGGATCCGGAACCAGAAATAAATTCTGTTCAGTATCTGTTAAAAAACAATCCAGTGCCATTTGATCAAAAATATTTAATTAAGAAGAAAGGTAGGCCTACTGATTTATATATTAATTACGAATCTACAAGTAAAGCTAGAACATATAATAGAGTTTTTAATAGAAACATATTCGAGAAATATGGTTGTTCTGTGACAAATAAATTGTTATGTTTTGTTTGTTTCATATGTTACAGCGTGGACCAAATACGGACTTGACGATTTAAAGCACATAGCGGATAGGGCCCAAAAACATGAAAATTCTGTGACTCATTTAAAAGCACATATGGACTTTAGTGTTTTAGGAAAAACTGACATACGTGAACAATTAGATATACTCGCGTCAAGAATTCAGACGTCTACGTCACGGCTGACGTTACACATTTGTTTTTATTGTCAACGTAATTTTCGATATTTGGTCGGTTATAAACAGTCATTTTTGCAATTTAGTGCAATATATAATGCAAACTTTTAGTCGAGTATGTAGTTTTATAATTATCAGTTGCAGTTTCTTAAATATTTTGATGAAAATATAATGAATTATTCATTTGTTCATATGACGTAAGTCGTCTGAATTCTTGTCGCGAGTATAGTGCGTATTTGCGCTATAAGTTAGGACCTCGGTTAGAACATAATAAACAGGTGGAAAAATCGTCACATTTTGCGTCGTTTAATAATGTGTATAAAGTTTTTGTGTATAGCCTTCGAATTAGCCTTGCGAGGTCATGATGAGAAGACTTCGTTCAAAAATCCAGGCATTTATATAGGTTTAATTAACTTTTCTGCAGAATTACATTCTGTTCTTGCAATACATTTAAATGAATCTAAATTTATTTTTGTGCCCACCCTTTGAAAAACCCAGGGGCCGCCACTGAGCTGGAAGTCAAATTCTGTTGCAGAAGGATGTCGAAAATTCTATAAAAATAAAAAACAAGTTCCGGTGATATTCTTGGAGAAACGAGTAATACCAATAGCATAGGACGGAATATTACTGCAAGTTCAACAAATAAGATTTTTCTGGAATTAGTTTCTCTAACTGATATCTGATAAATGTATTAACAACTTACAAAATAAGTGTTCTGATATTTTTAATAATATTGCCCATTATTTTAATTATTATAATTTATTTTTTAACAGTGAAAAAACTGAAATTTTGCGCATTCACCCGTATCAAGAGGATGTTAAAGATATAAAGTGGAACATTTATAATACGTCTTTAGGTAATTCACATGGTAGTATACGATTTTTAGGACTTTGTTTGGACGAAAACTTGAATTGGAAGCCCCACTGTGAAAAATTAATTTTTAAACTAAACAGTTTAAGCTTTCTTTTTAAACTTACGATCTGTATTCACCATAAACCAATTGATAAATGTTTATTATGCAAAAGTGGAGTCGATGTTAAGATATGGTGTGTGCTTTTGGGCTAACTCGACTAATAGTCCTAAAGTATTCATGGCACAAAAACGAATTATTCGGTGTATAGCTAATACATTCAAAAGAATCATGTAAAAATTTGTTTAAAAATTCCGTATTTGAACATTGACCTCCTTGTAAATTTTTGAGATGGTTACTTATGACGCTATTTTGGAATACAGTGCCTTTAAGCATGTATTTTCAGTAACAACAAATTTGATTTTAAGAGTCAGTATTTCAGTTAGTTTAAAGTGGATTTAATTATATCTGTTAGCAGCCAATGTTTTATACCTTGGCAGACAAATATGTTTTAGTTAAACCATAATTATATCAAATTAGATTTTATTTGATAAATTCAACCGAAATAGTCCACGTCAGTTCAATAAACTCCAATATTTTCAGACAATAAATTTCTTAGTCTTCATTGTATCGATATAATAAGTAATAATGGAAAATGAATACTAAAAATATACCTAAAAGTTGGTATATATTTCTTACAGGCATCGGTTTCTCTAAGTAGAGAAGACCCTTCCGTAAAAATTTAACATCTGGAAGTAATAAGTACAAAATTGGTACTAATATCGCTTCCAAGGGGTGTCACTTAAGAAATATGTTACTGCTAACAGAACGAGGTAGAAGAAGTAAAAGGTAGTAAAAAGTTAATGTCAGTCTTTTCTCACAAATATACAGTATGTTTATGTTCTATATTTGAGCTAGATGTATTGAAATTTATATTACAGGACACAGCAAAATGATTAAGTAAAAGAATTTTGAATCAATTTCAAATATCCTTTTCAATTTATTCTGTTATACATTTTGAGATTTCAAAAAAACTTAACTTTTGCATTTTCTACATCAAAATCAATGTTTTCAACTATTTTAGATTATTACATTCATTATTTAGGGTATTTTTATGGAACGGTGATTCGTTTATACTGATCGTATTTTTCCTTTTAATAATTTTCTTTTGCCAGAAAATTGACGTAGTAAAATATCTGTCCATAACAATTTTCCGTTCATATAATAATGAATGACAAATATATTTCAGGTGGTAGTTGATACTATTTATTTATTTATAAAGCGTTTTTGTCTTTTGTACAATTTCCATTACATGAGCGGTTTAGGTACACACAAGTAATTTTTGAATATCTACGTACACTGATAAAAATGATAGTAAATTTACATGTTGCATGACACCAGGTACTACTGTAAAAATACCAAATACATACTGTACTACAAGGAACTCAGGTAACATGTAAATACAGCAGAATTAGGAAATAAACGACTTACGTAAGTTCAATTGAAATTATATAAGATTGATTATATCAATTCCACTATTTCTTATTTCTTTTTTTGAATAATAATATTTTTTTTAGGTATATAATGCAAAATATTAAAGCAGTGCACAACACTGGATGGCCAGAAGACAGGAATTATAATAGTAGTGGCTTTTTGTTTGGTTCTGAGATTTTTAATAGTCTGTGAACAAAATGTTTATTTTTATTTGATATTGATGACTTTAATTTTTGTAAAAATAGTCATCGAGTCAAGTCAATCAGGATTCAGGATCAGTTGAGTTCAAAACGGTTGCGTCTTATGTCGTCAGCTTTATTTAGAATCAAATATGCATTTACAACAATTGTTTTTTTAAGATTTTTATAAATCTGTTTACACTGCTCTAGTTTATTTATTTACCTTTGGAATTTTTTATTTCGTATTTTTTATCAATGGCATAGAGGGGTTTGAGCTTGGATCCGCTACTGGATACCATTATATTACTCACGAAACAAACTACTTACATAACTACATCTCGGTTATCTTCGCAATTTCTCACATGGCAGCAGACTCTGTGATCTAGCCGAATATGGTCAATCTTTAAGGCTAAGCTAATATTGCATAATTAATTTTGTGTGTATTTGGCTGTAAAAAATATATATTCCTTTCGTTCTGTTGAATAAGAATTATTTAACACTCTTATAGAACAACGATTTTAAATCAAACTTTGAAATTTATTTTTATAAAAGTCGGATTTTTTTGGAATAATAATAATAATTTATTTTCCTTAGCGACATTGAATGTATGTATGAGAATAGTCAATAAAACAAAGTGGGTAAATATTCTAATAGAAAATAATAAAACTTTTCCATTAAAAACTGCTTTAGAATATTTTTAAATAAACATTCACTTCTTATAATTTTCAGTTCATCAGGCACATAAGACACGGCTAATGTAAATAAAATTCGTAAATTTTTAAAATGCTCTACATGGATGCCATCTAGGATCATCCAACATACACCTTAACAGTCGCTTTTGACTAATAAAAAACGTGTGGAGAAAATGTGGTGGTTTCTCCAGAAACAGAGAGCATACCTGAAACGAAATTCAGCCTGTGCATGGTGTAAACAGAAAATTTACTCAATGCTCAAGACGAATCTTAAATTACGAAATAGATAAATGAGAGAAGATAATTTATTTGATAAAATTTCGCAATACATTTGCTACTTTAAATTTGTATCTATATGTAGGCCTAAAAATTTCAGTATTCCACTGTCGGAGGATAAAACGTTACATATGGTATTTAATGTACTACAATTTTTTTGGAAGGCGTGAAATCTCAAAATTCTAGTCTAGTCTTGCTAGTGTTAAAATATAAATTGTTTTCTGAAAACCACGTTGTTAGATTGTTCAGTAATACGTTAGTTTGCTTCTAGTTTAGTATCACTGGCACTTAAAATAGTTAAGGAGATATCAGCATAAGTAGTAAAACACGCACTAAATATTATTTATATACACTAAGAAAAGCACCGGACTCAGAATGGAGCCTTGGGGAACACTCATCCGCACGAAGCACTGCACGGATCTGCAGCGAGTCACAGTCACACAGTGTCCTACTTACAAGAAAAGTCACAATCCAGTGAAAAGCTAAACCCTTGACACCATAGAAAAATAACTTAGATAACAATTTCTGATGGTTGACGCAATCGAATGCTTTACTTAGGTCGCAGAATATCCCAAGTTGACATTCATCACGCTTAATGGAATGGTATTGTCACGGATTTCCCAATCCGTCTTTTTCTATTGCCAGAAAAACAATCCGTTAATTAATCACTTCTTTACTAACTGCTCAGTACACTACTGACTACTAATTACAGCTCAACTAAACACTTATTTAATTAATCGCTATCTAAATCGCTTTGATCTCTCTAACTAAACACTTCACTTCAGACTGTAATACAAGACTTATACAAGACTAACTAACTCGGCCGTTTATTCTTCTTTTATAGACCCAACGAATGTTCCAGGTATTTTCTAGCATATCTAGACTCATTTTCTCGAGCGACTGGAACGCTTCTCGTCGTTTCCCCAATTTTCTAGTAACGCCTCGATTCACGGCATGTTGTTTGTTTACCAGAATGGCGTAGGGGCGATCGGGGCAATCTTAGGCAATTCGCGGTGCTACAGTCGTCGGTTTGGGAGTGAGTGGGGCAAATTCCGTGACAGTATATATTTTTCAAAACTGATACGATGGCTGTGCTTGTTGACCTTCCACTGCAAAATCCGTGTTAAGATATTTAATTTATCCAAGAAACCCAAAAGTCGAGCTAAGACACAGGACTTAAATATTTTAGAAAAAAACAGCTTGTCCCACTATAAGCCTATAATTCTCTATATTGCTGCGGTCACCTACTTAAGAAATGGGTACAACTTTTCCAGATCTTAAAGAGTCTGGAAATACACCATATTTAAAAGATTCATTAACCAAAAATGTAATTAATGTAAACACGAGAATTTAATTTGGAGTGAATGGAGTCAAGTATATAGAGCAACTATTTTGTTTACATAAATTATTTTTAATTGCATTACTCGTCTTATTGGGTATCTGATCTATTACCCTCTGGGAGGCATTAAAAAATGACGAGAAAATTGTAGGCTCTCCATAAGAAACTCCATCAGCTGTCATGCGTTTTATTTTTATTACACAATTTCGACAAAAACCCTGCAAGCAGCATGTCAACGATTTTCCGAAGATATTTGATTTTGATAGTAAGCATTTTTAGTTTGCTGAACTAATTGTCGATATCTGATTTCAATGGGCGCAGTTAGTAAGGGGCTTGGGGGGGCTTAGCCCCCCCAAAAATATTCGTAAACAACTCACACACATTTTAGAACCGAAATTAAAACATAGTTCATTCGGGGCTTTAGCCCCCCCCCCCAGATTTGATGACCAAACTTCATCCATGGTTATTTTCTATGCTTTATACGTAGGGATCAATTAAGGAAAAAAAATCTGTAGGTCATTGACATTTCTCTACTATTTACTACACACCCTAACTTTATCGTTAATCCATGTTTTAATTAGTTTAGTATGTGAACGTTTATTTATTCATAAAGTATACGCTATTATAGTTTACACTCCTGCACCATAACTGGATTCTATCCTTAAAAAAGCAAATATGACTGTTAAATAATACGTATATTACTAAAGTAGAGAAATGTCTCTTAAATTAAGTGATATCAGCTGAAATACCTATGCAGAATCATGTCTAATATAAATATTTATCGATGTGATAGAACTGCAATGAATGTTTTATTTGGTTTAATGCGGCAAGTGAGTATATTTATAGATATATTTTTCGCGATATTATCCTAAGAATCTCGAGAAGGTAGTTTACAGACCCGTAGAACAGGCTTTTGCCATGCCAGTTGTATTGTTTTTGCATTTTCCTGTATATAGAAATGCGTTAGCGGAGTCGGATCACTACAAGGATGACAACCTAGTTGGAATACATTACTGAAACAATTGGAAATAGTACGGTCAAATAAAATCGTGGAATGAAATCTTACAACCGGATTTATGAGAACACATAATACGTTAGTTTGACCGTTTGACTAAGCCCGTGTATTCACGAAAATTGCACCAATAATTATGCTAAAATTTTAACTAAGATCCTGCAAAACGTGTTTTTATATAAATAGGTATAGACACACACATTTTTGCACAACTTACGAAAATGTCGATAATCTAAACGTTTATTAAGCAATTCATAAACGTAAAAGTGCAAAAGTGATTGTTTGAAGGCATTTTTGAAATTTATTGCTGCTTGCAGAGAATTTTACTTACACGTAAAAGTGCAAAAGTGATGAGGGCATTTTTGAAATTTATTGCTGCTTGCAGAGAATTTTACTTACACAAATTAAACTACGGTAAAATACCATTCTTGCCCTTCAATTTCCATTTTCAAACGTTTCACTGGGTTTCAAATTTGTACTGCGTACGGAAAATAAAATCAAGCGATCAAGGATCACTTCTTGAAGCATGTTAACCGTTTATATTTGAAATTTTAGGCAAAAATACGGCTATATATTTTTTTTCTATATCTACGTTTTGCATTTTTTGGATTGCCGCCATATTGGATCCGTCATCTTGATCAGCGATTTTCAGGCCCCTTTGAACACAAGGTTTGTATTTCCAGAATTGTTCAATAGAATGGGTTAAGATGTAAATGACTGTTTTATTTGATTTTATATTTACGGAACAAACATCAGTTATATATTGTATACTATTTGAACATTTCAAAATTGAAATCGAAGGGCAAATCGTACTTTACGGTACTTTCATTAGCTATATTATATTAATTATTTTTCAGTTTTAGAGTATCTCAAAATCCTTACGTGATGGCCCTATTTCAAGTACAACTGTACCCAATGTTAAAGATTTTCTGTTTACTGTTTATAGAAGCCATTTTAAAAAATACCAGTTAAAACAGTGCGGCTTTTATTTATAACAGAAATTTTGTTCATTCCATTTACATTCTAGCACATAGACCGGCACGAGTATAAACACCTTATACTGAATCATCAATAATTTCTGGGGTGATATTTTGCAATGCAGTTCTAATTCGTAGCTGTAGATCCTCTAAATTAATTGGTTCATTAAATATCAGGTGAATGTGATGGCCATTCAGTTGGTACTCGTCGATCTATCCATCTTCCATGGAAAGTGGTGTCAAGAAATGTCCAGCACAATAACTGCTATAGCTGAGACTGTGTGAAAACGTAGAAATTACGTGTAATTACGTAGAAATTACGTGTAATTTAACGTTTTCATCAACATGAGGTTTACCTTGTCGAAGTAAATCTTTTACACAACCAATTTCCGAAAATTTTTTAAGTAGTCGATTTACTGTTGATTGTAAAATAGGTCGTCTCTCAGGATGTTCTTCATTAAACAAGCAACAAGCCTTCTCGTGAAATCTTAATCTGTCACTAGATCAACAATCATAATTACTTCAATTATTTCTCTTTCAGTTAAAGATACCAATTTTGTTCATACTTTTACTTATTAAATTTAGAATTTTTTACAACTGCAGAAGTCAAGTGAGAGAAACATAATAATAAATTACTAATTTGAGAATTTCTTACATTATTTTGAAGTTTTTATTTACAATAGTTTCTGTTCGATTGTGTCTATTTTGGATTATCTTTAAAATCTCTCACTTTACTTGTAACCTGTATTTAAAAAAATACTCGCGTGATGCAAGTATTTACATTGGTTTTTCAAATATCAAAAATGGCTTACGTCTATAGCAACTCGCAGTTGATGAATATCGTTTTAATTTACAGTGAAATGAAAATGTTTTAGCAGAGATTTCCCGGTAACATGTTCCAAATGCAGCTACTTTTACAACGGTGTGCAGTGAATGCAAGTGTAGTACAAACGCTGGCGTGACACGGCACATTTGCAACCGAATCGTGGAAGAGATGGAAGTCCAGGGCGTCTACGGCAATTTGCGGCAATGTGGTGTATCACACACGAGGCTCAATTATACCCGTACTATGTATAGCCTGTCCAAGCATTAATACCAAGAGATTGGACGAGGAGGACCGGTACCATGGCCACCATGATCACCTGACTTTAAATCATTTGGATTTATTTTTGTGGGGATATTTAAAAAATGAAGTACATTGCACCGAAGTGGATCCTATTGATGATTTACGCAAACGTATCATAGCTGCTGCCAATAACTTACAAGTTCACAATGGATAAGCAGAAACAATTGTGTTAGTTTGTAGAAATTGGGTTAGACGGATCCAAAATTTTGTTGTAAAATTAGTTATGTCAAACTATTTTATTAATTAAAACTACAAATTAATTCTATTAATAGCAGCAAAAGCAGTTGAATTTGATGTATAAAAATAGGTGTTGTAAAATGTAATTTATTTCTTTCCTTGAGAATTTCTTTCAGTTTGTTGTCCAGTCGTCAATTATACGCCTTATCAGGTTTTACAGTGGACCAGTTTCAAATTTACAAAATTGTATTTGCAAGAGTCCCCCGTACATTCAAAAATTCAATCAATCTAACATAAATGAGGTCTTGAACAGTTTATATTCAGTTATCCATCTCTTCGCAACTTCTGCATACTTAATACTTTTGCCATACGCAATACATTATTAGATGTTTTTAATTCATAAGTAGTATATCTCTAGTACCATTTGATTTTCTCTTGTAGTTATTTTTCTAAACGATGATATACGCATTAAGCACTTACATAATCTAAGATATGGCGGCCTACAACAACAAAATTGATAAGGATCGGTCAGTGGTCGCGCGGTTTAAGGCGTTAGTACTTGAATCGAGGTGACTAGACGGAGTTGGTTCGAGCCCAGCTGCTGGCAGACCGTATATAAGCTATATTCGTGGAGAGTATTGGCACCCTCTCTGCGGGTATGGTAGGGTGGAATAATGTTAGCTTGGGTCAATGTGAGAGATTGATACCGGTTGATATTTGACTACCCCCCTAATTAATGAGGTTTTCCAGGTTTTCCTCATTCCTGCACTGAATAGTGGTTAGGGCCTACCAACGTAAGTCGTTCCTGGGCGCAAATGCGGCCTGCTTAATAATAATATGCCGCCCCCTCTCCCTCACAAGTCTCCGACTTCTGGGCTAATCCCTGTGATTAGAAAGAGGGGTAGAGATATTATTATTATCATTTTAAAATGTTTTTTTTTATGACTGACTTTAAAAAGCCTATTTTAGTTTAAATTTTATGACTTGAATCTGTAACTCAATCCGTGTTTCAGACGAAAAAAATATTATGAATTTTGAGTATCTTCAAACCTGATCCTGAATTATCTCAAAAACTAATGAATTTTCGAAAACATTGCTTAAAATTTAGTCGTAAGGTACATACTCCTCCAAAAAAAAAGAGATACCTATACATGGAATATACCTTCTGCCCAATAAATTAAGACTTGAATATTTATAGAAACTAGAAATTTTACCACCATTCTATATTAGAGACATGCAGCAATATAACTAAATGATACATTATTGGTCAAATATTGAAAACAGAAAACGGGGCTTACGAACATAACTTCTACATTTTGTTACAGAAACACCTGATTTACTGGACTACTTCACAAACCATTGTCCGATTCTTCGGTTCTCCTCCTTGGCTCGGAAATATCTAACCAAATATGTACCAAAGCTAAAAAAGGATTTAACAGCATAAAAATGAATTCGTTGTATTGGCTGTATTGTTTGTAGTTTGCTAATTGGTATTTAGCAATACGGCATACGTTTCCCACAGTCAACAAGAACACACACATTGTTCTAACAATCAGATCGCCGCAGCTGTTTAGAACAATGAATCGACAGAAAAGTTTAATTCTGTAAAGATAATGGTAAAGCAAAATTAAATTATTCATCATCTCAAAAAGGAAATGATTACAGTATAACTTGTAATAAAAAAAGCATCACTATATACTTACTTTGAACACATACACATGTTTATGCAGCTGACAAGTAGATTAAATCAATGGATGTCATTTTTTTAATAATTAGTCTGGATAATTCTTTTCCATTACTAATTTTGTAACAATATTTTACGTAATAAAATTGGAGCCACATTATATTACTATAATATCTATACAGGGTGATTCACAAGTTATGTCGTCATGAAAAATGGAGTCAATATCGTAAAAAATATGTTTGTAGAATCCTTATAGTTTCCGAGAAAAAAAATATATTGGAAGTTTTAGAAGTTTCAGACTTTACATCGCTGGGCTACTGTAGTTTATAGCCAGCCAAATATCCAACTACTTATCGTATTAACTTTTTTGTGACGCAAGTTTTTACATTAGGTTGCATTATCAAAAATGGCGCTTATATGTCTATAGCAACGTCTATAGCAGTTGATGGATATCATGTTAATTTATGGTGAATTGAAAATGCTTTAGCAGAACGATTTCCCGATATTTCAAATGCAGCTACTTTTACAACGTTGTGCAGGGAGTACAAGTGTAGTGCAAACACTGGCGTGGCACGGGAAATTTGCAACCGAATCGTGGAAGAGATGGAGGTCCAGGGCGACCACGGTACTGCAGCAGTGTATGTATGCGTATCATATACGAGTCTGAATTGTATATGTACCATGGATTGGACGAGGAGGACCGGTACCATGACAGCCACGATCTCCTGACTAAATAATTTGGTTATTTTTAACACGCTTATATTAGCCTCACCTGTATGTATGTATGTATGTATGTATGTAACGGAATATTTCAGCGTAATTTTCACCAATTTCAAGAAGCCTGATCAGCTTGAAAATTTGCACAGGGGTCAAGGACTGATGACACTACAATTATTTAATAACTTTGTTCTAATGTCCTGACTAGGATCATCAGAATAAAAAAAAAAAAACTATTTAGATTAGTTAACTGTATACAATCCATAGAACGATGGTAAATGACATTCTTCTTTATCGATAGTAGAAGTAAAAAGCGTGTTAAAAAGAATTCTTACCACTAAAGTATATTTAATGAAAATTAATGGTACGATTATGATACGATATATGTCGTTACGGAACTTTTCTATATATATTTTGCAAATTATTGAATTATTAAGTCAAACTTATAATGGACCACTTCTAAGTTTTATTGAAATAATTGAGATTTTGAGAAAAAAATAATAGGAATAGTTAAAAAATAAGTTTCTGAATTAATTTTAAATCAATAAACTGAAACAAAACTGAACTTTAACAGAAATTTTGAATTTAAACATTTTGAAAAAAAAAAGAATGAAAAATTGTCAAGAAAAAATTTTATTTCGACAAAAAAATTTTTGGAATTCAAAAATTTTTGAAACGATAAATTTTGATTAAAATTAAAAAAATACAGAATTTAGAATTTAAAAAAAATTCAAATTATAAAATTTTGGAGTTCCAAAATTAAAAATTTATAATTTTGAAGTTTTGAAATACCTACAAAATTTTGTAAATAATTTTGGATTTTGGAATTATATAAATAAATAAAAATTTGATAATTTAAAAATATTCAAATAAATATTTTCGAAAAAAATTTTCAATTCAAAAATTTGAAAATTTTGGCAAAAATTTTGATGAAAGTTTTGAATCTAAAATTTTGTAAAATTATAAAGTAAAAATTTCAGAAATTTTATAATTCGGAATAAGATTTTGATACGAGAACGTTGAAAACAATTTTAGTTTGCATATTTCATAGAAACAGATTTTTGAACGCTGTCAATATTATACTGTCAATCATTTTTATTTTGTTCTACTTCCTACTTCGCAACGTAGGAAAGTGCTTGCACGATTGTGTCAGTAGTTAGTTGAAGTTTTATGCACATATACCTATGCGCATGAAGTACACACCTGTGCAATGGCCAGCGCAGAATCTGCGCCATGAAATGAGACTAAAAATTAAGAAAATAAATTATAGTTTAAAAAAACTAAAAAACACGCTTTAATAGCAAAGCGAACTAAAAAGTAGAAAATAATTTTGAAGTATCAAGAGTTTGTATTACAGCAATAGAAAATTCCGACAATCAGTTACGACTAATTAATTGGGAATAATATTAAATTAGAAATTAAATTATTAATAAAGTAATTCAATTATAGTAACAAAAGCGTAGGGTGCTTGATATTAAATGTTACAATTATTTCAGTCATTATGAAAATATAGTAAATTGCACTCCAATTGCTTCAGTATCTTTAAGCCATTATAAACACAAGAAAAAGTTATTTGAAGAGGAAGCTTGAAACTAAAAGTTCTTGCAATATCCGTCAAAAATGGTATGCTTCTGTAAAAAAAATAAAGCGTCACGACCTTAGTTCAAGTCTTCGTGAGCCCAAACAAACTTTATTCAACAACGCTCGCTTTGTTTCAGTCCTTTACAACAAAAAAGTATTTCCCATGATAAAAAAATTCACCCTATATATATTGCAGGCTTGATAATAAGCGTTTATTTATATCAACAACAACAATACTTTTTTGATACATGGTGATTTTCCGGGTTGTTATGCCGTGACCTCGGTAACTGGTAGCTGCCAGAAACAGAGTTAAAATGCACATCCCTAGCATTAGCTGGGATACTTTTACCTGCCCTGGTTGTTCTCGGGCTAGGCTCTGTGGTGACAGAACCGCTATCGGTGTCTCTGGGCCTGTCCATATATTGATTTCGGTTCCTACTGTTGGTATTACGACTGCTACGGTCGGAACCGCTTCTCGGATACTGGTGGTCCTCCGAGGCGTTCCGTAGCCGCCACTGTAACTGGTCGCATCCCATGCTTCCAAACGTTTCGCCGCTCTTCACTGTCGGCATCTTCAGTGGTGACTCTGCAAAAGCTTCGCCGCGACTGAGGAACCACTACAACAATACTTTTATACAATACTTTATACAATACTTTTATCTATACAGTTACATATTATCAAAACAGCTCTATAAAGGAAAAGATAAATATACACATGCACACAATACCTATACATATAGTTACATAATTTTATAGATGAAGTGCCCAAATAAATAAACAGTCAAAACGTCCATTAAAACCAAAGTAAATTGTGCAAGGACAGGATACATTCATACTAACAACGCGTAGGTTTACGTTATAAATGAAAAATATAATATCATTGTAATAAATAAAAAAATGCAATAGTTGTAAGAATCGAACATAAGATAAAAAACTATTGAATGAATTTGAGTGCTAGAGGAGTAAAAAATAATACCTAATATTTTTTAGTAGTAAAATAATCAGGTAGACATCTTTTAGTGATAGAAAATGACATAAAAATGTTTTTATAGTTTACTGTTTTTAATTTGTGACTAAACAAATTAAAACATTTTGACAAATCAATTTCTATTTATTGTTTTAATTTTAACAGTATCATCTGCGTAACTAAATATTTGCCCAGATGTGGGATAAGTAAAGATATCATTAATGTAAATAGAACTGGACCCAGCACAGCCCCTTGAAGTAGGCCATAATTAACATTTTTGTACTATAGATATTATATTTTTCAAATATCTCCTTTTGGACATTACTTTCTGATGAATGCAACTAGGTGAAAACTTTATAAAGGTATTTTTTATTAGAATACAATGTATTTTTCAATGAATCACAGAAATAAATATGTTTATGAGAAAAAAGAATATAAATGACGCCGCGAGGCATAGCGTCGCCCGTTGTCAATCTCACAAATTAGACATAAACAAAGCTTAAGTTTACGCCTAAAAAATAACGGTATTTGTTTTCGCCTACTAAAAATATCTCTTCAAGCAGAATGCTCGAGGAGAAAACTTTGGGACACCCTGTACAAACTGAATTTAACATTTCATTAATTATATTAGCTATGTGAACAAATCAGTTCAATTTAATCTGAACTACAAGTCCAAACAGGATGCTCTAGCAGTCTGTGTGTGAAAACCTGAATCTTATTTATATGGTCAAATATTAAAAATATCTAACGCTGGCGAATCTCCTTTTCCGTATCGTTTTTGCCCGAGGAAATAAAACAACACCTGTTCTTTAGTGGACACCATTACACCTCGGAACACCAGCCCATGAGAACGTTCTAAATGGGACTGCTCCATTTATAGTAAAACTGGAAGCCATGGGAACTGCCGTTGTACTCACTGCTTATTACCCATTTATTGCTTCCAAGAGACTGCGGATACACTACATGAAAAAAGTTAGTAACTTTCTCACAAAATCAAGACATAATTAGGTATACGATTTATGCGCTCTACGATTTCTTTTCTAAACGATGATATTCATTATAAATGCCAAATGGTAATATAAATGAATAAAATAAGATTAAATGGCGACAAAAAGGAATACACAGTACGATAATTATTGCAATTTACAAAAACCGTGATAAAAACGTTCCTACTAATTATCGCCCTACTTTTTTAATAATCCATTTATCTAAAATTTATGAAAAAGTAATAAAGAACAATTAGTTTCTATTACTCAATTCGGATTTAAATCACATACCTCTACTAGGAAGGTGCAATTCAAGTTTTGACGTCAACAATACACGAGGCGCTATACTCGCGACAAGAATTCAGAAGACTTACGTCATACAAACAAATGAATAATTCATTATATTTTAATTCAAATATTTAAGAAACTGCAACTGATAGTAATAAAACTTTATATTACACTATAAGTTTGCATTAAATTGCAAAAAATTATTGTTTTTAACGCGACCAAATATCGAAAATTACGTTGACAGTAAAAACAAATGTGTAACGTCAGCCGTGACGTAGACGTCTGAATTCTTGACGCGAGTTTATATGAAAGCAATCCTTGTTCGTGTGTTTTCGTTGATCTATCTAAGACATTTGACACCATCAGTCATGATTTTCTTTTGGAATCACTAGAAAATATGTCATATTTAATTTAAAATCCACTGACAGGTTAGTCACTCTTGACATTGTCTATATTTAATTTCAAATAATTTTAATTTATAAGTATAACATTTTTTTTATTTAGATATTTGACTCAACTTAAAGAAGGCCACCTGAAGAAGCAATCCTAAAAATGCAGAAATAGGTCAGATCTCATCTATTGTAGTTGAATTTTCGAGTTCCCACATTTTCAAAAGTGAACTTAGATATTTATAGAGTGTTTCATTAAACCAGGTTAGTAAATTTAGCTAGATTAATTTTTTAGATAATTATTGAATAGAGCTTTGTCTGCAGAATTGTTCGTTAGCATACCTACATGTTTGGTATCAGAGAGCATATATGACTTCATTGATAGGAATTGTAGAATATTTGATTTATACAATTAGCTTAAAATACCTTTCAAATACAGTAAAAAATATATACAGGATGTTTTAAAAACACAATACAATATTGCTAGAACCCAGAGCCCTTCATTTTTGATATACAGGGCATGTAAGATAAATTAAAAAAATTAAATTTTTGATGTATTATTTTAGACAAACAGATTTGATTAAAATTTGATACAGGTACTTTTTGATGGTACCGAATACACTGGTGTTAATAGTTTTTTTGGACAAAATAGAGGGCAGTAGTTGGTAGCATTTCTGATGACACCTTATTCTCAAAATTATTTTGGTAAATAGTTTTTCCTCGGTGCACTGAATATTTCAAATAGGATTACATATTTTGAAAACGTTTATTTCAAACGATTTCAACGAGGTGTAACACTTTTCTCATATAAAAAAGGTAGGAAAATCAACTGTTTCCATAGTTAGATGGATACACGAGATCACAAAAAAGTTCTGCCATTTAAAAAACGTGATGTGCCATAAGTGGCGCTCTCTACTAGTGACGTCAAAATTAGAAACAAATTTTAATTACTCGACCTGAATAAAACCCAGTCTCAAAAAAGTATGTAAATATTAGAAATTTTAAAAACAGTTATTTACAAATATCGAATATAAAATTTTAACTTTCACACCCTGTACTTTTTTAACTATCAACTTTTAACTAAAGTAAGTTTCGCTACATCGTATCATCACGAACCTACTCTTGCTCTATGTCCCATTAATTTTGGGACACACTGTACAGAACATTCTGGTTTCCAAAAATACATTTCAGTAGACTAAACAAATGTTAAAGGGTTAGTTAATATCTAACAAATTTGAATTTCTTAAAGACGAATTATTTTATTTTGTATATCTACTTACAAATAAATAATAACACAAGGACTTGGTTTTAATTTTTTTATAATAAAACCCGTACATTTTTAAAAAGTCTACATTTAATAAAATATTAACTATTTAATTGACAGTGATCCAAATGCAATATAAAGTTATTTATTATTCCAATAGGATAAAATCCCATTTAGAGCAATTAGTAAAAGTACAACAATAAAAGAGAGAAAATAAAATATAACATCAATCAATAAAATAAATTATAAAGTATTCAAAATAAAAAAGTTAACGTCGGTATAATCTCAAAGGTTGCAAAGACCTAATTAAATAAAGTAATGCATTACTTTTTTTAAAAAGAGCACCTTCATTTTAAAGAAATCCAAATTTTCACATCTTCAAAAGCAGAAATTTCTGAAATTCCAATAAATATTCACTGTGAGACGCACTGTATAAAATAAATACGTATTACGTACTTATATTCAATACGTACGAAAGTACTGTCACATAAAAACTACCGTTTTCAAATAATTAAGAAATCTTGACCCCTTAAGGCAAGTCGCTGCTGCATTTGAAGGTTTAACTTAGTTGTTGTCATTTAAACAAATAATTAGGAAATGTTGACCCCTTAAGGCGAGTCGCCCCTGCTTCTTAAGGTTTAACTTAGATGTTTTATATCCATAGTCGTCAATGTGGGCATTTAAACACCATAAAACGGCATACAAGAGCATTTTGATCGCAAAATAAGTCTTCCGTATTGTTGGCAAAGTCGATTTATTATGCCGCCGCTGTTTCCACAATCTTCGATATACCAATTAAGCTAATGGCAGTTGATTCTGAAGGTATTTTATAGCTTCGTAAGCTATCATCAATTATGGCAAGTAATTATTAATTACCTGCTTACTTATACATTTAACTGTAGAATTTTAATAATGTATAAATTAGTTCCGTAAGGATAAGTGTTTAAACACACTTTAATTTATAAAATATGGATCCTCTGCGAATACTCTACTCATCAAGAGAAGTTAAACCTTTTTATTAAAGATTATGTTGCCATGTCACAAAATATAGTTAATGTTTAAATAAACTATAGGGTGACTGAACCTTTTACCATTTGCCACGCATTCTACTAGTAGCAATGAAAGAAAAAGTTTATATGAACATAGATCGAGAAAGGAGCTACAGCTTCTTAAAGGTGAGTACGTGAATGTTTTTTCGGTCGGATGTACCTTTTCGAAAAAAAATGAAAGTAAAACTAATAGAGTGTTTTAGGCAGCGTTTTATTCAATGATAATGTTTAAATGCGAGAACGTGACGATTTAATTTTCTTAAGTGGATAAAACGCTACTAAAATACGAATACAAAACATACAACGTTTTATCCACAATCAGCAGCTAAAGTTACTAAAGTTTATTTAAAAAAACAACATTTTTAAACGTCAATAATATTTCTTCAAAAACTCAGTGAAAATAGGAGTGTAATGAAACAAAACGATGAAAGCGCTGGTTACTATGATTTGATTTTAATAACAGTGAAATAACGGGTTTGTTCCAACACAGCAAGAATCGATTCCGAGCCGTCCAAAATTAGTTACTCTCGGCGAATGCGGCATAAGACGGTGTTGATCAAACATTTCTCACGGTTCTGAACCAGTTCTCGACGGCTGTTGGAACAGACCTAAGACTTCATTATTTCAGTAGTGATCAATTTTGCAAAATTGTATAAAAATGCATGGCCAACTATGCACCACCCCGTTTTACAAATTTAACGTTTTTTGAGGATTTCCAAAGTATCAAGTAGCAACTGTTATACAGGGTCATTCACTACTTATCCAAAATAATTTGGGACGTACCTAGTCAATATAGTAAACAAATTTTTTTGTAAAATTTTTAGTTTCGGAGAAAAAAATTATTGAAGATGTAGTATTTTCAACTTTTACATCGCTGGGCTATTGTAATCTCCAACGTCATCAAAATGCAGGCGATTCCGAATACTGAAATTCCATTTTAGTAATAACATTTATGCGATAGTGTTTACATTAGCTTTTCAAGTGCCAAAAATGGCTTACGTATAAAGTAAAGTAAAACAAAATGCTTTAGTAGCTTTTCGTCTGTATGCAGAACAATTTTCCGGTAGACATGTGCCAAATGCAGTTACTTTTACCGCAGTAGTACGAGGCGGGCGTAACACGGGAAATTTGCAACCGAATCGTGGAAGAGATGAAGGTCCAGAGCGTCCACGGCGTATTGCAACAGCTAAGAAACACATATTACATTGTTGAAGAGAATTTTCAATTAAGTACCAGGCAAATCGCTGAATAGTACAAGGAATGTCCCAATCAACAGAGTGGCGTATCATACACGGGCTCAATTATATCCGTACCATGTACAGCGTGTCCAAGCATTAATACCAAGGGCTTATCTTATGAATAAGATTTTTTTAATGGTTGCTGCAACAAAATAGGTACTCAAAATCCTAGATGGACAGCTGGCGTGTTAGTTACAGATGAAAATATTTTTACACGGAATTTGATGTATAACATTAATACTTCCGTTTGGAATTTTGAAAATCCGTACACAATGCAACGGGATCGTTTCTAACAACGCTTTTTCTTAAAAGTTTGGGCAGAGATTGATGATCGTTTGATTGGACCATTTATAATTACTAAACCGAATGGATGGAGTTCAGTATAACGAGCTCCTTTGAAATGACCTGACGGGATTTCTGAAAGATGTGCCCTTAGAGCTGTCCGACTCCGAATGTAGTTCTTGCACGTTGGTGCTTCCCTCATTTTTGACAAAATGTTCGGAAATACCAAGGGGTACGATGCATTGATGACGAGGAGGATCGGTACCATGGAAACTACTGATGATTTACACAAACGTATCATAGCTGCTGCCAATAACTTACGAGTTCAAAACGGACAAGAACCAGAAACATTTGAGTTCGTAGAAACTGGGTAAAACGGGCCCAAATGTGTTTACACGTCGGTGGACATAATTTTAAACAGTTGTTGTAAGATCAGGTATGTCAAATTATTTTATTAATTAAAACCACAAATTAATTTTATTAATTAATAATAACAATAGCGGCAAAAGCAGTTGAATTTGCTGATATAAAATAGGTGTTATAAAATTTTATTTATTTCTTTTCTTGGGAAATTCTTTAAATTTTTTGTCCGTTCATTTTTTATTACATTACTAGGTGACCCAAAACGTTGTTTTGTCATATGAATTATTTCTAGTGAATATTTTGGTAGTCGGCATCATTCTCATCCCTACTCCGTGCTGTTTACTGGGTGACAAGCACAAATCTAGAAAAAATATAGACTGTACCAGCAAAGTTTACAGAATAAATAAATAAATAAATAAATATTTATTCTGTTAACTTTGGTACCAGTGTCATATTGCCGGCGACCGCTAATTCATGGCTACCCTAAAAGGCCCAGAATCACTAAAACTTTTTTATGCCAATTTACGTTGATTGTATTGTAGCGTGAATCTCATTTGTTTACTGCGATTGGTCACATTTATGTCACATTCTTTAATGACGTTTAAAATGACAGCAAGTTAGTTAATTTCATATTGCAATGCAGCCATCATATTTGCACAACCGCCAACATAAAGCAAATAAAATATCATTTTTCTGGACCTTAAGTACCTAGAAAACGCAGCACCTGTCACGTGACCTATATCATGAACCGACGCTGTCTATATTTTTTCTAGGTTTGTGGTGACAAGTGACACCGGTAGACGCCTGGCGGGGATAACTGATCTAGTGATTATCGATCAGTTATCGACAGGGCTAAAAATGATTAAATTACTAAAATGGCTATTAAAAAATAGGGGTTTGTGATAGAAGGGTGAAAATTAAGGGTTGTATGTATTTTTTAATGCCACATCATAAAAAATAAAAATAAAAAATTTAGTCCAAAAAATAAAAAAAAATGTTTGGGGTGGACCACCTTTATCACTTAGAGGTATGAAAAATAGATTACGACCGATTCTCAAATCTACCGAATATACATATAAAATTTCATAAAAATCAATCAAGCCGTTTCCGAGGAGTATGGTGACCAACACTGTAACACGAGAATTATATATATATAGATGTCGCCGTGTTAGTCGCCAACTGCATGCTTTGTCTTGCGCAAAGTCAAGTCAGGTTTTATAGTGAAACAGTTTCCAGTGCCGTGCGCAAGTGTATTTTTAAATTATTTTCGAACCGCCCTTTTTGATTTTACAAATGTAAGCAGCATAAGATTGACGATTTGAATTCGATCACAGGCGATCAGCTTTAGGCGACATTGTTTGAGTTATAAGCAAAGGATAGGCGCTATTTCAATATAAACATTTGTGATTTGTAAGCGGGCTAAGAACGCCTGATTCATTCGCTAATATACAGTCAATCACGCTATGTATCGTATATGAATAATCTACTATTTATTATACAGGGTGTTTCTAAACTATGGTGCCAAATGAATATGACAGATAGAAAATGTCATTTTGAGCAAAAGTTTCATGTAAACATAGGTCCGAAAATGCATAATAAAAACGTTACAGGGTGATAAAGGTACAGTTTGAGAAACAATTTTTCGCAATAACTTCTACAAAAGTTAGGCAATTTAAATGAATCTTGGTGCAGTTTCTTAGACACTAAAATGCAACAATTTCGTGCAAAAACAATTTATTCCCATCGCCCAGGAGCGGAGAGCCGGGGTAGCACATAGGATTTTATTATGAAAAAAAAAAATTGTCCTTTGCATTTTCGGAAAATTGATCAAATTTTCTGAAAAATAAACTGATATGGAACAAAAAAGGTACTCTTGTTCAATTTCGCCAATATGAACCGTTCTCTTTAAAATTTGCAAAATTTATTGTCGTGCACCCGACAAGATAGAGGTAGCAATGGAAGTTCGTCATCATAGTAACCATGAAATTTAAAATAACCTTTCAGTTTTCCTGTCAAAAGTTAATTGTAAGTTTTGATAGCATAAAATTTAGCTGGCGTTACTCATTAAAAGTTGTTATGGCAGAACAATACACCTTTGGAGAACTTGCAGATATGCATTTAATTTACGGAAAATGTGGCTGTAATACAAGAATGGCAAGTAGATTATATGAACAAACCTATCCAAATAGGAGAATACCTTCTCGAAAATTGTTTATGTCCATAGACCGGCGCCTTTGAGAAACAGGTACTTTTAAAAAAAGTCATTATGATACTGGCCGTCCCAGAACGATCCGAACTCCAGGGGCTGAAGAGCGTGTTCTCCAACATTTTGAAGAAGATGATACTTTAAGCACCAGAAGAATTGCTTTCGCCGAAAATATGACACATTCATAGGTATGGAGCAATGCTGTGGAACAACAACTGCATCCATATCATATGACTAAAGTACAAGAATTGCTTGCTGAAGATTTGCCAAAACGACTACAATTTTGCAACTGGATGTCAGAAAAGGTTCGTGTTGATGCGATGTTCGCCAAACGTATTTTGTTTACTGATGAGTGTTGTTTCACGAAAAATGGCATTTTCAATTTAAGAAATAGTCATCACTGGAATGATGAAAATCCAAATGCAACAGTTGTGCGACATTCACAATACAAAATTAAAATCAATTTATGGGCGGGAATAATTGGCAATAAACTTTTGGGTCCAATTGAACTTCCTCTAAATGTGAATGGGGAAAATGACTATTTTTTGAACAACGACTTTGTTGAAGATTTGGAAGATCTTGATTTGGAAACCGGAAGAAATATGTGGCTAATGCAAGACGGGGCCCCTCCTCACTACTCTCGACAAGTAAGGCGACATTTAAATAATATTTTTGCAAATAGATGGATTGGTCGTGGATGGGATGCTCCTCAGCCATGGCCACCAAGAAGCCCAGATCTAACTCCTTTAGATTTTTTTGTTTGGGAATACGCAAAATCGAAAGTGTATGAAATTCCAATAGAAGACGAGGTACATTTAAGGCAAAGAATAACGGACACTTTCAATTAAATAAAGACGAATGAAGAAGTTTTGAATAAGCTCCCTTTTCATTTCTTAAAAAGAGTTAGAGCATGTATTAGAGCTAACGGTGATTACTTTCAACATATGCTTAAATAACTTTGTAGTAAGTAGTTTTGTTACATTTACAAACCAAATCCATACCCAGTTAGCACATAAAGCATAGTCTTCTTGATTACAGCATTCTTGTTGTCGGGTGCACGACAATAAATTTTGCAAATTTTAAAGAGAACGGTTCATGTTGGCGACATTGAACAAGAGTACCTTTTTTGTGACATATGCAAAAATGCAAAGGACAATTTTTTTTTCATAATAAAATCCTATGTGCTTCCCCGGGCGATGGGAATAAATTGTTTTTGCACGAAATTGTTGCATTTTAGTGTCTAAGAAACTGCACCAAGATTCATTTAAATTGCCTAACTTTTGTAGAAGTTATTGCGAAAAATTGTTTCTCAAACTGTACTTTTATCACCCTGTAACTTTTTTATTATGCATTTTCGGACCTATGTTTACATGAAACTTTTTGCTCAAAATGACATTTTCTATCTGTCATATTCAGTGGCACCATAGTTTAGAAACACCCTGTACATATATCAGTTTCCCTCATTTGTAGTGTTTAATTTAAATTCCTTACACAAAATTGTATTTGTAGTCCTTGTACATTCAAATTGTTTTTGGACAACTTTGAATCACCCTGTATATAGTCTCCATTTACAAAATTATATGTTTAGGCATGTTTGAATTATATTTTAAAAGGGCCGACACCTAGTTATGAGAAAAAAATAAGGAGTGACTTATATGTATTCTTTAATCATACAATTTTTGTATATTGAACGGGGAGAATATTATTTAAAGTGTGAACAAGCTAAGTAATATACTCCAAACACATTATATTCCAGTGAAACCTTTTAAAATATTAATAAAAATATTTATCTACACTGGATAAATATTTATCCAGATTTTTCCACCAGCCACAACAATTTCGTCGACGAGTCTAACACTTCATAATAATTCTTAGTCATCATAATGCATTTTTCAGATTTACAAGTATTTTCAGATATACCATATGCGACGAATAAACGTGAGAAATATTGTTATTTCAACTGCCTGTATAAACAAAGAGATGGAGAGGGGACGTAACGAAAACAGTCGGAATTGTAAGCTTGTAAACAGATTTAGCCTTGCTCATAGGGTAGGCGACGACAGTTTCTTGTATTTAAAGCTGAAAGTGTTTATTTACATAATTGGAGTTCTTTGTGGTAGATCACGTTCGAAAACACTTTGCTGATTGCTGCGGATTTAAAGCACCGGTCATAAAATATAATATTTCTTTGCTTGTGCGGTGTAGAGGGTGAGTCAAATAATTGTATACCCCCTATCATGCTGATTATTTACAGAAAAATAAAAACATAATACATTTCAAATGAATTCAATTATTAAAACCGAAAAAATCAAAATTGAAAAATTAAGTTACGAAGTATGTCTAAAACTTCCTATACAGGGTGTAAATTTGAATGAGGTATCGTAATTTTGCAACTGTTGTCAACGTCACTGGGCAGGCCAGCGCTGAGCTGAGCGTATCTAGTTGCAGCATTATTGAAGTGGAAGATGGGGAAAGGAAATGTCCACACCACCCGTGAGGTACTGCTCTTTGAGAAATATTTTTTGAGGGGTATTCGCCAGAAGCTCTATGATCACACATAAACAAAAATGCATTCTTTTACGTATAATACACAATAAAATAGTAACAAGTCAACTAGCAGAACCCTCAATAATAAATAAATACATAATCCATTTTACTTACGTAATTAGAGTTCCCTTCTACGGCATTTAAAATATTTCATGTAAAATTCTTACTTTCTGAGTTTGTTCTCGTTCAACATTAGCGTATTTATAAAGAATAACACATTCCACAAAATACCACTTTAAATTATTACGAAATTAAACTTGGCAAAATACAACACTGCACTAAACGAATTCTAATTCGATTCAGTAAAAACTCACCCAGAAAATTTGCGATATTATGTACTCTGTTAAAACACCCTCTTCCTTATGCGGGAAACTAATTCTAAGCAAATCAAAATCAAAATGAATCACACATTCACGTATGAGAACATCTCAAATTATACTTGTTGTAACAACACGAGTTGAATACATAACGTGAAGAATTTTTAGAAAACGATGCTTATGTCAGTAATATCTAAACGATTTCTTTCTATGTTTTATTTATAAATTTCTCTAAGACGCAAGCTGTAGGTATTTTCAATACATAATAATTGCATTTAAAATTTGGTTGCACCCTAAAATAGTAATTTTATAAAATTCTTCATTTTTTTTTACAAATTATAGTACATAATTATTCAAATATGATGTTGATAACTTCGCTTCGATAGACAGAAATTAATGTTTTACAAGAAAATTTAAAAGAATACATTCAAGTCAAGAGGGACGATATTTAGACAATGAATCAAGCGAGTAAAAAAAACGTTTCAAACTTTTCCAGGGACGTACAAGAAAAAAATTCTGAAGGGTTTCATGATAGCAGACCCTTGAAAAATCAACACCCTGTATAACGATTTAAAAAAATTAACTTGTATAATATCCGAGACTAGTTGAACAGTACATGTATCAAACTTGAAGGCGCTGTGTGTAATACGGACTTGGTAATAAAAAAAATAAATTTATTTTTCGAAACTTTAGTAACCAGGCTCTTAGAACAGACCTTATATAAATATTAATTATTATTACTGAAATTAATGTCGAATATATTTGATCGTGTATGTAAATATCATATGCATCTCGGTCGATAAATAGAGTTTTATCCATAGAAATCATAAAATATATAGAACGCCAAAACAGATATCGAAAATAGTCAACCTATGGATAAAACGCTAGTCTGGTAATATTGCAGTAACTTAGCTTTCATGAGTTGGTTACACTAACGGGGTAGCTTCACACTAATAGGCGGAAATTTCAAAATATGAATATATTACGTTCAATTTGTGATTTTTATGGTACAATTTCAAACATTCCGTTTTGGATTCAATATGCTCGGATTAAAATGCAGTGGAATCAACTGCTTACATTAAGTTTTCTCTAGATGACTGCTTTCTAAGCTCCTCTATAGCCTGACTATTTTTGAGAGCCTAATGTAAAGGCTTCTGGCGTTCTATATATTTTATGATTTCTATGATTTATCGTGTAAAAGCCCTCAGTTGAAGCCTAAGTGCTTTTATATCGTTAAACGACTCAACTACGACCTATAAGTCAGGTTTCAAAAAGTAGAGAGTGATTCATGTTATAAAACCGCTCACAATTTCAATAAGTGCAGTCAGCGTCAAAAGTGTGTATATGTTGTATATTTTTCCATAAAATTATATCGAATTGTATGTTTCGCATATCTGGCAGAGCATACTCGATTACACAGCTTCTCCTGCAGCAAACACATGCATCACATATTGGTTATGACGAATTAACGGATCCACCTGTTCCATCTGCAGCGCTACCATGGGGGTAGAAAATTTCGGGTATATCTTTCCGCTAATTTAATTGTACAATAATTCAAGCTCTACAGCGTGTTATCAAAATCGTAAACCCCTAATCTAACAAGCGAGGAATATCGAATGATAAAAGAAATTATATTATGGAATTAGGTAGGTGTAAATGGAAGGTGGTAGGCAATCGCCGTCTAAAAGGGCGACATTCTACGGGTGAGTATAAAGTTTTTGAAATAAAGTATTAAAGTGCTAGATTCACTCAACGTCAACTTATTTTTGGTAATTTCGTTAATTTCGTGTTATTTGAATCCTTCTCAAGTGGCACGCCTATGAAACCTTATTCCCTGCAACTCTCACCCCCGTACTCATATGAGTGCTGTAAATGAATCACATTACTCTTGACTATTTTGGAAGTCGGGTATACATACATAAATATTAAGGTATCATTATGTAAGTCTTAATTAAAAAAAAACATTATTTTTATAAAATGACGGCCTCTGAAAATTTATTCTCTCAGGTGGATTTTTTTTCAACGCAACGTGTATATTATGCCATCAAATAGGTCATGAAAAGAGCTTTAATTTTATATACCTATGGGACGACAGCTTTTGTAACTGCAGTTTTTTTTAATTATCAAATCATATTTGGCTTTCAAAATACAATAACATCAAAACAAAACACTATCAGGATATATTTATAGCTTCCGAATCTTCTATTACTTAAACAATACATTGTTATCTGAATACTATCAGTTTTATTTTAAAAATGGAGATAAACATCATGAAACAAAATATAATAATATTACGATAATTAAATGTATTATAAATATCAAGAATTATTAGAACGTGTTCAAGCTGTTTTATAATTATTACGCTTAAACCTTTAAAACATGGCTTTGGATCGTTTTTCTGAATAAAATAAAACTTCAGTCAAAAGAAAAGTAGATACGCTTTCTATTTACTGACGGTAGAATAATTATGGAATATTTTCGTAAAATTTTCTTATCAATATTTGCACACGTACAATTTTTAGCATTGTTATAGTTGCCTACCTAATAATTTATTATTTAAATTAAGTATAAAGTTCCGATGAAACTTCTTGCTGTCATTACTAAAAAGATGCAGAGAATAGCATAATATAAAGTTTCAGTCTTCTCTGATACTGTATATCCTAATGTCTTCTAACAAGTTTTTATAAAAAAGATTAAAATAAGTAAATTGAGTGACTGAATGGCGATACATACGGATAGTATTCAAAAAATTTTTGGTTGTGTTTTCTAATGTCATTAACAATTTTTTTAAATCTTCGACTTGACTCTCCTTTCATATGGAAAGGATGTATCCAATAATTTCGATATTTTCGCTCCTTTGACAGCCCTTCAGCCTCAAGAGCACAAACTATTTTTAATTTATTGTCCATATTTATTGAACAGAAAATAATTTAAATATTTATTCCAGTACATACACATACACACACACAACGACAGCTTGGAATCAACTGCTGTGCATTGTCTTGTTTTGCAGGATTGGTGTAAATCGATGTATATTATTATCCCGCCAAACGTCACCCGTTTTGCGGTTACCGCAAAACGGCATAATATAACAGCGGCTTAATCGGCACACTTAGCACAACTAAAAAGTCGTCAGTTCAAATTCCTATTTAATACGTTTACGGCGGAATACGCCGAACTCGTTCGGGTCCATTATCCAACGGCGCGGAAGCCAGCCGTCGAACTGCATCTCTCCCTTTAGTATTCCAGTCCCTTCTCATCAGTTATTATGTTCACATAAGAGGGTGCGTTTATTGTTTCTTGTGTCACCAGTGTAGTTTATAATTATTAATTAAATTTACTATTTACCTAAATTAAAATGCAATTCAAATTGAGTGAAACTAAATTTCACAAATTTGCCTTCCAGGAACAATAAATTAATAGTGAAAGAGCACGGTGATCCCCTTAAAGACATGTTTCCGTGTGTGCTATTGACTGGATGGAAACCGGAATAAGGGATCTGATGCACCTAAGTGTGAAAATAAAAAACATGAAAATGGTAAAACTCATTCATAATAATCAAATGCGATTTGCATTATTTAAGGACATTAACGTATAAGCTCATCTTGATTCTACTTTCGAAAACATAACAAAGCGGTGATAAAAAGTAGGAATGTAGCACTATGCGCTACGAGAGATATTTTGTAACTAGTTTCAAGATACCTAAAAAGGCCTCTTAAAATAATCATAATAAATACAATTTTAGTTACTATTTTTAAGATTAGTAAGTTATTATTTTATAAGCTCATTTGGTTACCATATCCAAGCAATATCCAATTCAAAATACCACGAGTTTCAGCAAGAAGTAATCATATTTTTAACCTTCCTACTGCACGCACCAATATTCTTGTAGCATCGCCTTTATATCAAATTATCTCAAGGTACAATGATATAGAATCTAGTGTGGATATTTTTTGCTGTTCAATTGAAGCAATAAAAAATGCAGTTCTTAGTAAAGATAGGTTTAGTTAGGTATTTAGCTGTGTAACATAGGTTTACTTATATATTTCTCTGTTCATTAATTTTTGTTTGTTTTTTTTATATGTTAGTTTTTTTGTCTATTAATTTTTTTTTACTCTCGTTTGTTTTTCTCTTGTTTTGTTAGTATATTTGTGTCTTGTACACAGTTCTCTGTTTATTTTGCACGGTATATGTTTTACTGTACCCTGTAACTGGGCATTTGCCTGTTGGGTATGTGCTTTGAATAAAATAAAATAAAATAAATATTGAGTTATGTACGTCGAGTATATTAAATAAATAAATATTATTGTTATTAAATGAATTATTCGTCCCCAATTCAATTTGGCCCCTATAACGATAGAAATTATAAATCTCAGACATTTCTGGTAATAAAAATATTTTAAATACCATTAAAATCGTTGGACTTATATGTTGAGTGTTTCTGCATAAATATAAAATTTCTAGGACGTAAGCAATTAGCATATTACCATAATCGTCAAATAATCAACTATTATTTTTCAGGGTTTTCTGCTGGCGCAAGCCATTTCATTCAAAACTATGTTCTGAATGATCAATTCCGATGAAATATTATTATAACATGATTAAAATCACCAACATAATAAAATTTAATGAAACCGGCACCAGAAATCTTCTGACAAGAATTTTAATGTTTTTAGTGAAACAAAAACAATGGTAAAATTCCAAATATTTGTTCAAGGGCAAATGTTACACTTATCAATGGGGCATTCCACGCCAACTCAGCATTCGATCCCACATCGCCCTCACAGATCCGGTTCAAAATTGGTACATCGATTAGTACTATCGAAAAAAGGATATTCCCAAATTTTCAGCCCCTAAGACCGCTTCCTGTCATCAGGGGCCCATAGTGAAGTTTTCGACCATCATTTCACCTCCAGGGGTCTGAAATCGGTTTTTCGTGTACTGACGCGACATTTTGGTCTAAAACAATGATCAAAAATACATAGGAGATGCAAAATTTCCCGTAGAACACGATGCCACCATCCGTTTTCCGATATCTAGCAAGGGGAGCCCGGAAAACTCGAAAAACCGCGCTTTTGTAAAAAAAAATCTGATCTCAAATACGGTCGCTTCAAACTGGCTGAAAATTTATCAAAAGGCTCCTCGATTATTGCTCTTTCGAATGTTCATATGCCCGTGGTGATCATTATATGTAAAAAAAAAGTTACACGCATTTCACAGGTTTTATATGGGATTTTCTGTAATTTTTTCATTATAACCGCTCCACTGGCCCTATCCAGTTGGGTAATAATTGGATTTTTTTCTCTCACCAAGCGTCTCTTTTGTCCCCCTGTCTTTACAAACACAGAAATTTCTCTCTCCAGCCAGTATTAGAGAAAACATTATTTATTCAATGATTTATTTCACAATTTTTTGATTATTGAGCAAATTTACATTTTCTGCAGATTACTTCTATTTGTAAAAAATATGAATATAATATAATATAACGAATGAAAATCGCAGTAAGAAACAAGAAAACCCACATTACAATGATTGTTGACACTATACATCTCGATATTATTTTCACTATTGTTTTCTCTAATACTGGCTGGAGAGAGAAATTTCTGTGTTTCTAAAGACAGGGGGACAAAAGAGATGCTTGGAGAGAAAAAAAAATCCAATTATTACCCAACTGGATAGGTTATAGTGGAGCCAGTGGAGCGGTTATAATGAAAAAATGACAGAAAATCCCATATAAAACCCGTAAAACGCGTGTAACTTTTTTTTTACATATAATGATCACAACGCGCGTATGAACATTCGAAAGAGCAATAATCGAAGAATCTTTTGCTAAATTTTCAGCCAGTTTGAAGCGACCGTATTTGAGATCAGATTTTTTTTACAAAAGCGCGGTTTTTCGAGTTTTCCGGACTCCTTGCTAGATATCGGAAAACGGATGGTGGCATCGTGTTCTACGGTAAATTTGGCATCTCCTAAGTATTTTTGATCATTTTTTAGACCAAAATGCCGCGTCAGTACACGAAAAACCGATTTCAGACCCCTGGAGGCGAAATGATGGTCGAAAACTTGACTATGGGCCCCTGGTGACAGGAAGCGGTCTTAGGGGCTGAAAATTTCAGAATATCCTTTTTTCGATAGTACCAATCGATGTACCAATTTTGAGCCAGATCTGAGAGGGTGATGTGATCGAATGCTGAGTTCACGTGGAATGCCCCCAATGAAAGATTTGTTTTTCTTAAGACCGCTTTACATTTATGCAATTCTTATTGCAAGCAAAGAAATATTGCATGCGCGCATGCGCGTTAAAGTTAAAAATTAATGATTTGATTGCATTGCGCGTGCAATTCTGGTTCCTTGTCTGGTAATATTCAGTTTTGCCATCCTACACAAAGAAACTAACAGCGAGGAATTAAGTAAAATGTCAATTAACCATAATAATTTTCTTTTTTATTTCATCCATTGAAACTCTAGCTTGATTGAAACTTCATACCACAGTACACAACACCTGTATCTTTTGATGGGTTTACAGCTAGCAGACCAGCAGATCGAAATCATTTTCATTTTACTTATTTGACAATGGGCAATATATTGCATAAATGTAAAACAAATGACACCTTACAATATTGCATGAAAGATTTTGCTGCAATATAGTTTTCATTGCATTGCATGCTCCATTGCCTAAATGTAAAGCGGCCTCTAGGAAAGAATGAACTATTGCGGCCCGTAAAATAATTGTTTTGAGTTCCATCATATACAATTCAAACAAAACTGTCAACTATGTCATTTGCTTTCTGAAGAGATTTCTCAGTACTAAAGTATTGTTTTTTAAATGGAATACATTTTGCAGTAGCAGTTATACATCAGGGGTTGTTGGAAAAGGAAAACGTAATAAAATTTTAAATTAGCTTTAGGAAGCCAATAAATAATAATAATATAATAAAATCGAGAGAAGGTGTTTTTATCACTTGTTATCATGTTATTTCCTACCAAAAAATATTTTTTACAAGATCCAGCAAACATTACAAGACTTTTAGAAAGTCAATATTAAGTTGATGTTAATGGAACCTAACATTAATAGTTTATTGTTGGACAAGGACAAAAAATATAGGATCGTCTGTATTTCATGCATTAGCAAATCCCACCATTTCAAGCTAGAATCTCTAGAAAACTAACTTGTAATTTTTTCAGTTTGATTGGTGGAATGGTTTTCAAGATATTGACAAAATACGATTTATTTAATGCCATCACCTATTAAGCTGTCCCCTCTTCTTAATGAAACACTTACAGGGTATGGCATCTTTATATTGTCACGGAATTTGCCCCACTCACTCCCAAACCGACGACGGTGGTATCGCGAAATGCTAAGATTGCTCCGATCGCCCCTACACGATTCTGTTAAACAAACAGAATGCCGCGGATCCAGATGGGACTGGAAAAATCGGCAAGCGACGAGAAGCATTCGAGTCGTACGAGAAATTGGATCTAGAGATACTGGAATATACCTGGAATATTCGTTGGGTCTATAAGAAGTCTATATAGAAGAATAAACGGCCGAGTTAGTTAGTCTTGTATTAGTCTTGTATTACAGTGTTGAAGTGAAGTGATTAGTTAGAGAGATCAAAGCGATTTAGATAGCGATTAATTAAATAAGTGTTTAGTTGACCTGTAATTAGTAGTCAGTAGTGAACTGAGCAGTTAATAAAGAAGTGATTAATTAACGGATTGTTTTTCTGGAAGTAAGAGAAAATTCGGATTGGGAAATCCGTGACAATATATTAAAAATATTTATTAAAAAATTATAAACAATAACAAAGTTAACGCTGGTCCTGGCCTTTTGCGAGTGTGTGCTGCGCTGATCTCATATCGCGCGCTGCGATAGATGCACCTTTGGACTGGAGTGCAATGGAGACTACTGCCGTTGAAAATTATAATATCTACTCAATTCCATTCCAATTGTTTTTCCTTTTCCGTTAAGATTTTTATCAAGTGAATAAATGTTGAAATTGTAAATACAAGTTATGTGAAAAAGATCGGTGTATTACTTTATTTATGGATTTAGATTGTGTTGTGTTTGTTTTGCTGTTTTGATTTGAGTAACTGAGTGTCTAGATCTGTTCAAGCAAGGAATCCGGGTTGGTTGAAAACTGTCAAAAACGTTAGTCCAACTACTTATTACATGATGTTTACTGAAAACGAATTCATAACTTACTGGTCGAATATTTCTGACAGTTCGAATTTCTTGCTTGAACAGAGCTTATGATAGTGTTATTGTAAATTACATAAGAAACATTAGGTCCTATTTGTTCGTCTAAATTAGATGCGTCGATGTCAGATACTAATAATATCACGGATCACATATTATCTACCGTTCACAGGAAAGTAACTAATTTACTTCTACTGTTTATTTTTCTTTGTTTAAACGAGAATTCTATGAAACTGCCTAAAATTATTATTTAATGTTTACATTTGTAGTTTGTACTGATCTTGAAGTTGCATTTCTTACGGGAATTTAGGCTTGTTGAAAAAAAACACTTGTTTGAAACCTTGCTCTGAACAAATAATAAAAATAGTTTATGGGATGTTGGTAAGGTCATACCAGGTTTATATTATCAATTAGCCTAAATTTTCGTAAAAAAATATTAGTGTATGAAAACCCTTTATCTCTTTATTTGTTCGTTTCGTACTAGGATTTATTTTTCCACTTCAAGGTCATATTTCTTGGATAACGTGAATATATAACTACATATTTGATATACCTTCAACTCTTTTGTTGTGCACATTCCCAAGATTTTTTTTTATTAAACGCGCTACACCCTGTATACGTGTATCTTAAAATAATAAATATCCTTCTCCCTCCTTTTTTACTAAAATACTTTTTTTACATCAACAATAGAATTATTTATGTATTTTATTTGATGAAAAACAACAAACTACGCCTATGATGTAGGATTCATTCGTTTACTCAAGAAATTAAAGTCGTCCATCATATCTAAGAACCTATATAGAAAAATTAAATATTTACCGACTTTTTATGTCCTGGATTTGTTCCGTGAAGTAGGTTTTATAACTCTTTTGTATTTCGTAATAAAAACGGCAAACTGAGGAATATTGAATCTAACAGACTTAAATTATTTAAGTACATACACACCTGTCAATTCATTGTTATGTTAATTTTAGTTTTAAATATTCCTGTGCTTTACACGATTTACATCTTATGAATTTCATATTGCTAAGGATTATCAGCATCTACGTATATGTAGGTAGGTAGGTATATACTGAATATTGATAACTTCTACGCATGCATAGATTTATATGTTCAATTAACGACTACCCTTTACTAAGAAAATTTTAAGATACGATAACTTTTGTATGGAATTCGCCACAGAGTATTTGTACCTATGTTGTTACTTCAAAGTAATAATTAAACTGTCTTAGTGTTTTTATGAAAATTACATAATTATACTATTAAGTAGATATTGATAGTAGCAAAAAATATAAATAACGAACGCATTTCTAGTTCTTTAAATTAGGAGGTTTACGAATCCTCAGACCAATGCGGCGCGGCAGCTGCAATGATGCGGTGTTACAAATCATTGTCAAAATTCACAAACCACTAGATGGCGCTGAAACATTCAGATGTCTAATATACAGGGTGATTCATTAAGAATGGACAATCTCTGAACTGGAGATACTACACACCAAAATATGGCGATTGAGCCAAATGTGCCTTATCCGAATGTTGCTGGTTTAAAAAATACAGGGTGTTCAATGCTAGAATTTTATTTTGAAATATCTCAATAACTTTGAAACATGTCAGAGCATTAAAAAAAAATTGGCACAATTATATTTTTGGGCACGGCAAATAAGAATTTTGACGTCACTAGTAGAGGGCGCCACTTATGGCACAGCATGTTTCTTTTAAATGGCAGAACTTTTTTGCTGTTTAGTGTATCCATCTGTCTATTGAAACAATCGATTCTCCTACGTATTGTATTTAAAAAATGTATACCTTGTTGAAGTCGTTAGGAGTAACAGTTTTCGAAATAATTCTATTTGAAATATTCAGTGCACCGATTGAAAACTGTTATCGTTTCAGGTAAAGTGCCTTTTCTACTAAAAATACAGCAAAATTTTACTTGAAAAAGTTGCTCAGAACGGTAAATTATACGTCGAATTTTCATTTAGTTATTTAATAGAAATTTATTGCGCGATTTATTGCCGTTTTTATTCTCCCTATTTTATTATGTTATTATCCATAAAGATGCCAAGGACTACAATTAATTGACGTTTTACCTCATTTATGAGATTCTTTAGTAGGTTTTCAAATTCCATGATTTATACTTTTTGCTTTTGTCTAATTTTCATTATCGCTAGCCACTATCAATAATTATAGTTTTCATTGAATAGGTTTGTTTCAATTAAATAAGTCTCGGCAAACGAGCTATTAAAATGTCTTTTATAAATTTTTCCATGACGGTTTTTCACTACTTACACTTACCTAAATTGCATTGCATTTTGATTTAAGCAAATTTAATTAATAATTACTACACACTGGCGACACAAACACACGAAATTCACCAATCTCTACCACGCGAAATCGTGATGTATAACTGATGGATGTGGATGAAGAAGAGGGAGAAGTTGGGTCGTATGCATCTGTTTCAGATGCAGCCGACGGCGGGCACACCTGCATAGGAAACGGACCCGAACGATGTTCGACTTATCCGCCAGTAATGTATTAAACGAAAATTTGAACTGCCTACTGTTTAGCTGTACCGAGTGTGCCCATTATAGTCTATCGGATGTTCGGCGCTGATTACTGCGGTTGGGCATTTATTGTCATGGTTTCATATTGATTACACTGGGTGTGTATAAAAAAGCAAATTTAATTATTGTGTTTCTGTTATTATCTAGCGATTCTGTAGCTCTGCAGCGCTTGTCATTGAGTAGACATTAAAAACAAGGTTACTCACCTAAATACGGTAGGTCAAGACTCGGATGGCCGGATTATTTATCATTGAATAGATATGTCTCGGACTGTTTTTTTATTGACATCACGAAGTTTTTTTCTTGCTGTCTGTATTTAAATACAAAATAAGTTTCAGCCTCTCTTAATAATTTAACATAGTGAGTATTAGATTTTAGTTTTGTAATTTAACTATTAAATATTTTTTATGTTCAAACTTATTATTATTATATTAATTGCATTGCATTACAGTAGATACATACTATAGGAAAATATTTAAATTTGGCAACGTCGCGTTAAGCCGACACCGAGTTGAATTGCCACCAGCGGTCAGTGACAGTCTGAAAAGGTGTTTAAATAATGGTTTGAAAATATTTTTATGCGTCGTAAATACGCATTTATTTTTTTTTTAAATCGCGTATTCGTATTATACTCATTTTTTCCTACATTCTATTAAAATTAATGACATTATGACTGAATCGCCCTGTATATAATTTTCGTTTTCTTTTATAACAACTCCAAATAATCAGCAAAAGGAGCAAATCAATAGGTTTATGGTCACGAAATGCGTTCAGATAAGGATAATGTAACACAAAGAATAGGGCTAATAATGAAAATATGAAAAATGTAGGGGGTGGTTCATCTGTAGGTTCTCTCAAACCTATACCAGCGGAATATTGGGGGGGGGGGGGGGTAAATTTCCCGAAGAAAATAGGCGAAAAACGTTGATAAATTTTGAAAAGCTGTATTTTGGAAACAATTAGCTTTACAGAGACAGTTCTGGACACAAATTGCAGCAAATTTACTGTATTCTGAAGACGTATGGTGTAGTTATAATAAAAAACTAGTGCCTTAGGGTTAAAATCGTCGTAAACTGAAAAAAGGTATAAATTTCGTGGTTTTTCGGATTTTTGAAAATATTACGTTCTGCGCTCGAAATCAAAATCTTGGATTATTAATTATAAACAACTCAGCAAAAATCAGAACTACCGAATCTGACGGAAGCTCCTCTCATTTTCAAGCGGGAAGATCACTGGACTAAAAAGCTATCTGTGTTGTTAAATTTTTAACATATTGCTCCTTGACTAAAAAACTATTACTGATACTGAAAAGTAAATACTACTTATACATTTTGCATTAAAATGTTTTATCGATTGCTGATAATATACTAGTTTGAGAATATTATCGTCTAACTTTCATTTTAAGTGTTTTTTAAAACATAAAACATCTAAAAAAAGTTTATAATATAGGACATACACTACAATTTTTTGCATAAACTATTATTCCTGGATTAAAGTTCTTAAAAATCATTATTTTAATATTTTATTAGAATCAATAACATTCTATTAGCCTCCTACATACATAGTAGAAATAGAATTATATTTACATACTCATACATACGTTATTTTTAAAACATTTGAGACCACCTTAAACAGTCTTTTATTTCCTGACACCTTAATTTGTTGCTACATTATGACAAGCGATATGATTTTCGAAACACCACTTATTTAAAAAAAAATATATATATATACTTCTGGCATATTGGTTAAATACATCGTTCAAGAATAAAATGTAGAAATAAATTTTAATTGCAAACGTCAGGTACGAACAGCCGAATATTCTAATCTGATTAACTTTTTTGAGAAATTTTCAACTAAATTAAATATTTTTTTAACGATTTGTACTTAGCCATACCAAAAAGTCAGTGTCCACTAAAATTTGAATGTGAAATCACATTTACATGATTTATCTCAGTAGCTGACTTTTGATTGTAAATTGGTATAAATATATTGTAAAAAATATCCAGTGAGTATATACGAGGCTCATTCAGAAAGTAAGTTTCTTTATCCCTCCCTCGTACATATTAATACCAGTTGCAACAGTATAGTAGTACAAATATTGGATTATGTTCTTATCAATCCTACGGCTACATTTTTAAAAGTTATGTTAAATACAGTGCTTTCGAATAGTAACGAATAAATTCATTATTTTTTAAATTGAGAAGTTTTCGAAAAAATCCCCTGACACGTCGATTTTGTTTTTTAAAAAGGCACTTTTTGACATACGACCCACATTTGTGAGGTCATCGTTGTTCGAAATATGACGTCATTGACTATTTTTTTAAATGGCAACCCCCACTTTTGACCATGCCATTTGAAAGAGTGTGTCATTCTACATACACTCATGAAAAATTATGGTGTTACATAACAAATATTCCAAGAAAATAATATTGAAAATTTTAAAATTTAATTTTCACAATACTGAAAATGATAATGATTATGTAAAAAATCGACTAATTTAAATGTTCAAATTGTGCACCGTTGGCTGCCTGACAGTAGCCAAGACAATTAATAAATTATTTTTGGACATTATCAATAACTTCAAAAGGTATATCGTGACGAATTCTTGCTTTTAAATCTACTAAATTAACCGGTCTAGTAACGTATACTTTGCTTTTTAAGTATCCCCACAAGAAATAATTTAGGGGTGTCAAATCAGGCGATCTGGCTGGCGACTTAATTGGCCCCCCTCTCGGGTGATACATTTCGGTGAATATTAAATTTTAAAATCTTCAAACATAATTTTCTTAAAAGTTTTGTTATGTAACACCATAATTTTTCATGATGTGAATGACACGCTCTTTGAAATGAAATGGTCAAAATTGGGGGTTACTATTTAAAAAAATTGTCAATGACGTCATATCTCGAACAACGATGATGTCACAAATATGAGTCGTATGCCAAAAAGTGCCTTTTTTTAAAACAAAATCGACGTGCCAGAGGATTTTTTCGAAAACTTCTCAATTTCAAAAATAATGAATTTATTCGTTACTTTTCGAAAGCACTGTATATGAAAATAATTTTGTAGGTAACACCAAATTCGAAAAAGAAAAACAGAAACTGCTCTAAATTTACTAAACCAGTATCGAATAGTAAAATTCTTACAAATCAATAGAACGAGAACATTTTTAGATAAAGGCATGATGTATACTTATAACTTGCTACGTATGCCCAAATTGTACTTACCGACATAGCAAAATATCTGAGAGGAAGTTCGTATACTCACCTGAAATAAAAAAAGTATTTTTATTACTGATGTCGATTCATTTTAGGTAATATAATCACCAAAATTTAATAAAAATTCAGACTAATATTTTTTTAAATATTCAGTAGCGAATCAACTTAAAATTAAGCTATTTAGTAAAATTATACATTCATTTGTCAACGTATAAACTTGACCAAGTATGATTCTGGATTTGAGCTTAATTACATAATAATTATATTATTGTAATGCTTGTCAACACTTATTATAAACTATAAACGACATTCTGAATGGTGGTTAGAGCCTAGCAACGTAAGTCGTTCCTGGGTGAATGTGACCTGCTTAAATAATATGCCGCCTTCTCTCCCGCATAATCTTCCTAATTATAATGAGCAGTAGATATATTATTATTGTTACATTTTGCATCTGTAGCGTGTACAAAGCTATGCAAACTCTCAAAATGTACTGATATAAATAATAATTGGTATTTAAAATTTAACAATTTATTATTACTTTAAAGCAATAATTAGATACAAAAATTAAATACTATTTTCGTGTACTCACTAGGTTATTTAAACTTTATTTTTGTTGGTGGCCATCATTCCGAATTTAACCAATTTGGTCGATATTTGGGAAACAACAACACCAGAATGTGGTAACAAAGAGAAATAAAAATGGGTTTGAACATTTTGATAACATTCTTATGAAGTTGACAATATGGTGGTTAAAATAAAAAATAAAACCATACAAATTGTTCGGATAGAATTTGGTCAAACATCAAATTACACTGTCTAATATTGTATTGACAACCTAGAAATTTAAACTCGGGCAAGAGTCTTTTTTGGTTTGAATTAAAACAGATTATCAAAAGCTAACTACTTCTACTACTAATCACCAATTTGTAAGTGCTGCAATGAGAGGTGTAAAAATGTAACGGTAACGGTTAAGTTCTAAAATGAAATGGTTAATAGCATGTTCTTATAATGTAGATAAATACTTAAGTAACTAAAAAATACGCATTTATTATGTTACAAAATTAATAATAAAATGTTTTGATTTTGATTTTTTGATTTTGTACTATTTTAACATTTTGAGAGTGGTTTACGAGATAATTTGCCTTTCGTTGTGTGATGTGTTTGATTGCGGAGTACGTTGGGATTCAATACTAAGTTAATACAACAAAAATGGTTATTTTCACAAATGCAGAAATGACAGACATGCAATGTACGGCCGGGCAAATGGAAATTCCTTACATGCTTGTCGCCTTTATGCAGAAGCGTATCCTAACCGTAGAATTCCTCATCACAGTAGGCTTGTTTTTGCAGCAGTTGAAACGGTTTGGAAACTGTCAGAAATATTCGACCAGTTAAGTTGAGAACGCGTTACCATTGAATTTGACGCAATAAATAATTGGACGGACATTTCTGGTAGTTTCCAAACCGTTTTCAACGCTGCTAAAACAAACCTAATATAATAATATTTGCTAAGCGTCATCGAAGGCTATGTGAATCCGGAAAATTCAAAAAAAGAAGTTTTGATACAGGCCGACACCGGGAAGTACAAACCATTTGCTATCTGTCAAAGCAACAATGGAAACATCCGGAAATTGACAGCAGCCAACTAGTTTTTCCTAATAATGGGTGTAATAAAACTGCCTCTTCCCGACGTGCAATACTTTACATTTTATTTTCTAACGTCGAAACAGTTAACTTTATCAAAAAAATATAAGAGAGAAAAAAGTTTCTAAATGAATCGACTTAACCTAATTTATTTTTTTCTACGTCGTTAAGGAAGTTTTTTGAAAGTATAGTTAAAAAAACTGAAAGAGGTAGTTTATTTCAACTCTTTTCAATTATTTTCAAAAAGTGAAAAAGTATGTCACAAGTGTCTTTCGATGATGGTAACACTTCCACAAAATTTTACCATTCCCACGCCTTTCATTTCCTAGAAAAACAATAAAAACACTCATTTTTCCGCCATCTTTGCAACGCGAATCTCCCTAATGGTTGACTTGTGACTCAACGTTTATATAACAAACTACCTTTTATTTTCAACAAGGAATCACCCCCTGCAATTTTTCGCCTTTGTTTTGAAACACCCTGTATATACGTAAGAATTTAAACTTTAAATCAAGAATAAATGCTACATAAGTATATTTTAAATTAATATTAAATTGATTTTATATAAATTTTATTATACAACACATATTTATTTGTTTTGTGTTCAATAAAGATGTTGCGCTTCTTCATTCTGGCAAAGTTTACAGAATAAATATTTCTGTAAACTTTGATTCTGGGTTTTCTTTTAGTGACTCTAATAACACCTTCAATACTTGAAATAAAAACTGCAGTCATGACGACCCGACATGACGCTTCATAATATACTAAAAGAAAGCAAGTAAACGGTAGCCCAGCATGCTATAGGAGACAGTGACGTCACACAGCGGCTTACACGAGTCCATGTTCTCCAATTGTTTTAAAGGCTTTAAAACATCAGCAAATTAGACTTTCTCTCAGATGATACTAAAATTACAAAACCATTCAAAAAATATATTAAAAAAGCTGAATGACCTCATTGGTTATTTCTACAATAAATATCACCCCTCCCCAACTTTTTTAATTTTAAGTTCAGAAACTTGAAGTGGGATTTCGGTTAGCATTATATTAACAACCAATGCTCGGCACATCATTTACAATTCCATACACTACATACAAAACCGATACGGAATAAAGTTCCTCATCTAAACATCCATTTGGTCGCATTTTGTGTTCTTCATACGAGCAGTAAAGAATACAGTTATCCTCAGTTTTTATTCACATTAAAACTTCGGCATTCGAATACCATTAACATTTACGCGAAATAAAAGTTGGCGAGAAGAAACCTGTCTTCATTTGCATACCCATTCATTAGAGCCCATTCATAATTTCGCCATCATGATCGTACACTCTAACTTTAGCATGGTTGATTAACGGTTGTACAAAAACTTGCCGGATAAAATGGAACAATGCCGTTGATCTACATTTTCGTGTTTACGAGGCAACATAAATTTGAATTTCAAGAAAGGTCAAAGTAGTTTTTTGCGCAATGTATTAATTTGCTTAGCTCAGATCTTATATCAGATGTGTTATACAAAAATCCGCTATGGTTTCTCCTATTTTATAAAATAAGTCTATGGGTCTAAAAAAATAACTTAGATCTAAGTCATGACGGATGAGTACCATTTTTTATTCAAGTGGAATGATGCCATAACTTCTTTTTTAAGCTGGGTGCAGACTATGCGTAAATTTGTGATTTGTTAAGAATTCGTGCACAGTATGTAGGTTTTTTATCAATGCATTTTTAACGAACAAATCCCTATTCACCCACTATTCCCGAATTCTTCGCATATCACGAACTGCGCACAACGGATCGCGAATACACGCAGTCTGTAGCAAGCTTTAAATAAGATTATATGTTATTTTTTTTGCGAATAATAGTGCGCGAAAACTGGATTCTTTTGAAATATACAATGTAAGGTAGTGGCAATAGTTGTCTCCGTAAGAGTTAAACGTTATAGAATTTTGATTATAGAAATACCATATGTAGACAGTATTTTAATCTTCTGTTACGATATTATTTGGTTCTAAAGTAATTTTTAAATAACGTTTTTAAACGAAATTTCTTTGTATTTTTATTAAAAAAATAAATTAGTATACCAGTTTTCGTCATAGTGTGTTAGAGATATTAGTAATAGTCACTATAATAGCGCCACTATTCGTCAAAATTATTACAGTAAGGAAAATACGGATGAAAATAATCCATTTTAACTCACCAAACAGATTTATTCAACAAAAAAAAAAACAAACATGTGCATAAATAATAAGGGTAGTTTAAAAATTTATTATTTTTAATTTTTTCATTTATTAATTTTTTGTTCAGATATTTGCACACTTACTATGCAACTATTGGTAGTAGCAAATCATATTTTCTACTGTTATTTCTTCGTATGCCTCTGTAGTGTGATGCTCAATTGTTATTTTGATAACAAAATTGAATGGAGAAGTTGCATGAATTTTATATTAGTTTGAAATGTTTTACAGGGTAATCTTTCAAACATAATGAAAGGTCAGCACATGTATCTGGCGACCATATTCATATAATACATAGATACATAGAGTAAATACTATGTAGGTAATGCGAAAATTATTAGTGATGATGTGGTGAACTTACCGTCGCTCGTGACAAATACGGCGACAATGATGTTGTGTTAGGTACCAGATAGATGGTTTTACTTGATTCTATTGGTTCTATTTATAGAATTATGCCATCTGATTTCATATTAAACTTTGAAAAATAATAAGTAAAAGTAATGAATAATGATATTTACCATTTATTAATTTTTTAAAATTAATTTAATAAATTTGTATTGTTATTTTCTCCTTATTTCATTTCTCCTTTTAGAATTAAAAAAAAAATCCTTATTTCAGAATAAAACATGTAATTTAATGTAGTGAAGTCAGTTAGTAAAATTGTATAAATGCCTCAAATAACATTCTACATCATGTACATGACAGGAGCAAATACAAAACCTGTTATTTGGAATGGGAATAAAGCGCTGAATACAATAAATGAGAAAAAATGTAACTTTGTTATATAAATGATTTTATAAACGCCCTGTATACATTCTGGTAGCTTAATAGAAAAGTTTAATTGATTATTTACAACTTTACATTGATGAATTTAAACCTATCTGTATTTCCAAAACCGCACATTAAAATGATCTTCACAAACAAACAATGTTGCAATTGCAAGTTGCAATGCTTCCCTTCGTCGCGCTTCATCGCCATCACCACACTTTTCTTTTCATTTTCTTGGCACGGTCAATTATCTTTTATTAGGTGCTTTATGCTATATTCGTACATTATGCAATACTTCTTCCATTTTCCCGGTGAGATGCACTTTCTGTGTCCATTTTGCAACTTTATTCAATACCAATGTCTATTTAACACAGTACTCGTACCATCTAATAATATCATAAACGACAAATTAACTCTTCTAAACGTATGTAGGGAGACTGGGTACGGTTGTAACAATTTTCTTTAATTGTTCACAGCTTAGCTATTACAGTTGTATCCAACGATCAAAGCTTTTGGGATGAAAGCATAGTCATTTGTCTTTAAATTAACATCAAAATTAGTCGCTTAGGTAAAACAGTTTGATGGCAAAATGACATTTTATTGAGTGTGTGCGATTGTTACAACCGACCCCATGCCAGGGGCGGTTGTAACACCAATGGTGGTCGGTTGTAACACTCGAAATTAAAACTAAAATTAAATCAATTTTATTAATTTAAAATATCAAAATGTTTGCAAAACAAATCAACAATGTTAATAATATATTTAAATATATTTTTATATATATTAAAAAAAACAAATCAATACTTCTTTTTTCGAGTTCTCTTAAAGTTAGTCAGATTCGTCAAACAAAAATAATCTTTAAGTAATCACTAATCAACAAAATCTGAGGTTACACAAAATATGTTTTCTCAGACTCATCGCAATTATGACATATATAATATCTACTCCCGTCAGTACAGGCTATGTGAGACCATTGCTTACAACTTCCTTGACACTGAATCCAAGTGTCCCGGACCGACTCGTTGAATACGTCTCTAGGCAAAGAAGGCAATAATATTAATCTTCTTCTGATGATTCTAGTGATGTATTAATCTTCTTGTTCTTTGCTTTACCTTTCCCTTTGCCTTTGTTTGTCTTTCCAGTAGATGGTTCAAGTACTTTTTTCTTCGTTTGCTTATTTTTCAACCTTTTCTGTCGCTCTTCATACTCTTTTCTAACAGCTTCCTTTTCAGGAGTATCTGTGTAGATCGTAGACTTTTTGGTCTATTATAAAATTGACGTTACAACCGTCTCCATGAAAATCGTTACAACCGTCCCCACCCCCCTATTTCGGTAATAAGACTGTCATTAGCGCAAGGTAACACAACTTATACAAAAACAAAAGGGCTTATTATAATCTATAAAATAAGTAACGATTACATAAGCAAACTTTGAAATACGATAATTATATCAATATTTAAGATATTTTACAGAGAAGTTCACCAAAAATACATACTTTTGGTTGAAATAAATATTCAATAGGCTTGTCTGTAATCGTTATTACTGCGCGAAAGGTGACGGTACACTGGGAATCGTGTTAGGACTTGTCGGCCGCGTGCCCTTCCCCTTGTACCCCTCACCTACCCTGCGTAGTTTCGATAATATTTGACTTGTTACAACCGTACTTTGTTACAACCGTACCCAGTCTCCCTACTGCGTTGTCCGAAAGCATGAAAATCGTATACAGATATGAACTAAAGCATACTGCTCTATTTAGGTATACACGCGCGAACGGCCTCTGATGTCACAGGTCTACGCTGTGGCGGCGACTGTTTTGTGGCTTATTTTTCCATAAAATTGTCTAGGACAAACGCTTTTTTGATTAAATTAATACATTCTTTCTTCTGCACGTATTTGGAAAAATCATGCAATATCCCCATTATACCTGAAAAATATTATCAACCTGCCAAAGCCATTCGTCAGCTGTCACCACACTACCACACATATACCGGTTTTGAGCTTCAATTCAATGTTCGCAGATTCGTTGTTTCCTGAAATTCCGTTTTGCAGATATTGTTATCGCCGACACGCGACAAAGTACATACAATGTACTGTCACGGATTTCCCAATCCGTCTTTTCTTACTACCAGAAAAAGAATCCGTTAATTAATCACTTCTTTATTAACTGCTCAGTACACTACTGACTACTAATTACAGGTCAACTTAAACACTTATTTAATTAATCGCTATCTAACTCGCTTTGTTCTTTCTAAATAAACACTTCACTTCAGACTGTAACACAAGACTAATACAAGACTTATACAAGACTAACTAACTCGGCCGTTTATTCTTCTTTTATAGACCCAACGAATATTCCAGGTATATTCCAGTATCTCTAGATCCATTTTCTAGTACGACTGGAATGCTTCTCGGCGATTCCCGATTTTTCCAGGCCCATCTCGATCAGCGGCATGTTGTTTGTTTACCAGAATGGCGTAGGGGCGATCGGGGCAATCTCAGGCAATTCGCGGTGCCACAGTTGTCGGTTTGGGAGTGAGTGGGGCAAATTCCGTGACAGTACATTAAGTACATTTAAACAACATTATTTTAGAGATGATACAATAATAAGAAGTCATATTGCACAAAACGCCGAAGGGGTTGGACTGTGTTTTTTGGGTGGAAACTCAGCAGACAGTCCTCGAAGAACCCTGCAATATCGAGCTCGTCAACCCTTTACTGAACCATAATAAATAAATATGAAAATTTTGTTTTATATAATGGGCAATGGACCGACGATTTATTTTTAGTTTTATTGAATCCAACTTTGTGTATAGAATTATTACTTAGCATACATATTATGACTACTATGAATTATGGGAAAATTAATTAATATTGGCTTCAATATCTTTACAATGCAGTGAAAAATCTACGAAATAATAAAGAATATATGGGTAAATATTGTGAGTGGGTTTAGTCCGTAGGTTTCAAGCAATACTTACCTAATAAAAAAAAAATAACATTTTTACTTGTAACGAACGTACCCTGACACTATTGACAAGTGAAAGTCTGGCAAACTAAAATTGTCAAAATAAATTTAAGTTAGGCTTCGTTGCCACCTTTTGCGAAACTGAAGAAGGGGGAAGCATTTGTCAGTTATCGAATTCCACCAATTCCTTTTCGTACACACTTTTGTTATTTGCTGGTAACAGACATAGTGTTGCTTCTTGGGTTTCTTGCTGGATTTTAGCCGGAATGAAAAAATTCTCAGCATTTTCACTCATTTTCTGGTCGATTTTGCAAATTTGTTCACTGTTGTTGATAAATAAACAAACGCATGTCATAGAAACGATTCCAAGACTTTCTAGTATTCAGCTGACAATCAAATTTCAATATTGAATTCAATATTGAAGATGGAGACCTGAAGATGTAGTCATCGTACTACGAAACCGGTAGTCAAAATAAATTAAAGGAGTTTATGAGATTTGGACTTTTGTTTATAACACCCTATCTAAAATACATTTGTCAAAAATAACGTTTTTCAAAACCATATTTTTTCACCAGCTTTCACACGGCTTTCATTCTCCTAATTGACCGGTTTTGGCAATGGTCGTGCATAAAACGTTGAATTACATGCGGAAAATTAACCGGCCTATAATCATCTCGAAAAAATGTAATGTCCATTTTTTCTCGTAGATTAAAGGCTTGTTAATTCCCTTATATAATTAATAACTATAATAATAGTAGTGAATAAGAAAAAAATGAATATGCGTACATATACAGGGTTAACTATGACTAAGTACAAAAATTTTAACCATGTGCTCAGGGATGTCTAAAAGACAATAAAAAAATTATTTCGGAGTCCTAGCTCAATGTTTAAAAAATAGAGCAAAACCCTATTTTCCCACGGAAAGCAATCAATCATCATCCGACATGGCTAGATATGTTAACTACCATGCGGTCGTTTTTTCAACATTGCCAAGTGTAGAAACGACGAAAATAAACATTTTTATTAATAATAATAATGTCTAAGTACCTGATAGATAACAGCTAATCCTGTTAGTTGCAGCATTTTGTATTCGTTCTTCGTTCTTTCGTTGCACACTACCAAAACTACATTTTCATTTCTTGCAGATTCTTCATAATTATCCACTAACATACCCGACATAAAATACTTTATTTAATTACTATAACACTTTTAAAATTAGACATTTAGCTGATTTAAAGTAACAGTTCTAGGTTATGAATACTGCATGTCCAAACCATGCAGAAACGCGAAGTTAGTTATAATCTAAGGGTCATTTTTACAGAACACTGTAATCTTGGGATGTTATAGTTTAAAATATTACTAATTATTTTTGCAAACATCGTCGATTACTGTTAATATTATTGCTATTATTAGTATTAACAGAATTTAATTACACAACAACGCAAGAAGTTTAAAAATATATCGTCGTGAGTGCACCTTGCATTAGTGGCCTACAGATGTCGTCAGATGCCGTCTGTAGATGTTAAATGGTAGTAAGTAGGTATACGGTTACGGTGCTTTGATTAGTTTGAAATAATAAATCGCAAATTTAGTTTTTCGGGTATTTTTTGTGTATTTATAAACAGGTCGTATTCAAATGCCTAGATGACGGATAAGGTGCTGATTTATGGGAGTGTGACAAGTGCATATTATCGTGCAACAGCGTCAAAGACGTTTTCCGAGTATACAAAATATTATGCTGAACACTTTTTGAACTACATCGAACAGCTGTTTTATGCCGTGGCGTATGGCAGTGTTTTTATGTATTTGTGTACATTTATGTGTATTTTGTTGTTATCCTTTGAGGATTTCCCGACGTAAGTAATCGGCCTGAGCAAGACCGCCAAACCAAGTAGGTACCTCGATTTACACAAAAAGAACGATCGAGGGAAGGAGAGGTCCACAGCAAGTACACAAATCTTTGCAGGTTTTAATTTAAACAAGTACGAAAACAGAAGAAGATTCAACATTCTTAAAATTTCTCCAAGTATCAATCCTGGAAATACATATTAGTAAGGTAGGTGCTGCCTCTGTGCTACCATATCGTATTTCTCATTAAATCATTAAATAATAATCTACATTTTGTAAAGATTTTGTTTCCTTTCAAAGCGGCTTAAACTGATACAAATGTCAATGCGGCGACCTGTCACTATGTTTGACACCTTTGCCTTCGGCAGAATATACCTAACCCCGCGGTTGACAGAAGGTCAGTGACGGTGATAAATAAGGATTTAATATAGTTTAAAAAAAAAATTTTGTTGGCTTTATAAATAAGTTTAGAATTTTTTTGAAGGGTGATTCCGTTAATCCTTATTTTTCTCTATCTGCTCTTAAAATATTTGTACTAAGTACTAAGCAACCTGAAAGTTATTTATAAAGATAAAACTACCTAATTATTTATTACTAAGTAAAAATCCAGCCACCACATAAGCACACGATTAGGTATCCGTTATACCTACCTAACCTTTGATGTTATCGACCGAGCTAAGTTGCGAGATTCTTGATATTAAAAGGTTTTGTGGACGTAGGAGTGAGTTTAACATCCTGTGCCAGCTAATGTGTGCACAATCGGGAAGCAAATATTGACAATGAATGATGCGACACGGCAAACAATCCAGCTTATATGGTGTCATGAGAGGCTATATTATTACGTGGGCAAGGCGGCCAAACACAGCCTGGACAAGAATATATGTGTATTTGTTTAAAATAGCTGGTGAAATCGTCTGTCAGTGATGTAAATGTAGGTTAAAATAATCGTATCATATTTAACGTAAATATTAACAATAAATCTATTAAGTCTGATTTAAGAACAAGAGGAAATGGACTACTGATCTGACATTTACTAATATAAATAGGATATATTAAGTGAAATGATTAAAGAATGCTTTAATCTTCCGATTAAACAGTAACAGAACATCAGTGGCAATAATTTACGTTTCCAGATTTTAAATAGCAAAAACTAGATATCTTTTAGTCTATAATAAAAATAGAAATGATTTCCTGTTTTGCTTAATTGAATATGGCCATTTAAAAACCTGAATTTACACAATCTAGAATAAAAAATAAGAGTTAGAAGTCTCATGTATGATGGTACATCTTCCCACTTATTACACAAATAAATGGATAGGATGTTCTCCAGATTTGAATCCATTAGATTTTTTTAGGGCAACTTAGAAACATTTAATTTATTCTTTTGAAACTTCTTCATATTATGTATTTAAATTATTTTATAATCGATATTATTGTTACGAACATTACGAAAAAATCTTGGTGCAATTTTTTAAAATTTATTTTATAATAACTACAACTACTGAAAACTCCGTACTGCATGACACTTGAATGAAAGTAGTATCAAGAATAAGTACTAAGCAAATCTCATGTATGAGAGCACACCTTCTTACTTTTCGTAAAATTATTACCCAAGTAAATGGATATGACGTACAAGGCCTCCACGTTTACCAGATTTGAATCCATTGGATAATCAGATGGATACACTAAGGCGCAAAAAAGGTCATGATGCACCATAAGTGGCGTCCTCTACTAGTGACGTCAAAATTAGAAACAAAAACAATAATTTTTTACTGTTTAAGAAAGGTATTTTAAGCTAATATGTATCAAATCTCCTACAATTCCTATCAATGAAGTCATCTGTATGTTCTCTGATACCAAACATCTAGGTATGCTAATGAACATCCACAGATAAAACTCTATTCAATAATTATCTAAAAAATTTAATATATTTACTAACCTCTGGAGTGGGAACTCGAAATTCAACCACAATAATTGAGATCTCACTTATTTCTGCGTTTTATTAGGATCGCTTCATCAGGTGGCCTCCTTTAAGTTGACACAAATATCTAACTAAAAAGATGATTATACCAATAAATTAAAATTATTTGAAATTAAATGTCAAAATGAAATATCGACAACGTCAAACTGATTAACTGTCAATGAATATCATAACAACCTACTAAAATAAATAAAAATTAATAAAAAATTTTACCTTTTATGTATATTTTCCTCATATATTTTCAGGTATTAACAATATTGTGTGAAACTAACTACTCAGTGGACAAAAGCCCCAACCTGCGTTGAATTACACCCACAATATCTACCCATATGACTTCATTGATAGGAATTGTAGGAGATTTGATACATATTAGCTTAAAATACCTTTCTTAAACAGTAAAAAATGTTACAAAAGCTAATAATAAGGAATATATGGGTAGATATTGTGGGTGTAATTCAACGCAGGTTGGGGCTTTTGTCCACTGGGTAGTTAGTTTCACACAATATTGTTAATACCTGAAAATATATGAGGAAAAAAAAAACTATACATAAAAGGTAAAATTTTTTATTAATTTTTATTTATTTTAGTAGGTTGTTATGATATTCATTGACAGTTAATCAGTTTGACGTTGTCGATATTTCATTTTGACATTCAATTTCAAATAATTTTAATTTATTGGTATAATCATCTTTATAGTTAGATATTTGACTCAAGTTAAAGGAGGCCACCTGATGAAGCGATCCTAAAAAAACGCAGAAATAAGTGAGATCTCAATTATTGTGGTTGAATTTCGAGTTCCCACTCCAGAGGTTAGTAAATATATTAAATTTTTTAGATAATTATTGATTAGAGTTTGTCTGTGGATGTTCATTAGCATACCTAGATGTTTGGTATCAGAGAACATACATATGACTTCATTGATAGGAATTGTAGGAGATTTGATACATATTAGCTTAAAATACCTTTCTTAAACAGTAAAAAATGTTACAAAAGCTAATAATAAGGAATATATGGGTAGATATTGTGGGTGTAATTCAACGCAGGTTGGGGCTTTTGTCCACTGAGTAGTTAGTTTCACACAATATTGTTAATACCTGAATATATATGAGAAAAAAAAAACAATAATCTCCAAAATGTATACCAATATGTATTTGGATTTTTTAAGTTATTTACAAATATCGAAAATAAAATTTTAACCTTGATTATTGAATTGAATTGACACCCTGTATCTTTTACCAATTTTTGACTACGGTAAGTTTGGCAACATCGCATTATTATGCCGCCAGGGATTTACTCTTTGTATATGTTGCATTTATATGCAGACACCCTGTATATAAGTATTGATGATATTTCTGTAATACATTTTAGTGCAAAATATAAGTCGGCTCATTAATTCTCCACTAAAATAACATTTCTATTTATACATGTAGATATTTAATGGCGTCATATGCTTACTACCTATACAAGGTCCAATGTCAACAACATTAATTAATTTGCTATGCCTGTGATTTATTGTATTGTTTCAGACTTCTTCCTCGTAAAATATAATAGTTCTTCTTTGGCGCACGGGCCATTAACGACAAAAAAACTCAAGGTCAAAAAACAGTATAATTGTCAAAGCACAGCTTAGTATGGACAGTACAACATAAAAATTTACTTATTAAATAAACTGACTCCCACATCATCTGACAAGAATATATTCCAAGTTTTCTGTTTGTCAAATCAAAGAATAATTAACCTCAGCCCACGCTTTTAAACCTCAAACTTAAAAGCATTCGTTCTTGTTTAAGTATTATGCGCTGCTGTTTGATGATCAATATGATTATTTAATATATGCTTCTGCACGAAGACAAATACCTTTATGGATAGCACATTATTTGATTTTAGTAAATGTAAGATGCCTAACATGCACAAAAGAATATTTCCCTTAGGAAAATAAAATTAGTTAGAACAATTTGAAGAAGTTATGATGCCCTGCAATTAAAAACCGAACCGAAAACTTATGCTGCTGTTGCGGTAGAAAAACTATTACGCAGACGAAATATATACATCGAACACCATATAATTAACAATATATCATTGAGTAAATAAAATAAGAATTAAATAAACAAACAACGCCATCTGGTGTGAATTTGGGATTTTACATTAAAAAGGACCTGAAGATACCCTCGTAAAATACTTATAAGATAAAGTTAATAAATATGGTATTACTATTGTTACGGAAGGTCACTTACCTTTTTAGTTTGTTAATTATGTTTCTGTTTGCGTTAGAATTGATAATGGTTGATAACCTTTATTTTGACGTTTTCTAGAACATTCCAGGCCATATTCCATTTAGGTTCCGACACGTTTTCAATACCGAGGAAACTTCGAGAACCCTAAAAATTTATATAAGCGGCCGGTTTCACCTCTACAGTTTAATTCAGCTTAGAGTGTGCAGCTGAACGTGCGACAGAAATGTTAAAGTAAAGATTTTGTTGCTAATTTGTTTGTACTCGTTATGTAATCAAGTAGTAACAATACAGTTTGTCTTTCTACGTTATGTGATTCAAGGATAAGTCAACGTAGAGGTTATATTGGTGTTAGAAGTGGGATGTATCACAGAGAAGGAATTTGAGTGAAAAGTGAATGCCAGTTGCCAAAGCAAAGTCTACAGTAACGGAGAAAACATTAAAAGTTAATGGAAATGATGAAAGATATGAAAATGAGCCAAGATATGAAGGAAGACTTAAAGAAGGAAATGAAAAACTGTCAGGATGAAATGAGGAACAGTCAAGAAGAAATTAAAACAGTCAAGTCAAATGAGGAACAGTTTAGAAGATATAAAAATAATCATGAACTAAATAATAAAAAATTAGAAGAAGCAATCAAGGTCGCTTTCAAAGAGTTTGAAGAATCCATTAGAGAAGAAATTAACCTTTTGAGAAATGAGATGCAAGTAGCAAAAGTCCAAGTCGTACAATAAAGTATAATTAAGTCAGAACATGAAGTTACAAAGTTCACAGTCACAGTTGTCTGCAAGGAGTCCCTTAAGACTGAAAATTGTATTCTTTCGTCTTCAAAAATTAAACCGCCAACGCTTTATGAAAAGGTATCATGGAGCACTTACTTTACACAGTTCGAGGCAGCCCCCTTGGCCACTGGTCAGAAATAGAAAAGGCTACCTCACTAATAGTTGCTCTACTGGGTGAAGCTATGGAGATATTAAGAATACTAGCAAAGAATAAACAAACTCAAACTCTCAAACGTTGAAGAGTTTCTTAGAAATGGTGAAGATCATTTCCAACACGTTTACCAAGCACAACTAAAAAGCCGAAGACAACGCTTCGAAAAAAATTTGCAGCAATTCGAGGCAGATGTAGCACATACGGTGAAACTAGCCTGCCCTACTACCCCACCGCACCAGCAGAGTTGCAAGAACAGTTAGCAATAAGCAACTTTAGGTTAGTCAGACACTAGAATATATCCGAAGTTCTAGCCCTGGCGCTGGAAAATCAAGCTACTAGAAAAGCATCTAGAACTAATCAAGGTAGGACAAGACGAATTAGACTTCAGACCAGAGAACGCTGAGGAGTCGTTCACTTTGTGAAGAGTCTGCAAGATTTATTGGACAACTTTTATAAAGGGCAGAACCCTGTTGATGTTACCATGTACAAGAAGCGAAGAGCCATCCTGTATGGAGCAACACATCAGAAATCAAGGCCCTAGGAATATATTCAATCGAAATCGGAAAGAGCCTGATAACTGGAAAACAAACAGCAAAATAGTCCAGCCAGAACTGAGTTCTAATATTGAAACACACAAGAATCAATTATTAAAATTGAGACAGGAACTGGAAAAGGAGAAGAAAACAGTAATTGCTCTGGATAATCAGAATAAAACTGGAAGTTGCTACTGCCGATATCTTCAACCAGATAAAATTAATTCAGGATCGAACTGTTGAAAACCTTAAAATATAAAGATCAGTTTAACTTCCGCAGTTAAATATCAATAAAAACAAGTTGGAAATTCAATTGAAAGAAATAGAAAACGAAAAATCATAAGTGAAAAAAGAATTACAAAGCAGCATAGTAATTTTAACAACTGAACTGAATGAAGTGAAAGAAAAGGACAAATTTTCGTGTGTTCTCAATTTAACACAAAAACTATAAAAATTATTAAGTAGATGTTTAATTTATAAATCTTATTATTTAAATTTAAAATGCACACTAATTTCAGTAGCTTTATTTGATTTTAGTAGCTTGATTTCTTTTATTGATCCACCTTGTAAAACCAAAAATTAAGCAATCTATAAACTCAATGTTAAAAAGGTTAATAAAGTACTTATGTTTAGTTTTATGTAGGTACCTAAGAATTTAAATTTAACTAAACTAAAAATCAAGAATAATACATAAATATATTATAAATACTTATCTGATTTTATTACAAATCTTATTATACCACACATATTTATCTGTTTTGGGCCCAAAAATTATGTCACGGTTCATTGCTTTTTGCTACAATTTATCTGAACTTTATCGTAATAACTACTGGGACATTTCGCTACGATACAATCATTAATGTTAGATTTTACTTTTTAAATAAATGAAACTACGAACTGGATAAATAATGTATTATTAATTTAACACTAAACCTGATACAATCCAACATATAAACAATATTTATAACAATATTATATAATAAACCACAACTATTTAATTTTACATTATTACATATTATACATGTTCTCGTCTGGTTTATTTGTAAGAGGTAACCGACACGATGCGCAGTAATTCTCGGGGCCGTCATCGTCATCATACGTTGTTGTATAGTGGATGTTATAGTGCCGATGTTCTGTTGTATCTTCATCCGAGATATCAAGTAAAACCAAGCAAACTTACAACCATCGACACTATGAATGGTGGTTCCACAGCTACTTTGGAGTAAGTATTACGATTTGATAAGTTGCCAATGTATTGTAATAACAGGTATATCCAAAAAAATTTAGTTTCACTTGAAAATGGTAGTGAATGATTTATGGGCACTACAAAATGCCGTTTTTCTCCAAAACGAAACATTTAAACAAAAAATTACAAAAGAGGTAAAATGATCAGAAGAAAATTCTACGTTTGATATTTCAAGAAAAAACTGCATAGGCGTACTTATAAATAATTGGAGGGGATAAAGGGTACTGCATCCCTGAGTTACCTCCATTCGCCCTTCGATTTTTTTCATCAAAATTACATGATAAGTATGCCGGAATAAGATGAAAGTACGTGCAAAGTTTCAAGTGTGTATCTTACAAAACAATGGGATTATTAACAAAAATAGTTTTTTAAAATGTAACTTTAACGCCCTGTATATTAAAACAGGGGCGCCCAAATAAAAAATGGCATAAGGAAAGTCGCATTATTTTTGTCCAAAGAATATGTGGTTAATGGTATGGCCTTATATTTTGGGACACCCTGTATACGCACCATATACAGCGTGTCCAAGCATTAATACCAAGAGATTGGACGAGGAGGACCGATGCCATGGTCGCCACGATCTCCCGAAATCATTTGAGCTTCTTTTAGCGGGGATATTTAAAAAATGAAGGGTATGGCACCGAAATTGACATTTACGCCGCTGTTAATAACTTACGAGTTTGAAACAGACAAAAAGCAGAAACAAAAAAAGCAGAAAAATTTGTGTTACCTACTTTGTAGAAACTGGGTAAGATGAGCCTGAAATTTTGTTGTTGTAATATCAGATATGCCAAACTATTTTATAAATTAAAACCTCAAATTAATTCTAATAACAATAGCGACAGAAGCAGTTGAAATTGCTGTATAAAATGTTATTTATTGATTTCCTTGAGAATTTCTTTCAATTTTTTGTCCGGTAGCCAATTGCATGCTTTGCTTTGTCAGGTTTTACAGTAGACCAGTTTCCAGTGGCCGTGCAGAAGTATATTTTTAAATCATTTTTGAGCTGCTATTTTTAATTTTTTCTTTACAAAATTGTATTTATAAGAGTCCCCTGAACATTCTAATTTTTTTTAGATAAGTTCTGAATCACCCTATATGTTTATAAATCAGGAATCATAGATTTCATGTCACACTATAGTTAATTATCATTTGAAATAGAGAAATTCAATTCGACAATAATCTATAAGTAGATATCCTTCAATTATATACCAATTTAAAACGAAAATAAATTTGTACAATAAGTTTCTAACAAATAAAAATACCAGTTCCTATAAAAAATAAAATTTAAATTCCTAGGTAATAAAATTTCTTATAATAAATATATAGTTTTTCTATATGTATGTAAATAATTAAAATATTCATTATTAATGATAACATCTGTGGAATAGTAAACTGTGTCTTTAAATTGAACATATATTATTAACTGCCATTCTCTTTCAAATATCCCGTACGAGGTATGTGCGTGAACTTAGCTCGCCATTTTTTGATAAACTAAAAAATAAAGGTTGCGCTGAATTGTGCCGAATTTGTGCCGTAAAATTTGAAAGAAAAATAATAGCCATTTTTCTAGAAAATGAAAAAATTGTGCTTTTCACGTAGCCCCCTCTTCGCGAAAATCATATATTTTTTAATGTGCTATATTGTGCTAGTTGTTCTGAACATTGTGCCGTTTAAAAAAATTTGATATCTGCCTCCGTTCTCCGGAAAATCCGGAAAAACCGAAATTTTCTAGCCCCCCATTTTATCACGATCCGATTTTATTTCGATGTGCTGAATTGTGCTAGTTGTCCTGAACATTGCGCCGTTTAAAAAAATTTGATATCTGCCTCCGTTCTCCGGAAAATCCGGAAAAACCGAAATTTTCTAGCCCCCCATTTTATCACGATCCGATTTTATTTCGATGTGCTGAATTGTGCTAGTTGTCCTGAACATTGCGCCGTTTAAAGAATTTCGATATCTATCTCCGTTCTCCGGAAAATCCGGAAAAACCGGAAATTTAAGCGTAATAATTTATAAAAACTACTGGACACATATACAATTTGTTGCTCTTATTAGAGTATAACTAACAGATACCTAATGTAAATTTAAAATAATTTTATTTTGCAAATAGCTGGGAAAAATGAGAGGTGCAGTAAGGTTTAGCCAAAATTTCCAATTTTTCCGGATTTTCGGGAGAACGGAGATAGATATCGAATTTCTTTAAACGGCACAATGTTCAGGACAATTAGCACAATTCAGCACAATCCCGTTTGTTAATTTTCGAGAAAAATTGGGGGCCAAATTCACGCCCAAATTTCCGGATTTTCCGGGAAACGGAACCACATATCAAATTTCTTTAAACGGCACAATATTCGGAACAACTAGCACAATTCATCACATTAAAGAAAAACTCGATTTTCGTAAAGTAGGCGGTACAGTAAGGTCACGTCAAAATTTTCGATTTTTTCCATTTTCCGGAAAACGGAGACAGATATAAAAAAAATTTTAACGGCACAATGTTCAGAACAACTAGCACAATTCAGCACACCAAAAAAAAATCGGATTGTGATAAAATGGGGGCGCTAGAAAATTCCGGTGTTTCCAGATTTTCCGGAGAACGAAAGCAGATATCAATTTTTTTAAAACGACACAATGTTCAGGACAGCTGGCACAACTCAGCACAATCGCGTTTTTTAATTTTCAGGCAAACTGGGAGGTGCAGTAAGGTTGTGTGAAAATTTCCGGATTTTCCGGAGAACGGAGATAGATATCGAATTTCTCTAAACGGCACAATGTTCAGGACAATTAGCACAATTCAGCACAATCCCGTTTTTTAATTTTCGAGAAAATGGGGGCTAAGTTTACGCCCAAATTTCCGGATTTTCCGGAAAATGGAGCCACATATAAAATTTCTTTAAACGGCACAATATTCGGAACAACTAGCACAATTCAGCACATTAAAGAAAAACTCGATTTTCGCAAAGTAGAAAGGTCCCGTCAAAATTTTCGATTTTTTCCATTTTCCGGAAAACGGAGACAGATATCAAACTTTTTTAATCGGCACAATGTTCATAACAACTAGCACAATATAGCACATTAAAAAATACGATTTTCGCGAAGTGGGGGGCTACGTAAAAAATACGATTTTTTCATTTTCTAGGAAAATGGCTATTATTTTTCTTTCAAATTTTACGGCACAATGTAGCACAAATCCGGCACAATTTAGCACAACCTTTATTTTTTAGTTTATTAAAAAATGGGGGGCTAAGTTCACGCACATGTACTATTACTATCAGTGAAATCGGAAATCAAAGATTCTGGCAAGGGACTTGATTCCGGTGATTTGAATAAACAAAAGGAATGGTTCAGTTCTGTTCTATATAGCAAACTGCCACCGTTAGTCGTCAGCGGTGCTACCAGACATAACCCGGTTTTGAGTTTGTTAGCGAATATGCCATAGCATACTGATGGGAGCCAAAAATTTCCGGTTTAGACTTCACATTAAAATTTCTCAGTATTGAAGTGACCGGAACCATCCATCGGTTTAATCAAGGGACGTTACTTAGAAAGAATTAAATAACACGTACAGAATATAAATAATGAAATATGACTATTACAATATACCATAATCTTTTATTTTAAATGATAATATGTTTGACCCCAATTTAAAACCATTCAGAAATCTGTTTGGTAATTCACATTGTAAATAATAAATTGCCAACAATGATAAGGATAATCCTAGATAGTCTGGCTCGGAATATATATGCTTCTATTGATGTTTCGGTTCTAGCGACAAAAATTTTTCCACAGGTAACTATTTTTTATTTACAAAGTTATTTTTATTGGACTCGTTCGGATTTAATGTTGGCAATTCTATCGATAAGATAAAAGTTATAAAAAGCTAATATTTGTCCTATTTATTCGTTTCCTTTGTTTTAGGAAATCACTGCCACAGGTCAAACAAGCCGAATCTCAGATGTCGACCGCTTTTATTTGTCTTTAGATCAATATGGTTATTCGGTATATACAAAGTGACCCATTTCAAAGCAGGGCACTCCTCTAAAAGTTTTATTTGTTGACCGATTTAAAAAATTTTACCCTTGCAAATTAAAAATATTACAAAGTCCCGATTTACACGATGATGACTATTAAATTGATTGATTGATAACATAATATAAGTTTTAATTATGTTATGGTACCGTTAGAAGCCGATTATATATTTTAAATTTTGGTTTCACTCATTTGATACTATCCTAAATCCAGTGGGGTTTCCTCAGATTAGAAATAAAAAATCACTAACCTTTTTTTTAATTTTTGCTCTTGAATTCGAAGTAGGCATTGAAAATTTAATTTTCATTCTGAAATTTGGGACCTGAGTAGTTATTGACGATCTAGCATTGAAAAAAAAAATCTTTTAAATGGGTCAACATATAAATGCTTTAGATAGGTGCCTCAATTTCAATGGGTCATTCTGTATGTGTTGCGTACTAAATGCAAATACTTTTCTGAAAACTTATCTTGACTAATTTTTAAAAATGAATTTACTTTAATTTAGCAAAACACATCAACAGAATATTAACTTTGGTTTTCCTGTGTAATTTTTTCACTTCAAAATATTACGATTTAAGGCTGTAATGTTCGCAATTTTACAAAGCCGTTTTTAGACGTTCACGCGCTTTCAGATTTCTTCTCAATGGAAATTCGTATTAAGATTGAACAAGTTTTAATCAACTAATAAAAGTCTATTGACAGCAGAGCCATATTTTCAAAAAAAAAAAAAATAGATCTAAACAATATTTCGGTCGCAATATTGCCCACATTTAGGACTGCGGTGAGACGTTGTTAGGAACTATTACAAAAAAAAGAAAGCTGTAGGCTTTATATAACAGACAATTGCCTCAGATTTCAATTTTTTGCATTTATATTCATGAAATCCGTCCGCCAAGAAGACATATTTTGCTAAATTTCTGCATATAATTGCCTAACTTACAGGGGCACAAAGTTAAATTTGCTGTTGAAGGTGCTGATGGGCGGAGCCTGATAAAAGCTACACTGTTTGGCCGAACATTATACCCTTAAGCCAATATGCCTTAGTAAAAGTTGATCATAAAAAAGATACAGTGTCAAAGTTGGAATTTAGAAAGTGATATTTTGTAATAATTACACTGTGTTTGACTGTATTAACTTAAAAATTTGGCAATAGATGTTTTTGGAAATGAGAAATCACAATCTATTTCGACATATTCCCTAGAGGGCGCACATCCGCCATATTTGTAACGTAAATGTGAGCGTAACTTTTGTGAACCTAACCTTATCACGTTTTATATTAAAAAATCTTAAACAGTGTTTTTGAAAAAAGCTATACTTGTCATTAGTCTTAGAAATGGACCATTTTCGAGATAATAGCTTTTCAACAATCAGCTGAATAGTTCATTGTACAATACTTTATCGTACTAGGCGTCGAAATTCCCTTGATTCTCAAATTGAATATGTTGAAGGTAGATCGACAACCAATCAAATTTGCAGTATTCAGTATTTTTCAACATGCAACGTTTTCAAAATGGAAGTCATACTGATTGTTGCAGCTCCAGATAGTAATCATGAATTAGTTTGTGGATAATCCGCAATGTGAAAAAATCTTTCGTGTTTTTTTTTCTCGAAATACCAACAAATTTTTAAATTGTTTATCAGGTTGTAATCTATTTCGAAATTCCCTCAAATATTATCGTTACCTAGCACATCAATTGAAATTTAATTTCTGAGACTAATAACAAGTATACATTTTTTCCTCAAAAACAATGTGGGTTTAATATTTTTAAATAAAGAACGTAATAACGTTAGGGTCAAAAAATTTATTTTATATATTTTTAGGTTTTAATAATATTGTGCGAAATTAACTACTCTGTGGACTAAATTCCCAACTAGCGTTGAATTACACCCACAATATCTACCCATATATTCTGCATTATTAGCTTTTGTAAGATTTTTTACTGTATTAGAAAGGTATTTTAAGCTAATGTAAATCAAATCTCCTATAATTCCAATCAATGAAGTCATATGTATACTCTCTGATACCAAACATCTAGGTATGCTAACAATTCCACAGAAAAAGCTCTATTCAATAATTATCTAATGAAATTAATGTAGCTAAATTTACTAACCTGGTTTAATGAAAACACTCTATTGATTTGAAACATTGGTAGGAAAAAAAGTAAAAAACCTTAAAAAAGTTAATAATAAAGAATATATGGGTAGATATTGTAGGTGTAATTCAACGCTGGTTGGGGCTTTAGTCCACAGAGTAGTTAGTTTCACACACTATTAATACCAAAAAATATATAAAAAAAAACGATTACATAAAGGGTAAACTTATTTAAGTAGGTATTTGTTATATTTAATTTAAAATTGATTGACAGGCTAAAATCACTTTTGACATTGTTGATATTTAATTTAAAATAATTTTACGTATATAGCAAAGAAATTACAGATAAAATACAAACTATGAAACTGAATAAAAGAAAAAAAATGGACTTATAGTAATAATTTGCTAATTTGTCATATGCCAATATTTAGTTTGCCTTATATTAAGCTATGTTGTGTCATCGAGCAGTATACAATAAATTATTGAGAATATTTTTACTAACAATTCACAGAAAAAGCTCTATTCAATAATTCAAAGATGCATGAAATTAATTGTGAAAATTTACTAACCTGGTTTAATGAAAACACTCTATTGATTTTGAAACATTGTAGGAAAAAAGATTTATACCTTATTAAAAGCTAATAATAAAGAATATATGGGTAGATATTGTAGGTGTAATTCAACGCTAGTTGGGGCTTTAGTCCACAGAGTAGTTAGTTTCACACACTATTAATACCTAATAAAAAATGCATTGTATACGATTGCATAAAGGGTAAACTTATTTAAGTAGGTATTTGTTATATATTACATTTAAAAGGTTGATTGACAGGCTAAAATCACTTTTGACATTGTTGTATATTAAATAATTGTTGATTGTTAATGTGAATTAATTAATTCATGTTTATGTAATTTTATTAAAACAAAATGGACTTATAGTAATAATTTGCTAATTTGTCATATGCCAATATTTAGTTTGCCTCATTATATTAAGCTTTGTTGTGTCATCGAGCAGTATACAATAAATTATTGAGGATATTTTTACTGTTGAGAGAAAAGTGGCAACCACTGTAAGATAAACTCAAAGATGCCCTATTGTAAATTGTTATGATGTGTGAATGTCACTTCAAGAAAAATTGTAACTTTTCAAATCACCAGCAACAATCTAGGACAAAATATGACTTCATTGATAGGAATTGTAGGAAAATTGATTTATATTATTACAACCGCTAATAATAAAAAATGTGTGGGTAGATATTGTGGGTGTAATTCAACACTAGTCAGGGCATTAGTATGCAGAGTAGTTAGTTTCCCCAATTTTATTAATACCTAATAAAAAATGCATTGTATATCTTACTTGCATATGTAAAAGGCTTTCTTTCTCGCGTATTGCTGTATTTGACAATCGACATATTACATTTCAGGGTATAGTCTATTTATAGGTCTTCATTAACGTGCAGAAGTTGTCATATTAAAATGGGAAAATTATCTCAATGGTAGTTGATTGTTAAATGTGAAGTAATTAATTCATGTTTATTTTAATTTAAATAATTAAAATATAAAGTTTGCTGTACCTTTAAACAATTTGCTTTTTGCATAAAATTATCAAGAACCACATATTATCGACACAGAAAACACTATATGTATAGAAAACTTCATATACGAGAACATGTTTTAGTCCATTGAAAAGTTACTTTTCCATTAGAGCTAAGACACTATTTTCTATTCTCTGTTATGATGTAGTGATGTCTTCAAGAAAATTAATTGTAACTTTTCATCACCAGCAACAATCTACGACAAAAATGATTAATACTGATCTGGAAAAGATGACAAGCGAGTAAAGAATAAAAATATTTGTACGCTGATTTTGGTTATTGTCAACATTTAAAAACATGTGGTATCAAATTGAATCTTCTAAATTTTAGCGCATTTAGGTATCTAATGAAAGTGAGTTCTATGGATATCTGAAAAATTCAATTTTCTTTTCAGCAAAGTCTCAGATAGGTCTTCATTAACGTGCAGAATCGTCATATTAAAATGGGAAAAACTTTCTCAATGAGTGTTTTCGTGGTAAACGAAACGATTTGTTGGAATTTTTTCCACTTTATTTTTATATTCATTAGGATAACCTCTAATAAATTGACTAATAAGTTAATTTAAATCCTACTATAAGTATAAATTTATATCAGCACATACGATATGGATATGTGGAATTATTTTTATAATTGTTTTTATTATAGACATTTTTCAAAATATTTTATGCTTTTCAGATGTCTTTTTTTACTGAAAGTCGATAAATTTTGATTTTCTTTAATATCTTTAGTTAATTTTGCATACCATAAAAAGTTACTGTACCTTGAACAATGGAATTTTCAATTCTCGCAAAATAGTCCAGAATGTTTCTACTAAAAAAAAATATGAGAAATCTCTGAGAAACATACAGACTCGTCAAAAATTAGGAGCCGATTTGATAATTTAATAAGTCACCAAACGAGAATTTTTGTGAATAAACACTGGTTGTGACATACAAACTTCAAGTTAATTTTATCCCCCTCACATCTAAACAATAAAATTGCGTCCTCTAAAAAATACACCTATTATCGACACAGAAAACACTTTATATGTAACATTTCATATACGTATACGAGCATAGTTAGGATTTGGGCGATACCTTACCAGTTATTTCGACAATTTTCAAATCACTTAAAATCAAGTTTAGCCGCGGCGAAAGTTAGGTCACGTAACAATTGTAAAAATTCAAATAAATTTAAAAAAAACTTGATTTAACTACAAGTAGATTCTAAAAACATCAAGCTATTTCAATTGTATCCCTGGTAGACATACCAACACATAAAAGTACGGCATTTTTTCAAGATAGTGTGGTAGAGTTCAAATTAAAACACATTTTTTTCGTGGACATAGTGTTAATGATAGCGGTTCCAAGAAACTTTTACCGTAAAAATACAATTGTCGGCGACGACAGAATTTAATCTCGAAACAAATTTATTTCATTATCTAAACAGGTGAGCTGACCATGTAATAAACATAAAGAGAAGGCTTGAAACAGGGGCGTTATTTTTAGTTTACCTGTGTATGTTCTGTGCCACTGATCTACGGATAAGGCCGGCAAAACAGGCAGAACTAGTTTAAATTCAAAAGGATATCTCGACATAACAATGCTTACATCTTCCCGTTCTCAGTTCGGCCATTTTTACTGGATTTTCTTTATTGTGAAATTAAAATTTAGATATGAATATTTGCTACATGAGCACTACGCGTTATTTGTTCCTAGAAGATAAGGAGTTTACAATGTTTAGGGTAATGACCGAAGTTATCAAGGTGTACACATAAGTAGGTACAGTCCTCGGTACACTTCTTATAAAGGTGATCATTTTTGCTAGGCATTCGTGGACTACACGATAAAAATGACTGTAAATTTACACGTACATCATATCATATATTACTGTAAAAAATACCAAATCCACACTGTATTACAAGAATCTAAATGTGAATATAGTATATTTAACATCATTCATGTAAATTACATGTTTTTTTTTCTATAAATACATAATAGCGTTGTAAAATTACATTTCTGGTGTGACGATTGACCTATAGACTAGGTTCGATAATTTTTGAACCCAAAAAAAAATAATAGTAGGATGAAACCCATTGGAAAAGGAAGAAAATACAACAAAAATGAAAGTAAAAATAATTTACGGGCGATCTGAGGTAGCGAAGTGGAAGGGGCTGAGTTTTTAAGGGTAAAAAGTGGTTTATCTCGATTTCTGGCAAAACTACAAGTCCTATGGAAAAAGTTAAATGGCAAAGTTGTAGGTAATAAAAAGATCTACAACTTTTGTATTTACACTTTTTTCACATAACCTCAAAATTTATGTGAAGAATTCAAATAACCTAGTTTTAGGTCTTTTATTTTTCTTTTACAAAAAATTTTTTTTCGATTTTGGTAAAAACTTACCTTTTTATGTCCCAAACACACTGTAATTTTTTTGATTTAAAATATTTATTTTTTCACCTTATTTTCACTTAATATCGAAAAAGCACCTTAATTTTCAATAGAAAATTCTCACGTCAAAATATCTGCTTTTAAAAAGTCGGTGGGCTTTTGTTCATTGAAATCTCTACTTTCTGATAGTGTAAAAAAATATACATTACTATGGTAAATGTTCTCAGAAAATGCAAAGAAACGAAAAATTATTGTAGATGTCTTATTAAATATTAACTTATTTGGTTGTTAATAATTATAGTAGTATATTTCGACTTGCATTTTTGTTTATCAATGTAACATAGAATCTTACGTTTTTCAAAGTATAAATTTTAATAAATAGCTCAAATTTGAACATGATTAAAAAAAGTTTCGGATTCGAGTTTGTTGCATTTTCAGAGAACATTTACCATAGTAATGTATATTTTTTCCTTGTAATATCGCTAATAATTTTTATCAGTGTATCTAAGTTAATAAAGCAGGAAAGCGGCCTGCTTTTCACCGTTTAACTCATTACAATCTTTTGCAATTCTTTCTTTCAAATGACCTCAATACGTCACGAAGGTGTTTTGTAAACCTTAATTTTTAAAACCCCCCAAAAAAAAATCGAGTGGTTTTAGATCTAGTGACTTTCCGGGCTACTGAATAGGTTCATTAATCCCAAACCATTTTTCTGGGAAAGTGCTATACTCGCGACAAGAATTCAGACGACTTACGTCATACGAACAAATGAATAATTCATTATATTTTCATCAAAATATTTAAGAAACTGCAACTGATCGTAATAATACTATATACTACACTAAAAGTCTGCATTATATATTGCACTAAATTGCACAAATTGGTTGTTTTTAACGCGACCAAATATCGAAAAATACGTTGACAATAAAAACAAATGTGTAACGTCAGCTGTGACGTAAGACGTCTGAATTCTTGACGCGAGTATATCTAAATATTGCCAAACAATCCTGGCCTTGTGGGATAGAGCTCCGCCATGCTGAAAGTATAGGTTTCTCCAGAAGTGCAGGGAATTTAGGTAACTCACAATTGAGCTATAAAATTAAGTCTATTTTCAATGTGAGCTCAGGAAAATACTTCAATTGTAATACCCACTGGTCTTTAAAATTCGTTGAACGGTTGATTTATTCAAAATCAATTCCCTGCTAGCCTGTCGTCTAGAATTTCGTAAATTTGCATATCAACTTTTTCTGAATGAGAAAACATTTTATAAGCACAAAACTTACACGTTTTACGTTCGTATTGAATAATGACAAGTATTTTCTAACATTTATGCACTTTAAACAACGAACATTCAATTATTTTCCAACGACTATTTGATCCTTCCACCGCTAATGTGATTTTTAGGCGGTATTTCTTTTGCTTATAACTTTTAAAGGGTAAGTAATACATAAAACAATTATCAGTTTATTAGAAAAAAGAGAGCTTTTTAACAGAAAAAAAAAATCGGTATATTTCTGGAAAGAATATAATTGATGACATCATTAGTCGTTTCAGTCAAATCTCAAATACTTTCGATTGAAAATGGAGCTTGCCTCATCCCATTTTATTTACTTTTTTGTATTCTCACAGTAGGCCCATAATTTTGAGTTTGGGACACCCTGTACAATTATGTAACAAATAAAAAAAATATCGTAAAAAATGAAATAAAAATGCCTATAACATCAAGAAAGAAAAATTATATTAAGGTTAAGTTGATTTAATTCATGCTATCTTTGTCCAAGGAAGCTAGCCTTAAAGTATGGTCTGTTCTTTACTGAACAGCCTGTATATTATTTTATCTTCACCGAATTTATCTCCTCAGAGCAATATGTGCACAGAAATATTTTTTTTAAATTTAAACACCTCTGAAGCTAGTTATAGGCGTCTTGTATAAATTTTCATATATTTTCAATTCATTTACAATGAGTTATGTTATGAGGTATGTACCACATAATTTTGTTACAGCTGCACTCTTTATCTACCAGTTTCTTAGTCCATAGTATACGGGTCATCACTCTTCTTTTCACTAGGTGTGCTGTCAATAACAAATCCTCAGTTTATTACAAAGTAAATATGTTATTCACCTGATAAGTTGTCGAAAGAATAATTACCGTTTCCTGCGGCTTATCATTTCCATAAGACGTTGACCTTTTTTCATTGATGTCTCCTAACTAAAACGTATTCTGGAGAGAGACAAATGAAAACATACAAAGTGGTTTGCAGAAAAAGACTTTTTGGGCTTCTGAGAAGTACTAACCTTTAATATTTTAACTGATTTTAGGAAAAGGCAGTTTAAGTTAAAACAAGGAACCTAAGGTTTATTTTTATTAAGTAGTAACACTGATAACGGTATATATTATAACGTCTGTTTGTTTAAATTTTAGGGAGCTCTAAGCTCTGTATCTTTTTTTTATCGAATTACTTTGACATATTCTACTGTTAAGGTCGCCGTATTTTTCGCCGTAAAATGATCCAATTTGTGGAATTTTTTAGATACACAAATCCAAAAACATTAAACACGTAGAGCAAAAGCAATATCGAAAATAAAATTACTAACGTTCTGTTTATCCACTTTTACTATTTAATTACTCCTCAAATAATATAACTTTTAAAATGCATTTCTGAGATACACATTATTTTGCTTTTGCACTTATAAACAAAAGTGAACAATCTTATATGCAGAATTATGCAAGTTCATGTTATAACAGTATTTACATGTACAGTTGGTTTTTTTAAAAATACATATTTTGAAAGATTTCTGTACCTACAAATTTTTTGGTTACACAGCTTTATGTCGATAGATATATCGTCAGTTTGGAACAAGACTGTCATAACTCAAAAAATGTAAATTTTTAGGAGAGCTCGATAAAGTTTTATAAATAATCTTACTCTAAATATTAGGAAATAAATCTTATATATTAAAATCCGTTGTTTTTTCTCGCTCCCTCCGGGCGGGCGGAAAAGTGGGGTTTTGCCGCCACAAAGGCTTTTTTCGCGAGCCGCGCAGCGGCGAGCCGAAGGGCGCGAAGCGCCCTTCGGTCCTTGGGTTGTCCGGTAGGCGTATTTTGGTGGGTCGTTTTTACCTTTTTCGGGGCGAAATTTGCGTTTTTCCGGAGGTCCGCAGTCGCCGGTTTTCGATTTTCGCGAGGAAACGAGACAAAAGTCGAAAACCACGCCCATTATCGGAAGCCCGAAAATCGGTCGGAGGCCGGTTTCGCTCCGCGCGACGTTTTTCACGGGAGCCCGTCGGGGACGCGGGCGCGGGCGAGTCTCCTTATTTGGTCCTTTCTCCGTCGCGACGAGGCGCTCGGCGGGCCGTTTTCCGCGTTTTTCTAGGTAAATTTTCCGTTTTCGGAGGGTCCTCGCCGGCCGTTCTCGGCGAGAGGATGGAGATAGCGCGGGAGGAGCTTATCGCCCGGGAATCGGAGAAACGTCAGTCGGATATGGGTAGACGTCAAACTATTTCCGATTCGATATTTTCGTATTTTCCCGCATTCATTTCAACAAAGCCATATCGAAACGTAAACTTTGAACCTTCTACAATGTGTCGCGTGCCTCAGGTTTGAGTTTAAAATTCGATTTTATAGTGAAAATAGCGAAAGTTTTGGTCAATTACACGTTCGGCGGCATTCGCGTTCGCTCGGCCGTCCGAAACGTCAAACGGCTAGCCGGACGGTGCGGTGCCGTTGACAGCTCCGGATAAAACTTGGGAACGTTCGCTAAACCGGCCGATGGGAGGCCCCAAAAGCCAGAAACGGTAAGTTTAAAGTCTCTAGATACTTTCTGTTATGCGAGCGCTGGGTTTTGAGTTCCAATTTGTATCGAATTTTGCGTAATACCAAACAGAGACGTGGAGAAGAGCCTGGCAATATGGCGGGTCCTCACAAAACCTTCAAAATGTTACATTTTGCAAAGTAAAATACCCCTTTATTTCCATAAAGCCATATCGAAACGTAAACTTTGAACCTTCTACAATGTGTCGTGTGCCTCAGATCTGTTTTAAAATTCGATTTTATAGTAAAAATTGCGAAAATTTGCGACGTCAAATGGCGAGTGCGCGGTGACATTTCGAATAAATCGCAGAAAATTTCGCTAAATAGGCGACCGGAGCCCCCACAGGCCGAAAACGGTAAATCTGAAGTCTCTAGATACGTTGTGTTATGCGAGCGTTTGGTTTTGAATTCGTGTTTGTATCGAAATTTGCGAAAATCCTAAGCAAGACGGGGTCAAAATGACGTAAGCCATAGAACAGCTGTCAAATATTTCCATCCGCTATTGCTATTTGCATTGAACTTTGCATAAATAGAATGAATAGGTAGGTGGTATCAGTGAGCTAGACAATATGGCAGACCAAGACGGGGTCAAAATGACGGAAGCCATAGAACAGCTGTCAAATATTTCCATCCGCTATTGCTATTTGCATTGAACTTTGCATAAATAGAATGAATAGGTGGTATCAGTGAGCTAGACAATATGGCACACTTCAAGTCGCTTCGCTTATATACAGTGCGACTCAAAAAGCTCGATGTACGGGGTGTTACGATAAAAATTGACGAGAAAAAATAAAAATTACAGATTCGAGGAAATTTTCGGTTCTTTCGCTTCGGAGGGTTCTCTGACGTGCGTAGGACCGTTTTATATACAAAGTGTTGGAAAAATGTCGAACGTTAAAAAATGTAAAAATTAAAGGGAACTGAAAATTTTTTGGTACGAAACTTCCGTCGGGGACTCTTACCGCACTAATTATCGAAAAAATACGGGGTGTTTAAAAAATTCGAACCGTTCCCTAAAAATCCTGGACATTCGTGGATTTAAAATTTTTTTTTTTTCTTTATGATGAAACATTTTAAAAAAGTTTGTAGAAAAAATGTAAAACATATACTTTGGTATTATTATGTATATGAATACATACTTATGAAAAAATACAGCGTGTAAAATAAAAAACCATTCTCTACATCCACAAAATTTATGGATTTTATTTTTTTTATGAAACTTTTGACGATTGTAAAAAAATCATACTAATGAGAAAATACAGGGTGCTTAACGAAACCAAACCATACTCTAAGAATCCTCACAATAATTCATTGAATATTTTTCATGAAACTTTTCACAATGGTCTGTAAGAAAACTATGTATACTAATTAAAAAACTACTGGGTGTTTAAAAAACTGAACCAATATTGAAACTCCCAAAATTCATGGAAATTTTTATTTATTAAACTTCCATCAAGGATTTATTATGACACTCACTAACAGAAGCAAATACAGAGTGTTTAATAATAACGAACCATTCTCTAAAAATCCTCTAAATTCATGGAATTAAAAATTATTTTTGATTAAACATTATACAATGTTCTGTAGGAAAAATATACTAATTAAGAAATACAGAGGGTTTAAAAAAACCTAACTATTTCTAAAAATCAACAAAACTCATGGAATTAAAAAATTATTTTTGATAAAACCTTATACAATGGTTTGTAAAAATCTATACTAATGAAAAAATACAGGAGGTTTAAAAAACCTAACCATTTCCTAAAAATCAACAAAATTCATGGAATTAAAAAATTCTATTTGATGAAATTTTATACAATGTTCTGTAGGAAAAATATACTAATTAAGAAATACAGAGTGTTTAAAAATAACGAACCATTCTCTAAAATTCCTCAAAGTTCATGGAATTAGAAAATTCATTTTGATGAAACTTTGTACAATAGTTTTAAAACATCTATACTAATGAAAAAATACAGGAGGTTTCAAAAAACCGAACCGTTCCCTAAAAATCCTAAACATTCGTGGATTAAAATTTTTTTTTTTTGCTTTCTGATGAAACTTTTTACAATAGTTTGTAAAAAAACTATAAAAAATATATACTTTGGTATTATTATGTATATGAATACATACTTATGAAAAAATACAGGGTGTAAAATAAAGAACCATTCTCTACAGCCACAAAATTTATGGAATTTAATTTTTTTTATTAAACTTTTCACGATTATAAAAATTATACTAATGAAAAAATACAGGGTGCTTAACGAAACCAAACCATACTCTAAGAATCCCCACAATAATTCATTGAATATTTTTTTATGAAACTTTTCACAATGGTCTGTAAGAAAACTATACTAATTAAAAAAATTCTGGGTGTTTAAGAAAACTGAACCAATATTGAAACTCCCAAAATTCATGGAAATTTTTTTTTATTTATTAAACTTCCATCAAGGATTTATTATGACACTCATTAACGAAGCAAATACAGAGTGTTTAATAATAACGAACCATTCTCTAAAAATCCTCAAAATTCATGGAATTAAATAATTCTTTTGATGAAACTTTATACAATGTTCTGTAGGAAAAATATACTAATTAAAAAATACAGAGTGTTTAAAAATAACGAACCATTCTCTAAAATTCCTCAAAATTCATGGAATTAAAAAATTCTTTTTGATGAAACTTTATACAATGTTCTATAGGAAAAATATACTATTGAACAAATACAGGGTGTTTAAAAAAACCGAACCATTCTCTAAAAATCAACAAAATTCATGGAATTAAAAAATTCTTTTTGATGAAACTTTTTACATTAGTTTGTCAAAAAACTATAAAAATATATACTTAGGTTTTATTATGTATATAAATACATACGTATGAAAAAATACAGGGTGTAATATATAGATCCATTCTCTAGATCCACAAAATTTATGGAATTAATTTTTTTTATGAAACTTTTCACGATTGTAAAAAAATTATACCGATGAAAAAATACAACAAACCAAACCATTCTCTAAAAATCCTCACAATTCATGGAATATTTTCTAATGAAACTTTTCACAACGGTCTGTAAGAAAACTATACTAATTAAACTACTGGGTGTTTAAAAAACCGACCTTTCTCTAGAAACCTTCATGGAAGTATAATATTCCTTTGATGAAACGTTTAACAATGGTCTATATGGAAACTATTTTAATGAAAACAATACAGGGTGTTTAAGAAAACTGAACCAATATTGAAACTCCCAAAATTCATGGAATAAAATTATTTGTTTTGCTTCGGATGGGTTGTCGGATGTACGAAAGACCGTTTTATATACAAAGTGTTGGAAAAATGTTGAACGGTAAAAAATCTCAAAATTAAGAGAACGGACTAATTTATTTTACTCAACTTCCATCCGGGGTCTCTTAACGCACTAATAATCGAAAAAATACATGTACTTTCAAAAAAAATAACCCTACTCAAGAAACGTCAAGTCGGCGAAAGCCGACACCACCTTTCTAGTTCTTATATATTAAAATCCGTTGTTTTCTCGCTCCCTCCGGGCGGGCGGAAAAGTGGGGTTTGCCGCCACAAAGGCTTTTTCGCGAGCCGCGCGGCTGTGAAGCGCGAAGCGCCCTTCGGTCTTTCGGTTGTCCGGTAGGCGTATTTTGGTGGGTCGTTTTACATTTTTCGGGGCGAATTTTGCGTTTTCCGGAGGTCCGCGGCCGCCGGTTTTCGATTTTCGCGAGGAAACGAGACAAAGTCGAAAACCACGCCCATTATCGGAAGTCCGGAAGCCGCCCGGAGGCCGGTTTCGCTCCGCGCGACGTTTTTCACGGGAGCCCGTCGGGGACGCGGGCGCGGGCGAGTCTCCTTATTTGGTCCTTTCTCCGTCGCGACGAGGCGCTAGGCGGGCCGTTTTCCGCGTTTTTCTAGGTAAATTTTCCGTTTTCGGAGGGTCCTCGCCGGCCGTTCTCGGCGAGAGGATGGAGATAGCGCGGGAGGAGCTTATCGCCCGGGAATCGGAGAAACGTCAGTCGGATATGGGTAGACGTCAAACTATTTCCGATTCGATATTTTCGTATTTTCCCGCATTCCTTTCCACAAAGCCATGTCGAAACGTAAACTTTGAACCTTCTACAATGTGTGCAAAATAGCGAAAGTTTTGGTCAATTACACGTTCGGCTGCATTCGCCTTCGCTCGGCCGTCCGAAACGTCAAACGGCTAGCCGGACGGTGCACCGCCGGTGACAGCTCCGGATAAAACGTAGGAACGTTCGCTAAACGGGCAGATCTGAGACCCGCCAAGGCCGGAAAAGGTAAATTTAAAGTCTCTAGATACTTTCTGTTATGCGAGCGCTGGGTTTTGAATTCGAATTTGTATCGAATTTTGCGTAATACCGAACCGAGACGTGGAGAAGAGCCTGGCAATATGGCGGGTCCTCACAAAACCTTCAAAACGATTACATTCTGAAAAGTAAGTACCCCTTTATTTCCATAAAGCCATATCGAAACGTAAACTTTGAACCTTCTACAATGTGTCGTGTGCCTCAGATCTGTTTTTAAAATTCTATTTTATAGTAAAAATTGCGAAAATTTGCGACGTCAAATGGCGAGTGCGCGGTGACATTTCCGAATAAATCGCAGAAAATTTCGCTAAATAGGCCGACCGGAGCCCCCCAAAAGCCGAAAACGGTAAATCTGAAGTCTCTAGATACGTTGTGTTATGCGAGCGTTTGGTTTTGAATTCGTTTTTGTATCGAAATTTGCGAAAATCCTAAGCAAGACGGGGTCAAAATGACGTAAGCCATAGAACAGTTGTCAAATATTTCCATCCGCTATTGCTATTTGCATTGAACTTTGCATAAATAGAATGAATAGGTGGTATCAGTGAGCTAGACATTATGGCACACTTCAAGTCGCTTCGCTTATATACAGTGCGACTCAAAAAAGCTCGATGTACGGGGTGTTACGATAAAAATTGACGAGAAAAAAATAAAAATTACATATTAGAGGAAATTTTAGGTTCTTTATATTCGGAGGGTTCTCTGACGTGCGTAGGACCGTTTATATACAAAGTGTTGGAAAAATGTCGAACGTTAAAAAAATGTAAAAATTAAGTGAACTGTAAATTTTTTGGTACGAAAACTTCCGTCAGGGGACTCTTACCGCACTAATTATCGAAAAAAATACGGGGTGTTTAAAAATTCAGAACCGTTCCCTAAAAATCCTGGACATTCGTGGATTTAAAATTTTTTTGCTTTCTGATGAAACTTTTACAATAGTTTGTAGAAAAACTGTAAAAATATACTTTGGTATTATTATGTATATGAATACATACTTATGAAAAATACAGCGTGTAAAATAAAAACCATTCTCTACATCCACAAAATTTATGGATTTTATTTTTTTTATGAAACTTTTGACGATTGTAAAAAATCATACTAATGAGAAAATACAGGGTGCTTAACGAAACCAAACCATACTCTAAGAATCCTCACAATAATTCATTGAATATTTTTTCATGAAACTTTTCACAATGGTCTGTAAGAAAACTATGTATACTAATTAAAAAACTACTGGGTGTTTAAAAAAACTGAACCAATATTGAAACTCCCAAAATTCATGGAAATTTTTTTTATTTATTAAACTTCCATCAAGGATTTATTATGACACTCACTAACGAAGCAAATACAGAGTGTTTAATAATAACGAACCATTCTCTAAAAATCCTCAAAATTCATGGAATTAAAAATTCTTTTGATGAAACTTTATACAATGTTCTGTAGGAAAAATATACTAATTAAGAAATACAGAGGGTTTAAAAACCTAACCATTTCCTAAAAATCAACAAAACTCATGGAATTAAAAATTATTTTGATAAAACCTTATACAATGGTTTGTAAAAATCTATACTAATGAAAAATACAGGAGGTTTAAAAACCTAACCATTTCCTAAAAATCAACAAAATTCATGGAATTAAAAAATTCTATTTGATGAAATTTTATACAATGTTCTGTAGGAAAAATATACTAATTAAGAAATACAGAGTGTTTAATAATAACGAACCATTCTCTAAAAATCCTCAAAATTCATGGAATTAGAAAATTCATTTTGATGAAACTTTGTACAATAGTTTTAAAACATCTATACTAATGAAAAAATACAGGAGGTTTCAAAACCGAACCGTTCCCTAAAAATCCTAAACATTCGTGGATTTAAATTTTTTTTTTGCTTTCTGATGAAACTTTTTACAATAGTTTGTAAAAAAACTATAAAAAATATATACTTTGGTATTATTATGTATATGAATACATACTTATGAAAAATACAGGGTGTAAAATAAAGAACCATTCTCTACAGCCACAAAATTTATGGAATTTAATTTTTTATTAAACTTTTCACGATTATAAAAATTATACTAATGAAAAATACAGGGTGCTTAACGAAACCAAACCATACTCTAAGAATCCCCACAATAATTCATTGAATATTTTTTATGAAACTTTTCACAATGGTCTGTAAAAAACTATACTAATTAAAAAATTCTGGGTGTTTAAGAAAACTGAACCAATATTGAAACTCCCAAAATTCATGGAAATTTTTTATTTATTAAACTTCCATCAAGGATTTATTATGACACTCATTAACGAAGCAAATACAGAGTGTTTAATAATAACGAACCATTCTCTAAAAATCCTCAAAATTCATGGAATTAAATAATTCTTTTGATGAAACTTTATACAATGTTCTGTAGGAAAAATATACTAATTAAAAATACAGAGTGTTTAAAATGACGAACCATTCTCTAAAATTCCTCAAAATTCATGGAATTAAAAATTCTTTTGATGAAACTTTATACAATGTTCTATAGGAAAATATCCTAATTAAGAAATACAGAGGATTTAAAAACCGAACCATTCTCTAAAAATCAACAAAATTCATGGAATTAAAAATTCTTTTGATGAAACTTTTACAATGTTCTGTAGGAAGAATATACTATTGAACAAATACGGGGTGTTTAAAAAACCGAACTGTTCCCTAAAAATCCTGAAAATTCGTGGATTTAAAATTTTTTTTTGCTTTCTGATGAAACTTTTACATTAGTTTGTCAAAAACTATAAAAATATATACTTAGGTTTTATTATGTATATAAATACATACGTATGAAAAATACAGGGTGTAATATATAGATCCATTCTCTAGATCCACAAAATTTATGGAATTAATTTTTTATGAAACTTTTCACGATTGTAAAAAATTATACTGATGAAAAATACGGGTGTTTAACAAAACCAAACCATTCTCTAAAAATCCTCACAATTCATGGAATATTTTCTAATGAAACTTTTCACAACGGTCTGTAAGAAAACTATACTAATTAAAAACTACTGGGTGTTTAAAAACCGACCTTTCTCTAGAAACCTTCATGGAAGTATAATATTCCTTTGATGAAACGTTTAACAATGGTCTATATGGAAACTATTTTAATGAAAACAATACAGGGTGTTTAAGAAAACTGAACCAATATTGAAACTCCCAAAATTCATGGAATAAAATTATTTGTTTTGCTTCGGATGGGTTGTCGGATGTACGAAAGACCGTTTTATATACAAAGTGTTGGAAAAATGTTGAACGGTAAAAATCTCAAAATTAAGAGAACTGACTAATTTATTTTACTCAACTTCCATCGGGGGGTCTCTAACGCACTAATTATCGAAAAAATACATGGTGTTTAAAAAAAACTAACCCTACTCAAGAAAGGTCAAGTCGGCGAATGCCGACTTGCCACCTTTCTAGTTCTTATATATTAAAATCCGTTGTTTTTTCTCGCTCCCTCCGGGCGGGCGGAAAAGTGGGGTTTTGCCGCCACAAAGGCTTTTTTCGCGAGCCGCGCAGCCGAAGCGCGAAGCGCCCTTCTGTCCTTGGGTTGTCCGGTAGGCGTATTTTGGTGGGTCGTTTTTACCTTTTTCGGGGCGAATTTTGCGTTTTTCCGGAGGTCCGCGGCCGCCGGTTTTCGATTTTCGCGAGGAAACGAGACAAAAGTCGAAAACCACGCCCATTATCGGAAGTCCGGAAGCCGCCCGGAGGCCGGTTTCGCTCCGCGCGACGTTTTTCGGGCGAGCCCGTCGGGGACGCGGGCGCGGGCGAGTCTCCTTATTTGGTCCTTTCTCCGTCGCGACGAGGCGCTCGGCGGGCCGTTTTTCGCGTTTTTCTAGGTAAATTTTCCGTTTTTCGGAGGGTCCTCGCCGGCCGTTCTCGGCGAGAGGATGGAGATAGCGCGGGAGGAGCTTATCGCCCGGGAATCGGAGAAACGTCAGTCGGATATGGGTAGACGTCAAACTATTTCCGATTCGATATTTTCGTATTTTCCCGCATTCCTTTCCACAAAGCCATGTCGAAACGTAAACTTTGAACCTTCTACAATGTGTCGCGTGCCTCAGATTTAGGTTTAAAATTCGATTTTATAGTGAAAATAGCGAAAGTTTTGGTCAATTACACGTTCGGCGGCATTCGCGTGCGCTCGGCCGCCCGAAACGTCAAACGGCTAGCCGGACGGTGCGGTGCCGTTGACAGCTCCGGATAAAACTTGGGAACGTTCGCTAAACCGGCCGATGGGAGGCCCCCCGAAGGCCAAAAAAGGCAAATTCAAAGTCTCTAGATACTTTCTGTTATGCGAACGCTGGGTTTTCAGTTCGTTTTTGCATTAAACTGTGCGTAAATCCGAATGAAGACGGGAAAGAAGAGCAAGGAAATATGGCTCTACTAATTCGAGCTGCAAAAAATTATATAGGTATAAGGTATTTGCGAATTTTGTAATATTGAAGCAATTTTGAAGATTAATTTATTCTATTTTAGTTACGTTTTATTATTCCCAGTAGTCAAAGTATTTAAGTACTTTTAATTCAAATTTCAGCAGATAAATAATTCCATCTTAAATTTTAAACAATTTTTTTATCTTATAATACTATCATATAATTCTAATTTTATATAAATTATGATAATAGACCCCCTACACTAATTTTCACCTTTATTAAAAACCTCTAAATATGAATAAATACCTACTGTCATACAATTCATATTTTATATAAATTATGTTAATGACCCCCTACAGCCCAATATCCAATACCCAATCCAAAGCAATAATATCGAATAATATCATCGATCAATATTATTATTATTATTATGGAAAACATAAATTTCTCTTCTCTTTAAACAAAATATAATACATGATAATACCCATAGATGAAAGTCATAATAATCGTTTCTGAAGAAATATGATTCTGTGATAACCTACCTCATTGTTAAGAACTCTTTACTAACAACTCTTTTATTATATCAAATAAATGCATAAAATACAAACATAAGCCATTACGTATCCTCACGTTTTTTTTAACCTCTATGTCTATCATTCCCTACTGAACACTGCCTAGACCATTGACCATCCATTGACTATGGCTTGGATAGATCAAAGATTGTAACATCATTTATACTATTTTTTCAAACAAAAAAAGATTACACGTTCTACGTTTTACCACAGATAAATTAACCTAATTTATCTCAAAGATTGTACAGTATACAATCCTTGAATTTATCTGTGGTTTTACGTATCTTCCTCTTCTTCTTCTTCTTCTCTTATTTATGGCCTCCACCATTAGGTACTTGGCCAGCGCAGATTTTACGTTCATGATAATCCACAATCGACTTAAGGTGAGCCCACAATAAAACTTTTCGCGTTTTGCTTTTTCATTTATGAAATTCTATTGAAGATGCAAAATTTAAAATAGTATTGACGGGATAAAGATAATTGTTTCAGTAAGTCACATTTACCCAAAACAGTAACTAAATGTAAAAATATTTATTTTGCGCGTTCCTACCTAGATTTTCTTAATTCTGTGTCACCAATACCATTCCACAACGCAAAAAGCAAAACGCGAATGATTTCGTTTACACTTTCTGATCGTTTGTCTTTGGTAACCTACAAAAACAAATGCATATCTAAAAATCAACAAATTATATTTTCACGACGCCATTTTATATGTGCAGTTTATTTTCGTGAATTTCCTCTTACATAAATAAACTTGCACATATAATTTAAATCCGTTTTTTTCAAAACGACTCCATCTGCATCTGCTTGACAGTAAGTACGTTTTATAATCATTAATTTATTTCCCTATTTAGGTACACTTCAAATTACTACGTTTGCATTTAATATGTAACATCATTTATTTATTTTTAGATCAATTACAATGCCCCGTAAAGGTAGAAAAAGATTGACTCAAGAAAAGGGAGTCGATATCAGAGGTCGGGCCACAAAAAAAAAATGTGTTCCTGTAAAGACTTCAACTGCTGTTTCCCAGTCTCCTTCACAAAGTGAAATAGTGGTACAACAAAATAGTTCCATTAAACCAGCAGGTGGACCACTAATGACAGACACAGAACCAGACGAAACAGATAATAGTCTCCCTGACTCCTTTTTAAGTAGAAAAGCTGGACCTTCATCTTCCTTAGGTAAGTTTGTTCATAAGTATATATTTTTAACGACAAAAACATGAATGTATGTATGTCTTTTGAAAGAACATAATCATATCTCTTCAATATAGAACTGACCGTTGCATCTCTAAAAACGAAATTTAAAAAGGTATACTGGTTGCCCTATTAAATTTGATAATACAAACTACCTTATAAGTATACAAATGCTTACTTTACATGATATAGTTAGATAAAATAATATAATTATATCAGTCATTTAACTTTGAAAAACTATTGTAATTCTCTTTATGTAATTACATACCTAAGTATACAGACGGTATCTTAGAAAAACAAGCCAGCATTATATTTAAAAAAAATGTTATTTCAAAAATTTAAAAATGAAGACTTAATGATAAAAAAACATAAGTACCTAAGTTTGTATCTATAGGTTATATTTTGTCTAAAAGTGACAATACTATACATATAGTATACAGGGTACATCAATTTTTAGTTAACAAACTTGAAAGGTGATTAGAATTTCGAAAAATAATGTTAGTTTATTATATGTTCTTTATTTTGGAACTTTATAAGAGATATGAGGTGTTAAATTAAAAAAATAATGATTTTTTATATATAATTACCGAGGCAGTAAAGATATTTGAACTGTATTTGGCAGACAGAGTACCTAAATAAGGGCTCATAAAATGTGTCCATATGTGTATATCAAACACTTTTAACAACCAGTTGCAAAAATATACACAGCTCACGCCTTTAATTTATAAACAAACCTAATAAAGATTATCAAATCCCAAGCAACTGTATTTTACGTAACAATTGACAAAATTATTACTACTACAACAAACTCATTAATTCCAACAAATTCATTAGGTTTTAGTCCATAGAAAAGTTACATTTGGGGTTGCATTTTTCAGAGGTAGATGTGAGGGAGGGGGGTCAAAAAAAGCTTAACTTGAAGTTTGTAAGGTTTGACCGCCATCTCGGAAAAGGGGGTGAAATAGTTTTTAGCATTTATCAGGTAAACTATTTGTCATACAAAATTTTTTTAAAAACATTTTTTATTGCAAATTAAATCCTCTACAATTTTAGTCCAGTAACTTTTTGTTGTAAAATCAAAAATAAAAAAAATATTAAAGAAAAACAATCAAAATTTTTGTACAAATTTTCTTTTGGACGCCATAATTTATTTATTTTCTTATTTAAAAAAAAATTACTTCAGAGCATTTTTGTAGAGTGGTTTTCAACGAAGAATTTTTATTATATACTATAAATATACAAATGCTTACTTTACATGATATAGTTAGATAAAATAATATTATAAATATATCAGTCATTTAACTTTGAAAAACTATTGTAATTCTCTTTATGTAATTACATACCTAAGTATACAGACGGTATCTTAGAAAAACAAGCCAGCATTATATTTAAAAAAAATGTTATTTCAAAAATTTAAAAATGAAGACTTAATGATAAAAAAACATAAGTACCTAAGTTTGTATCTATAGGTTATATTTTGTCTAAAAGTGACAATACTATACATATAGTATACAGGGTACATCAATTTTTAATTAACAAACTTGAAAGGTGATTAGAATTTCGAAAAATAATGTTAATTTATTATATGTTCTTTATTTTGGAACTTTATAAAAGAGATATGAGGTGTTAAATTAAAAAAATAAGGATTTTTTATATATAATTACCGAGGCAGTAAAGATATTTGAACTGTATTTGGCAGACAGAGTACCTAAATAAGGGCTCATAAAATGTGTCCATATGTGTATATCAAACACTTTTAACAACCAGTTGCAAAAATATACACAGCTCACGCCTTTAATTTATAAACAAACCTAATAAAGATTATCAAATCCCAAGCAACTGTATTTTACGTAACAATTGACAAAATTACTACTGTTACAACAAACTCATTAATTCCAACAAATTCATTAGGTTTTAGTCCATAGAAAAGTTACATTTGGGGTTGCATTTTTCAGAGGTAGATGTGAGGGAGGGGGGTCAAAAAAAGCTTAACTTGAAGTTTGTAAGGTTTGACCGCCATCTCGGAAAAGGGGGTGAAATAGTTTTTAGCATTTATCAGGTAAACTATTTGTCATACAAAAATTTTTTAAAAACATTTTTTATTGCAAATTAAATCTTCTACAATTTTAGTCCAGTAACTTTTTGTTGTAAAATCAAAAATAAAAAAAATATTAAAGAAAAACAATCAAAATTTTTGTACAAATTTTCTTTTGGACGCCATAATTTATTTATTTTCTTATTTAAAAAAAAATGACATCAGAGCATTTTTGTAGAGTGGTTTTCAACGAAGAATTTTTATTATATACTATAAATATACAAATGCTTACTTTACATGATATAGTTAGATAAAATAATATTATAAATATATCAGTCATTTAACTTTGAAAAACTATTGTAATTCTCTTTATGTAATTACATACCTAAGTATACAGACGGTATCTTAGAAAAACAAGCCAGCATTATATTTAAAAAAAATGTTATTTAAAAAATTTAAAAATGAAGACAATGATAAAAAAACATAAGTACCTAAGTTTGTATCTATAGGTTATTTTTTGTCTAAAAGTGACAATACTATACATATAGTATACAGGGTAAATCAATTTTTAGTTAACAAACTTGAAAGGTGATTAGAATTTCAACAAATAATGTTAGTTTATTATATGTTCTTTATTTTGGAACTTTATAAAAGAGATATGAGGTGTTAAATTTAAAAAAAAAGGATTTTTTATATATAATATACCGAGGCAGTAAAGATATTTGAACTATATTTGGCGGACAGAGTACCTAAATAAGGTCTCATAAAATGTGTCCATATGTGTATATCAAACACTTTTAACAACCAGTAGCAAAAATATACACAGCTCACGACTTTAATTTATAAACAAACCTAATAAAGATTATCAAAACCCAAGCAACTGTATTTTACGTAACAATTGACAAAATTACTACTGTTACAACAAACTCATTAATTCCAACAAATTCATTAGGTTTTGGTCCATAGAAAAGTTACATTTGGGGTTGCATTTTTCAGAGGTAGATGTGAGGGAGGGTCAAAAAGCTTAACTTGAAGTTTGTTGTAAGGTTTGACCGTCATCTCGGAAAAAGGGTGAAATAATATTTAGCATTTATCAGGTAAACTGTTGGTCATACAACAATTTTTTAAAAACATTTTTTATTGCAATTTGAATCTTCTACAATTTTAGTCCAGTAATTTTTTGTTGTAAAATCAAAAATAACAAAAATATTAAAGAAAAACAATCAAAATGTTTGTACAAATTTTCTTTTGGACGCCATAATTTATTTATTTTCTTATTTAAAAAAAAATAACATCAGAGCATTTTTGTAGAGTGGTTTTCAACGAAGAATTTTTATTATATACTTTTTTTATTATATTCAATAGTTTGGGTTTTACAGTGCTGTGAAGTGACACTAATTTTCCCTATAGTCCATTGCAAAGTTACATTTGGAGTTGCATTTTTTAGAGGACGCAATTTTATTGTTTAGATGTGAGGGGGCGGATCAAAAAAAGTTTAACTTGAAGTTTGTGGGGTCACAACCCTCGAGGTTTGGCCGCTATCTTGGAAAAAAGGGTTGAAATTGTTTTTAGCATTTATCAGGTAAACTATTGGTCATACAAAAATTTTGTAAATACATTTTTTATTTAAAATTGAATCCTCTACAATTTTAGTCCAGTAACTTTTTGTTGTAAAATCAAAAATAACAAACATATTAAAAAAAACATCAAAATTTTTGCACAAATTTTCCTTTTAGACATCATAATTCATTTCTTATTTAAAAAAAAATTCCATCAGAGCATTTTTGTAGAGTGATTCTCAACAAAGAATTTTTATTATATACTTTTTTTATTATATTCAATAGTTTGGGTTTTACAGTGCTGTGAAGTGACACTAATTTTCCCTATAGTCCATTGAAAAGTTACATTTGGAGTTGCATTTTTTATAGAACGAAATTTTATTGTTTAGATGGGAGGGAGGGATCAAAAAGTTTAACTTGAAGTTTGTGGGGTCACAACCCTCGAGGTTTGTCCGCATTGAAAAGTTACATTTGGAGTTGCATTTTTTAGAGGACGCAATTTTATTGTTTAGATGTGAGGGGGGAGGGATCAAAAAAAGTTTAACTTGAAGTTTGTGGGGTCACAACCCTCATGGTTTTCTATCTTGGAAAAAGGGTGAAATTGTTTTTAGCATTTATCAAGTAAACTATTGGTCATACAAAAATTTTGTAAATACATTTTTTATTTAAAATTAAATCCTCTACAATTTTAGTCCAGTAACTTTTTGTTGTAAAATCAAAAATAACAAACATATTAAAAAAAAACATCAAAATTTTTGCACAAATTTTCCTTTTAGACACCATAATTAATTTCTTATTTAAAAAAAAATGCCATCAGAGCATTTTTGTAGAGTGATTCTCAACAAAGAATTTTTATTATATACTTTTTTATTATATTCAATAGTTTGGGTTTTACAGTGCTGTGAAATGACACTAATTTTCCCTATAGTCCATTGAAAAGTTACATTTGGAGTTGCATTTTTTAGAGGACGCAATTTTATTGTTTAGATGTGAGGGGGGAGGGATCAAAAAAAGTTTAACTTGAAGTTTGTGGGGTCACAACCCTCGCGGTTTGGCCGCTATCTTGGAAAAAAAATTGTTTTAGCATTTATCAAGTAAACTATTGGTCAGACAAAATTTTGTAAATACATTTTTTATTTAAAATTGAATCCTCTACAATTTTAGTCCAGTAACTTTTTGTTGTAAAATCAAAAATAACAAACATATTAAAAAAAACATCAAAATTTTTGCACAAATTTTCCTTTTAGACACCATAATTCATTTCTTATTTAAAAAAAAATGCAATCAGAGCATTTTTGTAGAGTGATTCTCAACAAAGAATTTTTATTATATACTTTTTTTATTATATTCAATAGTTTGGGTTTTACAGTGCTGTGAAGTGACACTAATTTTCCCTATAGTCCATTGAAAAGTTACATTTGGAGTTGCATTTTTTAGAGGACGCAATTTTATTGTTTAGATGTGAGGGGATCAAAAAAGTTTAACATGAAGTTTGTGGGGTCACAACTCGAGGTTTGCCGCTATTTTGGAAAAAGGGGTGAAATTGTTTTTAGCATTTATCAAGTAAACTATTGGTCATACAAAAATTTTGTAAATACATTTTTTATTTAAAATTGAATCCTCTACAATTTTAGTCCAGGAACTTTTTGTTATAAAATCAAAAATAACAAAGATATGTATTAAAAAAAACATTGGACTTTTGGACACCACAATTTATTTATTTTCTTATTTAAAAAAATGCCATCAGATCATTTTTGTAGAGTGGTTTTCAACAAGAATTTTTATTATATACTTTTATTATATTCATTAGTTTGGGTTTAACAGCGTTGTGAATTGAACACTAATTTACGTTACTGATAAGTATACATTTATATCAATGATATGGCACAGTTTTTAATTATTTTATAATAATTCTTTTTATTATAGACATCTACAATATTGTTATGCTCTGATGTAATTTTTTTAAATAAAAATAAATCAAAAATTTTGATTGTTTTTCTTTAATATCTTTGTTATTTTTGATTTTTCAACAAAAAGTTATTAGACTAAAATTGTAGAGGATTCAATTTGCAATAAAAAATGTATTTACAAAATTTTTGTATGACCAATAGTTTACCTGATAAATGCTAAAAACAATTTAACCCCCTTTTCCAAGATGGCGACCAAACCTCGAGGGTTGTGACTCCACAAACTTCAAGGTAAGCTTTTTTTAACTCCCCCCCACACATCCAAAAAATAAAATTGCGTCCTCTAAAAAATGTACGTTAAGGCCAAAATAATGTAACATTTCAATGGACTAGATAGAAAACACAAATCCCTATGTTTGTATCTATAGGTTATTTATTATCTACAAGTAACAATACTATACGTATAGTATACAGAGTAAATCAATTTTTAGTTAACAAACTTGAAAGGTGATTAGAATTTCGAAAAATAATGTTACAAATATTCCTATTTTTATATCATTAATAAATTCTTTGTAAAAAATTATAGTTTTAGATTTATTCAATAAAATGTATTGTTTTTACACAATAATTTTATACGTATATTACAGTAGAACCGTGAATGAAAAATATTTACTATGACTTATTAAGAACAATAAAGTACCTTGCATTTTGGGTTATCTGGATACTATATATTAGAAAAGATCCTTTGTTATTTCAAAAATTTAAAAATAAAATGAAGGCAAAATGATACTTTTTTATCACAAAATTGTTTTTTAATATATTTATTATATTAATTATTTTTGTGTAAAAATATTTCTGCAATCCACTTAATGATATAAAAACATAAGTACCTAAGTTTGTATCTATAGGTTATTTTTTATCTACAATCGACAATAATATACGTATAGTATACAGAGTAAATCAAATTTTAGTTAACAAACTTTAAAGGTGATTAGAATTTCGAAAAATAATGTTAATTTATTATATTATGTTAATTATTTTGGAACTTTATAATAGAGACATGAGGTGTTAAATAAAAAAAAAAAGATTTTTTATATATAATTATCAAGGCAGTAAAAAATATATGAACTAAATTTGACAGAGTATCTAAATAAGGTCTCATAAAATGTGTCCATATGTATTATTTTACTAATAAAATCAAAAATATTTTTATTATAAATAACAAAAACATTTTAGCACCTGCATTAACACGAACCATTTCAACTGATTCGGAAAATGAATTACCTCAACCTATGGTTGTAGAGGTTATGGTTCATACATCCGCTAAAGGTGACGTTGGAACAAAACTTGAACTTCATCAACACAGGATGTTATAGACGTTGGTAGGTATTTTCTATAATTATTGGTAATCATTTTTTCAATAACGTTGTTCAAATTATACGCTATTGAATAAACTAAATAAAAATAACTAACACTTTTAGTTATTAATTTAATTGGTTAAATTGATTTTTTTATATCATTACTGAGGCAGTAAAGATATATGAACTATATTTCAGACAGATACCTAAATAAGGTCTCATAAAATGTGTCCATATGTGTATATCAAACACTTTTAACAACCAGTAGCGAAAATATACACAGCTCGCGACTTTAATTTATAAACAAATAGTCCATTGAAATGTTACATTATTTTGGTCTTAGCGTGCATTTTTTAGAGGACGCAATTTTATTGTTTATGTAAGATCAAAAACGCTTAACTTGAAATTTGTGTCACAACCTCGAAGTTTACCATCTTGGAAAATTAAATTGTTTTTAGCATTTATCAAGTAAACTCAATTGGTCATACAAAATTTTGTAAAACATTTTTTATTGCTAATTAAATCATCTACGATTTTAGTCCAGTAACTTTTTGTTGTAAAATCAAAAATAACAAAGATATTAAAGAAAAACCATCAAAATTTTTGGACAAATTTTCTTTTGGACGCCATAATTTATTTATTTTTTTTTTTAGGAAAAAATTACATCAGAGCATTTTTGTAGAGTGCTTTTCAACGAAGAATTTTTATTATATACCTTTTTTATTATTATATATTCATTAGTTTGGATTTTACAGCGCTGTGAAGTGAACATCAGAGCATAACAATATTGAAATGTCTATAATAAAAAACATTATAAAAATTGGTATAAATGTATAAAGGTTATCAAAACCCAAGCAACTGTATTTTACGTAACAATTGACGAAATTACTACTGTTACAACAAACTAATTAATTCCAACAAATTCATATATAACAATCTCATATGTTCTATATATTACTGAAATTGTTTAATATAAACATGAAATACATTTTTCTACATGCATATTGTAAATAAACGATTATTTTACTACCAATAAAATCAAAAATATTTTTATTATAAATAACCATTTTAGCACCTGCATTAGCACGAACCATTTCAACTGATTCGAAAATGAATTACCACAACCTATGGTCGTAGAGGTTATGATTCATTCAACCGCTAATGGTGACGTTGACAAAACTTCCGAAATTCATCAACTACTATAATTCCTGCAAATCCAAATAACATTCCTATCAGAGCTTTAGCACAAATATCAGAGGATGTTATAGATGTTCTTAATTTTTCTATAATTATTATTTATCATTTTTTCAATAACTTTGTTCAAATTATTATTTTTATTGAAAAAAAAATAAAATAACTAACATTTTTTTTTATAATTTATTATTTATTTTTTTTTTTTTTATATTTGAAATGAAATGATGATGATGATATCTATCAACCATCCATTAGTTGATGATATAATAAAATGAATTTGCTGAAGTAGCAGTGAATATTCAAAACGATAACCAAATCAGCAAAATGCTCTTTTCAGTTTGTATCTTTAGAAGCAAACTTACGAGACTTGCCCAGAAACAGAGCCCCACCAGTTTATTGTATAAAAGGAAAATTTACCATCACATATCCAATATAAACATTAACGAGCCAATCCAACGTTACGGACCCATCTATTTTTTAGATCCAGATGAGGCTGTCAATTCACGTGCACGAAACAACAATCAGATCTTGGACAGACAATTGATTGCTCTATTGGAACAATTACTACGTGAAGTAAATCCTTATGCTAGGGCATATATGCATTTACGTGAACGATATCAATTAGAAGTAGACACAATCGAAAGATTACGTGCAGAAGCTTTACGTAATCATATCGATCCTCTCCCCCTGCAAATACCTACCGTCACATTGGAGTTATTAAATGTGCGAGGAAGAAATAGGAGGCAGTACGATTTACCTAGAGTTGAGGAAATTGCCGCTATATATAATTTATTGCCAGATACACCAGCAACTCCAAATATGCGTATTTACGTACGAGACGAACCTACCCGATTTCAAAACATTTCTGAGGAAAGCGAACTTAACGATCCTTTAGTTTTCCCTCTAATGTTTCCTCACGGTGAACCAGGATGGTATATAGGAATTCCTCATCAAAACGATAACCGCAACGTAACTTTATGCGAGTATTATGCATATCGTTTTGGAATTAGAGACAATGATTCTAGATTTAAGTATGGAGGCAGACTGACACAACAAATTGCCGTCACCTCATATATTAAAATAGAAAATAACCGTCTTAAATATATTCTACGTAACCAAGAGAGATTACGGGCGACAGAATATGTTGGATTAGCCGACTACCTTCATCATAGATTTGAAGGAGGTAATGACGATGATGAAGCTACAACATTAGGTAGAATGATTATTTTACCTTCCTCTTTTATCGGTTCGCCTCGATATCAACAACAACTCTTTCAAGATGCCATGGCAGTTGTGGCTCGATTTGGTACGCCCAGTCTATTTATTACCATGACCACTAACGCAAACTGGCCAGAAATAGTAGATAATATTCCCAGAGGTTCTACGGCCAGTGATCATCCCTCCTTGATAGATAGAGTATTTCAATGCAAATTAAATGAACTCATGGATGACTTGCTCAAAAGGCACATTTTTGGTATACCTCTAGCCAATCTCTACGTCATAGAATTTCAAAAAAGAGGTTTGCCGCACTGTCACAATTTGATGATATTGAGAGACGAGGACAAATTAACAAGTCCGTATAAAATAGACGCTCTGATTAGCGCGGAAATACCAGATCCGCAAACCGAGCCAGAATTATATCAAATAGTTACGTCTTTTATGGTTCACGGACCATGTGGCCAATTAAACCCCGATTCTGTCTGTATGGTGGATGGCAAATGTTCCAAAAACTATCCTAAAGACTTTAATGAATTGACAATAATATCAGATAACGGTCAAGTCATTTACAGGAGACGAAACAACGGTAGGACTATAACGACTAGAGCCAATGGTAGAAATTGTATTTTGGACAATCGCTGGATAGTTCCATATAATCCATATATCCTACTAAAATATAAATGCCATATAAATGCAGAGGCTTGCGCCACTACACATTGTGTCAAATATTTATATAAATACCTTTTTAAAGGAGTAGATATGGCTTTAGTTCGTATAAATGTAGAACATCAAGCAGACTACAATGAAGTAGAACACTACGTAAACGCCAGATATATGACTCCACCTGAAGCATGCTGGCACATTAATCAATTTGCTACCCACAAAAACACTCATACCGTCTATCGACTCTGTGTGCATCTACCAGATAGGCAAATTGTTCGATTCCAGCCCGGATATGAAATACAAGCTTTACAAAATAACGAAAGCACACAGCTAACGGCATGGTTTACTCTTAACCAAAATGACGTGGAAGCACGACAGTACCTCTACACTGATATTCCATATCATTATGTTTGGCAAAATGCAACCAAACGTTGGAAACGACGCCAAAGAGGCGCAGACAAAATTGTAGTTCGAATGTACTCCGTGAGTATACGCAACCAGGAATTATATTATTTTTAAGTTTGCTGCTCCTACACATTCCCGGAGCACGTTCATATGCAGAGTTGCGTACCTTAAACGGAATAACATACGATACATTCAAAGAATCCTGTCAGCATCGGAATTTATTAGCCGATGATACTGAATGGAAACGAACATTAAGAGAAGCTTGCTCTAGAGATATGCCGTATCAACTTAGAAACATGTTTGCATTTATACTAATTTTTGTGATGTTTCAGATGCTCCGGCGCTTTGGGATGAATTCAAGAATATTTCATGGAAGATTTCAAGCGTCGCGGTCTTTCCGATGAGGAAACTCTGCAACAGACACTTAGATGCATCCAAACCGTGTTATTACTAAACGGAACTAGACTGGCATCATACGGTTTACCCGAACCTAGAGAAATTATAATAAATTTTGATCCCATAAACGTAGAAGCGGAGAGAGTACAAGGTCAAGAAATGTACGAAAATCTCAATCACGAACAAAGAGTTATTTGCAATGCAGTTATGGCTGCGGTTCGTAATGCCCACGAACCGAATCGTTTCTTCTTGATAAACGCCGCAGCTGGATCAGGCAAATCATATCTATTTCAAACCTTAATCTCAAAGCTTCGAGGTGAAGAGTTACCCGTTTTAGTAGCCTGTCCCACCGGCATAGCTGCTTCGATTTTGAAAGGCGGTCGAACAATACATTCCACATTTAAATTGCCTTTCAATATAAATGAAACCACAACCTCCGGAATTGCTCCAACAACGGCAGAAGGTCGTTACATAGCCTCAGTTAAACTCCTGATAATCGATGAAGTATCCATGGTGACAAATCTAATTTTTAACATTATCGAAAGAGCACTGAGAGATATATGTGCCGACAACAGACCCTTTGGTAATAAAGTTATCCTTTTAGGCGGAGATTTCAGACAAACCTTACCAGTTGTCATTGGAGGAAACAGATGTACAATAGTAAATGCCTGTATAAAAGGTAGCCGACATTGGCCCTTATTCATGAATTACGAATTACAGACAAACGTCAGAGCCATTCACAATGAAGAGTTTGCCAGATGGCTGCTCAATTTGGGCAACAGTACAATACAACCTCTACGTAGAACTATGTACGGTAATATAATACAAATACCTTCAGATTGCTACGTTAACAATGTCGATGATCTAATCGAATTTTGCTTTAACGACCTAGATCCAAGCATAGCTATACGAAAAGCAATTTTAGTCCCTACAAATAACACCAGCCATTCTATTAACAAAAAAATTTTACAAAAATTAGAAGGCTCCAGCAAAACCTATTGTAGTGTTGACTCTATTGATACTACCGATGATCCTGCAGCCGAAGTAGCCAATTACACCGTAGAATTTCTAAATTCCTTAACTCCAAATGGACTTCCACCCCACAGATTGGAGTTAAAAAAAGATGCAATTGTTATGCTACTACGCAATTTAAATCTTAAAAAAGTTTTGTGAAATGGTACCAGATTAATCGTTCGTCTTTGGGAAACCAATACATAGACGCAGAAAAAATCGACAGTAGCGGAAGACCTACCGGTGAACGAGTCTTTATTCCACGTATAGACCTGAAGACGGGAGGTAATGATGTCTTACCATTTAAATTAAAAAGGAGACAATTTCCCATCCGCTTAGCTTATACTATGACCATTCACAAGTCACAAGGACAAACCTTTGAAAAAGTGGGTATTTTCCTGGATGAACCCGTATTTACCCACGGTCAACTTTATGTAGCTTTTTCGAGAGCTAAAAACTTGGAGGACGTTAAAATTTATATGTCAAACCGTCCGGAACAAGGTAAACTATTACCAAACAGTGAGAACGTATATACAAGGAATGTCGTATACAGAGAGGTACTGTAAATTATTTTCCTTATACATTTAACATTTTCTCTTTAATATTTTGGCATATATTTCTCTTATGAATTGCCAAAAATATAAAAATGTTATTTTTCCTAATAATCACTCATTTCTGATAATAATTTATATGTTACACATTTTCTTATATTTCCTAGGTCACAAAACACTATTTGGCTAATTGGCTATTATACCAATGCCATTCTTTAGTAAATTACGACCTCCAGACTTGAAATGACTACTTATAGTCCCTGAAAATCATATAAAATTATCAGAACTTACTTTATAGAGAAATATTGAATTTTTCTAAATTATTCATTTTCCATAATCTTTTATACAGAAACTATGCCCTATAAATTTGAACTGGACGATGAATCCCAAGTGTACTACTGGCACTAAGGCATATCAAAACACTGCCAGTGTTTCACCAAAATTTAAGAAACCGGCACCTATGCTTTCGAGCTTAAATGATAACGCCAAGCCAATTACACAGGAAAGATTCGCCCGCCTTTTCTATACGGTGTTTTCTGTTAAATATTTTTCTATTGTTTTCTAAAATTGTAGAAAAATTATATATATTTTCTTAATTTTCACTAAAAACCTGTTTTGAAACATTTTCCATCTAAATGAATATATTTACTAAAAATTATTCATAGATCATGTTCACAAACCATGTCTTATAATTATTTTTACAAATTTGTTATTCTACTTAAATAATTTCTAATATTGTCATAAATATAAATCATTAATTATCAAAGTATCAACATTTTCTACATTAAAATATTTCATATATTTTTGCATACTTTACACAGAAATTATTCTCTATAGATTTTAGACGATAAATCCTATGTACATTCCTGGCACTAAGGCATAATCATATACTGCCAATGTTTCACTAAAATTTAAGAAACTGGCACCTATGCTTTCGAGCCTAAATGATAAAGCCAAGCCAGTTACACAAGGAAAGATTCGCCCTTCGTTTCTATAAGATCTTTTCTGTACTTAATATTGTCATTTATTAATTATTTTCATATTTTACAATTGTACTTTCCATTTTTGATGTAGAAAAATTATATTTTTATCTATCTTTCACTGAAATCTACTTTATAATATTGTTATTAATATAAATGAGGTATACCAACTCCAACTCAACATTTTCTCATCAAGAATTGTAATATTACGGACACATTTCTGTTCATCTGTATGCTGAATACCTTACATAATACAGTAAGCTATTACTTTATTTTTCTATTAATGTAACTTTTTATAACATTATTTAAAAATATTTTATTCTACATTTACCATATTACTTTTAGATCAAGCAAACTATTTTAAGATCTCTTCTGGATACTACTTCAATCACAAAAATAAACAAAATCTACTCTTTCAGTATGTATTCATACACCGTTATTGCAGATCCTATTACATTAGAAAATATGAACCAAACTGTCTATCCAAAATATACAGTAGAAACCATTTAACACTACTGGAAATTCTTCACTTACAGTTAACTTATTTCAAAGTAGGTATTGCAAATATCTTTTAAAACATTATTTTCAATTATTTCCACTTCTATTTCAGGCCATTACAGAAGAAAACATGAGTATGCTATAACATATAACAATATTCCAATAGAACCTGCTTTTTCGTGCCACACATGAATATTATCATAAATATAAATCATTAATTATCAAAGTATCAACACTTTGGAATATCAATTTTCTACATTAAAATATTTCATATATTTTTGCATACTTTTATACAGAAATTATTCTCTATAGATTTTAGACGATAAATCCTATGTACATTCCTGGCACTAAGGTATAATCATATACTGCCAATGTTTCACTAAAATTTAAGAAACTGGCACCTATGCTTTCGAGCTTAAATGATAAAACCAAGCCAGCTACACAAGGAAAGATTCGCCCTTAGTTTCTATAAGATCTTTTCTGTATTTAATATTGTCATTTATTAATTATTTTTTATATTTTACAATTGTACTTTCCAGTTTTCATGTAGAAAAATTATATTTTTATCTATCTTTCACTAAAATCTACTTTGTAATATTGTTATTAATATAAATGAAGTATAGCAACTCTAATTCAACATTTTCTCATCAAGAATTGTAATATTACGAACACATTCCTGTTCATCTGTATGCTGAATACCTTACATAATACAGTAAGCTATTACTTCATTTTTCTATTAATGTAACTTTTATAACAATATTTAAAAAAATATTTTATCTACATTTACTTTTAGATCAAGCAAACTATTTTAAGATCTCTTCTGGATACTACTTCAATCACAAAAATAAACAAAATCTACTCTTTCAGTGTGTACTTGCCAAGAATAGTCGTATATTAACAAAGGGTATTTCTATTTACCATTTACTATGCACTCATTCATTATTATTTTTTTATTACAGGCCATCTATACTATCTTTTGAAAACGATAGGATAAAAAAACAATTCCATCATTTCATGTAACTAAAACTATATTAATCAATATTTTTATTTATGTTAAATTATTAATCCATTCATACACCTTTATTGCAGATCCTATTACATTAGAAAATATTAACCAAACTGTCTATCCAAAATATACAGTGAAACCATTTAACGCTACTGGAAATTCCTCACTTGCAGTTAACTTATTTCAAAGTATTATAAATATCTTTTTAAAACATTATTTTCAATTATTTCCACTTCTATTTCAGGCCATTACAGAAGAAAACATGAGTATGCTATAACATACAACAATATTCCAATAGAACCTGCTTTTTCGTGCCACTCAAGAAAAACCCTAACCCAGCCTAGACTACCCTAACCCAATATAAAATCAGAAATACTTCAATGATTTACGTTTTCCAATTCTTATATACAGAAAATTGAAAGGTAATTCATTATTAAATTCTAATAATATTTTTTCATAAATTAAAAACAATTTGTTTCATTTTTTAAAGGTCACCAATATGAAACAAGAATAGCTACTAACGCTTTACTATCAATATTATAAATTAGATTATTTACAAGAGCGACTACCCAAAATATAACTAAAAATCACTATTAGAGTTTCAATTACTTTTATCTATGAAGAGGTAATATCTTTCAAGTTGTTTTGTCATCCCACATTCTCATTACATTTCATTTCTTCCTTAGATTATCCCAGCACAACCCAAAAATTTCAAAACTTTATTATGTATGTCAAAAATTATTTTAAAATTCTCTAATACAAAACTATTGTTAATTTAATAATGTGTGAAAAAATGTGTATATTTCTGGACAAATAATTATAATACTTTTTCAAAACTTTCATAATATTTCCATAAAAAAATATTATGAAATAAAATGAATTTATTATTCTTCAAAATCATACTACAATTTATCCAGAAATACAAACGATATAGACGATGTTAAATTCATTACCACGATTATTTCTGTTATAATTTTTCAGATTACTATGCCATAATTTAAAACAACTGATCTTACTCTATGACCTATCACTCAAAAAATAATTAAATAAATCACTTACAAAAATAACTATTGAACTCCTTCAGAAACCTACTATTACCTAAGCGGTTTTATCTAACAGTCCTAAAACCATTAATAACACTAAGCAATATATAGGGCCCTGTAATTGTAATTAAGATCAAATATCTAAATCATGGCATAACAATCAAAAAAATTAAAGTAATTAAATAAAAACTGTAATTTTGCATTTGTTTTACATTTTATATGTATTTAAATTCTAATAATAATTTAATCTTATCTTATTCTATCAATTAATTGCATAATCAAATATAACATTTAATTTTACATTTATTGTAGATTTCATATGCATTTCAATTCTAATAATAATTTAATCATTATAACATATGTTCATTATTTTATACTATAAATATATAACCTATCAATTTATTCTGTGATAAAATAAAATGTATACCTATATGTACTTATTTAAATTTTAATAATAATTTAATGTAATTTTATATAATTTGTTAATTTTTTTAACACTCAATATATTATAATCATAAAATAAACCTGTTTTTCCTGCATTTGTTTTTATTTTTTTTACATTTTAAAATATTTTCCTACTAATTTATAAAATAACTGAATTAAAAATTTATATTATAAAAAATTTAAAAAATAAAGTCTAACATGATACCCTACCTTTCTCAAAATTACAATGAACCAAATATCAGTAACATATAAATACTTAAATATTTATCAATTTAAAACTCTTTCCTACAGAAAATATTAATGCCCTCTATCTCAGAAAGAGGAACTTCAAAACCTATATTTATATGAACTTTTCACATTACAATAAAATTGTCGAATATCAAAATCCTAATCATTAAAACTGCAACACCCTGGATATATTTAATACATATATTTCAATCAACTCAATAAAAATATGATACATAATATCAATTACTATACAAATAATTTATTATAAAACTAACAATTCAAAAATATATATATCAAAATACAAAATAAACTTCTCATAAATTGATATTTAAAAAATAAACGTTTTCATCATGTCATTACAATTTACATTCACAAAACTTACAATGATATTAGTTCTATATTCCAAGCAGAATAATTTACGACAAATCCTAAGAAATATATTAGTTAACTCGACTTCATCTCTTTCAAAAAATACGGGGTGTTTAACAAAACCAAACCATTCTCTAAGGATCCTCACAATTCATGGAATATTTTCTAATGAAACTTTTCACAACGGTCTGTAAGGAAACTATACTAATTAAAAACTACTGGGTGTTTAAAAACCGACCGTTCTCTAGAAACCTTCATGGAAGTATAATATTCCTTTGATGAAACTTTTAACAATGGTCTATATGGAAACTATTTTAATGAAAACAATACAGGGTGTTTAAGAAAACTGAACCAATATTGAAACTCCCAAAATTCATGGAATAAAATTATTTTTTTTGCTTCGGATGGGTTGTCGGATGTACGAAAGACCGTTTTATATATAAAGTGTTGGAAAAATGTTGAACGTTAAAAAAATCTCAAAATTAAGAGAACTGACAGTTTTTTTTTACTCAACTTCCATCGGTGGTCTCTTAACGCACTAATTATCGAAAAAATACATGGTGTTTAAAAAAAACGAACCCTACTCAAGAAAGGTCAAGTCGGCGATAGCCGACTTGCCACCTTTCTAGTTCTTATATATTAAAATCCGTTGTTTTTTCTCTCTCGCGAAAAAGTGGCGTTTTGCCTTACCTAAGGCTTTTGAGGCGAGCCGCGCAGCGGCGAGCCCGGGTGCGCGAAGCCGAGTTCGGTCCTTCGGTTGTCCGGTGGGCGTATTTTGGTGATTCCTCTTTACGTTTTTCGGGGCGAATTTTGCGTTTTTCCGGAGGTCCGCGGCCGCCAGTTTTCCATTTTCGCGCGGATGTCGCGAAAAAAAGAGATGGATATAGCCGGGAATTCGAGAAACGTCAGTCAGATATGGGTAGACGTCCAACTATTTCGGATTCGATGTTTTCGTATTTTCCGCATTCGTTTCCACAAAGCCATGTCGAAACGTAAACTTTGAACCTTCTACGATGTCGCGTGCCTCAGGTTTGAGTTTAAAATTCGATTTTATAGTGAAAATAACGAAAGTTTTACTCAATTACACGTTCGGCGGTATTCGCATTCGCTCGGCCGCCGGCCGTCCTAAACGTCAAACGGCTACCAGGACGGTGCACGGCCTGTGACAGCTCCCGATAAAACTTAGGAACGTTCGCTAAAAGGGTCGATCGGAGGAATGCCAGAAAAGGTATGTTTAAAGTCTCTAGATACTTTCCGTTATGCGAGCCCTGGATTTCGAGTTCGTTTTCCATAAAAATTTGCTTAAATCCAAACCGAGACGGGGAGAAGAGCCTAGCAATATGGCGGGTCCTCACAAAACCTTCAAAACGATTACATTCTGAAAAGTAAGTACCCCTTTATTTCCATAAAGCCATATCGAAACGTACACTTTGAACCTTCTACAATGTGTCGTGTGCCTCAGGTTTAGGTTTAAAATTCGATTTTATAGTGAAAATAGCAAAAATTTTCGTCGACTACAGAAACGTCAAATGGCGAGTGCGCGGTGACATTTCCGAATAAATCGCAGAAAATTTCGCTAAATGGGCCGACCGGAGGCCCCCAAACGCCGAAAACGGTAAATTTGAAGTCTCTAGATACGTTGTGTTATGCGAGCGTTTGGTTTTGAATTCGTTTTCGTATCGAAATTTGCGAAAATTCTAAGCAAGACGGGGTCAAAATGACGGAAGCCATAGAACAGTTGTCAAATATTTCCATCCGCTATTGCTATTTGCATTGAACTTTGCATAAATAGAATGAATAGGTGGTATCAGTGAGCTAGACAATATGGCAGACCAAGACGGGGTCAAAATGACGGAAGCCATAGAACAGCTGTCAAATATTTCCATCCGCTATTGCTATTTGCATTGAACTTTGCATAAATAGAATGAATAGGTGGTATCAGTGAGCTAGAACAATATGGCAGACTTCAAGTCGCTTCGCTTATATACAGTGCGACTCAAAAAAGCTCGATGTACGGGGTGTTACGATAAAAATTGACGAGAAAAAATAAAAATTACAGATTCGAGGAAATTTTCGGTTTTTCGCTTCGGAGGGTTCTGTGACGTTCGTAGGCCCGTCTTAAATACAAAGTGTTGGAAAAATGTGAAACGTTAAAAAATGTCAAAATTAAGGAACTGAACATTTTTTGGTACGAAACTTCCGTCGGGGACTCTTACCGCACTAATTATCGACAAAAATACGGGGTGTTTAAAAATCCGAACCATTCCTAAAAATCCTGAACATTTGTGGATTAAAAATTTTTTTCTTTCTGATGAAACTTTTACAATAGTTTGTAAAAAACTATAAAAATATATACTTTGGTATTATTATGTATATGAATACATACTTATGAAAAATACAGGGTGTAAAATAAAGAACCATTCTCTAGATCCACAAAATTTATGGAATTTATTTTTTTATGAAACTTTTCACGATTGTAAAAATATTATATTAATGAAAATATACAGGGTGCTTAACGAAACCAAACCATACTCTAAGAATCCCCACAATAATTCATTGAATATTTTTTATTAACCTTTTCACGATGGTCTCTAAGAAATATATACTAATTAAAAAACTACTGGGTGTTTAAGAAAACTGAACAAATATTGAAACTCCCAAAATTCATGGAAATTTTTTTATTTATTAAACTTCCATCAAGGATTTATTATGACACTCACTATCGAAGCAAATACAGAGTGTTTAATAATAACGAACCATTCTCTAAAAATTTTCAAAATTCATGGAATTAAAAATTCTTTTGATGAAACTTTATACAATGTTCTGTAGGAAAAATATACTAATTAAGAAATACAGAGTGTTTAAAAATAACGAACCATTCTCTAAAAATCCTCAAAATTCATGGAATTAGAAAATTCTTTTGATGAAACTTTATACAATAGTTTGTAAAAATCTATATTAATGAAAAATACAGAGGGGTTTAAAAATACCGAACCATTTCCCTAAAAATCCTGAATATTTGTGGATTTAAATTTTTTTTTTCTGATGAAACTTTTACAATAGTTTGTAAATAAACTATAAAAAATATATACTTTGGTATTATTATGTATATGAATACATACTTATGAAAAAATACAGGGTGTAAAATAAAGAACCATTCTCTAGATCCACAAAATTTATGGAATTTATTTTTTTTTATGAAACTTTTCACGATTGTAAAAATATACTAATGAAAATATACAGGGTGCTTAACGAAACCAAACCATACTCTAAGAATCCCCACAATAATTCATTGAATATTTTTTTATTAACCTTTTCACGATGGTCTCTAAGAAATATATACTAATTAAAAAACTACTGGGTGTTTAAGAAAACTGAACAAATATTGAAACTCCCAAAATTCATGGAAATTTTTTTATTTATTAAACTTCCATCAAGGATTTATTATGACACTCACTATCGAAGCAAATACAGAGTGTTTAATAATAACGAACCATTCTCTAAAAATTTTCAAAATTCATGGAATTAAAAATTCTTTTGATGAAACTTTATACAATGTTCTGTAGGAAAAATATACTAATTAAAAAATACAGAGTGTTTAAAAATAACGAACCATTCTCTAAAAATTTTCAAAATTCTTGGAATTAAAAAATTCTGTTTGATGAAATTTTATACAATGTTCTGTAGGAAAAATATACTAATTAAGAAATACAGAGTGTTTAAAAATAACGAACCATTCTCTAAAAATCCTCAAAATTCATGGAATTTGAAAATTCTTTTTGATGAAACTTTATACAATACTTTGTAAAAATCTATATTAATGAAAAATTACAGGGGGTTTAAAAAAACCGAACCGATCCCTAAAAATCATGAACATTTGTGGATTAAAATTTTTTTGCTCTCTGATGAAACTTTACAATAGTTTGTAAAAAACTATAAAAATATATACTTAGGTTATTATTATGTATATGAATACATACTTATGAAAAAAATACAGGGTGTAAAATAAAGAACCATTCTCTAGAAATCTAGAAATTTATGGAAGTTATTTTTATGAAACTTTTCACAATGGTCTGTAAGAAAACTATACTAATTAAAGAACTACTGGGAGTTTAAAAAACTGAACCAATATTGAAACTCCCAAAATTCATGGAAAATTTTCAAAATCATTGAATTAAAAATTCTTTTGATGAAATTTTATACAATGTTCTGTAGGAAAAATATCGCAATAAAGAAATACAGACGATTTAAAAATAACGAACCATTCTCTAAAAATCCTCAAAATTCATGGAGTTAAAAATTCTTTTGATGAAACATTTCACATTAGTTTGTTAAAAACTATACTAATGAAAAATACAGGAGGTTTTAAAACCGAACCATTCTCTAAAAATCAACAAAATTCATGGAATTAAAAATTCTTTTGATGAAACTTTTTACAATGTTCTGTAGGAAAAATATACTATTGAACAAATACGGGGTGTTTAAAAAAACCGAACTGCTCCCTAAAAATCCTGAAAATTCGTGGATTTAAATTTTTTTTTTGCTTCTAAACATTTTACAATAGTTTGTCAAAAAACTATAAAAATATATACTTAGGTTTTATTATGTATATAAATACATACGTATGAAAAAATATAGGGTGTAATATAAAGAACCATTCTCTAGATCCACAAAATTTATGGAATTTATTTTTTTTTATGAAACTTTTCATGATTGTAAAAAAATTATACTAATGAAAAAATACAGGGTGTTTAGCAAAACCAAACCATTCTCTAAGAATCCTCACAATTCATAGAATATTTTCTTATGAACACAATGGTCTGTAAGAAAAATATACTAATTAAAAGACTACTGGGTGTTTAAAAAAAATGAACCATTTTCTATAAACCTTCATGGAAGTATAATATTCTCTTGATGAAACTTTTAACAATGGTCTATATGGAAACTATTTTCATGAGAACAATACAGGGTGTTTAAGAGAATCGAATCATTTTAAAAATTCTAAAAACTTGAAATTAAAAACTCTTTTTTGGTTTTTGATGAAACCTTTTAAGATAGTTTGTAAAAAAATATAAAAATACATATTTAGGTATTATTATGTAGCTATATAAATACATACTTATGAAAAATACAGTGTGTAAAATAAAGACCAATTCTCTAGATCCACAAAATTTATGGAATTTAATTTTTTATGAAACTTTTCACGATTGTAAAAAATTATACCGATGAAAAATACGGGGTGTTTAACAAAACCAAACCATTCTTTAAATATCCTCACAATTCATGGAATATTTTCTAATAAAACTTTTCACAACGGTCTGTAAGAAAACTATACTAATTAAAAAACTACTGGGTGTTTAAAAAACCGACCGTTCTCTAGAAAGCTTCATGGAAGTATAATATTCCTTTGATGAAACTTTTAACAATGGTCTATATGGAAACTATTTTAATGAAAACAATACAGGGTGTTTAAGAAAACTGAACCAATATTAAAACTCCCAATATTCATGGAATAAATTTATTTTTTTGCTTCGGATGGGTTGTCGGATGTACGAAAGACCGTTTTATATACAAAGTGTTGGAAAAATGTTGAACGTTAAAAAAGTCTCAAAATTAAGAGAACTGACTAATTTATTTTACTCAACTTCCATCGGAGGTCTCTTAACGCACTAATTATCGAAAAAATACATGGTGTTTAAAAAAACTAACCCTACTCAAGAAAGGTCAAGTCGGCGAATGCCGACTTGCCACCTTTCTAGTAAATATATAATGTTTGAATCATGTTAAAATGTTTGTGTGGTAGTTCTTAGTATTTTTGTTTACTTTCGTTTTTGGCACTTTGTTATTGTTATTTTTGTTAAATAATTCCAAGTTGAGAATCTCTCTCACATATTTTTTATAAGTTTTTCAACATGAGTGTAGGTAATAAAATGAAATACATTTCTAATAAACTAAATTATTTTTTCTACAAAATTGTTAAAAGTGGGCTTTTTAATTGTCATTTTTGATGTTAAAAATGTCATTTTTTGACACGCGTGTTAAAAGTAACTTACTTTTAACACTAGATGATTATGAAAATGGAGCTCAGACAGGAAAAATGACATAAAGCCCCATTATTTTAGTCCAAACAATATATCGTTAATGGTTTGACCTACTAATTGGTAACACTGTATATTAGTTTCACTTCAGGTAGCATTTTCGAACAAGAAGTGCTCGTATTGCCTGCATATTCCTCTCGCCATATTATTTAACAGGACTTTTGAATCTGACATGATTCCGCCTATCTGGAAAACTGCTTTTATTGTTCCTATCTACAAGAATACAGGAGATAAAATATATGTATCAAATTATCGTACTATTAGGTAAATTATATATTTTAGTAAAGTTTTGGAATCACTTATTATGAAGTACTTCTCGGAAACCTTAAGACATCTATAAAAACTGAACAACATGGTTTTTTTTCAAAGATCGATTGGTACCAATGTATTAACCTATAGCAATTATATAATAAATGCCATTGATAGGCAAATTCAAGCAGACTCTGTTTATGCTGACTTCAGTAAGGCTGACATATCATAACATATTAATGGCTAAATTACTAAAAATTGGTGTTTGTGGTAATCTTTTACGTTGGATATCGTCATATTTGTTTAATAGATTGTCAAATTGTCACCGTTAATGGTTATTGTTCCAAAGCGTTCTGTATCACTTCAAGAGTTCCTCAGGGGTCTCATTTTGGTCTACTGTTTTCTTTGGTCTACATTAATGACATTGGAAGCTCGTTACAATTATGTAAATATCATTTATATGCGGACGATATTAAAATTTTCACTAAGGTTAATTCATGCCGAGATTGTTTATTGTTACAGAACGATTTAGACAACTTTTTCAAATACTGTGTTAGTAATACATTACATCTTAATTTTAATAAATGTCACTGTATTTCTTTTACTAAAAATGTTACTCCAATTAAATTTGATTGTAGGATAAATAATGTGTGTGTGTGTGTGTCTTGAACGAATAACTGAGATTAAATAATGTTTACATTTCATATTGATAAAATGAGTTTTACGTTTCATATTGATTATTTGGCACGTAAGTGTAATAAAATGCTTGGTTTTATTATAAGAATATACAAATGTTTTAGGTCTGCTAGTGCTATTAAAACAAATTAGTTTGCAAATATTTACAGTAGATTGAATTTTGCTTGTGTCATATGGAGTCCTTAGTACGATGTACATGTATTTCCCCTCGAAAGAATTCAAAATAAGTGTTAAATTTCTCAATTACAGGATTCATGGACTGTATAATGTTCACGATATCTCGTCTACTAGTTTGTTATTTGGTTTAATACCTTTAGAATTTCGTAGGTTTCAGGCGGACCAGATATTTTTGTATGTTACTAAATAATTTTATAGATTCTAAATGGATGTTCTGATACCTTTTCATGTACCAGTTAGAAACACACGTGTTTTGTACCTTTTTTATATTGACCGTGTAGAACCAATTTAAGGCTAAATTAGCCATTTCTCGAATATGCAGGAAGGACGACACACACTGTTCAAATATTGATATTTATAATATGTAGTTCCATAAGTCGTTTTAAACATAACGTTAAACGTATTAATTATTAATGCACTATGTTAATTAGTTGTGGTTACTGTTATGGGCTTTTAGCCTGCTTGTATATCAAAGTTTGTAAAATGAAATAAATAAAACATGCGCAAATTCCATATTTATAAGATAACACGTCTGTAATATTTTGAAATGTCTCTATAGTTAATTATTTTCGTTGAATTAAGACTATACAATATATTCATTCATTATTTATAACATGCTTAAAAATGATAATATCTAGGTACTGGCAAAAGGGTTAATTTAAATGAGCTGTAAATAGGTACAACATTAAGTATCCACATAAAATACACGATACTTTATCATTCCAAGATTATATTTAATGAGTAATCTTCTTTTATTTTTCTGTAAGTTAATAAATAAATATCGCTTTGCATGTAAGTAAATACGTAAATAAAGACTCTTTAATAATAATCTTAGATCAAGATGACTGTCGTTTCCCGTCGTTATCACTTTCTTAAGACTCATGCTTCCTCAAAACGTGTGAACAGTGATGACAAAGATGCTTATACAGGCTGTATCACATAAGAGGACCACTCTCATGTATCTCGCTTAATATGCGAGACACGTCAAAAATCTTTAATTGTTTTTTGTTGCATTTTTGGAGGCCTTTATGTTCGTAAAAACAAATTTGAGATCCATGGCCAACTTTATGAGTAATAACAAAAAAACCTGTAAAGTGCCCAAACTTTAAGGCTGTCTAACTTTTTTATTTTAAGGGATAGAGAAAATTTATTGGTAATAAATTTTTATTGCAAAATTGATACCTTCCACCTGATATAAACAGATTTTTGAAATATCGTATGTGGTTCGCTGCGCCCTCTAGGCGGCTAAAAAAAATTGTTATTGAAGCAGGCTATGACCACAAAAAATTGCCTGTTTTTTCGTCTTTCATGCAATATACTACATGTTGCCCTTATCTTTTGTATTTATTACTTTTTTTCAATTTTAGTTAAAAAAAATGTACCTAAATATTTTCGTGTTGCTCAAGATAATGTAGAACATGTTTTAAAGACGCCTACTGCAAAAAAATAATAAACAGAATGTACTTTTTACATACATTCTATTTATTATATTTTTGCAATTGGCGTCTTTAAAATAGGTGTTACATTATCTTGAGCAACACGAAAATATTTAGGTAGGTACATTTTTTTTTAACTAAAATTGAAAAAAAATTAATAAATACGATAAGGGTCACATGTAGTATATTGCATGAAAGACGAAAAAACAGACAATTTTTTGTGGCCATAGCCTGCTTCAATACAAAAAAAATTATCCGCCTAGAGGGCGCAGCGAACCACATACGATATTTCAAAAATCTGTTTATATCAGGTGGAAGGTATCAATTTTGCAATAAAAATGAATTACCAATAAGTTTTCTCTATCTCTTAAAATAAAAAAGTTAGACAGCCTTAAAGTTTGGTTACGAGCATAAAGGCCTCCAAAAATGCAACAAAAAACAATTAAAGATTTTTGACGTGTCTCGCATATTAAGCGAGATACATGGGAGTGGCCCTCTTATGTGATACAGCCTGTATATATTTAAATAAATTATTATTCATATTTTCTTTCTTTTATCCCTGACTAATTTAATATGTATAAGAATATGTACAATAGTATTTACATAACATTGTTTTGTGTATCCTTTTATTTAGAAAAGATGGTTTTAGGAAATTTGCTTACATTATCAAAGAAATAAGTTTAACAAAACTTTAGTGTAAACGATAAATACCTATAATTTCAAGAAACCCAATTATCCTGCCTTATACAGGGTGATTCAGAACTTGTATAAACAAATTTGGGAATAGATGCTTCATGAAAAATGGAAACAACAACGTAAAAAGTTTTTTTTAATATATTTTTAGGTATTAACAATGTTGTGTGAAACTAACTACTCTGCGGACTAATGCCTAGTGATGGGAACTATCGAATAATTCGATAGTTGCTATTTATTCGAATAATTCGATAGTTGATCTCGAATGAATGAATACTTTAAACTATTCAAATGATAACGAATGAATTTTCAACGAATGAATAAAACTATTCAAATGTAACGAATGATCGATTTTTATTAACTCGAATGAATGAATTTAAAACTATGGAACATAAAGTATGAGTAATTCTGTAATAAGTATATAAAACATAAAAAAATACTCTGTGTCGATTTTAAAATAAAACTGAAAATACCAGACGCGGGAAAGTGGTCCTATTTTAAAAATAAAAATATAGGAATAACATATATTTTATTAAATAAACTCAAAATGAATAACGAAATTTAAAAAACAAATACATATATAATATATACTACCTATTTCACATAACAATCAAAAATATATTTAACAGAAAAATAAATATGTTTTGTATCACACATATTCAGTCATAAAATGTTTATAATAAATAAAGGAACCCAGAAAATCGTTTTTAATAGCGAACGCGAACCAGTTAATTGAATGTTTTTATTCGAATGAATTCATTCGATAGTTGCAATCATTCATTCAGTAATTATTCGATAGTTGAATTCATTCGATAGTTGCAATCATTCATTCAGTAATTATTCGATAGTTGAAATCATTCGATAGTGCCCATCACTACTAATGCCCCGACCACAGTCTATTATAGTACCCATATATTCTTTATTATTAGCTTATTTGTAACATTTTCTTACTGTATTAGAAAGATGTATTGATAGGAATTGTAGGAGATTTGATTTATATTAGCTTAAAATATGTAATGTTGTAAAATCCTTATAGCTTCCGAGTAAAAAATTATTGAAGTTGTTGTATGTAGCAGTGTGACGTATCATACACGAGGCTCAATTATATCCGTACCAAGTACAGCGTGTCCAAGCATGAATACCAAGAGATTAGACGAGCCTCCACGATTTCCTGACTTTAAATCCTTTGGACTTTCTGTGGAGATATTTAAAATGAAGTATATTGTACCAAAGTGGACACTATTAATGATTTATACAAACGTATCATAGCTACTGCCAACAACTTACGAGTTCAAATCGGGCAAGAAGTAGAAACATTTGTGGTAGTTTGTAGAAACTGAGTAAGACGGGCCCAAAATTTTGTTGTTGTAACATCAGAAATGTCTATTCTCACTATTATATTAATTAAAGCCACAAATTAATTCTATTAATAATTAATAACAATAGTGGCAAGATCAGTTAAACTTGCTATATAAAATATGGCTATTATTTAATGATTTTAGAATTAATTATACGAACGTACGAGAGCACAATAAAAAATGCATATCAAATGTTATAAATTTAACAATGATGTTACAAACTTACAAAATTATGAATGTATAGTACTGCGTATTACTAACTCATTGATAATTTGCTGATTTTAGTTGTACAAAGAAGTATATTTATCAATGATGCAAATAGAAAAAATGTTTATAGAAGAGTTGACTGATAATAATACGGGTGACTTCTTACAGCTGTTGATAAGACACAAACCTATTTTAAGCAATAATACATGCTTATATTATTAGTTCCTTCTCACAATGTCATAATCAGTTGATGTAGTCACCAACAAAAATCATCAAGGAATAAAATTATATGGTTAATTGAATTTCTTTATGTTTAAATTTGTACAGCTTGTTGCAACTTTTATTATTTGAACAATTGACGATACTATTTTTGTCTTAAAATTTCTTCGCAACAATGTAAACGAGACCCTGTAACGTCATCGCGTAACATTAGAGTAAATATGGATGTTTGCACGGAGCGTTTCCAACATTTCTTAAGTATTTCCCCATCACTTCAAAGGATGTTACTGTATGTGGTTATGTATAGTGGACGTGAACCTTTTTTCCTAATACAATAGGGTCATTTGGTCAAACTTCAAATTACACTATTCTCCTAATTTTTATGAAGGACTTATTATGTATGGTTTTTGAAGTCGATCTGAAATATACAAGGTCAAATTGGAATTAAACGCTCGCTGTGGATGGCGACGATGGTGACGTCATTGCCTCCTTCGACTTCTCGGTAAGGTACTTTATGTGTTAAATTGAAACAGATTAGTAAAAGCTAACTACTTTTAAAATTTACATCATGCTATTTAAAAACATATTCGTCTAATCTTACCGATGGTAGATTTCATTATAATGATGGACTATTTTAACACAAATCACCAATTTGTAAGTGCTGAAATGAGACGTGTGAAAATGCAGCGGTAAGTTTTAAAACGAAACGTTAATATCTTAGTTTTTCAAATAATGTAGATAGATATATATATTTAAGTAACTAAAAAAATGTATTTGTGTTAAAAAATTAATCATAAGATGGAATGTTTTAGTTTCCAAAAAAAAAACAAAAATAAGTTTATGCAGGTACCTACAACAAATCAAAACATTTGTTTTGATATATACCTATTAGCTAGTTTTTTTAAATTTTAGTTACCAATTATACGGGGTCTGTAAACAAATCTTTAAATTTACTTTTTTGACTAAATAATTAAAATGTGATATGAAAATATAGTGCCTAAAAAATTATTCTATTCAAGATTTTCATGAGAAAACTACGGAAAAAACTAAAAAATAATTTCAACTTCTAACACCCTGTATTTTATTCTACAGCAACATTTTACCAAGACATATTTAGCTTTATATTCATATTTTGTATCAAAGATATCGTCCCTGCTCTATGTCCCATTATTAATGGTCCACCCTGTACACGATGTATATTTTGGTTACACACCATTGGTGGTTTAATGTATGGAAATATAGGAAAGAAAAACAACATTTCTTCCTTCCTGTATGCAAGATGTTGGAAAAATTAGGATGGATCAAATTTTATGCCGCTAAGTGTATTAAAAATAAAATGTTTTATATATAAAATGTTCCATTTTCGATTGTAAACCTGCTTTTTCTCAGATCGATGATGGTAAGTGAATCTTTTTTTCACAATTAGTTTCATCGTTTAAAAATGAGTTACACTGAACACAAACTAAAATAATTAACATTGTAAGTGGAATATTCTGTATATAAAACATTTTCTGTTTCCAGTTTAAGCGTTATCAATTCCTTATTACAAACTTAATTTAAATTTGACACTACTAACACGACGAGAATGTAGTTATATCTTTGAAATCAGAAAAAAAAAGTCATTAAAAAAACACAATGTTTTATTTAAAAAGCATAATTTATATATCAAAATCGGAGTTGCATTTCATTTGCGATTTTTTTCTAAATTAATTTTTGAAGCTTTCAAAGGACCATATAGAAAGTTATCAGTGCATATCACCAGTTAGCAGTGATATTTTTAGGTGTTAAATCCTGTATATCATAAAATCGGCGATTGCATTGTTTTCTCGAAAACTACTAGTTAGAGGCAAGAGCAACTTTTTGTGTTGTTTTTAAGATGATCATGATCAGATGTGTATCCTACATGTATACGATTTATTTATCAATGTATTCTAGCAAGTATGTTATTCAGTGACTATACTCAGAAAATACTCTAGGGCTACTAGATCCCTTCAATTCACAAACACAGTCAGGTGTTACAAAATAATCTCGTCCACAATGGTACGTTTTTAAAACCGACCTGACCCGAACTCGAAGTTCCTTTACATTTCGAATCTAACAAAGATTTCTTTATTCGTTCGCCATAAAAGATGTGAGCCTAAAAACGTGACACAGGTGTTCCGACAATTCGAAAAAAGCCGTCCTTTTGCCTTTTGTAATCCTATGCGTGATTTCTATGGTCGAAGCGTAGCTAAATGGTCGCTGTGTGGAACTGTGAGCGGCCAAGCGAGCAGGTGGTTTGAAAAAAAAGGAAGGAATGCCATTTAGAATGCTATTTATTACTATTGAGCTTTATAATCTTGATAATCGTAATTACTTTATATGGAGTGGAGTTAATAACAGTATCAGAAAATTATTATGTTAAATATCTAACAGGTCATATGGTCAAAATATATTTAATGTTTTTTTACAAAGGGAGGGGATAGATTTAGATTATATTAAAGCCGCCGTATTCTTGAAAAAGTGTTTTCTACAAATACAAATAATTTTAGTGATTTAAGAACTGAATAATATAGAGTTTAGATTGAGCGATTGAGCTCAACATGCCTTATTCAATTGTTGGTCTTTTTCATTCTACAGGATGTTAAAAGTTAAAAAAATGTTTTCGATTTTTTGCTATATTTTAAAAACCCGATTGTTTTGAAAATTTGCAGTCTTACCTTTTTTGAGATGGCAATTACGAATATGCAGACAGTGTTGAGATCACGACTAGGGGAGTTACTTATACTTTACTGTCAATGTAAAAATATGTCTAACTTTTTCTTTTTTACACTTTTGAATTTTTTAATAAGTAACTATTGAACTACCTTCGATTCTAAATAGAAAAGTTATACCTGTTATAAATCCATAAAATCAACCATTTTCGAGAAACAGACGATTTAAGTTTTTGAGATTCGGGAATTAAATTAGAACAATATTTTTTCCAAAGTAGTAGGCGTGGAAATAATAACTAGACAGCTGTCACTACAATACCATATTGTTTCTGTCAATGTCACTCAATTCATAGATTAGACAGTAGCGTTTTTTATTGTTACTTTTCATATTTAAAATGCCCTGTCATAACAATTTTTCGAACATTTAAATGAGAAACATGATATGTGTATATGCCCAAGAAAATTTGTTTATAAGTATGTGAAAATAATTGTTAAGATGTGGGGTTAGGATAGCAAAATAATGCGTGTCTTAAGGCCGCTTTACATTTAGGCAATGGAGCATGCAATGCAATGAAAACTATTTTGCAGCAAAATCTTTGATGCAATATTGCAAGATGTCATTTGTTTTACATTTATGCAATATATTGCCCATTGCCAAATTAGTAAAATGAAAATGATTTCGATCTGCTGGTCTTCTGCAAAACCATCAAAGTTTCAATCAACTTAGAGATTCAATGGATGAAATAAAAAAGAAAATTATTATGGTTAAATGACGTTAATTCACTTTTTACTTAATTCCTCGCTGTTAGTTACTTTTGTGTAGGATGGCAAAATGAATATTACCAGAAAAGGAACCAGAATTTCACGTGCAATGCAATCAAATTAGAGCAGACTATATTCAATGGACTGAAAATTGCGTCGGTCATTAATTTTAACTTTATTGCGCATGCAGTATTTCTTTGCTGCAAGAAGAATTGCATAAATGTAAAGCGGTCTTTACAAACGCATTTTAAAAGTTATTATATTATTTGAGAATTTAAATAGTAAAAGTAGACAAACAAGCTATCAATAATTTTATTATTCTTGATATTACTTTTGCTCTACGTGTTTTATTTTTGTATTGGGGTTAAATGGTTCTATTTTATTTACAAATATGATTTACTGTGGCGGATGTATATTTATTAAAGCCATTAGTCATTATACAGGGTGAGTGTTTATTCATTATTAATATGTTTATGCAACCGCAGGAAAAGTATAGTGTAAAAGACATGCGAAGAGCATTTTTCATACTCGTGGGACTGTGTTAATATGTTTATTTACTTATTACCAACAACAAAGGTGTAGGGAGATAAAAACAAAGTAAATGATTATTTCTGGGAAACATGTAATTTTATCAAGTTAATACTTAATAATAAACTTATGCATCTATATTGTTTCTTTACATTTTTTGTTCTATTCCTAGAATATTGCGCTATATTATTTTCATCTTGATGGGTTTGCACGATTACAGTGAACAAAGGAAAAGATGACATCATCAATTTGTAAAAATTATGATTTGAATATGTAATCTATTACAAAATTAATTATAGACATCTCTTATCATTTTCAGACATTTTTCTACAGTGTTTACAAACATTCTCATAATCTACAGTTATCAGATTTTATTGTGAAAAGCATTCTTGTAACGAGGATATTTCTACAACCAATACTAATACAGGAAAATATGCTTGAATATGTTTCCCCAATAAAATACAGTGTGTTTAAAGGTCATAAAATGGTTAAAAATATGTAGTCTTATAATCACATCTGCAAAGTTTTATAAAGATCAAAAAAATAGTTGTATGGGGAAACTTCAAAAGCAATATCAATCATTTTTTAACGCGTGAAACACTGTTACGTCATACTGCGGAATAGGTTAGTGTCAGGTCAGTCTGACTGACGTTTGTGTATCGTTGTGTCCTTCCTTTTGCAGTTTTTAAAATTTTATTTAAGGTAAGGTAATATACCGAGGTGTGTGACACTTCTGATATCAGGTGTACCTACGTTTTGTATGAAATCAAAAAAAATTGTAGAAATCACATGAAATCATGCAAAATCTTGTTAAATCACCGAAATTAGCCAAATCACCTGAATTAATTGAGTAACTAAATTCATTTGGTATATTTGACATCTATCAAAAAACTTTAATTTTTTTTTATAATTATTTATTTATGTTACCTGTTTTTTTAAAATTAATTCTTACGCAAGTTTGTGTTTGCTTGTATGTGCTTTATTATATTAAAATATAGTCAATGTCAATGTTATATGTTTACTGCAAATAAGTAGAGTAGATAGTTATTAATGTTTACATCAAAGAGGTTAACACAAGTCAAAGTACAACAATAAAATGTATGTATACAATACCATTATATATATAAAACAAACATACATGTTAAAAAATAAGCATTTCTGTCAGATAAAAACTCGTCGAAAGTGTAGTAAGCCCCCGCTAACAGCCGTCGCTTAATTGTGCTTTTAAATTCCCTTACAGGGAGGCCCATAACAACTAATGGCAAGCTATTATAAAATTTAGGTCAACAGAAATTGATGACATTTCTGCTCCTAGCAACCCTCAAAAAATCCCCCCTCAAATTTTCGTACTCGCTATATCTAGCAGAGTGTGTGTGAATTCCACGGACTTTCGTATAGTCGTGCAAGTTCTGTTTAACATGCATAAGCGCTGACAGTATATATACTGAAGGTACCGTAAGGCTCATTAATTCTCTAAATGTATGCTTGACATCATCTCGATATCCCAATCTAGCCCTGATTCGCAACACCCTCCTCTGTACCGCAAAAACGCTCCTCAGATGTGCAAAGCGTCTCCAAAAAACTTGGCTCACCAACAGTGTCAGAGATGAAGAGTTATTTGATTTAAAATTATTTCAAGTCTTCCGCCGTGATCTCTAGTGGGAAAAAGGACGGAGGTGGAGTATTGATAGCAGTGAAAAAAGTACGTAGCTCCTGGAAATCTCAAGGAATATGTGTGAGGATATGTGGATAACAGTGTTTTTGGGTTCTAAAATAAAAGCAAATGTTTATTGTGTTTATGGCCTCCTCATGCCACTGAAAATAATCTTATTGCGCATTTAAATAGTGTTTCTAGAATAGTGGAACAACATCCTAACGAATACTTTATTATTGTCGGCGATTATAACATTGCAAGCCTGATGTGGAATTTTAACACTAATAAGAATTGTTATGTTATTACCGATATTCATGATCGTTTTGGAGAACACCTTGCTGATACTTATAATATGCTTCAGTTCAATCAATACAGTGGTATCTTAATTGATAACGGTAAGTTATTAGACCTTGTTTTTAGTAATATAACTAGTGTTGCTGTCTCTTCTTCGGATATGCTTTTTGTCCCAGAGGATCCTCATAGCAAATCCTTTATTATTGACATAAACTTGTCTGACGAATTTAACTAAAATGCAAAGCACCTTACAAAACATATAAATTTCGCATTGCAGATTACGATAGAATTATTAATAGAGAGATTAATGGAATTAATTGGGATAATTTACTTCGTAGTCTTAGTACTGACAAATCCGTTTCTGTTATATATATATAAGACTTCAGCAAATTATAGATCGGTATCTTCCTCAAAAAACAGTTAATAACAGGTATCCCATTTGGTAAGCTAACCCGAAGGTGGAAAAAGTATAAAAATAACCTAGATTATATTGCGTTTTCCATCATTAGAAAATCCGTAAGATAAGCTATAAAGCATTATTATCGAGATTATATAAGACGTACCGAGATTAATATCAAAGAAAATACGCTTTTGGTCATATGTTGCGAACAAAAATAAAAATAAACTAGTACCCACCTCAATATCATACAACGGTAATACTTTTTGCAATGACAAAGACATCGCCAATGCATTCTCAGATTATTTTGGAGTTTATAAGTCATCCTCGACCCCATCCAATATTAAAATATCTGCAAAATCCTGTACATCCGCAATTATTAACCATATTAGTATTACTCAAATTGAAAATCAGTTAAATAAATTGGGAGTCAATAAACGATGCAGACCACATGAGTTACCTGAGGTTTTTTTAAACATTGTAAACAATAGCTTTTGCATCCTCCTTATCCAATATTTAATAAATCAATTCGTGATGGCGTATTTCCATGTGTTTGGAGAGAAGCTAGATTTATCCCCATTCATAAAGGTGGAAGCAAAAGTAAGAAATTATCGTCCAATCTCGTTGCTCTCTATTCCTGGCAAATTGTTGGAAGCCATTATAACTGAAGAACTATTTTTTAACTTTAAAAATATAATAATTATAGAAGAGCAGCATGGCTTTTTCCAAGGTCGGTCTGTTGTAACTAACCTTGTAACATATGTTCAGTTTGTTCCCGATGAAAGATTTGAGGTAGATGCTGTGTTTCTAAAGCTTTCGATAAAATTCATCATCCTACTTGTTCCTGAATTATACCAGTTTGCGTGTGGCCGTGCCTCCATATTGTACCCCACTCCCGCTAGGGTAGTTAGTTGTAATGTTGATGTCAATCTGTACGTACGTAATACAAATTAATCAGAAATATCATCAAGTTTTAATTAATCACAAAGGTCCTTCGAACGATAAAAGCAAGCATTATCACATAAACCCTCCATATGGTCAATTCGAGCAGATTTGAAACAGCTATCTATGAATTACAGTGCCCAGTGCAACAAAACAGTAAGTGAACTTCAACAGTTAATACAGACATTTATGCAAGTGAATCACCAGCTGATTGCTTCAAAGTACTTTATTGGAAATCAAATACATTATATGGGATCATATCCAAACATCAAAAGGCAAGATTAAGCAGAAACAGTGAGTAAGCAGTAATTAACAAACGAAAAGTATCAGCGGCGCATCGCCACACGCTAGTCCAATCCAGTTCCATCCAGATCGCAGTCGCCCGTGCGCTGAGAATTCCAAGCAACGAGAGCGGACGTCGGTAAACTGGACATAGGAATTCAAAGGTAAGTGAGTCTCATTCCTCCTCTCATTCTCTGTTTTTCTGTTAACCTGAAACAAAAGAAATAATTACACAAACAAGCAAAAAAAAAAACAATGGCTAATCAAGAATTAACACAATTAAAAATAAAACGAGGCCAAGTAAAAGCGCAGTTAACAAGAATAAAAAATTATCTTGAAAACTACAAGGAGAAAAATCCTATACCAATTCAAGCAAGATTACAAAAGGCAGAAACATTATGGGATAAATTCGATGAAGTGCAATCTGGCATAGAATGTGAAGTTCCTGAAGATGTTTCACAAACCAACGAAAGAACAGAATTTGAAAACATATATTTTGCAACAATATCACAATTAACTCAAACTATTTTAGATCTATCTCCTAAACCAGAAAAGGATCCTGCTCATCAAGTAGAAAGAGTACAAACAAGAATACCCACAATACAAATACCTACCTACAACGGAGAATATGACAAATGGCTGCATTTCAAGGATTCATTTCAATCAATGCTGCAAGAAAACTCGATGTTGTCTGAAATTCAGAAGTTCCAATACTTAAGAAGTTCATTGAAAGGAGAAGCTCTTCAAGTAATCCAAGCATTGCAATGTACCGGAGATAACTATCAAAAGGCATGGGAATTACTAGAAAAAAGGTATGAAAAAAGACGATTAATAATAAATACACATGTAAAAGAATTATTTGAACTGCCAAACATATATAAAGAAAATCATATTACTATAAGAAAATTTATAGATTCGACAAGAAATCACATCGCATCATTGGAAACGCTGAAAGAACCGGTAGCAAGCTGGGACACTTTGATAATTTATTTATTGAATTCAAAACTGGACAGTCGCACATCAAAGGATTGGGAAGAAAAACTAAACAACAGACCAGCAAACAAAACAAATGAAATGCCAACCCTTGAAGAATACCTAGAATTTCTGGAAAGCAGATGCCAAACATTAGAAATGATTGACAAAAACTCGAAGTATACTAGGTCAGACAAGAAAGTAGTACTAGCAACAACAACAGAACAGAACAAGACTCCACAATGGACTTGTGCTTACTGCAAAAATGGTCACGCCATATATGCCTGCAAGGAATTTATAAATCTCTCAGTAAACGACAGAACAGAAGAAGTAAAAAAGCTTAACTTATGTCTCAATTGTTTAAAGTTGGGTCATATGGTGCAATACTGTAGGTCCATAACATGCAAGAAATGTAACAGAAAACATCACTCGTTACTACACAGAGATTATAATACTACAACAGTCACACAAGCAGACGATCAACAAGCAAACACTTCAAGTACCTCATCCAGAGAATCAAACACTCACACACATCAAAACAACACAGTTTCAGCTCATTGTGCACACAAGGAACCAGTCAACATTTTATTATCTACAGCAGAAGTTCTGATTTATGACAAGGATGGACAGTTACATTTATGCAGAGCCCTACTAGATACGGGGTCTCAATCTCATTTCATCACGCAAGAATTACATAAAAAATTGAAACTAGGCACACAGCATATTTCTTTACCCATAACGGGTATCAATGAAACATCTACAAACATCACAAAAGGTACAAGTATAAAATTCAAATCTTGTTATAACAATTCTTCATTCAAATTAAACTGTCTGATAGTACCAAAGTTAACTAGTAAACTTCCTCAATATAAAATTGATAAAGTCAACTTAAATTTACCTGGAAACATACAACTTGCAGACTCCAAATTCAATATTCCTGGCAGCATAGATGTCCTCATTGGGGCAGAGTTATTCTGGGAATTGTTATGTCCAAATAAAATAAAGTTGCTAAAAGGACAACCTATTTTACAGGAAACACAGCTAGGATGGATCATATCTGGCCCAGTTCACAATCCAAATTCAAATCCAGGATCAACTTGTCATCTATCAGTGAACGACAATCTAGAAAACCAAATCGAAAGGTTCTGGAAGACAGAAGAATTAACAGAAAGTAAACAATTTTCTCCAGAAGAAATTCAGTGCGAGGAATACTTCAAAACTACAACCAAAAGAGATAACGAAGGTCGTTATATTGTCAGCCTGCCCAAGAAGGATTCCATACTACTAGGCGATTCCTTACAAACAGCCATACGAAGACTTCAATTATTAGAAAAGAGACTAGAAAAGAATCAGGAATTGAAAACCAAGTACCATCAGTTTATGAACGAATATCAAGCAATGGGACACATGTCTGAAATTAAAAACAAAGTTGAAGGCGACAAGGTATTCTACTTACCACATCATCCTGTTGTTCGAGATCACAGTGTAACCACAAAGGTTAGAGTGGTATTCGATGGATCAGCTAAAACCACATCAGGTTCATCACTAAATGACTTATTACTTGTTGGTCCAACAATACAACCAGATCTAATTCACATTATATTAAGATTCAGAACTCATCAATATGTTCTTACAGCAGACATAGCCATGATGTATAGACAAATTAATATACATGACTCGGATAAAAACTTACAACGGATATGTTGGAGAAAGGACTCTAATGACGAAATAAAAATATTCACCCTAAATACAGTTACATATGGAACTTCTTCGGCGCCCTTCCTGGCCACAAGATGTTTAGCTCAACTAGCAGAAGACGAAGGTGAAAACTATTCCCTAGCAAAGCATGCCCTCAAAAATGATTTCTATATGGACGATCTCCTCACAGGATCCTCCACAAAAGAACAAACTTTAAAGTTACGACAGGAACTCATGCAATTATTAGACAAAGGAAAACTACCACTACGTAAATGGAGATCCAATGACTCAACGATGTTAGAAGATCTACAACAAGGCAATTACGAATCGCTCATGGTATTAAACAAAGAGGAACCTGTTAAAACTTTAGGTCTTCTATGGAATTCACAAGATGACACAATTCAATACAGTCTGTCTTTAAAGGAAACCGAAGAACTAACAAAACGAACAATCCTATCGAAGATTGCAAGCATTTACGATCCCTTAGGATTAATTGGACCAGTAGTAACATCTTCAAAACTTATTATGCAACAGCTATGGAAACTAAACTTATCCTGGGATGAACCAGTTCCTGATTCCCTTAGAAAATCATGGTTGGAATTCTACAATGAATTAAGACATCTCCAGAACATAAAACTTCCACGTAACGTCAATCCGAACAATGCACAATTAACATTCGACATTCATGGATTTAGCGATGCCTCTGAAAAGGCATTTGGCGCAGCAGTTTATGCAGTAAGTAGTGACAAAAAAGGAAACATGCATTCTTATTTAATTTGTTCCAAATCAAGAATATCACCTCTGAAAACCCTATCCATTCCTCGATTGGAATTAAATGGAGCATTATTGTTATGCAAACTTACATCACTAGTGAAGAAAGCTTTAAAGGAAAAAATAAGAAACACATACCATTGGACAGATTCTACCATTGTACTTACCTGGATAAAAACGCCTCCTCATCTATTAAAAACATTCATATCTAACCGAGTAGCAGAAATTCAAAGACTATCCCCAGACATTCCTTGGTATCATGTGCCATCGAAACAAAACCCGGCTGATGTACTTTCAAGAGGAACAACAGCCAACAATCTGATAAACAATCAATTGTGGTGGTTAGGCCCAGAATATTTAACCTCATCATGTGACTGGCCTAATCAATCTTTAGACAATGTAGAAGAATCTCAACTAGAATTGAAATCTAACCCAAAGATTACCTTAATAGCTATACACAACGAAGAATTGGACACAATTCTACATAGGTTCTCCTCATTTCAGAAGCTAGAAAGAGTAATAGCGTATTGCAGAAGATTTATTTACAACACCAAAAACAAGGAAAATCGCAAATTAGGCCCTCTCACTGTAGATGAACTAAAAGAAGCCACAAGATTAATAATCAATGTAGTTCAAAACAAATCATTTGCAGAAGATATCCAAAACTTAAAGAATAAGAAGGATTTAAATCGCAAAAGTAAACTTGTAAACTTACACCCATTCTTGGACGACTTTGGACATATAAGAGTAGGTGGAAGAATAAATAATGCTAACGTCTCTGTTGATCAAAGACACCCAATCATTTTACCTAGTGATCATTTTGTTACTCAACTTATTGTAGAAAAAGAACACCAACGACTATTACACGGAGGACATGAACAAGTTCTCGCTTCACTTCGATTAAAATATTGGCCCTTGTCTGGAAGAAGGCTAGTAAAGAAAATAACCAGAAAATGTTTAAAATGCTTTCGTCTCAACCCAACCAAGACTCAACACATCATGGGAAACTTACCTTGTGATAGAGTTCGTCAATCGTCTCGCCCCTTCGTATCAGTTGGAATTGATTACGCAGGTCCTATTCAAATTCGTGAAAGTAAAAGAAGAGGAAAAATTCATATTTCCAAAGCCTACATTGCTGTTTTTGTATGCTTAACCACAAAAGCAGTACACTTAGAACTAGTTAGTCAACTAACCACTGAAGCATTCCTTTCTGCCCTTCAAAGATTCACTGCAAGACGAGGACTAAGCAGTCACATATTTTCTGATAATGCTACCAACTTTGTCGGTGCTAATCAACAACTAAAGGAAATTTATCAATTTATTGCCTCAAATCAAGATGAAATAGCCATTGACTTATCGAAACAAAATATTTCCTGGACATTTATACCTCCGAGATCCCCACACTTCGGTGGCATCTGGGAAGCAGCTGTAAAATCTATGAAAAGACATTTCTACAAGGTTACACAAAATTTAATACTTACATTTGAAGAATGCTATACACTTTTAACAGGTATAGAAGCTTGTATGAATTCTCGACCAATAACTCCAATCTCCTCAAATCCTTTAGACCTAGCTGCCTTAACTCCTTCTCATTTCCTCATCGGAGACTCACTTTTGCAACCTGTAGAAGAAAATCTACTTCAGACTCCAGTTAATCATCTATCCAGATGGCAGCATCTTCAACAAGTTCGACAACATTTTTGGAAAAGATGGTCCCGGGAATACCTTCACCAACTTCAAACTCGAACCAAATGGATCTACAACTACAAAAACCTGAAGGTTGGAACAATGGTTCTACTCATGGACGACTTACCTCCATTGAAGTGGTCTCTCGGACGAGTTGTTGCAGTTCATCCAGGCGAAGACGGTGTAGTGCGCGTAGTGTCTGTGCAAACCTCTCGTGGAACCTTAAAAAGAGCAGTACGTAAGCTGTGTGAATTACCTGTGAATGAAGACTTACCTGAAAATTGATAAAATGTACAATTACTTACCTGTATTTTACCTGTAAACTGTTACTCTGTATATCTCTATGTTACATTTATTCTTACAGTTGTAAACTGATTTAGTTAATGTTTATTGTACAAATTTATATTGAAGATACCCTTCAAGGCGGGGGAGTATGTTCCTGAATTATACCAGTTTGCGTGTGGCCGTGCCTCCATATTGTACCCCACTCCCGCTAGGGTAGTTAGTTGTAATGTTGATGTCAATCTGTACGTACGTAATACAAATTAATCAGAAATATCATCAAGTTTTAATTAATCACAAAGGTCCTTCGAACGATAAAAGCAAGCATTATCACATAAACCCTCCACTACTTTATTAATTAAATTAGAGAATATGGGTATGCATGGTAGCCTCCTAAGATGGATAATATCGTATTTATCTAATAGATTGCAGTGTGTCAATATTAATTCTACTTCAAATTATGTCAAAATTAGTTCAGGTGTACCACAAGGATCTCATCTGGGACCTTTACTTTTTTCTCTATTTATCAATAATATTGGCACCGGCTTTCATTCACATTTTATATTATATGCTGATGATATGAAAGTATTTAAATCTATATCATCTCTTTGCGATTGTGAAACCTTACAAGTAGATCTTAATCCTCTGAATATTGTAATACCAACAGGTTATTATTAAACATTAACAAATGTACCCCTATTATATTTACTCGTCTAAAAATTTATCTTGATTATACATATTCCATCAACACTGTTCCATTAAATAAAGTACAGTACATAAACACAATCTTACCAAACGAAGAAAAATAAGTTTTAATTATCACTAAGTATCAGCATATAGCAAATATAATTGTCAATAGACAATTTATTATGAATTTTTACAGAAGTTTTCATATGATTTATGTTGCACATACGCAGAGGCACACCAATTTAACCTCTAATCTAAAAGATTTTAGTTGTACGATTCATTAACAAGGACTTTTTGTTAGATATTCCTAAAACAGTACGTATAAGATTATATTGTATTACGTGCGCACTTGCAACTTATGCTAATTTAAATGTTCAGTACAATTCATAAATATAATAGAAACTGGAACGATACGTTGCGGTACGGATGTTTACATCAGAACTATGTCATTACCTGTGTCTCTAAACCATACAACATTCATTTCAAACAACATATTTACCTTTGAGATAGTAGAAATAGTAATAGCTTACAACAGATATTAACATGAGCTGTAATTACGTTAATTATAAATTTATTGTAACTAAAATTCGAGCGAAAAATATTTATTTTAACACATATACCTACAAATATTTTCAAAACCAAGAAATTGTATACTGATGTTTCCAGAATAATTATGTCATATTTTCAGCAAATATATTCAGTACATTTTCTAATTCGAATGAATACCTACATTGCAATACATTTTTAGATAATAATAATAATAATAATGAATGGATGAATAATACACTTTTATAGAAAAGGATGGATAATTCTCATTTAGAGACAAATTCCAAGTTATATCTGCTCCTAACAAGGCATTAACTAAATATTTCTAATAGTTTGTTAGTAAGAGACATCCTGCATATATTATTGACTAGCTTAAATCTCTACTTTACACATTAATAGTAAAAACTTTTAAGTTCTTTTCAACTTCATCTGTCAACACATTTTTCACATGGCTACAAAAATAATATAATACTTTGTTAAATTGGCTTCTGTTACACTATTCAGGTTAAACTAAATGAAAATATTTGAACTGATTGGTGACCTCTTTGGTATAACAATTTTTTAACATGTGCATTTTGTTTATTTTTTACACATTGTTATTCAGTATATGTAAATAAGTACAAATATTTTAACCAGCAGTACAGTTGACTGTGTAGAACACATAATTAAGTTTTTTTACAAAAAAAATCAGGAATAAAAAAGTCACATTTTAAATAAATTTCGCGATTTTTCAATAGAAAACTTGTTGACGACTGCTGATCCGGGAGTCATGGTGGATGTGAATAGGCTCCAACAAATATGTTTATTTTTGAAAATATTAATGGTCATCTCCTCCCCTTTGCCATTACTATACCTCACCAATAAATTGAAAATATAAACCAGATACTCTACTCACAATCATAGTTATCCAGAATTTGTTCATTATCCATTTTTACTACACTCCAATAGATTTATCACAATAGGTTATCGTTATCACTATCACTGATTATCACTATTTGACAAATATGCGTTTAACATGTCAACCTTTTCAGTCTTTGAATAATGCGCCATATTATTTATTAACAATGTATTTCACGAAAAATATTAATTAAATACACAAGAGAAAAACACTGCCCGTGACAATAAGACGATTTAAATACCATACTGCAGCAACTCTTAAAACAGATGCAGAAACCATTAGTTTAGTTCTGTTTCTGAAGATGGAAAAGTATATCATATCAACTTTCAATTTACGTATATTGAAATTATCAAATCCCTTTCCACTTGTAACTTGCACACAGCTTATTTCTTTCGCTGTATCATACTTGTGCTCCTGTATCAACATCAACATAACCTCTTTGTCGACCTCGACTATCAATCCTAGAGAGTGGGGCTGGTACGGGTCATTTCACCTACTGCTCGTGACATCTACCTGTTACCTGTGCCTGCGGCACTAGTTTCTTTTTTGCATGCGATTGACACTGCTTTTAAATATTTTAATTTGCCTTCTCTTGACATTGAACGCATACATCAAGCTAGTTATTTTGTTATTCCATGTTTTGTGTTTATTTTTAAAATCTGTTTCACCCACTACGAAGTACGAAATGGTTAGCACTGACACGTTGTGTGCGGTTATGTGGCGAAAATTAACTCAAAGGTGTTATTTGCAAATCAGTTTTTTTTTGTTATTCTTCATAAAATAATTTGAAGGTATAATTTGTGATAATCTTTCTGACAGTGTATAATGGTATTAACTTGTGAAATGTGGATAACTGATTAAATAGTTGGTTTTTCAGTAAGTAGGTGAGCTTTTATGCACGTTTATGGATAATATTTGGAATCACTGAACAAAGTAACTTCTTAACCACTTTAATTGATAGTATCGAACGTGCAGAAATTCATATTTTAATCGTTTATGATAATTTTACTTTATTAGAAATAACTGCAACAATTGAATTTACGTTAAACAATTATTTATCTTACAGACGATATGGCAACCTCGCCTTCAGTAAATCATATGGTTTATTTTATTAGGTTATGTCAGTAGTGGATCTGGTTAGCGGTGCTCAAAATGTGGGCATTTAAACAACAAATTAATATTCGTAAATATTTGAAATTCTTTAAAATGACTTTCACAAGACTCATCTACATATATGACGAACTACTCTGCAGTTAAAATATTTGTACTTATTTAAGGTTCACCCTGTATATGTGAAATAATATTAGTTATTGAAAAAATTCTATGTATATTTTTCAAATGTAGTTATAAAGGTAAATAAAAGAATATTTAAATTATCTACTCAGTAAAACTGCCAACGTAAAGTTATGTGAAATTACAAACAAATTTTTATCAGTGCAGTCAGTACTTCAGCATATTGTCGAATGCATGATGATTTTGTAATACTACAGTCAATTTGACCGACCTTTTTTGTGTGTAATTTTCAGCTAACCTGAATAATTAATTCATATCATTGGATCGGTCAGTGGTTATGCGGTTTAAAGCGTCAGTACTTGAATCGAGGTGACTGGATCGCTGTGGGTTCGACCCCCGCAGCCGGTAGACCGTATATAAGCTATAGTCGTGGAGATATTGGCACCCTGTCTGCGGATATGATAGGATGGAAGAATGTTGGCTTGGATCAATGTGAGAGATTGATACCGGTTAACATTTGACTACCCCGTTAATTAATGAGGTTTTCCAAGTTTCCCTCATTCCTGCACTGAATGGTGGTTATATAGGATCTACCAACGTAAGTTGTTCCTGGGCGCAAATGCGGCCTGCTTAATAATTATATGCCGCCCCCTCTCCCGCACAAATCTTCGACTTCTGGGCTAATTCTCGTGATTAGAATGAGGGGTAGAGCTGCTGAATATTATATTGTGCCATACACATTGAAATTATGATACGTAAACATCAATTACATGCAGATTACTGTAATTAAAAGCTTGTATCGGGATAAAAATTGATACTGGAAAACGACGTAGACGTAGGCGTCAGCCACGGACACCCACCTTCCGAAATAAACAAATGAATTAAGATAAGGAAAAACGTGTAATTAAATCGTTCCATGCAGATAATAATTTGTAGTTCTTGCACAACAAGTACGACTGTCCTGTCATTAATTATAGGATTACAATATTCATCTGGATTATTCTCATTTGGATAGTTAATTTAATTAATGCAAGATATACAGCGTATGAAGTGCATCTGAAAGTTGTGTTGATAAAAATGAGGTGAATTTATGAATATATAAGATCGATTAATTACGGTACTGGATGTCCATATTTATACAAAATTTAAATAAGAGAAATGGAACCGGATAATAAATGTTTGTCCCATAGGTAAAGAAAATAGAGCAGTGGCAGGTACCTTACGAAAAAATCATACAAATTAGCCAAATTTAACTTAGTCCAAAAGATACATGGCGTTAGTGATTATGGAAATATTAGAAGCAAATTTCTAGAAAACAGCGAGTAACAGTAAAACTGTGACAACAAAACTATAATCAGATTTGAAACACATAAAAGAAATCCGAGAAGAAATCCCAACTCTGAACTGAAAATTTATACAAATATTTTGAAAATCGAATATCAAATTTTAACTGAGTTTGGCAAAATCGCATAATTTTTAGCTGCAACGTAATTTTTAATTAATTAATATGCCTAGTGACAATGATTTGTGTAACATCAAAACAAAAGAGGTAAGAAATATATTTGTGCTACGACACGACCCATATGCTATAATGTAGATGTACTATGAAAATGGATTACCTATACACAACCGAATACCTTAAGGCTTACGGTGAGCGCTCTATCAAACGATATATAAGGTCTGTTCCAACAACCGTCGAGAACTGGTTCAGAACCGTGAGAAATGTTTGACCAACACCGTCTTACGTCGCATTCGCCGAGAGTACATTAACAACTGAACTGACTGACTAATTCTGGACGGTTCGGAATCGATTCTTGCTGTGTTGGAACAAACCCATAGTTTTCGCTCAGAAACTCCTTAACGGATAATGACAAAAATATGAGTTTTTTTTTAATAGACTGTAAATATTATTTTACGTCAAAATTTCAAAACACAGCGTCGACGTAAAATAATATTTGAAGTCTATTAAAAAAAACCGCATATTTTTATCATTTGTCGTTGAGGAGTTACTGAGCGAAAACTATATCCCTTTGAATCGAGCGCTCACCGTAAGCCATAATAAAGTTCACAGGGGTCGATGAATTAGACGAGGAGACCGATACCATGTTCGCCACGATCTCCTGGGGTAAGATGGGCCCAAATGTGTTTACACGTCGGAGAAAAATTTTGAACAGTTTTTGCAACATCAAGTAGGATGTCAAATTAATTTATTAATTAAAACCATAAATTAATTTTGTTAATTAACAATAACAATAGCAGTTGAGTTTGCTGATATAAAATAAGAGATAAAATTTGTGTATTTCTTTCCTTGGGGAATTCTATAAATATTTTCTCCGTTAATTTTTTTTTTACACTTTGCTGTTGTGCCGGTCGCCGACATATTTTCCATTGTGAAGAGTCAGGTTTTACAGTGAACCAGTGCTGTGCCGTGATCATTTAAAACATTTGATGACGTCACCATGCGGGAGAAGGAGGTAGCTTGATAAAAAAGTTTGTATTACTAAAAATGATAAATTTAAAAAAACAAAATTGACCTGTCTGAGAATTTTGCCTTGAAGTAAACAGGCATATTTAAATCATACTGTATATTCAACAATTTGCATTAAGTAAGGACATTTCTGATAAAAGAAAGGATGGAAGGGCACACAAACTATAAGGAACGCTGTTTCTATCTATAACCTGAACCTATGTAAGGTTTGCTACGTGAATTCGTGGTTCGTGATGTGCGATGTGTGGTTTGTGAGGAATTCCTGAATAGTGTGTATGGTCTTGTTCGTTAAAAATCTATTTGTAGAAACCCTACACACTATGCACGAATTACATACAAATCGCGCATTACGAATCGCAAATTCACGTATAGTCTGTAGCAAGTATAATACATACAATTACATTTTTTGTTAATGTAGTTTTGCTACTCATGGTCCCTACTGACGAGAGCTAATAAGCCCAAAACCGATAAATGTCTGGTGGGCTGCTGATGAGCTGTTTGCTATAGGTGTCTCAGGTGTAATTCAATGCTGACGGGGGCATTAGCCCGTAGAGTAGTTGTTTCCTGGAATTCCGTGTTTGCAATTTCAAATTAGTTTATTTTTACTAGGATTTAGAGGTATTTAAGAACAACCAACATTTGTTTCGTAAAACACAAAGTTGAGATATCCTCTTCTATTAATTCTATAAATGTCAATATTGTTCTACAAATTTAAATATATAAATTCTATAATTCTTCTAGTTTGCCACACAGGGTTTGAACATTTTGTATCCTCACAGTAGGCTAGGCTCATACTATCGAGTTTAAGACTGTACATAACTTAAAATCAATCTAGCAAAAAATTTAGAAATTCTTCATGACAGTGTTGCCTATATGGTTTATTATGCGTATTTTTATGACTATTTTAGTATTAAATATTTATATTTTGTATCTTACCTGAATGTACTACCATATTCTCTTTTTTTCTGACGTGTGTAAACACTTTATGTGTATTTAACACTAATAAATGTCTAAATGTCTATTATTTGGCGTATGTGACGTCACTACTAAACGATTCCACTGTAGGACAATTAATTGTTATTACCTGAAATGTCTACAATATAATAAAAAATACCTTATTAAAAGTCGCGATTTAATAAGACTTATCCCATCCTATTTTGCTTCATATGTTAGAAAACATAGAAGAAATAATATTATATATTTTATCAACTCAAAGCATTTTCTACATTTACTTTAAAATCAAAGTTCACGGTGACGCACGAGACGAAGCTGAACCCGTCTCTTCATAACACTGAAGGACAAACATACGACCAGCATGATTGATTAAACTATTCCGTCTTTTTATTTCCGCAATGAATGTAACTTTCATTCATAAAAAGAAACAAATTGTGTAATAAATAAATCGGAATAAAATTATAGTAAGCGCATGTGTGGCCTACAGAATGAAGAAAGCTGTTGGTACATTCAATGAATAATAATAATTATTGTCCGATAGGTATTTTGTGTGGGATATACACAGGTGTTAGGTGTGTTTGATTTTTAAATTTTAAGTCAAATATAAACGCGAAGGTGTAAATTTAACAGGTGGAAACCATAAAATGTCTAAGACAAACCCAACAATATGTGCCTTTATAACAATGTATCTTAGGGTTTGTAATTTTTTTTAACCGAGTTGAATTGCCGCCAGAGGTCAGTGACAGTCCGAAAAGGCGTAGATATAAATTTATTTATTTTTTTAAATCGTATATTCGTATTATACTCATTTTTCCTTATCGTCTCTTAAAATTAATGACAAAATTAGCCTGTATAGACAAAAAGCGGTATCACCAACAATTTTTTAGGTACAGAAATCTTTCAAAATACGTATATTTGTAAATTTAACTGTAGATTTAAATATTGTTATAACATAAATTTGCATAATTCTGCTTATAAGACTGTTCACTTTTATTTATAAATACGTGAAAATAATTGTTAAAATGTGGGGTCAAAATAGCAAAATAATGTGTCTTATAAACATATTTTAAAAGTTATTATTTCATTTGAGGAGAATTTAAATAGTAAATATGGATAAACAAAACATCATGAATTTAATTTTTGATATTACTTTTTGTCTACGTGTTCTTTTTTTTTTGACATTTCTGTACCTAAAAACACCACAAATTTGATCATTTTACGGTGAGAAATACAGCGACCTTAAACGAATCAATTGCGATTGCATCAGAAATTACCCTAGCATGTTGTTTCGTGTGCAACAGAGGTAGGTGTTTAGACGATTTTAGAAAATGTAGAGAATCTTGAGGATTTCATACTGAAAACGTACCTTAATATTATTTATATATTCTTTTTTTGCCTGGATAAACATCATTATTAATAAATCATTATTACATACATATTAAATAGGTATGCGATTATCTCGAAATGATATCGAATAAAAAACAACATACAGCTTTTGCATGAAATTTATAGGGGAATCGAAGTACAAATGCAAAATGTCAAATTTGAAAACACCGTCAAAAATGCACTAATTTTAAAACCTTATTTTGACCGTACCTGTATAATGACGTCTAATTCCAATTTAAATAGTGAAAGATGATTTACTACTATGGAGGTTGCCAAGATAACGGTTTAGACTGTTTATGACTGAAATTCAATATTTAACTTCTTACTTGGGATCCCTTCACAGTAAGGAAATCACATAGAACAAAAACTGACATTACTTTGCTTCCCCTGTATGCTCTATCATTTTTTTCAATTTATTATTTTTTCGTATAAAATATATATTTAAATTAAGTTCAGTTATAAAATCTCAAATTGCACATTTTAATGATATGCATCTGAAGTCATTGAAATTTCTAAATGTAGATAATTATTTCTGCCTTACACAATGCTGTAACATTTAATTTGCTTCTAAAATGTGCCGGAAATGAAGGCTCACGCCATAATTTTCTTTTATTTTATCTAATGATGAAGGTTGGCTTAGTACTCTCTAACTCAATTTAGAAAAAACTTAACCTTTTCTTTCCTTTTCTTTAAGATTTGCCTAAAAATATGTTGTTCACTCCTATCTCCAGTTTGGAAAACATCTACATGAAAATGTTTGGGAATCAAGCCTTGGAGTCAACAGCTCTAAAACAAATTGATGGTTCAGATACATTTATCACCTAACCTCATTAATATAGCAACACATAAGAACTTTTAGACCACATTACCGGAATACATCCAGACATCAATTTCACTATGGAATCAGAAGAAAATGATTGCCTTCCATCCCAGATGGCACCATATAAGGGATTGTCAACAAGAACTGCATCATTTACCATCTTTTCTCAGGGGAAATACATACATCAACAAGATATTGAACAAATCATCAGGTGGACTCCCAAGACTAAGCAAAAGGAGACATAACTAGTACCTAACAACTCATATAGCAAGAAGAACTAACAAGATACGCAGCATTAGGAAAATACAATATCAGCATCGTCTTAACACCTTGAGGAAGCTACGGGCACTCTAAAACCTACTGCGGGAGTAATTTACTCAAGAGTCCTGATGTACACAGCATCTCGTGCAACAGAAGTGTCATCTAAACAGTAATAGCAGTGAGAAATCAGCAGTTGCGGAACACAGGGCATTTGGTAGACCTGGACAAAACCAAGATTTGAATGAGAAAAAGAAGATTTTGGTCAAGACTCTACAGAGGGGCAATAGATATTCAGAAAAGTCGGAATAATTTCAACCGTACTTGCAATTTGGAAACGATTCATCCATAAAAAAACAAAAACCGCAACATCTCAGACCAGTGACAACAAGCTATGCACCAGAACGTCATGAACCGGTGCTAACATGATCAGAAGGATTCTACAAGCTCTATGACAAACTTTGGCAGTTGGTAGATGGGTTATTGCCAAACAATTTTTCTTATATAAAAATAGGTTCGATTCCTTTTTGTTTCGTTACAAGCGTTTTAAAAAATATAATTTCATATTTAAATCGAGTTGCATGCTACACTTTGAAACTAAAAACGATGGACAACATTAATTATTATTTGTGTTTAAAATATTAGTTAACCTTTATTAACCTTTATTAACCAAATTAACAAATATTAATACTACAAACATTGTTTAAAATGTCCACCCTCTGTTGGACTGCAAGCCTCACATCGGCCAACTAAAGATTTCATCACTCGATGATGAGATTTTGATCATTTGTTATCTGATTAGCTGCATTCTGAATTCTTTCAAGCAACTGCTGACGGGTAGTGATTTCAACATAGTGGACAAACTGCATCATATGTCCCAATAAATAAAAATCCAAACGATTTAGATCTGAGGAACGCCGTGGCCATACTATTGGACCTTGTTTAAAAAGGTTGTTTTCCAAGATATTTTTAAGCAGATCTGCATTTAAAACATGTAGAGGCAGTAAAATTATTGTTAAAAATGCTACCCCAAACGTTGACATTGAAATCATCTTGATCACCATGATATGCCCATTATGATTATTAGTTATGCCATCCCTACTAAAATACGCTTAATCAGATCACACAAGCGAAATGGATCTAGTGTATGTGCATGTTGTTGAAGTAACCAGCCACAAAGTTCTAATCGCTGAGGAGCGTCTCCAGCATGTAACGCTTGTACATTTTGGTGATGAAATGGATGTAATATTTCTCTATACATACCATACAAAATTCAGTGATAAATGAAGAATACTTGCTATACGCCGAACACTAATTGAAGAGTTGTCAATGACAGCATCATTAACTTTAGTAGAATGAATGACCTTTTTTGGAGAGAGGTTCCCTTCTTTTCGCAGTCTACGAAATGATGTACTAAATACTGTGCGGGCAGGTTGATGTCTATTTGGGTATCTTTGTCGGTATTAAAGAGCTGCCTGTCTAGCGTTCCCAGATATTTGCTTCTTAACGCTAAGTGTCAAATGAATAAACAAAATGACACAATCAATAATTATTATTATGACCACTATCATTTCTATCAGACTAAGTTGATTGTAATTTGAAATTATATTTTTTAAAACGCTTGTAACTTCTAAACAAAAACGAATCGGACCTGTTTGTTTGACATTAACTCAGCTCACATCTGCCAAAAGTTGCCATAGAGCTTCTGGAACATCCTGTATATAACTACCGATAAGGGAACTTCAATTTCAGAGTTACTTCTGAAGAGGAGAGCAATATGTTTCTCAAAACGTCAAGAAACCAAAACCGACAACCCGGAAATTGTTCAGCAAACCAAAATAGTATATTCTGAATTGTGAATTCATTGACGTAATATTTGTCATACTTTGCAAGTGAAACAATTACTAAAAATAAGATTTTCATAGTTAAAACGGACACATACCTATTTGAAATTCAAGGAGTATACCTAGCAAAACAATTGACGACTATAAAACGTATCCTCGTTATACGTTTATTGTTAATATTATGGCAAGCAGATATTTATGAAGGTACAGTCAATAAAAATACTGATGTTTCTACTGTCTTTATAGATCTAAAATATATTTAGCTCGTCAGGTAATGTCATAACCAGGATGTAAAAAAATAATTTTGAATAACTTGTGTTCAAAATAAACTCAAATTATTTAGCTTTAATTGTCACTGTTATACAGGGTGTAACTTTGAAGGGGAGTCGGGTTAGGAGAGGGGGTGTAGTCCGTGTTCCCTAGATTGCTAATCTGAAATTAGTTTTTGTTAAATCAAATAAATAGCCGAGTTATAATTAATTTTCTAAACTGCACCCAAATTGCTATACACGCCCCTGTACAGCGTCCGAGTTTCACTGCAGAACCATGCCTACGGTGTTGCCAGTTAGTTTTTACCAGTCTAGACGTCGGAACTTGTCCCGTCATTTCAGGGTGGTATTGTAAGCAGCGCGGCGCGACCGAAGCTGATATTTTATAATGAATTCAGTACATACGTAGCTTTGACGGGGTGCACTACGTGTTATTTATTTACATTACGTTCACGAGTACAAGTTAACGGATACCGTGCAAAAAAATGGATTCACAATTTGCCAGTTAGTTAGTTAACTGCAAACGAAAATCAACAGTAAAAGCCAGTATTTATGGTTAAGTGTTGACAAAACAACTACTGCTTCTGTCACGTTATAACAGGTGCATTGGTAAAAAATGTTGCCACAAGATCTCATCTAATCGCATCAAAAGTACTAGAATACGCAAATGCAGAAGCTATAACAAAAATAGTGACATAGTTTGACATAATTGTGAGGCCGTGAAATGTGAAAGTGAGGATTTTTTTAGTGAGGTAATGTGAATGCAGAATACAATAGTCTGGATATGCAAAACTACAGCTTCCAATTTATTGTGATGAGATTTCGGCGATGCGAGTCACTAGAAATAACATAACACCAATTCAATGTAAATACCTATGTTTAACATATTTTTGCATGTATACACCTCAGTCTGATGTTAAGTAACGAAGATACAAAAAACAAAAAAGAAAAAACTGCATGAATAATCTTTTAAATATGCTTTTTTATAACATTGCGACTCATCAGTCATTATACTTTTCTGTCAATCCTAAAACCATTTTGGAGTGTTGTAAATAATTAAATATGGCAACAATGCTGGTGACGCTCCAAATAGATATGCTCAGCGCTTGTCTGTCCAGTGGCGTACTATGAAAATTGCGAAAAAAAGCAACAAAAAAAATCAGTTTTTGTGACAGAATCTAAGAAAACAAACTTATGATATGTGTTTGTAAAGGTCACGGGTACCCCCCCTCCAAACCGGGCCCCCCTTCAAAGTTACACCCTGTATATGATTACGGTGATTATCGAAATATTGAAAAGTTTCATATCACTAAATTACCCTGCATATTTAAGGTCGTCCTAAATGACTTTGAAAGATTGAATTTTCAATATAGTTATAGAGAACACAAAAAATATTATTTAATTTTTGTAATTAGGTTGATTAAATAGTGGTGAAGCAAATAATTTACTACACCTAAAATAGAAGAAATTCCTGCTAAATGAATTCTAAAAATTGCTAAATCAATTGAAGAACCTCTATGACTGACATTAGTTGCTAAAGGGATAGATAAACTGTTCATTCTGCTCCAGCCAATTTTTACGTCACTGTTTCAGTTATATTTCAAAATATGTATCGATAATTTACGTGGCGAAACTTGAACTGTTTAATGGATTGGATTGCCAACAAATAGTAAATCCTGAATACCCTCGGTACGCTGAAATTGAATTCTCTTATTTGGTTACACGACAAGGAATGATTTATCCGGTTTCGTGCCGACCGAGCTAGAACGTGGATGCTACATAGTTTGTTTGCTTGACTGGTTTCTGGGTTTGTAGCAAATACCCACGCACGACTAAATGCGATGATACTTTACTCAGCTGTGAATATAATTCACTGGGTAATAATTTCGTGACAGACCTAGATAGGTAATATGAATCCAACTTTCTCACCTGCCAACCTGCCACTTTACATTATATTGTACACAGAGAATAGTATTATCTTGAATGTAGTAATGGAGAATACATAATATAATCTCTAAATAATCAAGCATATTATTTACCCTTTAAAATAGCATTAAAGCGAAGAAATTTTACTTAGTTCAAGATAGGATATGCTACGTAATAGGACACGTTTTTAAAAATTAAATGAATTTGTAAAGCGTGATCTTATTAAGTGCCTACACTAAAGTGGTTTGTATATCTAACCAAAAGAAGCAAGAAACTTACGAAAAAAGTGTCTAAAACTAATAGTTCTACAATAAAAATACTCCAATAACATGCAAAGCTGTTAACGAAATTACAAACTAATTCACAACAAAGGTTAAGTAAAAGCTCCTGCTCTAGTAGAGGTTTCCTAAGAAATCCCTAAAACCGTAACGTACTGGAACGTACGACAACATTGCATCCATTACCTGGTGGTGCTAATCTTAAATTATTATAAGTAGTAGTGGAAGCAGTGCGGCTAGTGCCTCTCGCTTTTCTGTACTTAGTGTTTGTTTGATATTTGCGTACACAAACAATTAATTTATGGAAAATTCAGGTAAAACTATCTGGTTACAAGACGTTTGTACGGTAAACGCGTTTCACAAGCAACGACATTAATTTTGAACACTTATAACTATTTCACATGTTATTCTGTGCTGTGACAAGAGCTGTAGGAAAACCGTTCACACTAAGTATGTTTACTACGTGTACTTGTATTTATTCCCAAGTAGCAATTTATGGCAAAACACGGGTACAATTTTCGTGTGCCTGAATCGTGACGACTCTTTTTGTAGCACTTCTGCCTCTGTTCTAATTGTGTCCAAAATTTTCAAGTTTGTGTCGACACATATCCAACTTATTGTGTCAAAAGGATATGTGTGTCTAAATAGCAACATTTTAAACACATGTATTTAAAATGTGTCTATTTTGTGTCAGTTTGGACTCTTCAAATATATTTAGACACAGACGGGTCGACACTAAATAGACTCAAGTTTGTCTGATTTGTTTCTTAACAAGATTTTCTATTTTGTTACTGAAATGAGTTGAGTAGACATAATAATTTCCATTTGGGTACATTTTAAACATGGAGTGTCTTTATTGTTTCCACCATGTGCCGTACAGACACACATGTATCCATGTAGAAACATTTTACACACATAATTTCCATTTTGATTCTATAATGTATTTAGTTTATCCGGTTAAAGTGTTTGTGTACTTAACATGGCGCATATTATTATGATAAACGTTGATCTGTGATAGTGTTTTAAGTTTTACAGTTACAATATGGTCAAAATAAAAAAGGTGCTACTCCAAAGGTGCACACTAGCACTTACTATCGACGTGTGAAAAAAAGAAATAGACATTACTCAGAGGAAATTGAGTGAATTTATGAGAGCAAGAGCAAGTGCACCATTTCAATTAAACAACAAAAAGGAAAACATTGTACCTATTTTAGTTGGCGATATTTCAGTGAATTTTTTATCTATATGTAGAAACATTACTCTAAATTGTTTCTTCTATTTTCAAATGTGTTGAGATGGACAATTTGGGGGCAAATTTTATTCACATTACGGAAACATGGTTCTATTTGGACACCACCTATAAGTACGCCATATTTCAACAAGTACTTCAACGTGAATGCACTTGACAAAAATGGCGGCCTTTAAAATCTTATTTTAAATTAAAGCTTTTAGGAATTATTTAAGCTACAACTGTACTGAATATGATGTCCTAAATAATAAAATATCATTGGTATTTGATTTTTTGAGAATTACAAAAATATATTTTTTTAACGAAAAAAGGAAAAAACATCGACTTATTATAATTACTTGGTATTTTTAAGGCCTGCTTAATTTTTAGAAGTACCATGTCAACTATTATCGGTAAATAGAAAATAATAATTTCGGTAAAATTGAGAACACCATGTGTCAAATTTGTGGCTCTCATTAGAATATAATAACGAACACATTTTGGAAACAACATGACCACATACCAGGCACATGTAAAATAACTTTTGGACACATAATCGACACATACTTAGGCCAAATTAGGAACAAAATAGACATATTGTGGACACATCAAGGTTCAATTTTAGACACATATTGGAAACGAAAGGCACAATCACAACACATTTTTGAAAAAATTTAGGTATATTTCAGACTCGCTATTGGACAAATTTTAGACCTTATTTAGTACACATTTTAATCACCATTTTGGTTACATTTTCCGCTTATAATGGTCTAAAAGTCGACAATCTGCCTTAAAAATGTGTCGTGTCCAAATTACAGTGTCGACACAGCGTCGACACTTTGTCCAAAATGAGTCGGAAATTGTTACTTGGGTTATGTACAAACATATGACGTGGTAGGTGTGCGACGTTGTCGCATAATCAAAACCTGTTTACTCTCATATACCATTGGTCAGAGAAAATTGTTAAATCAAATATGTTTTGTTTGGTACAATTTATCATACAGCAAAATAAAGGCACTCATATTTCGGACACCCTGTATATTTTAATATTTACCCTTTTTATTAATTTCATTACTAATCTCTCTCCAATATCTGTTGCTGTGGATTTTGTCCTATATAGGTCACCGAAAAACTGATATTTCTAGTCTTTGTCCATTTTTCTGCATACGACCTGCGCGTACAAATAAATTAAATTTGAATTCTGGTAAAATCGGGTTCGCAGCTTTCCGACACTTACCTGCTTCAACCTGCTTTCACTGTGTAAGTGTTCATTGAAAAGTATGTTATACTTTTCAAATGGTGATTAATCTATACACATAAACTTATGAGTTATAGCTGAGGACAAATAATGACGAATAGCGAACAAAGAACGTAGTAAATTATTTTTAGTTTCGGAAGTTTACAAAAATTTATCAGGGGAAATTTTTGGTTTATAAAAACTAAAAAGTAAACTAGTCAGGATGATATGGTAGTGGTATTTGTAGCAGTACCTTATCATCAATTATAGTCTTATTCAAATTTATTTTCACGCGATTATAAAGATATGGCGCATAATTTCTCAAACGAAGAACTTATGGACATACTAAATACTGGCATAGCGCATTAAAATTCAGTGGTTGCAGCTTTTTATGCCCGAAGCTTTCCCCAAATATACAATCCGAGACGTGAAATCTTTTTACATTTGGATAAATAAATAATACCAATTTGCGGCCGAGGCCTGGGCAACATGGCGGAGCCTTTAGACTTAGGCACAATTTGCTTAAGTCTAAAGGCTCCCAAAATCTCGTGAACGAGATATTAAATGCCGTCGAGGAGCAGCCTGGCATAAGCACCAGGAGAATTGCAGAGCAATATGATGTCACAATCCAGTTTGGCCAACGTTAAGGCATGACTTACTCTACCAATATCACGTGGAGCGGGTACAAGCCTTACTTCCAAAGGATCTTACGGTTTGAGTGAACTTTTGCGTAGTAGTTGTTAAATCAGAAACACTTAAAACACAATCTTTACCATGAACATTTTAGTTACGAATGAGGCAATTTTCACACATAATGGTATACACAATTTCCACAACAATTATTATTGGGCAATGGAAAATCCGCCTTTTACTCGGCGAACACACTCTTGACAACGATTTTGCGGTAAATGTGTAAGTTGGAATTGTGAATGACGTACTTATATTGGCCATTTCATTCTGGAAAATCTGGTTATTTACATTTTTTTTTTGTAATAATTTGATAGACCGAGAAGGACCCAATTGCGTGGCCTCCTCGATTGCCTGACCTAAATCCGCTTGACTTTTATTTTTGGAGTCGCATAAAAACTATGGCGTATGTTCCCGAAGTTAGCACTAACCAAGAGTTGCAAAATCGCATGTGTTGTAGCTGAGGCAATTCAAGTACAGCCTGGTTTGCGCCGTGCGTGTGAGGACTCATTAGTCGCGTCAAATTAGCATTTCACTTGCAACTTTTTGCGAAGAGGTCCGATTGAGATGCGGTTTTCTGCAAAATGTTCATGGAATTGTTTATAACAAAAGGTACATCTAACCTCTGTACGCTCGCAAATTTTTAATTGTTTATTTAACAAATGACCCATTTTTGTTGAACATATGGCAAATGTCACACACGATTCAACGAAAATGTCTGAAAAATGTTCTCTCGGGGGTTTTCGAGGTCCCTTTTCATCACTTTGGTGTTAGCTTTATTATTTATTGCTAAATTGTTGTAACTGGGCTAATTAACAAATTAAAAACTCCACCCCCGAAATCACTAGAGAACCGGAATTTTTTCCAGGATTTCTGGCTTATTAAGGCAAACCATCGGCACAAAATGTTTGCAAATATAATTGTTTATTGTTCGATTGTTGCAACCTCGCTAATTAACAAATTAATAACTCTACTCCCGGAATCACTAGAGAACCGGATTTTTTCCGGGATTTCTGGCTTTTTAAGGCGAACCATCGGCACAAGAGTTTTGCAAATATAATCATTGTTCAATTGTTGATTCAAAACTGCTTGTACAATTTCGAACTATTCTCTATGAACGTCTCTGTATTTTCACACGCGTATGAGCAATTTTTCGGAAACATAAGGGTTTTTCAGGTTGAGCAAAAAATTTGGGCAACAATCTCCAAGCGATAGTATCGACCGGGTCTACAACGAATCGTTGGGAAGAAGTTCAAAGTCTCTTACGCTCGTCAGACGAATTATTAATTTGTTAATTAGCCAGGTTGTAACAATTGAACAATAAACAAATATATTTGCAAAACTCTTGTGCCGATGGTTCGCCTTAAAAAGCCAGAAATCCCGGAAAAAATCCGATCTCTCTAGTGATTCCGGGAGTAGAGTTATTAATTTGTTAATTAGCCAGGTTGCAACAATTGAAACATAAACAATGACGTGCAACAACCTTGTGCCGATGGTTCTCCCCATGATCCCAGAGTTATTGCAAAAAAATCTGGTTCTCTAACGATTCCGGGAGTAGAGTTATTAATTTGTTAATTAGCGAGGTTGCAACAATCGAACAATAAACAATTATATTTGCAAAAATCTTGTGCCGATGGTTTGCCTTAATAAGCCAGAAATCCTGGAAAAAATTCCGGTTCTCTAGTGATTTCGGGGGTGGAGTTTTAATTTGTTAATTAGCCCAGTTACAACTTTTTGGCAATAAATAACAAAGCAATAAATAATAAAGCTAACACCAAAGTGATGAAGAGGGACCCCCCGAGAGAACATTTTCCAGACATTTTCGTTGAATCGTGTGTGACATTTGCCATATGTTCAACAAAAATGGGTCATTTGTTAAATAAACAATTAAAAATTTGCGAGCGTACAGAGTTTAGATGTACCTTTTGTTATAAACCAATCCCTGAACATTTTGCAGAAAACCGCATCTCAATCGGACTTCTCCGCATAAAGTTGTCCATTTTCACTATTTTCATGCTAATTTGACGCCACTACATGGATTCGACTCAACTGTGTATTGAAAATCACAGAAATAACTCAACAGTTACTATGATAAATTAAATGCATTTTTAATTTTATGAAATATACGTTCTTCTATTTTTATTTTAAATAAATTGGTACGTAACTGAAAAACATTTAGGTTTAGAATCACCCTATATTATACGATAGATGAATTTACATAACTAGCTCCTTCGTAAATTTTATGTAAACACGGTAATAGTGAAAATGTCAGCGGAAGCTTTTAAAGTTGTCAGATCATCACACTAGATGGTTTATTGGTTCAAGAGAAGCAAATACACACATCAAATGGCGTTACTTGAATTTTGTACGTTGTCTTAACATAATATATTAATAAAAAACAGACAAAAGCAATTTGTTTGTGGAAAACGCAGAAAAGATTTGCCCACTTGTCCATTTAGACATCATTGCCTTTTTAAAATTGCAACTGTAAGTTGAAGAAAAATGACAACTTTTTGATCGGTCATTTCAGGGCAACTTTACTGGCTTCTACTAGTTAACTTTACTAAAATATTTCAGTGAGATTCAGCCTAATGAAGCCCAGTCCTAACTATCCTCTTCTCAAAGCTAACTGTATCTTTACTATTATCATCTATATGATCTAAAATAGTTTAAATAAAAATATGTGCTTCCTTTTTTTGTCACGATTATTGCTATATACGAATGAGTAGTCATTCACCCCAAAACTGTTCAGTTATTGGCAACAGCCTTGTATACCCAATTTAAGAATAAGCGTCTGTGGTACTTCTTCTTTTCTAAATAAACTACGGTTCAACACCTTTACTAATGATCACCCTATACATTAAGTAGAACGTATATATCGATTAACGCCCAACGGAAAATCAGAATGGTTCTGATATGATATCGTTTATATTTATTAATGTCTTAGGGTATTTATGGATGTATTAATGGACAAATGGGATAGAGTTATAAATATATTTGTTTACCGCTGTTGTTCAATCCATTTATTGTCAGATTGAATAACGTCGTAAACTGTAAGCTTATACTATATAAATATACGTCGTGAATATAACAAATGACAATCATTTTCTTCTGTAGTAATAAAGTATGACATATTATTACTTTTCAAAAGGTAATAAATCCTTTCAATACTAATATGATTTAAATTTTTGTAAATTAGAGAAAATCGCCGTACATATAGATAATACTAGATATATTAAAAAGTGAAAGCTGAAATACAGAAGGTGAAACAATCACCAGTGGCATTATATATCTATAGTCGAGTTCGAAAAAATAATAGTTGTGAAGCAAGGAATCCTGAATAGATTCAAATTGTCAGAAATTTTCGACCAGTAAAGTTATGAATTTGTTTTCAGTAAACATCGTGCGCTTCAAATTAACTGAACATAAAATGTTTACACTATTATTGTCACGTTTACCTACTTCAATATAAAAAGATCAGACTTGGAAGGCACTTAAGTTGAATTAGATCCTAGATGTGATGTCAACTTATACATGTTAACATCGAACAATATGACTGTATGTAGATTGCCGTTAATAATAATTATTTTTTTAATGATTAAATCAATAAAAATAGTTAATATATTTCGGACTTACCAGACATTTTTCCGTAATTATAGAGATATTAGGACTTACCTGCAAAAATAAATTAATATTAATAATTATTATAACTTCAGAACTATTTATTTCATAAACATAATAAAATTTTAAGAGATTAGCCTGAAACGATCGCACTGCGATGTCCGTTACTTTAACACCCTGGTCCTGATCGTACCATTACGAGGTGGGTTGATTCTTAACGTGGACGGGACAGATTGAGTCCTCCCGCTAGAACTGTGTAGAAAATTCGAGACGTTTCCAAATTTTTAATTTGGAATATTTAACAACATAAAAGCTAGCATTTTATGGACAAAAAATCGCATGGAAGGAAGCACAAAGGAAATGTTCATACCATCGTAAGTCTAAACTACATAATGCTGAAATTGAATTATTTCCTTTAACTTTTGGAGGAAAAATGCACTAGAGAACAAGATTCTCCCTTGAAATACCGTAAATTAATTATACCTTTTTCATATGCCATAGGTGAGATCACCTACGAATAAACCCTGGCTGTTCATTCTCTGTCATAGTCATAGTCATTAAATTACACCTGAAAAATCTACAGGGTGCCCCACAAAGTATGTTAAAAACTTTTGATGGTAGTAGTATATAAAAAATATAATTGTACACCTTTTGTTGTCATGAAAATGAGAAAATGAAAAATAAATTTCTAATCTATCACATAAGATTAATTCTAGTCACGACAGTTGTTACTGGTTGTTTAAAAATGAGTTCTAATATTGATTACTTAAATAGTAAAGCAGAATCGCGATTAATACTGCAGAAATCGGAAAGCCCTTATAAAGTAGAATACGACATGTTCATCAAATGGATGGAAGAATAAAAGGTAACAAATATAGATGAACGAGAAAGGGTTGATTTAAAATCATTTGTGAAAATGCATACATTCATGAAGGCAATTATTAAGAATGATGTAGCCAATAAGTTTTTCACAGATGCATCGGACATTATGCATTTATTTTGAAGGTATCTTTGGCTCTTCTAGAAGATGTGAATCGTGCGACTACACTTAAGGTAGGCGCTCACTACGGCGGGGCGGATCGGGTCGGGCCGCAACGCAAAAATCCGTCGCGATCGGTTTACATTTGTTCTTGTGGGAAAGCACTCACTAAAGATGGGACGGAACGGATCGGAACGGGTCGCATCAGCGGATAGCCAGCTGAGTGTATTTTTCCGCCTCTCCGGCCTGACTCTCTCCGTTCCGTCAAAGTGAGCGATAGATTATTGACGCCGAAGACGGATTTTAACTACCTAGTTGAAAATATTATTGGTAAGTAAAATAAATCATTTTCTTTACAAATTGAATTTGGGTAATATGCTTAGTTTTAAATTATTTATTGGAGAAGTGAGGTTAAGGGTTTCGTAATAAACTAATAAATAAGTTGTGATTTGTTTACTGATTTTTTTTTCTTATAACGTTAAAATTTGTTTGTAGATTTTGATTGCATGATTCTTTGTAATAAAATGGATGAGGAATTGCTTATTTCTATGGTTGCTAATTATAGAGCTTTATGACCTGCAACATCCAAAATATGACGACAACCAGAGAAGAAACAATATTTGGGAAGAAATTGGTGGTGTATTAAAACAGTCAGGTATGGTCAACATAAAAGTTATTTATTTTTGGTTGAACAAAAATGATACAAATAACTCCCTATCTTTGTTTTCATCTTGAAATGCTGGTCAATTGCCAGCTTACTGATCCAGTTTGTGAAACAAAATATTTTTGAAAATGTTCTCGATTTCTAACAGCTTCTTAGGCAGGATGATATCCGACATGAGGCAAAGCCTGAAATGTTTGTAGATTTTTTGTACTCTCGTCTAAAGTATCTTCTTCATCCCAGTTGCGCGAATCGTTGGTCAAAAAATTATGAAGGCAGCATGTAGCTAACACTATCTTATTAATATGATATGGGTACATTGATATCCTTCTTTCATAAATTCTAAATCTCCTGACCAGAATACCGAAGGCATTTTCGCTAACCCTTCTAGCTCTACTTAAGCGATAATTAAAGATTTTTTCCGTCGTTATTGGTAAGCTGATTCCCTGGAAATGGTCTCATTATATTTCTGGTGAGGGGGAAATGCTTCATCCGCCACTATCACATACGGTAATTTTAAATCGGTTCCAGAAATCGTTTCATCATTTGGCAAATTCAACTTTTGATTACTTAATGCCTTGCCAAAGTTGCTCTGGCCATCTGATTTTTTTTCCAAGTCCCCTACGTCGACAATAATAAATCGATAGTCAGCATCAACTAGTGCCAGTAATACTATTGAAAACACTTTTTATAGCAAAAATAAAGTGAACCACTGTTTGGCGGAGCTTCTATTATTATATGTTTTCCGTCCAATGTACCCACACAGTGAGAAAAATTCCATTTTGTATTAAATCCCGCTTCTATTTCCCTCCATTTTACCTCCGAAGGTCCTGGCATTACAGTGGGTGTTAATTTTTCATAGATTAAGGTGCATGTTTCATGAACAATGTTTCTCACAGTAGTCTCGCCCATACGATAAGAAAAAGCCATAGATTTAAATGAATTTCCGTTTGCCAAAAATCTGAAACAAAGATCATTATTTTTAGCGGATAAATGCAGAGAAAAATGGAAGAGGCTTCGTGATAATTACAGAAGAGCAAAGAAACTTAGGCAAACTAAAAGTGGTTAGGAAGCAGTAAAACAGAAGAAAATAAAGTACAAAGATATGTTGTCGTTTTTAAATCCGTACGTCGAATCAGAATATGAAACGGAATCAAACATTACTGATTCACCTGGGATTCCGTCAGAGAGAGAAGAAGCAGAAGAAGGCGACAAATCTCAAGAAATAAGCGAAACTAATTCGGTAGCTTCTTCGAGCAGCAATACCACTTTAGGAAAACCTTACCAAAGGAATAAAAAACAAACAATTTTTGGAGATAGCGAATCCCAATCGCGAACAAGCAGTTTGTTTGAAAAATATATAGAAAAAAAATACTGTAACAAACCCATTTCTAATGACACAATTTTAAATTTTTTTTCAAATTTAGGAGAAACTGTTAAAACTTTTCCGGTACATATACAGATCAATGTAAAACGCCAAGTTTTTCAAATTGTAAGTGAAGCAGAAGAAGAAGCATTATTTTACAAGAGCAATAATAATACAATATGTTACGATCAGATTCAGTAGCCTCAGTACAATCACACATATCTTCTGCACAATCTGTATATCAACCAAAGCATCAATCATTATCTCAGCCACAAACATTAATAGTCAGAAATCAGTACAGTAACAACGGACATCAAACTCCAATAAGGGACACACAATCACAAGTACATACAGAAGAACAACATGTACTTAATAAATTTTTAACTTTTCAAAACACGCAAAATTAATAATTATAAGGTATACTTACTAATTATCTTAGTAAATTTAAGTTCATAGAATAATATTTTGGTTTATGTATTACGTACTTATGTATATAAAATATATAATGATACTATTATTAATAAAACTTACCTTAAACAAATAGCTAAGCGTTCCTTTGGAGTTATTGACTATCTTAGCCTTGTGTTTTGTTTTTGTAGATCTTCTTTGAGAATATTTAGTAACTCATTGAATTTATCAAAAGACATTCGAAAGTACGCAGAAAACTTTTTTTCATCGTTAATTAAATCATTAAAAAGTGTATGAAATTTTCCAAATCGTTTTCTTTTAGCACATATGTCATGAATACACCTTTTTTGCGTTTAACTTTTTTTTTCTCTTCTTCTTCAAAACACATTTGAAAAAGAAACAACTCCTCGTCGGACGGTCTATTTCAAAAAAACAAACTGATATAAAATGCGATCCGCCTCAATGTGCTTTGCAACACTTATTTAAACCGCCCCGATATGCAATGCGTCCCGATCCGCCCCGCCGTAGTGAGCGCCTACCTTTTACATGACATCACGGAAGAAGGAAACGTATTTCTTATTAGTATCCGACCCGCTAAAACACTGAAGTTTCGACGTTTTACTGTTGCCAACAGTGATGGAATTAGTTATGTGCGTTTGCTGAAGTAGTATTTATTATTGCGTCTACAAAATCTAAGTACAGACAGAGTTTTCTTACGGCATGATAAGGGGAATTGATTGGTATTAATACATTTGGATCAGGTTCCTTGCAAATTGTACATGCGTTTCGACGTATGTCCACTTCCACTACCATTATGACAAACAGTGACCAAATCCAACGACAAGTAGAATGGAAATCGGCAGCTTTGGCGACTGCTTACGTTGAAAAGATTATTAGCAATAAGAAGAATGCTTCAAACATTATTGGGGGTGCCATTAATGGAAGTGCAACCTCACTGACTTCCGAGATAGTAGTATTAATTTGAACACTTTCCTCCGATTTAAAAAAGTATTAATATTTCAAACAATACCAACTATACTTTTCATATTTATTTAAAAAATTAAGATTGATGAGTATGTGGATAAAGCTTTTGAAACATTTGTTAGCAATATTTCATTTGACGTTACAAGGTACTCCTGTCAGATTAATAATTAAAAAGTGATGGTAACTTTAAAATGTGCGCGTTTTTTTAAGTTCTATTTAAAAACACTGAAGCGTGCTTTAAATAAGCAAAATAGGGTAGTAATAAAAAAAACTACTTCCGTAGTTGCACCGTTTTGAGGTATATAATTTGAAAATGGGGCGTTTAAAAGATTATGTTTATTAGAGTTTCTAGTCATATTCTTTTATGTACTATCATTACCGAAAGGTTGTAACATCCTTTATGGAGCAACCTGTATAACAAACAGACACGGTTAGTTGTGCTGTGCACTTTCTGTCACAGCCGACAGGACATGAGTGCACGATATATAAGTGTCTACAAGAGAGACATTTACATCTCGCGGACTCATATCCTTTTGTCGGCTATGACAGACAGCAGTCAGGGCTACTCGTCAATGGTATGGCATACTGATGAGAGATAACAGGCTGAAATCAATATATATCTGGTAAAACCGCCGAGAATTAGCTGTCTGTTTTTCAATTGTAATTCAATATTGGTTGAGGCATTTAGCCCTAAGAGAAGTTGTTTCATGAAATTCCGCTTTTTCAAATATCAAAATCGCCGATGACGATACACATCGAGGCATTCTTAGCACCCATAGTTTAGACTAGAGGATCGTTCTTTGCTTGTGCCTGTATCTAGCCTGTCCAGCATAAAGTAGCCGTAACCACAAACCCACAAACCTAGAAAAAATATAGACTGTGGCAGTGTCATATTGCCGGCGACCGCAAATTCATGGCTGCCCTAAAAGGTCCAAATCGCTAAAACTTGGTTCTTATGCCAATTTACGTTGGTTGTATTGTAGCGTGAAGCTCATTTGTTTACTGTGATTGGTCACATTCATGTCACATTCTTTAATGACATTTAAAATGACAGCAAGTTAGTTAATTTCAGATTGCAATGCAGTCATCATATTTACACAACTGCCAACATAAAGCAACTAAAATATCCATTTTCTGGACCGTAGGTCCCTAGAAAACGCGGCACCTGTCACGTGACCTATATCATGAACCGACGCAGTCTATATTTTTTCTAGGTTTGTGCACAAACCCCACCAATACCTTATATTTCTCTAAAGCAAAGTTGTATGTTTATTTTAAATAAACTGTACCTTAATTTAATTGGTAGAAATCAATCAAAATTTAATTTTTCTGTAGATCAAATGAAGTCTGAATATTTCTTTGCACCAAAATAATATTTATTTATTGTCCTAACTTTTATAATACTCCAAATTTCAAACATGTTGTTCTGATGATGTTTGATGCAATCATAGAACCTTATAATTTTAGGGCAGCGATATGTCGAAATAGTAATAAAAATATCAAAACTTCTTCAAAGTAATAATCATAGTTCATGTCCAGATTAGATAAGTTATTATAATTAGAAAATAAGGAACATGAATACTTAATGAGAGTGCGCTTTGACGCACCATCGGTCGGCCTTCCTCAAAATGAAAACCCACCCGAGATGATATTACGGAACTTATCCCGACACCCACTACTGAGTCATAAATAGATAGATCTGAGGTTAAACTATCAAAAAACGCCGACAGCGTATGTATATGAGAAACGCGTGGTCCATCTCTGCAAGAAAACATCAAACGAAGTAATCCAGTTGGCTAATACTTGATTGCCGGCAGGACAGTGGGTGGCCTCTTTAAATCTAATCTATATTAAAAATCAATTAAGTCGCATTAGAATTTTAAAGACGTTAAAGCATATTATAAGAGTTTTATCGAAGTCGATGTCTCGAACATCTTAGATTAGATTTTAGTTTATGTGGAATTAAGCCTAAATTCAAGACGTCCCACCGTGAGTCTACATTAAATGTAGGTATTTAAGAAACTCGAAATAAGAAAAATGCATTTTCTTTTCAAAGATGTCCGACACTGTTGACCTCAAAACAAAAGGTTTGTTTTGGTGTTGATAGTGAACTGTTCTAGAACAATTCAAAATAGCTGCTGAGAATACAGATACTATTTAGAACTGTTCTAGAGATCGTTCAAATTCGAAACTGAAACAGGCTTAAATTATTTTTAGTTACACTGAAAGTAGACATAACCTTGCTTCTTTTAACTAGAATATGGATACCTTATATTTCTTTTCTATTTCAGATTCTACATTTAATATCAAGACATCTTTGTTAAATATATCTAACATGTATTAAATTCAACATGTTTCAGCTATTTTAAATGGATATTGTAGTTTATTTTACCTTCTTTCAAGAAAATCAAAAATAACTGGTAGTGATAGTCGCAAATAATATTGCACACACTTCATGGGACGCATTTGCAGACTTTATCCAAACTAGCACGAAAGTAACACTAACTGAGACTGAAACCTTCAATGAGTAACTATTACGTAACCGCATACAACAAAGTTACAGTCACTGCTACGTATTTTCAACTTATCCTGGTAACTTTACAGTTATGTGACTTCAAAGTAGCTCTTTTAGTTTTCGGGACGTCTTAGTTACCAGTGAGACGAATTTTTTTCAGAGCTTAAAAGTGGTAAATGATCGTAACAACGACTCACTTATGTTACTAATATTACTTCAAAGTTTCAATCACTTTCAAGTAGCTTTGATAGTTACTGCGACGTTTAGGAAATCTTAATTGTTTGTTTAAAATTGTGAAACTTATGAGTATTAATTATTAGTCTGCTACTTACACACCCATTAAGCACGCACAGCAACTGCAAGTGCGTGCCACCTTTTAAATTTACCATGAAGTAAATTTTACTGTAGTTTCTCAAAACTGTCAACGTACATGTTCGTCATTGTGTGCCTATTCGATACGTGTGAAGTGAATATATATCTTTTTATAACTATTGACTTTGCGCTAAGTATGGACATTAAAGATCATATAAACCTATATCTATACTAAATTATAAACTTTAGACTCAAGATTGGTCAAAGCATCCCAATAAATCCACCGGACAAAATATGCAACAGAGGTAACAAGTAAAGCAACAAAGAGATAAAGAAATGTAATATAAAAAAATAATGCAGAGATAACTAAGTATTCAATTACTACTAAAAAATACAATTCAAGGAGTGTGTTTAATGTCAACGTCGGGCGTACTGCGTTCAGACTAACCAACAGTAATAATGTTACTAATAAGTGGTAGTGGAAACTTTGCACATACATTGTATAGTAGTCACAACTTGATTACTACTTTAAAATAACTCTACAACCTTGTTCCATACTTTGTAGTAATTATAACTTGAAAGTTAAATATTAGCAGAGAAGTTGAAGTTCCGTAAAATATATTCACGGAACTATAACGTCGCTGAAACGTGGCCGTACAAGTTCTGGAAACGATACCGGAATGTAGCAGACACTAACAAGTTATTCCCCATTTTCATCGTAGGCACGTTCCCATTGGAACGTTTGTATTACGTACCCATGGCTAGTGGCAAAAGACTTTAAAGTACCTACAATATTCGCAGCTACGTTCCAACGACTAATTATATTAGTTGAGTAAGCCAAGGTTCTTCATTTCAAAAAAGAATTTAAGTCAATCCAAGTAAACCTTGGATTAATTCCCCTTTAATTAATGAAGTTTAGCATAAACATCAGCTATGGAAGTATAAGCGCACAAGAAGTCCTGACGACTACCGACAACTCCAAATATTATCGGAACATTTAAAACATTGGAGCAGGCAGGAGAACAAAACGGCGGGTTGAAAGGATCATAATTTTTTTATCAATATATAAGGTCCTGTATCTCAAGGAGGGTACAAATTCCTCTACTTAGAACGCCAAATGGCGAGTGCTATAACTTATCCTTGATAGAATTTTCTTCAGCTTACGGAACCATAGGATGTAGTTTCAGCAGTAGACTCGTTACCTAGAAGCGATTGTTCTCTGACTTTTGACAACATTTCTCCAAATATTTTAAATGAATCCTATCACAGTTCTAACAGTTGTATTTTTACTTGCCACAACTTTTTATATAGACTCAAGTTTTGTTCATTATTGTAATAATAAGTAAAATGCCACAACTTTTTATAGACTCAAGTTTTGTTCATTTAAAATGTAGTATACTTGTTTTGCATTCAATAAGGAAACTAATCCCTCATTTTCGCTTGTATTATTTACTGAAACCGTTGCCTGAAACTGTGGTTACCTCCACCAAATGATCTTTTTCAGAGTCGTCGAAAATTTGCTTGATCTCGACAATATTCTGATGTGGAAAGAGCAACTTCCCCGATTACTTACCTAACTCTTTAAATGCAAAATTGTTTTACAAATACTTGGTAGTCTGTAAGTAATGTTCCATAGTGACATGCTAGATTTTTACCTCAAAATATTGCGATGGAAGCCAACATACTTTAATAAAATATTATTGTTTTCGTGAAAAAAAAAGATATATCATTAGCCCTAGAAATGAACCATTTGCGAGAAAATCGCATTTCAACAATCTGCTACATATTTCATCACAGGAAGTTTTATCAATTAGACAAAATCATTGTGAGTTAATAATAATTTAGAATTGTATTTATCACTTTTTGGTCAAAATCAATAATTAAACAAAACAATACAATAATTTCACAAATTTGCAAATGAGAGATATGACTGCTGTTTATTGTCAACAAAATTTCAATGGACCAGCTGCGAAACGTGAATATTGTTGAAGATTTCCAAATAGAATGTTACAAGGTAATCGACCGTTTCAAAATACAGAGTGTTAAAAAAAGAGTGTAACATATTTCAGGACGTAATAGTGTGAACCAAAATAAGCAGAAAAGTCTTAATAAACATGGGTCCGAAAGGTAACGGTTGCGGAGATATGGATCACTATTCGTTTTACAAACATTTTATTTTATTAGGAATAAACCGACAAAGGAAGCTTTTAACAAACAAAAAACAAAGTTACAGAAGATGTTCAAAGTGCCCTTCATCAATTTCCAAGCAGGCACGACATCTTCGTCTCAACGATATTCGAACTCTTTCGAAAACACCCTTGGTTTGTATTTCTTGACACTTTTGATTAATCCGTAGCTGCAGCTCTTCCAGGCTATTTACAGGAGTACCATTCACTAATGTCTTCAAATATCCTCAAACAAAGAAATCCACAGGGTTCAGATCAGGCGATCTTGAAGGCCATAAAACAGGTCCGACCTGGCATTTATCCGCCGAGGTATTTTCAATATAAAAGATAGCCATGGTTCGAAGTTGAAAATCCTCATTTAATCCGAGAACAACACTTTAGAAAATTACTTTATTGATCTATTGGATGCGTTACCTCTGAATTTGAGGCAAAATATGTGGATCATGTAAGATGACGCCCGCCTCATTTTACTCATCAAGTAAGAATATATCCTTACCAATATTTTCCCGAACGTTGGATTAACCGTGGTAGTATGTTTCTTTGATCGCCACGTAGTTCATACTTAAACCTTTTAGATTTTGATGTGTGGGGACAATGAAAAGAATTGTTTATAACTATACTAAAAATATTTTTTACTGTTTAAGAAAGGTATTTTAAGCTAATATATATCAAATCTCCTACAATTCCTATCAAAAGCTAATAAGAAGGAATATATGGGTAGATATTGTGGGTGTATTTCAACGCAGGTTGGGGCTTTTGTCCACTGAGTAGTTAGTGTCACACAATATTGTTAATACCTGAAAATATATGAAAAAATACTAAAAAATACTAGCGCATTATAAACCTTTCAGTAACTTTTTTTTAATCCAATGATATTATTTAATATGAGATAATATTTCATGAATATTTCCTTTTTTCCCTTACGAAATCAGTTTTTGACTTGTTACCCCTTGATCAAATCAGTTTTGTTTAATTTGATTTCCCCTTCAACTGATTTTGTCAATAACATTTATTAACTTGATAATTTGTATTATAATATGTTCAGAAAAAATAATGTTTAATTGCCAAAATTAATGTTTTTCTTAGCGTACACTACGATAAAATTTCCTTTAATGAAATTGCAGCGTTGAAATGCGATTTTCTCGAAAATAGTCAATTTCTAGGCCTAATGACAAGTAGATATAGGCACTTACTTTTTTTAAGAAAATAATGTAGGTTTAAGATTTTTTAATAAAAAAAGCGTTAACATAACGGGTAAAAAAGATAACAGATTATAACTTCTTGCATTCAAAAACATCTACTTTCAAATTTTTACGTTCATAATACATTCAAACACGTTATAATTATTACGAAAATTCAAATTTTAAATTTTAATTTTGACACCCTGTACCTTTTTTATTATCAAAATTTTATTACATGTTAGATCCAAATATAATATTTTGAATTAAAAAATTTATTTTCTGGACCATTACTTACAGACCACACTGTATACAAGAAAAGGTGTTTGCAAAAATTAACCCATAGTGATTGATTAAACATATTATTCATTATATCAACTGTTTTCTAAAATCAGGAGAGGAACAAGGACAGAACATATATAACCCCACTGAGAAAATTTTCGCAAACTTCAAACTTTAAATGAGGAAATTAAAAGACACATTAGTAATCCGCTACAATTTCAGTAAATATTTGTCAAATTATGTGTTATTATGATAAATCAGTTTTTAATAGATTTGAGTTTCATTTTTACTGAAAAAATAACTACATAAGTCAAACAATTAAGATATCTTTTTTTGTAACTGCTATTTTACTTTTAAATGGGGTCTCTACTATAATAAATATCGTCAAATGTGAAAACAATATTTATATTAGAGGTCGGTATTCTGTAACTGAAGGTTTGTAATAATTAGTCAGAATATGTAATAGAAAATCCTTTGTGTGAATTCCCAGTACTAAATCTTCCTGTTTGTATTAAACCTTTTTAAAATGAAAATCGATCTAAAACAATCCATAGCCCAGATAAGCGACATAAAAATAATTTATTATGTTAAAGATTAAGATAAAAAAAGAGGGGTTTAAGTGTTCATAAATTTACTGCATAGTATCTTATCAAAAAGTATGCCGTTGACAAAAATGCAATAAAAAATATGTAATTCTTAGAAAAGAGACAGTTATAATTTATAATTCTACGTAAATGATATCCAACGAATATGTATTATATATTTAAGGGGATCTTGCGGAACAAAAAATTTGGTTATTATTTTGGTCAAGGGCAATTTATACATGTTAATTTGTTTTTGCAGAACACGAAATAAGAAGTGAAATGCTGTTTACTTCGACATTTAATAACACTGAAAGATTATGACTTCATCTAATATTAACAAAAGTATGTTTTAAATTCAGTGTGATTCAATAATGCAATACTATTCAGAATGTTCCATTAATCTTTATTTATCAAAGTAGGGACAGCAAGTAAGTAATAAGTTAGTAAGTGCAACTTAACAACAACTTAAAAAATGCGATAATATACCTACAGATAACCCATAAAAAATAACATACACGTAACTTCACAAAACATTTTGTATATTACTGCACTTTGAGATTTGTGGTTCGATTTAACATGACTATACAGGGTGTAAGTGCTAACAAGTTTAATGGGTAAGCTTTTGGTGAAATGTAAGACGAGTCTTTTATGTAATATTTTTGAAAAAACCGTTCCCTCAAAGTTTACCAAAAAGAGGGAAATATTTGATTTGTTTTAACATTATCTACTAATATGACCGCAATTTTTAAAATATTTTCAACTCTGAAGTAGTTTTGTAAGGGGTTAAATATTGAGGGGAGGTTTTCTTTCAAAAGCCCCCCTTAATTTTCATCAAAGAATCACCCCTTAAATTTTTTCGTACTTATTTAGATACATAGAAGACATTCTAAATACGCGACGGGTATATTGAGATATGGCTAATGTTATAGAAAAATCTTATAGATAAATGTTGCTTAATAGTATATTCGCGTCAAGAATTCAGACGTCTTACGTCACGTCACGGCTGACGTTAGACATTTGTTTTTATTGTCAACGTAATTTTCGATATTTGGCCGCGCTAAAAACAATCCTTTTTTGCAATTAAGTGCAATATATAATGCAAACTTTTAGTGTAGTATATACTTTTATTACTATCAGTTCCAGTTTCTTAAATATTTTGATGAAAATATAATGAATTATTCATTTGTTCGTATGACGTAAGTCGTCTGAATTCTTGTCGTGAGTATACCAGTGTCCCGTCAGTATTAGAACAGTATTTTGTACAGCCCTAGGAATTGGTTGTTGTCTTGATGTAAATAAGACATTTTGAAAAAAAAAACAAAGCAAGACGCGAGTATATCTATGCAAATGAATTGAAAGATTGAAATTTATTTTTCTCTGAAACGTCCAACAAGTTTACTTTTCATATAGAATGCCACTGAAAATTTTATAAATAAGTCATCATTTCCGATTAATTTTTATAAAAAGATCCCGAGATTAAAGTTTTACAGCTCACTGTTTTTTTATTAAAAATAGAAAACAATTCCTTAATGCATTTACAAGATATGCCTGAAAATAACTATATTTTTTCAATTTCAACAATCTATACAGGCTGTCTCCATGTCGCCATGTACCTGCTTATTTTAAATGGAATACTCTGCATATTTAATCAAAAACTGTAGTAGAATTTTACTCTATCAATATAATCATATACTATCTTTGAATTTTTCTGTTATTGACGATTTTTGTAATAAGTTGCAAGCTTAAAAACAACCAAGCAAATGATGGCATATGACATATTGGTTGTTCTGTTTTTGAATAGATAGATAGAGGGTAAAATTTTATCACACTTCTTGATTAAATATACTGGCCATTTAGAAAAACCAAGTTTTGGCGGTTCGAAGTGAAGCAAATTCGACAATATATTTTCAACGCATTGTGTAAAATTAAACAGTTTTTAAAATATCTGATAGGTATCTTCCTATATCTCTTTCACATATCAATCAATACTTCAATTTGCATTATGTAAAAAATATGCAGTTTTGAATTAGACTATCGAAAAGCAACTTTTTTGGATAGAGTATATAACAATATTTATTTTTTTTTGTTATAAAAGTGATTTGAGTCAACGAGTTTTGATCGTAGCATGTTCAATGTACTCGTATGCATTAAATTTGTCAGGTCAATTTTTGAAATCAACTTTTTTCTAAAGATTATTATATTACACACACACACACACAATGTAAGTAAAAATTTAAAATATCATAAAAGTGCCGCTGTTAAGTGCGTAATCCAGACTAAATAAATGAAACATTACACACGGACAGTATTGCGACTATTCCAGTTGACCATATGCATTGCATACTTTATATCCGCAAACACACGGCAATACCACAGCTTAAATAACAATCAGCTCACAGACTCTACGGCGGCACCTTTGAAGTATTAAAACGTGAAAATTTGTCCTTGAAGCTTGTTCTCTCTCTGTCTTTTGGGATACAAGTCAGGACCGGATTAAAAATAGTTGCCCAATTTAGAAAGTGTTTTAACTGCACTGTGTACCTACTTGAATTTCAAAATATTTTTGTTTTTGTTTTACTAAAATATAGATATAGGAAATGTTACCTAAATTTGGGAGCTTGATTAATATAAATACCACACCTACGTGGATCCATTATTAACATAAAATGTACAATTACTTTTCAAAGTACGTATAGGTAATTTATTAACATTACGTTGCTAATGACTAAAAGAAAACAAAACAAAAGTGAAACTTATTAAATTAAAATTTGAAACAAAAATGTTTTCATTGTGTTCAACTTTCTGCCGTACTCTATATAATACCTGGATTATTTTCCAAGACATTAGTTTGGCATAAAACCATATCCTGAAGAATGTTTATGTTAAGGGTGACTAGCATGGGCAGGGAATAGGTATGATCTGAAAAATATTTAGAACTTCCCTCAAGTGAAGGAAATAATGTAGGAACTGCATTTTTATTGGGAAAATGATTCGTAAACATCCTGGGTTCAAAATGATCCTCACACACCCGACTACTGTTATCCACACACGGCACAAACATGTCCTTCCCTTCTTTCACTCATCATGATAAATAACAATAAACACAAAGTAACACAAATAGAACACAAGACGGCCCTGGTCCTATGTGAAAGGTTGTATCCCAATATGGCGGCATGCGCGAAGATCTGCGCGAGACGTTCCCGGTCATAGGAGTCTGTGAGCTGATTGTTATTTAAGCTGTGGCAATACTTCGCTCGTCGCAGGGGCGTATCCATGGGGGGGTAATGGGGGTAATTACCATCCCCCCCCCCAAGAAGCTTACTGAAATGAAATACATTACTTTATAATTTTGCATGTAATAAAACAGGGGTAAATTATTTGTGATTTGAATTACTTGATAATTGCATGCAAACAATACCTATTAAATTGTGTAATAAGTAATATTTCTATAAGTAATATTTAACGTTTACTAATGTGACTTTCAAGCCTAAATTCTGTAATTTTGCTCGATGTTGCTGCATATATAAATGCTGAAAATACCTGAAAAATTAATTTAATTTCCATTATCTTTTATTTTTATAATACTGCTGCAATGCATAAATTTTTAAATTATACAGTGTGTCCACGAATGGAGTTGACAAGAGGAGAAAGTCTTTTGTTTTTGACTTTATCGAAAAATGTCACTCTTTATAAAAAATTCTGCTTTTCGAAAAAATGAGACTATCATAGAAACGTGTTAGATCAGATATACAGGGTGCTCATAAATTAAAAAAACCTGAAAATACTCAAGAGAGAAATACCATTATTTATTATTTTACACAACATTTTTATAAAACAAATCTGTTTATAACCCGAAATAGAGTCCTAATACAAAGTTTAAAATCAAAATTTCAATTTTGACTTTTACTCTGCACACTACGAATAGTTTATTTCTTCTTTTATGTGCTCTTTTAATATCATGTGGGAGATCATTTGAATAAACGTTTTGTTTTAGCAAAAAAGTCAGGTGGTCTAGCTGGATAATGGGCCATATATTCCAATCCACCTTTCACCATTGGCTGAGCAAGGCTGTAAAATGAGCAGGACAGCAGTCCTGTTGCCAAAACAGGTTATTGCGTACTTCTGGCTCTCAAGTAAAAATGGTAAACCAAATGTTTCCAAACTGTTTTGGCAACAGGACGGCTGTCCTGGTCACAGAAAGATTTGGCCCAATCCTAACCATACATCCCTTGTCTTTTTTCTCCAAGGTGCCCTAAAACACATTTATTCATATGATTTGCCACATGATAGGGAAGTATTAAAAAAGCACATACGCCAAGGAATACATGAACTGAATGAGTCGCTAACTATTCGAACAATTTATTAAGTTAGCGGAAAAATGTGTTGAGGTAGGAGGTAGAGGTAGAGTAAATATTAAAATTTAAATTTTGATTTTAAAATTTGTATTGGGACTCTATTTGAATTTATAAACAGATTTGTTTTATAAGACTGTTGTATACAATATTAAATAATGGCTCTTGAGTATTTTCTTGTTTTCTTAATTTATGAGCACCCTGTATATCTGATCTAAGAAGTTTCTATGAGAATTTCATTTTTTCGGGAAGCAGAACTTTTTATAAAGAGTGACATTTTTCGATAAAGTCAAAAACATAAGAGTTTCTCCTCTTGTCAACTCCATCCGTGGACACACTGTACATATTTTACTATTGATATTGGATATTAACTTCTTTTATTTAACAAAAGTCTTTATTTATGTTTAGTTCTTTAGTCTGTTGATGTTGTAAGTCTGTACAACTTTACCCCCTCCAAGATAAAATCATAGATACGCCCATGGCTCGTCGACTAGGGTAGACAAGTGAATAGTTGTTCTTTTCACCCGTATATCCAGGAATATAATCTACAACAACTTACTGACGCGGTGGCGATTCGTGGTGCAGTCGCCTGCCGCTAGCCACGGGAAAGACAAATTCGGAAATGTTTACCCAGCTATTATTTAGCGTCGCGTTACTCCCGTCGGTCGTTAATATTACTTTGTTAATTCGAATTATCTTGTATCAGCTGGTCAGGTATATTCGACTCGATGCTGTTTTTTTTGCGGCTAATACAATGTTGAAGTTGCATGAATTTTATATTAGTTTGAAATGTATTACAGGGTAATCTTTCAAACATATTGAAATGACAGAACATGTGTCTGACAGCAATAATTATACAAAAACTAAAATATTAACATTAATAAATTTCCATAGAATGTAAACAAAACCGCGTGGTCGAAAAAGCGATATCATTGGTGTGGTAGATCATTACGGTGTCGATGACGTTTCTTTCTTGTATTTTTGCATTTTTGTGGCATGTATGTGTAGGTAATGAATACATAGTGGAAATACTGTATAGGTAATGCGATAATTATTAGTGGTGATGTGGTGAACTTACGGTATTGCTAAATGCCACTTATTCCTTTGTTTACAATACAGATCCGCTCGTGACAATTACGGCGTCATGCTGTTGGGTAAGTACCATATAGATGATTTTACTTGATGTAATTATAAAGTTATGTCATCTGATTGTACATTAAACTATTTGTTTTAATTTGGAAAATAATAAGTAAAAGTAATGAATGTGAATGAATGATACTTAACATTTATTAATTTTTTTAAATTAATTTAATAAATTTTTATTGCTATTTACTACTGAATTCATTAAACATTTTTAAAAATCGTTATTTATTACATTTGTTTATTATGTTTTCAGAATAAAACAGGTAAATTTAATGTAGTGAATTCAGATGGCAAAATTTTATAAATGCCTCAAATAACATTCATCACGTAAATGGTAGGAGCAAATACAGAATGTTATTTGGAATCTGAGTGAAGCACTGAATACAATAAATGAGAGAAAATGTGTTTGCTTTACCACTGATTATCTAAATGATTTTTCCTGTATACATTGTGGTAACTTAATAGAAAAGTTTAATAGATTCTTTATTACTTCACGTTTCAATTTTTGCAATGTTTCCCTTCGTCGCGCTTCATCGTCCACATTTTTCTTATCATTTTTTTGGCATGGTGAAATATATTATGCGCAGTATGCTATATTCGTACAGAATGGCATAATGAAATACTTATTCCATTTGCCCGGTGAGATGCACTTCCTGTGCTTATTTTACGAGTCCATTTTGCAAATTTATTCAATACCAATGTCTATTTAACACAATACACCTCATATCATAAATGACAAACTTTTCTAAACGTATGTACTGCGGTGTCCGAAGGCATGGAAATCATATAGAGATATGAACTAAAGCACACTACTGTATTCAGGTATACACGTGTGCAGTGTCGTAGCCAAGGAGGGTTTTGGGGGTCAGAACCCCCCCATGGGTTGGGTTGCTTGCCTCATATAGGTAATGTCTCACTCAATGTTGCCAACTGTAAAGATTTTTCTTCAAAGTGGAGATTTTTTTAGGGTTTTTTTGAGTGATGAAATAATAACAAAATGATTTGTTCTTTGAAAACTTTTGCTCATATCACTAGCTAGTATTTTTTTTTTAATTCAGTGGTATCGGTGCCTACCACAGTGAAATTCTTTATTCATTTTTCTATCATTGCCGTCTGTCCATTCCTTGTTCCGTGATGATTTAAATGCCATAGACACATAGATATACGGCAATTTTATCTAGGGCTCACGGCTCTACGGTCTCTTAATAGACCGTGGTTACAGCTGACTGCTAACTAGAAATAGTAAGTACTAAATACTATGAAATAGTAATCTGAATATTAAAATATGTATCGATAACAAAAATAAATAAGTAAATCGAAAATCCATACTTTTTTTAATACATATAGGTATTTCAAATTTCCCGCGTTTTTTAAATCTAGGCTAAAAATCCCAAACTTGACAATCCTAATAAAATAAAACTACAATATTCATTTTTGCTTATTTATTTAAATGCCTTAATTTTATAAAAGTTTGTTTTAGTAGATATTTTGTTTTACTTTTGGTATAATGAGCTATTTATTATGTCAAGAATTGTGAAGAATTTTTGAATGCTCGGTGAAGAAATTTAAATTACTTCATCTGGCAACACTGGTCTCACTACAAACCTGCAATCACTCTATTCGCCAAGATTTGGCAACGCGGTCAGTAAACTAGATCTCCTACGGCAACCTTACATTAGGGTTCACCTACAACTAAGTTCTAATTTTATTTTTGTCATTTTTGTAACAAATATTGTTCGTACCTGTTTATTATTTACATGTTTATGATGAGATTGTTTTTTTATTTACTTTGTATTGTTTCAATTTATTATTATGCTTATTTTACGAGTCCATTTTGCAAATTTATTCAATACCAATGTCTATTTAACACAATACACCTCATATCATAAATGACAAACTTTTCTAAACGTATGTACTGCGGTGTCCGAAGGCATGGAAATCATATAGAGATATGAACTAAAGCACACTACTGTATTCAGGTATACACGTGTGCAGTGTCGTAGCCAAGGAGGGTTTTGGGGGTCAGAACCCCCCCCCCATGGGTTGGGTTGCTTGGCTCATATAGGTAATGTCTCACTCAGTGTTGCCAACTGTAAAGATTTTTCTTCAAAGTGAAGATTTTCTTAGGGTTTTTTTGAGTGATGAAATAAGAATAACAAAATGATTTGTTCTTTGAAAACTTTTGCTCATATCACTAGCTAGTATTTTTTTTTAATTCAGTGGTATCGGTGCCTACCACAGTGAAATTCTTTATTCATTTTTCTATCATTGCCGTCTGTCCATTCCATGTTCCGTGATGATTTAAATGCCATAGACACATAGATATACGGCAATTTTATCTAGGGCTCACGGCTCCACGCTCTCTTAATAGACCGTGGTTACAGATGACTGCTAACTAAAAATAGTAAGTACTAAATACTATGAAATAGTAATCTGAATATTAAAATATGTAGGACATATCGATAAGAAAAATAAATAAGTAAATCGAAAATCCATACTTTTTTTAATACATATAGGTATTTCAAATTTCCCGCGTTTTTTAAATCTAGGCTAAAAATCTCAAACTTGACAATCCTAATAAAATAAAACTACGATATTCATTTTTGCTTATTTATTTAAATGCCTTAATTTTATAAAAGTTTGTTTTAGTAGATATTTTGTTTTACTTTTGGTATAATGAGCTATTTATTATGTCAAGAATTGTGAAGAATTTTTGAATGCTCGGTGAAGAAATTTAAATTACTTCATCTGGCAACACTGGTCTCACTACAAACCTGCAATCACTCTATTCGCCAAGATTTGGCAACGCGGTCAGTAAACTAGATCTCCTACGGCAACCTACATTAGGGTTCACCTGCAACTAAGTTCTAATTTCATTTTTGTCATTTTTGTAACAAATATTGTTCGTACCTGTTTATTATTTACATGTTTACTATGAGATTGTTTTTTATTTACTTTGTATTGTTTCAATTTATTAAAAAATTTTTTTTTTTTTATTAAAACAATCTAGTTTGAAATACTTTGTTCACTGAAGCCCCCCATGTCAAATTTCTGGCTACGCCACTGCACGTGTGAACGGCGTCTGACGTCACAAGTCTACACTGTGGCAGCGACCGTTTTGTGGGGGTGTGACCAGACTAAACTATTAAACACCGTTTTTATGCTTATTTTTTCACGAAATTGTTTAGGATACACGCCATTTCGATTAAAATAATATATTCTTTCTTCTGCACGTATTTGAAAAAATCGCGCAATTTCCTCAGGAAAATACAGTATTTTCTGTAGATAATGTCTACCCTCATGCTTCGCCACTGAGACATTTGTTGTGATAAAAATAATTAGGTACGTAACGTATAAATAGATAAAATTTCCGTTTCATAACCATTTTAAATATAAATCTTAGAAGTTAGTGTAAAATAGCCAACCATGTCGAAAACCTGCGACCCGCACAATTTCATCTGCCTATGTGTTGCAACACGTCAAAGTACAGGCAACCAAGTAGTTTATCTCATTATTTCATCACGTAACTGTTCTAATACGTTTCTTGATCAATCTATCCCATATTAAGTATGAACCCATAAGCTACAAGCAAATTAATAGGTAAACTTTTTTCTTACGTACGCCTCATCGATTACATGGTCTTTTACACTAAATGCAGGCCGCGTATGCGTGTTAATATTAAGGCGAGCTGTCCCGCATACAAGTTCCCATATAACATTAATTAATCTAACCCGGAAGGGAGTACAGACACAAAAATGGCTATGAGCGACAAACTGCATACCTATCTCGTCTTCGAGGCACCTTGCATACGATGTGCGGAAAATAAATATGGTATTCATTTTCCCTGATTACTACCGGTAGTACTGGCGATGGCGTAGAAATTATACGTTCTGATAAGGTGACTCGTTAAGGCTTACGGTGAGCGCTCTATCAAACGATATGTAACATCTGTTCCAACAACCGTCGAGAACTGTTCAGTACCGTGAGAAATGTTTGACCAACACCGTCTTACGTCGCATTCGCCGAGAGTACATTAACAACTAAACTGACTGACTAATTCTGGACGGTTTGGAATCGATTCTCGCTGTGTTGGAACAAACTCATAGTTTTCACTCAGTAACTCCTTAACGGATAATGATAAAAATATGCGTTTTTTTTTAATAGACTTCAAATATTATTTTACGTCGGCGCTGTGTTTTGAAATTTTGAAAAAGTGTAAAATAAATTTTTTTAAAATGAATTTTGCATATTTTCAAAATTTCAAAACACAGCGCCGACGTAAAATAGTATTTGTAGTCTATTAAAAAAACCGCATATTTTTATCATTTATCGTTGAGGAGTTACTGAGCAAAAACTATATCCCTTTGGATCAAGCGCTCACCGTAAGCCTTAAGTTAAAAACTAAGGAAATTACGATGCGTAGACGTTTGGTATCCAATGCATACGGGAGTTTGGGATTTATTTTACGAACCTTTAAAAGATTTCAGAAATCAGTCTACTTTGCGATTATTGTATATGCTACAGGAAATATCCGATTTCAGGCTAATTCGGTTTGGCCTAGGACATACTAAAAGTTCCTATCGTTGTTAGGAACTTTGCATTTTTCCTAGGACATACAGGATGAACTTTAAATAAGTACAAATATTTTAACTACAAGTGTAGTTCGTCATATAGATAAATCTAGTGAGCCAGTTTTTAAAAATTTCAAATATTTACGAATACATTGTTTAAAAAAAAAATACCCACATTTTGAGGACCACTGACAAGATAGACCACTGACGTAACCTAATAAAATAAACTATATGAAAAAACATCTATTTAACAACAGTTATCCACATTTCAGAAGTTAATACCATTGTACAAGTAAGATTATCATAAATTATACCCTTAAGTTATTTTATGAAGAATAAACTATGATTTTCAAACAACACTTTAAGAGTTAATTTGCGCCACATAACCTCAAACAATGTGTCAGTGCTAACCACTTTGTACTTCGTAGTGGGTGAAACAGATTTTAAAAATAAACATGAAACATGGACTAACAAGTTAATATGAGATACTTCTAAATCTTCTGAAACCGAACTAAACTAATGATTTCTTTAGGTTAATACACTGCTTGACGCATCTGTTTTAAGGGTATAATAATAATAATATAATAATGTTCGGCCAAGCATTGTAGCTTTTATCAGGTCCACCTATCAGCACCTTCAATGGCAAATTTAACTTTGTGCCCCTGTAAGTTAGGCAATTGTATGCAGAAATTTAGCAAAACATGTCTTCTTGGCGGACAGATTTTATGAATATAAATGCAAAAAATTGAAATCTGAGGCAATTGTCTGTTATATGAAGACTTGATTTACTAGCCTACAGCGTTCTTTTTTTACAATAGTGCCTAACAACGTTTCACCGCAGTCCTAAATGTGGGCAATATTGCGACCGAAATATTGTTCAGATCAAATTTTTTTTTTAAAATATGGCTCTGCTGTCTAGTAAAATAGACTTTTATTGATTGATTAAAACTTGTTCCATCTTAATACGAATTTCCATTGAGGAGAAATATGAAAGCTCGTGGACGTCTAAAAACGGCTTTGGAAAATTGCGAACATTACAGCCTTAAGAGTTGCTGCACTAACGTATAATAAATTTAATATTCGAACAGTTTTTCAGACAACTAATACTTTACGATCATTTTTGTCTAAAACGGGTCCAAAAATGATATACAAAATTAAAAAAATTGCATCTACAGTATGCCTTGTGAATGCAATAATCATTATGTTGGAAAAACGTCTCGGCCTATGAGCGTTTGGAACATAAAAATTATATAAAAAGACGGGAATTTAAAAAATCCAAAATTTGCAAACACGCTTGGGAAAACGGTCATTTAATTCAATGGGGTTCGGCAAAAATTTAAGAGAAGGAGGATAATGCAACAAAAAGAAAACTAAAAGAGACCGCGATTATTTTGTTGAACGGAGATAAGTGTGTGTCTAACTGTTCAGTTAACATCGATCATTGTTGGCTACAGTTGTATCAAGAAGAAGTAAGTAACAATAAAATAAAAATCATTTAACATCTCTATGGAAGCAGGTAAACAAATTTTAAACTGTCAAACTTGACAAACGTTTAATATTTTACTACGATTTTGATAACGAAAACAGAGAGTTTTTCGAAACGTCATAATACGAAAGTGCGCGATAGTGATGTGATTTTTGTTATTTTTTACTTATCTGCTTTTTTCAGTGTGAGATTTTTTGGTTAGGCAAACTTAGTTTTTTTAAAAATAACCCTTGACTGTTCCGTTTGGCGCAAGGGCTTATTTAATTAATCTTTATTATTTTTCAGAAGTGTGGCAAAAACCCAATAAAACTAAAGAAAACTAAAATTATGCCACAAATAAATAGCTTCAGACAATATACTAACGTATAAAACGTATTTAAATTTTCACGGGCAGTATTTTTCTCTTGTGTATTTAATTAATATTTTTAGTGAAATAAGTATAGTGTGATTAAATAAAATATGACGCATTATTCAAAGTGAAAAGGTTGACATATCAAGAGCATATTTGTGGTAGTGATAATCAATAATAGTGATAACTATAGCCTACTGTGATAAATCAGTTGGAGTTAGTAAAAATGGAAAAAAACCAAATTCTGGATAACTGTGATTGTGAGTAGAAAATCTGGTTTATATTTTCAATTTATTGGTGAGGTATAGGACTGACAAACGGGAGGAGATGGCCATTAGTATTTTCATAAATAAACATATTTCAAGCATGCTTTGATATTTCTAAAATTCTAGTCAACTTTGTTGAAGCCTACACTACCAACGCTGTGGAATTCACATCCACCATGACTCCCGGATCAGCGGTCCTCAAAATGTTCTATTAAAAATCTCAAATTTATTTAAAATTTGATTATTTTACTGCTGATTCTTTTCTAAAAAACTATTAATTATGTGTTCTACACACTGAACTGTACTGCTGGTTAAACGGACAAAAATTGAAAGAAATTGTCAAAAAAGAAATAAAAACATTTTATAACACCTATTTCATACAGTAAAATCAACTGCTTTTGTTATTAATTATTAATATAATCAATTTGGGGTTTTAAAATAGTTTGACATACCTGATGACAAAATGTTGGGCCTGTCTTACGCTGTTTGTACAAACTAACACAAATGTTTCTGTTTCTTGTCCGTTTTAACTCGTAACTGATTGACAGCAACTATGATACGTTTGCGTATATCATTAATAATATGTATCCACTTCGGTGCGATACGTACACTTAATTTTTACATATCCTCATAAAAAGCCCAAATGATTTAAAGTCAGGAGATCGTGGCGCCATGGTACCGGTCCTTCTCGTTCAATTCCTTGGTATTAATGCTTGGACACTGTACATGGTACGGAAATAATTGAGCCTCGTGTGTGACGTGGACGTCCTGCACTTCTATCTCTTTCACGATTTGGTTGGCGTCGTACTACATTTGCACTTACAGCTCACCGCGGTAAAAGTAGCTGCATTTGGCACATGTTTACTGGAAAATCGTTCTGTTAAAACATTTTCATATCGCCACAAATTAAAACGATTCCATCAATTCTATACACGTAAGCCATTTTTGACACTTGTAACATTAATTTACACTCGCGTCATAAAACGTTAATACTATAAGTAATCAGATTTCAATATTCGGAATCGCCTGGCTAGAGACTACAATAGCCTACCAATGTAAAGGTTGAAAATACTATAACTTCAATAACTGTTTTCTCGGAAACTATAAGGATTTTAAGTTTTACGATATTGACTCCATTTTCATGACGCATCTATCCCTATTTTTATTTTTTAGAAAAATGTGAATCACTTTTAATAGAACAATATTTACAGTTTCACTTTTACACAACTGCCTGATTAATGTTTCTACACAGTTGGTAGATTATGCGAGTGTGTCTATAAGAAAACTTTCTTCCATTTCAGCATATTTCCATTCGTTAATTAAAATTTTTAAACGAAGGACACAAAGAACACAAGGGTAAGTAAACACAACGTCAGTAAAGGCAGACCTGGCAGACTATTACATGAAAACCTAACCTAACCACTAATTCTCGCACGCTAGCTTGTTCTGCAGTATGACGTCACAGAGCGTTTTGCGCGTTCAGACAATTATTTATATTATAATTATTTATATATCTTTTAGGTTTTCCCATCAATACATTTTTTGCCTTTTATAAAAATTTGCAGATCTGATTATAACGCTATTTTGAACCATTTTGTGACGTTTAACAGAATATAACTTTATTCTGAAAGTCACTATTCAATGCTTATTGGAGCATTAAGACTTGTCCTTACGGACGCGAAATTCGCGAATATCATGCGAATTTCGCAGTTTTTTATTTAAATTATTGTGGCGGGAAAGTCTCAACTTTTAGTGAATTTTGCAAAACAGTAACATTATTGCTATTTTCATTATTACGTAGGATTAGTAAGTTGATAATCTACAATGACAGTTGTATGATGAAAATAATAGAAAATGTGACAGTTAACAAAATTCGTTAGTTCCGAATATTCTCGAATTTCGCGTTCATGAGGACAACAAAGCTGTTTCCTGTATCATCAATAATCCTTCTACAATTATTTTATTCGTTCAGCAATCCTGTATTTTGTTAAATAAGTTTCAGTTTTTAATAACTAAAATATTAAGAAAATGTTTGTTTCCAATAATTTATCTCTCTATTTCTCCTTCTCCTTAAAAATTGTCAGTTACAACACAAGTATAACTATTGATTTTAAAGGTTTAATTTATAACGGGTTTCAAATGTTAACACAAACAATTCCGCAACAAGAAAATATTACGAAACGGTGTGTTACGCAATAAATCATAACATTTCTATACAATGACCTCCCATCTTGGAACCGATTTCCTGTGGGATACGGACGCCCGCCGATCTCTTGGCGTCTAGGTAGAACGACTACTAAAGGTGTGACCCGCATGCATGTCTCTGGCACGCGGTACTTACCTTTTCAGGAACTTTCGATTACTGTTCTTAAAAATACAGACTCCTGTAGCTGTTTTAAAAGTCCCGGAGCTACCATTATCAGGAAAATTCATGCAACACTCCTGGAGCAATTTTGAAAATATTTCTCTAACTCTCCCAGAAGTCTGTCTACAGATGCGGAAGGAAATTCACTGTTACAGTCATATGTAAAGGTGAATATTAAATAAGCAAGCTTAAAGCTGCGGAAGGTGACGATGTACGGTTGCCGTTTTGAGCCATGTAAAAGTCAATAAATTATAATTATTGACTAATTTGTCTATCGATGAAGTAAATTTTTACCTTTAATTTAATAATTATATTAGCTTATACTACAGTAGTCCACGTCTTTGCTGAAAATAAATCTTAAACTTTAGCTTTTCTTTAAGACAATTTTTATGATAAACATACCTACTGTGCATTATGAAAATTTCTAATTCTATTATAGAAGAACAAGTCTTCATGTTTTAACGAAAACATTTTAAATTTTCTGCTACCTCCTAAAATACCGAACGTAGTCGTCAATTTCCTTATTCCAAATGGAACACTCTATATATTATTATTGTCACGGATTTCCCAATCCGTCTTTTCTCTTACTTCCAGAAAAAACAATCCGTTAATTAATTACTTCTTTATTAACTACTGAACACTACTAATTACAGGTCAACTAAACACTTATTTAATTAATCGCTATCTAAATCACTTTGATATCTCCAACTAAACACTTTAATTCAGACTGTAACACAAGACTTATACAAGACTAACTAACTCGGCCGTTTATTCTTCTTTTATAGACCTAAGGAATATTCCAGGTATATTCCAGTATCTCTAGATCCCTTTTCTCGTACGACTGGAACGCTTCTCGTCGTTTCTACGATTTTCTAGTAACGCCTCGATTCACGCATGTTGTTTGTTTACCAGAATGGCGTAAGGGCGATCGGGGCAATCTTAGGCAATTCGCGGTGCCACAGTCGTAGGTTTGGGAGTGAGTGGGGCAAATTCCGTGACACTGCCCCCTCCTTAGGACCGATCGTCCCGATCGGATACACCTCTATACGGGGACAAACGCTCCAGATGGACGACCTTCATCTTACTCCTGGGAGTCCTCTGTATCCGGTAGACGACATCATTGATTCTTTTAATGACTGTGTAGGGGCCCTCCCAACGGTTCTGTAGTTTAGGCGATCTTCCTTTCTTCCGCGTGGGGTTGTACAGCCACACCAGGTCACCTTGTTGGAATCCGACTGTATTGGCCCGGACGTCGTATCGAGTCTTCATGCGATCGCTCTCTAGTCGCATTCGAGTTCTGACTTGGTCGTGTACGGCTGCTAGTCTTCGTTCTAGCTCATGGGTATAAGTGTCTGGCTCTGTGGGCTGTTCCGCAGGACGACCAAATACCAAATCTGCGGGAAAACGAAGCTCTCTTCCAAAGATGATCCTTGCGGGAGTCTTCCCAGTCGTTTCATGGACAGCTGAGCGGTAAGCTAACAGGAAGAGTGGAATGAGCTTGTCCCAATCTGTCTGGTTCTCGTTTACAAACATCCTCAGATTGGTTTCTAGTGTGGCGTTGAAGCGTTCCACCATACCATCTGACTGGGGATGCAGTGGGGTGGTCCTGGTTTTCCGGATTCCCATAAGCTCGCAGACCTTTCGGAACACACCTGATTCGAAATTTCTGCCCTGATCTGAATGCAGTTCCATGGGCACACCAAATCTGCAGAACAGGTTGTTGACTAGGGCTTCTGCTACGGTCGTGGTCTCTTGATTGGGAAGGGGGTATACTTCCGGCCATTTACTGAAGTAGTCCATGGCTACTAGCAGATATCGGTTCCCACTTTGGGTTTTCGGAAATGGGCCAGCGATATCAATGGCAATCCTCTCAAACGGTGCTCCTACGATGTACTGGCGCATTTTGCCTCTGGAACGGGTCTTCGGTCCCTTGCTGGCTGCACATACGTCACATTTTCGGCACCAATCTTCTACATCCGTCCTACAGCTCAACCAGTAGAAACGCTCCCTAATCTTCTGTAGAGTCCTATTGATACCGAAATGTCCACCCCAGTACCTCCATGTACTTCCTGCAGTACTTCCTTGACCCGGGTCCTCAGGAGTAGTACTTGTTTCTTGACCTCCGTTCCGTCATTGTTCTCCCATGCTCTTTTAGGACACCGTCTTACGACACCAAGGAATTCCATTGAGCCCAATAGCTCTTTAATGTTGGGCTTTTACTGCTGACTTCAGCCCATGAGGGTCGGTTGTTGGCTTCTTTCCAGTCTAGTAAGGGCTTGATGTCACAGTCAGCTTGCTGGTCTTCCCGAATCGCCGCTGAACTCCATCTGTCATCAGGTTGTGCTGCTACCACCTTACAAGGAACTGATGAGATGTCCTCTTTCTTTTCAAGACTACTACAGTGTTTGCAGTTGACAGGACAGGGTCTCCTAGAAAGTCTGATCAGTAAATTGTCTAGCTAAAAATAATCTGGTGCGACGGATGTCAAGTGTCACGTAACAATTTTAACATTCCTAGTTTGTGTGGCAGAAGGAAAGCACAGCAGTGTTCTTTTACTTGGAGGTGAAGTTAGTAATTCTGTTCAAAATTATACATTTTTTCTTATTAATTCATGCATTTCTAAATCATTATAAAGGTACTATATACGGGGTGTTTCATAATATATGCGCAGGACTTCAGGATGTTATAGCTCGTCCAGAAATTTGAAAAAGAGTTTATATTAACTTACCCTCTAAAATGCACAATTTTCGAGATACGGGGTGTTGAAATTGTAAAAAAAAAATTCGTTTTTTGCGAATATCTCCGGAACCGTTTATCGTACAGAAAACAGCTTTTGTAAGCATTTACTACTCATAATGAGCTATGCTCTGTGCGAGAAAAAAAAATTTTCAAAGTCATAATTGGTAAAGATTTTGAAGGGGAAGTGGGTGTTTTTCTCCCCAACTTCTACGCCACTGGAAAAAGTACGGTTTTGAGACGCCCATTTGAACCGCCAATGTTTTCTACACAATAAATGTACTCTTGGTCATAAGCTCTAAAGTTGACCGTTTTCGAGAAAAATCTACTTTTATGTTGAAAAACATGGTACCTACATTTTTTAACTTATTAAACAAAATTTATTTAATCGTTAGAACAAATAACAAAACCAAACGTTAACTTCATAGTTGCAAAATTAAAAAAAAAATCGTACACAATTAAATTAATACTGCTTGATAAAAAAATATATATCTAATACATTTAGTAAAATAAAAATTTTATTTCAAAAAATTGACCATGTTTTTCAACATAAAAGTATCTTCTTCTCGAAAACGGTCAACTTTAGCTTATGACCAAGAGTACATTTTTTGTGTAGAAAACATTGGCGGTTCAAATGGGCGTCTCAAAACCGTACTTTTTCCAGTGGCGTAGAAGTTGGGGAGAAAAACACCCACTTCCCCCTCAATATCATCACCAATTATGACTTTGAAAAAAAAATGTCTCGCACAGAACATAGCTTATTATGAGTAGTAAATGCTTACAAAAGCTGTTTTCTGTATGATAAACGGTTCCGGAGATATTCGCAAAAAACACTTTTTTTTTACAATTTCAACACCCTGTATCTCGAAAATTGTGCATTTCAGAGGGTAAGTTAATACAGACTTTTTTTCAAATTTTTGGACAAGCTACCACATTCTGAAGTTCTGCGCATATATTATGAAACACCCTATAAAGCTAGTTCAAAATTTCTAAAAATTTAGAGCCCCTAAAAAATTTTGACTGACAAAAAACGTTGACATTTGTTTATTTTGACTTATTTTAGACCACCCTGTATTTTAAAGACGTTGATGTTTTCAAATTACTTTTTTTAATAGAATTGATAATTATCTGATATAAATACTAAGTTAGGTATATTTACGGACCTACCTTTTTAGTTTGTTAATTATGTTCCTGTTTGCGTTAGAATTTATAATTTTTGTAATACATTTATTTTGACGTTTTCCAAAATCTTCTAAGCTATATTATATCTTTGTTTTTCGACACGTTCTCGAGATCGCAGAAACTTCGAGAACTCTAAAAACCTATATAAGCGAATCGGTTTCTCCGTCACAGTCAGTTTATATTCAGCAATCCGACGCGACTGAAACGTCAAAGTAAAGAATTTGACAGTTGCGAATTTGTTGAAGGATATTTATTGTGTATCAAAAATGACAATAAAGTTTGTTTGTCTACGTGACGTGTTTCTACGCTAACCCAACGTAGAGGTTACAGTATAAAACAGATTCATTTTCTAATCATTCTTTAACTCCTTTTCGGGTTGTCACGGAGCGATTCATACAGCTCCGAAATCAACTCGTTGACCGCCTGGGTGCAACGTTAAATTTTAAAGTTTTTGCTAGTGTTAGACATCATAAATAAGCTTAACCACGTACTGTCTATTGCTATAATAATGAGTAATGACACTCTTGAACACGAATTTGGTAACTGGTTTTAAGCTGACGATGTTTTTGTAATAATATCTACTTTCAACTTTTGGCATAAGCTCTTAACTGTTCCACTTTCCAATAAAGATCTAACGAAAAGATGAAAAATTTTTTTGAGGAAGTGTCATTATTATTGCAATAATTTGTACATCTATATCTAGATGAAGTCAAGGGAAGTGTAAATATGCAACCTGCAGTACAATCACAATTTATCGGTCAGTGGTCGCGCGGTTGTAGGCGTCAGTACTTAAATTGAGGTGACTAGATCGCTGTGGGTTCGACCCCCGCAGCCGGTAGACCCTATATAAGCTATATTCGTGGAGAGGATTGGCACCCTCTCTGCGGATATGGTAGAAGAACGTTCGCTTGTATCAATGAGAGATACTGATACCAGTTGCGTTAATACTAGTCAGCTATAAGCGTCCCCGTTCTCATAGTAATCGTTGTAAATACAACTGATGAACTGCAACGGAATTTGATTGAACCCGATTATACGACACTTCTTGCTTGTAAGTCGTTAGCCGCGCTCATTGAAGACTTTATATTTTTTTAAGAAGTCCTTCAGCGCCCTACGTTTTGTAATGGGTTTTTCAATGAAAATTATGTGATTTTAAAACGAAATTATGTCAGATACAACAAAACTTTTTATATTATCTTAATGTACAGTCAATAACATTTATATTTTGAATAACACATCGTTTAAATGTCCACCGTCACTTTGTCTACATGGGCAAGTTCGACGAGCCTAATTTTCGATGACTTTGCAATAAATCGGGCGTGATCTGACGAATGCAGCGTTCAATGTTCAATCTTAATGCATCAAGTGGCTTGTTTGCATAGACCTTAGAATTTAAATAGCCCCAAAACAAGCAATATAAAGGAGTTAAATGACAGCTTCTTGAAAGCCACTGAACAGTTGCATTCCTTGAAATTCTCCTTGCAATACGTCGATAGTTTCATGAGCAGTGTGACACGTGGCACCGTCTTGCTAAAACCACATATCCTCCAAATCAAGTGCATCTAAATTTGGCCATAAAAATGTTTTGTCGATATTCTTCACCATTCACTGATGTAACTGCATCTCCTACCTGAATTTGGAAAAAATAATGGTCCGATGATGTCATCATGCCTTTAAAAGGCCGCATTTCACTGAGGCTGGTCCAGCCAAGCTAGTGCAGCCCGGCTGGTTCAGCCAAATTTGAAATGTAGTATAGCAAATGGTCATACACTCACACAGAGTTTAGGCGGCACAAGCCATGTTTGTAATAATTTACATTTTCAAGCGGGACCAGCTATGCGGGATCCTATATAGACCAATTAGATTTCTGCAGTAGACAGCCGTATAGTTGTGGATCCACTCCACAGTAGGGTAAGTTTTGTTTTCTACTAATGGAAGAAGAAAACAGATAGTAACAATACAGAAATGTTTATAGACACTGTGAAAAGCTTTCTATGCTTATATGACCCTCAAAATGTGGGCTATAAAGATATAGAAATTAAGAAAAATGCCTGGCTGGAGTTAAAATTACGGGAATAATTAAAAGACGGTAATATCGTGTACCCACTATCTTTTAACTTTTCGTTTTCTTTTTGCTTGCGAGCGCTTTGTCTTCACTGTCACTGGTCTGCATGACTGTGTATAGGTACTGAAAATAATTCAAATGAAAAATTTGTCTATGGAGTGTACTTAACTAAAAAATTATGCTAGAAATGCAGCCCAATTAGTTTATAGTTGCACTTGTTCCAGCCACTAGCCTAGGCCGGACCAGCCTGACTGGACCAGCCTCAATGAAATTCGGCCTTAAGCAGACTAGGTACGGCTATTGGTCTCATGCATAAAACTACACTCAACCTTGCCTAGACGCAGTTCTTCCGCAAATATCAATGATCGTCTTGTCTGCAAAATTAATAAGGAAATCTGATGATTTGCAATTAAGTTTGGTAGCTCGTTAATATAACTGTCTAGCATGATTGAGGTAGTTGCAACCGTTATCAATGGATATATAACCAAGTAAGTACTTTTCAATTGAAAATTAAGTAAAATGCAATTATTACAGTGTTTATAAAACATAAGCTATACAGATACAGGTGATTCAAAACTTATTTTAAAAAATGGGAGTGTAACAGGGGACACTTACAAATACAATTTTGTAAAAAAACAAATAGAACAGTTCGAAATACACTTCTGCACGACACTAGAAACTGGTACACTGTAAAACCTGATAAGGCGGCAAAAGCATGCAAACAGAACTGTCAAACTCAATTAAAGCACGCTCCATTTGGTGCCACAGCACTTCACGCGAGCCACATTGCATTTACAAAAAATTAAATTTGAAATGAGAATTAGGGTAGTTAAAGGATTACTGAGAAAATTGTATGTACGGTATTGCCCCGATCTCCCCTAAACGATACTTTCTTCACAACAATTTTTTCTATTTTCATTTTATTTCAGAGCATCGTGGGCAACAAAAAGTTAGCTCAGGGGCCGTCAATTTGACAAAACAAAATTCGAACCGAATCTAACGTTTTTGCTGGATCGTTTTCGATGTATACCGTAGTCTGACTGCAACTGCGATCATTAATATTGATCATATATCATCATATTGTCAGTTGTTATCATACTGCAAGGATTTTGCAAACTAAAGCTTCCATTGAAAACAGCATTCCTCGAATGATTGGGTGTTAACTATGTCGTTTGATGGTGTTCGCGACTTCGGCCGCCTGCTGCCTAGTTGTGGGCGGACCAGAATTTAGTTGTAAATAATAACAAACAAAAAATAACAAAAGCCGTTTCACCTTCCATATGCACATTTGGAGTCAAGAGATGCAAGAAAGATATTACCTATCCTGACATTATTGTACATAATTTCGTTACTCAAATAACAGTAACAATTGCAATATACAAAACAGTAACTCACTTGCAACTATAAAAAGATATGTATCTATACCTACAGGATGTATTTAAATACACGTGGATAAATGATACTTCAGAATTTTAATTTGACAATGAAAACGAGCATTTGAGTCAATCATAATGTCATTAATTTTAACCACGTAAAGCCTAATAAAAGCAGAAAATCAAAACAAAATTTACTCGACCTATCAAAAAAATAAACAAACCACCCTATAACAATCGGTAACACGACGCTTCTGGTACGCTACAAACTTTCTGATGACGCAGCCATATGCCAATCGAATGCCGAAGGAAACATCGTTGCCACATCATGTTTACATAATATCGTCTAACACTTCAGCGTGTTATTCAAATTTACCACCATTTAGTCGCACTTTCTGCATTTCTCTCCTCAAATTTACAAGCAGTAGTTTGTTTATTTCGGTCTCGCTTATTCTTCGTATATTTAAAATGCCTAATTTTACAAATTTCGATTATGCGGAAATGGTAGTGTTATACGGGATCGGTCAGTGGTCGCGCGGTTTAACGCGTTAGTATTTGAATCGAGGTGACTAGACGGAGTTGGTTCGAGCCCAGCTGCCGGTAGACCGTATATAAGCTATATTCATAGAGGGGATTGGCACCCTCTCTGTGGGTATGGTAGGGTGGAATAATGTTGGCTTGGGTCAATGTGAGAGATTGATGCCGGTTGATATTTGACTACCCCCCTAATTAATGAGGTTTTCCAGGTTTTCCTCATTCCTGCACTAAATAGTGGTTAGGGCCTACCAACGTAAGTCGTTCCTGGGCGCAAATGCGGCCTGCTTAATAATAATATGCCGCCCCCTCTCCCGCACAAGTCTCCGACTTCTGGGCTAATCCCTGTGATTAGAATGAGGGGTAGAGATATTATTATTATTATTATTATACGTCTACATCAAATATCTTGTGATAATATATATTTCAAAAGCTTTTGCATCGTATTTTGCATAGGAACTCTTCTTTATAAAAAGTTTTAAACATCCCTAATATATTTTTACGTATATTTATACTTTACAAACTGCACTTTCAATTTTCTTATTCGTGTAGGAAGTGTGGAATTCCACTAAAAGGTATGATGTGCGCATTCTAACATAAACTTTTATAGTATTTCTGGTATCTAATAAAGCCAGTTTATTTGCAAGAAATCCGTACCTTGCTATTTGCCTTAATTTGTAATAAATTTATTAGAATAAGAGAAGGGTAAATTGTGTATCTATATTAGGCAAATAATACATGATAATAACTACCCACATATAAGGATAACGTATATTTTGATAAGTTAATAATTGTATTGGTTGGCTGAACAATAACATACCTTATAGTTAATCCAGAGAGTTGAACAATTCACATAGTTAAACATTTTAAATTGGCCTAAGTGGAGCTGTAATCAGATTCATGCAGGAAACGTCCAATCAATTGCGTTTATACTTGAAATAAATTCAAACAATTTATTCATTTTAATAAGGTAATTGTCTGAATGTTATTGAATTTAAATGTCTGTATGAATAATACACTAATAGGTGCTATTTAAACCATCTTGAAGTGCTTTCCTGAAAATTAGTACATTATATGAAGAGTCTTATACAAGAGAGATCCAGAATAACTGAAGGTGCCTTCAAAAGTTCAAAACCAATTTAGATCTACTCAAAATGTTGAAAATATTACTTTCTACCTGGCAAATATTAAAATATTATTTCAACAAACCTACAGGCTCATTGCCTATCAAACCGTTGGTTATAAGGGTTTCATTGGTAAATGTACATGCTTTTGCAATAATAATGATAGTCCTCAAAACAGTTTTGAACTTCTGCAAGTTCTGACTAGAAATTCCAGTAAATATCTATTGATGGGTGAAACAACTAAGAACTGATGTTAAAAGTTGAAATTAGATTCATTACAAATACGTCAGTAGTTCAAAATAAATCACAAAATTAATTTTAAAGTGTCATTATTATTGCAAACGATTGTACATACGTTAAAAGTGAATACAGGCAGCGAACCTAGGAAGCTTTAAACAATCTGTTGTTGCAGGGTCTAATCATTTTTATTACCGAGATACAGGACGTTTTACCGATTCTGACTATTTATTTCTTTAACTTGCCATAAAAGGCGAACCACTCTGTATAATGAAATTATATTCGATAGGGGCACTCCCGTTACTTGACTCAATTCAATAATGTCGCAAAAGAACATCCTGTATGTAGGATTTTGAAATATCTGTTTAGGCATTCGAGTAGAGCAAGGTTTATATTAAATTTGTTGTAGTTGCGCGTTTAAGTGTTCATGTTTAATTGTTGGATCAAATGTCTGTCTCAGAGGGAGAGAGTGGGGAGGATAGAGCGAGGGAGGGAGGAGAAGGGGAGGGAGGGAGAAGAGAGAGAGGGAGGGAGGGAGAAGAAAGAGAGAGGGTGGGAGGGAGAAGGGAGAGAGGGGGAGGGGAGAAATATATAATTGTTTTCATTGAATTCATTGAAATTGAAACAATGATTTATATAAATTTACCATGTTTATCATTTGCTTATTTATCCCATAACTATCATGGCAATTTTATTTATAATATGTATAATATAAGTTACTAATGTTCTGTAAAATTTCAATATAATTAACAGATAATACATGTAAAATCACATGTATTTTTACCCGAGTTTCTACCATGGAAATTACATATACTTAATATGTAAATTTACTAATTCTTTGTAAAATTAGAATGTAATTATTCATTTAATGCATGTAAAAATTAATTTTTACCATGGAAATGAAGTACCTACCTATATGTGTACAATGTAATTTAACTTCATAAAACTTCAATGTAATTAAAAACGGCATACTGTTGATCAGAAAGTATCAAAATAAATTTACATATTTTTTTGAGAATTTATGTAATAATATTGATGCAAGTATGTTGCATTATCGGGCAGCGCTATAAATTCAGTACCACACATTGTATGGGACAGCCTCTCATACAATATCTATAACGCATTTGATTGTATAGACAAGCCGACTATTACTGGTTCAGGACGTTGTCGACGCATGCGTTCTGAATGTGTTCAACATAAATATATCTGTAAAAATACATATTTGTAAATGTAAGTTTACAGATCTGCACACGATTTGCTGCTAAAATTTCAAAGTCAAATAGAATTATTACAATATATTCTGTGAATAACAACTATTACACGCTTTAGGTATCATATCAACTAATATTATAAATTTACTCAATTCGTAAAATTACAAGAGATAACTATAAAGTTACCACAACTAATATGGTAAATAACTAATGATTTCTTAATAATTTTTCAGACAGTTTTTTAGAGTGGACGGAGCCTTTTAGATAGGCATCTGAATATGAAAAGATATCAAATTATATGTGGGTACATAATATATCAAATACAAAATATGTAAAAAAGGATTTTAAAATATTGTTAAAGGTTTTGTTTAATTATCTGATTAATGAGTAAGTCGTATTACTTTTTAATGTAAATAAAGATTAATACGAGAGGTTAATTTTTAGTCTAGCAATAAGAGCTATATTAGATTAAATTGTCTGCACGTTTTTATAGTGTGTACATTGCACATGTTTTATGGTCTACCTAATAATTTACTGCTGACGGTTGTTTATATTATGATTTAATGGTTGAATTAATTATCTTGAAATGAAAACAAAAAGAAAAATAAGTCAAGTATGGATCCGTGCAAGCCCAAGACAATTTAGAATTTAGACTACTTCTTATAAAAACATTAAAAACTTAAAATTCATGGCGAACTTTAAACAAAAAGAAAAATAAGTCAAGTATGGATCCGTGCAAGCCCAAGACAATTTAGAATTTAGACTACTTGTTATAAAAACATCAAAAACTTAAAATTCAAGGGGAACTTTATCAAATGAAATTTAACTGCGATTTATCTAAATCGAATTTCGTTACTAATTATCTGACAATGTGACAAATAAGAGACGACTAACAAAAAAAACCGCATTAGAATATTTAATGATACATTACATATATTTATGTACACTAAAAATACTCTCTTTGGTTTTTTCTTCGGAACTATATTAAATCCCTATTTATTGACGCCCATGGTCGCCCGTCAGCCGCGAGGTTATAGTCAAAGATGACAGGATACTTTTGTTTACAAGTGATTATTTAATGAGAAAACGCGATACTTATAATAGCACCTACCTTACTGATATTTCCAGGACTGATGTGTGGAGAGATGTAAAGGATGTTGAACACTTGGGGATGGTTTTTTTTTTATTAAAGCGAGGTAGGTTACCTCCGTCGAAAAAATCACAAAGGTAACAAATAACCACACGCAAACTATAAAAACAGTGCCACACATTTACAACCAAGACACTACAGAAGCTATTCAATGTGGTTGAAATAGAATTCAGCATATTTTGTCGGAAAACGTCTTTGGTATTAAGTACGCTGCCACACGAAAATATGCACTTGTCGCTCTCCCCTAAATCAGCACATTATTCGTCATCTTGGATTTGCATACATGTTTATAAATACACAAAAAATACACGAAAATTAAATATGCGAAGAACAAATACTGAATAACATCGGGCTAGGATTCCGAAATATTTTTTTGGTTATCTTTTGGGTCTCTCTGAACACCCGGTTAAATTTGTTGTACTTACTTAGTCAACATTGTATATTAATTGTTTGGAGGCAACTGATCAATTTAAATCGGAATTGTAAAATTTAATTTTTTATATTTTTACTTAAAAAAATATTCTGGTTGAAGTATTTCAAAATGCAATTTTGCAAAGTCAACCAGTTTTTATTATTTAATCTCAAGGATTTTGATCGATATTAGCCATATTTCAAGAATAGCTTTTAGAACGAAAATAACGTGATATAAATTAAGTTACGACAAGATTCCATTCTTAAAAAATATAAGTATAAGAAGTAATATCTAATATCAATATGTAATTAACACCTTCAAAAACTTAATTGAACAAATTGAATGGATTGTTCTTGTTTCGAAAAGATATGATATAGTCGCGGCAAGAAATCATACGACTTACGTCAAACGAACAAATGAATAATTCATTATATATTTATTAAAATATTTAAGGAACTGCAACTGAGAGTAATAAAACTATATACTACTCTATATGATCGCATTATATATTGCACTAAAATGCAAAAAATGATTGTATTTAATGTGACCAAATATCGAAAATTATGTCGTGACGTGCAAGGCGTGTGAATTCTTGCCGCGACTATACAAATTTGATTTTAATAAATCATATTTTTGGTCAGTCGTTAAATTTATAGTAACTTTTCTAAAATACCATATACAATGTAGGTAATCCTTAAAATAGGTTGAATAAATATATTTGATCTGTTTATTCATTTATAATATTTAAATTCTGCTGATATTAAATAACTAAAAAGCTTTTGTAGATACATTTTTGTTGGTTTCTAACTTCCCATTTTACAATTACTTTATAATACCTATGTATAAATAAAAGTAGACAATTTTATATTTAGTAGGTACTAAGTGTGTTATAATATAATAATACATTCAATTTCAATTTTAAAAATATATGTTTCGGTATATTTGAAAAGGGCCTGGTGGCTATAACATTGCCGTTATTTACTAAGCTTTATATAGTTATTATTTAATGTTTAAAACCATTTACCGTTGTAAAAACACTATTGCAAGAACACGGGACTCTTAATAAGAACACTTTTTAGGCGTTTCTAAACAATTTTTGATAAAAAAATAATTTCTGATTTATGTTCAAATTCGGACTCTAAAATAGTTGTTTCTTTATTTACGCATCGAAGCTTAAGTATGCTAATTTATCCACTTGAATATAAAGAATAACCGAGAACAAAATTTTCTCAGAATTTGGTAATAATAATGTTTCCAAACTTTATGAACAGCGCAGCTTATTACATCATATTTAATTGAGATGACAAACTCGATGACATAAAAAGAATTAGAAATTTATGACACAGTTATTATTATTAATTAATCGGTTGTATTTGCATACATTTGCAGTGACCATATTTTAGAAGCAAAAATCTTATTTTACAATATTCGTATTATTCAGTTAATAGACAAGATTATTTAATTTTATCGCTTTATTAGCAAAATAAATGTAAAAATCTGGAAAACCTGGGCATACCGCTAAAATAAAATTTTTGGACGATTCTATAAAAAGCCAACAATGACTTAACGTTAAGCCGTTTTAAAATAAGATTTGCAATATATCTTCTTTATAGTGAAATAAAATTTTGGTATTAGCAAATCAGGATAAATATAATTCAATAAAGTCAACAGTTTTTCCTTCAATTCTTTGTTTTTTGAGCAGAGAACCGTAAAGGAAGAGGTACAAAAATTATGGTAATATCAGGTATTCCATGCTGAAAATAAATTTCAATGTACAAGTTGGAGATAGTTACTTAATATTACTCCTTTATACAGGGTGAAACTTAAATAAGTACAAATATTTTAACTGCTGGTGTAGTTCGTCATATAGATCAGTCTAGTGAAAGCCATTTTTAAAAAAATCTAATATTTACGGAGACATTAATTTTTTTACAAGCTTACCTGTTGTGTGTAAAAAAATTAACTATTTAATCAGTAATCCACATTTAACAAGTTAAATGCCATTGTACACTGTTAGAAAGGGACACAAGACACAATTTCCTTAAGTTATTTTATGTACAATAACAAAAAACTATGATTTTTACACAACATATTAAATTTAAAAGTTTCTTCAAGCAAAGACATTTGTGTAACACTGGCAACACTGTGACCTACACGTTCAATCTGAAGAGCTATGACTCATAAATGTATGAAAGTCAGCGGCCCTCAAGTTTTCTACAGAGAAATTACAAAATTTATTTAAAATTTCACTTTTTATTTCAGATTTTTGTAAAAAACTATTAATTATGTGTTTGTTCTACACAAGGGGTCAGTTTAAGCCAATTATTCGGTCTAGAAGAACAGGTACAGTAAAGTATACTATTAATAATAACGGTCCAAACATTTAACGAAAATCCCTGCATTAGTTCGACGAGCAGTGTGGGGATTTTACAAAATTGATCCATACATTGCTAAAATCAATTTAGGAAAATTTTCATTTCACCTACCAAAAGTGTAGGTACTTTTCGACGATGATCTTGTGAACTTGATTTGCATTTAATATGCCCCATCACCCTGTCATCTGAGATGCAACAATTTGCTCTGAGATTTTCTGGTACCAGGTTGTTGGATCTTCTTGAACGATATCTAAATCATGTTCCTCAATTGTGCTATTCTAGGTAGTCCAAGTCTTTTTTTCAGCATGTCCAGCATAATTTGCTTTTAGATGTATTTACAGTCTTTGGAGCCCTTTCAATCAGATAAATGTACCTATGGGTTGCAGGATGAACTCATTATGGTGGTGACATATACTATACTAATAATATATACTAATAAAATATCAACAAATTCATTACTAAAGATACAAAGATACATGCACAACAACAAAAAATGGACTTTAAATGGTGCTCTTACAGTACTGATAATTTTTTTGTGGCATTATTTCCTCATATAGTGCATTTATGATAAGTTTTACAAAGGAATGTAACTTGATCTTATTATTAATAGTTTCATATGATCACATTTCGGTTGGTTTTAAAATTTCGAAAAAATGTTGACTTGATGAATTTACTTAATTTTTTGAGATCCGTGTTAAAAGAAAAATCCCTTCTTAAGATTCACCCTGTATAGGGTGTTCCATTTGAAATAAGGAAGTTGTCGACTACTCTCTGTATTTCCGGAAGTAGCCAAAAATTAAAAATATTTTCTTAAAAAATTATAGATTTAAATATTAAAAAAAATCAAATCTATCACGTTCTCTCTAATCTCTATAGTAAATTAGCTTGCATAAAAGTTGTAAGTATGTGGATCGCTGTGGGTTCGACCCCCGCAGTCGGTAGACCGTATATAAGCTAAATTCGTGGAGAGGATTGGCACCCTCTCTGCGGGTATGGTAGGGTGGAAGAATGTTGGCTTGGGTCATTGTGAGAGATTGATACCGGTTGACATTTGACTACGCCCCCTAATTAATGAGGTTTTCCAGGTTTCCCTCATTCCTGCACTGAATGGTGGTTAGGGCCTACCAACGTAAGTCGTTCCTGGGCGCAAATGCAGCCTGCTTAATAATGATATCGCCCCCTCTCCCGCACAAGTCTTCGACTTCTGAGCTAATCCTCGTGATTAGAATGAGGGGTAGAGATATTATTATTATTATACAAAGATTGAAATATAAATTATTTTCCTGCTTTTTTTTCCAAGAACAAACCACATTTTCACAATGAAAAATTGCATGATTTTACCAAATACGCAGAATAATGTATTACTTTATTCGAAATGGAGTTTGTCCTAGATAATTTTGTGGAGAAGTAACTCTAAAACCCGTTTCTAAAAATTTAATCTAGCCACGCCTCCACAAAACGCGCAGCGTAGACCTGTGACGCCACACACATTCACATATTTATACCTAAATTCTTTAGTGTGCTTTAGTTAACATCTGTATAAGTTATAAATGCTTTCGGACAACGCATTAAATACGTTTAGAACATTTACTCTTTCATTTGTGATATTATTGTTTAAATACTAATATAAATCTAATTTAAAAAATTTTTCATAATAAAAATGCCATTATGTACGAATACAGCGCCTAATAAAAATATTTCACCATGTCAATTGAAAAGAAAAATGCGGTGTAGGGCGCAATGAAGCGAGACGAAAGGAAGCATTGCAACATTGTTCTTTGTGAAGACCATTTTAATATAACTATAAAGGAAATACAGGTTTAAGTTTATTGAAAAAAATAAAATGTAAAGTTGTAAAGAAGCAATTAAACTTTTCTATTAAGCTACCAGAATACATACAGGGCGTTTAGAAAATCAATGGTAAAGCAATTTTACATTTTTTTTTTTTTTCATTTATTGTATTCAGCGCTTCATTCCGATTCCAAATAACATGTATTTACACCTACCATTTGCGTGATATAAAATGTTATTTGAGGTATTTATAAAAGTTTGCTATCTGAATTCACTACATAAAATTACCGATTTTATTCTGAAAACATAATAAATACGGATTTTGTAAAAATGTTTAAGAAAAATAAAATCAGTAGCAATAAAAATGTATTAAACTAATTTAAAAAAATTAATAAATGTTAAATAGCATTATTAATTTCTTTTACTTATTATTTTCAAATTAAAACAAGTCGTTTAGTGTGACATCAGATGGCATAATTTTATAAATACCTCAATAAAACCATCTATTTGATACCCAACAGCATTGTCACTATACTTGTCACCAGCGGATCTAAGTATACTGTAACCAAAGGCAGTGGCGGCCCGTGGATTTTTCAAAGGGTGGGCACAAAAAATAAATTTAGATTCATTTAAATGTATTGCAAGAACAGAATGTAATTCTGCAGAAAAGTTAATTAAACCTATATAAATGCCTGGATTTTTGAACGAAGTCTTCTCATCATGACCTCGCAAGGCTAATTCGAAGGCTCCACAAAAACTTTATACACATTATTAAACGACGCAAAATGTGACGATTCTTTCCACCTGTTTATTATGTTCTAACCGAGGTATTAACTTATAGCGCAAATACGCACTATACTCGCGACAAGAATTCAGACGACTTACGTCATATGAACAAATGAATAATTCATTATATTTTCATCAAAATATTTAAGAAACTGCAACTGATAATTATAAAACTACATACTCGACTAAAAGTTTGCATTATATATTGCACTAAATGATAACGCGACCAAATATCGAAAATTACGTTGACAATAAAAACAAATGTGTAAGGCAGCCGTGACGTAGACGTCTGAATTCTTGACGCGAGTATATCTAATTGTTCACGTATGTCAGTTTTTCCTAAAACACTAAAGTCCATATATATATTATGTTTTTAAATGAGTCACAGAATTTTCATGTTTTTTGGCCCTATCCGCTATGTGCTTTAAATCGTCAAGTCCGTATTTGGTCCACGCTGTAACATATGAAACAAACAAAACATAACAATTTATTTGTCACAGAACAACCATATTTCTCGAATATGTTTCTATTAAAAACTCTATTATATGTTCTAGCTTTACTTGTAGATTCATAATTAATATATAAATCAGTAGGCCTACCTTGCTTTTTATATAAATATTTTTTATCAAATGGCACTGGATTGTTTTTTAACAGATACTGAACAGAATTTATTTTTGGTTCCGGATCCATTTCTTTTAATAAGTATGTACAAATACACAGAATCACTTTAAAATTATATCTATAATGAGAAACCGCCTTTAAAACCAGCAAAGTTAAAACACAAATTTGTTTACACAACTATTCTGCAAGCGAAATATATTTGTATATATAAGTACGTACTAAACAAAGCAAGCGACTACTGAGAACTGAAAACTGAATGCCGGAGGGAGACGGAGTAATGGAGAATTGGAGATTGAAGACAGTGGAGACTAGTGGAGAAGGGACAGAGACACGCATTTCAGTGCCCTTTGTCGGCTTTAAATCGGCGAATTTCATTTACTCCGAGGAGTCCCTGAACGTCGGAAAATGAGCCACGTTTGGAGACAATTCTTGGGTTCCCAGGAAATAAAGTTTGATATAGTTCGGCGCGTGGATGGTTGACGGAAATAAGTTTTGAGTAGTTTTTCGCAACCGATAATAGAATTACAAAAATATATAAATCTATAATAGCATCAGCATCATATATTTCTTCGTGACATGTACAGTGAAGGGTGGGCACGTGCCCTTGTGCCCTTAGCACCAGCCGCCACTGACCAAAGGAATAAGTTACGTTTAGCAATTCCGTAAGTTTACCACGTCACCATTAATAACTATGTATCTATGGCCCACAAATGCCACAAAACGCAACAATACAAGAAACAAACGCCTGTTTACATCATCAACATCGTAATACTGTACCTGTATCTACGAAAACAAACCGCGCTGAACGACGTGTAACTTCACACCAATGATATCGCGTGTTCGGCCACGTGATTTTGTTTACATTCTATGCCAATTTATTAATGTTATGTAATGTTAATATTTTAATTATTATTTGATTATTGCCGCCAGACATATGTTCTGACCTTTTAATACGTTTACCAATTTAAAATTCATGCAACTTCGCCATTTTATATTGCATAGTGTTGCTAGAATGTACACACATTTATTTACAAAAATATAACTTATACATAACTTTTGTATGGCATACTCTATTACGATTTCAATAAAATTCACATAAAAACACATATGTATTTTATAAGTATGTATAAATTGAATACAATTATGAGCAATAGGATGTGAAAAAGATAAATTTGAAAATAATCGATAACCGTGTAGTTATTCCGTACAGACTTGCATCTTACAGAGGTTATTAATGTTTAAAATATGTGGTCTTTATAAAAATTACTACTTAGTCCCATGAAATAGTCCTTTATTATAATCACCAGGATACGAACCACACACCGGGACACGCAGTTTATAAGAAAAACAATTTTACGGTATAATCCATTCTTCTAGCACCAAATTGTCTACGCCATTATACTTTTTCTAATGGCGCCAAAAGATATGGAACCATTAGAACAATGATTTGTTATGGTGTAACCTCCACCTTTACATAATTAACTATAATAGAAGGCAAGGAACTAAGCCGCTTAAAACACATGTAAGGTTCAATTAATTTTGTGATCGCTTATACACCTCAGTGATTAGTTTGTTATGCACAGATAACATTTAGGTTACTTTACACTTATTTCTGATTTCGATCCGATAAATGTAAGCCAAGCGTAATATATTTTTTTCCTTTCACGCGCAAGAGCTGGTGTCTACTGAATCAAAGCTAGGCTTATTTGCATTTTATGTGCATAATAAATGTGCAACTTAACAGGTCATAATGTAAAATAAAAGCTATTGAATGATCGTTTAAAAATAAATCCGACAGCAACGAGGAAATATCAATCACAAGCCAAGTATGTAATGGTAAAATATACGGGGTGTCCCATATAAAACTTTCCACCTGAATATTTCGTTTAATATGAAGTTCTGAAAAAATTACAAAAACACGTCTATTTTTAATTTGACGGGGACATCGACTTACGTCATTACTTATTTTGTAGTTGCCACCCCTTCGTAGATCGAGGTATCAACTTTGAAATTTTATATGGCACAATACGGCGTGTGATCCATCATTTGAAAGCTCTTTTGATATTAACTGTGAATCCGTAAAAAAAATCACTATTAGTTTTCAAGAAAAAAATACATTGAAATATAAATTTTTGGAATTTTGTATTTTTACATTTAAATTTATAGCATGTGTTTACCACTGAAAAGGTTTTCATGCATCAAAACATAAGTATTAAACTGCAAAAAGGTTTCTACGTCAGATGATAGAAACAATAATAAATGAAACGTAAGGAAGGATGAGGTTCCTATCATAATTTTTTATGAATTCCATTGCTTTCCATTCCATTTTACCTTTTTGTTTGATATCATTTTATAGGAAATGGGACATTGTTGAAACCATTTCCAGTTGTATCAAATCTCATACTCGGCTTACAATCAAAGTGTAACTTTTACATTCATCAATTTTTCATTATGATTCGTTAGCTGAAAGTTGAAATATTTTTATGGAGAACAACATGAATGTGCTAGAGAAACTGTTCGAATTTGCATTCAAGTCATACGTACGCGAGCCAGATTGTTAAGAAATTTCGAGAAACTGTGTCCGTAGCAAATTTTTAAGAGAAAAAATCCTCCTAACGAATTAATGGAAGTAGGAATTTTGGGCGAACTGACAGGCAGTAGGCAGCATAATGGCCAGGTTTCTGCAAATCAACCTGAAAATCTTGAATAATTAAGACGACGTATTGTAAAGGAATATCGGAATTTAACTCGAGGTTTTGCAAATGTAAGGAGATGTTTCGTAGACAGGCTCCATATTTGCCAAGAACAACTGGGTGCGCAATTGGAGCATCTGTTATAAACAATTTTAAATGTAAAAAAACAAAATTCCAAAAATGTATATTTTGATGTTTTTTTTTATTGAAAACGAGTAATGACTTTTTTACAGATTCAGAGTCAGTATCAAAACAGCTTTCCAACGATGTAACATACACCCGATTTATGAAGGGGTGGCAACTATAAAATAAGTAATTATATAAGTCGATGTCCTCTCAACTTAAAAATTGACGTGTTTTTGGATTTTTTTTTAAAATGAAATATTCAGGTGAAAAGTATTATATGGGACACCCTGTATGTAAAGCCATCTATAAGTATAAGGGCTATTTATTTGATTAGAAATAAAAAGGGTCACCGTTTTATGTCATCGAAAATGGGAAGGTGTTTTAAGTTTATTCATATCGACAGAAAGTTTCCACAAGGTGGAATACACAATGTTCTCTTTTTTTTGTATAGGTGTATTTGATAATGTATGTATTTGTTTCACGTTTTTATGAATTATATAAATGTAATAGAAGCATCTCATTCACGTTTACATCAATTACTAAGTGGCTAATAAACTATTCTATTCTATAACGATAGAAAGTCTAACCAACAAATTTTTAGAAACAGAAATCTTTCAAAATACATATTTTTTTTTTAAATTTAACTGTAGATGTAAATATTGTTATAATATAAACTTACATAGCTCTGCATATAGGATTGTTCACTTTTGTTTACGAGTATGTGAAAATAATTGTTAAAATTTGGGGTTAGAATAATAAAATAATGTCTGTCTTATAAACGCTTATTAAAAGTTAATATTTTATTTGAGGAGATTTTAAATAGTAAAAGTGGATAAACAAAACATCAGTAATTTTATTTTTGATATTACATTTGTTCTACGTGTTCTATTTTCAGAAACTTCTGTACCTAAAAACACTACAAATTTTACCTTAAAACCAAAAAACACACCTTATTATTAGTCTCTTTAATATCGAGTTTTTATATATTTCTTATTTTTGATTTTAAAAGGCGGTCCAATAAATGAAATCAAATTACAAAATTCTAATAAAGCTATTGACATTAGTATGTAATTGAAATTTAATAATACAATTTATAAACTAAACATCAGTCTATTGAACATTTGATTTCTATATAAAATTTTCAAGTTAGTCAGAATCATAAAAAACAAATTTAAAGATTGTGTGAATATCCTGTATAATTAGTAATTAAACTTTAAATTAACTAAAATTTTAAAATGTTAGCGTATATCTACATTATGTAACCTATCTGCTATTAACGCCTTCATTTAGAACTTATCCTGCATTTTTATAAAATTTTCCACGGTTCTGTTCAACAGAGGACAACCGCGGTCTTTCCCTTCTTCACTTTACTCAACTTGATTGCATTTTGATTTAGGCAAATAGCAAAATTAATTAATAATTATAAACTACGCTGGCGACACAAACACGACATTCATCAACCTCTACCACACGAAAATGATGGATGAAGAAGGAAAATAAGCTGGGCTGCGTGCAACTGTTCCAGATGGAGTTGATGGCGGACTCGTTTACATAGAAAAATGGATCTGAACGATGTTCGACTTATTCCGCTAGTAACGTATTAAACAGAAATTTGAACTGCCAACTTTTTAACTGTACTGAATTACATCTTATCCGATGTCGGCGCTGATACTGCGATTGGGCATTTATTATAAAATTCTCATGATTTCATATTAGTTACACCGGGTGCTTAATAAAATGTAAATTCAATTATTGTTTGCTTCTGTTATTATTTAGCGGTTCTGCAGCGCTTGCCATTGAGTAGACATTAAAAACAAGGTTATTGACCTAAATACGCTAGGTAAAAACTTACCTTATTATTTTTCACTCAATAGGTATGTCTCGGACTGTTTTTTGTTGACACCATGACGTTTTTTTTATTACTGTCTGTATTTAAATACCAAAAACGTTTCAGCCTCTGTTACTACTACTAACCTAGTAAGAACTGGATTTTATTAAACTATTTATGTAATGAAATATGATTGGTACATTTTGTTCCATAATTCCAATAATAAATATTTTTATGTTAAAACTTAATATGTTAAAATCATACTTAAAAAATAATAAATGTATAAATAATGTATAGCATTAATTACATATTACAATAAGTAGCTGAGTACTATAAGACAAAATTTAAATCTGGCAACGTCGCGTCAGGCCGACACCGAATTGAACTACCGCCAGCGGCCAGTGAATAATCGTATGAAAATTTTTCTTTCGGCCTAAATATGCATCTTTGCATTTTCTTAAATCCCGTATTTGTTTTATACTAATTTTTCACTATATTCTCTTAAAATTAATGACCTTATGACTCATACCACAAATGCTTTAAAAAAAAATAGGCAGCTAGTGCAATTTGAGATTTGACTAAATGACACTATTTGTATTTGCTTATACAGGGTGTAATAATAAGTGGAATACTCCAAGAACCAAATAATTTTATTCGTAACTTTACAAGATAAAAAAGTAGAACCAAATTTCTTGTTCGAAGTTCATAGAAATTTTTTTATGTTTATATTGAACAACCAAAAAACCATTCAAATACCTGTATCTAGAAGTAACTGACATTTTTTCAAATTTTCTGACACTAGAGATAATTCTTTTCTAACGAAATATTATGTAATAGTTTGGCTTGAATGTAAATTATGTCTGAAAAATAAAAAAACAATTGCCAATTCAATATACAAAATATAATTTTTGGAGTTTATATAATATATTATTTTTGTGTGCAAAATATCTTATGTGACACCAATTGAAGAGAAATTCAAAGAATAAATAAAATTAGGTTTCATTTAAAATACGATATTTTGGGCCGTAGATTCAGATCACGGATTTAAAAAATGTTGCTATATCTAATTCCTTATTTAAGTGACCACATCACTTTCATAATTAACAAATGTCTTACTTCTGGTCAGTTTCCAGAGATATGGAAAAATGCCAACATAGTTCCTGTGCCCAAGTCAAGCAATCCTGTGAGTGTATTCGAGTTTAGGCCATTTAGTATTCTGCCAGTTTTGTCTAAAATTTTGGAAAAAATAGTACATGAACAATTTAACGAATTTTTAACTAAAAGTAATTTTTTATCTAGCAATCAATTTGGATTTCGTCGCCATCACAGCACAGCAACTGCTTTACTCAATGTAACGGATGATATTCTACGGTCATGCGATACAAATACGGATACGTGTTTAATTCTGCTGGATTATAGTAAGGCTTTCGATACTATTGACCATAAAACTCTAATTGTTAAACTTAGGTATTTTGGCGTGGGCGAAGTTGAACTTAATTTTTTTAGTAACTATTTATTGCAGAGACGACAAAGAGTATTATTATATAATGTTTTTTCTAAATTTCTCCCTATAAATATGGGTGTTCCCCAAGGTAGTATCTTGGGCCCCTTGCTATTTTCTTTTTATACTTGGGATTTATCGCGGTTTCTTAAATTTTGTTCTTTGCATCAGTATGCGGATGACACCCAGATATATTATCATTTTTTATATAATAATCTAGATGTTGCTATTCATAATATCAATGTTGACCTCGAGATTATAAGTGAATTTTCTGCAGCACATAGCCTGGTTCTCAATGAGAAAAAAACCCAAATGTTAGTGTTTGGTTCTCATAGACAATTAATTATTACTAATCCCATATTTCAAATTAGCATAAACAATTGTTTACTGGAATCAGTGGAATCAGTCAACACATGTAAAAATTTGGGACTGTTGATTGACACTGATCTCAGATTTGGTTCACATGTTAATAGTTTATTTAAAAGTGTTTCGTAAGCTGAAGGTGTTATACATGTATAAAGATATATTAAGTAGGGATGTTAAACTTAGACTTACGGATAGTTTGATTTTATCTATTTTAACTTATTGTGATATTGTTTTTGGCCCGCATTATTGGCACGACAAGTATAGTATGCAGAAGTTGCAAAATGCCTGTATCAGATTTTGTTATAATTTAAGAAAGTTTGACCATATCTCTGAGGCTTTTAAAGATTCTGGGTGGCTCACTTTGAATGAACGTTTTCAAATTCATTTGGTTTGTCTTGTTTTTAAAGTGTTAAAATTTGAAATGCCTGTATATCTTTACAATGAATTAATTAAAGGTTCCACAATTCATGATAGGCCTACTCGCCATCGTGATTTACTATCCATGCCAATACATCATTCTGCTATGTTTCAACGCAGCTTCAGCTACAATTCTGTTAAATTTTATAATTTGTTGCCTAGGGATATTAGGGACACCATCAGTCTTGCGTGTTTTAAAAGAGAGGTCAAAACATTTATAGTTAAAAGTCGCGATCGTGTTAATTAACGTTTTCTAGCATTCAATTCCTTCTTATTTATTTTTGTTTAAATTCTTCTCTCTTTTGCCTTTTCTGTCTTATAATGTGTGTACTATTTTTCTTATTTGCTTTGTAATATTAGTTGATAAATAATGTTTTCAAAGGGGTGGTTATATGAGCAACTTAGTTGGATATCGCCACCCGTGATTAATATTTCTTTGTATAATATTATGTAAATTGGTAAATAAAGACATATTATTATTATTATTATTATTTATTCAGAAAACAGAAAGTTATGATTTTTGATGGAAGTGTGTTTGCTTAAAAATAATGTTGAAAGAATGGTGAACTGAAAATACAGGTATATGCCACCGTAGTAAATGAAATGAGAACTGGTTTTACAGCATGTGAATTTAGTGGAAGGATTAAGAATAATTTGATAATGATTTGATGTGAAATTTCATCAAGATATACGACGCCGTCAATAATAGTGTTTCAAATTGAATGTTTATAACCGTGCTGTATCAAAAACCGTGAAAGACAAAGAAAATGACTAAATTAAGGTAAGAACGTAACTTTGCTAATAATTTCACGGAGAAAATTCGAAAATATTTTTATTAAAATGCGAGACTAAACATTTTTGATTTCGCCATTTCTCGCGTTTATCTATCTATTATACACAATAAAAATTATTAATGTACGGTGAAACTGATATTTGTCCACATAGAATGATTTTGTACTGGTATTTTTTATCATTACTGACAGAAGACAGCTGCATCCGTAAGCGAATCAGTGTCAGCCACCGTGTATAGTTCGTCGAATAGGTGGCCAAACTTCGCCTGCCGAAACCTGATGATGACGTTTCTCATCTTTGTTTCTGTTCCATGTTACTTTACTTTTTACCAGTACATGTAAAGCCTTGGAGAACCCTTGAAATAAGAAAAGAAGCTGCTTGAAAATAGCACGGCTGTTACGATTCAGCAGAAGTAATGTTATACAAACAGACATCAGAAAATTAAAGAATTTTTACCAAAAAAATTTTTCAGTGGGCAATATGCAACAAACAAGACAAGAAAATGAAATTATTTTGTATAACGCGTTGTAGAGGTAGGTTATGTAGAAACAAACAAATTAGGCTGAATATGTGGCGTCACAAAGTTATTCGCTGGGTTATAATGTAGATGTTTATTTTTGTTGTGGACAAAAAATATGTCTAATTCGTAAATTTTGTTTTAGTATAAAATTTAACACTAAGGTTAGGTTTAATTTAGAATACTCCCAAATACTAAATAGGCCTTAACTGATACCTGCAATAAAATGAACTGATTTTATTTTTATTTTAATGATATGCAATCAAAAATCTTTAAAAACCAAGTTTAACTGAAATATCAAAATAATTGAATTGCCGTATTAAATAGAAAAAATCTATAAATCTGCAAAAAAATGGACATGGGAAAAAACTTCTCACAAATGTGGTTTCGAAAATCTGTTTTTCAGATGTAGTATTAAAATTTTTCAAAAATACCTATAACATATAGGTCTAGAACTGTCTAATAAATTTATTTGTCAATTTAATATATTATAGATCTGTTACTTTCGGATAAACAGATTTAATTAACAAATACATTTATTAGGTGGCGGAAAACATTAAGCTCGATAAACAACTGAAATCTATTTTTATTTTAATAATATGCAATCAATGAAATATAAAAATAGTTAAAAATCTGTAAGAAAAACAAAAACCAGGAAATATGGATTCGAAGCTGCTTCGGTCTTCAGATACAGCAATCAATTTTCAAATATACATACAGGGTGAGTCAGTCATAATATCATTAATTTTAACCACGTATTTGGAAGGCCTAATAAAGGCAGAAAATCGAAAAAAAATTTTTTTTTACTCGACCTTTAAAAAATAAACAAATCATCCTATAAAAATCGGTAATACAACGCTCCTGGTACCGCTACAAACTTTCTGATGTCGCAGCCATATGATAATCTAATGTCGACGGAAAAACATCGTTGCCACATCATGTTTACATACATAATGCCGTCTAACACTTCAGCGTGCGTGTTATTCAAATTTGCCACCATTTAGTCGCACTTTCCGCATTTGCCCCATTTCTTTCCCCAAATTTAGAGATCACACCACACATTGGGGGATGGAGAGAATACGAGCAGTAGTTATTTTATTTCTGAAGTGTAATGATAGTAAATTCACATCACAATGCCTAATTTTACTAATTTAGAATATTCGGAAATGCTAGTTTTATACGGGAAATGTTTACGAATTGCGAATGCCGCTGCTGCCGAATACCGGAGAATCGGCTTCATCTAAGTGCGCGAACTTTTGTCCAAGTGTTTCAACGTGTTCGCGATACGGGATGTGTGAAACCGCGCCGAGAACTTGCTGGGCATCCTCAAAATGACTTAAATGTAATAGAAGCTGTTTTAAATTTAGTTGAGGAGCAACCTACAATTTCTACAAGAATCATTTCAAGTCGATTGAAGATATCCCAAAGCAAGGTCTGCAGAATATTACGAGAAAACTCCTGCACCCGTATCATTTTCAGAAAGTTCAATCTTTAGAACTTGCTGATTTCCCCAGTCGTCTTGAATTTTGCAATTGGTTATAAAATCGAATTGCTGCTGACCCAAATTTTATTAATAAAGTGCTATGGACGGATGAGTGTAGCTTTACTCGAAGTGGAATTTTAAATAGGTTAGTACCATATTACTAAAAAGCAATACATTTCTAGATGTATGTAATTACAAACTGAATAATTATTATACTTACTAATAATACTACAATTTCATAATTCAATTGTAAAACGTAGTGAAAACGTAATATCAAAATTATTAAAACTAAATAACTTAACATTCGAAAACATTTATTTATTATCTACATTTATTTTTATTAACAAATAAATCAATATTTAAGGAAAATTCATTCATGTATCTAGATAAAAAAAGTTAGTTTTACTCCTTGTCGTTAAATAACAGTACAAAAACTAGGTAACTAGTTTATTGACCTAATAATACGGTAGATCAGATTTACTCTCGATATTTTTTTATGAGCATCAGATCAGAGGCGTACTCTTTCGGTCTTGGACAGTGTTTTGTCGACAACACAAGGGTTTTTTATTACTTTGTATTTAAACACGGACCACTTTTCAGCTTCTATTAATAATTTACCTACCCATTGGGTATACGTTTTTTATGTAATGTACCTAAATGGTTTATTACTCAGTTTATTATTAGATACGTTGGAGTTTTGTAATTTCAATATTAAATATTTTTTAAACATTTTTTAAACATTGAACATTAACATTTTATATTATTATTGGCTGAACTGAGCAAGAAATAATATGAGATTCTAAAATAGTCAGTACAATCGTTTATTTATGATGTCTAATGCCTAGGTAGGTAGGTACTAGAAAAATATTTCAACTTGGCAACATTGCATCAGGTCGACATCGAGTTGAACTGTGCTGTAACTGACCAAGGCTGTGAACGGTTAGTGACAGTCTGAAAAGGGGGTTCAAATAATGATTTAAAAATATTTTTTTCGGCATAAATATGCATTTAGATTTTTGTTTAATCACGCATTCGCATTATACTCATTATTCCCTATCTCCTCTTAAAATTAATGACATTATGACTGACTCACCCTGTATATACGTTACGTTTCTCAAACTCTCTAATAAATTTATTTGTCAACTTAATATACAGGGTTAACTATGACTTAGTACAAATATTTTAGGAGGGGATAGAGAAAAATAAGAACTAACGGAATAACCCTTCAAAAAATTCCAAAGTTATTTATAAAGCCAAAAAAAATTTTTTTTCGATATTATTTTAAATCCTTATATAACGCCGCCAATGTTAACTTGCTTGTTGGTTGCATACTCTACAAGCATGCAACAGTCGCTCATCAGTCAGTATTGCTGTCATGTCATAATTGAATTCCTGTGTTTACGTTGTAATTTTGTATTCTTTTTCAGTATTTAGTGCCTTATTTTAATTATTAAACGTTTTATAGTTATTAAATAAAGACATTTGTGTTGGGTGCAGACGCTTTCCCACAATATAGTTCGTTTGGTTTTCTAGGTTATGGGACAAGACTGCCGCGGTTACATTAAAACGTCTATTTATTCCTTTCGTTCGATTTTGTTATAATAAATATGAGAACATTTATTACAACGCAAATTCTAGACGATGCTTTCGGCTGTTCGCATACCGGTCAAGCACGCTGAGAGGATCAATTTCAATATCGCGATGGATGTGAACGAGGGACAAATTGGTTAACCTTTCTTCAACCATAGTTGACCGCAGCCAGGTTTTAATTTTAATGAAAAGTGCGAAATACCTAATTCAAAAATGGCCCGTTTTTTCGGATATTATCGCTTGTTATTCGTAAAGGAAGCCTCGGACGAAAAAAAGTGACTAAAGATGTTTTGTTCATTATTGAATGTTGTACAAGATAGGCATATTGGCGAATCAAAATTTTTAAACGTTGCATTGCAAAATAGCAATAAACTAATGAAAAATGTGGCACTTTTTCAGAGGAGCTTGACACTAATGAATCCTTCTACTTGCATTAATATCGACTAACTGCCTGTTGTCGTTTGGAGAAATTGAAGATCTTTAAAAAATGTTGTGCTTTGGGGGTGGCGATCGCCACATCGCCACCCCCTCTGGATCCGGGCCTGACGGGAAGTGACTTTTATCGGTAGTGAGTGGCTGTAATGAGCGAATATGTAGTTCTACCAGTTTATAACAAAATAATGGAAAACGAATGCAAAATACTGGAGCTAAGTGGATTAACTGTTACCTATCTATCAGGTATTATTACTAATAAGAATGTTAATTTTCGTTTCTACATTTAGAAATGCTGCAAAAACGACGATGGTAGTAGATATTGTTGACAGATGTAAGTTTTATCTATGGATCTAAGCCATTTCAGTCGGTTCTTATCATAGGCGCCGACTTTCCGTAGGAAAAAAAAGTTTTGCCCCATTTTTTAAATATCGAGCTAAAATTCTGGAATCATTTTTTTATTGTCTTTTAGGCTTCCCTGAGCACGTGGTTAAATTTTTGTACTTAGTCATAGTTAACCCTGTATAGGTCTGTCAGTTTCTGATAAACAGATTTAATTAGAAAATAATAAATTTATTAGTTGGCGAAAAAACCAGCCCTTAGGCAAATATTATTATACTAGAATTGGTAATTCAATTTAACGGTAGCCGATTTTATGATGTATTTGAAAAATAAAGCAAACAATTTCAAAGTTATTTTTTTATACCTTGTACAGAGTGTCCTAATTCCGTTGCAATTGCAGGCTTATCTAGTAAACTGTAAGAGATAGAAGGATGCGGCTTTCGTAACACAGAGAGAAATTTAAAAAATTACTTTTAAGGAATTCTGCGTATGTCAGAGAATAGCTGAGATAGCGATAATTGAGGTTACGGGTTTCATTACTATAACGTTACTTGGGCTGTAAAGATGGGTCTTCTTAATTTTGTTTCTATTCGATGAAGAATACTTATATACTTCCGTATGTGCTATCAATAAATTAACTTTTAAAACAAGCATAAATCACTGCGATACCTCTTTATGAAAATAACGTCTCAATATAAATAATTTGTCGTTGCATGAATACAATAAAATCCTCGTAAGTCTTGCCTTAATAAATTTTACTAACCCAAGCCCACCTTTATACGTGATGAATGGGTCTTTAGCATGTATGAGAACTACACACCTTTATTATCGGATGCAAGTGATCGAAAAACTTCTATTAAATATTAATAGGCTGTCGTAAAATGCTGCGTTTTCTCATCGAACTTAATTACTGGATAAGTAAATATCAATTTATTACTACCGCCTGAAGTAATTTATAAACACTACTGGGCTTGAGAGACTTAATGGGTTCGACATAAGAATTTTATCTTTTACGACGTATGTGAAAATGCTCAAATCCCATGCATGGCGATCGATGTATCGATTTTACGGTTATATATTTCCATCTTTGTAACAGTTAATAAAATGTTGTAGGGGCTATAAATTTTATTGCACAGCGCGGTCATTTGACGGAGAAATGTAACATATCTTAGTTGAAAAGACCGACTAACAATATTATGATATACACGCGTCAAGAATTCAGACGTCTTACGTCACGGCTGACGTTACACATTTGTTTTTATTGTTAACGTAATTTTCGATATTTGGTCGCGTTAAAAACAATCATTTTTTGTAATTTAGTGCAATATATAATGCGAACTTTTAGTGTAGTATATAGTTTCATCAGTTGCAGTTTCTGAAATATTTTGATGAAAATATAATAAATTATTCATTTGTTCGTATGACGTAAGTCGTCTGAATTCTTGTCGCGAGTTTATTGGGAATATTTCTAGAGGGTGCTTCGGAATAATGTACCATACATTCTAGGAATAATCTAGATCTATGCACTATGAGTTTATCATTTATTGTTTTCTTTGACATGGTATGTTATGGAGACTTCTAAAGTAATATTAATTTCATATTCTATAGTATATTGCAACTTGACAGGCATATGGCTTGAGACGTCTTGAATAGTTTGGTTATATTACTTTTGAAACAATCTTGAGTTGTACCGTCCAATTTATTTCCAAATTTTTATATCGCATTTAGAATAAGGTTGGTAACACATACTGAGGGGAATTGTCTTAAATCAAAATGTTTTGCTCTCTATCATCGTTAGAATTTTTCTTGTCAGTGATGCAGTATCATTACACAAAATATTTTAACACGATTTCACTACCTTGCCAGTGCATATAGTACTCATTAGTTATCAAGGTTAAGTCGCAAGAGTACTGCCGGGTTAAGTTCAATTATAAATTGAACAAATAGTTTGCAAACACGGTCCCTTCTGTCGGGTTAGACAGACGAAATCATGCTAGGATTATTCGTCAGATACCTCACCTATGGCATACTGATGAGAGCTAATAAGCTCGAAACCGGTATATGTCTGGTGGGCGTCTGACGAATGGCTCTAGCTGTTGCTATAGGTTTTCCAGGTGTAATTCAATGCTGGTCGGGGCATTAGCCCGCAGAGTAGTTGTTTCCTGGAATTCCGTGTTTGCAAAATATCGTTTCTCGCCGATCGCGATAAAGGTCGACAGCTTTCAATGGTGTCTACTGCATGTAGAACGCTTCGTGCCTGTGACATGTTCAGTCCGGCATGAAGTAGCGAACGGCCGATAGATGTAGTTAGTTCTACACCGCGTGAACAAATAGTGTTTAAACTATTTAGTTAGTTAACTTTAGCAAACTAGTGCAATGTACAGGGTGTCTCAAACTCTTCAAAAATTTAAATAAAATTTGGGTCACGTGTTGTTAATTGGGATGAGGTAAGCTACATTTTCAATCGAAAGTATTATCTTTGGGATTTGACAGAAATGACTAATGACACCATCAATATATTTTTTCCAGAAACATACCCAAATTTGTTTCCTGTTAAAAAGCTCTCTTTTTTCTGATATACTTTTATTATAGATTTTTTCTGTATTAATTCCCGTTTAAAAGTTATAAGCAATATCGTGGATCGGTCAGTGGCCGCGCGGTTTAAGACGTCAGTACTTGAATCGAGGTGACTAGATCGCTGTGGAGGTGAGATGTAACTGGTCTGCTACTTCCTGCTCGGCCTAAGCGGCTCGACTTGCAGAAAGCGACCTACAATATCGTAGATACTTAACCGCAGACCTCTCGCCCTGGGCGATGCGCCATTAAGTCTATAAATGATACTGCAGGAAACAACTACTCCGCGGGCTAATGCCCCGACCGGCATTGAATTATAGCTGCAGTATCTGTGTGAAATAGCCAAGAACCCTTGTCGGCCACTCCACCAGACATAGACCGGTTTCGGGCTTGTTAGCCCTCATCAGTATGCCATAGGTGAGATGACCGACAATTGAACTGGCTGTTCCTTCATATGTAGTTTCACATATAAATTGAGTGCAGATGACAACCGGTCTACGTCTGGTGGAGTGGCCGACAAGGGTTCTTGGCTGTTTCACACAGATACTGCAGCTATAATTCAATGCCGGTCGGGTCATTAGCCCGCGGAGTAGTTGTTTCCTGCAGTATCATTTATAGACCTAGATCGCTGTGGGTTCGACCCCTGCAGCCGGTAGACCGTATATAAGCTATATTCGTGGAGAGATTGGCATCCTCTCTGCGGGTATGGTAGGGTGGAAGAATGTTGACTTGGGTCAATGTGAGAGATTGATACCGGTTGGCATTTTCTACCCCCCTAATTAATGAGGTTTTCCAGGTTTTCCTCATTCCTGCACTGAATGGTGGCTAGGCCTACCAACGTAAACCGTTCCTGGGCGCAAATGCGGCCTGCTTAATAATAATATGCCGTCCCCTCTCCCGTACAAGTCTTCGACTTCTGGGCTAATCCTCGTGATTAGAATGAGGGGTAGAGATATTATTATTGTCGTCCTAAAGAGTCTCAAAAGAAATACCACCCAAAAATCACATTAGCGGTGGAAGCATCAAGTAGTCGTTGGATGTCACAAAATACTTGTCATTACTCAATACGAACGTCATACGTACGTGCTTACAAAATGTTTTCACAATAAAAAAAAGTTTATATGTTGCTAATTTACGGCGAGTTACAAAGAAAAAAAAAACTGTAGAGTATATCGAGAAGTGTATCTAGAGCGCCTCATTCCTGACCTTTACAAGATTGGAACAGATCTTTCGACAAAATGTTGCATTTTCTGTTCGGAGGAATCAAATAATTGACCGGAGGGTAAGAAACAATCGTAATATAGGTAGACGAAATTCTATACGTCACCCTGAAACTGTTACAGGAACAGTGCAATGAGTAAACGATGGAACTTTACACATGAAATTTTAAACATCTATTACAAATATGTAAAACTACTTTATGAACATTAAAGTACAGGTTAATTCAATTCAAATACAAAAATTGTGACCATGGGTTACTTCTCTTTTGAAGCTTAGTTTTCGAGGTACACGGTATTAAAGTGATAAGCAAATGAATAAATTTTCAAGTAATGCCTTGGTGTTACTTATCAGTTTCAGTTATGGTTTTGATTTTTTTTATTAATGTCACTACAAAAAAATACATAATTTTCTAAAAAAATAAAATAAATACAAAAAGTCATGTTTGCATTAATTATTTAAAACAATATATCAAATTTTAATATGACACATTTGGCACATAATTTTAAGAAAATAGTTCTAAAGGATCCGAAATTTCAAGTTATGACCTAGAGTATTCCTAATAACTAAGGTCGCTAACCAAATTTCAATACGATATGCAAACAATTCTTTGGGAGATTTTGTCAAATTTTATTTTAAAAAATGAAGTAACGTTCGGTATTTTGAAAATAAATGAATATAGTTTAAAGAAAACAAATCTTATTCTATATACCTAAAATTTACAAGTTATTCAGAAATAGACTCTATGGCAGGAATAAGTTTTGGTGACTGCTACGTTCCAGCAACGTTTTCGAAATTTGTATGGCCACGTTCCAGCGACGTTGTGGTTCCGTGACGATGACGATGCGGAGAGGAAACAGTATCTTTTAAGTAACTTCAACACCACTCTTTCATATTAGTATGTTGCTTGCTTTGTCTGGCACCTAATATTGTTTTATTTCAGTTTTTTTCTATGTATTCCATCTGCATTTCCCAAACTCTGAATCAAGTAGCTGTTGGGCAGACATTTAAAAGTGTAATACGTATTATTTATGCAAGTGGAACTTACATAAGCAATACGTAAATATTATTGTGAGGTGGCTTAAACCCCAAAATTAAAACGAATTAAATTTTATTGACAAACATAGTCATAAAACTTCCAAATCCAGCAAGTGCCTTTAAAATGTAGATATTTTAATAAAAATCCTGTTTAAAATATCTAATAACATTATGAGTGAATGTGGTACTCTATACTCGGGTCAAGAATTCAGACGTCTTACGTCACGGCTGACGTTACACATTTGTTTTTATTGTCAACGTAATTTTCGATATTTGGTCACGTTAAAAACAATCAATTTAGTGCAATATATAATGCAAACTTTTAGTGTAGTATATAGTTTTATTGCTATCAGTTGCAGTTTCTTAAATATTTTGATGAAAATATAATAAATTATTCATTTGTTTGTATGACCTAAGTCGTCTGAATTCTTGTCGCGAGTATAGATGGTAAAAGCTATTTTTTATTGTTCGTTGAAAATTACATTAATTTTTATGCATCAATTTATTAAATTTGAATATACATGATACAGTAGCTTTATTTGTGAAGTTCTTTACTCTAAGAAATGCAATTTGAAAGTAATTATTACTTTAGCATCCGTAACGGGACCTACCAATATGTAACCTTCAAGTAACATTTACTATAAAGTAATGCACGAGGCTATAGCGATATTATAAAGTAGCAGTAAAGTTCCCATCGTCACTTCTTAGTAGCTAACATGTTTCCTGTTGTTCATTCTGAATGCGGTATATCCGACTTTACACTGAACTCATTTCTAGTAGTAGTTGAATACTTATCCCTATATTATTATTTTTATTACATTTCCTTATTTCTTTGTCGCTTTGCTAGTTACTCCTGTTGCATATTTTGTCCTTTGGATTTTTAGTGGTGTTTTGACCCAGAGGTGATATGTGTTTTGTAGTTGCCGTACGTGATGAAGCTAAATAGTTCTAAAGTAGCGATAACGTTGTTTGAACTAATACATTTACTTACAAGTTCTGCGACTTTAAATGAAAAATTAAGGTTCCTTGAACGTCGCGGTAACTATCAAAACTACTTGAAAGTGATTGCAATTTTGAAGTGATATTTTAGTAACATGAGTTAGTCACTGCTACGACCATTTGCTACTTTCTAGTCCTCCAATCTTAAATATCCCACTGGTACCTGAGATGGCTCCAAAACCAGAAGAATTTAAAGTTACATAACTGTAAAGTAACCAGTTGAAGGTTGTATGATTTACGGTTACGTAAAAATTGCTCTTTGAAGGTTCCAGTCTCAGTTACTGTTACTTAGGTGCTAGTTGGGATATGTCTCTTCATGTTACACTTGAAGCAAAAAAAGTTGCCCTCGCTGTTGGGTACCTTATATTTCTTTAAATATTTATAATTTTTAACTTACATTGAAGAAGGAAGATAACGTTTTGATGTAACACTTACCTGAAAAAGAAAAAATAAGTTAATATTTTGTATTTCTCACATAAAATACTTTAAGATGAAACATAACAGTTGAAAATACATATACTTTTTTCTTATTCTAAGTGACTTATCAGCCCGTAAACTGTTACACATCAGGGAACACAAATGGCAGTGAAGACATATTTTTATCTTTAAAAACAGCTATGCTATAAATTCGTTGAAAATTGCGTGTAAAAAGCGCTCTTAAATATGATGAACTTTTAGATATAAGTATATTCGGGTAAACTTCATTTTTTTTACTGTACATCACTCTTTCCAAGGATGCCGGTAATACCTGAGACACCCTGTATATTTTGCCAAATCACATGTGATAGCATATATTAATGTTGATTTGTAGGAAATAGCAATTACAAGGTATTATACAAATATTATTGCTTTTATGAATTTAAATTCAGGCTATTATAAAAAAGGTAGATATATGATTAAAATCATTATAGATAAAATTTTATTTCCATCACTTCCGAGCAATTCTACGTCACATAGATATAAAATATTTTCATTTGCAAGCATTCTTGCAAAGGAATGTCAGTGGTTAGAAGTCATAGAAGCCTTTAATACCTAATTGAGATGGCCAGCTAATTTCGAGGCAACTTTCGTCCCATATACAGGCTGTTTTTGAAATAAGTCTCTTCCTTCAAAACACTTATAAAGAACGCGAAAACAAACACATTTCATTTAACCTGTGCCATTGATTCATAACCTTTTAATGATCGGCACCCGTTGTATAAAAAATACAATACGGGTCATTTTATTGACTATAAACAAGAGTAACTTTTTTTAGTCTAAGGTTGAAGCTACCCAGATTTATTATTTTAAAGTTTTTATCATACAGGGTGTTAAAAACTTAGACATTAAGTTGCAAAGCTTTGCCCGCCCCTGGTAAACTAAAAAAGCAAAATATATTTTAGACACTATTATAAGAGGTCCTTACTATTGTCCATCACATTAATTTTTAATAAATTATATTGAGTACTTCAGTACAGTTATTCAAGAAAAACCGATTACCAGCGGAGTCCTTCACAGACAGCTCCGTAGAGCCTGTAGGAAAAAAAATGTATAGGAAATTTTCATCTTATTTTTTCATATTATATCTGCACCCGGGGGATTTTCCACATATTCTTGGACATCCTGTATACATATAGAAAACCATATGATTAAATATGGTCGTTATTTGTATGAAAATCGTTATTCTCAACAATATAACAACCAAATCCCAAAATAGTGCAAAACGGTATTCGAGAACTACAGAATACCTCAATTCAACCTATGAAGGCCATGAACAAGAAAGATCGTGACATGTCTCAATAATAAAGAGGAAAATATTCTACACTTTGTTGGGGAAAACCCGAGCCGATGCACGTAAAATGGATTTTTCATGTAGACTGATTGCAAAGAATTTTCAGCCATGGTTTTGTTGTGTAGGAAAGCATGTTTTGAATAATGACCGTAGGAAAAGTATATAGACATATGAAGCCTTTATAATCGCATTTACAATTTATCTCTTAAATTATTGCGCAATAATAGAAGGAAGAAAGTATATTTACATAATTTCGTAGAGGAATAATTATAGGCAACATGTTACTGATATATTTCAGCGCAATATCCAGTGTTATTACAGTGGAAAGATAATAATATATGCAAAAAGAATATTCCCAGTTAATCACTAGTTAAACATTATATTGAGGAAGCAGACTATACACCTACGGGTACATAATTCCAAATCGTGATTGCATAACGTGCTCATTGTATTATTGTAATGTACTGGGAGCTAAATTGCATGATAGTTTAAATTGTTGTATGTGGCTAGTTTGATATGAAAAATTTAGCGCCATTGTCAAACATGTTTCAAATTTTATTTAGTATACAGGCTGTATCACATAAGAGGGCCACTCCCATGTATCTCGCTTAATATGCGAGACACGTAAAAAATCTTTAATTGTTTTTTGTTGCATTTTTGGAAGCCTTTATGCTCGTAAAAACAAATTTGAGATCCATGGCCAACTTTATGAGTAATAACAAAAAAACCTGTAAAGTGCCCAAACTTTAAGGCTGTCTAACTTTTTTATTTTAAGAGATAGAGAACTTACTGGTAATAAATTTTTATTGCAAAATTGATACCTTCCACCTAATATAAACAGATTTTGAAATATCGTATGTGGTTCGCTGCGCCCTCTAGGCGGATACATTTTTTTATTGAAGCAGGCTATGGCCACAAAAATTGCCTGTTTTTCGTCTCTCATGCAATTTACTACATGTTGCCCTTATCTTCGTATTTATTACATTTTTTTCAATTTTAGTTTAAAAAATGTACCTAAATATTTCCGTGTTGTTCAAGATAATGTAGAACCTGTTTTAAAGACGCCAACTGCAAAAAAAATAATAAACAGAATGTACTTTTTTATGCAAAATACACATTTTTCTTATAATATTATTTTATTGGTTTTCACATTAAAGCCGTTTGTCACTATGCGATAATTATGGTAAAATTTATGTAAAAATTATTTGATAAATTTACAAAATAATTATATTTAAATATAAAAAACGATACAATATCACTGTATGCAACTTCCATAAATAATTTTCTATTTTACATTCATGCGCAAGCGCAGTAGACTGTAAGTATTAACCGCCACCTGTTACTGACAAAATGAAATGTAATGTACCTATCTTCTGAAGATAAAACAATCATCTTACTTACCAACATTAATCAATCTGTCAACATTTAAATTTTAAATGCGTATTTACGTACGTTTTAAGGTTAGTTTCGTTCACAGAGTACTGTTTCATTTTTCGTGTCCTGGAATTATTTCTATAGGAAATAATTTTTACAGTTATGGATTCTGAGGGAGTGATTGCTGTTATTGGGGTTAGTGTTATCGTTGCTATATTATTAGCTTTAAAAAAAAGAAAGAAGAAAAAAACTCGTAGTTGGATATGTCGACGAGAACATGGCAGAGGTGTTTTAAACATGCTCAATTCAGAACTACTATTGGAAGACCCTTGTGCTTATAGAAACTACTTAAGAGTAACCACTAAACAGTTTCAGGAAATTTTATCTTTAGTTGAAAGGGATATCAAAAAGGAGGATACATTATTAAAAGCATCTATCACAGCAAGAAGCAGGTACCATTGAGTTTATTGCATACTAATTAGCTTTTGTAACCAACTTTTACTCATATGTATATACAATGCAATATATGTGTTGTAAATTATACATACATAAATGTATTATTATATTACTTAGGCTAGAGGTAACTTTGAGATTTCTGGCAACTGGAGAGACATTCAGATCATTGATGTACAGCACTAGAATTCATGAGTCCACAATATCTAGAATAATACCTGAAGTATGTGATGCAATATATAAGAGGCTGAAACAAAAATATCTTAAGGTAAAAATGAAATTATTTAATTCAGTTTACAGTATTTTAACAAATATTCAATTTTAAAATATAATTTTGTAGGTTCCGAAAACAGAGGTTGCTTGGAAAAAAGTTGCAGCTGATTTTCGTGATTTATGGCAATTTCCACATTGCCTAGGTGCCTTAGATGGAAAGCACATAACATTTCGACCTCCCATATCGGATGGTTCATATTATTATAACTATAAAGGCCAACACAGCATTGTTTTGTTAGGGTTGGTTGATGCACATTATCGTTTTTTGTATGTTAATGTTGGTGTCAATGGAAGGGTTAGTGATGGAGGAGTTTTTCAATTTAGCAGCCTTTCAAATGCTATGACGACAAATTGCTTAAACTTTCCTGCTCCTAAACCTTTACCTGGAAGATGTTTGAAAGTACCATATGTGATTGTTGCAGATGATGCTTTTCCCTTATTAAACAATTTAATGAAGCCATATCCACAAAGAAATCTTACTCATGAGTGTAAAATATTTAATTATAGGCTATCGAGGGCTAGGAGAATTGTAGAAAATAGTTTTGGAATATTAGCAAATCGATTTAGAGTTTTATTGAATCCGATTAATCTATGTGCTGATAAAGTGGAAAAAATTACTCTTGCCAGTGTTGTGTTACATAATTATCTAGCCACACAAAATAATAGTCGATACATAGATATTTCTCCTAATGATATACCCAAACCTTTACAACAAATAGGGCGGCAAGGAAGTAATATGTCCACAAATAGTGCACGATTAATTCGGAACGAATTTTCAGATTATTTTATGTCACCCAATGGTAGTGTTCCTTGGCAAGAAAGTGCTGTTGCTAATAACAATTGGTAATCATTTTATGTATTATAACTTACCAGTTAAATTGATTTAGCCAATTAATGAACACCGTTTTCTATATTTTTCTTCTAAAGTTGCGTATAAATCCAATGGGCCATACTTGCATTGAACTTTTCCTTATAGTACTTATAAGTGCACATGAAACGTGATTCATATCAGCATGCGAACCTATTTCGTTGTTTTATTACGAGTTTGAGGCAGGTTGCCAGAGATTTACTAGTGTTGGTTTGCCTGTGTGCTCATCAAACGTTGATAATTTTTTGCACCGATAGCAGTGGATTGCTGTGAGCCTGCTTCAAACCCATGTGAAAACAACTAAATTGGTGTGCATGCTGATATGAATCGTTTGAATGTTTTGCAGTATGTATAGGTACTATACGGAAAAGCTCCATGCACTCATGCGCAACGCAATTAAAATAAAAAACTGAAGATAATAAAATAAATAAAGGTTTTATTCTTAATAATTGTAACTTACATATTTAATAGTAATAAATAAAATAATACATTTTTATTTGGTTTTTTTCCTCTAAAAAAGAGCAACACATACACATCCAGAATTTATAAGAAATGAATGTAAACTTCACATAATAAATAAATCTGAAATTATTCCTGTATCACATATCATAAATATTTCTTTATTACACTACACATACAGGGTGGTCCATTAATTTGATAAAATTCAATAGCTCTTGGACCACAATAAGTACAACATAAATATTTTGACAAATCATCCACCTCAAAGAAGTACATTTTAAAAATGTAAAAGTCGTTATATCTTTTTAATTATCCTCTATAGACTTGTAAAACCGTATATTTTAGAAAACGAAATACCAGGTGACTGCAAAAATGGAATAAAACATGGGGTTTTCCATTACAAAAACGTATGTTTGGTCTGGTATGGATTTTCCAGAACACCCAGTATATTTGAAAATATTTTTACAATGTACTTTTTAGAGGTTTCTATGATTTGTCAAAATATTTTTGTTGTATATATCGTGGTATAGGAGTTATTGTGACCTTTATCACACTAATGGCCCACCCTGTATTAATTTTCCTTATCAGATTCCTTTGAAGATTTTATAGCTGCGTACAATATTTTTGCAATTTCTAATTCTGTGTCATTTCTTAAGAAACTATTTTTTATTTGTCTTAATTTTGAAGCAACAAAATTGCTAAATATTTCACTACTGTCTTTTTCTGTGTTCTCTACATTTATATTTTTCTTTTTGTATAGTGAAGTTATTTCTTTTAGTGCACCTGATGCATTTTCTAATAAATTATCAGCAGTTACAGTCTTTCCTTTTAGTTTTTTTGATTTATGCTCATAAGGTTGTGAAAAAGATGTCTTAGGTACAGGCTCATAAGAGTGTGAGGAAGATGGTGACCGAATAACGTCAAATATCTCTACATCATCACATTCCGAGGCAGAAGTAGTATTCTGTGGCACTGGTAACACCTCATATGTAGAATTGTCACTTGTATCATAATCCTAAAAGTGTGATTGTTAATTATGTACTTCAATTATTGTAACTTACGTTCTTTACATATACCTACTATTTGTATTAAAGAAATTTAACCTACTTGTGTCATATGGCCGTCTTCCTGATTGTCTGCTGAATCTGTAGCTTGCCTCGGAATACTGTCATCTAATAAAAAGTACATATCTCTGTAGTACCACAATGTAGGTTCATACACCTAAATAGTAAATATTAACACAAAAAATTAATGCAATCATTAGGTATTAAAACTTACATCATCGGTACCCTGTCCTGATTTTTGCGATTCTATGAACTTGTTTCTTTCCTTAAAAAAATTTGTTTTTAATCCTTGGAATTTGCTTTGGATGTCATTTACAGTTACTTCTGGTTTAATTTCAGCAACTGCTTTTTGTATATGCAACAAAGCATTGTTTCGAGAATGCCTGTTTTTGTAATGTGGCGATTTTACTTTATATAAATTTGGCCATTTACTATATTCGTTAAGCAAAACTGCCACTTCGTTTCTAGACCACGACATAATTCGTTGCACCAAAACACAAAATACGATTAACAACTAATTAACTATAATAACTAGTTTATATGGTTAAAGTTAGGTTAGGTTGAAAATTTAAAATGTCAAATTATGTAAATACCTACGCTATGCGCATATTTCTGCGTCGATTTCACCGCGAAAGTAGAACAAGTCGAAAATATTTTCTTAGTAAATTATTTTATAAATTTCATACCCAATCTCCCACTTGCAACTACAGGATATTTTAAAAATAATTTTCAAATGAATTTTTTAATATTTTTCTCAGATAATATTGTATAGTGACAAACGGCTATTAGAAGCAAGTGGGTCTTTAAAATTATTTTCACACAACACAATGTAATAAAATAATATTATAAGAAAATCTGTATTTTGCATAAAAAAGTACATTCTGTTTATTATTTTTTTGCAATTAGCGTTGTTAAAACAGGTTCTACATTATCTTGAGCAACACGAAAATATTTAGGTATTTTTTTTTTAACTAAAATTGAAAAAAATGTAATAAATACGAAAGATAAGGGCAACATGTGTAACCAAAATAAATAACAAACACGTTTTTAAGAATAAGTACAGACAATTTTCAGTTTGTTTTCCATTGTTATCGGAACACCAATTAATCCTTTTAAAAATATTACGTTTTGTGGCTTTTTGTATTATATCTTCTGTCAATGCCACATTAATTAATCTTAATCTTATGGTCGATATTATCTGATGTTTGCTTACAGAAAACGTTCTTAACAATCCCCCCACAGAAAATAATCCAGAGAGGTTAAGTCCGGCGATCTGGATGGCAACTGCATTAGACCTTTAGGTCATATCCAACGAATTACAATTTTTTTTTTTTCAACTAATTCCTTACAATTACAGAACTATGACTAGGTGCAGCATTTCAGATTGCAACCATAAATGTTTTCTAATTTGTAATGGAATATTGTCCAACAAACTGTAGAAACCTTTCACCTGTGACAGTTAATTAAAAATAATAAGGACCTACTAAATAATAATATCTGTACCCTCATTCTAATCACGAGGATTAGCCCAGAAGTCGAAAGAACGACTTACATTAGTACATCTCACCTGCACTCGATTTATATGTAAACCTACATATGAAGGAACAGCCAGTTCAATTGTCGGTCATCTCACCTATGGCATACTGATGAGGGCTAACAAGCCCGAAACCGGTCTATGTCTGGTGGAGTGGCCGACAAGGGTTCTTGGCTGTTCACACAGATACTGCAGGTGTAATTCAATGCCGGTCGGGGCATTAGCCCGCGGAGTAGTTGTTTCCTGCAGTATCATTTATAGATTTATTGGCGCATCGCCCAGGGCGAGAGGTCTGCGGTTAAGTACTTACGACAATGTAGGTCGCTTCCTGCAAGTCGAGCCACTTAGGCCGAGCAGGAAGTAGCAGACCAGTTACACCTCACCTTATGAATGAACGGTTCGCTTTTGGTTATAAGTCTATAGTAAAAACTTTACCCCCTTTGAGTTAATCCAGTTCCCAACTACCATTTAATAAAGAATAGTGTGGAAATTTTCAAATCTCTATTTTTAAATACATATTAAAAAATACGTGTCCAAGAATTTCTTGTATCTTGCAAATTTCTCGACCCATGTTTATTCCCATTTTGAGAATTGGATCGCGAAGTAAAGTTTGGTGCGTACAATTCGAGCACCTTGTGTATTGATAATTTACCAGTGACTACATTTCATACCACTTTTAAGAATGTCAGTAGATTTGTCCAGCTTTCTTGTTGGAAACAAGTTGACAGATCATGTGAAACAAGATGGCTAATAAAAAAACAAAACCAATCGTGAAGTTAAATAAAAAAGGCACCAATTAAAGATTGCCAGTTGCACGTTTTAGGCAGTATGCCATTTATTTTGATACCGTCTGCGAATGTGATTCTGCTGGATTCATTTGTAACGGGTACATTCCCATCTAAAATCATCTGTGCATTTGCCCTAGTGTGGTATTGACCGAAAGAAATCTGCAGGTTGTTATTTTTTATGAATAGGTCTACGAATACGAATAAATTGTCGGTCTAATTTTAGGACTGGCTTGCGTACATTTAGTAGTAAATTTTATGAATGATCAGAATAATTAATGAGCCTGAAATGAGAACTTAAATTAACATTTGTATTTACACGATTCGTGTTTATAATAATAGCATTCATACAAGCTTTTGTTATTCATTTTCCTAAACGACATGCTACCAAGTACTTAAATACTGACTGTTTATTATACAGTGTGTTTACGAACACGGGAAGAATATTCGAACAGTTATACAAATCGGAGCATGAAAAATCTATTTACGGAAATATTTTGCAAACAGCTTTATAAATATCAACCTATCTTAGTAATGCTAAGAAACATTTTAAGATGCCGCTGATTTTACAAGTATGCTCTATTCCTACATACATGCTCAAGAACATTCTTACCTTTCGCTATTCTCAAGTAAGGACATGTTTTCTTACTTTGTTGAATAGTGGGGAGAAAAGGAAGGGGGGTGGAAGTTGCCAACTAGCACAGTAAGTCGTTGGAACGTTGCTACGACAATTGTAGCTCCTTTAAAGTGTTTTGCCACTAACCATGGACACGTAATATAAACGTTCGTAATTGTTCGTTGGATATTAATTAATTTATCCTCAAAAATATTCCAATTTGGTGCAGAAATAACAATAAAAGATTCATTTATGAAGTTAAAGTTAATATTTTGCAATAATGGCGCTAGATCACGTATTTCACAAAACTTACTTTGAGATCGTTTGCTCTAAGAAATGCCACTTGAAATAATTGATACGGATTTAGCATCCGTAATGCCAATACGGAACTTTCAAGTAATATTTACTTTATATAAGTATCGAGCGAGGCTGTAGCGTCAGTGTTGCCGCGTTCAGTTTCTGAAATGTACTGAGCAGAAGCAATAAAATGTACTAGATTGTACTAAAATTTACGATAAAGTGAAATATTGCCGTTTCTCATAGCGTAGACCTATTTTTTTGCGCTGATGATATTAAACTATTATGTTTTGCAAAGTATTTTTATTTTTTTATCATAAAATATACATGAAACAAAAATATAAATATAAATAAACAAACTATTATTTTTTAAAATATAAATGATATGTTATATTTCATAATACCTACTTATATGCCAAGAAATCAAACAGAAAACTATTATTTTTCTAATATTCTTATTATATAGCATAAAATATATACGAAAAAAGAAATACTAGGCTTGTTTTTGCAGCAGTTGAAAACGGTTTGGAAACTGTCAGAAATATTCGACCAGTTAAGTTGAGAACGCGTTACCATCGAATTTGGCGCAATAAATAGTTGGACGGACCTTTCTGATAGTTTCAAACCGTTTCCAACTGCTGCTAAAACAAACCTAATATTTATATTCTACTCGGTCACTTCGAAGAATCATCGACCGATTTGTATGACCTTGGTCTTATTTAAAAATGTACTAGAATTAGGCCTATTTATGATGAAATGTACTTTTGTACTTTGCTGTCGAAAATGTACTAGAAATAGTACAAATGTACTAAAACGGCAACACTGTGTAGCGTTATTTTGAAGTAGTAATAAAGTTGTGACTGCCACACATTGTCTTGTACAAAGTTTCCACTACCACTTGTTATTTTTCCTGCTATACTTATCCCTACATTATTACTTTTATTACATTTCTTTGTAGCTTTGCGTGTTACTTCTATTGCATGTTCTATCTTTTGCATTTTTGTGGTGTTTTAATGTCCACACTTAGCACTTAATAATTATAAAAAATGTGATATATTTATTGAAAAAGACAGAAAATAGACTCACACGTGATATGATCAAATATACATTACACAATGTCGAACAGCAGGAAGACTTCCAACTTTGCGAAACTACATGGTAAAATTTAGATCATTGTATATTTAAATGATACGCACTTCATAGATGCTGCGTTCGATAATCCTTAATACGAGTCGTGATAACGCTGTTTGGACTAACAAATATTACTTACAAGTTCCACGACTCTAAACAAACAATTACGGTTCCCTGAACGTCGTGGCAACTATCATAGCTACTAGAAAGTGATTGCAATTGTGAAGTAATGTTTCAGTAACATGAGTTAGTTGCTGCTACGATTATTTGCCACTTTCAAGTTCTCTAAACCACTGGTAACTAAGACGTTCCCAAAACCAGGAGCTTCTTAGAAATCATATAACTGTAAAGTAACCAACAGTAGTCGAAAATCCGTAGCACTGACTGTAACTTTATTGCATAAAGTTATTTATACAACAAAGTAGCAAATTTGGTGGCGGTTACGTAATAGTTATTCTTTGAAGTTAGTGTTACTTTGGTGCTACTAAGCTTTATTTATATGGAGCTAGGGTATTATGCTATGGTCGATTCGATGAGTGGTGACCGCTTACATACAAACATACAACAATGCAAGTGCCAAGCTTGGATACCAGGCCATGGTCCAGGCTATGGACGGTGCGTTTTGGTTGCAGACTAAAGATATAGTATGAAGCAATTTGGGTAGCATCCGATTCAATTAATGTGTCAAGTAAAATTCCCTAATGTGGTGAAATGCGTTTTGTCGAGTATGTGGACTTTCTATGGCCTAGTGATGGATGTTATGCAAAAAACAACCCTTTGAGGATAATCTGCAAGTGACAGATTTTATACTTGCTGCATGTGGACATTTGTTCTTCGCGCAATGTGCGTCATACAGCGCATTGGAAATGTTGTGTTCAGGGCTAAAAAAAATAGTACACAGATTTAAAACTAAATTGAAGCGATTGTATTGCTGGACATAGAAACCTTATTTAACTTATATTGTTTGCCTTCATTTCCGATAAACACACTCCAGTTACATTTAGCTAAAAAATCTGAAAAAATTCTTGTTTTTCTCCCTTTTTCGAAATTTTTAGCAAACTGCTTAAATTGTGTCGTAATTTTTCGTGTGGTTTGGGACGATGAACAGTGTTTTTAAAAGTTCAGTTATATTGAGTCGATATGTTTTCACACAGCACTTATAAAGGCAAATTTGTTTGTAAATAGATACAACAGAGACTCCCTTTTTATAAGAAATATCAGGTTTTATGCCGAGGTATTTAAGTTTTCATGAGTAAACGGTAGCGAATATAGCATACTTTATAACCGACTATTCTATCTTCTAGGTTTGATAGACATATACAAATTAAAAATAACACAGTGGATTTTAAAGTCGTACATTGCTATATTGATGTCGCACAAATTAAGATGTCTTTGTGTTTTGAGGAAGTCTTTAATTGCTGCCGAGGAAAGTGGCCTTAGCTGATGAGAAAGAACAGAATGATGAAAACAAACAGATGACAGATTGGATCAAAAGAAGATATTAGTCATAAAGTAGCTGCTCTCCGTTTGAGGGAAGGGCACAACATAAACAATTGCACTTGACAAACTTAAATCCGCTCTCATTACTATAGTACTGGTAGAGTACCTACAGAATAGAAATCAATAGTAAAGGAAGGTGAGTGAAGGAGTTACTCTACCATCATTCAACCTTACTGTAGTAAAATCTAGCTTTATATTTGACTAAGTATGTTTACATTAGCAGAGCTTAAAGAATAGTTTTACCCAAATTACTTTACTGGTATCTACTAATGCAAACCAGACTTTACGTGTAACAGAATTACTAATATTCGGGTAGTTATGGGCTGATGGAAATTCAATTCAAAATTTACGTTATAGAAACACACCATCAGGTGTCAATGCCCGTGTTTTGTACCAATGTTTTTGTTAATATGTACAACTGGTATACCATAACACATGCCAATATACCTAGATTCTTCATAACAGTAGGATACTGATTTACATAAACGAAATTTTCATTTCCTCTACTACATGTATTAATTCTGAAATTCTGTGCATTAAATAATTACTCCTCAGTTCTAAGTGTTGATAACAGCTAAACACTAATAACGACTAAGTAATATTCTATCAGAGTGGAAGGTTTAGAATTCCAACTTATTATTTATTTATAAATTCAAAATTTGCAACTTAAATAATCCCACACTCAAGTACGTCAAATTTCAAATAGATATATTGCCACATCACTCTATATTTTATATTTTGGCAACCGAAATATTTCTTGCTCTGAATGTACCAGCGCTACGAGACTGCTTGTGATGGATGCTATGTTTAGAGGACTCACGCCTTGCATCACACCAAAAATGAACCGAATACTTGTTAACCAGTTCGAAGTGCTGATTCCTTATCTTGTGCCGCACAAAGATCTTGGCAAAACCGCTTTTTTTGTTTGTTCTTGTACCGGAAAAGGTATTTTGTCGCCTGAAATGTTGTCTCGTCAGGTTTTAATTAAATAAATCCAATTTATTCAATTTACCACAATAGTACAACCTTCGTAAAGGTCGCCGTGTTTGTCGTTGCAAAATTATCAAATTTATGGTGTCTTTAGGTACCAAAATCTTGAAAAAAGAAAATGCAGAACAATGTATCTATCTTGTTATGTTTATACACTCATACAATTTAAATTATGCAAAAGTGTTTCTAAGACACGCATTGTTGTCTTAACCCTGCATTTTAACCATTATTTTCACATACTTATAAATAAAATTATATCAGACAGGGTGTCCGCAATATGAGTACCTTAATTTTTCTTTATGATAAATTGAGCAAATCAAAACAAAATTGACTGAACAATTTTTTGTCTCACCAACGATATTAGAGTACAGCAAACTGGTTTAAATATGTGACAACGTCGTGTATCAACCATGCCAACTGTTTCTACATAATAATAACAAATACATCTAAATATGCTTAGCTTAAATAGTTTTCTTATTTAGAGCACATACTTTAAAATTATTATAATATCTAAGTGTTCAAAATTACTGCAGTTGCTTGCGGAAAACGTTCACGGTACAAAAGTATTCTACCCAGATAATTTTTCATCGTCATACAACTCATGATTACTAAATGTTCCCTTTCTGTTTATGTACGCTGACAAACATCAAATATACACTGGGTACAAATAAACAAAAGGTACTAGTTACAATACCAAGTATGTCCAATGCACGACTATCTTGATCTACACGGAAAGCTCGCGACAAGAATTCAGACGACTTACATCATACGAACAAATGAATAATTCATTATATTTTCATCAAAATATTTAAGAAACTGCAACTGATAGTAATAAAACTATATACTACACTAAAAGTTTGCATTATATATTGCACTAAATTGCAAAAAAATATTGTTTTTAACGCGACTAAATATCGAAAATTACGTTGACAATAAAAACAATTATTTAACATCAGACGACGTACGACGTCTGAATTCTTGACGCGAGTATACTAATATCAAGATTAATACACTTATTCCAACACTAGTTTAGATCCACTATTCCTCAAGTACGAATATGGTAATACTTTATTAAAAGATCAACTTATTCTTTTATAATACTAAGATAATATCTACATTTAAGAACAAAAATTACTTGAAATCAAGAAAACTACTACACTTAAAATGAGATAAAGTTATGTTCGTTTAAAGAATTGTTTTGCTTTATTTAGATATTATGAATTACTTGGGCCAATAATTGTTATTTTCAAAATATGTTTTTTTATGTTTTCCTTATTTAAAGTTTTAATCAGCCACATCATTATATACATAATTAAATGCTACTGATTCAGTATATAATTTTAAAATCGTAAAATATTTACGAATATAAAAACTTGCAGTGTTTGGTAAAAACTATTTTGATTAGTTTATATAAATGAGAATTGTTACTCAGGTAGCTAATTAAAAAGTTCTCAATCTGAAATTAATTTCAAGAGGGGTTCAGGTCTCTAAATTGGGTCTGTTTTACATGATTCTTATCTCTGGTTTTATTAAAACATTCTGGTTAAAATAGGAACTAGTTTAATTAAGAGGATCCTTTTTTATAAATTCTTGTTTTCAAACATCCGCAGTAGGTGCATTAAGTCGAAAGATACCAGTATAAACGAAATTTAAACGTTAAACATTTCTTAGTACTTAATTAGGTATTTTTATTTGTAAAGACTTATAAGAAAAATATTCTAATTGGAATTAAGACGCAAAATAAAATGTGTTCCAATAAATCTTGGAAATGTACAAAATATAGGTATTTCAAATATTCTTAATTCTCCTACAACTTTACAAAATAAATAATAATTTAAAATTACAGAAACAATTAAACAGGTAGGTATATATGTTTTATTTTCTGCTAAGTATTATTTTAATACGTTTTAATACATATTTTACATAAACAGACTTACTTTAAAATATCTTAACCAATGTGTACTTATTTGTTGAAAGCATGCCGACATTTTACAACAAATAGAATATTTTGAATACTCGTACATACAGATTCGGAAATTGCGGATCTTTACAGAGAAAGTAGAAATTGCCGCTTCATTCCAGGGAAGGTACGAACTTAAGAGGGGCGGCTACGTGCATTGGTCTAGCATTCCCCACTACTACGGTAAACGGTTCCGTATCGCCAACACGCCAACGCCAATTCGCCATTGCAAATCTAACTGTCCGGTCAACTGATGCCAGTATTGTCAGATCTCATGCATTCCGAGGAAATCTCATGCTCTCATATTTTGATTACAAAATCTCATGCTTTTTAATAGACACAAAAAGAAATAATAAAATTATTAAAATTACTCTTTGAAATCTACCAAAACAAAGACCTAACGAGAAATAAAGGCAAAATCGAGGGCAAATTTGATAGAGGTAGGTATCTACAATATTTGGGTACTTGAAATGTCCTTTATTGTAGACTGCTCTCTTAATAATTAGCAATGAATATATTAACGGGTATGACAGTCTACGGATATGCGGTGTGTGTGCTGTATTCACGCTGTATTGCAGTGATTCTTAACTCTATTCCGTAAGGGTACCTACATTTTCTGGAAACAACAGATTTTACGACCCGTGAGTCACCCTGTGTCACGTCAACTGCGCCTCAACGTTCGCCCGGCCTAACAATAAAATAAATTGGAAAGGTAACGTGGTTAATAACTTTTAAGTAAGTGTCTGTAACTACCTACTTACAATGTAATATTATGATAAAATAGCAGAACAACGCTTTTTAATGAAATAAAAATGGCATTACTAAAGTAATTAAAAATTAAGCTGTGTCAAGAGGTGTTTTTTGATAAATTAAGCCATCTCATGCTTTTTTCTCCAAACCTCGTGCTTTTTTGAAATTATTCTCATGCACTGAATTTTTCCCACCTGGCAACACTGCTTGATGCGAACACGCTGTGGTCGAAGTATGCGTGTGTAGCATGACACAAATACACGCAAGAGTCAAAATACAATTCACCATCAAGATCCTCACTTTCCAAATCTGTATAATAGATCATAAAAATTATATTCAAATAAAAATAACTCGAAAAATATTCATTAAACAAAAAGTTTACTAGACGAAACAATAATAGGTATATCCAAGGAGAACATGTGCCTGTCCTAAGGTTAGAGCTCTTATAGCAAATTTAGATGTGAAGCTTTATTGCTTAGTATATTTGAAGTTTGTCCTAACAGATGCATATGTTTTATTTGAAATATTTTTTTTATTTCTATTGCATTTACGGAAAAAAAATCTTTGTGTATTTTTCAGAAATACACCTTGGATTGACAAATAAAAAGAAAAACTGTTCCGTATTTTTAATAAACCTATCTTTTGATAACAGTCAAATCCTGGTGAGCGTAAGTTAAAAATCTCAAAGGGGAACCATTATTCAGTACCAGAATACATTTTACGTGTAGTTTTAATTGGAACAATATTTCTGATTGTTACAGATGACGTTGAATTTGTTCATAAAACTATTTAATAATGTAATACTAATAGTAACGGACGGACTGAGCAGATATTTTTTATTCCAAATTGTATTTCTCGACAATTGCAAAAAAAACTTATTTTCAATTACATTAAAAAATGAAAGTTAATCTCAGCCTAACCATAGGGGGTGGAGCAAAGGACTTGAGACAGGAAGATATCCCCCTAGTAGATATCAATATTTCGTATGCGTATTTCCGTGATATTTTGATTTATCAAGTTAAGGCTGGGATTTTGTATCCATATTTTTACCGTCTAACAGGGCTTCAAGCGAGGACACAGAACTCCAAGAAAATTGAAATAATTGGTTATTATTATATATCAACGTATTCACAAAGGTTCCCGCTAGTGCGTGAGATAATTTTCATTGCTCATAAAATCACAAGAATAATTAAAATAAATATTAAAATACCTCAATTTTAGCCACACAGTTACTACGCCAATATGTCACAATTACGGCAAAATTATCACAGCCACAGCCACCAAATTACTTCACTCACTAGCCAGGACATATAGGACAACTTGTGTTTCACTTTCAGATTGCTAATTTTATATTTTGTGTCCTCGAATAAAATCATAACATATATCACGGCTTCCATTTTTATGTAGGTCAAAATGCGCGATAAACTTCAGGGAACCGTGTGGTTCGACCCTATACGGTTTGTATACTGTCTCATAGGTCTGTTGATTCGCCGTTTCGCTCACGCAGACTGTGCAACTCCTTTTCTACAAAATTCCCGCATTAATGGGACACCCGGTATATGATAATATTTCTCAATTAAAACTGGCATTATGCAAAACACCTAAAACTCAACTTACATCAGCATAATCATCTGATACCTACACTTAACAATTAAAACTAAATATCATCTATACGTAATTCATTATGTAATTAGAATTTGCTTTACTCTAAATCTGTAGAAATATGAATATGAAATAGTGCCAAGTGCAATACGATTTGGAAATGACAATAAAGCTCATTAAGTTGGACAAAATATATCACCATTATTATTTATGATTATGGCGCCAATGCTGCTACTATAATAAAGACTATACAATATAATATTTCATCTACGGTCTAATCAAGTAAAATTTGACTGCGATAAAAATAAATCGAATTTGGTTGTTAGGGTATAAGACATAATTGGCTGCTACTAAAGGATTGAATTGAAACCAGCTAAAAATTCTTTTGATGAATCAACAATTAAAGTTCGTGAAACAAAAGATGTATTTTTTTATATATATTTTTAAGTATTAACAATATCGTGTGAAACTATCTAGGTACTCTGCGGACTATAGCCCCGATCAGCGTTGAATTACACCCACAATATCTACCCATATATTCTTTATTATTAGCTTTTGTAACATTGTTTACTGTATTAGAAAGGTATTTTAATATATATCAGAGAGCATACATATATGACTTCCTTGATAGTAATTGTAGGAGATTTGATATATGTTAGCTTAAAATACCTTTCTAATACAGTAACAAAAGATGTATCTGAGATGCAATTTTAAATAAAAGTATTTTTATGTTTTAATTTAATAACCCTATAAGAAAGAGAAACAACTGAAATATTGCATGGATCCGGAATATGATATTATTTTGCTATATGATAAATTGTACCAAACAAAACATATTTGACTTAACATTTTCTTTTCTCTCACCAACAGTAATATGACAGCAAACAGGTCTTGAATATGTGACAACGTCGCTTACATAGGTATCACGTTAGGGACAAATATACTTACTGTGAATGTTTGTCTAGAGCTCTTTCCGCAACACAAAAAAAAATGTGAAATAGTTCAAGATGACTTATGCTGCTTACGTAAAACATTTATCGTCTAAACGTCTCGCAGCCAGAGACTTTTGCTCAGATTCATCTTAAATTAACATACAGTTGATCATGGTTACTATAAATTGTTCCATTTTTGTCATATCATCCATTAGGTACAAAAAAAAACAAACACACTATCAACAGTACTACTATGGTCAATAATAATACAGGATTTTTAAGGATTTTCTGGGAAACTTATATCGTTTACTTCATTAATACTGATCAATACAAATCACATTTCAAACAAATTACGTTACAGGAGCTTTTTTACTTAACCTTAGTTGCATCTTAGCTTGCAATTTCGTAACACAGTTTTGTATTTTGTTGCAGCTGTATTTTTATTTTTAAAATGTATTTGTAAAATTCGTTTTATACATTTTTTTGTTGCTTTTGATGGTCTTTTGAAATTATTTATTTCTGTCACAATGACACAAATTAATATATCTATTTACAGACTGCTTTAGAGAAAATTAAACTATATTTTATGTATTGCTTTTACATTTTGCTCCATTACATATACATTATAAATATAAATAATAAGAACCTTACTGATAGCATTTTCTTTTTTTTTGTGTCGCATGAGAGACTTTTTAGAAAAGTAGGCAGGTTCGACAATTTTTTATTTTTATTGAAATCACCTGAATATGCAATAAAAAATAATTTTGTCAAATTTAAAATCAAAGTTTAAAAAAAATAAGGCTGTTTTGAGCATGTGAAAGTATCCTACCAATGCGAAGCTACGTACCTGTATGTATGTGACGTCAGCTACCTACCTCGCGCCGCCTGACGAGGAAATTTATTACAATCAACTGCGCAGTAAAATAGATGTTCTGTATATAAATTCAACATCGTATTCTACAAGCAGTTTAGTAAATATATTAGAAGATCCGAAATCGGGATGGGCCACACAAAATATATTACAGTTTTGGAAATTTTCTGCATTTGTATATTTGTGCAAGACATTTAAAAAAAATTGTATGTAGAAAAAATTTACCAAAGAACCCGTTGCAGTTTTACACACTCGTTTCATAAAATTTTGATACCCAAGTCATACCCAAGTTCAAACCACAATGAATTTTCATTTTAAGTGTGGTGAAGTGACTTGGTTATAATCAGTAACAATAGAATCGATCTTCGTTCCATGAACTGATAATTTCCGAACACCACTAGGTAACTAGTAGATATGATGTAGTTGTGCTTTTTTTAATATCCGTACTACTTATTTGTTCTAAAAAACTGGTAGTGGCAGGAAAGTTAATAATATTGAAATATTTAGCGATTTCTGTGTTTATACTTGAGTATAATTTTATGTATAATGAACGTCTACAATACTTTGGCATATATCGAGACTAATATGTTTGTTTTGGCGGCAATTTAAATGTCACGAAAGTCGGTCAGTACGAACAGATAAATAGGCCAAATATTTTTAAACGTAAGGTGTTTCCCGCATAATACTACTACAATTACTGAACATGTTTTAGGATAATATTTTATTCATCACTAAATTTATAAAAGTACCAAGAGGAAAATTGTATTTATTATTTCTAAGGATAGTCTATTTAATTTCAATTGAAATGATTTTAATTTACGCTGAGATCGGTCAGTGAGTATTGGATCGTGTTCCGCTTGAGTTCGAATCCCGCGGCCGGTATACCGTAGTTCAACTATACTTGTGCCACTTGCGGAGAAGATTGACACCTCTTTGCGGGTATGGAAGGGTGGGAGAACGATGTCTTGGGTTAATGTGACAGATTGATACTGGTCGACATTTGACCATCTTCCTAAATAATTTACAGGTTTTCCTCATTCCAGAATTGAATGGTGGTTAGTGTAAACGAACGTAAATCGTTCCTGGGCGTAAATACGGCCTGGTTAATAATAATATGCCATCCCCCTCTCACACACAAGTCTCCAACTTCTGGGCGAATCCTCGTGGTTAGAATAAAGAGTAGATATATTATTATTATTCAATTTAAATGGTTTTTATTTATTCAATGTTATTTGCTGCTCGTGACCTTTAGTTTACTGTAGAGGAAATTATTACCTGGTGATAGGTCAGTAGATTTATAAAGAAAAACATTTTTTTACATACTGCCAACGTTTCGGCATCTATTGAGCCTTCTTCAGGACTCTGTAGTGTATTTTTCTTTGTCCAAAAAGAATACAAAGATTTTCATCAAAATTGGCCAAATTTAAGTAGAAAACTAACAATTAAATTGTTTTAATTCACAAAAAAGACCAAGAGTAATCGAGTCTTATCAATACTTCAATTTTTGCAGCTGCCTTCAATGTTACCTAATCTAAATTTTATACTTCTTTTGGTACATGGACATAAAAATTTGAAATATTCTATTATAAAAATATAGATCATAGTTTTGATATGTAACTTTTTGTCCCATAAAGCTGTCAAAGTACCAAATTTTAGGATGGATGGATGCCCTGAGCCGTACCCATATCATCAATAACGTATTTTTTTGCAAAATTATTGCTCGTGACTATATGCAGTATCTCCTCCTTCTATAAAATTTTGAGATATCCTTGAATATATTTTTCTTTGTACCAGTATCAGAATCTTTCCTTAAAGTAATAAATAGTATGGAACGTTGTATAATATTATTAAACGTTTGATACAAGCCACTCTGGGATCGTAAATCCCAAATGTTACTTTTAATGGCTCGGTATCTAACTCGCTAAACGACAAGAAGTAGTAACCCTCAAAATGGATTTATTCACGATATTCACAATGTAATGTTAATAATACAATATATATTAACTAAATAATAATTTGGAGACTTCTGTTGTCCTAGGTCAGAAGCTACAGGAAAGAATAATGTAAAGTTTGGTAGGAGATAGATGTTATGTTATGCGGTGAAAACAGGTGTTTGTAGTAATTATAAAACACATAGTATAAAGATGTTAGGTGGCAAAACATTGTCGATATGTTTATTTATAGTAATTCACGTTGAAAATCTGATAGGTACAGTACGAGCATCATAATACCAATTATTTACAATCTTATTTATATTATCGAAACAACACGATAAAAAATGTCAAAAGCGTTAACGATCAGTCTAGGTTAGTATAAATAGAACATTTTCTTCATGATATTAAAGCAATGCATATAAAAAATATAAAGAAATGTTTCCTATGACTAAGTTTCTTAACATACATATATTTAGATATATTTACTGTTTAGTGACAAAAACTGATTAAATTTACTTTTTTACATAACATTTCCAGTATTACAATATCCTCGGTTTTCTTACGGACATAATTTCTATATTAGATATCTTGAAACTGTGTTTATTAACATTTATAGGCCGCCTACAAACTTTTAAATTTATCACCAGTTCCTTTCGACATTAACATTTAAATTATTTAGAGTTAGTTCCACTCAAGGAATGCCATTCAGTGGTAATAGTAAGTAACCTCGGTTTTATTTAAATTGATGCTTTTAGAAATGTAAATTAAAGTAATAAAATCAGAAAGATTCTGTGGCATCGATTTCCGTTCGAATAATTTATATTGACACCTCCACCACCTTAAATTTACAGTTATAACGCCTACTCGACTTTCGTACAAATATATGCCAGTAATCTAAATTGGTTTTCATGCCGTCAATAATACCACAAAAAATAATATATAACGCGATGCAGCATATGTTGCAGGTCCTCCATTTGCAGAAAAACTGTGCTATATTTATAAACCTAGCTAGATCATTCAGTAAATAAAAATGTATAGGTACTGCTCTATTTTCGACGAGAATTCAGGGCATCTCAGAATCTACAAAATATAGGACAAAACAAAATTCATTTTTCTTCATGGTTTTGCTCACTTCTATACTGTGCTGTTAAATAAGTTGAATTAATTTAAAAAAATAATATTTCCACGTAGAATAGCTTGATGATATGATGATTAAAAATAACATCAAATTTCACTCCCGTGTTCTGCTAATGAAAATATACCGTCATTTATCACATAAAATTGATTATTAACAAAGAAAATTTGTTATAGAAGAATTAATACATCAAATTTTCAAGTTGAAGTTCATTTAGTGTAATGATTTCGAAGCTTCTATGGCCGATGCTGATATTTAATCTATAGTGATTTTCTGGGTAGTTAATATAATTAACTTGCACATTTCTAATCTTAGCTGAGATTCTTCGATCTGCGCTTGTTCTTCTAGGGCTAGGCTTTGCAGAGAACCGACCCATTTTCGGTAGATAATGATTTGGGTTCCTCTATTCCTATTGTAACCTCGAAATTGGGTTATCGTATAAACACGTCACGTAGACAAACAACTTTATTGTCACTATTGATTATACTAGAAATATCCTAAATATAACCAATTTTACAACTGTCAACGCTTTACTTTGACGTTTGTCACTTGCGTTTGGCTGCTCAATATGAACTGAATTCAGCGGCGAAAATGATTCGCTTATATAAGTTTTTAGAGTTCTAGAACACAAAATTATAAATTCTAACATAAACAGAAACGTAATTTACAAACTAACGAGGTAGGTGAGCTTCAATTATAAATTTTAACGTAAACAGGAACATAATTAACAACCTAAAAAGGTAGGTGAGCTACACTATTGTTGTATTACGGCTGATACGGTCGCCACTGCGTCTCTGATAACGGTGGTCTTCCTAGACGTCATTTAACAGTCTAGTTTCTAATTCAAAAATAAGCAGAATACTTTTTTTTATTTTGGGAAAAGACCAATATTACTTACCGTATTAACGTTTATGTGATGCGGATATTTACATTAGTTTTTCAAATGGCAAAAATGGCTTACGTGTCTAGCAACTCGCAGTTGATGGATACCGTTTTAATTTATGGTGAAACAAAAATGCTTTAGCAGAACGATTTCCCGGTAAACATGTGCAAACTGCAGCTACTTTTACAGCGGTAGGCAGTGAGTGCAAGTGTAGCTCAAACGCAGGCGTGACAGAAAATTTGCAACCGAATCGGGAAGAGAAGTTCAAGACGTCCACGGTGGATTGCAGCAGTGTGGCGTATCATACATGAGGCTTAATTATATCCGTACCATGTACAGCGTGTCCAAGTATTAATGCCAAGGGTTGGACGAGGAGCATTGGTATCCTGGCAGCCGGGATCTCCTGATTTTAAATCATTTATTTTTGTGCAGATAGTTAAAAAATTAAGTGTATTGCACCGAAGTGGACACTAATAATGATTTACGCAAACGTATCATAACTAACGTGACCATTTATTTTTTTCCTCAAAGCGGGACACCCTTAAATTATTACTGTTTTAAAATTAAAACACATGTTTTATATGACCTACAGATATATTTTTGTTAGGTTTTCTGTTGTTAGCCAGTTTTTAGTGGTTGATATGCAAATTTAGGGTATCTATCTTTCCCTAAATGATTTCCAGTTTTATTGCTATTCAAGGAGAATAGGTATTCTGCAAGATCTTACTACTATTACGGAATGTTAAGAAACATATGAAAATGTTATTATTATTTGCCCATTTAAGATTATTACTTACCATATGAACCTTTGTAAAAGCTATTCTGTCTCTTGTTCTTACATAATCGAAGAATAATGCCTTCATATATTAATGAAAATTTATTTTACTGGACGATATTGACATGCGTTGACAATACAACGTACGGTACGGACTTACAATTACGGCTTTCTGCTTGCTGCTATGCTTTTGACTTGTCAAACCGGGGCATTTTTACGTATTTTGGAGACAGCGGGACACCTAGCTTAAAAGCGGGACTGTTCCCATAAAAGCGGGAAGTATGGTTACGTTAATCATATCTGCTGCCATTAATTACCAGTTCAACGGATAAAAAGCAAAACATTTATGTAATTTATCTTTTTCCTTACTGTCTTTAAACTTTGTGTCTCTTATACAAATTAATTAAAGTTGTATAACCCTTTTCTTTTAAAAGCATATTGGCTGCTTCATTTTGTTTCTGAGACATTTTTCAAATATGTACTCGTATTTAATGATTAATTGGATTAATGGATCGGTGAGTGGTTGCGCGGTTTAAGGCGTCAGTATTTGAATCGAGGTGACTAGATCGGTGTGGGTTCTCGTCCCGCTGCCAGTAGACCGTATATAAGCTAGATTCGTAAAGAGGATTGGCACCCTCTCTGCGGGTATGGTAGGATGGAAGAATGTTAGCTTGGATCAATGTGAGAGATTGATAGCGGTTGATATTTGACTACCCCCCTAATTAATGAGGTTTTCCAGGTTTCCCTCATTCCTGCACTGAATAGTGGTTAGGGCCTATCAACGCAAGTCGTTCCTGGGCGCAAATGCTGCCCCCCTCCCGCACAAGTCTCCGACTTCTGGGCTAATCCCTGTGATTAGAATAAGGAGTCGACATATTATTATTATTTAACAAATTCTACTATAAATTGTTAGTGCGTAGGTACCACACACACAGCAACAAGTGGCGAACGCAACACCAAACGTAATTTTAAAAAAAATCTTCACCGAACATAATAAATGTCATACGAAATTTGAAACCTTCCAAGATAAGGTAAAAACAAGTATACCGCCTCCCTACACGTGGGTCGGCTTATGAAAATTTGATAACACCCAAAACCTACAAATATCCGTATAAAATGAGCCCAACTTTAATGGGCCATATGTTAAAAACGCACATTCTTTATTGTTATTGTCGTAGAGATACGAACGAGCTACTCCCTCACAGGACGGCAGTGTCATCTCCGCAGACGTTCACCAGATGGTTACGCGGGCCAGGTGAGAGGACGTGGGCCGACGTGGGCCCACGCTCCGACCTTAATGAGCACGTGGGCACGCGCGACCATCCACAGGAGAAAATGAAAATGGCACTCACCTTTGACCTACATGAGGTTCCTGTCTTATGTTTCTTAGCTCAATTAGAAGATACACATTTGAAACTCTTTTTTTGTGATTAGTTTTTATTATATTAAATTTTTATACAAAGTTTTAAAATACTTAGCCTACGGATAGTAGTCTGCGGATACTGTAACTAACATGTCTTTTGCGACAAGTCAGAAATCACAGGCAAGTTACTTCATCAATCAGATGCGCACCAAAGGCTTGTTTTGGTTCCGATTGCTAACGGTTCTAGACTGTACAAATCTTTCCGCTAATTTAATTATGAATGCAATTATCTTATTAGTAATTTTGTGTTCTTAAGATTGGCGATGAATTGTAGCTCTACAGCGTATTCTTAAAATCGTAAACACCCTAATTTAATAAGTGAGGAATATCGGATGACATGTATGAAGGGTTTAGGGCGCGGGGTAAAAATATGAGTGTAAGTGATGTTGAAATATGTAGTTCATTAACGAGAATGATGTATATACGGTGTATAAACGGAAAATAGTGGAAACTCGTGGAAGGAAGATGGTATTTTAAAAATGAGCTTTCGACAAAAAAAAATGGGTTGCTATATCTTACAATCAACTTTGCCTAGAATATAAAGAGTGCTGAGTATGTGAATTTCCGTATAAATTAAATCGAAAAGAGTACTAATTAGAAAAAGACGAAATAGTGATATGGGGAAAGAAGAAACTATTTAAAATAAATATTAAAAGGTCGGAATCTGAACCGAAGAATATATTAAATTTTGACGAAACATCTATACATAAAGATCATATGGAAGGCGATACGATATGGTAGAACTAATATAGTCGCGGCAAGAATTCAGATACGTCATACGAACAAATGAATAATTCATTATATTTTCATCAAAATACTTAAGATACTACAAATGAGAGTAAAAACTATATACTACACTAAATGGTTGCATTATATGTTGCACTAAATTGCAAAATGTGATTGTTTTAATGCGACCAAATATCGAAAATTATGTTGACAATTGCGTAACGTTAGCCGTGACATATGACGTCTGAATTCTTGCCGCGACTATAATTGTTCATGTATGACCTTTATAGTGACAGTGACATACAGGCTGTCTCACATAAGAGGGCCACTCTTATGTATCACGCTTAATATGCGAGACCCTTAAAAAATCTTTAAATATTTTTTTTTGAATTTTTGAAGGTCTTTATGCTCGTAAAAACAAATTTGAGATCCATGGCTAATTTTATGAGTAATAAAAAAAACTGTAAAGTACCCCAACTTTAAGGCTGTCTAACTTTTTTATTTTAAGAGATAGGAAAAACTTATTGGTAATAAATTTTGATTGCAAAATTGATACCTTTCACCTGATGTAAACAGATTTTTGAAATATCGTATGTGGTTTGCTGCGCCCTCTAGGCGAACAAAAATTTTTTATCGAAGCAGGCTATGACCACAAAATTGTCAGTTTTTCGTATTTAATGCATAATACTACATATCGCCCGTATCTTTTGTATTTATTACAGTTTTTCAATTTTAATATGTTGCTCAAGATAATGTAGAAACTGTTTTAAAGACGCCTACTGCAAAAATTAATAAACAGAATGTACTTTTTATGCAAAATGCAGATTTTCTTATAATATTATTTCAGCGTAAGCTACATTGTGTTACAACAATTTTAAAGATCCAGTTGCTTCTAATGTGAAATCCAATAAAACAATAATATTATAAGAAAATCTGTATTTAACATACAAAAGTATGTTCTGTTTATTATTTTTTTGCAGTTGGCGTCTTTAAAACAGGTTCTACATTATCTTGAGCAACACGAAAATATTTAGGTACATTTTTTAAACTAAAATTGAAAAAACTGTAATAAATACAAAAGATAAGGGCAACATGTAGTATATTGCATGAAAGACGACAATTTTTTGAGACCATAGCCTGCTTCAATAAAAAAAGTTTTTTATCCGCCTAGAAAGCGCAGCCAACCACATATGATATTTCAAAAATCTGTTTATATCAGGTGAAGGTATCAAATTTTCAATCAAAATTTATTACCAATAAGTTTTCTCTCTCTTAAAATAAAAAATTAGACAGCGATAAAGTTTGGGTACTTTACAGGTTATTTTGTTATTACTCATAAAGTTGGCCATGGATCTCAAATTTGTTTTTACGAGCATAAAGGCCTCCAAAAATGCAACAAAAAATATTTAAAGATTTTTGACGTGTCTCGCATATTAAGCGAGATACATGGAATTGGCCCTCTTATGTGAGACAGCCTGCATAGTGCAATGTATTCTAAAGCCTTTTGTTCTTATGGATGCAAAATTATTTAATGATGGGAAAATCTCTACTTGTAACGAATTTTGTCAACTATAACATTTTCTATCATTTTCATCATGAAACTGTCATGGTAGATTGTCAGAAGCTCAAAACAAACTTATTAACACCACATAATAATGAAAGTAGCAATAATATTTGTACTGTTTTACTGTTTTGCAAAATTTGTCAAAAGTTGAGTTCTTGTCTGAAGCTATTTATTTGTGGCATAATTTTAGTTTTTCTTTAGTTTTATTATGTTTTTCAGAAGTGTGACAAAAACCCAATAAATCTAAAGAAAAGTTGAGTTCCTCATCATAAATAATTAAAATAAAAGTTGCGAAAAATCCGTGAATTTCGCGTCCATGAAGACAAATGTTAAAGTGTGATATCCGCAGTGGGCGCACCTGGTAGGTGTAAATGGGTGGTGCGGTGGATCATCGCCGTCAAAAGGTCGACATTTTATTTGTGGAGAGGATGGTTCAGTTTACTTATTTTTGATAATTTTGTGTGCTTTGTACTCTTCTCAAGATAAAAAATTATACATTATTTTTGGATTAAAACTTCGATATTTGATTAAGTAATTTGTATTTATGGGGAATTGATATAAAAAATGTTAGAAAGTAAAAAAGTTATTTTGTGTGCCTATAGCAGCATATTCTGCTCTTCTAGTGATAGTCAAGAAATGCTGAAGATTTTAAGAATAGAATAAGAGCAGGATGTGCTGCTATTCATTGAAAAAATGTTAATATTAATAACACGATATAAATTTTGCATTCGGATATAATGGGGAAACTTCGAGAAAATCCTATGATTTTTTCCATATAACAATATAATTTTTACTTTAAGGGCGCCGTATTCTTGAAATAGTGTTTAAAACAAATACAAGTAATTTTAGACATTTAAGAACTGAATAATATAGAGTTTAGTAAATAACAAGAATGTTATCTCATGCCACCTGCAAATATTCAAAGGTACCGAAGTAAAATCAATATATAATGTCAGAAAGCGATCTATCCAACATACTTTTAGGTACTGAAATCTTTCAAAATACGTGTTTTCTTAAATTCAACTATAGATGCAAACATTGTTATAACATAAGGTTACATAGTTCTGCATATAATATTGTAACCTCGAAATTAGGTTATCGTTGAACCCATATATTTAATACTACTATATTGCGGGTTTCGGCCTACGAATTCCGCCAAGATGTTTGTACTCTCTTTGTTCGTCTGATGCACTTGTGAGATATGCGCATGCGCGAAATCGATTTACACATCCAATGAAATTAAACTTCTAAAATGACACCGCCCACCATCCACTCCGTCAACGGCTTGTTTTGAATTTTTAACCTAGAAAAATACAAACCAAACACTAACTTATTTGTAACAGTGCAGAATAGTTATTTGATTTAGTAAAACATCTTTTGAAATAAAAAGAAATACAAAACAAGGAAGTTTTAATTAGAATCTGGTTACACAAACAGTGAGTGTTAAATATAGGTACCTATAATTTTTTTTTATTAAGATTTGAATATGAACATAACTATAAGAATGGTGTTCGATATATTTACAGAAATAACTTATTTTTAATAAAATAGGCTCAACAGTGCAAGAGTGCCTAGAAATAGATGAAATAATATATATTTATAATATGTATAATGATACATGATATGTCAAAGTGTACCTATTAAATGTTTCAGGATGGAATTAATTTAAACAATTTTGAAATTTTCTCCTTGTTAGGAGCAGAATCATTCGATTTGTAGGAATAAGAAGGTGCGTTAAATTTTTATATTGCCCACAACTTTTGACGTTTGTAAAATGTCGGGCATTGAAATAGACATTGCCAGGTCTCAGAACCTATGCCAGTAAGAGGTAATTTGTAACTTATACTATTATAATACACAATAATAATACAACAAGGGTACTAAATATAATAAATAATTTTAATAAATACTTAATTTGTTAGATCTGGGGATGTCGATAGCAATGTCCTCTGGATTTGGACGGGCTCATAACTGGACGGAATAAAATTTGTCAGCAAAAGTGAATTTCTACTTTGACTTATCTGGTAGGCAAACCAATGATATTAATATCTTACTTATTGTTAAAATTGATGACGGATGCTGGAACTCTTACTTGGTGGCACCTCGAGAGCCGGGACTAGAGACGAATGGGGAAATACAATAGCCCCTTGATTGGGAGGAATAGCGGAATCAGCGATCAAGACACGGCATTCGATATATAGATCCTAACGTAGTAGCACATTCGATTATTGTCAGCTTATTTACTGCCCAACTTTAAATAATATACGGCTTGTAATTTTTCTTTTAGAATCTGTTTTATTTCTAGTTTCTAACATTATATTCAGTTATTTTCAAATATCCATATTAGTTTGTAGTACCACAAGTGTTATAGAATGACCCATTCAGGTCACAGCACTGTAAAATCAGTAAAACAAAAATTTTTATTCTGAAAATTGATCCTCTATAATTGGTTACAGTATACAATTATAAAATAAAAATTACTCCTAATAAATAAATTATCTTACGACAACAGTTTTCTAATTGGTTTCTTTTAAATTATGTCTACTTTTTCAATTTTTACTTGATTGTATTGCTAAAACATATCTGTTTTCGTGCTATGCCTTTGTGACTTTTAAGAAATAGAACACATTTGCTATATCCTGCCTGGTGTACATGATTACCATTGTTGAATGAATTATTATTCTATCAGCATTATACAATAATATACTTTGCATAATATACTTATAGGATAAAAGAACGCAAACATCATGTCTATAAAGGTAAGTTTTCATCTGACATTAATTGCACAATATTTATGTCAGACAGAAATTGCAATTAATGGAAACAGGAAAAAATTTCTGTCAGAGATACATTTTAAGTGTCTACGATGCGTGTCGACATCTATATGATTAGACATTATTTGCATGTTCAGATCTGCAAAACAGAAATTGCTGTAATAATGTATAATATTTAGCAAATAAATGGATCTTAACTGATTTTTTTGCCAATCGTACTACAACTAACCCTTAAATGAAAAAAGATGCATAGTAAAACTGTGCTTTGTATTCACTTTGAAAAAGATTTGAGAAATACAGTTTTAAAAAGCTAAATGGTATTAGTCACAAATAGTGCCCTCTGCGTCATTTGGTGGCATACCAAATTATACTAAAACTGGTTTGGTAGCTTGCTTGTTATAGACCAATTTTACAAATAAGTTTCTCAAATTGAGCTGGCTTCATCCCCCAAAAAATGTGACTAATTGACTATAAACACCTAATTCTTCATATCTGAAAATTCATTCTTGAATCCACAGTGAACGTTTTATTCTATTTTTCTGTATCTTCACAATAATTACACTAGGAGCATTTTTTTGTTTAAATATTCTCATCGTTTCACAACAGAATATTGTCTTCCTACAATGAATGGATGTGTATGACACAAGTGTATTTAAGAAATATGTAAACGATTCACATATTTATTGTAAATTTAAAGCTTCTCGACATATAGAAATTTTTCAGAATGTAAACAGCCACTAGCGATATACCAATGTCTGATATTTGACATATATGTACAGATGTAAATGTACCTTAAGCTTTTTATCAGAAATGTCTATTTATCTGCTAAAAATTCACAACAAATATATATTTAAATAAAAATAATTTTCAGTTATAAACATACCTATCTAATACATTACCTAAATTGATCTAAATTCTTAGTTATTGTACATCACGTAAAGAATTTATTAGATATTATAGTTGCTTCAAGAGCAAGAACGATTTATATCAGGAAAGTGGAATTTCAACTGGGATATCCAAATTTAAAATCAGCGACATAGATTAAATTAAAATAGCTTATTTTTGTATGAAAATCCACTAAAATAAGGTTATAAAACAAATATTTTGTGATTCTGACAGTTGTACTCAAAATAATAAAATTTGAAGGGGATTGGGGGCGTGGCCACATTTAATCGGCGCATGCGCAGAAGCAACAAGTGCACTAGAAAAAAGAAATAGAGATATGGGATGTTGGCAAACGCTTTCCCAAGAGAGGACCCGCAATATAGTAGTATTAAATATATGGTTGAACCACGTCACGTAGACAAAAGGCTTTATTGTCACTCTTGATAAATACAAGAAATCTGCTTCAACAAATTCACAACTGTCAAATACTTTACTTTGACGTTTGTCACTCGCGTTTGGCTGTTCAATACAAAACTGACTCAGCGGCCGAGAATGATCTGCTTATATAGGTTTTTACAGTTCTCGAAGTTTCTGAGATTTCGAGAACGTGTCGAGAAACAAATAGAATATAGCCTGGAATATTCCGGAAAACGTCAAAATAAAGGCATCACAAAAATTGTAAATTCTAACATAAACAGAAACGTAATTTACAAACTAATGAGGTATGTGAGCTTCAATTATAAATTCTAACGAAAACAGGAACATAATTAACCAACTAAAAAGGTAGGTGAGCTTTCGTAACAATATTGTTCACTGTTGTTTATAAGTATGTGAAAATAATTGTTAAAATTTGGGGCAAAATAATGTGTGCCATACAAATGCATTTTAAAAATTATTATATTATTTGAGGAGAGTTTAAATAGTAAAAGTGTATAAACAAAACATCAGTAATTTTATTTTTGATATTACTTTTGCTCTACGTGTTTTATTTTTCGAGATTTCAGTACCTAAAAAGCACCACAAATTTGGTCATTTTACGCCGAGAAATATGGCGACCTTAATTAGAAGACTCAGAAGCTGTAAATATGTCCCGATTTTGTTTTATTTTCATGCCATCGCATTTTGAAAACCAAACATGATTTGAAATTACAGCTCTTTCTATGGCCTATTCGATGGCTTAATAATATTTTATACTGTGCGTTAAAGAAAATTCCGCACGATAAAATAAATTTTCAGATGCCCATTTTGTGAAAATAATTTGTTTTTAAAATTATAGTTAGATTAGAAGGACAGACCTACAAAATGATAACCTTGTTTGCTAAAGTATTTTAAAAAATAACGAAGATACAGGCCTGGAAAGCTTTAAGTGGCGGGCCCTGTATACAATTTTTATTTTTATTTATTTAAGTCGACAGCTCAAGCCATTAGTCTACTCTACATCAAATACTTCTTCGTGTATTTGTGATGTCTTTCATAGAAACTGTTTTACTTAAAATTAAGCACATATTCCAGTGTTTCACTTTGCCAATCCATTTTTGAGACAAACTGTATAACGTCCAACTATTTTTCTTATTAACCGTTTTCTGATCAGCCAATACGTAAGTCACTAGGAGGAAATCATTTGGACTGATTTATAAAATAGACATAGAGAACACTTATCTCACGTGCACGTAACATCCGTTGAACGTGTCTCATCCAATTTGATATTCCAGAGGATATTAACAGTAGCAAGAACAATTTAAATATCGTTTATCAAATTAAATCCAAACCAATGCTTTCCAACTGTCAAAATTTACGATCTGTCTAACCGTTACACTACTAAAACGACCATATATTAATATAAGTAGACATTATATAATTATCAGGTTTGAAATAAATTCTATTAATAAAGTTGATAAAAGACAAATTATGAATTAGCATAAATACGTTTTAGCACTTAATATTATTTATATATTTCTAAATACTAAAAGATGAGATATGTTGATAGTTCATATTACAATTACAGTAGGTACAGTAAAGAATAACCATTTATTTATTTATTACAGCATTTTGCAGTTTGTTTACAATACTATCAAGGTGTTAAGTGCATCGTGTTTATATGTGTTACACAGAATACTCGAATTCGGACAATGTCCGAAAAAGTAGGCAAAACTAGTTCTTAGCTCCGAAAAATTCCCAAATCCGAAATTATACATTAAACGGTTACTGCATATTACAAAATATGAAGGACTAGTTCTGGGCATTATAAGGTGTTCAAAATTAGTTTTGTGCATTTTGAAATGACCAGAACTAGTTCTATTCATTTTCTGAAAGTTATGTTACACACGATACTCGAATTCGGACAATGTCCGAAAAAAGTATGCAAAACTAGTTCTGAATTTTACGTTTATACGGTTTTTGACTATTGCAAAATATGAAGGACTACAATTAGGTAGATAAAATCGGGAGTTATTTTGCAATTACTTTTAAGACACCTAAAGAGGCCCCTTAAGATTTATGCTCAATATGCATGTACATATATCTGAACGAGATGGTAATTGAATAGTTACAACATAAGAATGCAGATGTATTATTTTAGATATTTTATTTCAAATATTGCCAACTGTAATAAAAATAAAACTTTGTCTTTATATAGCTATAAAAATATACATATTAAAAAATATATTATTTAATTGAGCACGAACTGGAATGATGACATTTGAGTTGCACAATATATATATTTTTTTTCGATAAGAACACGCTCGATTCATACATTTACGAGTTAATTCTTAAACACCACTGTGCGATAACTGATGACAATACAGACATAACCCTACTTTTAATTTGTTCATTGGTATAACTTTCAGAAAATGAATAGAACTAGTTCTGGTCATTTCAAAATGCCCAAAACTAGTTTTGAACACCTTAAATGCCCAGAACTAGTTCTTCATATTTTGTAATATGCAGTAACCGTTTAAATGTATAATTTCGGGTTTGGGAATTTTTTGGAGCTCACAACTAGTTTTGCATACTTTTTTCGGACATTGCCCGAATTCGAGTATTGTGTGTAACAATAAAACTGTCATTTACATCGCTGGACTACTGTAGTCTGTAACCAGGCAATTCCGAATATTGAAATCCCATTGCTTTTTGAAGGTATTAACGTTTTTGTGGCAACTCCGTGTTGATGGATTTCGTTTTAATTTATGGCGATGTGAAAATGCTAGAACGATTTATCGGTTAACGTAAACGTGCCAAATGCAGCTACTTTTACCGCGGTGTGCAGTGAGTGCAAGTGTAGTGCAACGCGAGGGAAATTTGAAACCGAATCGTGGAAGAGATGGAGGTCCAGGACGTCCACGGCGTATTGCAGCAGTGTGGCGTATCATACACGAGGCTCAATTATATCCGTACCATGTATAGTGTGTTCAAGCGTTATTACCAAAGGCTCCATATGAACGCATGTATTTTGGTATTGGATGAGGAGGATCGGTACCATGGCCGCCGCGATCTCCTCACTTTAAATCATTTGGACTTCTTTTGTAGATATTTAAAAATGAAGTGTATCGCACTGAAGTGGAACCTTAATATTAATGATTTACGCAAACTTATCATAGTTAATAATTTACAAGCTCAAAACGGACAAGAAGCAGAAACATTTGTTAATTTGTAGAAAGTAAATAAGACGGGCCTAAAATTTTGTTGTGTCAACCTATTTTATTAATTAAAACCACAAATTAATAATAACAATAGCGGCAAAAGCAGTTGAATTTGCTGTATAAACTAAATGTTATTTATTTATTTCTTTCCTTGAGAGTTTCTTTCCATTTTTTGTCTGGTCGTCCGTTGCATGCTTTGCCGCAGGCTTTACAGTGGACCAGACTCCAGTGCCGTGTAGAAGTATACGTTTAAATCATTTTTGAACTGCCCTTTTTGATTTTTCTTACAAAATTGTATTTGTAAAAGTCTGTACATTCAATTTTTTTTTAGGTAAGTTCAGCATCACTTAAAATTAGGCGTAGGTGATAAAAATATTCTGAATAGTATCGGATGCATAATTTTAGTTAACTTATTGTGAAATTCATTATTGTAATCAATAAACTATTAGTAAATAATAACATATGCCTTTTGTTTAAGATATGTGCTGTTCCTACCTACATTTGCTATTAACCTTTCTATAACTCCATATATCTAGTACTAAGATTTATGTTTCTTTTCTGTCGAGTGAAATAAAAATCCAATATTCCTCTTCCTTGGCGCCTGGAAAATGTGTATGTATACATATACATATAATTATTGTTATATCCCTACAATTTATTTCCTACCAGCACGGAGGCATTAGTTTGCATTAGAACTGACTGACAGATCCGAGTTGTAGTATATATATGTGAAATATTATATAGGTACTTAGAATAAAGCTATGCACACCAGAGTTTAAACAAAATAGAGTAAAATATGCTGCAATTTCAAATTACTGCAAGTTATCGCGACTCACAGGCAACTTATATGCTTTGCAGCTAGGTACTTCCTCCTGTTTCAGTGTATAACGATCGAGGAATTTATTGTTTTATGTCTTCCTGGTTTTACGTTATTTTAGAATTTTTATTAAAATATTGTATGATATACAGAGTGGACCATCAGTAATGCTACTCAGAGCAAGAGTGGATAATGTGATTTAGCTAAATTTATCCTGCATGAAAAGTTGACACTAATCAACATACAGGGTTGACAAAGTTATTTTTTTTTCTGTTTTGTCACAACTATCGAACATATTTTAATATAGGCACAAAATTTAGTACGAGGGGGTTTCGTGGGTCGAGAAATTCAAATATGCTAACAGATTACCAGCAACTGGTAGACGGCGCCACTTTGTATGACTCTGGATAAAAAATACATAACTTTTTGATTATTTATTGATAATCAAAAGTTGTTACTTTTTAATTATTTTCTAATAAACACTGTTAAAATCTTGTTTCAGTTAATGCAACTTTTTTTAATTTAACAAGATTAAAAAAAATAAAATAAATTTAAAAATTGACACAATTTTGTGAGTCACCCCCAATTGAAAACCTCGTAGTGCTTCAATTAACCTTAGCTCATAGTCAAAGATGAGCGGTAATAAACCTGAATCATGTACCAAATTTGATTCTTCTACGGTAAAGTGTCGTATACATAATTACTTTTTCGTAAAAAAAAAACACAATGGACCATTGCACTACAGTTTCATAATCATACAGTTTTAAATATGGAATTATTTAATAACCCATATCTTGCAAACAGTTAAATATATCTTGAAGAAGAAAAGAAAATTAGTCAAGGGATGTACGTTTTCCAATATCTAGTAGTAAAGTTATAGCCGAATCTACCCTGTACATCTCATATAAAATCTTTAATTGGCACTTCACCTAAAAAGTTACAGCTCCTTGAAGAAAAAGACTCCTTAAAGGGGGGTAAAATATTATTTTTCAATTTTTCTCAAAAAACAGTAGAATATAAACGAACGGATTTTGACAGGAATGAAATACTTATACAGGGAGTTAAAAAAAGAGTGTAAAATATTTCAGGAGGTAATAGTATGAACCAAAATAAGCAGAAAAGTCTTAATAAACATGGGTCCGCAAAGTAACGGTTGCGGAGATATGGATCACTATTCGTTTTTCAAACATTTTATTTTATTAGGAATAAACCGACAAAGGCAGCTTTTAACAAACAAAAAACAAAGTTACAGAAGATGTTCAAAGTGCCCTCCGTCCATTTCCAAGCAGGCACGACATCTTCGTCTCAACGATATTCGAACTCTTTCGAAAACACCCTCCTTGGTTTGGATTTCTTGACACGTTTGATTAATCCGTAGCTGCAGCTCTTCCAGGCTATTTACAGGAGTACCATACACTAATGTCTTCAAATATCCCCAAACAAAGAAATCTAGAGAATTCAGATCAGGCGATCTTGGAGGCTATGAAACAGGTCCCGCCTGATCTGAACCCTCTAGATTTTCTTGTTTGGGGATATTTATATTAAATCAAAGGGCAGTAGTAAATCTTTAGCCCCATTTTTAACAGTTCCTGTCTTTCAAACGGTCTGAACGGTCACTGTGCTATATAAACAAATTTTAATAACATACTTTTCTATTCATTATCCTTATTTTAAATCAATTGTTAATTTCCTCTTACACAACACAACACACACAACATTATAAAAATCTGCATTTAATACATCGCTACTCATCTGGCGTTTTGCCTACATGTTATCTTTTAGATTAATCAGTACTGATAGCAATTGCATTAACTGAAAAAGTCTTATTTGCAGTACTACTTTGAATTTATTAATTCCCACTTCCTAACACTTCATATTTTTGTAGAATGTCTTTTGATTATCTGCAGGTATCTTAATTTGATATAATGTTATTATTGAAATAAGGAAACTGGCATCAGATTAATAATTTTATGTGTCGCACACAAAATTATTAACTGTTTTAAATATTCATTCACCACTGCTTTTTTTCAGCGGTATATTATTTTGCTGAAGCCACTGAAATATACCATATGGAATGCGTTAAGTCCTATTGCGCATCCAAATAAACGTACCAACCCTAGGAGCAGACAAAAGGAGGCACATGAAACTCAGCAAAGACATACTTCATTGGTTATGTATGTGGGTGAGAGAGCGACAACCATCTGCACGTACGATATGAATTGTGTTCTTAATTTCCCATTATTTTATTTGTAAACACGTCATTGGCGTACAGTGTGGCTTCTTCTTTTATCTTGTATCTTAGTGTTATTCTTCGTGTATTTTTGTGGGTGTTATTGTTGGAACATGTCATGTTTTATAAGGGACTGTAAAATTAACCAGCATATAACACGAAATAATTCTTCATATCCAGAATTCAATTTCATTTTAATTTACAATCAGCTAAGCCCCTACTGCTCCGCCATTGCTAGAGGCACAAAACAAAATATGGCGCTGATCATAAATAATCCATTCGCGCAGCTTTTAGCGCATTCCAGTCATCATAATATAAAATTACATTTCAGTGGCTGAAGCTTAATGTAATGGAAAAAATGTTTCACTAATAGTATTAAAGAAGCCAATATGAAAATTCCTAAAGGTAACTGCACAATTTCATGAAATTTTAGGAAAACTATTACGATAAGATGAAACTACAGAAATTTTATTTTAAAACGCCATAATAAAATCATAACTAAAAAAATAAAGAAACTTCATAGAATTTTATGAGAAATATTACGATATTTATCATTACTATTAGATATTGAACACTTTGCTACAATGTACGAAGATATAAATGGCTTTAACAAATGTCCAATTACACTTCGTCACCATCAATTACGAATGTGTGCTTCATCCAACTGACCATTAAAATGGATTAAAAATAATAGGTACATGTTTTTGGGAGTGAGATAACAGATTATAGCAGTTTCTCATCTTCATATGACAGGTGCAGCACGTCCTCTCGCATAGCCTATTTTTAGGTGGTGTTACTTTATATCATGCGTTGCAAAAATAAGATACCTACTTGTAGTTTATTCAGCAACTAAGATACTATACCATTATAAATTAACAAAAATAATCACATGAGCTTGAAATGCGTTTCACTTTCAACATAGTGTTATTTATGAAAATAACGGTAATAATCGTTCAAGTATATTAATCAGGAACAAATTAATCTACCTAACTGATAATAATTAATTTTATTTTATTTTCAATTTTATCTCATATGAAATGAAACACAGGGTAGGACCCCTTAAAAGTACGTAAATTTTAATTTCAAATAACATACATTTATTTATTTATATGCCTGTATTTAACTGGAGCATTTCCAGTTTTTTGGCAAAAAGTGTATTAATATAGTACCTATGTTTCTTTAATTTACAATAACATAGTAAGGGATGTTAGGAGCTGTTTTAAATATAAAATACACAATTAAATAAATGAATAACTTGAGCTGTATATTCAATAAATGACGTGTTCGGTTCCATGGTATTATTATTTGGGTAGATTTTGGCTGACGATGTGATTGTGGGTTTCTGCGCCATAGACAGAGAAGTAGTATCTCAGTCGAGAGTAGTGAAAGATATTGTGCTGAATGTGCTGTGAATACGCTCTTATAAATTACCTAGTAAAACCCTTGTAGTAAAGAGCATGTAATTAGGGCAGATCTGTCTCTATAAAAATATGTGTTATTATAATTATTGTTATTGTGATTATTATGTCCACAAATGAATGAATGATGAGGCCGGGGGGCATAGCCGAGGGGCACGTATCCAGGGGCTTAGCCGAGTGGTACGAGAGTGAATGGTGATGGCCGAGTGGCTTTAGCCGAGGGGCGCGTATCCAGGGGCTCAGCCGAGTGATACGGGATGAATGTAGTATGTTGTGTGTGTGCCGTTTTGATTACAGGTGATCCAGATGCATGCACAACCCAAACGATGATGCTTTGTCTACATTATATGCATATGCACGGAACCACGACAGAGATAGGACATCGAGGGGCGGGGCGCCCCCGGTGAGTGCAAAACCATAATTAGTTATATAATTAGAACATACAGCAGTACTTGTTTTGTTACATGTTACTGGTTGCTGCCAGGAACCTCAATCACATCTAACATCTAACCGGCCGCTTGCTAACTATGTTTACGTACTACACCTGTAAGGTAATTTAATTTAATTATTTTACTATAAATCAGATCCGCTCGAAAACATTACCTAACAGGGAAATGTGTCATTTTGATAAATATTTAGTAAACTCAGTACAACTTTGGTATAGGTATTTAATCTATTTTGTATTTGAACAACAGTGAAAACTACCTACTACCTACGATTACATTTTTCCTTATGTGAGGGTCTATCTTAGAAGCTGACCGTGCCGGCTGATGGGAAGAATAGCGGCGCCGAATGTTATGGCTGAGATCGTCCTCGCACCCCGTGATGCTTAACTAGAATAAATAAATAATGTCGAGAACGAGATAGATGTTTAGAGAGTAGTAGTATCAGTTTAGCCTTGGCAATAGAAATATTAACTTGAGAGTCTTTATATTAATATTGGAATATATACATTGAATAAAAGTGTATTTTAGTTAATTAGGTGTGTTTATATCAGAAGTGGGATACTTATTGTGTGTTTTGTGTTGTGTTTGTGACAAACAAAACAATAGAACAATATGGGTAAGCGAAAGCAGAGGCGTCGTCATAGTAGTTCAAGCAGTAATAGCAGTAATGATGGAAATTCGTAGTACACAAATCTAGGATTATGAATATTTGAGAATTGAAAGAAATAAAAAAAAGGAATACCTATAGTTTGTATGGTTAAGGTGAAGTGTATGAAACGAACGGATATCCTTCTTTCGCAAAACAATGTGAAGATACTGGACTTGAAGTAATCTTGCTGCAAGATGTGGAGCTATTTGAGAAAAATAAAAAGATGTACAGGAATAGTAGGTGTAGAAATTGAAATTATGGTCACCTTGTTAAGAGAAAAATACATAGGCATTTGGTTTGATGGTTAGATATTGGATGTCTAAGATGTCCTATAGGTGACCATATGTTGGGCATCAATGGTGCAATCAATGGAGGAATAGATGCTGTCCCGTCTGAAGTTTTATTAGGATATCGCTCTGGTCCAAGTAATGTTGGTACTGTTGTGGACCATGATGACCTGGGTGCTGTTTCACCGTCGGAAAATCTTTTGTCTCTGTGTTAAAGACCGTCGAGACCAAAATTTTCCTGGGTGCTGTTTCACCGTCGGAAATCTTTTGTCTCTGTGTTAAAGACCGTCGAGACCAAAATTTTCCTGGGTGCTGTTCCACCGTCGGAAATCTTTTGTCTCTGTGTTAAAGACCGTCGAGACCAAAATTTTCCTGGGTGCTGTTTCACCGTCGGAAATATTTTGTCTCTGTGATAAAGACCGTCGAGACAAAAATTTTCCTGGGTGCTATTACCGTCGGAAATGTTTTTGTTGAGATAACATTCTCCTGGGTAAATCATTCAGTCTCTGAGTTGGTAACTCTCGAGATTTGAATTTCCTTGAATTCATTTTTACTGTCGGGACTGCTAATCCCTGAGCCATGCTGCTGTCGGGATAATTGTTTCCCTGAGTAGAAGTCTTCTTGGTGGAATTTGCCTATCCCAAGTTATCCTTTAAAGGGGTAAGTCACTGCGTTTGTTACAGGACGAACTTCAGCCAGTCAGGATGGCCGAATGTGAGGGTCTATCTTAGCAGCTGACCGTGCCGGCTGATTGGAAGAATAGCGGCGCCGAATGTTATGGCTGAGATCCTCCTCGCACCCCGTGATGCGTAACTAGAATAAATAAACAATGTCGAGAACGGGATAGATGTTTAGAATGTAGTTTTAGTTTGAGTTTTAGCCTTGGCAATAGAAATATTAATTTAAGAATCTTTATAATATTATTGGAATATATATATTGAATAAAAGTGTATTTGAGTTAATTAGGTGTGTTTATACTTACTTAGTTCATGAAGAAAAAGTGAGATTTGTATTGCAGTAAAATTTAATGTTATTAAATTCTACATTTTATACATTCATATTTATTTTTAGGGTCATGCAAAAAACCAAAACTTTATTGAACTATATTTAGTGGTTCTTTATTGCACTAGAGCAATAAAATGTTTATTGCATTCATCTGTCATTCTACTACAGCGTTTAGTCATCATGGCAAACATAAATGTTCAAATCGACGTCACATTTTCCTAGACTTAGTGTCATCTAAATATCATTTTCTGGTTTTTGCATGAACGTATAAAAAATATTGTATGAAACTCGTACAAAAAGTGCATTTTGCACTCGACGTGTTGTCCTAATCTGCCTGACGACCTCGTAGGACAATTTCACGTCGCGCAATACACACTTACTTTTGTACTTGTTGCATAAATAACTATTGTTTATAATATATATTATATATATTGTAAATACATTTTATAGGTATTTTACTACATTGTGTGTGTGTTTAAAATTCTTTATTTTTCAGAAAATAAAAGCATAGAGCTGAAATTGAAGACATGTGCAGTAAGAGTTACCAAACATTACATTTTTAAATTGTTTTAGTTCTGGAACATAATAGATACCTATAGAGTAGATGGATGTGGTACCAATTCCTTGAAAAAATTGGAAGATATAAAACAATGGGTTAATATTTTTTGTTAGCACATGTTAGGTGATGAAAATCCATACAAAATTATATATTTTTCTACGTTCATGCAAAAACAAAACTTTATTGAACTATATTTAGTGGAAAAAGTGGTTCTTTATTGCACTAGTGCAATACAATTTTTATTGCATTCATCTGTCATTCTACTACAGCGTTTTGTCATCACGACAAACATAAACGTTCAAATCGACGTCATATTTTCCTACACTTAGTGTCATCTAAATAAAACATTTTTTGGTTTTTGTATGAACGTAGAAAAAATATTGTATGCAACTCGCACAAAAAGTGTTCATCAAACGGTACTTTTTATACTTGTTGCATAAATAACTATTAATATCATTATTTTGTGACTGTATTTAAATACTGTTTGTTGTTTATATCCAGATTGTGCTATTGCCGCAATATTAAAGGTTTCCAACTTAACGCTTCTATTAATAGAAATTTTGGAAAAACAAGTGACTTAATTACAAATATTCCATAAACGAGCAATAATAATAAATTTAATCTCAATTCCAAATGCAGCTACTTTTAACGCGGTGTGCAATGATTGCAATCTAATTCTATTTTTAATAACAATAGCGGCAAAAACAGTTGAATTTGCTGTATACAATAGGTGTTATAAAATGTTATTTATTTCTTTAATTGGTAATTTCTTTCCATTTTTTATCCGGTCACTGATTGCATGCTTTGCCGCCTTATAATGTTTCATAGTGGACCAGTCTCCAGAAGTGTATTTTTAAATCATTTTCGAACTGCTCTTTTTTATTTTCTTTTGCAAAATTGTATTTGTAACAGCCCCCTGTACCTTCAATTTTTTTTTCTAATATGTTCTAAATCAGCCTCTATACAGTGACGTTTTATGAAATTGTCAGATTAAATACAAACACAATATTTTGGTAGTCAATATTATAACATATTTTTTCAGCGCGTCCTGTACAACTTATAATAATAAATACTACAAAATAATATAGTTAAGTGGGAAAATGTATAACCAATCACTGCACAAAACGACAACTTTACACTTCAAAATCAAATGCAGCTTTTTATTTTATCTAGATATTACTGATTAGTTAAATGTTATTTATACGTTATAGATCAGATCCTTTCCCATCAATAATGCATTAACAGTTCAAGTTTTATCAAATTATATGAAGTTTATCTTGCCTCGTTTTAGTCACATCCCATTAAATAATTCGTTAAGCATATTTGTTAACAAGACAAGTCTACGCTACCCCAACGTTCATCTATAAACGTTTCATTTTTTTTATCGTTAAGGGTTAGGTCTGTATCTTACATCTGAAACGTGAATGGTGGTGACAAACCGAGTCTTCCAATTATTTATAAAGGCGTAAAGCGATACTCAGGCGTGGAGTTTCAGTGGCGTACTATCTCCATGGAAGATCGTTGCATTCAAGGTTTTTACAAAAATACAATTTTTGGAGCACAACAAAATTAGACTATTAATAAAAATAGAAAAAATATATATTCTGAAAAAATATTCTAAAAATATCATTTAGAAAGCATGGAAAAATACTTTTGGAGTAATGCGAAAAACGGTACTTGAAGACGATAGGTATAACTTGTGAGTTATACCTATCTGGTCTGTTTATAAATGTTTGTTTATTGATACGCATGGGATACAATAAATGTAAAAGATTCGCATTATACCTACATATTGTAACCTCGAAATTAGGTTATCGTTGAAACACGTCACGTAGACAAATAATCTTTATTGTCACTCTTGATAAATACAAGAAATCTGCTTCAACAAATTCACAACTGTCAAATACTTTACTTTGACGTTTCAGTCATTCGCGTTCGACTGCTCAATATAAACTGACCCCAGCGGCCGAAAATGATCTGCTTATATAGGTTTTTACAGTTCTCGAAGTTTCTGAGATTTCGAGAACGTGTCGTGAAACAAATAGAATATAGCCTGGAATATTCCGGAAAACGTCGAAATAAAGGCATCACAACAATTATAAATTATAACATAAACAGAAACGTAATTTCTAAATAAACTAACGAGGTAGGTGAGCTTCAATTATAAATTCTAACGAAAACAGGAACATAATTAACCAACTAAAAGGTAGGTGAGCTTTCGTAACAATATAAACAGCAATACATTAAACAAATGTTGAATATTTAATCGAACAAAGTAATGTAAAAATACAAATACTTATACACAAGTAAACACATACATATATGAGTATATTAAACGGGTAGAACATATTGTAACTAATTTTTAACCACGGTTACATTGAAACACACAATATCTGTTATACTCAATAAACATTCTATAAAGAGGAGAATTACAAATTCTGGTAGAAATTTGATCGTTGATGAAAATCACAGAAGAATAGTAAAAAATGTCATGTAGAGGTGCAGACATAGACTCGGATCACTATTTAGTGAGAATAGATTTGGAGATAAAAAACCTATAAAAAGAAAAGGAATACAAAGAAGAAAAAGACAACCAAATATGGCGTCATTACGAAATCAGAGTTCCAAAAGAAGTATGAAGAAGAGATAAAGAAAGGTTTGTAAGAAAACAGACAGTCAATGGAACAAATATTTATAAGGAATGGATAAACATCAAACATACAAACAGCAAGTAAGAAGGTAATACCCACAACTAAGAGTTTGAAGGAAAGAAAGGATAGTGAGATGAGAGGTGTATCAGAGAGGTGGAGAGAAGACAATTAAGCTCAGGATTAAAGCACTTCAGTCAATACAAAAGGAGGATAAGGAAATATACAGAGAACAAACGTCACTATAAGAGGAACTAAATATGTCACTACAGAGAGATAAAAAAGGAAAAAAAGAAAGGGGAAATAATATATACCAGGAAAAACGGAATAACGGCAGAGAATATTAAGTACGCAGGAGAGGATTTAAGACAAAAAATATACGAAATGATCCTAAACATTGGGAGAAGAAAAGTGTATGCCTGAAGATTGGAGAGATGCTATGATTATACCAATTTTAGAAAAGGGAGATGCAACAGACTGCAGAAACTATAGGGGTATACCATTGCTAGATATAGGGTATAAAATCATGGCAAAGTTAATAAAACACAGAATAGAACCTATAGCAGAATTACAGATAAAGCAAAGTACGAATAAAAGGTGATTGGAAGATTTCACTATTGACAGGACTTAGACCTGTAAACGCTTCTTTTAATTTAGGATGTTTAAAAGTCACCTAATAGTAAGTTATACAGATGATGTCGCCATAACTGCAAGAGATAATAGGGAATTACAAAAAGTAACGAGAAACCTTATGGAGGAAGCACGTAAAGTGGAATTGTAAATAAATCAAGAGAAAAGTAAGCTTTTGAGAATAGGAGACAAACAAAATACCAATGTCAAACTGAGAATGCATCATGGAGAGATGGAGTTTGAAAAAGTTCAAGAATATGTTGAGGGAATTTGGAGGTCAAAACGTCTACCATACACATAACTTGCACAGAAAGTTGCTGGTCCGTGCTGGACAAGTGTTCGATGTCGTGCATGTCCACGCAGAGCTAATTTGTGCAGACGTAATGTGTGCGATCTTTTACTCCCAGAAACACTAATTAATACACCTACTGTCGCAACAAATAAACTGAACCGCCTTCAATGCATAAGCCAACGTAGCAAGAGCCCAAAACACTAATATAGTTAAAAAAAATTGTGTTGCAAAACTAACAGGAAAGAGGAAATGGAATAGACCAAAATTGGAAGATGATACATCACTCCAGAAAAACAGATGGTTCCAATTCAAGTACAAAATAAAACAGAATGACATAAGGAGCTTCGAAATGACGCAGTCCTCTAAATACTGCGGACATTGACGATGGTGGTGATGATAACAACGATGATGTATTTGTATGTACAGCGACTAAACATGTGTGAAATAAAAATTGTAAGTTTTAATATATGTATAGATATGTGGTAAAATTTATATACTGGTTAAATTTTGTAATCTTATAAAAAGAATAAAATTAAAATCGCATAGAAGAATTATGTTACTTTTCTCTGCACATGTCAGTCAATATCAGGTAGCGTCTGTATTTTTCTTTTTACTTTTTAAGTAAATAATAGATAAGCCAAATTCAAAATAATGTTACTTCACAAATGTTTAAAAACAGTTGTTAATGCTATCAGCAGTGATCTTGGATCACACAACTAGTCTATCAAGTAAAATTAATTCTTTATTAAATATGATATAAATACCTACTGAAAAAATCTAACTGTTGATCAAATTTTAATGGCTATGAGGTTATATACAAATTCGTTACGTTCTAGATACAGCTGCCAGAAATCAGATACATCCACTCGGAATCGTCAATGCGACCATCTGCTTTGAGTCTAAAGTTTCCCAAAATCCCTAGTACCTACCAAAAAGAATTTTGGGCCTGCCACTGACCGTCTGAAACCATTTTAAGCGATGCATATATGTACACGATGCGTCTCGGTATTATCTAAGATCACCTCATTTAATTTCGTCTGTGAGCAGGCCTTGTTAGTGACCACCTACTTATACCACTTTAGTCAATTTCAGGTGTTCGGTCGTTATTTCTTTTTTTCGTTTTATATATACGAAGACTTATTATAGACGAGGTAAGTGTATAAATTGACAAGATGTTAATTGCGCTGGAAGTTCAACTAATTGAATTGTTTCCAATTAAAAAGATTTATTACACTTCATTGGAAAGTTCACTTGACTGCAAATGGAAATAAATTTAGTGAACTAATTACGTGTGATATTTTATCTGTAAATAAAGGTATGAGCAAAATAATATACTAGTTATATACAGGGTGTTACAGAATGATGTTAATTGAATCTAGGGGCAGGTTCTATGTTTCAAAATAAGAAAAAGAGTTAATATACACATGGGTTCCGAAATACCTTGATTCGAGATACCGCTTGTTTAAAATTTCTGTATTAAATACTATAGTCTTCATTTGTTGAAAACCGATAGAGATATTGTAATGATATTTGGTACACAACAATGTATATACATGGGCGCCGACAGAAAAAATTTCAAGAGGGGAGCAACTAAAGTAACGCGCAACTAGTTTTTTTTTACTAATTTTAACGAAAAATAAGAAGAACTTATAATAAGAAACTTTGGTAAAATCTTTAGTGCTATAGCTGATGACTTAAACCTTGTCCTAATGGCGCGAAATTCGCGAAAATTATCACGAATTTCGCAACTTTTGATTTAAATTATTAATGGCGGTAAACTTTGAGCTTCTGAGAATCTACTATGACAGTCAATGACAGTGTTATGATAAAAATGATAAAAATATTGCAGTTGCCAAGTAGCTAATGAACACTCAGGACTTTTGTGACGTATGACACAGTCTATCTCAGTCCATTTTTGGAGAAAGACTATATTTTGTCAGGGTTCTCAGCGTCAGGAAAACCTGGAAATGTCAGGAATTTGAACTTTGTCAGGGAAACGTCAGGGAAAGTGCCAATAATTGTCAAAAATCAGGGAATTTTTATTGTCGTCAGGGAAAATTTGTGAACGCTGCTCATGTCGCGTCAAAATTATTTATTTAATGAACGCACCCAGTTGCCTATTTCTGTTTGCTTCAATCACACGCACCCGCAGATTAATAGAAAGAAACGGATATATCTCACTGAAATGTACGATATGGAATGCGCATCCAAATAAAGGTACCAAACCTAGGAGCAGACAAAAGGAGGCACATGAAACTCAGCAAAGACATACTTCATTGCTTATGTATGTGGGTGCGAAAGAGACAACCATCTGCACGTACGATATGAATTGTGTTCTTAATTTCTCCTTATTTTGTTTGTGAACACGTCATTGGCGTACAGTGTGGTTTCTCCTTTTATCTTGTATCTCGTTAGTGTTATTCTTTGTGTATTTTTGTGGGTGTTATTGTTGGAACATGTCATGTTTTATAAGGGATTGTAAAATTAACCAGCATATAGCACAAAATAATTCTTTATATTCAGAATTCAATTTCATTTCAATTTCAGAATCAGCTAAGTCGCAACTGCTCCGCCATTGCTAGAGGCACAAAACAAAATATGGCGCTGATCATGAATAATCCATTCGCGCAGCTTTTAGCGCATTCCTGTCATCATAATATAAAATTACATTTCAGTGATCTGATATAAAATTATATTTCAGTGATCTGTGTAGAGCTGTTTTTTTTTGACAACCCGTATTCATCGACTATTTCAAAACGTATTCAATGGTGACATTACTTATGTAATGCACCAAGAAAATGTATAGTTTCAAAACGTAATGTCATCAAATATTTGTTTCTCTTTATAACTTCACACTCACACTTTTTGATTTTGAACAGAAACAAATAGTTACGTACATGTTCGTATGAGTGACAAGATGCTTTTGTAATGTAATTTAAGATGTCTGAGAATACGTTAAAATTTGCAGAGGTACATACAATAATCCACAACCAATTCCTTTTTAAATGAACAAGATAAGAAGTATAAAAATATCAACCATTTTAAACATAAAATCTGAAAATTTAAATCACCGAATCTCTACTTTTTAGGCAACTGCTACATAGACCAATAGCAAAGCATCCAAAGAGTTCAAACCAGATTCAGTGGACGTTTTAAACACGGTTTAAAAAGCAACCTGTGTGACGTACGTCACTGTTTCAATGCGAAAATGTAGTGTTTTGAACCGATCTGAATACATTTCATCATAAAAAAACAGCTTACAACTGTATGCTCAGTAGTGAAATCTATTTTTATTGGTTTTTGTTGGGTCTGTTTATACATATTTCTATTAGATCTCTTATTAAATATTTATATTTGTTAATATTTAACATAATACAATATGTTCAATGACTGAAATACATATTTTTTTATAAAATTAAATATTATTTACGTTTTTGTCAGCGAATGGGCTCATTTATGCATTATCATTTGACTTGTTTTTATTTTAGTTTGTTTTTAAAAATATGAATTTTGTATGCTCTTTGTCAGGGAAAACCTGGAAATGTCAGGGAATTTGATTTTGAAAAATTGCTGAGAACCCTGTTTGTCTTTATTTACGGAAACTTTGTGACGTCACCTGGCCTCGATCGTATAGTTAATAGACCGTGGTTAAAATTGCTAAAAGTTGGCACTTTTCCCGCCATTAATTCGGTCAAATATTCGCGAATTTTGCGTCCATGAGGACAAGGCTTTAAACTCATAAATAAAATAACATGGAATATTACACCTGCAAACGTGACCAAATCATAAAAAATCGCATAAAAATAATACTACAATCTTAAAAAAACATAGAAACAACCATTATTTTTAACTGGAATATATTAACTTCCAGTAGGAGCCCCACTTGCCCCCCTGTGGGCGCCCATGTGTATATATTGAAGGGCTACTTTTATGTATATAAATTTCTCTTGTAATTTACTAGCATCAGTAGCGGTTTATGCTGTTAAATACTCACTTTTAGCAAAAAAAATATACATCAGTCTGTAACACACTGTATTTGGTATAGTGAGCGGCAAAAGTATAAAATTAATTTAATTGAGAATCAAATATTCGTTTTTTTTTGGAAAATCTCTCAATTTTTATTTTTTATTAGTTGAGCATTTTTTAAACCAGTTTTCATGTATACAGGGTGAAGCAAAATAAAATATGATAAGTATGGTCAATTTTTTGAAATGGAAATAATTAAATAAAGACACTTGTATCAGCTACAGATATTTTCCTATAATAAAGTGCGTCGGTTTGTTTTTCTAGATTATCGGTCAACATCTTATAATTAGAGACTGCCGCGGGTGCACAAGTTTTCTATTATCTATTAATATTCCTTTCCTCGATTTTCTTTGAACAAATGGGCATTTTAATTGTACACAAAGTGTGTTTTAATGGGCAATTCTGAAGGGCCGATACTTAATGGGTGAAATACAGATTGAATTTAAATGGTGCAGATAACAGGATTACCTGTTATCTATCAAGTATTATTATTAATGTTCATTTTCGTCGTCTGAAAACTGAATTTCCGGAGGACTGCCACATTTTTTAAACATTGAGATAGAATTCAGGAACACATTTTTATTATCTTTTAAGTCTTCCTGAGCATGTCGTTAAAATGTTTGTACTCAGTGGTAATTTGTATTTACAATTCTGGAAGCTTTATATGTGAACCATTTGAAACAATTCCCTTATTTTTTATGTGAAATAACTCCCATGAGAATGGCCAAAAATGCAGATTTGCAGTTTCTCATTACAATTTACGTCACTTTCCTGCGAGAATGCCCGGGTTCCACTGAACTCGAACATAGAGCCATTGGAATCGTGGAGAAAATTCGGAATGTTCTCGATATTTCAATTCTGACTATTTAAACAGTATTAGGCGGCAGATAGATAGGTATTGTTGATGATAAAGTAAAGAATTCTGCTGATTTGGATAGTGATTAATGATATTTTTCTACGTTCATGCAAAAAACAAAACTTTATTGAACCATATTTAATGGAAGAAATGGTTCTTTATTGCACTAGTACAATAAAATGTTTCTTGCATTCTCTCATTCTACTACAGCGTTTTGTCATCATGACAAACATAAACGTTCAAATCGATTGTATTTTATTTCCATACTTTTGGCGCATACTGTATAAGTCGTTTCCTTGGCATTGTCTTTTATTCCTAAGCATAAGTAAACATTTTTTTTTCAACCACGGATGAACTAAAATTGAAAAAAAATTACATGATGACAACCAGAATTAAAAACACTTTCGAATGAGGTGTCACTCGACCTAGAGTGCCATTTAAGATTCTAAAGGTGAATGATTTAACGCTAAAATGTGTCCCCCTCGAAAACAAAATGGACGTGTCACGGCAATTTTAATATTTTGGAACGTAGTTCAAAATAAGCCGGGTGCAAAGTTTTCAATGGTACACCCTGTATAGAAGAAAAATAATATTGAAATAATTAAAGTTCATATTGATGCACAATTAATAAAAAGTAGAGAGTGTATGTCGTTACAACCTACCCAATGGCATGGGTCAAAAGTAACAGAACATGGGGACGTTTGTAACATATGAATAATAGGTAATAACTAGGTATAGAAAGATAGTATTTACAAGGTATTTGTTTATTGATTATACCTATATAAAAGTAAGTTGTAGTGCAGGTACATAATATAATTATTTATTTGAAAAAAATAAATAAATAGAAAAATGAAACGAGAATATAAAATAATTTTTTTTTTTGTAATAAAGAATCCTATCCCTATCTGGCTTTTGCACGGTTGTTACGCCAGACTCGTCCATATTCCATATTTGGGACCAAGTTTTTTCCAATCCATAACAATCTTTCTCACGATCTGTTGTTTGTTGTCTTTTGTTAGACATCCAAAATAAAGAGAATGAATTTGTATATTCCTACACAGTATAACAAATACTGAAGTAATTATCTGGATATCTACAGAATTATTATTTTAAATATGACAAATATCATCATAAGTATTAAATATGAGGGACGGCTGTAACATGTTACAATCGTCCCCAATGGAATTGTTACAATCGTCCCATTACGCATTTTCCACGCGATTGACAGAATACTTGCAAACAATTTTTTTTAACGATTATTTTTAATTAAAATACCATGCTTAGGTTATAGCCAATATTGGTATTAACTGAACAAGCAAATAAAATAATTCAAAATAACGTTCAGTTCTAGGATTATGATAGATTAAGATAAATAATGAAAACTTACTTTGCATATCATTTTCCACCGTGCAGGTCTTAACTCCAACTAAAACACACCACGGATATTGTTGTTCAAATAAGTTAATGTAGATTTCACTGCCGACTCTATGATGAGTTGCTACACTTATAGTTTATGTAATAAATAATGAATACTCTAAAAGAACTTTGAAAAATAATAACATATGTGCTGTTTTTAGAAAGATGTGAAAGATATATATTTTCTTAGAAGAACCATTATGAATATAATACATTTATTCAATTGTCTAAGTACTTCACCTTGAAATTTTGAGAATATTGATTAACAATGCCACAACAATTCAGTACAGTGCAGTGATCAATTGTCGCCTTTAACATTATTAGTTCATGTTACATCGCTCTAAATTAAACATTTTCAGATAAATTCGAACAAATAGGATATATATTTTTTGTTCCACAACTGTAACCTCAAAATATTAGTCAGACTCTTGGAAAATGATTCAAGGAGTCAGCCTCTACAGTTTTAAGAACGGAGATGGAACTCAATTTGTTATTTATTTATTTAGTAACAAAATTTACCTACACTTTTAATATCAGCACTCCGTTGGCCGTGAAATAAGGCACTCTAAAAGAGGTAAAATTTGCATCGGCTGTCAATTACTGATAAAATACGCCTATTGTTTATAACATATGTTATTAAGGTATTATGAAATTTTTTATTTGTCATTATTAACGGACACTATCAATTCATTTCAGTGTTTAAATGCCTCGTTAGGGCGCTGTGGGTGTTGAAATTAGTGTCAAGAGATACAGCCGGCAGCCTCCGTTAATTTGCATGAGTGTTGATCGTAAAATGTTGATTTACAGTTAATAAAATAATGGCAGACGGCCCAGTTGGATGATTCCTATACTGATTGCAAACTTTGCGGTTGACTCGTGGATAACGCAAGTTTAAAGAAAATAAATATTGCTTATTCCACTACACTGTTGCTAAATAAGCGTGTTTTTAAATTAGATGTGAAACATCTAACGCGTGGGTATAAAACTAGTCATTTTTCAACTAGTTATATATTTTTGGCAATTCAGCTATTTCATATTTAATAATATACAGGGTGTTATAAGTTTGACTGTTATAAAATGAACAGGCGATAGTATACATCAAATTAAATTTAAAAAAACAACTGGTTGCTAAACCCAACCATTTAAAAAAAACAAATCTCCAGTTTCAGTTAACTAAGGCCGTATATCTCGTCGTAAAATGATCAAATTTGTGCTGCTTTTAATTATAGAAATCTCGAAAAATAAAACGCATGAAACATAAAAACGCATGAAACATAAAAACGCATAAAAGTAATAGGAACAAAAAAGTTCTTGATGTTTTGTTTATATATGTTTATTTTTTAAATTCTTCACAAATAATATAATCTTTGAAATGCTATTTCAAGACACATATTATTATTATTTTGTATTCTAACCCCAAATTATAACAATTATTTTTACATACTTAATTAACATTAACAAAAGTAAACAATCTTATATACATAACTATTAGGTTTATTTTTTACTGTATTAGAAAGGTATTTTAAGCTAATATAAATCAAATCTCCTACAATTCCTATCAATGAAGTCATATGTATGTTGTCTGATACCAAACATCTAGGTATGCTAATGAACAATTCCACAGACAAAGCTCTATTCAATAATTATCTAAAGAAATTAATCTAATTTACTAACCTGCTTTAATGAAACACTGTATAAATATCTAACTTCACTTTTTGGCAGTGGGAACACGACAATTCAACCACAATAGATGAGATCTGACCTATTTCTGCATTTTTAGGATTGCCTCTTCAGGTGGCCTCCTTTAAATTGAATCAAATATCTAACTATAAAAATTATTATAAAAATTAAAATTATTTGAAGTTAAATATCGACAATGACAAAGAGTGACAGCCTGTCAATGAATTAAATATGACAATACCTACATTATTCAAGTAGTGAAGTCGCTGTTGACGAGACGTTGAGGAGTAATTCTCTTTAATTTTTATTTTGCTCTATTCTCTTTTAAAATTTTTATACTTAGTCAAAGTTAACCCTGTATATCACCAAGTCTATTCTGCAGCATCCTCAACAGACTCGATTGAATTATAAGTAATCTGAGTAGATAGGTAAACATTTAGGTATTAAAATATTCATTAATCTTTTAACCGACATTATCAACTTAAAAGCCAAATACGAGTATGGTAAAATCCGCTTCTTAAGATAATGCTAATATACATAAAACGGCATATTTTGGTTAGTTAACAAGAAGATCGTCTACACGTCGTGGGGTCAGATGGTGAACCATGCAACCATATCGGTCGTATCATTTACAACTGTCAGCGCACATGTGTTTTAAACTGATGGCGTTTTGTAAGCACGTTACAACTTGGACACTAATTTATACCTGAATGGACACACTTTGTGTATTACGGGTGATGGTACCGAATTTTATGAGCGTTTAAATCATCATATAAACAAAGGTAATGAACATAATTGTTACAATATATTGTTGACTGAGAACACTACTTAAAATTTATTTATGTATGCATTTTATATTTTTACCTAATCAAAAATCCTACACTTAAAGAAGCAGATAAAAACAAAATGAAAACAACCGGTGTGAAATTGGCAGCCAAAAGTTAGCAGCTAAAAAGGCGGAAATGCCCAAATGAACATAGGCGTTCGTCAATTCCGGACACTATAAGATTCGTAAATATGGGTTTTTGCTCTTCATCGGCGCAACACAGAAACAACGTTGTCCGTAGTTGCTTCGTTGTTCCTTCCATCTGTCTTCTCTGGATCCTCTAGCCATCTAAATCCACCTGTTTCTTGTAAGATTTGATCCACTAAGCTCCTTTCTTTCTTGTATTTGTCCTGGCTGAGACCCTGACAGTAGTTGCTGGACTCTCTTCCGCGGCGACTGTTGCTCTTTGCCTCTAAACAGAGGCTGTGTGACACGAAGCCGCAAATAGAGATAGGCTTTCTACTTGTCACTGACTTGTGTTCGTGTCTTTTGCCCTTCCTTCTTGTTCCATCTTGTTTTTAAGCTGCACTGCGCTGATGAAGGGCAAAAACCCAGAAACAACGTTGTCCGCAGTTGCTTCGTTGTTCCTTCCATCTGTTTTCTCTGGATCCTCTAGCCATCTAAATCCACCTGTTTCTTGTAAGATTTGATCCACTAAGCTCCTTTCTTTCTTGTATTTGTCCTGGCTGAGACCCTGACAGTAGTTGCTGGACTCTCTTCCGCGGCGACTGTTGCTCTTTGCCTCTAAACAGAGACTGTGTGACACGAAGCCGCAAATAGAGATAGGCTTTCTACTTGTCACTGACTTGTGTTCGTGTCTTTTGCCCTTCCTTCTTGTTCCATCATGTTTTTTAAGCTGCACTGCGCTGATGAAGGGCAAAAACCCAGAAACAACGTTGTCCGTAGTTGCTTCGTTGTTCCTTTCATCTGTTTTCTCTGGATCCTCTAGCCATCAAAATCCACCTATTTCTTGTAAGATTTGATTCACTAAGCTCCTTTCTTTATTACTATTATAGTCTACCATTAGCTTGCTTTTCCTCATTTCAGTATTATACTATTCGTTAGCAAACTACTCATGCCATCAGATTGAAAATTCGATATCTCAATTGGTTAAACAACATACTTTTTCAAGCTCAGAATTTAATAAATATATTTTCCTTACTTAAGTACTTGTATAAATAACTAGGGTCAGATAGCTTGAAATACGCAAAAAATTGGGAGTTATGCTGTCATCTCCAAAAGCGTAAATATTAGTTTAATATAGCATACCGCTTTAGCTACTTGAATTTGACATGGCATATTTTTCAAATGGCTAATTACGTATGCGATTCTAAAATTTGAGTTTGACAAAGCATGTCGTTTAGTCTAAAATAATATCTACGTTCATACTACTACAAAGCATGCAATACTAATATTTGAGCTTGACAGAGAAAAATAATATCTAGGTTGTTGAGAATGATAGCCTTACCACCCCAAAACTTTTGTAGCGCCAGTCAATTTGGCCCTACATATTATTCAACTAGCTAAAGAGGTATGCTATACTAAAATTTGAGCTTGACAGGGTGTGTCATTTAGACAAAAATAATATCTACGTTGTTGGAGATGTTAGCCTTAGCACCTCTAAACTTTTGTAGCGCCAGTCAATATGACCCTACATATCATGCAAGTATTTAAAGAGGTATGCTATACTAAAATTTGAGCTTGACAGGATGTGTCATTTAGACACAAATAACATCTACGTTGTTGGGGATGATAGCCTACCAGCCCGAAACTTCAGTCTGTCTATTTTTTATATAAAGCGGTGAAAGAGATTGAGATATTGAATTTGCAATCTGATGCCATGAGTAGTTTACCGACGAATAATATACTTGAATTAGGGAAAACAAGCCTTCGAAAATGTCAGTACATTTGCAGATGTATTTCTGTCATACAATGATAGACTATAATAGTACTATTTATCATTCTTATAGTGTTCGGATTTGACGCCTGTGTTGATTCGGGCATTTCCGTCGATTTAGCTACTAACTTTTGACTGCCAATTTCACACCGGTTGACAATTTTAGGTTTACTACCCGTACTAAGCCACTTAGATATGCCACCTACGGCTACCGCATTAATTGTAGTATCAACTTCTAAAAGCAGTTAAAATTCGTCAAGATTTGAATAAAACTTTCTTAGAAAGAAACCAATTAAATTCAAATGCCTCCATTCCGGCTTTCTGAATTATACTAGACAATTTGCGGCATGCGTCAAAGTGCGTATAAAATAGGAATATTAACAATATGTCTGACAACCCACGTATATTAGATAACAACCGATGCTTATTAAGGATTCGGATGTTGCCAAGTGCTTCGTAATTCATTAAACGTTCTTATCTAGATTGGAAATCGGTAAATTCAAATGTCTTTATATGGTATATGGGAAAACGGTTACAGTTATGAAGATATTAATTAAACAAATTTATATTCGGCGGTATCTGACAGAAAACTGTTGGTAAATTTAAAATACATACATGTATCTAAGTAAAACGTTCTACACTTTAAAATTCTCTCAAAAAACTAAGAGCCTAAAAGTTACACATTGTAGTTTTTTGCGGAGTCGCCACTGAAGATGCTGACGTGAAGAGCGGCAAAACGTTTGGAAGCATGAAATGCGACCAGTTACAGAGGCGGCTTAGGACGGGAGTCCACCAGGAACGGTTCGAACCGTAGAAGTCGTAATACCAACAGGAGCCTAAATCAACATATTGGCGGGCCCAGAGATACCGATAGCGGATCTGCCCACACAAAGCCTAGCCCCAGAATAACAAGGGCATGTCAAAGAATCCCAGCTAATACTAGGGGTGCACTTTAATTCTGTTACTGGCAGCAACTAGTTACCGAGGTCACGACATAGCACCGGCTGTGAAAGCCTAAAACCCACAATAATCCCGTTGGCCGTAATCGGTCATACCCGTCCTTCTAACTCTAAATAAAAAAAAAATGTTTTTCGCTTTTTTAATTAGTTCCATTGCATTGTTGTAAGTGAGAATGAGAATAAGTAAACATATCCTCATTTTCTATAAATATTGACTTATATTCTTTTTTTCATTTATCATTAAATGGGCAAAATAGAGGAAAATAAACAAATAGATAAGTAAATCCCACAAATTATTAACCAATAACTATAATTTTGTGGACAAAATATGAGCAAGCAGTTTTTAAATAGTCATACTAAATACTGTTCGGCAATATTAATGGGATTTCCAATAACTCTCGATAATTTCTTATGAATCTATTTATCTACTGAGAAACATACCTTAAAAATGCATCGTTTTTAATTTAATGATACATCACTGAGATCAGTATACGAAATAGCGGAAAGATAACTATAAAACTGCTGGCGTTACGGCCTTGATCTCCGATTCCTGTCGGTATTAACACCTGCATTTTTATGCTCGACCGCTGCAAATTGCTTACCTGATTATGGTACAAGATAATGTAATGTACAGACACTTGTAATCTGATTACAATTTTACAACACATAAAAAGTAAAAAAAAAACCAATGGTGCGAATCTCTGCATCTCTATAGATGATTTAAATAATATACCCTGTTATTAGTGACCATTACGGGAATACCATTCTTTCAGCAAGGCTTGCTAATTATCGGTAATCTGTAGCATATCAATTATGTGATTCTGTACCAGGACAGTGAATATTTTGTCTCGTTAGTTATCAAAGGAAATATTTTATCTGGTTTTGATAGTTACTGACTTGTATACTCAAGCTGAATATGTGAAAAGTAGGAAGAAATATTTTGAAATAAATAGTTTTACAAATATCATATATATGGTTTTATATACAGGGTGTATCTAAATAAAACCGAAAAAATGTAAGGGACGTTTCTCTGATGAGAATTAATAGGGGTCTTTGGTATAAAGTTTTTTGAAAAAACACTCCTGAAAAGTTACGCACCTCCAAAAAATGAAAAAAAAATTGAATTTCGTTTTTATCTTTCATGCACATCAAGCTAAAGAAACCAAACTTGGTGAACATTATCTGTCAATAAAACTACACTAATAGAATTTTTTTCAAATTTGATGTATGTTTCTTACTCTTTCACAAATTTTATGAGCATATGTAGAAAATATCAGTTGTTTCTATGGATTCCATTGCAATGAACAGGCGACTAGATCTTTTGGTAAAAAGTTGGAAAAGATCAAAAAGTTAGTAAACGAATGGAGCTTTTTAAACATATTTTTTAAAAGGGAAAAAATTTATCGAAAGAAAAATATAAGAAAAAATGTAACAGCGGTTGATTCTTTCAACCTCTTACAAAAATACTACAATTTTTATTTTGAGGGGCGTAACTTTTCTGGAAAGCTTTTTTTCAAAATATCTTATATCAAATACCCCTATTAATTATCGATATATGTAGAATAGCCCCTTACATATTTTCGGTGCTATTTAGATATACCCTGTATATCCGTTTTCTTTTCATTACTATACGTTCACAATCTTGGCTATACGAAGCAACCAAGTATGAATGTCTTTTTATTTAATTTCACCTGTTCACGAATTGATTCGACTCTACCTTTAATTTTATCGATTTTATAATTTTTTATTGGGTATTAACAATATTGTGAGAGTATTGGAATATAGGGATATATGCACAGTGTATTAACATAATTCTATATGTGATGCCTATACAGGTTGTTAAAAAAGAGTGTAAAATATTTCAGGAGGTAATAGTATGAACCAAAAGCAAAAAGTCTTAATAGACATGGGTCCGCAAAGTAATGATTGCGGAGATATGGACCACTATTCGTTTTTCAAACATTTTATTTTATTAGGAATAAACCGACAAAGAAAGCTTTTAACAAACAAAAAACAAAGTTACAGAAAATGTTCAAAGTGCCCTCCGTCGATTTCCAAGCAGGCACGACATCTTCGTCTCAACGATAATAATAATAATATCTCTACCCCTCATTCTAATCACGAGGATTAGCCCAGAAGTCGAAGACTTGTGCGGGAGAGGGGGCGGCATTATTAAGCAGGCCGCATTTGCGCCCAGGAACGACTTACGTTGGTAGGCCCTAACCACCATTCAGTGCAGGAATGAGGGAAACCTGGAAAACCTCATTAAATAGGGGGGTAGTCAAATGTCAACCGGTGTCAATCTCTCACATTGACCCAAGCCAACATTCTTCCACCCTACCATACCCGCAGAGAGGGTGCCAATCTCTCCACGAATATAGCTTATATACGGTCTACCGGCTGCGGGGGTCGAACCCACAGCGATCCAGTCACCTCGATTCAAGTACTGACGTCTTAAACCCATAGACCTTATAAATCATGGACGCGCCCAAAACCGTTTTCTGCCTATACAAATCGTTGATGCTCAAATATGTGCGACAGAGATGGAGCTACTCCGGGCAAAACCCACAGATCATTGGCCGAAAAAACAAAAACCGTAAATGACAGACGTATGACATTTACGGTGACAGACCGACTCCACCATGGTTTATGAGTTTTTAAAAACTATTGCTAATAAACACACTAAACACAACTAAATCACAAAAGGCACACAAATCATTAACAATATTAACAGGAAAGGTTTTGTCAGATTATGTTTATATATTTTTCTGTCATAGAACATCTGTTTTTTCCCGGACTAGCTTCATCCCTCTTGTACACATCAGGACACCGGACCTCTCTTTCTAAAGCCGGTCCATGATTTATAAGGTCTATGCTTAAACTGCGCGACCACTGACCGATCCGACAATATTCGAACTCTTTCGAAAACACCCTCCTTCGTTTGGATTTCTTGACACTTTTGATTAATCCGTAGCTGTAGCTCCTCCAGGCTATTTACAGGAGTACCATACACTAATGTCTTCAAAACAAAGAAATCTAGAGGGTTCAGATCAGGCGATCTTGGAGGCCATAAAACAGGTCCGGCCCTTCCTACCCATCTATGTGGAAAACTTTGAACATCTTCTGTAACTTTGTTTTTTGTTTGTTAAAAGCTTCCTTTGTCGGTTTATTCCTAATAAAATAAAATGTTTGAAAAATAAATAGTGGTTCATATCTCCGCAACCGTTACTTTGCGGACCCATGGTTATTAAGACTTTTCTGCTTATTTTGGTTCATACTATTACCTCCTGAAATATTTTACACTCCTTTTTTCACCCTGTATAAATAAGTCATCTAAATCGATATTATTTAAAGCGGAGTGGTTATTAAGGAGATATTTTATATCTCGTCGTTAAATCAGTATTATTTTACCCCAAACCAACCCACTGCTTGAACATAAAAACTTATGTCAGCACGGTCTACATGCCGCTATATGGAATGCGACGTTGTAACATTTCACAAAAACAAGGTAACCGCTTTCTGTATATGACGGAAATAGGTCCTTGTCTTTATAAAATTCAGTCCTTTAGCAAGTATTAAATATGTATATGTCGTATAGTCATTGGGCGTAATTCGTCATTTCACGGAAAGCCTAGTCATTGGCTGTATTCCGGCAAAGGCTGTAATCAAATGAATATTCCTTTGATTGACTGAAGCTTGTCGTCATTTTAGGCATTGCCTGTTTCAATGTCGCCAAATAAAGCAAAACAATAAACGATTACACGTTACAGCGTTTGACGGACGTTTGTTTAGTTATTTGTGTTTTGTAGAATTTCAAGCCGTGGTAACTAATAACTCTACTTTTTTATTGTAAATGAATAACCATATGTACAGAGTGATATAATATGCGCAGAGTGATCACGTGAAAATTGCCCTCCCTCCCCTTGTTCCCCGTTATTGTTTGATTTTTTTTTTACATGGAACACTCTATTTAACTTTTCAGAAATATACATGATACTTACCTTTTACGGTTTTCGATATGTTACATATGTTCATTGCTAATATGCAACATCATATTATAACTGATAGATTTTAAAAGTACATGAAAAAAGAAATAAATTTATAAGAACGGTTCAATATGACCTCCATCTTTTCTAATGCAAAGCTGATAACTTTACTAAATTTTACATAAACCTAATTCACAATTAAAATGTTTAACTTTATATCTTTTATTTAATAATATACAGTACATATACCGGGTGTCCCGAAATAAATGCAACAAAATTTGGTCAGAAATTCTTAAGAGAAATTTAAGGGACCCGTATTTTTTACTTTTGATAAGTGCGGCCCCCTTTCGGAGATATAGCCCCCTGAAACAAGCCCCTAAAAATTTATTTTTTTTTATATCTCAGAGCTATATCGCACAAGAACCACCAAATTTGGTACACAGGGATTTTATGACATGTAGAATGCGATGCTGATAAGCTTTTTGGCAAGGGGCCCCCACAAGACACTTTTTCGGGGCCACCGAACTTTAGTTGCATATTTAATTTTTTTAAAAATTAGTAGCCTCTTAGAAACTCCAGGGAATTTAAAAACTTTTTTGTCTCTTAAAATTTTTTCGAAAAACGCAGCGTTTTTCGAAAAAATGGCAAAATGTGATTGGATGCATATCGAGGTTCATATGAAATTTTAAAGTGTTAATCGTAGGTGGCTGGCATTCGCAATAAACAATCAATTTTATTCTGTGACAGTTGTCATTAACCAGTGTCAAATTGTTACCATTAATAGTTGTCAGTAATCATTGTTCCCGAAAAAATGGTGAGATTTTCTGTCCAAGAAAGGGTACAAATGCACCTAATTTACGGGGAGGCTCGTGGAAATTCACGTCTCGCACGCAGATTGTACGCCGAGCGATTTCCTGCACGCATACTCCCATACCATTCAATGTTTGCACGAGTACATCGGCAGCTAATGGAGACAGGATCCGTAGTTGTGAAAAAACCTAACTCAGGGAGAAGTTATTTATTAACCCCGAACAGGAAGAAATTATCTTAAATTTAATTGAAGAAAATCCCGAAATAAGCATAAGACGCGCGTCATCTCAACTTGAGATTCCCAGAACAAGAATACACCGCTTTATCAAACGACAACTGTTGAAACCTTTTCACTTTCAAAAGGCCCAGGAACTTAAAGTAGAAGATTTGCCACGAAGACATTTTAGCTTATGGGCTCTTCAACGTTACAACTTAAATCCGGGATTTATACGAAATTTTCTTTACCGATGAGGCGTGCTTTACAAAAGATGGCCTAATAAATTTGCACAATCTTCATTATTGGGCTATGGCAAATCCATTTGTCTTAAGGCAGACTCATTCGCAAGAAAAATTTTCAATTAATTGCTGGGCTGGAATTGTCGGAGATTGCATCATCGGTCCATATTTATTGCCTCCACGATTAAATGCTGAAAGTTACCTTAATTTTTTGGAGCATGAACTACCGCCTCTTATGAAAGATGTTCCTCTCGGTATTAGACGCAATTTGTTCTTTATGCACGATGGTGCCCCACCACATCGGGGGCACTTCGTAACTGAGTGGCTGAATGAAAATTTCCAAGGGCGATGGATAGGTAACAATTCTCCTCATGTAACATGGCCCCCCCGTTCTCCCGATCTAAATGCCATGGACTTTTTTTTCTGGGGGGCCATGAAGGATCGCGTCTATGCCGTATCAATTAGAACCCGGGAACAATTACATGAACGAATCCTTGCTGCGGCTGAAGAAATTAGACAGATTCCCAACATTCACACGAAAATACGTCAAAATTTCGTGTCACGTTTGCAGGCTTGTGTTGAACAAAACGGTTCTCACTTTGAACACGTTTTACGGAACTGACCAGTGTGATTTTAACAAACTTTTTAGAATTAAATTATTTAATCATGAAGTACCATTAATTTTGTTATTAATTTCCAAGTTTATTGTACCTTATTTTGATATTCACATTTTCTTATTAATTGTTAATGTTTAACTTGTGATTTCTTTAAATTAAAATTAAATTTCTTTAAATTGTGATTTTTTTACAACTACTGATCCTGTCTCTATGAGCTCCCGATGATGGTTAATGACAACTGTCACAGAATAACATTGATTGTTTATTGCGAATGCCAGCCACCTACGATTAACACTTTAAAATTTCATATGAACCTCGATATGCATCCAATCACATTTTTTTTTCGAAAAACGCTGCGTTTTTCGAAAAAATTTTAAGAGACAAAAAAGTTTTTAAATTCCCTGGAGTTTCTAAGAGGCTACTAATTTTTAAAAAAATTAAATATGCAACTAAAGTTCGGTGGCCCCAAAGGCAAGGGGGCCCCCGAAAAAGTGTCTTGTGGGGGCCCCTTGCCAAATAGCTTATCAGCATCGCATTCTACATGTCATAAAATCCCTGTGTACCAAATTTGGTGGTTCTTGTGCGATATAGCTCTGAGATATAAAAAAAATTAAATTTTTAGGGGCTTGTTTCAGGGGGCTATACGCACTTATCAAAAGTAAAAAATACGGGTCCCTTAAATTTCTCTTAAGAATTTCTGACCAAATTTTGTTGCATTTATTTCGGGACACCCTGTACCTATATCATAAGTTATATGATGTTGCATATTAACACTAAACATGTAATATCTCAAGAACATTAAAAGATACATATAATATATTTTTGAAAAGTTAAGTTGATGGTGTACAAGGTGTTTTCTTAAATAAAATAAAAGTTAAACCTATACACATCTGGGAAATACAATATTTAATTTTTTTGCTTTAAAAAATATTTAAAAGTTCCTTTTATTTTTTCACATTTTTTTGTATTTCGACTAATAACGGAGAAAAATAGAGAGAGGGGGGGGGGAGAATTATCGCGTGGCCACTCTGTATATAATATGTTTATACATATGTACCTACAACTATTCAAGTCGGACTTTAGAGAGCCATTTTCATTTACGTTAAGTATTTAGAACATTTTTTTTATTTTCATCTGATTTATAATATAGGTTTGTTTTGTTCCAAATGAACGGAACGAATATTTTGTCAAAATAAAACTATTTTGTTTACTTCCTATTTTACATTTTTCTACAGGTAGTATTACATTTCAAGAATATTCAGCAAATGACTAAACAACAATCCGTCAAGCACCGTAACGTGTAATCGATTAACCATTTACTTTGACGAAAATTAAACAGGCAATCCGTGAAATGACGTAAAATTTCAGTCAATCAAAGGAATATCCAATTCATTACAGCCTTTGCCGGCAATGCAGCCAATGACTAGACTTTCCGTGAAATGACGAATTACACCCAATGACTACGACATATACAGGGTGTTCCAGTTTGATATGTCACAAACACGTGAGCATATTTTGGGAATAAAAATAAGAATAAAAGTCTGGTTTAACTCTTGCTCTAACTTCTTTCGTTATGAAGATACAGGGAGTCAACGGTCAACCGAAGCCCTGTTATAATTAACAATTGTTTGGTATTCAACTAGTCGGTCGTGACTACCCTTTGGCTTTTTATATATATATTGCAAATAATTCCTGGCAGCTAAACTGAAGTGGGCAGGTGCCTCGTCCTGCATAAACCAGAGCAATACTATTGTTGCAAGTGGAACCTCTTCCAACAATCCTGGTAGGATTTCCAAAAAAATGCCTATAGGCTTGGCCGGTTAAACGGTTTGGCAAAACATGTGGTCCGATTAAAATATCACCAATAATACCACACCAGATATTTAATGAGAACTGCTGTTGATGCGTACCAGCGATAGTCCAATTAGGGTTCTCGTCAGCCCAGTATAATGCATGTTGTGTGAGTTCAGTATGCCATCTCTTGCAAAATTGGCTTCATCAGTAAATAATATGTGTGCTGCAAAGTTAGGATCTTCTGCACAACGGTTCAGCAGCCAGCGACAAAATTGTTGTCGAGGTGGATAATCTGCTAGAGTCAACGCTTGCACCTTTTGAAAGTGAAATGGATACAGCTGAAGATTACGAATTGTGCGCCAGACCGTTGTATGACTTACGCCCAGTTCAGAGCTAATTTTTCTGGTGCTTGTCGTTGGTTCCCTTTCCACCATTTGAAGAATCTGATCTTCAAAATTTGGTTGTCGGAGTCGCGGTCTCTCAAATAGCCCCTACACGAATTCCTGTTTCCCTTAAACGCGCGTCAACTGCCTGAAATACCCTTCGGTCAGGAATTCTTCTCCCAGGAAAGTTTTCTGCGTATAATCGTCTAGCTTCAACAGCATTACCCCAGGCTGCACCATACATCAATGCATATCTGCATACTCTTCATTTGTGAATGCAACCTGTGCCATTATTGAAAAACCACAGTAATCCGTAAAATTGAAACTTAAAATATTGCTAACTATTAACTTAAAATATTACTGTTATAACAATTAAAGCATAAACGCTATTTATCATAAACATTAACTGTCACATTCAAAACTACATAATAGATTGGATTTTGTTTTCACGGCATACTGAATTCAGAAGCATTGTCGCACGTTAACACAGTCGTCGAAAAACAGACTTCTATGAATATCCAATTTGTGATTAAACTATGAGAGACACGAAGAAAATGAAAGAAACCATTTTTATTGGAAATGAATTTTAAAATTATGAAATGATCACTTTTTTAAATTTAACCAGTCACATATTTATTTTACTCAAAGTGACAGACTCACCCTGTATCTACGCCACTGCTTAATTTTAAAGAGCCATATTTTGGCAGCAAATGCAATATCCTCGGCTTACCCAGTACCCCAAATTTGATAATATCTTAATTCGTTTAAAAGTTATGAAAGAAAATTTTAATTTATAGAAAAAATTCAACCCCCTGTATCTTAATAACGAAGGAAGTTAGAACAAAAGTTTACCAGACTTTTATTCTTATTTTTTATACCCAAAATATGCTCACGTGTTTGTGACATATCAAACTGGAACACCCTGCATATGACATTTCGAATAATTAGCACTTCACAAATTCGTTATAACATTTTTAAGAAATTGTTTAATTTTATGAATCAAACTATGCAGTCCCTCGTCTACGAACTCGTCGACATACGTCGTTTCTAAACATATGATAGACAAAGAGGACAGTTAAGGATGCAACTTATAATTATAGGTTGGAGCGTATTATAATATGTGCGTTCGTAATATACTAGGTGTTTCTTAATTACTGTTATTGTTGCCTCATTATAAACCAATGTTGTAAATACAAAAAAACAGTTTTTGTTACATATTTTACTGTATTAGAAAGGTATTTTAAGCTAATATAAATCAAATCTCCTACAATCCCTATGAATGAAGTCATATGTATGTTCTCTGATACCAAACATCTAGGTATGCTAATGAACAATTCCACAGACAAGCTCTATTCAATATTCTTTAGATAATTATTGAATCGCGATCGTCATTGTATTTAAAAATTGGCGGAAAAATGCTAGTTTTCTCTTAAAATACCCATTAATTATCTTCGCAATACCCATTAAATATCCAGTAAATACCCATTATCACCCAAAAATACACAAAGTACCTAAAAATGCCGAAAAATACCTATAAATACACACAAATACCCAAAACATGCAAAAAGTGCCTTTAATTATCTACACCTTGTACAGCAAAATACCTCAGTGATCTCTCCCTTGTTCTATTCTAACAACTATTTTCACATACTGATAAATAAAAGTGAACAATTTTATGCAGTACCAAGTTTATAATATAACTATATTTTCATCCACAGTTAAGTTTTAAGAAATACGTATTTTCTCGTTATTTATTTGTTTTACTTCGGTATCTTTTAAAACTTGCAGGTGACACAAGATAGCATTCCTGCAAAGCCCTAGATTATTAAATTATTAAATGTTTAAAATTATTTACATTTGTAAAATTCAATATTTTAAGAACACGGTGCCCTTAAAATATTTTATACTTTGTTTACATGCATATAGTTAGCGTCTCGATCAATATGCATTACCATTTTTCCTGCATATTTAAATGAGGTTATTCGTCGGCAATATATCTACCTCACATCTAAACATTTTAACGTACCTGAACACAACGTCGACCAACCGGGGCATAAACAAGGAATTAGGCACGGCGCGAGTATGCAAATTCTCGTCCGATTCAAAGAATCCATTATTTCGCTGAGGTGTCGAACAAAAAATATTTTGACCGTAAAAAAACAAGACTTGTAAAACACGTGAACGCTTGTAGCTTGCAAACGGAGCCGGCCAAGATCGTACGGAATTGTTTTGGTTAACTTGATTAGCAACGTTCGTGACTTTATTTTCAAGGGATACGTGGTCTAGTGCCTACAGAGTGAACTAAGTGAAACTATGGATTTTCAAAAGTTAGAGAACCAACAAAATTATGTGGCCGAACAAAAGTTTTTTCAACGCGAATATATTCAGCAGAAACAATATTATGAACTATGTGTCTGTCCATGATACTCCGGTAGGCAGGGTGAATCATGATTTATCTAAAAACAACATCGTAAAAATGTCTTTGTAAAATCCTTATAGTTTCCGAGTAAAATATATATATGGAAGTTGTAGGAGTTTCAACCTTTATTACATCGTTAAACTACGATTTCCCGGCAAACATGTTCCAAATGCAGCTACTTTTACCGCGGTGTGCAGTGAGTGCAACGCTAGAGAAATTTGAAACTGAATCGTGGAAAAGATGGAGGTCCAGGACGTCCGCGGCATATTACAGCAGTGTGGCGTATCATACACGAGGCTCGATAATTACATATATCCGTACCATGTATAGCGCGTCCAAGCATTAATACCAAGGAATTGGACGAGGAGGACCGGTACCCCGGTACCATGGCCGCCACGATCTCCTTACTGAAAGAAATCATTTGGAATTCTTTTTGTAGGGATATTTAAAAAATGTAAAGTGTATCGCACCGAAGCGGATACCTATTACCTACTACTGATGATTTACGCAAACCTATCATAGTTGCTGCCAATAACGTACTGGTTTAAAAGGGGCCAGAAGCAGAAACATTTGTGTTATTTTGTAGAAACTGGATATGACAGGGCCAAAATTTTGTTGTAACATCAGATATGTCAAATTATTTCATTAATTACAACCACAAGCTAATTAATAAAAATACCGGCAAAAGTAGTAGAATTTAGTTATAAAACGTTATTTATTTCTTTCCTTGGGAATTTATTTCCAATTTTGCCAGTCGCCGATTGCATGCTTTGCCACTTTATCAAGTTTTATAGTGAACCAGATCCAGTGCTGTGCAGAAGTGTATTTGTAAATAATTTTCGAACTGCCCTTTTCATTTTTTACGAAATTGTATTTGTAAGAGTCCCTGTACATTCAAATTCTTTTAGACATGTTATGAATCACCCTGTATAAGTGCCGATACGAAAGAGTATATCTGAGCAAAAGCAACACAAAACTTTTATGCAGTGTCAAAAACTAAAATTGTACTACACAAATCAAAAATAAAAATACATCTGCAATAAAATTTAATAATAAATTACAAATATTAATCAAAAACTACAATAAATTAAATTAATTCATCATAATTTGTTTTTGTATGAAAATTAATGAAATAAACAAATTGACGTTTCCAAAAAAATCCCTAAACCGTAAAGTATTGTAACGCGTGACAACATTGCTGCTGTTAACATAAAATTATCATTAGTTTACAGTTGCGGTAAGATTCAGAGGACTTATGTCATGCGAACAAATTAATAATACCACAGAATAAAGGAACTACCAGAAGCGAAGGAGAGAGCTGCCGCCAAAACACAATTTTAGTGCGCATGTGCGGCGCCGCCATTTTACAAGTTGTTTATTAATCAACCTCGCTTTGCTTTCTTGTTTATGTGTGTCGCTGTGTCGGTTTGGTGTGTTTTGGAAAGCGATAGATTCTTTTAATTTATAGTTATGTAAAATAGGTATCGTATAAATATATATTTGATGAACCATATTTGTGTTTTCTTTATTATTCCGTTATTATTCTGTAAACATTGAAAAATAAATTACTTTTATTCAAAATTAAAACTTTAGGTGTCTTGAAACTAGTTTCAAAATAACTCCCATAATATTGATCTCAATTGAGTCTTACACCAGTGCTCTTAGAATCTAGTGTCCAGGGTGCCCTAAATCATATTTTTGACACAAGTAAACTAAGGTTTAAAACGTAAAGTGAACAAAATAAATGGAGGAAAATTATTTTTAAATTTATGTACACTTTGTTTCTGAAAATAATTAAGAATAACTTTGTAAATTTGGAACTAGGAAAGAGCAAAAGATGTAAGAGAAGTCGGATGATTGCTGTGTGCTTTGCGGAATGATTGAGTTGACCTGCATCTAGCGTGGCCCACCAAGTAGGTACTCATACCTGAAATCTATACTTGAAATGAAAATAGCTTCCACAATTGAAATAAAGGAAATATTAGTGACTATACTATTTAAAACATCTATTGCAGTATCAAATCTTCTGTATGGCAAATGTATCTGAAATCTGAAGCTCTCCCACGTTAAATAAAATATATAATTTTCACAACAATAAAAAAATAAACAGGAATAAATGCAATTTATACATGTATTTTATATTTTAATAATTTTATATATAGTAGGTATTTTATACTGCTTAAAGCTTCAATATGACTAAATAAATATAGTGCCAACTTGTTTCTTAGTGTAGACTGTAGATATTATATACAACTTTCTCTCAGTGTAGTAAGTATTAGATACGTCAAATTTCAAATTCAAGGTTAAATTTTTGTGACCATCCAAGATGGCGCCGCCTTAGTTTTCGCTTCTGGTAGTTCCTTTATTCTGTGAGAATAATAAAACTGTATACTACACTAACTGTTTGCACTACATATTGCACTAAATTACAAAAAAACAATTATTTTCAACGTGACAAACTATCGAAAATTATGTTGTCAATAAAAACAATTGCGTAACATCAGCTGTGACGTAAGTTGCCTGCATTCTTGCTGTAGCTACAGTAGTACTGTGGATAGTGCGTTTAGTTTTTGTGTAGCTAGTACTTGCTTGATACTTGTGAGTGTAGATAAACAAAAATGGAACAATTTATAGTTACCATGACCAGCTGCATGGCATGTTAATTTATGGCGAATCTAGGCAAAACTCTGTCTACGAGACGTTTATATCTTACCTACGGTAAATGCTTTTCGCAAGCAACATATTGTTTTCAAGTTGTAACTATTTCAAATATTATTCAGTGATGCGAGAAGATCTCAGAAAACCATTCACATCAGTAAGTATGTTTAGAAGTATTTGTAATTATTTTGTACAAACATCTGTCATGATATGTGAGCGACATTGTCACATATTCAAGAACTGTTTGCTGTCATAATTCTGTTACGGTTGGTCAGGGAAAAAAATGTTGGGTCAAATATGTTTTTTGATACAATTTGTATGCAAATTTTAAATATGATACCAATGAGTCTATCTGAATTCGTACTATTACGGTACTGTAAAATAATAATAAAACAAATACATAATGCAATAATATCAATAATATCAAAAATAAAAACAATAACAACAATTTTTAAACGTTTAACCTGCGTTGAATTACACCCACAATATCTACCCATATATTCCTTATTATTAGCTTTTGTAACATTTTTTTACTGTTTGATAGGAATTGTAGGAGATTTGATACATATTAGCTTAAAATACCTTACCTTAAACAGTAAAAAAACACTAATATAGTTACAAGGTTATTTATTGCCTAGCTGAACAGTGTGAAATAATACACCAAAATGTAATGGAAAATTACTATCTGAAGCGTAAAGTACTATTATCAGGTATATGTAAAATTTGTGTTACTTTCCATTTCTTTTGTATTCTTACTCTGGGTTTTGCTATGTAATTTCTAACTTTACTATGTAATTTTCATAAAAGATTTATATTTGTTTTTCCAATTTCATTGTATTACTAAGCCGTAATGTTCATCAACTCTTATTGAGAGTAAGTAATATCTAGCAAGTACATTTTATTCTTGATTATTAAAAAGTAGTATTATGTACACGCAGCCGCAAATTTCCAGCTGGAATCAGTATCATATTTTGTTTAAATTATAATGGCTTGACGGTTCTGTCCATCACACATGCTTCCTCAGGTTTTCGGCCCCCTTTTTTTTAATGATTTTTTTTTGCCAGTAAGTATTAGTCATATCAAATACAGAACGCGCCTAGAACCAAATCGAATATGGCCTGGAATGTTCTAAAAAACGTCAAAACAAAGATATTACAAAAATTATAAATTCGATTTCAAAAAGTAACAAATCAAAAAGGTAGAACTTTCGTAACAACATTATTTTTAAAATTCGTAAGGTGCGTTGTAATGTATTTTCGAATATAATTTATAAATTATAATATTTTCACTTTTTCATTATTTTACATTACAAAATAATTGTTGAAAAATTCGTTTCCATAAATTTCACCTTTTTGTTAACATTTTGGTTAAGTTTAATTAAAGTTATAATTTAAGTCATTTTTAAGCCTTGAAAGTATTGGGAGTTTTGAGTATTTTCAACATAAACTGCCATTAAAAATTGTTTAGTATTTATTTGACTCAGTTATGCGTATATTTTAGCAAAATAGAAAGGGAATATAACAAAATTGTAGTAAATTTAAATAAAATGTTCTGACTTAATTTTTACACAAGTCATAACTAGCAAACTAGCCATATTTGTTTTTTTTTAAAACGTAAAACAAAGTACTATGGATTTTAATTTAACGTAAGGATAATTTAAAATAATTATTAATAATAAAAACTAAAATTTCCTACACGTTGCATTTAAAAAATAATGTAATATCAGACCTGAGATTATATTTAATATAAGAATACACATTTGTTTTATTACAAGTCATAAAGCTTATAATGAACATTAAATCTACCATGTCGACTCATTAAAACTTAACTGCAACAGGCAAAACATATGATTGACCACCTATGGAATATATAATAAGAACTGGAAAGCGTGTTGCCCATCACAATATTTAAATAAACTATGCCAAGACATTAGTCATGTGTATATTTTAAGTGTTCTTAAGCTGCAGCAAATTACTATAATACTAGGAAATAATGATAAATACAGTTGCAGTCTTATTATTTTTAAAAAACATAATAAATTATTATTGTTAGAATTTATGCCTTTCACTGGACCTATTTGTAAAACAAGCTGTACTACCAGTATAAAATGCATGTATTCTACTACACAGTTAGGATCCACCCTCCATTTTCTACTTAGAAATAACAAATATGGCAATTTATTAAATTCTTAGACTTCGGTGGAAAACAAAAATTATGTGGGACAGATGGCGCGTTATTAAAAAATATATTTGTGGCATAACATAGTTATTCCTGAAAAATAAAGTAGTCAGGAGTAAAAAAAAATTTTGTGTATAACTTAACCAAAGCAATATATAGAAAAACAGAGGGACCCTTACCTAAAGTAGTATGTGTAGAACATACCTAATAACAGTACATAAGGTAGACCTGACGACTCTTGAAGCTATGAACAATAAAATGCAAGTGGACGTTGTGCATACCGACTTTTCAAAAGCGTTTGACAAAGTACATCATCCGACACTATTAATTAAACTTGAAAATTTCGGTATTCATGTTCATTTCGGAACTGCTTCGTTGGCTGAAATTTTATATCACAAACAGAAGCCAATGTGTCAGATTAAACAATTACTTTTCTGAGTACCATAGTATTACCCTTGAAATATCACAAGGTCTCACCTGAGACCTCTTCTTTTTATCTTTTCATAAACGATATTGGTTCCTGCGTCAATTATTCAAATTATAATTTATTTGCCGATGACTTAAATTGCCAGACTGTCCAATCTGTGAATGTAACTGCATTAAACTCGAGAAAGATCTGTTTGGATTAAATGAATATTATAATAATAATAATAATAATGCTTTATTATTCCAACAGGATTAAACCCAATTACAGAAATAAGAGCTACACAGTAATAAGTAGGCAATAAAAAGACTTAAAAATATATATATAAATTAAAATACATATTATCCTAAGCGAGACACATGTTTACAGATTTCATTTAAAGTATCATTAAAAATATCACAGTCCTTTCCAATTTTGTTAAACACATCGCACATCAAATATATTGGTGATTTAGCCAACATATTGGTCCTAGAAACACCAGAGTAGAACAAAGTTTGCTGTCTTGAGTTACCACGTGATACACGAAATGAGATTTTACTCAACAAAACCGAACAGTCAATTTTATTATTCAGAATATTAAACAAATAACGAATTAAAGAGACATTACGGCGAATCTCCAGTGAATCCATATCAAAACGATTCAGAAGATCATTATGTTCGAAACCTTGCGGGGGATAAACACCATCTTGCAAAAAAGCTAAAAACTTCAAAAAACGTCTTTGAACGGACTCCAATTTGACGATGTATATTATATATTGGATACCACATTATACCGGGTGTTCCCTCTAAGACTTTCAGTGCGAATATCTCAGAAACCATCATAGCCAGTGTGACGAAATTTGGTATACAGACACTAGATGGCGCGTAGAATTCGATGATGGCATTAGTTTTTATACAGGGTGTTCGGTTTTGAAGAAAATGAATTTAAGTTCTATTTTTTGGTAGCGTAACTCATCAAAATTTGTATTTAAATTTAAATATCTTTAATTATGAACACGTTCTGATAAAAAAGTCACGAAAAACGTTTATCTTGTCATAAAAAAAACCCTATGAAAAGTCCTCAAATTTCATTGTTTTGTCATGCCAAATGAGAACAGCCATGAGTCCAATTTACACACACATAACTACCGCATGGATAGACATCAAAACGTGAAGTGACAGAAACTGTCAAAGCAAGTTTGAGTATTTTTGTAGAAATTTTATTATAAATATGTAATACCACGAGGTACCTACATTAAATGTGCGTACGTATTTGCAATAATGATATAGTTTTATTAAAAGAAAATGGAAGTTTGAGCAACCTTGTCTGTAATGAATACTCAGAACACAGAAAATTGTGAAACATTTGCCGTTTTTTTAATTGCATCTTCCTTACGATACAGTAATTGTTATCGGGAATTATTATTATTATTATATTTCACCATATCACTCTCAAACTAATAAATTATTACGTGCAAACAAAGCTGAATTTATGAACATCCTCTCCTTGTCGACTTGAAGCGCGCAAGCGCGCTGCGAGCTATGTATGGACAATCTAAACTTGTGGTTGCTTAACCTAGAATTAAAAATAATAATAACGTGCCGGCAACAAGTGGTAGAAAGGCTTTAAACTCTAGAAACAATCATAAATAATGATTTAATGGGTTCCTTGAGTGAATACTTCAGTTCCAGTAGCATAAATAAAAATTCACCTGCTTCAAAAACGATTCCACATTTATCAAATCTGAGTAGAATTTGGAGACCTATTCCTACACAAATTAAGTACATTAATACAATAAAAGATGATAACATAAGGTCTTTAAGTACGATTAATGGTAGCTTGCCTAAGGAAAACTGTAAGAGGTAAGTACAGAACAAGAATGTCAATGTTGTAGGTAATTGCAACTTGCATATTGCTTTTGACATTTAGAACTGTAGGGTTATATTTATAATAAACTGCTCATTTACCCATATACGAGAATTATTTTTACTTAATTGCTTTCAGATGGAGAAGTTATTGGGAAATTTCTGGCTTACTTTCAAGAGCAGGGATGAGAAGGTATTTTCCAATATTTGTAGAACAGAAAGAACAAACGTAAAAATATCCACAAAAATGTTATGTCTCACCAGCATATCTTCAATAGATAGGAACCAGGAAAACAAAGTACTCTTATGGAAACAGGTTGACATACACAGTTACGTTATTCATTGGTTAAAAGATTCGATAAGATACTGAAGAAGCCAGATGCCAAGATTAGTTTCTATTCGTACGACAGATAGATGAGAGAGACGAGGAAAATTTTGCTAGAAAACATTAGACTTTACGTTTTGCCATAAATAAGGACATACCTAACTTTCTGTACTTGGTTTAATTATTTAATAAAATTAAAGTGCATGGAATGTGTAAGTTAACTAGTGAACTAAATAAAAATGTAAATAAAGCAAGTATAACGGAAATTAAAGTTTATTAAATTGTTAGTAAGTATTATTATACACTACAGCAAATACCACTTGTGTTTAATAATTTTATAACAAAAGTAAGATGTCTAAAATATAAATTTCACTGAAGAATTAAAATTCATTTCTTAAATAAGGTAAGTATGATTCATTGCGAACAGTATTCTACAAGGACAAAATATTCAAAAATGTTACTGAGTGATTTTTTATATTTTATTATATCTACCAGCATAATTTCAATTAAAAAATAATCCTACCTGCGTACATAGTGGTTTATTTTTTTTTATTAGTGACTAAATTGATTAACTTGACCCTTCATCTTTAATTATTCATTATTTATTAAACATTTGTTTAATAATTTGTGTAGAATAAAACCAACAAATACAGACTTTAATTTATTAACAATAAAATAAAATTACATTAAGTATCTACATTATTACATCTGGTTTGATATTAAACAGTTATTCTGTATTCTAATTTCTATTACAGAGCAACGTTCAATCTGAGGGATGGTCATGCATGTACGATTACAAACAAATCTTGCCATTTCATTGTTCGATACCAACCTTATTACATTATGTTGTGTATATTGTAACAACAGTTAGCTTTCAACATTTTTAAGATATTCTAACGAGATGTTTTCATACTGTACATAGAATTATGAAATTAGTTTATTTTTCTTAAATTTATTCGTTTAGAAATTTTAAAACCCACGACAGACAACTGAATTTAATGTCTTATAGAATACTTTTCAAAGTGAGTTAGAGACTTCTTTATAATATTATCCTGATCCATCATTCCATATTCTGAATTATTTGCAAGAAAATGTCTAATATTTTTTGCTTATTCTTTCTGGTGGCAGTCTGGCACTAGGTACTCACACATAACTGAAAGATAAAAACAACAATTACAAATTATTATCTAGCTTTAAATGACTACTTAATAGGTACCTACTGGGTATAGTACGTCTGCAGGTGATTCTTCCTAGCAAAAACCAGTTGCTTTATTTTAGTTCTGTATCATATGAAATACAAACATTGTAGTTCATTGTTTACTATTTTACAGATGTAGAGTTCTTCTTAAACATATTTTATTCATCAGGAACATAAGTAAAGTGCTGAACTGCTGAAATATGTGGACACAAGCAGAAGTAATCTCAATAATTTCTAGGTTATGCTTTCGTAACATTTCTTTTGTGGTGCTGGGGTAGGTTCCAATCTGACTTTCAACGACAAACACGTTCACATTATAATAAAAAAAAGTTTTAGGAATCGTTTTGTTCGAATTTAGTTGTTGCTAAATAAGTAATCAAAAATTACAGCAGTTGGAAAAGAGAGATATTCTTTAGGTACTTACACAATTTTGTAAATTATTTTGTGATGAAAAATACGGGTACCTAATTATTATGTACACTGTAGTAACATAATAATTTAAAAATATCCACAGATATTTTACAATATTCACACTGTAACCCTAGCTGTAGCGGTAGATTGTACCGACAAGGCGACCCCAATGCTCCAAAAGGTTCAACTTAAGTCTAAATTTTTATCGACAAGTCTCAATAACACCATTGTGCATACGTAAATTGCATTAAATACATTATTTAGCGTTATTTCTGTAAAGTAAAATACTTTATGCCATTAATATTTGACAATTCAATGACAATCCATAGTTTTGACGTTTAGCGATGTTAGTTTCTTCTGTGTAAGTCTGGCTCAAGGCTATGCACGTTTTACATGACAAAACAATGAAATTTGGGTACTTTTTGGAGGCATTTTTTTATGTTAAATTTTGAAATTTTTGAATGTTTATTTATCAGAATGTGTTCATAATTAAATATATTTCAATTTAACCATAAGTTTTAGCATGGCTGACAACCAAAAATCAAAATTAAATCGATTTCTTGGAAAATGGAACACCCTGTATAAGAATTGATTTTATCATCAGATTCTACGCGCCATCTAGTGTCTGTATACCAAATTTCGTCGCACTGACTATGCTGGTTTCTGAGATATTCGCACTGAAAGTCTTAGAGGGAACACCCGGTAGATCCGTATTCCATTTGTGATCTGACTAGAGAGCAAAATAAAATTTTGAATGTGCGTATATTTGTAAAATCTTTACAGTTACGGTATATAAAACCATAAGTTCGAAATGCACAGGACACAACATTATTAATATGCTCGATGAAAGTAAGTTTGCTGTCAAATGTAATACCTAAATCCTTGAATAAAGAAACCCGACCTATGACATATCCATCAATGTTATAATTATAAAAAATAAAATTGGTTATACAAGGAGGACATTGTTTTACATTTAGAAATATTAAGAGACAAACAATTTAACTCACACCATGACAACATACGATCCATACAGAGTTGGAGATGATCACAATCTGAAATAGAATTTATTACAGGGAATAGTTTAAAGTCATCGACAAAAAGCAATTTTTCACAAGAAACATATCTGGGAGATCATTGATAAAGAGTAAAAACAAAAGTGGTCCCAAATCAAAGCCTTGCGGTATACCTGAAGACGAAGAAAAAGAACGAGAAGTAAAGTTTTGATATCTGACCATAAATTGCCTACTTGTTAAATATGATTCTAATAGAGTTATCAACGAGTCTGAAAAATTAAAATCTTGCAATTTCGCTAGTAATATATGGTGGTTTATATGGTCGAAGGCTTTTTGGAAGTCCGTAAATATTACTATCCAAAGTTTCAGAAATAAATTGAGAAAAACTGCAAGATTCGATATAGTAGATCTTCTCTGCACAAATCCATGTTGGTGTGGGGATATCAATTGCTTAGTCAGATAGTAAATTTCGTTATGCAAGGTGGATTCAAAGACTTTAGAAAAATTGCACAGCAAAGATATAGCTCTATAATTCTCAATATCATTATGGTTTCCTTTTTTAAATATTGGACACACATATGCTTTTTTCCAAAAAGACGGAAATGTGGCATGTTTTAAAATAGCATTGAATAAAATACACAAAGGCTGAACAAGTGGATACGCACAATCTTTTAGGATGAAACTTGGGATACCATCGACGCCCATTGTGAAAGAGTCTTTAGATCTTCTAAGACTAGATAAAACCTCTTCTTCTTTAACAGACGAAATGGAGATAGGCAATGACACTCTACCACTTGTAGTAAATGTAGATGGGTCTATTGGATGAGACTGAATAAAGACGCTATTGAAGTATTCACCAAAGGCATTTACAATATCGGAAGGGTTGGATAGTTCTTTATTATTATAAAACATGACAGCTGGAATACGAGATGAGCCTTTCTTTTTTTGAATAAAGTTCCAAAATTGTTTAGGGTCGTTAGATAAAGATTTTTCAGTATCACTTATAAACGATTTATAGGCTTCGTTAATAAGACGTTTACAGTTAGAACGATGCATTATAATATTCAGTAGTCCTATATGTTCTAAATTTTTCGTGGGCAGCAGCCTTAACACGAATAAGCCTAATGATCTCACCCGTGAACCAGGGGGGATAGTGATAACGACGAACATAAGATGGTGACGAATACTTAGGCACAGCTACATCAAACAGATTATATAATTTGTCATAAAACTTCAAACACATATCCTCCACATTATCAATACCATAAAGAAAAGTCCAATCAGCTTGACAAATGAGATCGTATAACAACGGAAAGTTTGCTTTTTTAAAGTTGTAAGCAGTACTAGGAAAATTCATTAGAAACTCATTTTGAGACTCAGACCTTTTACAGAATGTAATCAATAACGAAGGATGATGACGATCCTCAGCAACCAATGGAGATTCAGATTTATCGACGATATTGTAAATCTCATAAGCGTTTCCTTTATATTGTTACGAAAGCTCACCTACCTTTTAGTTTCTTAATTATGTTCCTGTTTACGTTATATTAGAATTTATAATTTTTGTGATGCCTTTATTTTGACGTTTTCCGGAATATTCCAGGCTATATTCTATTTGATTTTCGACGTTCTCGAGATCTCAGAAACTTCCAGAACTCGAAAAACCTATATAAGCAGATCATTTTTCGCCGCTGGAGTCAGTTTTATATTGAGCAGCCAAACGCGATTGACAAACGTCAAAGTAAAGCGTTGACAGTCAGGTAATTTCCGGGCTCGTTGCCACGTCGTCGGTTTAGAACTCTTGACGTTTCGAGAGACATATCGCTCTCTTCTTCAGAAGTTACTCTGACACTGGAGATGTACTGGTCGTCGCACTATTTATATCAGGGGTGGTAACTGATCCATGATGTTCCGGTGGATTGCTTTCACGGATGAATCGTTTCCAAATACCGGGCAGATCCACGCCACCGTCCCTGTTGAAATTGTTCGGATTTTTATGAATTTCTATAGCTTCTATGTATAGTCGGGGCAAAAATTTTTTCTCTCTTACTAGCATGCTGGCTTCACTTAGCTCCACCGTGTGTGTCCGCTCTATGCTCTGCTACTGCCGATTTTTCCCAGTTGTTATTTTTGAGGTGACTCTTGTGTTCCTTTAACCTTGTGTTTATGTGCCTTCCCGTCTGTCCTATATAAACCTTTCCACAGGAGCAGGGGATGCTGTACACACCGGGGCCCTGGAGACGGTCGCTGTTGCAGGTCTTCGGAAAAGCTATTGTGTATACAAGAGGAAGAGATACTATCCGTCTTTCGTATTCATTAACATATTATTATAGCAAGGAATAAATATTAGCACCTATGTGAAGTAAAAGAATGTTATATGAAAAATAATAATAAATACATACATAAGAGAGTGTGTGTAATTCTAGTGTCTATAGATTAATTATTAAAAAAAGTTTGTTTTATATTAAAGGGGTTAAAAGTGAAAAGCGAATGTTGGTCGTTTCTGTCCAAGCTGTAGGTACTTATCTTATATTTTACTTGTAACTTCTTTAATGTAAAATCACAGTATAAAGACACAGTTCATAATTGAACCAATCTAGGTGAACATAGTAATGGCAAGAATAGTGGCTTATAAAGTCACTTATTTGAAATAGAAAGACAAATTTGCTGTTATAGAACTAGGATGACCACTTAACAAGCCCCAATAAATATATAAACAGCTACCATAATAAAAATATGGAATTGCAGCAATAAATCAAAAGTTAAACAAAACTTTATAACCCCTAGTAGGTTCGTATTTAATGCAGATATTTTGCTGGGAATAATCAATATCTACATATGGTTAAAATATATTTCCCTCAGTGTATACGTTTTTATTATTATCAGTTATCCATCACTTAAGTTAGATTGTTTACCAACAGACCGTTTACTAGAACCGGCATTTTGATCTACATATTTTTAATTGTTACTGTTTACCAAAACTTAATATGTAATGACAGAGATAGATAATATATCGGACTTCAGTTTAATTGTGCTTTTATCGTATCGCTGTACACAGTTAGTAGTAATGCTAGATAGTTAAGCTCATACACTTTATAGTACCTAATAGTTCTTTAATTATCTATGAGATACTCCAGATGTTTTGAAGATTGGGTATAGCTGCCTTGATTCAGTGCTTTTTTGTATAAAGTACTGGAAAAAATATTGAACTTTAGTCTGTACTCTGTACAACGAAAACCGTTTGACTTTCGGTAGCTATTTATTTGAAAAAGTCTACTTATTTAGACGTTTTGAATCGGTACAATGAAATTCATTATCATTTTTAACTGCATATACTTACTTTCAAGATATTACATATTGAGGAAGTAATAAGATAAGCAGGTGCTACAATCCTATCAATTTGTTCAATATCTTAAGCCAAACCATCTACTTCTATCAAATCTTAATGGATGTGTCAAGTAAGTAAACAGAAAGTTATTGTAATTTAACTAAATAGGCAATTTAAGTTGATAACTGTAATAAGACAGCTTTAGAGTTTCCGGTTTTGTAAATTAATCCAATATTTAATGTATATAATAATGCTATGCATTTCAGTAGCGGTTCATAGGGTTCATAATATTCTATTTATTTGTTAAAATCTCACACCTTGAGTTAAATAAGTATTTAAAGCAGCAATAAATTTCAAATTACATATTTGTTTCTGTGTTTCTATTACCATGCAATAAATTTCAATATTAAGGCGGGGATTTTGTAGAAAAGAAATTGCACAGCCTGAGTGAGCGAAACGACGAATCAATCAGACCTATGAGACAGTATACAACCCGTATAGAGCAAACCGCACGGTTACCTGAAGTTTATCGTACATAAAAATGGCCATGATATATGTTATGATTACTCGAGGACACAAAATATAAAATTAGCAATAGATATTAATCTGAAAGTGAAACACAAGTTGTCCTATATGTCCTGGCTAGTGAGTGAAGTAATTTGGTGGCCGTGGCTGTGAAAATTTTGCCGTAATTGTGACATATTGTCGTAGTAACTGTGTGGCTAAAATTATGGTATTTTAACATTTATTTTAATTATTCTTGTGATTTTATGAGCAATGAAAGTTATCTCACGCACTAGCGGGAACCTTTGTGAATACGTTGACATATAATAATAACCAATTATTTAAACTTTCTTGGAGTTCTGTGTCCTCGCTTGAAACCCTGTTAGACGGTACAAATATGTATACAAAATCCCAGCCTTAACACAAGTACACTTTTTCGAGTTAAATTCGAGCAAAGACCAATCGAGCCGACAGTTTCAACAAGTGGGAAAAGGATAGTACGACAAGTCTATTTTAGTATTTAGCCCAGAACTTTGTGAGAATGCAGAATTTAAAATATGGAAGAAACTTAAATTTGTAACCTTAGTAACCGCAAGTAATCAAAGACCAATACCAAATTAACCGGCCTAGCTGTTGTTATTGGTCGGACAACAATTTAAAAATAATTTGTGAGGTACACTTACCGCAATATAAAGGTTTCCAGCCCGAATCACTATCATATTTTGTTTAAATTGCGATGGTTTAACCGTTTATCCGTCCAACTTGTGCCAAGACGAAAACAGTTATTGACATGGCCTAATCATTGATGACTTCCAAAATTCCTATTAATAGTCCATCGGCAGGCAGAATGTATACGTGTTTGGTTGGAAACCTTTATGTTGCGACCACTATACAAATTCACACACAGAAAACTTGGACAAGCATTTATGGAGATCACAATGTTGACCCATTTTCTTGTACCTGAAAATTTAACCGGAGAAATGTATGTGGGTCTGCTGGAAAACGCGTTAGAAAACGTCATTAATCCAGCTTTAACTGATAACCCTACTTGAGCAAAACGATAGATACCATACCAGAAAGCCCGCCATTGAACTGCTCTCATTTCTACCATTAGTTGTTTCCATCTTCGCGTTGTTTAGGAAGGTGCGTTTCGTGTGTTTGATGTTTCCTATTTGTGTCGCCAGTGTGGTTTCATAATTATTAATTCAATTAAATATTTTACAAATCAAATTGTGGAAACTAAATTAGACAAACTTTCATAGCAAGAACAATTAATAGTGAAAGAGCGTTTTCGTTCCCTGCCTGATTTAAACATTGAAGTTGAAGATATTTTAATAAAGACATACAGGGCGATTGAAAACTTATCTAAAAAAAGATGCGTCGTAGATTGTAGTCAATATCGTAAAAAAATTGTAAAATCCCTATAGTTTCCGAGACAAATATTATAGTATTTTCAACTTTTACTTCCCAATACCGATCCGATTGTAGTATTAACGTTTTTACGCTAGTGTTTACCTTAGTTTTTCAAGTGTCAAAAATAGCTTACGCGTATAACAACTCGAAGTTGATATCGTTTTAATTCATGGTGAAGTAAAAAGACGGGAATTTGAAAAATCAAAAATTTGCGAACAAGCTTGGGAAAATGGTCATTTGAATAAAAAATTAAAAGAGACCGTGATTATTTTGTTGAACGGAGATAAATGTGCGTCAAACTGTTCAATAAACATCGATCATTGTTGGCTACAGTTAGATCAAGAAGAAGTAAGTAACAATAAAATAAAAATCATTTAACATCTCTATGGAAGCAGATAAACAAATTTTAAACTGTCAAACTTGACATACTTTTAATACATTTGCTATTTTGAGAACGAAAACAGAGAGTTTTTCGAAACGTCAAAAATACGGAAGTGCGCGATAGTGATGTGATTTTTGTTATTTTTTACTTATCTGTTTTTTTCAATTAAATTTTTGGTTAGGCAAATTTAGTTTCAGAAATAACCCTTGACTGATCCGTTTGGCGCAAGGGCTATTTAATTAATCTTAATTTTTTCAGAAGTGTGGCAAAAACCCAATCAAACCAAAGAAAAAAAAATAAATTTAATTTTCTACACATTTTACCAAACATATTTCAAGTTAGCATGACGAGTCGCCACTATCCACTTTCTAAATTAATACATCAAGCAATGTGAAAAGTGACCCCGAAACTCCTAGTAAATCCTCGATTCGATATCAACAAACAGCCATAACATCCATAAATTTTCTTCAGCTGCTTACTTGGCAGCAATTAAATAAATAATTTAGGTAACCTAATCCTCCACTACAAAATATATGTGAAATATAAAAAAAGAGTTATGAGTTCCAATCAATAATGGATTTATCTGATAATTTCTAAGACTGGTGAGTGTGGGTGTAGTGTCCCTAATGGGTTATTGGGGAAATACAAAAACTGGTAGCGGCACCGTTTCATATTTTTAATTACTGCTATTTTTCAAATAACAGATATATAAAATATGCTTGCTTGACTGTTAATATGGAAAATATATTTTAATGATTATATTATAATAATAAAAGGATTTATTTATATGTTATACGGATTTTTAAGACATTCATAAAACCATACAGTTATTGTACAATTCATTTACTTACATAATATTTTCCCCTTAAACGTAATTTCTTTAAATGATTACATTAAAATAGTATTATTGCAAAAAAAGGAATAAAAGTATTACAAAATACGTACCTAACAATGGCAAGGTGATTCAGAACTTATCTAAAAAAAAATTGGGAATAGATGCGTTACGAAAAAAATTTTTTTGTAAATTCCTTATAGTTTCCTCGAAAAAAATTATTGAAGTATTTTCAACCTTTACATTCACTGGGCTACTATAAAGGTTTCTAGCTAGGCGATCCCGAACATTGAAATTCCATTACTTTTTGTAGGTATTAACGTTTTTGTGATGTAAGCTGTGGCGACCTGCCGATGTTGTGTCATGTTAGGTATAAGAAATAAGATATTGGAAACAAGAAATGTATTCATATAGTAATAGAGTTAGTGATACGATACGATTACGCGTGTGACTAAAGTATTATACAGGGTTAACTATGACTTAGTACAAATATTTTAAGAGGGGATAGGGAAAAATAAGAATTAACCTCAAAAAAATTCTAAACTTATTTATAAAGCCAAAAAATTTTTTTTCGATATTATTTTAAATCCTTATTTAACGCCGCCAATGCTTGTTGGTTGCATACTCTACAAGCATGCAACAGTCGCTCATTAGTCAGTGTCAGTAGTGTCCTGTCATGTCATAATTGAATTCCTGTGTTTACGGTGTAATTTTGTGTTCTTCTGAAGTTTTTAGTGCCTTATTTTAATTTTTAAACGTTTTATAGTTATTAAATAAAGATATTTGTGTTGGGTGCAGACACTTTCCCACAATATAGTTCGCCGGTTTGGTTTTCTAGGTTATGGGACAAAACTGCCGCGGTTAAACGTCTCTTATTCCTTTCGTTCGATTTTGTTATAATAAATAGGAATCTAATCTATCTAATTGTACCTACGGAAAGTGTCTTTTATCGGTAGTGAGTGGCTGTAATGAGCGAATATGTAGTTATACCAGTTTATAAAGAAATAATGGAAAACGAATGCAAAATGCTGGAGCTAAGTGGATTAACTGTTACCTATCTATCAGGTATTATTACTATTAGAATGTTAATTTTCGTTTCTACATTTAGAAATGCTGCAAAAAAAACGACGATGGTAGTAGATATTGTTGACAGCTGTAAGTTTTATCTATGGGTCTAAGCCGTCTGTAGGAAAGAAGGGTTTTGCCCCATTTTTAAATATCGAGCTAAAATTCTGGAATAATTTTTTTGTCTTTTAGGCCTGAGCACGTGGTTAAATTTTTGTACTTAGTCATAGTTAACCCTGTATTATTTGTGGGTTAGCACACAAGCCTTTCAATTACTTTTCACGTATCAAAAATGGCTTATGTGTATAACAACTTGATGGACATCTTTTAATTTAGGGCAATGTGAAAATGCAGAACTCTCGGTATGTGCCAAATGCAACTACTTTTACCAGTAAATGCAAGTGTAGTGCAACGCGAGAAAAATTTTAAACCGAATCGTGGAGGAGGTCCAGGACATGCACGGGGTATTGCAGCAATGTCCGTACCATGTACAGCGTGTCCAAGTTTCTGCCGATTTTAAATCATTTAGACTTCTCTGTGTCGCGATATTTAAGAAATGAAATGTATCGCACCGAAGTGGATACCTGCTATTGATGATTTACGTAAACGTAAATCCAAGTTGCTGCCAATAACTTACGAGTTCAAGACGGACGCGAAGCAGAAACATTTGAGATAGAGCTGGTTCCAATTTATTGTCAATTTTTAGGGTAGGTACTATTTATAGTACCAGTTATAATTTATATATCTGTTTGTTTTTGCTTGAAATTATTAAAGAAATAAGTAATCTGCTTAGACGTGTTCTTCATTGCAGTTAATCTGTCACAAGTTATATATTATTTAGGTTTGATGTTATCATGATTGCTAAAATTTCGAAAAATTAAGCATGTCCAATAATTTGGCAAATATATTGGCACCATGTTACAAATTGTTAAATATTAGCCCTGTTCGCGGTAGCGATTCCGAACTAGTTCAGGATTAATTTACGGATGTGCTCAGGCGCAGTTTGAATTTGATCGTCAGAAATGCAAACTGCGCTTGCTCTCATCCGTAAATTAATCCTGAACTAGTTCGGAATCACTACCGCGAACAAGGCTAATATAACATCCGTTTTGCAGCTACCACACGACATTAATTTAAGAATATATGAATTTCTCTATAAACCTACATATATTTGATTTTTTTCTTAAAAAATAGTGTGTCTTTTGTATTTTATATCGCACAAATTAACGGTTCTGAGAACAGATGTTTGTTTAAACTTTTTCCCCCCCAATTAAGTAACATCTTCACTAAACTACATTTATATTGTCTGATCTATTATCTATTTCTGGTATAGTTTTCTCTACTTGTTTGACTTTTTGTATATGTAAAAGAATTTAAAAATTAACTAAATAAACCCAGCACCAAACGAATCAGATTATTGTGCCATTAGACTGTACAGTCAGTTCTGTACAGTTGGAAAATACGAATTTATAACTGTAGAGATCTGACTGAACAGTTAAATGGCACAGTTTCAACTGAGAGTGTGTAGTCGCTATTATTACGAAAAGTTCATGACAATTTTTATTTTTCTATATATTTTTCGGTTGCAATATACAATTCTTATCCTTTTGGGCTAGGATTTATTTAAATTTAATTATTTTCACAAGTAGTAAAATAAATAAAAACCTAAACTAAAAATAATTTCAAAATATATAATGATTTTAATAGATAATTATTGAGATTTACACTAACAGACAGATACTACACGTAATAATAAATTCTGCAATTCTAGAACGTTATAATTATGGTGCTATTTTTACATTTATTTTAATGCATAACAATTATATAGGAGGGTAAGCAACAGGTTCTGAAGCCTTGAGGCAAGGTCGTCCTTTACATACGAAATGCCAGTCTGCAACTAAACCCACAGACCACGTTTGGTCTTTCTGCTATGAAATCTGGATTTCTAATAATACAAAAATTGCGAAATTACAATACAAAAAAAAATTAATTGTTCATAGTAAGGTTTTTCAATTGTATACATAATCATTTGCTGAATGTTTGTTGTTTAATTTTGTTTCCAAAAATATACTAATCCTAAACAGTTCAAAAATTTTTTAAACATAGTAAATTCTTACGTATACTGTTCTTAGAAAGCTTCAACGACAGATGTTACTGGGAAGGACATAACTAATTTAATAGAATTGTTTTCACAATGGCCCTTGTGAATTGAAAAATTTGTATACAACGTACAACATACTAAATACTTGATGATCTGAAGCTTTGAAATAGAAGCAGCGGCAAACGAAAAAAATTTAAGGCGCGGTGTGAGTTGGAGTTTGGAGTACCAAAAGTTTGAGAACTGGTGTAGAGCTGTCAATCCCGGATTAAGAATTTATAATTCCGGGATTGATTGCTGTCGATACATTATGAAAAATTAATATTATTTTAATTTTTATTTATTTAAAAAAAAGAAAGAAGAGAATGGTAAATATAAAAAGCGTTTGTCATATACCTAAAGGTAAACGTACTGAAGCTTACTGGTAATTAGGCCATATTTGGCCCTTTTTACCTACTAACTTACACTACCCTCCACCCCTACAATTACAAACATCCATGGGTAGGACAGAAAAATTCTTCTGCCCCGTGTTGGATTCGAACCAACTTCTGGCCGGTCATGCTTTCCTGGCAGCAACTGTTCGTCGCCACCTTAGTCGTTCACCTACCGTCAGGCCTGTCATATACTTTTTTGTTCGTATTTTGGATAAAATAATAAAATAGGTATATAAGACAAACTAATACTTCCAGTAGATTGAATTCAAACTCGAACGAATTTTGGTGGACTACGCTCTAACCGTCGAGAAGGTCCTATCCAATTTTACACTTGGTACTACTAGGTGAAATTGATAATAAAAAGTTGTAGGATACACCATTTTTATATAATTTCGTTTCTTTAGTTGAAGTACAAAATAACGAAACTTTCTTATTTGTAATTGAACCTGGCTGAAATTGCTACATAGACTCTTTCAGACCTTGCTTTTAAGTACTGAACAAAGCCGTATTAAAAATATCTATTAGACCGTAAAGCAGTTGTTACTTTGTAAAAATGTGATCAACGTTCAATTTTTTAGACGTGGTCACTAAATTAACTACAATATATGCGTATTAATTAATTATTCTGTGGCCTCATATTTCAGATTAGACCGCAACTTATCTGTAAAAGTGACAAGGTCCCGAAAATTCCGGAGACAAAGCTGGCGGCATCCCGGGATTTTTGGGGCTGAAAATTAGCAGAACAGTCCTAATGCCAAACTAAGCAGCTTATTTTTTCAGGAAAGCAACCCTACCAGAAACCATCTACACTATAGGCTTACTTTACTCAATGTTGAGAACTATAAGTTCAGTTAAGACAAATCAAGACATAAGCTGATTGTTTCAATTAATCGTATTCAGTTCAGAGGGTTACAAGGCCAAAAAGTCCAGAATCCAGTATATCTCTCCGCTAATTTATTAGTAATTTTGTGCTTGTATTCTTAAGAATGGAAAACAGTTCAAACTCTACAATGTATTCTCAAAATTGCAAATGCCCTAATTTAACAAGTAAGCACACTGCATCTAAAACAAAGCATTTTCAACCAAATGTAGGCATTATAAACGCAATGGAAATTGTTTCCAACTGTTCTGCGAACAAGCCTAATAGCCGACGATAAGTGTTAACGTGTGACTGTTATAGCAACAGGTAATTGATAATAATGTATATTGTGTATGTAAATAGTAGAGAGTATTATGTGTTAAAGTGTGATATTCGCGGGGTGCGCATCAGGTAGGTGTAAGTGGGTAGTGGTAAACCATTTCTATCTAAAAGGACGGCATTCTACCTGTGAGTAAAAACTTTTTAGAGTAAACTACTAGTGTTAGGTTTACTAGTAGGTATTTATGACGTTGACGAATGATCCTTTTAATATTTAGATCTAGGAATCTAGGAATGATCATATATCACAATTAGGGCTGGGAATATTTATCGGTATATAATTATCGATAATAATACAGATACAAAATTATAGAATTATCGATATTATCGATAATTTTCAATATTCTCGATATTATCGTTATAGTAACAATAATATCGATAATATTTTGACTCACGAAGAATCACGTTTAGCCGGAGCTTGAAGCTTGAAGCCATATTAATGATTTATGCGACTTATATGTAAACAATTTCGTAGGTTTTAGATTTGTTTATACCATAAGTAATTTAAAATTATAGGCCATCCATAAATTACGTCACACGAATTTTAGGACTTTTTAACCCCTCCCCCCGTCCTTATCACAGGTTGTCACATTTTCAGAACCCCCTGCCCCCTGATTTGACATCACACATTTTTCAAATTTGTATTTAAAAATAATTTTTATTTTTTTATTACTTTTATTATATAATCTTTAATAAAATCAACATAAAGTCAAATATTTTAGATAACAGAAAAAACAAACGACTAGTTAGAAAGCAATAAACGACTAATTATGTTAATTAAAGATACAAAACTTAAGCATTACAACGCCGCTCTAGATGTAAACTGTTGTTGCTTATGAGATAATCTCAGAGCGAGAGTGCTAAATTATTAATAAATATAGATCAAGCTTGTAAATTTTTATTCACATAGGTATAAATTTCGCGTTATGGATTTTGAATTTTAACGTGATGTCACAAAGTTCTTGACCCTCCTGTCACACTGTGTCACATTCCGGTGATCCAAAAACAACGTTGTAAAATACGTTAAAAACACGTCTCTAAAACATCTTTTTGGACATCAAAAAAAACAAGGTTTAATTTACGTTAGTTAAGAACCTTAATAAAATGTCATTATTAAACGTAAAAATTAAAGCTTATTAATACTGAAAATGATCGTTCCACATTTATTAATATTAAACGTTGGTACTTTGGTTACCAGAAACGTGTAAAACCGCGACATTTTTAAGTTGATTGTACGTAAAAAAGACACGCCTTTTAACGTTGTTGACGTTATAAACGTTTTTCTAGCGTATAATATCTGTTTACTGGGATAGTTTACAAAACCCGGCAACGAGCTTGTGAATCTTTGAAATCTGACAACTTTTACCCTAAGGCTGGATGTGGAGTGAATGCGTCTGTCAGTTTGTTATAATATAATAATAATCGATAGTTCCAAACCGTTTTCGCCCACCCCTAATCACAATAAGTAAAAAATATTCTTATATAAAAATGAGCGAACTACAATTATTTACCAGCATCTTTTTTAAAAACTGCAAATGTGGTTAGCGTCTTAGTTTTTTAGGCAATCGGCTAAAAATAGTCACGGTTCACCTTCTTATTCCAAAACCGCACGTTCGACATCGCCATCAATTTTGCGGTATTTCAGGCCCAACAAGAAGTTGTCTGTTGCCTGGTCATTTCGCTACCAGTCTTCCACAAATAGCGCCGCGTGCACGTAATCACGCGAACCAATTAACATCGATTATCTAATTATCTCTCAATTCATAATAGCTTGAGTATACAATGCAGTGAAAAGGATTCAGTGCCACTCATTATCACTTAAACTCCAGATAATAATTACATCCTTTCAACTAACTGACAAGGATGTGGCTAAATAATGGTAGTACTTTTCCTTGTTCATTACTAGAGGTCACATAAAAGTGTTTATTTCCAGATGCGGCTTCTTCTAAGTACATGATACAAACAAAATACAAAACATTTGTCAGTTCCTACAAAATATATAGTTAATTAATTATTTAAAAGAGATGTGTACATGACAACTAGAAAGAACCCAACGTTAAGCTTTAGGAAGCGATACAAACTAAAAAAAATCTTAGTTTAGTTATAACTAAGGAAATGAAAATACCAACATAACTATTATATAATAGGTTACATTGTTTTCAGTTACATTTTCCTTTATTTTTTGAAAATCGTAATCATTGTAAACACAGAACATTGATAATGATAACTATGTTTCTAAACAATTTTAAGCTAAACTGCAATATAGGTAGGTAACACACTAGAGGTTAAACGGTGCGATCAAACCGCAAGTATATTACAGGCCTTAATCTTTTCACTATTCTCTTCTTTACTTTTAATAAATAAAAGTTGTCTTCTAATGTTTGTTTAGTCATTCTTCAAATCTATATTTTGCTAGCTAAATAACATCTAGTAATCAAGTTACAAAACGGCATCAACATATTTTAAAATGTACTAGAAACGTAGGTAAGTTCGCTGACAGGACTTTGGCCAGTAAATAGACAACATACTTAAATAATACATTTAAAGAAAAAATGGCCCAATATGCAAGTATAGTAAAAAAATGAGTCATAATCTGCAGTCTAAAGTCATCGTCATTAGTATTATTTTCGTAATATTTTTTTATCCTCACCCCAGTGATGTGGAAGTGGTTATTATCATCATTATATTGTTACGAAAGCACACCTACCTTTTTAGCTGGTTAATTATGTTCCTGTTTTTGTTAGAATTTATAATTGAAGCTCCCCTACTTCGTTAGTTTGTAAATTACGTTTCTGTTTATGTTAGAATTTATAATTTTTGTGATGCCTTTATTTTGACGTTTTCCGGAATATACCAGGCTATATTCTATTTGTTTCTCGACACGAAAAAAACCTATATAAGCAGACCATTTTCGGCCGCTGCAGTCAGTCAGTTGATATTGAGCAGCCAAACGCGAGTGATAAACGTCAAAGTAAAGCGTTGACAGTTGCGAAATTTGTTGTAGGATATTTCTTGTATTATCAAGAGTGACAATAAAGATTGTTTGTCTACGTGACGTGTTTCAACGATAACCTAATTTCGAGGTTACAATATTGTCTTTGTCATCACCATTATTATGTTGAATCATTGTCGTCATAACTATCATTATCGTCGTTGTTATCATTACCATCATTACTATCGCTATCGTTATCATCATAGTTGTCACTGTCGTCATCATCGTTTTCATCATTTTAAAGTAATCTGTATCAACTGATCTTTTTCCATTTTTATTCATTTATACTCGTATACCTACCCTGAGCCAAAAATACGCACTCTTTTTAAAGCGATAGGAAAAATTTGATTCGGCAATTGCAAATATAGTACTTATTTAAAATTTACCGAAAGGAATTTATTCCTTGTTGCTCGTCAATAGATACCATTTTAAATTAATTTTTCCATGTCACCTCAAAATGTTTTTCGACATCTAAAGTTTGTACGCATGTTTCTCCGCAGACAAAATATAAAAATTAGTTGCAGGAACAACAAAAATAGTACAGAGGTTCTATTTAGAAAAATAATGGTAATGATAAACGTTTTAGTACATTTTCTAGCGGCCTCTGCAATAGATACAAAAAAAACATTAAATATTGTCATTTCGGAGATCAACCAAACTTGTTTTTAAACTGAACACTGCATACTTACTTGTTATCTTTTGAAATTTAATTCTTGGAAAATTTTTTTAGTTCCTACACTGTACTTTATAATCTAAGAGAACTAGAAAACACTGATGAAATTTTTACTTTGAGAACTTTTTTATTTCAAATCATTGGAAGAAATATTTCCGCGTAAAATATTTAGAATATAAAATTCAAATGTATTATGGAAATATTACATATTACAAAAATTTATTACATAATATGCTCTGTAAACTTAACCTGCAAGAATAAACTTTTGCAACTTTTTATTATAAAAACAAGGCAATGGACCTGCTATCCTAAACAAGAAAAATAACCACACTTGGGGAAAAAATTTCTTATTTAGTGAAATAAATATTTAGTGTGGCATTGTTGGTGATTTTAGAGTTGAATCGTATGAATTGCCAAGCCGTCTTAATGGTGGTGCGTATTTGAGATAATTTTCCAGGTTTGTTAGAGGACGTTTCATTAGCAGTTAGGCAAGATATGTGGTATATGTACGATGGTGCCCACTTCCCCTTATTGATTAAAAATTTCTTGAACGAACATTTTCCATATAGATGGGATCGTGGCAAGGAATTTCCTTGGTCACTTCGAAGACCCGGCCTTAGCCCCTTAGATTTATTCTTTTGAGGGCATTTGAAATATTTAGTTTATAAAAAATTTTTATCTCGCGAAGGTCTTCCTCTATAGAAAAAGTACAAGGAAGGTACTTTATTTAGATGTAAGATGATATTTAAATAGAGGCATCAGAAAATGTATTCATGTTGATGGTGCATATTTTGCTCAGTTATTAAAGTAGTTTTTACTACAAATAATGCTGTTGATTATTAAACTATTTATTTAAAATTTTTGTTGCAGTTAGTTTTAATGAATACTGTTGATTGTTATCATAATGCCAACGTGCATTGAGAGATTGAAGTTTGAATATCTCGAAAATTAAGCGGTTTATTTGCTTGTGGATTTATCTGTGGCATAAAGAAATTCAGTAAACAGTGTGTATTGGTATATTGGAAAAAACCTCCCTATATTGAATTTCAAAGAAAAGTCTCTAAAACTTTTTGCCATATCGAGAAAAATCAATCAATCACACGGTATATTTTAATATTTAGAATCTATGGCGCCATCATTATGGACCACTCTGTACGTTACGTAGCAATACATAATTAGAACAATTTTATTTTGTAACTTTATGTTATGTCACCATCACTAAACAGATATTGTACAAATATAAGTTGTGCGAGACCCGAGGCGAGACCACAGACCAACGTGAGACTAAATCAAGTGAGCAGTATTTAGTAACACAAGATTTGTAATTTTGAAATAAATACTATAATAAGCAAGAATTTATTAATATATTTTCATGAAATTGTTTCCGAAAATGATTAAATAAAAAAATTCAATAGGGAACAACTTTGTATAAAAAAATTGTACCTACAAGAGGGGCTCTTAAGTATCTACCACTTAGAGTGTGCCCATAATAATTCGGATAATATCTTTCGGAAAATAAACCCTCTCTAAAAGAGGCATTTAGCGTTGATTAGTGGTTATATGCCGAGTCATTATAACGCCCATATAATTTTCGGGTCCCTAAGTGGGTGACTAAGCAGTTTGGGGCAAATCAGAATTGATACTTTTTACAAGAAGAGGAAATTGTTTGATTGCTGTGATTTAATGAATGTTATGATACGTAATGATACTTTGTGGATTCTAAGTGAAACAATTTAGTTTATAATTTAAACAATTCTTAGTATCAGGTATTCCTTCCATAATAATGTATTGATATTCAATTATTAATTGAAAAAATTTGATGATGAAATTAATCAACAATAAAAAATACTGTACGCTACAAGTGCACCTCATATCTAAACTTGATCAATACATACAGGGTGTTTTTAAATGAAGTAGCAAAAATGAAACTACAGATTAATTCCTTGAAATCGATTTAACTTAACGTACCTATATCCCAAGTCGCATAATAAAAAAGATACAGGGTGTCAACGTTAAAATTTTGTTTTAGATACCTACTTGTAAATAACTTCTTAAGAAATCCAAATATTTACATAAAATTGGCAAACCGGGGCTTTTGCGGACGAGAAATTCAAATCTGTTTCTAATTTTGACGTCGCTAGTAGAGAGTGCCACTTGTAACTATTACACTGGTACCCACTGGTAACAATTTTTGAGATAATCCTATTTGAGGTGCTCAGTGCATCGAGTAAAAACTGTTTTGGTTTCAGATAAAGTGCCTTTTCTGCTGAAAATACCGCAAAATGTTACTTGAAAAAGTTGTTCATAATAGTCTTTGTACCTACTTTTCAATTTAACAGTTTTCAATTGGTGCACTGAATATTTCAAAGAAGATTATTTCGAAAACTGTTACTCCGAACGACATCAGCAAGTAAGCTGCAAAAAAGTTCTGCCTTTTAAAAGAAACATGATGTGCCATAAGGGGTGGCATCTACTAGTGACGTCAAAATTAGAAACAAATTTGAATTTCTCGCCCGCAAAACCCCTTATTTATAAATTTTATGTAAATTTATATTTTTTAAAAAGTTATTTACAAATATCAAAAATAAAATTTTAACTTTGACACCCTGTATCTTTTTTATTATGCGACTTGGGATATAGGTATGTTAGGTTAAGTCGATAATTTTTAAGGAATCTGTGGTCTTATTTTTGCTACTTCATTTAAAAACACCCTGTATATTAAAAATGGTGAACTTAGTAGAAATTATTAAGAAGGATCCTCTTCCGTCTTGTACGAAACCGTAGAAGGGCCACGTCTACAATTTTTTTTAGATTTAGACTAAACTCTGAATTCAGACTTTAGTGTTCAAATAGGGCCTTCAATAGTATCTACAGTGTAGTGGGTGGCTTTCTGCTTCTAGCTTTATTGAGGTCCAGCATTGAGTAATCAGTATCAAATGTAGACACTGCATGCTACGCCTCGCGTACTTATATCTTGCGTCGGTAATAACGGAGCATGAACAGCCAGGGTTGCTCGTCGTTGGCCTCACCTGTGGCATACTGATGAGAGCTAACAAGCTCGAAACTGATATATGTCTGATGGCACCACTTACGACTAACCGTGGTTGTTTGCTATATATAGTCAGGGCATTAGTCCACAGAGTAGTTATTTCCTAAAATTCCGCTTTTAAAAATATGGCAATGGTTGGGGCTCTTCATAGTAGATACTCTCAGTATAGTGGAGTTAACTATTATGACAGACTGTGAACAGCTAAGGTTGCGAGTTATCGGCTTCATTTGTAATATACTGATAAGAACTAATCAGTTCGAAACAAGTACATAAATAATGGCACCGCTGACGACTAACTGCGACTGTTTGCTATAGGAATTTCAGGTGTAATTCAAAAGCACAACGATATTTAGAAACCCAGTACTTAAATAATACTGTTCATGGCAATGGTACAATCAAATTTAATCAGGAAATAGGTGTTAGCACATCACGGCAAACTAGATCCAGAAATAAAAATAGGTCTAAGGAAATGTGATCTAAATCATTTCCCAAACAAGTACAGTCGTACCTTAAATCGTCTCTAGAATCAAAAACAGTAAAATTATACAGGGTGTTGTAAAATTTCATAGTTGATGACAAATATCGTAGTTTCATTTTCCCCTGTATATTATGTACTCTAAATTTCAATTCTCTATCTAGAAATCTCTGAGTGCTACGACTTGTCCCATAATTTCGTTAGCAGTGTAAATTCAGAGAATAAAGTCTGAATTCAGAGTTTAAAGTTTGAATTCAGATATTAAAGTCTGAATTCAGAAAATAAAGTATGAATTCAGATATTAATGTCCAAACTTAAAAAAAATTGTAGACGAGGCTCTTCTAGGGATTCGTAGTCTTGAGCGGTTTTCTATATCTACATATCGTATTCTACAGGGTGATTCACAATTTATCTAAAAAATTTAAGAGTAGATGCAATATGAAAATTGATATTCTTTTTGTACAATCCTTATCCGTGTAAAGAATTATCGAAGTTATAGCCTTTTCAGTCATTACATCACTGGGCTACTGTACTAGGTATTAACGTTTTTGTGATGCGTGTTTATATTAGTTTTTCGAGTGTCAAAAAATGGCTTACAAGTATAGCAACTCGGAGTTGATGGATATAATTTTTATTTTGTAATATCAGGTATGTCAAACTATTTTATTAATTAAAACCACAAAATTTATTCTAATTATAATTAATAACAATAGTGGCAAAAGCAGTTGAATTGGCTGTATAAAATAGATGTTATAAAATGTTACTTATTTCTCTCCTTGGAAATTTCTTTCAATTTTTTGTCCAGTTGCTGATTGCATGTTTTGCCTTGTCAGGTTTTACAGTAGACCAGTTTGCAGTGCCGTGCAGAAGTATATTTTCAAACTGCTTGCTCTTTTTGATTTTTTTTTACAAAATTGTATTTGTAAGAGGTCCCTGTACACTCAAACAATTTTTTATAGATAAGTTCTGAATCACCCTGTATAAGTTCCCTGTATTTGTAAGAGACATCAGATACCAATTTTCCTAATTAATCCATTTCTCTGTAATGGCGACAGTTCGTCATAAAAACCCCTGTAAACCAGATATAAAATTTTAATCAAATGATTGAGTGAATACTCATGTAACAATTAACACAACTGCTAGTAATGTATGCCATGAAATATAATCAGTAATAATTAACCAAATGTCAGTTTTAATTATTATTTAAGAACATATTTAATATTAGTGCCTTGAGGAAGGATTAAATGTAGTGACCTGATTAACTCCAAATTCATCACATATATAATCCATGTAAAAGGGCAGATTTAATAGTTTTATTATTATAAAATAAGATTCTGCAATATTGCATGACATACATATTTATAACGCGTATTTCTGCATAATAACACGACCTGGTGTTATAAAATATGGCAATCAGTATTCATAATGATAACCAGTCGTTGCATGATCACACTTTTATTTTTACTGTTTAAGAAAGGTATTTTAAGCTAATATATATCAAATCTCCTACAATTCCTATCGAAAACAGGAAAAATCATTTCACAATGTGTTTATTAAAGAATGGTTCATACTTTAAGGCTAGCTTCCTTGGACGAAAATAAGATGATTTAAATCAACTTAGTACAATCTTGCTTCTGTAAGAAGTTATAGGATCGAGAAAGTAGTTTTTTATTTAATTTTTTACGCTAATGTATTTATTTCTTAGATAATTGTATTCAAATTTTGTGTTATACACACGAATACCTATCTGACTGATTTTTGTACTAATTGTACAGGGCGTTCTGAGCCCTGTGCTACTGTATATTTTCTTTCAGATTTTTTAGAAAGCAAGAATTTTGGAAAATAGTTATTTTGAAAGTGCATTCCATTAGTTTTAAAAAAGCTATATTTGTTGTTAAAATGCTCCATTTTAGAGAAAACTACATTTAAAATTTGAGTTGCAAATGTATGAATTATTCTACATTCTCGGGTGTTCATTAATAGTACAACATCCCAATTAAAGCCGTCCTGCACCCATCTGCTTACCGAATGAAAAGTATTTTTTTATCAAAGATAATATGTAAATAAATATATCGCAAATGGGTTGCCTAATGAAATATGATCATGGCTAACCTTTGATTGAAAATACTGTAATTCATTTTTTTCAACATTGTGCTCACTTGCTTATCAAACGAATTTAATACCAATCGTACATCAATCACATACAAAGGCATGAGGAACGTGCAAAATTAGATTGCCTAATTTTTACTGGTCACTATTACCGGGTTGCCCATTATAAAGAGGTGTGTTTGCTCAATGAAATATATATTAAAATATAGATAATTTTATTGCCAATGCGGTGGTATAAGGTTGCTTGCGAAAAATTGTTCATGGATCACGGTTGCAGGATTTGAAATTTAAAAATTGGAACAGGCGGAGAAGTATTGCACGTACTGTAAGATAATGTATTTATAATTACTTTGAATATAAAAATGTCTTTTAAAATATATTAACATATAAAAACATCTATCAAAATAATAATATGTTAGTGACATATAGCCAACTTTAAGTTATTATATATATACTTTGATCTCTATAGGATTTAGGCCAGGACCCCGAGATCTTCCTTGTACGTGGAAAGCTTGCATGATCTCTTAAATTTCTGCGATTAGGTATTCTACGATAAGGAAAAGTCTACTATATCGTTGTACCGCACCTAAAGCATTTCCATTGCAAACACTATAAATGTAGTGAATATAGCTTTACATTGGTCGAATGTATACAAGGTGGTTCCGAGGAAATGGGCCAAAATTCATTAGTAGATTTCTAAGGTAAAAATATAGCGATTTAGCCGAGCTTAGTTTAGGCCAAAATTTGATAGTCAAAGAGACATAGGTGTTAAATGTAAAATATTATTTTAGTTTTTTTCTGCCCATGAATTTTCACCCATTACCTCGGGATTATCTTGTATACGGGATGATTCAGTCATAATATCATTAAATTAATTAGATTGATAAAAATGATACGATAACGCAATTAAAGGGAGGCCTAAAAAACAATAAAAAAAATATTCCAGAATTTTAACTCGATATTTAAAAAATGGGGCAAAACCCGCCTATGATAAGCATCTACTGAGATGGCTTAGATCCATAGATAAAGCCTACATCTCTGTCAACAATGTCAACTACCATGCGCTAGTTTTTTTTGCAGCGTTTCTAAATGCAAAAACGACAAAAATTAACATTCTTATTAGTAATAATACATGAATAATCCAGTTAGCTCCAGTTGCATTCGTTTTTCATTGTTTGGTTACAAACTGGCAAAACTACATTTTCACTCATTACAACCACTCACTATACCAATAAAACACTTCCCGTACGTACAGTTAGATAAAATGCCTATTTATTATAAGAAAATCGAACGAAAGGAATATGTAGGTGGTAGGTATTAATAGATAATAGAAAACTTTTAATGCACCCGGGCAGTCTTGTCCCATAACCTAGAAAAACAAAACTACAACGTAAACACAGGAATTCAATTATGACATGACATCGAATTTTACCGTTGTCTTGTTGGGTGCCTAATATAATAATTAACCCTATATACGCTTCAATAGTGATATGAATTTTAAAATTATTATTTAAACCCCTTTTCGGGATGTCACTGACCGATTCATACAGTTCCGAGACCAACTCGTTGACCACCTGACTACGTACTATCAATTGCCATAATGACACTCTAAAACGAATTTGGTGGTTTGTTCTAAACAGCTGATGTATTTGTAACGACATCTACTTTCAACTTTTGGCATAATTTCTTAATAATTGTTCCATTCACCAATGAAGAGCTAACGAAAAGATTATCAAAAATGATTTTGAGAAAGTATCATTATTACTGCATTACTGCAATAACTTGTACGTCGGTATGCCGGTGAAGTCGAGAACAAACATGCAACCAGCAATACAATCACAATCCCAAAGTTAGAATGAAGTTGTAACCTTTACCTACCACACGTCGGTGCTGCTAAATGCACTACTTAAGTAGTAGATCTACTACTATTGGCAAAATTTTACTACCCTATTAATATTTTTTACTATATTAGAAAGGTATGTTAAGCTAATATAAATCAAATCTACAATTCCTATCAATGAAGTCATATATATGTATGTTCTCTGATACATGTGACTTCATTGATAGGAATTGTAGGAGACTTGATAGAGTCATATGTATGTTCTCTGATACATGTGACTTCATTGATAGGAATTGTAGGAGACTTGATTTATATTAGCTTAAAATACCTTTCTAATAAAGTAAAAAATGTTAAAAAAGCTAATAATAAGTAATATATTTGTAGATATTGTGGGTGTAATTCAACGCAGGTTGGGGCTTTTGTCCACTGAGTAGTTAGTTTCACACAATATTATTAATACCTAAAAATATATAAAACCTATTAATATTATCTTGTATTAACATATTATGTTTATATAGTGTTATATTTATTTAGATGTTTTGATTCTATTAAAAAAGAGAGCTGCCTGAAAGCGAAATTCAGTTTTTCACATTTGTATTCATCTGCAATCAAATCATACGAAATCTGCACACAATCACAATGACGTATATTCCATACAAGCTGTGTCTGAAACTTAAAACGTACATTGTGCGAACTTCAATTATTTCAGATATTGCAACTTAACATCCCGTAAAAGCCATATTAAAGCGTAAGGCAATGCAATATTCATGCAGTCGCTAATGGCATAATTTGATATCCATTTAATAAAATTCCCATCACAATTTGCATGACAGTTCTAAGATCACGTTCTTTGCCCACGCTTGTACGACGTTTTCCACCGCCCACGGACATTGTTCCAGTCGAAATGGTTGCTCAATTTATTTGCAAATGGTCTATTAATAGACTGTATTATATTATGACATTTCTAATATTGCATTCATGTTATGTGCTCTTTAATTCGAAAAAATGCTTTATGAATAGTTTTACAAGGCGAAAAGATTCATTACGAGTCGGAAATGAGAACAGTGAACTTGTTTGCCAGCTTTGCAATACTGTTTATACGATAAATTAACAACAAATTTGTTGATGGTGATTAAACTTGAAATACTGAACTAATATTGTCTCAAACTGTTTATTTATAGAATATTTTAGTTTATCTGGTTTTCCGATGGCAGTGAAATAAGTAAATAAAAGTTACCGAGTATATTCACAATACTAGTAGATATACAGAGCCTTCCGCATAAGAACCGACACAGAGCAGGGGCATGTAGGAGGTCCCAAAATATTGCAATTTATTCAAACACATCTATATACAAATTTGTACACAGGCGGAGTTACAGGCCTTCAAAGTGTGACCAAATATTTCGAAAATGATTAATATCTATAAGTTACTTTAACTTGGAATAACCAAATTTGGTACATGATTTAGTTTATTAGTGGTCTTCTTTGACTATGAGTTCAAATAAATTGAAACTCTAGGTGTTCAATGAGGGTGATTTACCTCTAAAATAATACCAAACTTTTTGTCCATAGATCGAATGATAATATCCCGCGTAGAATTTAATTTAGAACACTTCTTACTTCTGTTACTCTCCCTGATTTACGGGTGCAACTTAGACTAGAATTTTGGTTTATGCATGATGAAGCATCGTCTCATTTTAATGCTATCGTTAGATTTTGAATTTTAAATTTTCAATTAAATTGTAAGGGCGAGGAAATAATTTCCTCATATTGGCCACCGCGATTGCAGACCTAAACAAATGTGATTATTTTCTTTGGGGAACATTGAAAGCTTTTGTTTATTCCTCCCAATTGAATCCCAACAAGATTTGTGGAATCGTATTATGAATAAATGTAACGTTATAGGAAACGATCACCATTTATTAGACAGAGTAAATTTCAATAATTTTCGACGAAGGGTAAATTTATGTTTCAGCGAAAAAGGTGCCCATTTTGAACAATTACTAGTTATTATTTTATTTTATAGTTTTATTAGTCAAATTTTAAAGACAAAGTCTACTACTGACTTTTTGATTTCTTCTAATAACCACTATTAAAATTGTGTTTCAAGCAATGCACTTTTTCGTAAAAACATAACAAACGTAAAGTTTTTAAAATTTAACAAGAGAAAAGGAATTTATATCATTCTTTTTAAAATCAATGAACACCTTGTAGTGTTTCCACCAAATTTGGTTGTTCCAAGTTAGTCATTCAGGGATATTAATTTTCTTCTAAATACTTGGCCTTTGAAGGCATGTGTGCAAATTTGTATATAGGTATGTTTGGTTAAATTTCAATATTGAGACCCGCACCTGCTCTGTATTGATTCTTATGCGGAATACCTTGTATAATTTACAAATAAAGTTACATCATAAATGCACAATCCTAATGCGCCTAAATGTTCCTCTAGTGTGTGGATCACTACTGAGGTAAGAAAAGCTAGCGCAGACCTTAAGAATCTGTACTGGTTAACTAAAAATATTCCGGACAAATATTCTCAACATCTGTATAAAACAGCCAAAATGCAATATTCAGCACTACTAAAGCAATCTAAGTATAATTTTCATAATAATTTAATTGCTAAATCTAATAACAAATCTAAAACTGTTTGGAATTTGGTTAACAAGGAAATTGGAAGGAGTAAACGTGTCAAAGACTTGTCTCTTTGTATTGATGGAAACTTAGTAACTGATCCCTGTGAGGTGGCTAATGAATTTGGTAATTATTTTGCAAATGCAATTGAAATTAGTTTAAATGAGTATTTTGGCAATTGTAAGCCCACTGAATGTACTGTCTCTGGCTTATTTCATAAAACGTTTTTCTTTAGACCAGTAATACCTGATGAGATTATTAATGTTATAAACAATCTAAAGAATAGGCCCACGTCCAATTCGGACTATATTTCTGTAAGAATTCTGAAATCCGTTTATCCAAGTGTATCCTGTCATATCGCATATTTAATCAATTTATCCATAACTAGTGGTAAATTTCCTTCAATTCTAAAAGTAGCTAAAATAATCCCAGTACATAAAAGAGGTGAAGTTGATAACGTAGCAAATTACAGACCCATATCTATTTTAAGTGTACTATCCAAAATTATAGAAAGAATAGTTTATAATAGAATCTTTGAATTTTTAAATAAATTTGGCATTCTCAATGATTCTCAGCACGGATTTAGGACCGGTAAATCGACTCAGTCAGCCGCATGTAATCTATTGGAAAATGTATATAAACATTTAGATATGGGTAAGCGGGTGTCTGGATTGTTTTTGATCTATCACGAGCTTTTGACTGTTTAAATTTTAAATTTATCGAGCGGAAGCTCTACAGTTTGGGATTTCGTGGTATCTTTCTGGATTGGATCATCAATTACTTATCTCACAGAGAACTATTCGTGAAAATAAAGGATCAGTCCTCTGAACACCATGAAGTAAATACTGGAGTTCCACAGGGTTCAGTGCTCGGTCCATTGATTTTTTTAGTTTTTGTTAACGACTTACCGGAACATTTAAATGCTAATTTAGTAACACTCTTTGCGGACGACACATCCTTGGTGATATCAGCTGCAACTCACGATGAGCTGCAATTACTAACTAAAAATTTAGTGCTGCGTTTTGTAAATTGGTGTGAGAAAAATGGTTTAATGGTCAATATTAGTAAGACCCAGTGTCTTTATTTCCATTGCTTGAATACAGCTCGCGATCTACCTTTAAAATTTTCTGTGGGTGATACTATTATAACTTCAGTTAAATGCACTAAGTTTCTAGGTTTGCTAGTTGACAACAATCTGAGATGGTGTGAACATGTCAGCATGGTTTCAAAACGTTTAAACCAAACATACTACGCTATTTCTAAAATTAAGCAGTCGATGCCATTGAACGCACTTCTTAACGTGTACTATGCTCTAGTTTATAGTCAATTAATCTATAATGTTGTGTTGTGGGGTAACTCTAGTGATAGTACAAGGGTGTTTACGGTACAGAAGAAAATTGTAAGATGTTTATTCAATGTTGATCCCAGGGAGTCGTGTAGACCTATATTTATTAATAACAAGATTATGAGTTTTCCTACAATTTATATATATCGTAGCTTGCTGTATATCAAATCTAATATTAATTCTTTTTTAACTAGATCAACATGTTCAAAATATGTAACAAGACACAGCGACTGGACCTGGAATTACTTGGAACAGCAAAATTTGAAAATTGTTTTTTGTACGTAGGAATCAAATTATACAATCATCTTCCTGGTTGGACAAAAAAATTTGAAAACAATTATTTTAAAGTCAGACTCAAAAAACTTCTTTTGAAAAGATGTTACTATAGCTTAGATGAATATTTTTCCGACAAAGACATGTAAACATTTTGTGCTGCTGTGTTGCCTATTTCTGTTTGTTTGTGGATTCTGTCTGTTTGTTGTATTTATTATGTAGGATTAAGTATTGTAGGCTTTTATGCTGTACTTGATTGTGTATTAGACGTGTTTGACATCAACTATTGTTGAATTAGTGCGTAAGTTACCATATAAGTACATCTAGATTGTATTTATATTGTATGTCATTTACTTTTCCCAGACTTATCCCATACATGCTTTCATGTCTTAAGGGCTCAATAAATATTATTATTATTATTATTATTATAAATACGAGACATTTTCACTTCTTGACAGTATCAGTATAAATTTGTAAATCCCAGTGAATTTTGACAACTCTACAATAAAACTTTTAAACAATTTTACATAAGCTTGCCAAAAACCTAATTCAATTCCAAAATGGTATTAATTGTTTAACCCTGGTTCAGACTGGTTATTTCTTGTACAAATGTGTGAATAAAATTGTAAGTATGTGTGATCCTTTAGTCAATCAGTAATTATTCAGTGAGATTCAATAAAAAATGGTAAAAAATTACAGAATTAAAAATAAATGGAAGACTTGACGTGTACAGTACAGTAGGCAACCAGCAACACAATAGTAAAATTCCGTATTTGTCTATTTCATTTGGTACAAAGGTTTAATTAATTAATTGCTATGTTTTGCACACTTGGCAAAATAAATAAAAAGGGGTTAAACATCACTGTACATATATCAATTTTTTATTCACTCTACACTCAAGAATATTTAATCAACATGGAAATATTAATGATAACGATAATTAATGACTTTATTCACTCGACTTACGTGATCGCTTACGTAAATATAAAAATATCTAAATACAAATTGTCACGAAGGGTATAAAGTCGATTATTTACGTTTTCACCTTCTTTGTTACATTATATAGAAATTAATAATACTTTGGATACACGTAGAACATTTAGTGTTAAATTTTACATTTAAATAACATTGCTGTGTACGTACATCATAATACCCTATGAAATATTCGCACGCATTCAAGAAATAAATTATATTCTGACGTACGCCTATGGCTTTTTTACAATGTAAAATTTTATTTAGAATATTTTATTACTCTTGATCATTTTTCGTAAAATTCTTCATTTTCGAGATAAATTCGATTTATGAGCATACATTAGAGATAGTCGTAGCAAAATGACTAACATTTTTAAATTTAAATTACAAAGAAACAATTTGTAATGTTCTAACTTATACAGAGCGTCTGAACATAGGGTTAGCCGGATGTGAAATTTGTGCACAAATAAATGTTTTTTATCAATGTAAATTCGTTTGTTAAGCAAAAAACAGGGATTTAAGAAACATATTTGTTCTTAAACACATTTACACTAATTGCTGCACATACCCTACACATAATATGCCAACAAGTTTAGATGCCATTTCAAAATTTGCTGCAAACTAATTTTTTTCACTTTACTCGACAATTTGCCGTTTACTCTTCTTCAAAATGTTTGAATGTAACTTGAGGCTCCTGGAAACCTGGAAAACCTCATTAATTAGGGGGGTAGTTAAATGCCAACCGGTATCAATCTCTCACATTGACCCAAGTCAACATTCTTCCACCCTACCATACCCGCAGAGAGGGTGCCAATCTCTCCACGAATATAGCTTATATATGGTCTACCGGCTGCAGGGGTCGAACCCACAGCGATCCAGTCACCTCGATTCAAGTACTGACGCCTTAAACCGCGCGACCACTGACCGAGTGTTCATTATGATGCTATCTGCATGCTCAAAAATCGAAGAGTAATAAAATATTCTAAATAAAATTTTACATTACGACATTGCAAAAAATCGCCCATAGGCGTACGTCAGAATAAAGTGGGAAGATAAACCTCTTCCTCCCCGTTTCTACGTTTGTTTTTTTAGACATCGTTTTAATAGCTATCCTTGAGGATTTGGTTAATCTGCAATAGCTCTGAAAATGTCCTGTCCTCATCTGTCAACGCGTTATATCGCCGCTGTCAATAACTTTATTTACTTCCATATTTCATCAATCCTGCATCCATTTCTAAAGTAGAACTCTACAATAAACACTTTCTGATCTTGAGAAAACACCATTTTAAAACAAAATTATTGAAACTGACAGCGGCGATATAGTGCGTTGGCAGATGAGGTTAAGTTCTTCGCTACACTACGCCAAGTCCATGTCCAAGTTTTCTGAGCTTACTTGACTTCGTTTTTATTACATTCTATTCCATTCAAATGTCTTAGAAAAGTAAATAGCAATAAAAAAGGAATTGTGTCATCATGTAGTAAACAACGCTTCATAAAGCCATTCGCGAGGCAGTAACCTGGGCAGTGAACGAGTTCGAACCCTACAAGGCTGCAGGGCCAGACGGTGTTTTTCCTTCGCTGTTACAGAAGGGCCAGGATATTCTCTTACCAAGCATGGTAAGGGTTTTTCGGGCCAGTCTGGCGATGGGGTATGTTCCACTGGTATGGAGGGCAGCCAAGGTAGTCTTCATTCCAAAAAGCTGGGAAGGAAGACTACACAACGGCAAAGGCGTTTGGAGCAATCAGTCTCACATCCTTCCTATTCAAAACGATGGAAAGGATTGTGAATAGGTACCTCGTGGATAGGGTGTTGATCCGGGTGTCTGATCCATGTGAACCAGCACACTTATAGGCGAGACAGCGCTACATAGTATTGTACATAAAGTAGAGAAGGCCCTTCAGTACAAGGAGGTCGCATTGACCATGTTCTTTGACATTGAGGGTGCCTTTGATAAGGCAAGAACAAAAACTATATGCGACTCACTTCAGGACCGAGGCACAACGCCTGCTATGGTCAGATGGGTGAGATCCGCATTGGAGGAGAGAAAAGTCAGTGCAACTATGGGAGACTGCCACAGGGACCTGGGAGTGAGGGGTGGCTGCCCGCAAGGTAGCTGCCTTTCGCTACACCTATGGTGCCTGGTGATGGATGGTTTCCTAAATCGCCTCACTCATGAGGGGATACAGGGACACTCAAGCCTACGCCGACGATGGCGTGGTTTTAGTGGTAGGCCGGTTTCTGGGCGTAGTATGTGATAGAATGCAGAGGGCTTGTAGGATTGTAAAGAGATGGTGTGATGAGACGGGTCTCTCGGTCAATGCAAGCAAGACTGAGTTGATTCTCTTCACAAAAAGGAGGAAGATAGAAGATTTCAGGGCCCCAACTATGTATGGGAAAACCCTTACTCTAAGTAAGGAGGTAAAATACTTGGGTGTAACCTTGGACAGTAAGTTGTCTTGGGGACCACAGATTGAACGGGTTACCCGGAAATCAATGGCAACCGTTTGGCAATTAAGGAAAGTAGTAGGCAAAAACTGGGGACTCAACCCAAGGGTACTTTACTAGGTGTACACGGCGGTGATCAGGCCGAGGCTACAATATGGGGCCTTGGTCTGGTGGCCGAGTGTGGGCCGGGTGACTGTGGCCAAGGTGTTGAGGAGGATCCAAAGGCTGGCTTGCTTGAGTATTACAGGAGCGATGAGAAGTTTAGTTGGGGTTGCCACCCCTCCCAACATGGATTGTAAAGGAGGCGATGGCGACCTACCTGAGAACAAGGGATGCAGGCTGTTGGAAGGCAGAAGGTCGTGTAGAGGGCCACGCTGCTATAGCCTTAAGGGCGGAGAATGAGATTCCAGTATCCGCTCTGAGGGTTATTGAAGCAAAGGATAAACTAAGGTTGGGAAGGAGGTATACCACTGTTTTCCCTTCGAGAGAGCAGTGGGAGAGGGCAGAGAACATGTTTCCCCCAGGATCTCTGATATGCTATACAGATGGATCCCGGGTAGGGGATGAGTTTTCTGGGGCAGGAATATATCTGGAAAATCTGGACATCCGGCAGAGTTTTTCGCTGGGCACACACTCCACGGTTTTTGCTATCTTGATGGTAGCAGGCAAGGAAGAAGTAAGGAATTGTGTGGAGGAGAAAATCTTCATCTGCTCTGATAGCCAGGCTGCACTCAGGGCTCTCAGCTCTCCGGTGACGAGATCTAGTCTTGTTCAAGAGTGTGGAGTCCCTGGCCAGACAAAGGGAGGTGGAGTTGGTCTGGGTTCCTAGCCATAAGGTAATCCCCGGTAATGAGACCGCTGACTTGCTAGCTCGTCTCGGATCTGGAGCACCTTGCCAGGGACCCGAACCCTTTCTGGGAATCACGCGAGGTAGTATGAATAGTGCCCTCAATAAATGGGCCTATCAAACACTAGAAGGAAATTGGAGAAGGAACGTAGACATGCCCACGACTTCTTCAATGAACCTAATAAATCTAGGACGAAGTGGCTGCTGAGCCTTAGTCCCTGTATGTACGGAATGCGGAGAGAGGGAGGAGACCCCTATCCATTTTCTAGGATATTGTGCGGCTCTTGGAAGACTAAGATATAGGAACTTTGGCACCGAGGAGCTGTAAAGGGAGGAGATGAGGGACCTACCATGGACCAGGATCCTGGCGTTCATTAGGGCGTCGGGTAGGTTCGAGGAAGGCCGAAGGCGAATAGTGGAGGGGTGATGGGATGCCAGGGTAGGCAAAAAGGGCCCATGTGTGGCCTAATTGCCAGGCTAAGGCCGCCCGCACTTACTAAGCCATTCGCTAAAATTCGCGCGAATTATTCAATGGCGGCAAAAGCCTGAACTTTTAGCCAATTTTACCAACTGCAATATTTTGTATCATTTTCATCATAAAACTGTCATTGACTATCATCATAGATTGGTAGAAACTCAAGTTAAACTAATTCCACATAATGATGAAAACATCAATAACATTCACTTTCCCGCCATTAATAATTTAAATCAAAGTCCATGAGGACAAGGCTGTACTCTTTTATGCCACTAAAAATATATCTCACACGATTGACAAATGAATTTACTTTTTTATTACCCTATGTATAGTAATGAAAGCACATATTTAATCCTGAATATAAGGGGTTAACAACTTTAAAATTCATATGATTCACAGTTGACTATTATGGAATATATTTACATCAGATTGGTAGAGTAAGAAACGTTTACTATAAGGTCAATAAAAAATCTGCAGATCACTTAACCCACTTTTTTAATCCAAGCACATTATATTCTATATTTGGCGTAATTAGTAAAACTGGCTAAATTAACTTTCAAAACCTAAGTGTTCTTTTAGATAACTCTCTTTCGACGGCTTCAACACACTAGTTAGTATTCCATATTTAGACTACCAAGGAGTATATTAAAGAATTACAATATTTATATTATTAATCCCAACAACAGATGTTCCAACATTACGTGCGAGATATCATGCGAGATAAGCAAGGACCTACTTGTAATGGATTTCAATAATACGTGAAGAACTTTCACGACCAAAAACGGTGCTAACTGCACGGAGTTCTGTCTGACAGAGAGACCACGCTACAGAAACCAGATACTGAAATTAACTATTTTGATTAAGAATAAATTAGGATTTTACATTCGGCGCCACATACTTTATTGTTTTGCCAAGGGAATAAAATATTAGATATTTTATTTAAGTAATATCTGAATTGACAAAATGTAAATTCTACGGAATTATAAAATTAATGAATATGTCGCCATACACATACACTGTGATGACATTTTCTTTATCTTAATAACTTCGGAAACAATTAGAACTTATAAAAATAAATTAACTATACTCTGTTAATTTGATCGAAAATACCTTTGTAAAATCCACCATCTACAATCGAACAGAAGTATCTATTTTATATTTTCATGCCTTAACCTCATCTCGTGTTTACTAAATTTGTAACTTTTTTAAACACCATGTAGATGTATACCATCAAAACTGCACCATTTTAAAGTAAAAAAAATGTGTTTGAATTATACGTTATTAAACGTCGTTTATGTAACACACTGAATTGACTGTACACTGATAAAAATTTGTTTATAATTTCATATAACTTTACGGTGGCAATTTGTGACCAGCGTAGTTATGTAAAATTACATAATAATTTTGCGTCACTATAATTTGTATTGATTTGTACATTGTAATTTTCAGGTTGGAATAATAAAATATAAATATGTCATTTTACTGAATAGATAATTTAAACTCTTTTATATTTTACACATACTTACCTTTATAACTAACATGCATAGATACAACTTTTTCAATAACTAATATCATTTCACATATCAATTTGTAAAAAAATTGAACAAGATGTTAAAAAAATGTATATACCAAAGAGTTCATCAATCAGTTCAAATAGTTACATTTTGTTTAACCTGAATAATGTAACAAAAGCCATTCTAAAAATGTATTGTACAGGGTGAACTTTAAATAAGTACAAATATTTTAACTGCAGGTGTAGTTCGTCATATAGATGAGTCTAGTGAGTCATTTTAAAAAATTTCAAATATTTACGGAGATATTAATTTTTTTTAAAAATACCCACATTTTGAGGACCGCTGACCAGATAGACCACTGACGTAACCTAATAAAATAAACCATATAATTTACTGAAGCCGCGGTTGCCATCAGCCAGTGGCGGCTCCTGATGAAATGAACCGGGTGTTCTGCAAATATTTATTCACCTATTTTTTGAGTCAATTCAATCCTGCGATCCCTCATAGAAGCAAACTTGTCTATAACCTTCTAGTTAAAGCCATCAATTTGTGAAATAAATATTTTTTCAATGGAAAGCATCGATAGAGCTGTCAAACGATCCTGGGACATTGAATTTCGAAGTCTTGATTCTTTTTAAAGTTGAAAAGCATCTTTCAGCTTCTGATGTTGACATGGGTGTTGTTGCAACAATTTCTAATAATTTTTTTGTTTCCCGAAACGTTTCGTCTAAATTATTTTATGTTTAATATTAGTTGTCCCTAATAAAGCTAATTCCATTGTATTATGTAGATGGCTTTTTAAGTTGTCGTGCTTTTTTATTTTTTCAGTTAAGTGCACTAAATCTGTCACCTCTACCTCCGTCCATGCTTTATCACCGCCAAAAAGTAAACAAGGAAAACAAAATAACGCATTTTTTTCTGTTGCACCCATAAATCCAATAATTGTTCATCGAATAAATGTCTCTATTAAATTGACGTTTATATGCTTTTCCGCGGTTAACACCTGCAGTAACAATATCGGGCAATGGCCTACTATTCTTTTTTAAATCAATTTTTCTTCATAAAAGTATTTAAAAAATCGCTTCACATGAACTAAATTATAAACTAAATCCATTGTCACTATCACAGTATATAAATATTAATAATTAGTACAATATATGTATCACTATACAAATTCACAAAACACCAAAACAGTATTTAAATCTCAAATTAACACAAAATACGAAGTAGGAACGATTTACGCCCGCAATTCTACAAGTAGTGCATTCACTAATGTTGCCTTTGCTGGGAAAAATGCAGCTCACTGACCGTGTAAATTCGTGCATTTGCGAGCGTCAATTATTGTCGATCGTCGCGGGAGTTGAGGGGGAAGACGGGTGTGCTGAACCGTGCACAGAACCACCTCGTGTGGCCCAGTTCAATGTACCGCGACGCGCTCGCGTAGAGACCCAGATAATTCATCTGGTCTACTACTCAATAGAGAACGACGGGCAGAATGCGATTTTAACGAAAGCACGACGCCGACGGCACAGAAGATAATAACAATTATTATCTTCTGTGGCCGTGGCGACGGCTCAACACAGTGGACAGCATCGGCGGGCGTAGGATGCTGTTTAGCTCCACCAATTAACTAAATTATTTTATTAATAAATTTTAGTAATTTACGCCGCGAAAATATATAAATATCTAATTTATTTGGCAGTTCTGCAGCTCTGCAGCATCTATACACCAGCCGCCACTGCCATCAGCCACATCATCTGTAAGATAAATAATGTTTTAACGTAAACCACCATGACTGAAAAATATTAGTATGGGAGTCAAATCAGCGGTCCTCAACAATTTATTTAAAATTTGACTTTTTTATTCCTGATATTTTTGCAAAAAAAACTATTAATTACACAGTGAACTGTACTGCTGGTTAAAATAGTATATGTACTGATTTAAGGTTTATCCTGTATTATTTTTGTAGCCATATGGATAGTGTATTGACAGATGAAGTAGAAAAGAGGGAAATGTTTTTACTTTTAATGTCACGGAAAAAGTCTATGCTTGTTAAAATGTACAAAACCACAGGTTTAAGCTAGTCGAAATAATATGCAGGATATGTCTTACTAATAAATTATTAGAATACAGTAGATTTTATTACTAGATTTCAATAATAAATACAATATGCTAGTCGCATTTTTATTTTTAAATAGTTAAGAAGGTCCTGTCAGTAGCAGGAAGAATTTTTAAGTGGAATTTGTCCATCTCTAAATGTGAATTATCCATCTTTATAAAAGTGTATTGTTCACCCATCATCTGAAATTGTATTGCCATCTAGGTATTTCATTCGCATTAGATAATATGAATATTTTCGCTAAAAATACTACATAATTATTCTTGATACGTTAAATGTGTGAAAATAAAATTTTTTAGGTAGAATTTTAGTTACAGTACATTTATAATTAACGTAACTACAACTAATGTTAATATAAGCAATTACTATTGTTTACTGCCATAAACATAAAAATGTTGTTTGAAATGAATATTGTATCGTGAGACATAATTTTGATGCAAACATCTAAACAACGTACCGTTTCAGTTTCTATGATATTTATGAATTTTAATATTTAAATTAGCACAACTGTACAGTAAATATTACATAAAAAGAACATTTTTATCAATGTACCAACACTTTTAAGTTAATAATTTTACAAAAGATTAGACTATTTCAAAGGGAAGTTGATGTCATTGCAAATATTTATTAAATATAAAATTATTAGTTATGCGAGTATTAAAATGAGCTATTCTATGTGATATAAAACATCTTATTTCAGTAGGACATACCAAGTTATTAATTAATATCTAAGTAATAATTGTTAAAACATATTTAATGGTCCCTATATTGAAAATAAGTATCATAAATTAGAAATAAATTTTAAAATGGCATTCACAACTTTATAATCACATTTAATAAATGTTTGGTTATAAGAGGTTCAGCTGGTTTATCACACCTAAATGTTTCAATAAATCATTAGAATTAAAGAACACATCCATAGTAACATGAATAAATTTGTTTAAAATAGATACATAACTATTTATATTTATATTCAATGTCACACAGAGTCAGGTCAACTGCTAGTAAATTCATTGACATAGATCTGTATGTAGGTGTATGCTTTTACAATAATAATGACACTCTCTCAAAACAACTTCTGAACTTCTGGAAGTTCTAGGTAGAAATTTCATAAAATTTGTGAGTGAAACAACTAAGAACTATTTTTTACTGTAAATATCAAAGGTATTTTAATCTAATATAAATCAAATCTCCTACAACTCCTATCAATGAAATCATATGTATGCTCTCTGATACCAAACATCTAGCTATGCTAATTAACAATTCCACAGACAAAGCTCTAATCAATAATTATCTAAAAAAAATTAATCTAGCTAATTTACTAACCTGGTTTAATGAAAACACTCTATAATAATCTAAGTTCACTTTTGAAACTGTGGGAACTCTAAAATTCAACCACAATAGATGAGATATGATCTATTTCTGCATTTTTAGGATTATTAGCTTAAAATACCTTTTTAATACAGTAAAAAATGTTACAAAAGCTAATAATAAAGAATATATGGGTAGATATTGTGGGTGTAAATCAACGCTGGTCGGGACTTTAGTCCGCAGAGTAGCTAGTATTGCACAATATTGTTAATACCTAAAAATATATAAAAAACCTAAGAACTAATGTTAAAACTTGAAAGTAGATTTCATTACGAATACTTCAGGAGTTCAAAAGAAATAGCAAAATTCATTTTAATGAGTGCCATAATTATTGCAAACAATTGTACATGACACAGCGTTGCCAACTCTAGAGAAATTTACCTTATCTAGGAAAATTTCAGAAGTTTGAAAATACAATTTTTCTTGGCTTAAAATATGTTTTAAAACGACGTTTATTGGAAACTAGTTTCAAATATAAAAATGATTTATTTTAAAAATATTTCTACTTTTTTAGCGTTATCACATAATAATAATACTCATTTATTGCCCAACAGATACAAGATCCAGAATTTTTAACAAAATACAAAAGAAAAAACAATTTCCAGTGCATTTACATTAAGAATCACAAAACTATTAAATGTAGCAAAAAAATTAAAAAGACGGAATTAATAAATGAGATTCTACAAATCTATAAAATATAAGAAAAATAATAGAAACACTTCATTTAAACCAAATACTAAATACAAAAAGCAAGTATATTTTAAAACAGATGTTGGTATTCAATAATGTCACGGATTTCCCAATGTCTTTTCTTACTTCCCAGAAAAACAATCCGTTAATTAATCACTTCTTTATTAACTGCTCAGTACACTACTGACTACTAATTACAGGTCAACTTAAACACTTATTTAATTAATCGCTATCTAAATCGCTTTGATCTCTCTAAATAAACACTTCACTTCAGACTGTAACACAAGACTTATACAAGACTTATACAAGACTAACTACCTCGGCCGTTTATTCTTCTTTTATAGACCCAACGAATGTTCCAGGTATTTTCTAGCATTTCTAGACCCATTTTCTCGAACGACTGGAACGCTTCTCGTCGTTTCCACAATTTTCTAGTAACGCCTCGATTCACGGTATGTTGTTTGTTTACCAGAATGGCGTAGGGGCGATCGGGGCAATCTCAGGCAATTCGCGGTGCCACAGTCGTCGGTTTGGGAGTGAGTGGGGCAAATTCCGTGACAATAATAAAAACGCAATTGTTTAACATCTACAGAACGAATGTTCCAAACATACCAATTTTATTTAAATTACTACACATGACATACAATGGAAAGCGCAGCATTATATTGGTTCTAGCTAATGGTAACACAAAATCAGCAACCCGTCTTGCAGAATATTGCGGAACATGAAAATTTAATGCGTGCAATAGATCACAACAGTCAAGTTCATTATGTAAAATTTTGTAAATCAATGTACAACTAGAAATGACACGTCTAACTTCTAATAATGTAACATCAAAGGTGTTCAATAATACATCATGACACATCCTCTTTCCGGATACGAACCATACTCTAAAATAAAGAAATTTCAAGAACTTTCTTTGTACACTCCCAATAGTTGCAATATGACACCTATAAAAAGGGAACCATACTATCAAAGCGTATTCAATTTTAGATCTAACGTAGGAGTAATAGAGAACCTTAACTAACGTAACTTTGTGCATAACGAAAATTTCTACAATTTTTAATTAAGAACTCTAACATATTTAACGCTGCTGATACAATTAAGGAAATATGTTCATTAAACGACCATTTGCTGTCAAAAGTTGCCCAATGCCCAAATCTCTCTTACTATTACAACGAGATAACACTGACGAATTTAATCTGTATTCAAATTCAACAAATTGTTTCTTCAAAGAAATACTCATAATTTTACTTTTGCTAGTATTTAAGTATAATTTATTAATGGTACACCAAGTCTCAATTTTATTAAGCTGACCTTGAATAAATTCACAATGATACACTGATTCCACGCTATGATATATTTTCAAGTCATCTGGAAATAAAGCAAATTTGCAGTCTATTATACTACTAATATCATTTATAAATAATAAGAATAGTAAGGGCCCCAAATTGGCTCCCTGGGGAACACCTGAAGTTAACGAGAATATTTGCGAGTTATAACCGTTATAAGATACAAACTGAGATCGGCTGGAGAGATATAATTTTATAAGGAGTCACTAAAACCATACTTAATTTTGACAGCAATATTCCGTGGTCTATACGATCAAAGGCTTTACAGAAATCCGAGTAGACCACATCAACCTGCCCCTGACAATCTACTACCTGGGCTACATACTGAGAAAACATAATCAAGTAGTAACAGTAACAGTCGAACGGCCTTCCATAAATCCATGCTGGTAAGGAGAAATCAAGTGACTCACTGAATTATAGATATGATTGTAGATACATATCTCTAATACTTTTGCAAAATTACTCAGTATTGAGATAGGTCTGTAATTACTGAAGGATCACCTGATTTAAGTACAGGACAAATTCGAGCCATTTTCCATAAATTTGGAAAGGTACACGTTCGAGGCACTAAATTGAATATTGTAAGTAAAGGTTGAACAAAAACGAATCTACAGTCCTTAACCAGGAAACTTGGTATTTGGTCAGAACCCGATGTCATTTTATGTTTCAGTTTATTAATAGCTGTTAATATCTCATTCTCAGTAAATTCCGCAATATGCAAAACAGGTATGTTTCCCAAGTCAACAGCAGATAAGTCCGGATCGGAAGAATTTATATATACGCTGCCAAAATAGTCTCTAAATCCATCAACTATTGCCTGAGGAGATTCGTACTGTAATTCACCCATACTTAGGGCCGGTTTTACAATACCAAGTTCAGCACAAGCTCAAGTGAACCACAGCTCAAGCTGAGCACAGGTTCAGAATAATTTACGTTTTACAAAACAGAATTGGACTTAGTTTAGTAAAACCTCTGCTCAGCTTTTCATGTATATGTTGGTATTGCTGGCGCGGGGGGAACGTTTTGTGAAATATAGCTAGTTTGATGTGATTTGAAGTTTGAATTCTGAACTGTCAAAAGAATTAGATAAGTATATAATTTAAAGAAAATATACTGTTTTTTGGGATTCAATCCTGCAAATATTTATATATTTTTTTATTTCATAGAATATGGATGATAGAAAAAGATCTGCAAATTTTTCCGTTAAAGATGAATCAATTTAAATTTCTAGTAAAAAAATATAAAGAAATTGTGGAATGTAAGCTATCAGATTCGAAGACAAACTTATGTAAAAATTAATAAAGAATTTAGTTTATATTTTGGTTTATTTTATTTAAATATTATGAACATGAACAATAACTAAAAATACATTTATAATTAACATTCGCATACATTATTTGTATTCAACATTAATTTCATATAAGTATAAAAATTTTATCAAAATGCTAATATTTTAAAAGTAGAAAAATGATAATTAATTATCATCTTATAGTTTTACTACATTTCTGAGAGCGATGAGATTTATTCTGGAATATTATCTAAAATAAAACAAATAGCATTCTTCGACAAACGAAACCTTGTAAGAAATTCCATGTTATTCCATTTTTCAAATTGATCTCCATTACGAAACTATCGAGGTGCCCGAGGATGGTCAATTATGTTTATCAACTCTGTGATATCTTCGTCATCAGTTAAAATTCCATTTAATTGATCCATATCTGATGTTCTTTCTTATTATTTACAACTTTATGTATTTATAACCTTAATGTCAACTTGAACCAAACTTAAACAGTCAAAATTGGCAGCTCAACTGAACTAACTGAATGAGCCGAGCTTAGTCTTGAACCTCAATTGTAAAACGCAAATAATGTTAGTTCAGGAGCTCAACGCAGGTTCAGTGTTAAGCTTACCTTAAGCCGCTTTTGTAAAACCGGCCCTTAGACAACCAGGTATTCTGGAGCAGCATTTTTTGCCCTGAATATAACTCCAAAAATAATTAGGATCACCTTTCAGTCTCTCTTCTACATGTGATAGGTATACATTATATGCATCCCTCGTTTGCCTTTTAATAATTTTTCGTAATTCCTTAAAATTCTCCAAATCAACCAATGACTTTGACATTTTATATTTACGCAGGGAACGATTTTTCAGTTTTATGTTATTAATAATAGCAGCAGTGTACCAGATAGGATATTTATGTCTTGTATTATTGCGGAGCGGTACGTAATCGCTAAACAGAGACTCAGTTTTTTCAGAAAATGCTTGACAGGCAGTATTTGCATCAGTATGAGTTGACAGAAATGACCAATCAGTTAGAAATAAAGCGTTATATAATTCATTAAAATTGGCTCTACTTAAGTTAAATATCTTGCCATTAGGTGCATTAGAGAAGTTTTTTGACTGTTGAGTAAATTCAGATAGTTCAATATGCAGTGACGGGTGATACAAATCTTCAGCAAGGAGTGGAGTAATATTTTGCGAAACTGAAAAATTCATGCTACCAATAACCAAATTCAATACCCTACCCATACCCATAATATATGTATTATTTTATTTTAGTGGCATCTCTTCTCTCAACCACTAAATTTAAGCATCGCTCATTTACACAGCATGCTATATACGCCGACGCTACTGGTTTTAAGGGATTCTCCAACATGAGACGTTTTTTGCCAAAACGAACGTTAAAATATTGTAATGACCTTAAACAACTAACAACAGACCCTGATGAATCGGACGGAAGCAAAATATTTTGCCGAACTTTATTCTTGTATATTTTATTTATTTCAGTGCTTTAAAATGTTGTAAATTTTCTAGTTATTTATAAAACATTAACTATGACTAAGTACAACAATTTTAGCCACGTGCTCAGGAAGGCGTAAAAAACAGTAAAACAATTATTCCAAAATTTTAGTTCGATATTTAAAAAATGGTACAAAACCCTCTTTTCCTGCGGAAAGTCTGTATTTTTATTTTATAGCACTTTCATGGTCGAAATACCATTTTGGTAATGCTGTTCATATGACATTTATTTATTATTTTTACCTTCAAAATGCCTTATTCAAATCAAGAATTGGCATACATGACTTATCAGTCAACCGACTAGTCGGTAAAAAATACTGTCATTAATCTTTAGCAACCTTTTGTTCGTTGTTCGATTAATGTATCTATAAATACTGAACAGAAATTGCTTTAAACCATATCATGATTAGTTACATATAAACTTTTTCAATTTGTCGTAACTATTGCATGTACTTAACCTTACCATAAACATTTTTACCCTCAACTTTTTAGTCTACTTGTGCTTAACTACAATCTACTGATAAATAAAAATAATGCATTTATAACTTTACTTGCGCCAATTAATGACCAACGATTTATTTATATCGATGAATTTTAAGAATAGTAAAAACTCTTAAGAAGATATAAATTATTTTAATTTGCTTTATCGGACGGAAAGTATACAAAAATACATGTTTGTAATAATTATAAATACATCTATCTACGATCTTATAAGTAATGTAACCATAAATCAAAATTAAATTGCATTTATAATGAATTGTTCAAATCAAGTCAAGAAATGAATCTTACTTTCTAAGATTACATATTTATCATTATTCACTTTATTGTATAACTAGGTACATATTTCTATTATGATTCGTCAAAACAAGCAGTAATTTTGGAAACATAAGCATAACAATTGATGTTTACTACAGTTAGAATTAATTTATGGAAACATAAAATTCAATGACTTTGTTTCTGAAAAAAAAAGTTTAAATATATGTTATACGTTATGGCATGAGTTAGGTAGTTCACTGCTAAGAGTACAGAAATTATATACAAAGCACTACATTATTCCTACACTCACATTGTTTATATTTGTTATGTAATGTTTAATAAATAACTTAGTTTACAGTTTTGTCCTATTTTAACTGTTTGTATATTTGACGTGGTTGAAGCATTTAAATAGTTTAGTCATTAAACAGTCAATATTTAAATTAAAAATTATGAGTACTTAAGAACTTGCATACCAAGTAAAAACTACAACTTATTTACGACTAGGTTACGATTACTTTTTGTAATAACATATTTATTAGCGGAATAAAATTTGTATACATACTTACAAACATGGGAGCATAGAAAAGTAGGACTTACCTGAAACAGAAAAATATTTAATTGTAATATTTTATATCAAATGTTACAATAACAATTTAATAACGCAAATATTTTTTATCTAGTTTATAGCATCAAATAATTGCTTCATTTCTGACTAAATAAATTAATAAAGAAATCTACAAAATGTCTTGAACAATGTCTCTCATGTTGCACGAAGACTGGTGGTGGGCATATTCAACATCTAATAAAGTAAAATTAGTAAATGAATATGATGATTTACAAAAACTAGATGGTGTTGAAAAGATAAATGAATACTCTTTAAAATGATATCACAGAATATCACTTTCCATTTAAGATTTTAACTGTGAAGGTTACCTTCGCTTAGAGGTAGCAATTTTGGGAACGAGTACATTGAAAAAATATACGCCCTTCAAAACAAACGTGGAAGGGTCCGAGTCATTTTTAATTTATAGGGGTGTATTCTATGACCAAAAATAAGAATTTTTGTGGGGTCTTAGAACAGCCATGGTCCAGCAGTGGCGTAGTTAGGCGTGGGCAAAGCGGCCCCTCGCCCACGACCTCGCACTTAAAGGGGCCTCACGCAAGCCCCCTTTGGGGGCGATTTAAAACCGAGCACCATGAACTCTAAATAGTACGAATAGCACCCCAAAAGACCTTGCTAAGAATAAGCTTTACCGAAGCTTTACCACACGAACTATAATTAATTTGCACACCCTGCTGGGTGTGATCTATTCTCGATATATTTTTTAGTACTGAAGAAGTTACAAAAAATAATTATTTTTAGCATTTAAACACGTCATAATTATGAAATTTTCTGATCATCCTGACTTCACTACATTAACTAGTATCATCATAAATGAATAATTTTGTAAACAAACTTTCTGATTTTTCACCATTTTTTTCTTGGAAATATGCAGGGTGATATTGAAAAAACTACAATGCATAGTATCACGCGACAGAGGACTAAAAAATAATAAATAAAGTTATATACACTAATGTCCGATCGGCTTTTGTTTTCAAGATACAAATTTCTTGTAAAATTAAAATTTTTTTAATTTCTCCCGATTGTATGAAAATATTTGCACCAAAATTGATGCACACTGTGACCTTGCATGTAGCTATTATGTGTCACAGTATTCAGTTCATTCAGCATCTAATGGAGGAAGAAAAGGGCCTCGCTGATGCGACTTTGCCCACGCCTAGATTAGTCCACGCTACGCCACTGTTGTCCAGTTACGGCGTATAAAAAATTTTAAAAAATCGGTTATTAACTTCTAAACCACTTGAGATAGTTTAACCAAATTCGGTGTGCGTATTTAGCATGACTGTAGGTATGCAACAAAAAATTATCAACTTTAGAAACTTACCAGTGGCAAAGGTGTGGGTATTATAGATCATTATTTGCCAAAAATATATATCACCCTGTACAATATAAATAAAAAGGTCATCATATGTGCCATTGCATTATCTTCAACCGATTAACAAAAAAAAATGAGTGAGTGGACCTTTACAGTTAGGTAAATTACTTGAACAATATCTTAGGGAGGCCATGCAAAACAATAATAATAAGAAACCGTCATCTTATTTCATATTGCGTATTGTCAAATTAAGTTTATTTTTCAATGTATTTCGGAGCCAGGCTCATTTCAGAAAGGTCCAATTCCTGGAAGACGTTTGAGTGTTAGGACGCCTAAATGAGGAGCTAATCTACACGAAATTGAAGACCCAAACAGTGGCGTGCCAAGGTCTTCGGGGGTCCCCCCGCAATTTTTTTTAAGGGGCATCATCAAAAAAATTAATATACTGCCTATACTGCGTGACAACGAAATTACTGTCTGCGGTGATATTTCAAATCGGTTTATAGATAGAAAAAATTTGGTGTGACCTCACCTTTATATTTTGATTTTTTTTCGTTCGACTTTTTGAAGAATAAGAATTCTAATTAATAAAATTCATATTTCATAGCGTTATAAACGTATCAAATTCCAGCGATAGTATATGGCCAATATGAGTTCTGGTTTAGGTTTGGAAAATTACAGAACATTATAACTTTATTTAATAAACATTACTAACACAAAATTGTAACAAAAATAAAACATTTATAACTAACACAAAAATAATCATTTTAATATAACAAAAATAAACAAATAAAACACATTAACTCTAAAAATATTATTATGATTTGAATGGCATTTCAGACTTTTTTAAATATAGAAAAAAACTATTTTCTTGTGTGTAAAGCAACATATTTATTAAATATTTGGTAATAAGTACTGATAAGGCAAAATATATTTAATTTGATTTTTGAAAATTATGAGGTATAGACATATTCCGCCGCTACAAAATTAATAGTTATTTTATTACTATGTAAAAAGCTTGCTGGAGGTAGTCGAGGTCGAGGCTGAGCAGGGGCCCCTGGATTGACGCCCCCCGCATTGCGGCCCTGCGGGCCCTTTCTGCACGCCACTGGACCCAAATACTAGTACGTAATAAGATCGCTTAATGTGAATTATAAATTAGTTTGGTCCGATCTGAAACATCAACAGTTATATCCGTATCACAGATAAAGGGTTCAAGACTTACTGCCACACGACTATCCTCGCCTACAATTTTGGCAATGGATTTTTCAAAAAATTAAACAAAATGTTGACTTTACCGCTGGCATATTATTTATCGACGAACTAATTTTCCCAGGGAGGCTATAATGAACTTCCATAATGGAATTTTGATTCAATCAAGCCGTCTTTGAATGTATGGGTAGGTATATTATTGGAAATTTTCTTATTGGACTTTACTTTTTAACAAGAACTTTAACCGGTGCATCTTACAGACATTTTCTTAAAAACGTTTTACCTGAACTATTTGACGATGTTTTCTATGCGTTAAGACAAATAATGTGGTTTATGCACGAGGGGGCTCTCCCACAGTTTAGTTTGACTGCTCGTGAATTTTTGAATCAAAGATTCGATAATAACGTGATTGGACGAGGCACTCAAGAACCAAGTCAATCTTGGCTATCCAATAGATGCCAATGGTGAGCTAACGGACCACCCTGTATATCAACACATCGTACCACTCACTTTACCTACTGAGCATTAAAAAAAAATTCTGGTTTATATTTGATATAGTTTTAAAATAAAAAATTATTTCAAAAGTACACTAACACTATACATTCATGCTTACGTAGTGCTGAACGTAACTAATATTCTTATCAGTTATATGATGAAAGGAACATTTCTAAGATTTCTTATTAAAGTTTGTGTTTACCAAAATTTGAAATTTCCCTTCGCCATTCGAGGAAGTTTAGATAACCCAGAAATAAAATCTGCTCAAATTGGAGGTTTCATGTTTCTGAAACAGGCTTGTGCCGAGTTATCAGAGTTCAACCGATCCTACACAATTGCCGAGGCTTTTCCAGGGGGTATAAAAAATAAGAATGGTTTATATAATACCAGCTGAAATTCGTCTCAGGCAATATGGCATTCCCAGGAAGATACAAACAGTAGATGTAAATTCTTATAGTGAAAAATCTTTATATAAAATCGAGCAAAAACAAAACTTTTAGTAAATATATTTATATTTACATATTTAAAGCTGTAAGGAAAATATTCGAAAGCTAAGTATGTCAGCCACAGACCACCCTATATATCAACACATCGTACCACTCACTTTACCTACGGAGCATTAAAATAAAAATTCTGGTTTATATTTGAACAACCCTCGTATATCTTCGACGTTGAATGCAGCAGTAGTAATCTGAAAATATAGGGTGTTCGAAAATTTTGTTTGTGTATTTGAAGAAACGATTACACATATAAAAATATATTAAATGGATTTAGTTTCTTGAATGTTCTGTAAGGTTACTACGATTATTTAATATACTCGCGACAAGAATTCAAACGACTTACGTCATACGAACAAATGAATAATTCATTATATTTTCATCAAAATATTTAAGAAACTGCAACTGATAGTAATACAACTATTTATTACACTAAAAGTTTGCATTATATATTGCACTAAATTGCAAAAAAATGATTGTTTTTAACGCGACCAAATATCGAAAACTACGTTGACAATAAAGACAAATGTGTAACGTCAGCTGTGACGTAAGACGTCTGAATTCTTGACGCGAGTATAAGTATTACAGCAAAACTTTTTTTAATATAGCTAATTCAAATACGTCAATTTGAACGACGACGATTTAATAAGAAATATTATATATCCTATATTTTACAACAATAATACAAATATATTATAATAAATGATTATAGTACATACCACCTACAAAACACTTTTGATGTAAATCAAATCAGGTGTCTTGTCTATTCTATAAATACAAACGACGTCAAAAGTCTTGGACGCCGCATATAAAATGATTCGATTAAACCTTGTGGGTTTTCTTAATGTGGTAAAAAAGTACATGTACTTAGGGAAAAACAAACAAACAATAAAAAAATTGCAGACTATAAAGTTTTACTTTATTCCCAATGTTTTTACAAATCTGGTCAGTTTGACAGTGTATTCAGCCAAGTGTTCCTTTCAATTTTTGTACATTATAATGCCAGGACGTAAAATTTCTGCGTTTACCCGAACAAGAATGACTGCTTTACATTATGCAGGACATTCTAATTATCATATATCGAACATGTTGCGCATTCCTAGATCATCTGTTGTACGAATAGTACACAGATATGAAGAATTTGATACAGTTTAAAACAGACCACCTATTGGACGTCCTCGAGTATCTGAAAGGGAGGATCGGTATTTGGTGCAATATGCCCGTAAACACCGCACATCTTCAGCTTCAGCTCTCATTACGGGTTCCCACCATAGAAATCATAAAATATATAGAATGCCAGAAGCCTTTACATTAGGCACTCAAAAATAGTCAGACTATGGAGGGGCTTAGAAAGCAGCCATCTAGGGAAAACTTAATGTAAGCAGTTGGTTACACTGCATTTTAAACCTAGCATACAATTGAATTCAAAACGGAAGGACCATAGAAATCACAAATTGGACGTAAAATTTTCATATTTTGAAATTCCCGCCTATTAGTGTGAAGCTGCCTCGTTAGTGTAACCAACTCATGAAAGCTAAGTTACTGTAATATTACCAGACTCGCGTTTTCTCCATAGGTTGACTATTTTCGATACCTCTTTTGGCGTTCTATATATTTTATGATTTCTATGGTTCCCACACTACTACCAAGGCATCGTGCTGCCGGTCTCCACTGGGCGCGAGAGCATAGGGGTTGGCTTATTTACAGACGAAACCAGAATTGGGCTGGTTACTGATGATAATCGACAGAGAGTCTGGAGAGAACCAGGTCGTCAACAGCGACTTCCTTTTTCCCCTGAAGTTGCTCCGTATGAAGGGGTTACCATAATATTTTGAGGTGGAATAATGTTCAACAGCCGCACCCCATTAATTCGCAGAATATGACCAGTCAAATTTACATCGAACAAGTTATTACGCCCATTATCTACTCTTTACGTAATGAATTAGGTTGTGTTTACGGACGACAACGCTCGACTACATCGCGCAAGAAGGGTTCAAGAAACACTCGAAGCAGGACATTCAATAGATTAGATTGGCCAGCCTACTCTCCTGACATGAATCCTATTGAAAGCATGTGGCATTTCGTTGCTACAGTAATTCATAATCATATTCCTCCACCTCAGACTGCAGATGAGTTAGTTGTGGCGGCAGAAGAACGGAACAATATTCCGCAATAGATCGTTAACCGCTTGATTATCTCAATGCACAGACGTGTCAATATGCTATTGGAACGTGATGGAGGTTATAGCGACTATTAGTCAAGTAGAGAACTTACTTTGTAACTTCTTTTTGATTTAATAAATTTTGTCAAAAATGTCACACATTTGCTGGTTTCTAATTTTCTAAGTACTCATCAGTTTACCGAACATATTCTTTTCACAAAAAAAAAGATTCAGAAAACAATATAAATGTATTTGGGTTTTCTGACAAAAAGATTTCTATTAACAAGAATGAGGGGGGGGGGATCCAAGACGTTTGACTTTATGTGTACTTAGTATCTAATTTTTGGAAGCAATCAATTATATTATCCGTAACAAAGAACAATAAATGTGATATATAACTAAGCTGTCCGAATAAACAAATAATTAAAAGATTGTTTTGGGCTTTTTAAAATAACTTGTTGCCATAAATAACATTTTTATACCTGAGGTAGTAAAACATCTGTAAACATGTCTTAAAAACAAAAAAGTGTACATTCCACTATTATTTTTACCGCTAAATTTACTTTTTATAAGGGCGGTAGCCTCTTCCAAATGCCAAGTCTGTAGCAATAATATTATCACAACAAAATGTCATGGGTCAAGATATTTCATGAATAATTTTTGTAGTTCTATTGCATTTCATCTATCGGATTTGTTTTCGGGTTCGTCTATTGTTAATTCAATAAATCCGTCAGAGATTTTATGAAGATAAACAATCATAAGGAAATGCTAAAGAACTGTTACTCAACAAAGGCAGGCATCAGTTAAATACTAGATACTAGACACAGTTTACCATATCCACTGTCAATATATGCCCATATGCTATGCACCATTTGAAAAGTTTCTGTGAACGATGTATCAAAATTCACATATAACTTGATGCTAATATGTTGCTCTTAAATTGAAGTTATTACAAAATTGCCGATCACACAAACAAAAATCTGTACCGTATATCTACAATAAGCCAACAATTAACAAATAGCTGACTATTTGTGAGGTTATGTTCAAAACAAACACGATGACTAGCTGCCGCGTAATTTAAACAGTTCCAGCACTTTTTGGAAAACTTAATTAGAGAGATGGTTAAACATAGAATATTAACTCGTGACTGTAGCAACCGTCGTCCAAAATCCTTAAGGATGACGTTTCAAGAACACAAAATTCCGTTTTACAGTCCAAGTTTTTCTTGATTAAATTTTCTTGCCAAATCGCTTTACAGTTCATGGTTTTCTTGGATTTAGTGCAATGCAGGCATCATCTGAAAGCGAAAGTACTCTAGGGGTTTTCGATGGACCTTGTAGGCGTATTTACGATACTGGAAACTTTAAAATGTATTACCAAAATCACCACCACATGACAGAACCGGCTCTATTACGTGAAGGTGACTACAACGGCGAACATTTTTTTGGACAGCTTCCTTGCAACGACGTTTTTGTATCTTATACAAATACGTTTAAGACACGTTGTGATAATGTGGCGGAAACTAAAAGATGTGGTTGCCGCCTCTAAAACAGAAACTGGAGAAACGGAGAAACTTTACTAGATATACTTGTTCTTTTAGCCAAATATTCGTATGTAGCTCGGTCTCTTTCCTACATATTATTTCTGTTTTTATCTCTGCTTCTCCCGTTATGTTTAGGAAAATAATAGTTGTTATAATAGTGTAACATACTCGTATAAGCATGTAATAAAGAATTAGAATAATCCCAAAGTATAAAATTAACGATTGAAAGTTTACTGTCAATTATGGATGTTAGAGTCCGAAATATAAACAAGCGTTGCTGAAAAATTCAATATTAAAAAACAGTTTAGTTTAATAATAATTCTGTAAATTTCGTGAACCAAAAATTACCTATGTATGCCTCAAAAATTGTTGTTATCATTTCTTTTTACCTGAAACCAATAATTACTATGTATAGACCTACATTTCATGCAGTACCGATAAGTAATAATATTTTTTAATTTCTATTATAAAATGGTATACATGGTTGGCAATCGGTGATAGTCCATCTGCCGTTACATGACAGCGACAAAGTATAGAAATCCGTGCGATAGACAAGGATGGCTATAGGAAAGCGTGAGTGGATTTTATTTGTTGAATGGCAAACGGGCGGTGACTATTAATATTTTAAAACATCGTCAATATAATCATCCTTGTCTCTTGCACGAATTTCTAACTTACTTTGTCCTTCTCACGTAATGGCAGATGGACTATCAGGCTAATCCTGTATATGTACAGTGAGTTTTAAAATAGTATCTACAAAAGAGAAAAAAGGTATTAGATTCTGTGTCGTTCCATATCAGTAGGAAAATGACGGAACAGTAATCTAGCCAGAACATTTAAACTATCCTGAACGAGAAACTTTAAGACGCAATCCAACAAGTGCTCCCGAAGACACTTGGTCTTCGCTTAGGTGCATTTTAAAATTCTCAGAATTAGTCAATTTTAAAGATGCTCTTCAACTCGAAAAACAATAATGTTTTGGAGTTGTAGCACTTTCTGTTTGTTTTAGTTTTCTATAAAACGTAGTCGAATGCCGAAAAGTCTTCTTTCTGCGAGCATTAGAAGGTTATGTAGGAAGTAGATCACTATTGGGAAGTAGATCACTATTGGGTAAAGGCTACTTCATAGTGGATTTTGAAGGTAGTAGCAACTTTATCGTAATTTTGATTCCATGTTTCAAGTTCCGGTACCAGTTTTCTTTGCTATAATGCTACTTGGGTCATCTATATTCGCCATTTTTAAGCTCTTCACCAGATGGTGGATTAAATTTGATGATGGAAATTTGCAAATGTCATCAAAATAAAAGAAAACCTAATTTCACACAATAACTAACAAAAAGTATGTTTTGAAATTATTTTAAAGATTTTAGAGGCATCAGAAAGTTATAATCTTTCTTTTCCAGATCGCACCAAAATTACAAAGCCATTCAGAAAATGTAATAAAACGCTTTATCAGCCCAATCGATAGAAAAAGATTTATTGCTGGTCATTTTGCAAAATTCTATTCCAATGCCTATCAATTCATTGCCACACTTTAAATGACGTAATTTGTATATTAGACTCAAAAGTAATCTTAACTATAAAATAATTATGCGTATTTAAGATTAACACAGTTGCTGATACTTCCTTATAGTATCGTCATTAGAATATACTTAAAAACGAGTTAAGTATATCTAAATGACATGACGTGCCAGTCTCAACCTAAACGGATTAATCCCTAAACATTCAAACGATGTGCGTGATTGAACTGTGTTAAGTAGTTTGTACTTGTTGACATTTAGTAGGCAGGCAGTTATCTTTTATAGCCGATGATGTTTACCACAAAAACATTTTTACAAAACCAATTTTACATAAATTGGAGCCATGAAAATGTGAATATTTAAACTAATCGCTGTCTATTTAAGACTCGTTAAAAAGTAATTGACATAAAACTCGAACATACAAGGAACAAATGTAACCGATTATGTCATGAAATTATGGAAAATTTTGATTAGGTTAACTTTGTTGAAAATCGTTAAAAATAAAAATATATATTTTTCTTTCAGTTTGGTTGGTTTAAATGATTATGTTAAATGAGTAAAATATAGTATGATTACCAACTTCTCTGTATGTGCATAGTAATAATAGTAATTCACATATACAGTGTTTCCAAAAATGATGGAAATATATTTTTTTAGTCGGGATTAAAATAAAATGCTTAATAGAAATTTCCACTGTTTTGCAATGGATACAACCTTGACAACAGGGTGATTCAAAACTTATCTAAACAAAATTGGGAATAGATATGTGTCATGAATAATTAATATCGTAATAGTTATTTACGTTACGTCTAGATATTAGTAATAGTAAACATCTAGACTTGTACTTTAATATACCATTTCCCGGCCGTGTATCGTAAAACGTTTTATTTCATACTGTGTTGTACTAAAAATTAAATTTTAATGTTTTTTTTTCACATAACCTGTCTGTATGTAGCTGTTAGCGTGGTTTCGATTCTTGTTTTATCGCATAGCTTTTGATTTAGCTTAGTGATGTAAAAACAAAAATAACAAATTTGACAGATTTTCATCCCGTGCCTATTTTGTGATTATTTTTGACGTTTCTTAAAACCAATGAAATGCTTCCTTATTTGTCACAAGGGTAAGTTTCAACCAATTATGTCATTATTATATTGGGAATAAATCTCTTGTGATTATTCTCGGAATAATCACTGTAGCTTTTATTTGCCTAGCAAGTGTCAGATAGTTGTCAAAATAATTACCTAATTGTGTCAACGAGATATTGTAATTTGTGAATCAAAATAATCTAGTCAAATATAACTCGTGAGTTCCATAAATTAGAAAATAATTTGACAGATTTGGTTCAAACTTGTTGTCATTTGAAATAGCCACTGGCAACAAGTTTTCAAAAATCTGTCAAATTATTTTCAATTTATTCTCACTCTCTTGTTATATTATTACTGATAATTTTCGTAAAAATGGAAGAAATTGAGCTAAAATGTGCTGAATCAACCACTAAATTGGTGCCTACGAAGTCTTCTGCTCGTTATGAGAAGGAATACCAGCTCTTCAACGTGTGGAGAAAAACCTATAGGTGGAAAACGGCCTGAATGAGAATATTCTTTAGGCGTACTTCTTGGATATCTCCAAAAAGATGAATCCTGCGACAATGTGGGCAAAATATTCTTTGCTCAAGTCTATGCTGATGGCAAAAGAAGGAGGTGATATTTCAAAATATCCAAAACTGGTGGATTTCTTAAAAAGGCAAGCAGTTGGTCATCAGGCAAACAAATCAAAAGTTCTAACAAGAGAAGAAATTAATAGATTCTGGAAGGAAGCCCCATCAGAAGAGTATCTTTTGATGAAGGTAAACAAGTTTAACCTTGTCATTAGTTTTGAAACAATGTGCATCTTGAATGATATAGGTACTCAATGTCAATTAATTACAAAAAAATACATTTCTTGGTTTCGTTAGTCGAAATTTTATCAATTTGACAACCAGTTTTAAAACATTTTCTCTATTGTTACAGGTAATCGCAATGGTAGGCATTGCTGGTGGTTGTCGGCGAGAAGAGTTATACCATATGACCCTAAAATACATTGAAGATTGTGGCACCATTGCACAGTTACTGTTAATTATAATTATAATTAGTTTTTATATGCTCGATTTTGTAGTTTTAAAGATAAAATATTTTAAAAAATGATTTGTGCTTTTAAGCAGTCCGGGAAGTAAACATTTTCCGGACTCATTACAGTACAGTATGAAATAAAAATGTTTTTGTACAATATTCTTATAGTTTCCGAGGAAAAAAATATTGAAGTTGTAGTATTTTCAACCTTTACATCGCTGGGCTACTGTAGTCTCTAGACAGGCGACTCCCTATATTGAAATCTGATTACTTTTTGTAGATGTTAAAGTTTTTGTCATGCCAGTCTTTACATTAGTTTTTAAAGTGTCAAAAATGGTTTACGTGTATAGTAGTAACTCGGAGTTCGTGGATATCGTTCTAATTTATGGCGATTTGAAAATGCTTTAGTAGAACAATTTCCTGGTAAATATGTGCCAAATGCAGCTACGTTTACAGCGGTGTGCAGTCAGTGCAAGCGTAGAGCAACGCGAGGGAAATCTGAAACCGAATCGTGGAAGGGATGGAGGTCCAGGACGTCTACGGCATATTGCAGTAGTGTGGCATATCATACACGAAGCTCAATTATATCCGTACCATGTACAGCGTGTCCAAGCATTAATATCAAGGGAATAGACGAGGAGGACCGGTACCATGACCGCCAAGATCTCGTGGCTTCTAAATCTCCTAAATCATTTGTACTGCCTTTTATGGGGATATTTAAAAAATGAAGTGTATCGCACCTCGCACCGAAGTGGATACCTACTATTGATGATTTTCGCAAACGTATCATAGTTGCTGCCAATAACTTACGAGTTCAAAACGGACAAGAAGCAGAAACATTTATGTTAGTTTATAGAAAATCGGTAAGACGGGGCTAAAATTTTATTGTAACTATTTCAATAATTAAAACCCCAAATTAATTATATTAATAATTAATATAGATAGAGGCAAATGCAGTTGAATTTGCAGTATAAAATAGGTGTTATAAAATGTTATTTATTTCTTTCCTTGGAAATTTCTTTCCATTTTTCATACGGTTGCAGATTGCATGCTTTGCTGTCTTATCAGGTTTTACAATGGACCAGTGTCCAGTGCCGTGCAGAAGTGTATTTTTAAACTATTTTCGAACTGCCCCTTTTGATTTTTTTACAGAATTGTATTTGTAAGGGTCCCCTGCACATTCAAAAATTTTTCTTAGATATGTTCTGAATCACCCAAGCGTTCTAATAAAAAAACAATGCCGATAATGTTATACTTCTCCTAAACTAGGTACTATTGCAGTAGGTATAAGAATGAGAATGTATTTAGTAAGTAGTTAGCTACTTGTTTCGAAAAACATAATATAAAACATTATGTATATATAAAAAAACAAAACATATAAATTTGACGGTGTTCTGCAACAAGTGGTTAAGCCACATCTTGTTCTTTAGCACAAATTAATAACATGTATTGAATAGCTTTAGAAAATACACTTTTTGATAAAAATGCCTTATTTATTTTTTTCAGTTATATATAAATCCAGTAGAACTGTTAGAAAAACTGTAGAAGACACCCTGATAAATGTTTTAATATAAAAAAGTTCAATTGTGGGTTAACCAGTTGTTGCAAAACACCGTCCAATTTATAAAATACACAAAGTGATAAAAACAGAAACCTTAAGACGTATATACAGAATATTTCCGGATTGGGTGTTAAATGTTACTATAAAAATTGTTGCTTGTTTAAAAATAGTCTGTAATTTTATATATATATATATATATATATATATATATATATATATATATATATATATATATATATATATATATATATATCCGCTATCAATACGACGGCCTTACAAAAACCAGTAATTTGGCAGCCACTGAAAATACCGCGAATATATCTTAGATATTTCATGTATATTAAATAACCCATTCCCAACATCTCTATGGTGATTTGATGTACGAAACACACTTCTTTTAAATTTTACAAATTGCTATCAATATGACGACCTTATAAATTCATCCAATACGACGACCAAATATATATTTATTTATAAATTCATATCTATGAGACGGCCATCTTCTGTGTATACCAGACAATATGACGGCTAGCACTGTTGCCAAATGATATAGCAGTAATGAAGCCTTACCTCTAGACAAAGTTGCACCCCTGAGGAGATACCTATTCGACTTCAAAAATATTTTTAAATCCGTTTGATGTATCGAAATAAAATTTATTACACTATTTAGATTTATTACTAATCTTAATAATTAATAATAATTATAACCAATAAAACCAATGGAATGGAAATGGAATTCGAACCAATGACACCTTGGGTAAGCAGATCAAAGCTTGCTTGCAAATCAAAGGGTTTTAAGTGAAAATGCAAAATCAAAGAAAGTTTCTGAATGAAATTTAGTATTAAGTAAAGTTAGTTTAGGAACCGCCTGGCTGTCAAAAAATATAAAGGTAAAGTTTGTGTCTCCAAAAATTTTTAATTTATTTCTAATTATTATCAATTGAAAATAGTAATCAATCTAAGTAGTTTACTAAACACTTCTTTACGATAAACTGTTTTAAAAATAAGTTTTTTTGAAATTTTAAACTAATTTTTAGGATCCGCTTATTCCTCGCTCTCCGCCGCTTATGACGAGCGGAAAGTAGGCGGACCATTTCATCTCACTTACACATCGTTAATATGCATAAGTAGGTACAAATACCGCATAGCCAGCTCAGTTATCGGTAGTCTCATCTATGGCATACTGATGAAGGCTAACACGTCCGAAACCGGTCTATATTTGGTGGGATGGTCTACGAGGATTCTTGGCTATTCACACAGATACTGCAGGTGTAATTCAATACCGGTAGGGGCACTAGTTCTCGAAGTGGTTGTTACCTGCAGCTATATTCTTAAACAAAATGCGTATAGTCCTATTCGAAAAGGTCTGCAATTAAATATCTAATAATAATAATAATAATAATAATAATAATAATAATAATAATAATAAACGTCTTTTATTATTTTGAATAATTTTACAATTAAAAAAAATACAATAATACTGGCTGCATCATGGCGAGTTCCTCTTCGCCGCTCAGTTCGAGCGAAGAGTAAGCGGACCATTGCATCTCACCCTGTATAGTTGTTGCGGTAAAGCACTCACAGGTAAGTGGTATCTTTTTAAATTAATCTCTTTAATTAATAATAATAAAAATGATAATGAATTATTTTTTTTTTAGGATTCAAGAAGTTTTCGGCGATCTCGAGAATCAAATAGAATGTGGCCGAGATTTTTCCAGAAAACATCAAAATAGAGGCATCACAAAAATTATAAATTCTAATGTATTCAGGAAAATAATTAACAAACTAAGTAGTACCTACTAGACATAATTTTATGATAATGAGAATACTCCTGGTAGCGCCTCAATAAATCTTCAGAATTCGTAACTTTATCGGATCGCAATGGCCACTTGAATCGGTTAACAAGGCTCTGAATAACTTCTGATAGTTTTTCAATATTTCAAGATGCTGTTGATGGTTCTATATTGCTGAACACCGATTCAACTGTTCACCTCCAAAAGCCTTCGCCATTCTTGATCTGTTGTGCGTAGTTCTTCAGATTCAACATTCTAACCAATACCAAATTGTCTATCCTTTCTGTTAATATGCCCTTCTTATAAATACTGCTGTTATATGGTTATTGTTCTACAATTGCACTTTCTTCAACTCCCAAAGGACTGCTACAAATAGCTTCAATTACCATTTCTGAACCTGCTGGAAGTTCTATGCCTGTTGACGCCTCAACAGTTCTAATAGGCAGGCTTCTGATTTCGGGAAACTGCATGATGATTTTTCATCTTTAGTTTTTAATAGTCTTCGAGGAAGATCCAGTACAAAATTATGTTCAGTCATGACATCAAGTCCAAGGATAACATTGTCAGTTATATCTGCTACTAGAACGTTGTGTTGGAAAGTGGTTGCCCCCAAGGTTATTTTAGCTATATGGATATCATTATAACAGGGACTTCCCCATTTGCTACTTCCAAGATGTAGTTTCGGTCTGGTTGCTGTATTCTGTAGTAGGCGACGATATTGGATTTTATGATGGTGTGACTAGAACCGGTATCAAGGACCATTTCACAATCCCGTCCGCATATACGCCCTGGTACTACCAAACTCGTTCCATTATTTTGCAGACGGGTTCCTTGATCTTAATAGTTGGTGGGGCTTGGTAGCACCTAGCCAGATTCGGCCTCCAAAGCTGACTAGTTTTCCTGATCCTGACTGAATGTATTCTTAAGGCATCGATTTTCTTCGAAGCGTTATCTTCGACCTTTTTAATTGTGCTTGGTAAACGTGTTGTAGATGAACCTCGTCATAGCTCATTTCTAAAGCACCCTTCAGCGTTTGGCAGTCCTTTTGTTTATACTCAGTTAGTGTTCTTAATATCCCAATAGCTTTACCTCGTAGAGAAAATATAAGTCGCTTTCTTTTTCTGACCAGTCTTTTGGCAAGGCAGCTGCTTCAAATTGTTTAAGGTAAGTACTCCATGACACCTTTCCATTAAATGTTGGTGGCTTAATCCTTGACTATGGAAGAAAACTGTTCTCAGTCATGATGGGCTCCCTCGCGGACAACTGGGATTTCAGATTTGAGAGTTTGTCATATTTTCTTCTACGACCTGGACTTTATCTTGTATCTCATTTCTTAATTGCGTAATTTCCTCTTCAATAGTTTCCTCAAATTAATTGAGTTTAACTTTAATTGCTTCTTCTAACTTCTTATTGTTTTCTTTCTTGTAAACTGGTTTTCAGTTCGTTTCTTAATTCTTCCTGGTTATAATTCTTCACCTCTTCTTGACTATTTTTTATTTCCTTCTTTAAGTCTTCCTTCATATCTTTCATCATATCATCATTCCCATTAACTGTTTCCTCCATTTCCTTCGCTCTTGATCTCATCAATAGCATTCACTTGTCTACTTCAAACGTTTTCTTTGTGTTACGTCCCACTTCTGACACCAATGTAACCTCTATGCAGATTTTGCGTGGAAACACGTCATGTAGACAAACAAACTTTATTGTCACTCTTGATTGTACAAGAAATATCCTTTAAACAAAATTCACAACTGTCAACGCATTACTTTGACGTTTCTGTCACTCGCGTTCAGCTTATCAAGATAATTTGAACTGTGTCAGCGAAACCGATCTACTTATAGAGGTTTTTTAGGGTTCTAGAGGTTTTCGGCGGTCTTGAGAATCAAATAGAATGTGGCCGAGAATGTTCCAGAAAAAGTCAAAATAAAGGCATCACAAAAATTATAAATTCTAACGTAAACAGGAACATAATTAACGAACTAAAAAGGTAGGTGAGCTTCCGTAATAATAATAATGATAATAATAGTAATAATAAATATTAATGGTCACGATATCATTTTGTAGGTCTGTCCAAAATGACCGCCTTTGAAAATTTATTTACTTGGGATATATATATTTTTAACACGCTGTATGAAGAATTATTATGCAATCAAATAGACCGTGAAAGAAACTTTAATTTGATATATGGGAGGATAGCTTTTGTTACTGTAGTACTGTAAAAATTAACAAATCATATTTGATTTTCAAAATATATCTGGGGAAAATAAAAATTTTCAGAAGTAGCCATTTTGTAAAAATAATTAAAAAAGGTTACAGAATAAAGTCTGCAAAAAAATGTTGTGCTTAAAAAATACAGTGAAAATTTGATTTTCAAGAATTATTTTACACGCCCTGTATCTCAAAAATGGATAGCTTTATGACAAAAATTTATTAAGCAAACTTCATTTATTTTCAATGTTGAGCTCTAGGAATATTGCCATATTTTTCTGGAATGCCGTTTTTCCAACTCCAACACACTGTATTTCTCTTATAAAGCTACCAAAAAAATATATTGACTCTTAAAATCTGATTCATCCTGTATATGGCAGACAAAAAAATAAAGTGAAATTTAAAAAAAATTAAAAAAAAATAAAAAAAGAAAGGAGCTACAATACTTCCTACATCAACGTTGTTAGCTTTGGGTCACGCCATAAGAAAGTAATTGTGACCTGTTCACAAATTTTTATGGAACTGCAACCGTGCTAATGACGTTGACGTAGGAAGTATTGTGGCTCCTTTCTTTCTTTTTATTTTTTTAATTTTTTTATTTTTTTTATTATTTTTCTTTATTTTTTTTATTTTTTTATGTCTATTCAATTCGATCCTGAATACGGTGAAATCAAGATTTTGTCTGACAATTTGAAATTTTTTAGGATTCATTTTCTGCCAATTCGTGGCTCTCAAGTGACAATTGGGATGTGCGAGGTCCCATCCAACAACTGATTCATGTTTGGACCCTTCAATGGCACGAGATAAAGCTTATCTGGAGATAAGACCTGGAGGTAATGGCCAAATTTTGGTAATTTCTTTTACCGTAGGGCGCAAATATGGAACATCTGGGCTACACCGACCTCGGGAGTGGTTTCAGGAGCCAAAAATACATGGGGAACCCTAGGTCGGCTCTCGAGCACAGAACATTTTTTATTTTTGTGTGGCTGTGTCATTAAAAGCCATTTTAAATTATTTGTTCTTTTATTATCAGTTTTTACTTAATGGTTCAGTCTCTTAGTTTCAGCGAACCAGAGATTGATGAAAAAAATTAGACTTTTTTCCTTATTAATAGAAAGTTTTATTACTTTTTCACAATGCAGATTAATGGTTTCTCCATCACTATTCGATAGGTACATTCATCTAATTCTAAACTATGCGAAAATATCATTTATAATATGAATATTCTTTTGCACAAATATATAAAGTGTAAATTTTACTTTAAAAAGTTATCTGACGGCCATATACGGCCGCCCTATTGTCATATATGGCCGTAATTTATGAAACGAGCGTAAAACGATAGTTGGACTAACAATTTTGAAGCCGTTTAAAATACACAGGTCTTTCTTATTTGTTATTTGGTATAATTCCGAGGTTGCCAATTTTCTGGTCGTCAGAAAGGTGGTGACATAAAACGTACGAAGGAAATATATACATCGTGAATATACATTATGTTCAGCGCCACCTATTCTTGAAAAATTCTTGTGAACTAAAACTATACAAATTAGACATCTGGGACCCAATTCGACGACCAACAATTTTTTGCGTACGAGTTTGTTGGCACCAGACGAGACGATTTACACGGCAAACTATTTGACGGCCATATATGGCCGTCAAATGGACGCGGCCGTCGAAATGATAGTAAATTGACAATGTATGGCCGTCGAATTGATAGCGGGATGTATATATATATATATATATATATATTAAAAATATTTAAAAACCTAGAAACACTTATTGCAATTATTTTATTTTATGGAAACTTTAAGTGCACAAGCATTAACTGGAAAATTTCGCTTATGAGTCTTGCCTTACAAGCAATGGGGAAGAAATGGTCAGTGGTCGCGCGGTTTAAGGCGTCAGTACTTGAATAGAGGTGACTATATCGCTGTGGGTTCGACCCCCGCAGCCGGTAGACCGTATATAACCTATATTCGTGGTGGAGAGTATTGGCACCCTCTCTGCAGGTATGGTAGGGTGGCAGAATGTTGGCTTGGATCAATGTGAGAGATTGATATCGGTTGACATTTGACTACCCCTCTAATTAATGAGGTTTTCCAGGTTTCCCTGATTCCTGCACTGAATGGTGGCTAGGGCCTACCAACATAAATCGTTCCCGGGCGCAAATGCGGCCTGGTTAATAATAATATTATTAATGGTATTTTATAAAGCTAAAACAAATGTATCGATATTCGGTATTTTAGTTTTTAGTAGTATTAGAAACAGCTGTTACGAATATATTTTTGGTATCTCTTAAAATAAGGTCATTTCAATCTTATGGTGGTCATACACGAACCGGTTTTTCGGAAGGTCAACCTTCTGGCCGATAAGGACGCAATTTTTGCACATTTGAGAGCTGAATAATATAGAATTTAGCAAATAACAGGAATGTTACCTCATGCCACCTGCAAATATTCAGTTACCGAAGTAAAACGAATACCTATATAACAACAGGTAGGTACAGAAATATTTCAAATTACGTTTTTAAGTTTACTGTAAATGTAAATAATAATAATAATATCTCTACCCCTCATTCTAATCACAGGGATTAGCCCAGAAGTCGGAGACTTGTGCGGGAGAGGGCGGCATATTATTATTAAGCAGGCCGCATTTGCGCCCAGGAACGACTTATGTTAGTAGACAATGACTACTATTCAGTGCAGGAATGAGGGAAGCTTGGAATACCTCATTAATATTAGAGGGATGGTCAAACCTCAACTGGCATCAATCTCTCACATTGACCCAAGCTAACATTATTCCACCCTACCATACCCACAGAGAGGGTGCCAATCCTCTCTACGAATATAGCTTATATACGGTCTACCGGCAGCTGGGCTCGAACCAACTCCGTCTATTCACCTCGATTCAAGTACTAACGCCTTAAACCGCGCGACCACTGACCGATATAATGTTATTAACATAAACTTACATAGTTCTGCATATAAGATTGCTTTAAGTAGGTAAATGAAAATATTTGTTAAAATGTGAGGTTAACTTAGAAACATAATGTTTGTTCTACAATTGCTTTATAAAAGTTATTATTTTATTTGATGATAATTTAAATAGTAACAGTAAATAAACAAAACATCAACAATTTTATTTTTGATATTACTTTTGATCTACGTGTTTTCGAGATTTCTGTACCTAAACACACAACAAAATGATCATTTTACGGCGAGAAATACGCGACCTAAGCCACAAGCGTTTGTAAGATACGCATTTTTTGTTATCCTAGAAAGAATAACATTATAAAGCTATTAGGTATAAATTATGTTTTTTTTAGATAAGGTTATTCCGAGGGTTATTCCAAGTTTACACTAAAATTACGACGTAATATTCATTGATAATTCCGAGAGATCTCACAATTTTAACCACTTAATTTAAAGCGGCATGCTTAAATTTGCTTTATTTAGTTATGTATTTTTTTGCTAGACATCAAAGATTACCGTCCCTGAAAAATTACCGGAAAAAAGATAACATGTTTTTTTTTAACTAAACGGATGAAATTTTATTGTGCAACGAATTCCAAACAAAATAAAAATATTTTGTAACCGCAGATAAGTACCAACGATTCTTAAATCACCTTCTCTTTTTCTAATAGCAATGAAGCGACAACTGGTACTAAATATCTCTTGTATGAAGAATAAAGCGTGCAGTTCAGTGAGCCGCAAAATAACAAAAGGTAGATCACCATATTTCCTGTTTGATGGGACTACCAAAGCGAAATGATCCGGTTCTTACAAATCACTGCAATTAGCAAAAAAGCAAATAATTTGTAAATATATATTTATTACGTAATAAATGCAGCCGTTACAACAAACCTATAATGATCATTACAGAACAGTTACAGGACACTAATGGCTTAAAATATTATTTTCTCTATTTTTGCAAAACGATTCTGATTGTAGATTAAAGATAAATTTTATAATAATTTATTTATTTATTCCAAACAGGCGTTAAAGACTAAATACAGGGAACAATAATTAAGCACATAATAATCTTGATAAATAAGTAATCATGGTAAGATACACAGAAAAACAAAACACTATAACATATAATAATAATGATAATGGTATACAAACTTGCAGAAAGGAGCGATAAAACTAAGGTACATAATTACAATTAAATATATTTCGGACAATACCTTGAAATTTAATCAATGAAGGTTGAAAAAAATCTACATTAAATTTGGAGGAAGCAAAATTTACTAAACGATTTAATACTAGTAAAGGAGAATAGTAATTAGTCTTAACCGTACGTACGAACAGCAACTGACGACATCTAGTATTTTTTGAGGAATGTTAAACTCGAAAAGTGAGAGAATGTGAGAATCATTTGGACAAGTTATTTAGTATTTTATATGCAAAAAGTAATATAACCATAATTCTACGATTAAAAGAGAGTTAATTTCAAATTCATGCCGTAAATGTGCAGATCTAACAACATTATAATCAGGAGGCCTGTTATATTTTTTAAAATATAAAAATCGTAAAAACTTTTTCTGAACTTTTTCACAGCTTTCCGTATATTTCTTAGGCAGTGCATGCCACAAAAGAGAACAGTACTCGAGCCTAGGTCTCACCAATGCATTGTACAACATAAAAATACTGTTACGAAAGTTCACCTACCTTTTTAGTTAGTTAATTATGTTCCTGTTTTCGTTAGAATTTATAATTGAAGCTCACCTACCTCGTTAGTTTGTAAATTACGTTTCTGTTCATGTTAAATTTATAATTTTGTGATGCCTTTATTTTGACGTTTTCCGGAATATTCCAGGCTATATTCTATTTGTTTCTCGACACGTTCTCGAAGTCTCAGAAACTTCGAGAACTGTAGAAACCTATATAAGCAGACCATTTTCGGCCGCTGGAGTCAGTTTGTATTGAACAGCCAAACGCGAGTGACAAACGTCAAAGTAAAGTATTTGACAGTTGTGAATTTGGTGAAGCAGATTTCTTGTATTTATCAAGAGTGACAATAAAGATTATTTGTCTATGTGACGTGTTTCAACGATAACCTAATTTCGAGGTTACAGTACTTTTAAGATTTCTTAATTGCCTAGCTTCCCTTATCAGAAAGCCTAATGATTTATAAGCAGATTTAACCATATTGCCAATATGTTGTTGATAAGTTAGTTTTGAATCAATTGTTATACCTAGATCTTTTATAGCAGTTACTCTATCTAATTCAGAATTGTACATAAAATAAGAAGCCGCAATTGTGTTGGAGTTACGAGTAAAAGACATGGCAGTTTTTTAATTTTGAAAGCTAGTTTATTTTCTTCACTTCAAATACAAACAGCATTAATATCATCCTGAAGTAAGTCGCAATCACTGAAGGACTTTATTTGTCTAAAGAACTTTAAATCATCTGCAAACAATAAACAGTTAGAATGTGATATTACATCAGGTAAGTCATTAATAAAATATAAAAATAGTAACGGACCTAAATTTGAACCCTGAGGTACTCCAGAGTAAGCATCAAATTCATTAGAGTACAAACAATTATATTTTACAATGAATAATAATATATTAGCATTATTTTCACTTTTCAACTTACATAATCTGAGGTTAACTATTTAAAAAAATAAGTGCAGAAAAAAATCTAAATGTTTGAAAAGGACCACAATTCCTGAAACATGAAAATTATTCAAGGTCTGTTCTATTTACAAAAGGGTGATACATCTAATATTATGAATTTTAGACCTATCTCCATTATTTCTAACTTCTGCAAGGTTTTTGAAATTCTTCTGCATAATCGGCTATATCATCACGCCAGCACAATGTTAACTGTACATTAGCATGGGTTTATAAAAGGATGTTCTGCTACCACTAATTTAGTAAATCTCACACAATTAATTTCTGAAGCTTTGGACAAGCAGTCCCATCTTGAGTCGCATACACTAACATGTCCAAGACATTTGACAGACTTGATTGCATATTGTTACGAAAATTATTATCGTGTGGTTTGTCGTTAAATTTAGCTAATTGTTCATTTCTTACCTGCCGGACAGTATGTCATGTTCAATGGATGTCAAATCTAGGGAATATGTAGCATCATCGGGAGTGCCTCAGGGAGCAACCTGGAGCCTCTGTTAGTTAATAGTTTTATATATGACAGTTAATGTTACAGATCTTCAATGCCTTTTTTATGCAGATGATTTAAACAATTACATGAGGTTCACGCTAAGACGGACTGCGTTCTGTTATATGATAATTTGAAACGCGTTGAAGATAGGCCTAATGTCGCAAAGTTGCAATGTAATGTCCTATTCCCTCAAAAGATCTGATCTATTATGAATACAAGGTAAATAATATTATTATTTGAAGGTCAGAGACCATATCTGATTTAGGGGTAATATTTGATAAACATATGTCTTTCAATGCGCATATTGATAAGATTGTTAGAGTATTCCCTCGAGTATACCTCAGTAGTTTGAAAATTGTTCAAAGACGTTTCGTCAAACTGTTGTCTTTTAAAACAGATGACATTTACACTGACGACACTGGTATACCTCATGATTCCTTACTTCTGTGCGTCGATTTTGATACCATAAATCATGAGTTAGTTTGTTGTAAATTGAGATATAATGGTTTTGACTAATGAGGTCATATTTAATCGTTCTCAACTCATTAATATTACTTCGGGTGTACCTCAAGGGTACAAATTTTATATGTAGATAGTACCAAGTAAATTTATGTTACAACGATATTTCCATTTATATTTAAATTAATACGTATTTCCAAAGATTTCTGTACCCAACAATTTGTTGGTTAGTACAGCTTTTCTCATCATTTATTCGTTTTACTTCGGTATCATTGAATATTCGCAGGTGAAATGAAACAGAATTCCTGTTATTTTCTAGTCCTAGATTATTCAGTAGTTAAATGTCAAAAATTATTTATATTTGCAGAAAACCCAAGAATACGGCGCAGTTAAATATTATTTGTTTCGTAGATGTTATAATAATTATAGGCAGAAATAGAAAGCATGTAACAGGGACATAAATTTAAAGTTTCAACAAAGAACGCATTCCACCTTCTCACCAGCCCTACCTATTAGTTATAAATAAAAGAAACTTTTATGGATAAACTCAGGAATAGTTCATTGTACGCTTCCACTGCAATAATTCTAGTCATGTCTACTTCTCGGTCAACTAACAATGGAGAATTACAAGTATTTAAAAATATTTCGACCCATATTGCGTAGTTGAAAAATGTAGTATTTATTATTAATTTATTCTCAAGCTGCCTGTAGACTGCATAACAAACAGCTTTATATAAAGTACATTTTTCACTGTAAATAGATTATAGATACTATACTGCTTACATTTCATTGGTATTTTTCTTCCCTTGACATAGATTTTTGGCACAAAGAGCATTTCTTTTATCATTTAAGTTATCTTTAATTATTTTATCTACAACTGCTTTATAAGAGCCTCATTGCAGCATTTATTTGGGACTGTTTCAGTTGAATAATGATTTTTGATTTTTGGCACAAAGAGCTTTTCTTTTATTATTTAAGTTATCTTTAATTATTTTATCTACAACTGCTTTATAAGAGCCTCATTGCAGCATTTATTTGGTATTGTTTCAGTTGAATAATGAAGGTCATTACACCACTAGTGGACTAATATGACATATTACCCCACTAGTGAAATATAAAGAGATCACTGCTTATTGGTTATTTTTATTAAGAACCAACAGATTTTTCAATTCGACAATTAATAGATAATTTAACTTAAATTGAATTATTTGTTATACAGGGTGCCCGGAAAAGACGTGTACAACGAAAGACCACATACTCCTGGGTTCAAAATAAGCCGATTTAGCCCAATTTACTTATTTCCAAAATTGCTTCCTTTTGCCGCTAGGGAGCGCCAAAGTTCGCGAAAAATTTTTGTTTATTCCGAATATCTCGAAAACGACTTGATCGATGTTAACCATTTTTGGGCTACGCAGTTATAAGTCTAACCGACACTTTTTGACATTCTTTAAAATCTTTTGCAGTAATTAGAAATATAAGAAAAATCATGTATCATGTAAATATAAGCACATTTTTTTAACGTGTATAATTATTCTAAGTTTTTTTCTATTAGTAGCTGACTTTATTTAGAAACTTTTTTATACTTTCAGAATTTTGAATAGATGAGTAGTTTAGGCAGAAAAAATATTTTTCGTATGTCAACAATATCAGCATTCGTTCTGCAACAAATAACGAAGTACCAGAAGTAGGCTCTGATATTTTAAGTATCAGTCGTATGTCAAATCTAATCAGCTACTGAAGTTAGTCTCTCGATTTATTCTCTTTTGGTTTCTGGAGTTTGTCAAGATAATGGCCGCAAAAGTGTTATGGTCTACATGGACAGATTCCCTCATCTACGAGTGTCAAATCATCAAACGTTTGCCAACATCGAAAGGCGACTTCGTCCAAACCCAAAAATTACATTGTTGACATACGAAAAATATTTTTTCTGCCTAAACTACTCATCTGTTCAAAATTCTGAAAGTGTAAAAAAAGTTTCTAAATAAAGTCAACTACTAATAGAAAAATGAGAGTAATTCTACAGGGGTTAAAAAATATGTGCTTATATTTGCATGATACATGATTTTTCTTATATTTCTAATGACTGCAAAATATTTTAAATAATGTCAAAATGTGTCAGTTAGACTTATAACTGCGTAGCCCAAAATGGTTAACATCGATCAAGTCGTTTTCGAGATTTTCGGAATAAACAAAAATTTTTCGCGAACTTTGGCGCTCCTAGCGGCGAAACGAAGCAATTTTGAAAATAAGTAAATTGGACTAAATGGGCTTATTTTGAACCCAGGAGTGTGTGGTCTTCCGTTGTACACGTCTTTTCCGGACACCCTGTATACAGGGTTAACCGAGGGGTTAACTATGACTTAGTACAAATATTTTAAGAGGGGATAGAGAAAAATAAGAATTAACGGAATCACCCTTCAAAAAAATTCCAAACTTATTTATAAAGCCAAAAAAAATTTTTTTTCGATTTTATTTTAAATCCTTATTTGCCGCCAATGTTAACTCGCTTGTTGGTTGCCTACTCTACAAGCATGCAACAGTTGCTCAGTCGGTATCGCTGTCATGTCATAATAATTCAATTCCTGTGTTTACGTTGTAATTTTGTGTTCTTCAGTTTTTAGTGCCTTTTTTATTTTTTCGCCGGTTTGGTTTTCTTGGTTATGGGACGAGACTGCCTAACTTGTCTATTATCTTCTTTTCGTTCGATTTTGTTATAATTAATAGGCATTTTATCTAATTGTACCTACGGGAAGTGTCTTTTATCGGTAGTTAGTGGCTATAATGAGCAAATATGTAGTTTTACCAGTTTATAACGAAATAATGAAAAACGAATGCAAAATACTGGAGCTAACTGGATTAACTATTATATTACCTATATATCAGGTATTGTTACTAATAAGAATGTTAATTTTTGTCGTTTCTACATTTAGAAACGCTGCAAAAAGACGACCATATGGTAGTTGACATTGTTGACAGATGTAAGCTTTATCTACGGGTATAAGCCATCTCAGTCGATGCTTATCATAGGCGATTTTCCATAGGAAAAAAGGGTTTTGTCGCATTTTTAAATATCGAGGCAAAAATCTGGAATAATTTTTTATTGTCTTTTAGGCCTCCTGAGCACGTGGTTAAATTTTTGTACTTAGTCATAGTTAAGCCTGTATATTAACAACACAAATTTGGCAATTCGTAAGATTAATATACCAGATGAATGCAGCTGGTCTGTATTTGTATTAACAATGTTTAAATTTTCTTTGTTAACACTTGAAGTGACTTCAATGACGGCACCTTGCCGTTTTATAATTAGATCTGCTCCTGTGTTGACTAGAAGTGAAATAGATGATCGTCGAAAACTGTATATTGTTGAGGCTGTGATAAATTGAGAAAAAAATCAATCTTCTTTGGCATTACTCTAAAAGTATTTATACCAACAAGAAGTTTCATGCATTTACCAACTCTGTTACCAACAAAAATTTTTCCATGATCAGCATGACTAGGACACAGGGCGATGTATTTTCGTATTACTTGGGCCATATTTACATTTTCGATTTCCCCGGCAGTGATAAAGAATTCTCGGAAAACTTTTACATAGTATCCGGTATGAAGATATGAAAAAACTTTCCTTCATTGTTTATATTTTCTAACAGCAAATTAGTTAACTCGTCCACTATGCATGCACCTCTAAGTCTAATAACTTAAAGCAACCTTAAATTATGCATTTATGAATTCCAAATAGCAAACATTTTCTTGTTCTTACCTTTGTTAGCAAGAATTGTGTCATCAGTATCTTGAAAAATTTTTGAAATATCCTCTTTCGTTGATATTCTTGACTTTTTTGGTTTGAATCCCACGATTGCTTTTTCAAAGAAGCAATTAAATTGTTGAATTGACTGATGTCAACATTTTGCCGCATACAGATTGTGGACCACAACATAGAATAGAACGCAAAGACTAGATGATTGTACTTCTTGGATAATTCTTCGAAAAATGCTAAGAATACATTTTCTTTTGCTTCATATTTTATATTCTTAGATGCACACTAATCAGTGAATCGTTCATAAAATTGTTCGTACTTGGTTCTTGATTTATCTGGTAAAAGTGAAGCTATTGCAGTTGCAGCAGCTATTTCAATTTAAGAGGCAAGTTTTCTGTTTCTCATTATTTCAATCAACACCATTATTTTCACAAGAAAATGTAAAAATGATAACAATATTTGTTTATAACAAGTTTGACAGGTTACCATAACCATAGACTAAATGTATAGACGGCTCCATCTTATGCTTACTTTTATTAACAACCAAAACCCAGTCAAACTCGGTAAACATTAGTATATACCAGTTAAAATGAGATGGCGCTCGACAAGCAAATTTTCGAAGCCTTCGACGTTGTCACGTTGCGCTGAACATTTCAGCTCGTTTGTAGCATAATAGACAGCGTCTGCTTTTTAATGCATTTAAATAAAAATGTCTTGCTACTGCGAATACATGAATTGCCGAAGATTATCGAAAAATAATTCTAATTTAAAACTATTTTCCTACCCTATTAAGAGACCAAATGTTTCAAAACAATGAATATAGGCTACATATATTATTTATAGGAATAGGTCCCCAATGAAACCATGACACAAATGTTAAAAAAATTGATCAAATTTCATGCCTGTGTTTAAAATAAAATATTTAATAAGTATAATTTTTCTGTCATCGTTTTAAAATTGGAATACGCAATACATTATTCGAATTTGCCGTCACCTAATATCCCCTGTTCAAATCCGATGCGTGGCAACAGTGCTGAAATTCTCCGACACGTTAATTTGTAATTTAACTTGCGGCGCTGCAGATACGCTGGGTCTGAGTAAAAACTGAATTCTATCGACATCTGGCGGCATTTAATCCAACTGAAATTGTATTAATATTCTGGACTATTTGAAAAAGAAGCTGTCTATACATTTAGTCTATGCCATAACAATGCCTTTGCTTCTTGATTTTGAATCAAAACTTACAAACTGGGACTACGTCCTCGTCGTGCAAATATCTCACTCATGTAGAATAATGCCTATATCCCACTTGTACTAGAAATAACTATTAATTCCTTTTCTCTTTCAGTGTGGCACAACATCCAATTAAATAAAAAATGGTTTGTCAAATGATAAGAGGTATCTCCCAAGTCACAGACTGTATTAAATTTATAAGACAAACCGGTGTTAATGAAACAGTTTGGGAACTCGTAAATCTTCGCCCAATGAAGCCCCTATAAAATTACCTACACATGTTCGACACAACGCTTTAGATATAAAAAAAGCGGCGATATCCGATTTCTAGCACAGGCTAAATCTTACGTCCGCCTGCAAGTGCGGCGAAGCATAAAACATCACCTATCCTCACGGTGCATCTTTGGAAAAGGCATGAAAAAACGAAAATGAAACATTCACGTTCGTCTCGGCGTGGTCTGGAGATGAGATCTTACCCTTCGTTATTTTATATTCATTCCTCTGGCTGTTATTTATTCGATTCGCTGTCACAGACACAGGGTTGGACTTTGTTAAGTATAGATGTATCATACGATAGCAAGACACTGAGAAGTATATTGCATTAATATGTATATGATTTATTATTGAATAAAATAAAATGTAAATAAATTGAAATTTATGAGCGCCAAATACTTAAATAATACTACGAAAAATTATCTCTGACAGTAATTATTGTGATTTTTTTAACGTGATATAATATTATTGTGAAATTTTTGTGTACTTACTTTCTTTTCTCTTAAACTCCGGCTATGGACTCCTAAACTTAGTGATCAAGTTCACTAGTGAAATGTATGGTCCAAATTTTTATTTAATCTAATTTAATATTTTTTAATTGAACTTTATTTTTATTATCATTCTATTTTAAATTATTTACGTAACTACTTCTGCGATTACGCGGTGTAGAACTAACTACATATATCGGATATCGGGACTTCTGCGATGTTTTTAGAGAATTCTACCAGCTGTATTCTACCAATAGTGAACTTTAGACACTTTCGTCACACCAACAAAAATTACATTTTTATTAATGCAAATTACGTCCTTATACTAAACAAAAACTTAATTCTACAACTGTAGCCTTTTCCTTATAATTTTCTGCATAATTTGATATGCCTTAGAAGTCATATCGTTCACTTTTAAGTTTTTTCATCGTGACACGTCTCATTAATTTCAAATATATCACTTTTTATGCAGTAAAACCTATACTGGAATTGTTCCTTACACCTTTTCTAAGCCTTTCTTATTTTAATAGTTTACGTAGATTTTTACCTTAAATTCTTAAATATAAACTTCTATCGTCAAACATTTTCATAACTTCATGTATTTTTCAGATTTTCACCGTACAAATTGAACTAATCCATCCAGAAAAATAAACTAGAGCTTGAACAGATCCTCCTGAGAGATCCTACATGAGTATTACCTTTTATTGAAAAAGAAATTAAAAAATGTTGTCGAGCTGTCAAATTTTGAAAACTATTTCAACGATTTTGTCCTACAAATTCCTACCAGAATTGAAACTGTATAAGTATGTGAGAAAAACTCAGCCTAAAGTCTAATTATCAGAAACAAATTTACTTTATACAAATTGCCTTTTTTATTTACAAGTAAGTACTTGCCGTTACGTTACGTTCAGTATTTTGACATATCAAACTTTATTTACATTTTGCATGTTTGTACATTAAAATTCCACACCAAATTAGCTTTGTACATCACCATTATACTTATTAATCCTTTATTATGTGATATTTTTTGTATATTTGTCATGGTACCGCTACGAAATTTAAGTTTACTGTAACTTTATTTGTCTATACAATTTTTTTATAGTTTGGGTGGCTTATAGGTACATATTGTCTGAAGCTATTTATTTGTGGCATAATTTTAGTTTTTCTTTAGTTTTGTTGGGTTTTTGCCACACTTCTGAAAAAATAATAAAGATTAATTAATAAGCCCTTGCGCCAAACGGATCAGTCAAGGGTTATTTTCGAAACTAAGTTTGCCTAACCAAAAATTTCTCACACTGAAAAAGCAGATAAGTAAAACATAACAAGTGATGTGATTTTTGTTATTTTATTTTTCAGAAGTGTGGCAAAAACCCAACAAAATTATAGGTACATTTAAGAACAATATAGATTCTAAAATAATAATATAAGTACCCATATGTAAAAAAATTATACACAACAAATTAAAATATGTAAAGAATTTATAATAATCGTAGCTAACAAAGCTGGTTTATCATAGGAAGTTGTAACTAGATGTAGGGAAATTTTTCGATATATCCAATTCAGCTAAATTTCATTTGCTATAGTGGTTGCAAGTATTAAATATATAAACAATTTTATATTGGAAACGGAAATCGAGGTAAATCTAGTGGAGTACAGAAAAATATTATATTATTGACAATGTCATTCGTAGTCATAGGGTAGGTATATGTAGTCATAGATATCAAAATGGCGAGAAAAACTATTATTATAATATTGATTACATTACTGTTCTATTTGCAACAATACTATGGAGTACTCAGGGGTAACTAACTAACTCAAAATAGTAATAAGAAATTAAAATTATTAATAAAATAAATAAATAAACAAGTTAAAATTATTTGTTTAACTGCACTGAACGATAACCATAATAAAACGTGGCCTAAATATAATGAATTATCCTGTACATTATTGAAGGACGCTTGATAGTCCAACCACAGACTTCTTCATTTATATGTAAATGTAAATGAAGACGGCTATGGTCCAGCATGGAGTAGCTAGTGATCATGCAGACATGTGCTACATTTCGAGTAATTCTAAATAATTTATTTTAATTCTTATCAAATGATGCCCTTTGTTCTATTATACCGCATACCACATACGATTTTGAGAACGAAACCAGAGAGTTTTTCGAAACGTCAATAATACGGAAGTGCGCGATAGTGATGTCATTTTTGTTAATTTTTACTTATCTGCTTTTTTCAGTGCGACATTTTTTGGTTAGACGAACTAAGTTTCAAAAATAACCCTTGACTGTTACGTTTGGCGCAAGGGCTTATTTAATTAATCTTTATTATTTTTTCAGAAGTGTGGCAAAAACCCAATAAAACTAAAGAAGAATTCATAGCTGTTTATTGACAGTCTAAAAAAATCTTAGTAAGTTAGAAAGATTATCTCTTAACTTACAACATTGTGCTTTATATCTGTATACCATTTTCATTTTTGGAGGGTAGTACAAGGTAGTACATACGTTTAGAAGAGTTAATTTGTCATTTGTGCTATTTACCACGTGTTCTTCTGTTAAATAGACATTGGTATTGAATAAAGTTGCAAAATAGACTCGTAAAATGAGCACAGAAGCATTACATTACAGCGTCTAATAGAAAATAGTCCACTGTGTCAAAAAATTAAAACAAAAATGTGGTGTAGGAAAACGTTAAGCCAGTATTGCAACATTATTTCTTTGTGAAGACAATTTTAATGTTTAAGTTTAATTGGAAATACATAAGTAGGTAGCTTTAACTCTATCGAAAAAATGCAAAGAATCAATTAAACATTTATGTTAAACTATCATCTGTTTAGAAAATCAATAATAAATAAAACTTACTTTTTTATTTATTGTATACAGCGCTTCATTCCGATTCCAACACAGAACATGTTCTGTATTTGCTCCTACCATTTACGAGATGTAGAATGTTTTTTGAGGCATTTATACCATTTTACTATCTGACTTTAAGGAAAAATGAAATCAGTAGAAAATAACAATACAAAATTAATAAATTAATTTGAAAAAAGTAATTAATGTTATTACTTTCATTTATCATTTTTCAAATTAATGCAACCAGTTTAATGTGAAATCAGATGACATAGTTTAATAAATCCTTCTATATGGAAGTAACCAACAACACTATCGCCGTAATTTTCACGAGCGGATCTAGGGTTGTAAATAAAGATATAAGTTATGTTTATTAATATCGTTCATCACCACTAATAATTATGGTAATGTTAAAATACAAAATAATAGACACCTGCATGCTTTGATTTCTCGTATTTTCTGCAATAATGGAAGATAAAGTTACGGTTAGCACCAATGAAGTTCATAAGTATAAAATTAAATGAATCCACTCACGGCAAATTAATAATAATCGTCCAGTTATAGTTACACAAAACCCACTTCCTTCATCGTGAAATTTGCACAGCACTACCTATAGTATTTATACTATTTATTACCCAAAAATGCCATAAAACACAAGAATTAAACGCCTGTTTACATCATCAATACCGTAAAGGTCCATTTACACCCATCAGAGACGTATCAGTTCAATGCCAGTTCAGTATAACTGTTATTTGTGGTCGATCACTGATGTCAATTTACACATATCCGTCCGTAATCCGTAGACAGGAGTTAGTATACGATCAAACAAAGTAATCTGAATATATTTACCATGCAGTTGATGACAATTCCGTACTAGCTCGAGAAGCTGTTCATATATTCTAAGCAATACATACAAAAAAATTAGTCAGTTCGTCAGTAAAATTACAAAGATATCGTCACCGACGTATTTAAAACCACTGAACGGACACTGATGCAGCACTGACAACACTGATACGGCTTTGTGACGGACGTGTCTACGGAAACATAAACCGCGTTGAACGTCGTGTGACGTCACACCAATGATATCGCCTTTTCAGCCACGTGGTTTTGTTTACATTCCATGGCAATTTATTAATGATAATATTTTGATTATTATGTGATTATTGCCGCTAGACACATGTTCTGACCTTGAAATATTACCACGTTACATTTCAAACCAATCAAAAATTCAAGCATTTCCCAATTTATTAAGTATTTTTCACGATCTTTCAAGTTCTCTAGTGCATTAAAGTAAATGATTTAGTTTCAACATTTAGAATCAGAATCATTTATTTTGATAATACAAATAATATGTATATTGTAGCACTACGCTAATAAGAACCTCTACCTGCTGCGTGGTTTCTTTGTACATCTTTAGATACGATTCTTTGTCTTTGAAACGCCAGCTTTAATAATATTTAATAATGGTGATTTCATATTAAATAATAGTGAGTTTTTAATGATACTAAATATTTTTTTGGCTTTTTCAAGTCTGCCAATTTGGGAGGCACCCTGTATATTCACCAGGGTTGGGATTGCTATTACAATCGTAACAGATCTATTACAATTCATAGACCGTCATTACCCTATTACCACAAACCAGAAATTGTGCTATATCTATTACAAATTAAAGAAAACAGGTAAATTCTATTACATGTTTTCGGTTTTTTAATTTTAGTAATAAAGAGTACAGACTGCAGTTAAACATTGAGACGTGATTAGCAAATAAACCTATTCTATGAGCATTAGCCCTCAGCAAATCTGTCTTTAGTCTTTTTACTGTGGTTTGTGGCCTGGGTCTGTGACTCACATGTTTTTTTATGGTTTGTGAAGTTTGTTCTGTGTACTGTGGGTTTGGTTGTGTTTGGTTGTGCTGTGGTGGCTGAAATGATGAATTTGATATTTGGCATTCTGTATTCTGTGATTTTGGCTTTCTTTGGTTATAGTTCATTTAATTAGCTAATCTGTGATAACAAGATATAATTAATTAAATATTTAATAATCTGTTGTGTCCCAAATATAAAAATTTAATGTATTTGCAGAAAACTGCAGTAAAAAAAAATCTATTACCATTTTTCCTCCAGATGTCATTACGCATCTATTGTAGTTCTGTCCCAACCCTGTATATTCACCATTCCCGGAGAGTCCGGCCCTAGTCATTCACTCAGACTCAGCATTCAGACGTGACAAAAGATCGGAGCTGTGGATTCCATTAAATTTAAATTGCGTCAAATTTAAAGCCTGCGTTCTACAAAAAGCTGTTTCTCACCGAAAGCGCCATTATCTTCAAAAAAATCAAGCGACAATAACAAATATTCAAGAAACGATGTCGCGGGCTAGTTTTTTACTGGTTCCAAGATACTTTCTGTTGTTGAACACGGGTTCTTTCTTTTTACTATTTGTATGCGCCCGTTTCGGAGGAATTTTGGCTGGAATTGTTTTTGTAGCAGCGTTATGTGAAATAAAAACCCAAATGCTTGTGCAATAGTACTGCGTGTCAAGTAACATAGACAGCTTAAAGGCAGACGGATTTTACCGGTTATACTGAAGGTGAGGTCATAAAAATGTTTTATATCAAGTCAAGTTCACAAACGACTTACAAAGGTCAAAAACACGATGGCAAGTTTTTTGATAAAAATTTATAGTAGGACTACTTATAGGTTTCCCGAAAAGATATAAAATTTGGTACATAAAAAAATATTAAAGACTAAACATAACCTCTCGAACGCATCGTTTTGCTGTTATACAGTGGTCTGTAATGAATATGCCATAGACTAACTGTAAATTCTAGATATTAATATAATAATATATCGTGTCTAAACCTAATGTGAATATTAGAAAAATACAAGGTGTAGAAGCGAAAATTTTAAAATTGATTTTTATCAATATCTCAAAAAGTTTTACTTTAAAATTCAGTATAGGGATGTATATTTTAAGCTCACTTTCAATATACCACATACAGGGCTGTTTTCAAATTTGTTTGTAGGTACAGTGTGACCCATTTGTTTTAGAGTCAGTCTGTAAACAGTTTATTAATTGTGCGATTTAGCCGGGATTTCTGTTTAAATTATAGAGCTTTATAAACTGTGCATTTTCCTTAAAAATGGTTAATATAAAATCCAAGGCATACTATGACAGTTTCTAGAAACAACATTTTAATATACTATAATAGCGATTTTTTTAGAAAAAATCTGTGCACGCCACTGAATTGAGCACCCCTCAAAACGGGCCTGTACAAAATTTTATCGAAAAATTTAAATAACGAATTTGTAGAAGAATTAAAAATGCACACTAGGTACTTATTTATTACACTTAGGCTTATACAGAACAAACTAAATTTTTGTAACTTCTACGTAATACTTGCACTTGTCATTGCTTTTGCGTATGTTCTTAATTACATTTCGTATTTGCTCTGGAGTAATTTCCACACAAGTACGCATTATTCTAGCTTATAACTCTTGTAAATTTTGGGGTCTTGGGAACCTCGGTGGCCTCTCACAGAAATGAGACTCATTTAGTCAGTTTCTATCAAATGAATATTATGAATAGGACTACCATCTAACTGTAACTTCAGATTAAGGGGTATCTTAATGGTAAATCATCTAATGCGTTTATAAACTCATTTTCAAGAAAATTAGAAAACCCACCCGCATTCAAAATAACGTCAAAGAAAAAGGGACCAATTATCCTGTCGCATAGTATTCTACCCAAACGTTAATTTTTTGAGAATATTGTCTACTTGCATTTATGATGAATTCTGGATTTTGAGCTGACCACTGACTGCAATTTTGACTCGACCTTTACCACAAATGGGGTGGTTGTGGTAAAGGTGGCTTCGTGGGTGAATAAAAGTTCGTTTAAAATGTTACCATTGTTTAGATATTCTCCTTGCAGCCAATAGCAAAATTCTAATCTTCTTTCCTCATCTCCTGGTTCCAACGTATGCAAAAATTTTGGTTTAAGGTCGCCGTATTTCTCGCCGTAAAATGATCAAATTTGTGGTGTTTTTTAGATACTGAAATCTCGTAAAATAAAACACGTAGAGCAAAAGTAATAACAATAATAAAATTGTCGATGTTTTTTTTATTCCACTTTTACTATTTAAATTCTTCTCAAATAATGTAATAACTTTTAAAATGCATTTGTATGACACACATTATTTCGCTATTCTAACCCCACATTTTAACAATTACTCTCACATATTTGTGCATGTTATTGACGTTCTTTCGCGCGCGATTTTAATGCCGTGTACTAAACCCACACGAAAGAGTGTAAATGTAAAGCTACCTATTTTGAAAGATTTCAGTACCTAAAAATTTGCTGTATAGATCGCTTTCTGACGTTATATATTGATTTTACTTCGGTTCCTTTGAATATTCGCAGGTGACATGAGACAACATTCTTGTTATTTGCAAAACTCTATATTATTCAGTTCTTAAATGTCAAAAATTACTTGTATTTGTAGAAAACACTATTTCAAGAATACGGCGCCTTAATAACTTTTCAAGATATCCTTGCCGCCTATTCAATATTTTATCCTCTCCTGCAACTATCTTACATAATTACAATAAATAAAAGTCCGCTATTTTTAACTTAATTTTCAAAAAAGAAAATATAAAAGGAAATATTAAGAAAAATTGAACATTAAATTAAAAACAGTTGCAAGCATATTTTTCTTTAAATAACTCTTAAGAGACATTACTAATTAATAATCATAAGATAATGTTACAAAAAAGTATTTAAAAAATGAGTTATTTGAGGATCATGTTTATATTCTGAAATTTTCTGTTTCAAATCAACCTTTTAGGAAGTATCTATTACATATAACCAAACTGTGCATATGCATCTGAAAATTGTAAATATAAGTGAAGATATTACACATTTTCTACGTATATGGTATGATCAGAACCTCATTATGTAAATAAGCAATCGCTGAAATCGCATTTGGTACCTACTCTACTCTTTATTTATAGCGATATTCCATCGAGTCAGGGATGCAAATCAAATCTTAGCACATCATTCATTTTCTTATAAACAGGCGGTTTATTATTTATTTGTGTAATTATGAATGCCGTTATTTATGTATTTATTTATAAACAAGTAGACGGAGTTTATCGATTAAGACTGAAAGGAATATGTTATTTTAAACATTATTAGTCGCTATTACACTATATATGGATCTATTATTGCACATAAAACCGCTTCACAACTTTTTAAGGCAGTTACTTACATTTTAAGAAAAAAGGGTGCTCACTTTTACGAAAGCTAATTATTTCTTATAAAGTTTATATAAATTTTCAATAATTGAAGATACCTTGTTATACTGGTAGCTACTTATACGTTTAGACTAAAAGTGTACAAGATGGAGACCTGTATGAACCGACCATATTATTTTTCGTAAGATAAAAAATTAAAGTAAATCTATTTATTTTAGGTATACCTATATCCAAGCATATGTACATAAAGGAATTGTGATTGTATGCAAATTGGAGGAATATCGCAATCAGAATTTATCTTACATATATACTCGCGACAAGAATTCAGACGACTTACGTCATACGAACAAATGAACAATTCATTATATTTTCATCAAAATATTTAAGAAACTGCAACTGATAGTAATAAAACTATATACTACACTAAAAGTTTGCATCATATATTGCACTAAATTGCAAAAAAATATTGTTTTAATGCAACCAAATATCGAAAATTATGTTGGCAATAAAAACAATTGCGTAACGTCAACCGTGACGTAAGACGTTTGAATTCATGATTCAGTATACTAGCAATAGAATATATGTCCAGTTAAACAACATTTTTTAAATTTATATCTGAAATAGAAAGCCAAAATAATTTATTTATAAGAAGAGTTAGAATAAATGTAACCGTACCTTCTAGTATATATACAAGGTTAACTATGACTATGTAGTATGTACAAATATTTTAATCACGTGCTCAGGCAGGCCTAAAAGACAATAAAAAAAGTTATTTCGGAATTCTAGTTCAATGTTTAAAAAGTGGATACTTCTTAAATGATAACGTGGAGAATTTTCAATGAACAATCATATTTATTCATATCACATCAAAATTCAAGTGTTAATGCCACAATACCAAAAAATTAGAATGTTTTTTCTAATCTTGATTAAGTGTGATTCCTATGTATTTCGATGTGCTGAATTTGAATCTGAAGTCTGAGCGGCTTCACTCATCAATTACACAAACATCGTGAGACATAGCTGATATAGTTTCTAGTTAAAACTAATGTGACTTTTCACTATTTTTTGCAATTTACTCAGAATCTTGAAGGTGGTTGAGCTAAACGGACCTTCAGATGCGGATTCAGTGCGTCAAATACTTAAAGATAGGTGGGGAAACATTATCGAATCATTTAAAAATTATTTAAAAATAATTGGAATGGAGTTAAGAAACTTACTGTGTGAAACCGAGGCACACCTATATAAAAAATTAAAAACAACTTGGTTATAGTCTCCAATTAAATAAAAAGGATATATGTATCATGTTCATTGAGTAGAACTAATCACATTTCATTAATATGATTGATAATTACAGAAATAATAAAGTGTTAATAAAGTTATAATAAAGTAATATAAAAAATATGTTATTACATACATATAAGTAGTAGTAAGTTTTTTTTACTTTATTGGCGATACATAACAACACATGCAATTAGCCAGAAGTGAATTTGAAATTTGGAAATCATTTAATAATTTCATTATACATATCCCAGCTAACAATTTCTTGTTCTGTAAAAATTGTAAGAACGTTTCCAGAGCAAATTTTATAGAGCAATGTTTGTTCTAAGAACATTTTCAAAACGTTCTTACAACACTTATACCATAAAAATGGACACCGTTCTATAGAACCTTTTAGTTCTTAACGCGGTTCTGTAAAGCTTGCAGAAAATAATTATAGAAGTCTTAAAGAATTTTTATAACACAGTTACAAAACAATCTCATAAAAATTCTATAGCACTTCGCTATACAATTTTTGTGTTGCATGGTGTTATATTTAAAGAACTTTAAAATCGTTTAATTGTATCTTTTAAAAACAAAATGTTTCTGTATCGCACATGTTTAGAAATAATATGGACAGGCCAATAAGAACTAATAAGATGGGCCTAATCAGCCTGCATAGGAGTACTTACTTACATTATTACGAATTGCTTAGTTTGTTTGTCCATCAGGGAGCAGTACATTTTAATGCGGAAAAAGTATTATTGTGAAATATGTGGGACATAATGGTAATTTTTTGACGCGCTCTCAGTTAACCTTATATTTCCTATGATGCTAGAAATTTAATAAAAAATATTTTTTTTCTAAATTGATGAATTTAACAACCAACTGTACATAAAATAGTCAGAAAGTAAGTATATCCATATTATTGATATCATTTCACCTATATATATTGTACATATTTTTAATTAAGATTTTTTTTTCCTTCTTCACAATATGGCGACAGAAAAAAGGCTTCATCTTGTACTTCCAATGGATTCTCACTAATATGACATTTTTGTGCTATAGAGCAAATATGTTTCGTAAGCAACTACTTAATATTCACAGTGTTGTCATATTTTATTGTGGTAATTTCACTTATTTCAATCTTATTTAATAAATCTATTAAAATTCTTTAACTTCAACATCTAAAAGTGAAAATGTTTAAGGTTCGGAATGGTCTAAATTAAATATGTTACTAAATTTATATAAGAAAATCAATTAAATCTTTATCGTAATGAAATTTTCTTTCTGCAAGCAGATGATAATTTTTACAAGTCATGACTATGTTATACAAATTTCCCCATTATACTTTGATCAAAATATTTCGTACTATTACAGGCAGGTCTCGTCAGATGGGGCTATGGGAAACCTACATATATGTCGGAGAGGGTGAAGATACAGGGGTGGTTTCAGGGTGAAACTCCATGATTTGATTAACAAGTTTATTATAACGGTCACAATGTCAAACAGCGAAGTAACAAAACAAATCTGCTACAAGAACCAAACGGTCCGCCACCGCCAGCCCTTAAAATTACTTTTACGTTCTAACACAAATTCTTCGAAAATACACTCAGTACTCAAGCTTACAAGCTCTCAATAATAATAACCATATCGGTCTCAATAACTAACGTGATCTGTGTCGCAAAATGTGCGGGCTTTTGGTTTTGTTCCGTTCGCCAGGGCGGACCCAAGCGCGTTCCTGTCAGCAGTTAAGCATGACCATATATGGTAATGTTATCAAAAGTAACGGTGACGTTTAACAACAATCTAAGTAGAACGCTGATATTGCTGATGGTGCAAATACTTGCAGACGAGTTGTTTTGGTTCCCAGCGACTGGGTGGCGCCGACACGGCCATCCTGACATTGTGCACGTCCTCGGCACTTCCTTATCCTTACTGACATCGAACATCTGTAATACAACATTACATCAAGTTTCAATTAACAAAAGCAAAACAAATCAACAGGAACGCTCGTCCATCCTGACAATCAACGGAATATGCCTCTAATTCATACTGTACTAGGTTACACATATATCTCTTCCCAGACATTTGGGGCTCAACAAACTTTTACACAAGACCAGGTAACAAACGTACCTCTTCTGGACTTTCCTCCAGGATCGACTTAACCAAACATTACTAGGTAACAAGCGTACCTCTTCTGGACTTTCCTCCAGGATCGACTTAACCAAACATTACTAGGTAACAAGCGTACCTCTTCTGGACTTTCCAGGCTCGACTTAATCAACTAGGTATCTCTTTACCTCTTCCGGAACTTCCGGGATCGACTCAATAAACAAGTGATAACTCTGTATCCTTCCAATACCGGGATCGACTCAACAAACATAAACAAGTAGACACCTCGGTATCTCATCCGGTATTGGGATCGACTCATATTACACACAACTATTAGCAATAAGCAATCAATCAATAACAAGAACAACAATCTTTCAAGATTCAAAACAACAGCTAATCAAAGGACAAGTTACCTGCTCAGATTCAGACTATTCTCTCTGTTGACTCTCATGATCGGATTCACTTAAAACTTCACCTTGCCCTTGTGGCACAGCGATAAGCTGTTCATGAGCAAATTTAAAAGTCCCTCTCTTTCCTTTATCAGTTGATCTAATTGCCTCATAACGATCATTCTCTAAAATTTTAGTAATCTTAAATGGTCCTCGATACTTCGGGTCAAGTTTTGAAATCATTCTTTCATTAACTTTACTATAAACAAAGTCACCCACTGAAAACGGTTTGATAATGGCTCTCGCACTATTTTTCCTGTCTGCATCGGTTTGCGCTGCCTTTGTCATATGTTGGCTAGTTAATCGCCTAATTTCAGATAACGGTAAGTTATCCTCAATCACTTCAAAATATTTCGAACAAATCTTTTGTAACTCTAATGAACGGATTGTGGTACCAAATAAAATTTCAGCAGCGCTGAACCCTGTCACTCTATTTTTCGAACAATTCAAGGCCAATTGAACTTCGCCTAAACTATCTTGCCAATTTTTATCGCCCTCAGACTCAACGGTACTTAAGATATTTTTTAATGTCTGCATCACTCGTTCTACTTGACCATTCGCTCTACTAGTCCCATGTGCAATAAAATGCAATTCAATGTTAAAGTTAGAACAAAAAGCTCCAAATTCGCTGCTTGTGAAACATTTGCCTTGATCGCTTATTATACGTGACGGACAACCAAATAAATGCGTGAACTCTATTAAACAATTTACAGCTGATGTACCAGTAAGGCATCGAATGCGGCGTAAAACTACAAATTTCGAAAAAGCGTCTATTATAACAAATACGTACTCCTTGGTATCACTTTTTCCAGTTAATTTGCCAGAAATGTCTACGTGAATAGTATGCCATGGTTGAGAAACTTTAGGTATGGGGTGTATGATAATTTGGGCTTTTCCTGATTTACTTTTAGACGTTTTACAAATTAAACAATTCTCTACAAATTTTCTAACTGTCCGAGACATTCTAGGAAACCAATACAGTTCGTACAGCTTATCTAACGTTTTCTGCCATCCTAAATGTTTTAAATCCGTATGTACGTGATTTATCACGGACCACGTTACTGACCTAGGGACAACTGGTAAATAATGTGATCGACCATTTCTTTCAATCTTGCGGAGTAGCACATTTTTTCGAAGATCGTACGTTTTAGCTAGTTCAGGGTCAAGCTCATTTGATTTTAGTGAAGCTATTATTTTTACGATCTCGTCATCGCGTTGCTGCGCGACTGTAAGCCAATCCTTGTGTAGGTCAAGAACATAAACACTTTGAGCTGATTTATTTCCTTGACGGGCAGTGGTTGTTACTTCAGTATGTTTTGAAATTGGATTTCGAGAAAAGAAATCTGCGTGTTTCATACATTTCCCTTGTTTGTAAGCTATATCAAAATTAAACGACTGTAAATATGCCCACCATCGATGTGCTCTGGGAGTTAAATCTCGTTTTCGAAAAGAAGCTTTTAAAGAATTACAATCTGTATAAACAATAAAGTGTTTTGCATGCAAGAAATGGCGAAAATGTTTAACAGCATTTAATAATGCAAGCGTTTCTAAATCATATGAATGGTAACGAGACTCATATGCTGTTGTGCGTTTACTAAAATACGCTACAGGGTGAAGCTTTGAATTATTTCGTTGGAAAAGTATAGCTCCATAGCCGTCAGCACTGGCATCGGTATGAAGTTCAATAGGAAGTTTAGGATCAAAAATCATTAAAACTGGTTCAGATGTAAGAAAGTTAATTAAACTTTTTCGCGCCTCTTCATGCTTAGGAAGCCACTTAATTGTTTTACCAGTTGATGTCGTAAGCTGATACAATGGTGCGGCTATTTTTGAAAAATTTGGAATAAATTGTCGTAGATAAGACGCAAGGCCAAGAAACTGACGTACCTGTGTAGGTGTTTTGGAATCGGAGAATGTATAAGGGCAGCAGTTTTGCGAGGATTAGGACGCAATTCTCCCGCTCGCACAAGATATCCAAGATATTCGACTTCTAGCTTAAGAAATTTACATTTCTTGGGATTAAAAGAGAATCCGGCATTTACAAGGGTTTTTAAAACACAGTCTAGACGCTCTAGTCCTTCAGAAATGGACGCTGACGGTATTAAAACATCGTCCATATAAACAATTGCATAACTGTGTCGTAAATCGCCTAAAGCTGTATTAATAGCACGTTGAAAGACGCTCGGTGCATTTGTCAGGCCAAAAGGAACAGTTAAATAAGCGTATTGCCCATCTGGAGTAACAAATGCTGTTTTATCAATGGACTCTGGGTGCAGAGGTATCTGATGAAAACCAGATGCCATATCAAGTGTCGTAAAGTAGTAAGCGCCGTGCAGCCTATTTATTTGATCATTAATTAGTGGTAATGGATATTTATCAGGTATAGTATTAGAATTCAGTTCGCGATAATCAACGCAAATACGATCAGAGCCATCTTTCTTTTTAACTAAAATTACAGGGCTCGAAAAAGGTGAACTACTGGGTACAATTATGTTAGCACGTAATAATTCATCTACTTTATCTCGTACAATATTCCGCTCGGCAGGCGATAAGCGATACGGTCTCCTTTGAACGTATCTTGTCGGATCTTTTAATTTTATTTCCAACGTACCCGTTTTAACTCTCTCGGTTGGAAAACCCAAAACAAAATTATTTTGATATTTAGACAAGACTTCCACTAAATTTTGTTTGTCAGAACCTGTCAAATTGGTTTCTATAGCACTAAAACTGACAACTTCCCGTTCTAACTTTTGTACGTTATACTCTCTGTAGAAAAATAAACCATTTGCATTGTATTTCGCAGCAATATTTTGTGCTATTAAATCTTTGCCGATGATAATTTGAGCAGACATAAAATTATCGGGCACTATGTGAAATAAAATTTCAACACAAATTTCTTGGATAGTTACAACTACTAAAATTTGAGCAACATTTAAAAAAGAGCCAAAACCAATACCCTTGAGCGAGGTTAAATCATAGAGACGTTTACCATCAAAATGCTTAGCACAACTTTCTTTAACAAGAGAACAATCTGAGCCTGTATCAAATAAAAAAGGAAAGAGCTCACCAGATTTCAGTTTTAATTGTCCAACTGGTAGGGCCTGCTTTTCGCACATACTGATTCGCTTCTCAGGAACCTCCTTAGATTTTCCCTGAACGGCAGGGCAGTCCGGTGATATGTGACCTGGTTTGCCACACTTGTAACAGGTCACCCGTCTGAGCTCTTGATGGCGATGGACTTTATGGTCTCTGGAACGACTTCGACAATGAATAGATCGATGTCCCGTTCGCCCACAGTTGTGACACTTTCCTGGGAAATAGAAACTTCTTTCTTGCTTGGGAGATGGGGCTCGACGCTTCGCTCCAGTATGAGGACCGGAAGGAAATAGCGCCGGTCGCTTACCAAGTCTCCCTTGCAACATAGCACACATACTTTTTGCATCCTTTGGGTGTTCTGTTTGAAACCTTCTCCTAACGAAACTTTCTCGCGTCGAACCAAAGTAACAAGCCACAAGAACAGCAAAAGCTTCATCACTTTCTTTTGACTTCAGGAGTGCCAATATGGTTCGCATTGAATGCAGCATTTCATCCACGAGAGCTGCCTTCGGGAGCATTTGTTCTGCCGTTCACAGCTTCAGAAAATTTTTCAAGTGGGTCCAATGGCTTGGCAAACACGGCTAAAAATTCGGCCTTTAAAGTAGACCAGTCTTTTTCGACAGGTTTAGCACAAATTAACCAATTAGCTGCCTCGCCTTTTAAAGCTTTTGATAATAGCATTATCAATTCCATGGTGTCGGGTTTATGTTTGGCAACCCATAGATCCACGATGGCAGACCACCCTTCTGGATCCGCAAATTGTGACGACGGATCAAATGGCGGCAACGAAAAATTTGAAACGGTGACTGCTGTTGCACTTCTAGAAGCCGCTAACTGTTGTTCTAGTTTCCGTATCCGCTTCATAGCGTCATCACTAATTTTTGGCGCACTTTTTGGTAATTTTTCACTAACGTCTAAAGGACCTTCTGGCTGTTCATATCCCACTTCTGATGTCGGAGAGGGTGAAGATACAGGGGTGGTTTCAGGGTGAAACTCCATGATTTGATTAACAAGTTTATTATAACGGTCACAATGTCAAACAGCGAAGTAACAAAACAAATCTGCTACAAGAACCAAACGGTCCGCCACCGCCAGCCCTTAAAATTACTTTTACGTTCTAACACAAATTCTTCGAAAATACACTCAGTACTCAAGCTTACAAGCTCTCAATAATAATAACCATATCGGTCTCAATAACTAACGTGATCTGTGTCGCAAAATGTGCGGGCTTTTGGTTTTGTTCCGTTCGCCAGGGCGGACCCAAGCGCGTTCCTGTCAGCAGTTAAGCATGACCATATATGGTAATGTTATCAAAAGTAACGGTGACGTTTAACAACAATCTAAGTAGAACGCTGATATTGCTGATGGTGCAAATACTTGCAGACGAGTTGTTTTGGTTCCCAGCGACTGGGTGGCGCCGACATATAAAAATTACAGCTCTATAGCGTTACTTTATGGAACAAAAAGGCTTTTGTTACTTATTTACTCTATGATGATTTTATAACAACTGTATTATTATTCTCTACAACTGCTTTAAAGAGCTTTTTCTCTTAAGTTCGATAGCAGCTTTCATATTTGTAATTTGTTTTCGGCAGAATTGTAACTTAACAACGCCTCATACAATAGTTCTATAATTAAACTATAAGCGACATTACGGAATAATTTTATAAGAGTGTCACAGGAGATGGTATAATTCTATAAAGCAGTATTTTGCATCGGTTTTACAGTAATTTGATTCTATAAGCACCGTTGCTGTAAAATTGTGTTATTGTACACACTTATAGGGCTACATTAGCAGTTATCTTATAAGTGCTCTATAAATTATGCTCTAAGAACGTTCTTGCAACAAATTTAAAAACAATTCAGTTTCTGAAGGCAAAATAGTCTCATGTGCCACATTAATGCAACAATTTAGTATTCTAAATACAACTACAAAATATTAACAGAATATAAAACTCCTATTACTCTAAATTTATAGAACTACTTTGTTAGCTGGGATGTTTTTTCGAGAAAATTTAGCTATATAATTATTTATTTTAAATATTTATTGAATTCAACTTTGCCTATGGAAATTTATATTTCGTAGATTTTTGGTGCCAAAGAACATACATGATTTATTAATTGGAATTGTACGACAATTGATTTAAATTAAGTAAAAAACTGCTAGTTATAATAAAAATATGTACTGCTAGTATAACTGTTAAATAAGATGCAACTGCAACTCATCGTGAAGTTAGGTTTCCGTTTTATTAGTAAATACCATATTTTGACAATAAAAATATAGTTTTTAATTGTTTTTTTTTTTAATTACAGTTGCAATTTGAAAAGGGCAATCATGTCTAAATGGCCAAATGAACAGTTGCCTTCTACGTATCCATGCCTTTTCTAACCCAAATTTATTGTATGTTTGTATTCTAATAAAAAAATCTTTACCAAATTTTCACCTATTTGCACTCGTTAGAAAGTTATGTCCAAAAGAAGATATATGAAAAATAAATAATTGCATTGATAGATATGTAATTGATTAAATAATATTAACAGTGTACCAAAATAAATGATAAATACCCTTAAGAATGATTACAGATAATTTTCAGTATGTCTTCCATTGTTACGCAAACAACAGTTAAACCTTTTAAAAAGATCACGTTTTGTAGCTTTTTATATTACATCTCCGGTCAATGTATCACACACTGATCTTATATTTTGTTTCAACTGGTCGATATTATCTAATCTTTGCTTATAGACCACGGTCTTAAACGCCCCCTCCCCCCACAGAAAATAATCAAGAGGGGTTAAGTCCGCCGATCTGGGTGGCTACTGTATTGGACCATTAGGTTCTATCCAACGATTTGAAAAGTGCTGGTACAAATAATTTCTTACAATTAGAGAAATATGACTAGGTGCACCATCTAATTAGAACAACCATAAATGTTTTCTAATTTGTAATGGAATATTCTCCAATAAACCTGCAAGTTCTCTATCTGAGAACTGTAGAAACCTTTCACCTGTGAGAGTTTGTTCAAAACAATAAAGACCTACTAAATGCCGTCCAACACACACACACATTTATTCCAAATTGCCCTGTATTTTGGATTCATTTAATTTATGCGGATTTTCATCAGCCCAGTAATGAGTATTTCGATGATTTGGCATACCATTACTTAAGAATTACGTTGTTTTCATCCTCAGCAGTTATCATCATTTGAGTGTAAAAGTTAACATTGGATGACAGTCATCATTAGTAAGCATGTGCACATTTTGCATTTTGTAATCATGAAAGCGAACACTTTTAACACTCTCTGAATCGTCGATTTAGAAATGCATACACACACACAACGCATAATTTTACAAATTCCGAATATGTGGAAATGGTAGTGTTATACGGAGAATGTTTACGAAATGCGACTGAATTTTATTAATAAAGTGCTATGGATGGATAAATGCAGTTTTACTTGAAATGTGGGCTGTAAACAGGTTAGTATCATACTACTTCAAACTACTTACGAGTAATACTAAAAATTCATATTTATTTGTAAAACGTAGTGAAAACGTAATATCAAAATTATTAAACTGTAATAACCTAACATTCAAAAACATTTATTTATTATCTACATTTGTTTTTATTAACAAATAAATCAATATTTAAGGAAAATTCATTCATGTATCTAGATTTAAAAAAAATAGTTTTACTCCTTGTCGTAAGATTCACTCTCGATAACTTTTTTGAGCATCAGACCAGAGGCGTGCCATTTCGGTCTTGGACAGTTTTCTGTCGACAACACGATGGTTTTTTATTAAGTACTTAGTATTCAAACACTAAACACTTTTCATATTCTCAATAATATACACATTGGGTATAGGTATTTTATGTACTGTACGTAAATGGTGTATTACTCAGTTTATTATTAGACACGTTGGAGTTTTGTAGCAGTCATAACAGCTACAATTGCTTAGAGAAAATCGGCACGCGAGTGTACGGGTATCGTTTGATTGGGCCGTATTTTCTACGGGAAAACCTGAGTGGACCGCGTTACTTGCAATTTTTAATAGAATTATTTGATTATTATTATTTGATTTTATTTGATATTAACATTTTAAATTATTATTGGCTGAAGTTGAAATGAGCAAGAAAAATATGAAATTCTAAAAAAGTCAGTACAACACTTTATTTGTAATGTCTAAAAACTAAATATGTAGGTACTCTATAGAAAAATATTACAACTTGGCAACATTGCATCAGGTCGATATCGAGTTGAACTGTGAGCTGTAACCGACCAATGCTGTGATCGGTCAGTGACAGTCTGAAAAGGGGGTTTAAATAATGATTTGAAAATATTTTTTTTCGGCGTAAATATGCATTTAGATTTTTTTAAATCACGTATTCGCATTATACTCATTATTCCCTATCTCCTCTTAAAATTAATGGCATTATGACTGACTCAGCCTGTATACAGCGTGGTGATAAAGTCCCGCATAATATTCATAACTTTGTTATTTATCATTATTTTTCAAAATCCCGAAACAGCTCAATTTTATTTGTAAAAAACAACCGATATCGATTTTTAAAAATGGAATCAACAGCTACAAGTAAGTAGAAACTGATTATGTAGCACAAAATTGAACGGAAGATTACAACGGAAAATTTTAAACACGTAGAGAAAAGTTTATAAGTTCTCTAGAGTTCTATGACTTGACCGATCGGATTCGTAATCAGCGACCTCGAGACCCCCCGACCCCGACTTTCAGTCAAATTTATAACGTTTTCGAAGTTTGGCCCCACTGTGCGTCGTGTTGAAACCATAGGTTTCTCCTTAGCTACAAAGGCACATTCTCCAGAAGTGCAGGAAGTTCTTGTTGTAGGAAATTTGGGTAACACACACAGTTCAATGTATGTTCATAAAAATAAGGCCCAATTAAATGCCTACCCATGATGCCGACCATACATTTACGGTTGATTTTTCCAAATTCAATTGCCGGCTAGCCTGATGTATAGAATTTCGTAGATTTTGTTCGAAATACTGTAACAGTCTAGCTGTATTAACATTGTTTCTTACCCTGCGGTCAATTATTCGATTCTTGCAGACAGAAAATGCATCTTCATGTTGTAGCAAGATCGCCTCCAATCTTGTAAAGGTTCTATGATCAAGAATGATGCGCTCCGGATACCTTTTTCGGTATAACTGTACAGCTCTTCATGAATTTTTTTGTGACTTGCCGCAACATATCACATATCAGCTTTTTCTAAATGAGAAAATATTTTGTAAGCACAAAAGTTATACGTTTGACGTTCTTATTAGTACGCGGTGTAGAACTAACTACATCTATCGGCCGTTTGCTACTCCATGCCGGACTGAAAATGTCACAGGCACGAAGCGTTCTACATGCAGTAGACACCATTGAAAGCTGTCGACCTTTATCGCGTTCGGCGAGAAACGATATTTTGCAAACACGGAATTCCAGGAAACAACTACTCTGCGGGCTAATGCCCCGACCAACATTGAATTACACCTGGAAAACCGATAGCAACAGCTAGAGCTAGAGTTCTTATTACTAATGACAAGTATTTTATAACATTTATGCACTTTAAACAAAAACATTCAATTATTTTCCAACGACTACTTGTTCCTTTCACCGCTAATGTGATTTTTAGGTGGTATTTCTTTTGAGACTCTTTAGGACAATATTGCTTACTTATAACTTTTAAACGGGAAGTAATACAGAAACATGTTTGTAATAAAAGTTTATGAGAAAAAAGAGCTTTTTACAGGAAATAAATTTGCGTATGTTTCTGGAAAAAATATAATTGTGTAGTTAGTCGTTTATTCTGTCAAATTCCAAAGATAATACTTTCGATTGAAAATGGAGCTCTCATCCCAATTAACACCACGTGTTTCAAATTTTATTTAAATTTGCATTCGCACAGTAGGCCCATACTGTCGTTGTTGAAACACCATGTACTTTGTGGGCTCCAACCAGCATTTAATTAGATCTGAAAGACACACTACAACAAAAATCCAAAGTCATTCGTCACCGTCACCAGACATATACCAATTTCGAACTTGTCAACTCTCATCAGTAAGTCATAAGTGGAGGTAACCGGCAACAAACCCTAGTTGTGTCTGGCCAACCTGACAGAAGGAAACCGAGACACCATGTACTTTGTGGGCTCCAACCTCCAACCAGCATTGAATTAGATCTGAAAGACATACTACAACAAAAAGCCAGTCATTCGTCACCGTTACCAGACATATACCAATTTCGAACTTGTTAACTCTCATCAGTAAGTTATATGTGGAGGTAACCGGCAACAAACCCTAGTTGTTTGTGTCTGCCAAACCTGACAGAAGGAAACCTGAGTAGGTACACGTGATATAACACGTAGTAGAGATGAGTCGAATCCGTATGATTCGTTTAAATTATTCGAATCAAGACACTGATTCGTATGATACGAATCCTCTATACTAAAATGATTCGTACCAGTCGTACCACATAACTGCACTTCCGATAGAAAACCGACACCAAATTTTATCTGAACGGAACCGTACCATGCATGTACCATGTATATGAACCGTACATGACGCGACTGTTGATTCACATTCACATAACAAATAATTATACAGTTCACAGTTCGGTTCGAAATACGAGCACGGACCGGGCTATTTGTTAGTACTTGCCGTATGACACGGTAGAAAATTATATATAAACTTTTGCACAGAATTATATAAGCATTTTTTTATAATTTAGTACTAATAATAATTATTATTATAACCAATAACCAAAAAATTAAGCAAACATAGGAAAGATGCACTGGATGTTATATTATTGTTCACATAAAAATGTATTTTGAATTTTATATAAATAGAACATGTTTTAATTTTCAGTTTTATATATATAGAAAACTGTACATTTTGCTTGTATGATACGGGACGAACTTTAATTATAATATCAAATAAAAAGCTATGTGAAATATTACACCGTGTCATACGGCCTTTACTTTACATTCAGTTATATTTTATCTAGGATTCAATTTGTGTTATGATGATACGAATCTTTGGTACGAATCTTATGGTACGAATCATTTTGTAAAATTATTCGAACGATACGGATCTTGAAAAAGATTCGAATCGCCCATCTCTAACACGTAGCTACATCTAGTTCTACTAATTCACTATTAAATGGACATGTTAATAGAAATGGTAGTAATGAACGGCCTGTTATGACTGTTATATGTGGATCGGTCAGTGGTCGCGCGGTTTAAGGCGTCAGTACTTGAATCGAGATGACTGGATCCCTGTGGGTTCGACCCCCGCAGCCGGTATAAGCTATATTCGTGGAGGGATTGGCACCCTCTCTGCGGGTATGGTAGGGTGGAAGAATGTTGGCTTGGGTCAATGTGAGAGATTGATACCGGTTGACGTTTGACTACCCCCCTAATTAATGAGGTTTTCCAGGTTTCCCTCATTCCTGCACTGAATGGTGGTTAAGGCCTACCAACATAAGTCGTTCCTGGGCGCAAATGTGGCCTGCTTAATAATAATATGCCCCCTCTTCCGCACAAGTTTTCGTCTTCTGGGCTAATCCTCGTGATTAGAATGAGGGGTAGAGATATTATTATTATTATTATCAATGATTCTTGACCTAAAAGTTTCCTGTCCAATTTTTAAGAAATCGTAGGGCATTGACGAATTTTCATATTATCGTTAGTGATACACTATTAGGTACACATTTCTCTAGAGCAATTATCTGTAGGCATTGAGTCATAACATTATATGTATATTCTATAGATAAACCATAAAACTTTCGAACAAATCAGTTTTAGGCGCATGCGATCGAACGGCTAGCTATTAACCACGGCTCTTATCTGCAGCCGGAGTGTAATTTCTTGTAGTAAAAGTCCTAATGCCAGTCCGCAACACCCACAATCGCAGTGACCCACATTCCCACAAATGCAGTAGCGAAACGAAACTATGTAGCAATCGAGCTTGCATGTCGCGGCCGTTCGAGATGCAGCTGTAGCTCTAATTAATTCCGCCTGGTTGGAACATATTGTACCGGTCACATATGCAAATCTATGCTAATTGATCTTTTAATAAAATTAATGAGTACAGTTTTATTCTTAGACGGACATACGAGTATGTCCATCTTAAATTCTAAAGATCTTTGGCTTAAGCATAGTTTATTAATGAGAATGTGATCAGATTTCTTTACTTCAGGAGAAACTTAATATTTCATTTGCTGACCTTGCGTTAAGTGTAACAAAATTTGTTTGAACTTGTAAATTGTTTTCTAGTTAAAGGACCAGTTTGAAAAAATAGAAATGACGGTGCGCGGTGGAATTTTGTAGCAAATATTGACGATGCGGTAAAATATACAGATTATAATAAAAATGTATGTACAATGTAGGGAATATAAGACGCTTTAAAAATTTAAATATTGCATCATAACTAAACTTGAAATAATAATTCAAATAAAAATCTTATTGAAAATAGAGAAGACCTCTGTAATAAGATCAGACATCATCTCAAGAAAAATATCAGAAGAAGAATTACGGAAAGTTGTTATTAATATTAAGCCGCGTACAGATTAGGAGCAACACAACATGCAATGCAACATAGTTAATTTTTGACGGCCTCTTTTTAGGTGCAACACAACATGCAATGCAACAAAAATCAATTTGGATTCCACACAACGATGATGTTTATAATTAGCACCAGTAACCGAAAAAGTATGCAGACGATTATTATCAAATTTTTCTAAATTTGGAGAACTAAAAGCATGCATGAAGTATGAAGTTCTGAAAATAGTTGTAGATAATAAAGATAATCAAATTAATGTATATAACTGGTTATTATAAATTTGGTATTATCTTATTCGCCTATTCAACATGTTCACTTCGCCTTTTGTGAAAACATTAATTCATGTCTGGAACATCCATATCTGCTTTTATTTTTCCCAATTTAGAAAAATGTAGTTGGAATGAGGCCATAAATTTACTAAAAGACTTTTTATTTTACATCATCAACGTAAGTATATAATAGAATTTTTTTCTGGATTTTAAAGTATAACAGGAGAAAGACAGTTGATTGTAATACAGGGAGTCAGATTTTCAGAAAAAAATAGTCACTACAATCATGAAAACTTCTCACGGTCCATCGCTGTGAATCAGCCAATATCATTTACATTTTACAGTTCTTTCAAATTCTTTTCATTTGCCTTTTCCCGCCTGTATGAAGAAAATAAATTATAAATTTTATTTTTACAAGAATATGCAGGTTTTCTCATCTCGATGCAGATTTTTTCATTTCTACCCATGCATCTTGCTTTCATTTTTTTTTATATTTTACATCAGAGAGATTCCACAATAATGTGTCATTTTTGTAAATTTCTAATAAAAGTAAATTCCTCTCTTCAGTCCAGACGTCTTGAGAATTTGCCCTATATTTGCGATTACGTCCTAACTGCATTAAGAGTGGGCAATGGTACCTTATATATATGACAAATTTAATGATTTTTTTTTTTTGCACCGGAGATAAATAATGAAAATCTAACAAATTTCAGACTTGCACTACTATTCAAGGATTAATTCCTTTATTTTTTATTTACTTTATATCAACGAGTTATTTTTAAATCAAATAAATAATTTTGCACCTATGTAGTTTAAGAAAATTCGTATAGATGGCGCTGAGGACCAGTTTTAAACTATTTTATTTAATTACGTCTATTAGACAAACCATATACAAGAAACCAGTGAAATCGGACTTCAGCAATATATTGCAGATTCTAAATCATGATTTGTTTATTTTTTTATCCTATGAATCCAGAGATATCTCTAATAATCTTGTTAAACGGCTTAGCTCTCCCCACTATTCTGGATTGCAGGCTTGGAATCTAGTGGTATCAGAGCCGGCGGCGCTCATTTACGCTTACCTCGCGAATTTTACGAGAATTTTACAATTATATCATGTTTGTGGTAAAATTCGCAATTCGGTAATTCGGCAATAATAATTCGGCAATAATTCGGTATTTATGTACTATTTCTTTTTATTTATCTATACATATAATAATTAACTTAATATTGTATGTAATATAAACTAACCATAATGCTTCATAATGTATATTTTTCACAAGAATATATACTTATTAATACAAAAGAAAAATCAACACAAAAATAAATAACTAACTTCATCACTGTTTTTTTGCTTACAGAAATCAATTATTAGTTAATAAGGAATTGAATTGATTTTAAAAGTTTATAAATACACATTTTTATTTTTCTAGTATTTAGCTTTTCATAAAATGCACAAATGTGCGAGAATATTTTTAAGGTAGTTTCATTTTTTTTTAAGTACACTGATCCGGGTCGTTCATAGGGTGTTGGCCGCCCGCGTGCAGACTCCATCTTGCCGTCTTTCTGTATATTTTACTATAAAATCCTAAATCTTCAAATCAAACCAAAATATTTATTTATAAAAGTTTATTTGTTGTATAAACGAAATAATTTAAAAACATGAACTAGGTATTAAGTACCTAAATTGTATATCTTTTATTACATTTATATTGATTATCACAAACATAAATTTTAATATAAAATATAAATATTCTTACTCAATAATGGAAACAACTTAACTGATACATGTTTTACAAAAAGTTGAACAACATTAAACAAATGTTTTACAACAGAAAGCTTCAACGTACAAACTTACATGCGAATATAAAAAAATAACTAAAGAAATAATTTCTAAAAACTGAAAAAGGTGGGTAACACCGCCTAACTATGTTATCAAGAATTTGGAAGAGAATTTGTTCTACAAAGTTTTGGCTTTTACTAGAAAATAAATTGTGACAGATAATACACAAAAAAATATATATTATTTTTGAGTGAGGTATCTAGTTTAAGCCATTTATGCATGTTGATAATTAACATTAATTGCATCAGGAAAAGTATTGTATCAATATATTTTCATATGTCAAATTTAATTTTAATCGTTCGACGCTTTGTTGTTTTATAACCATTATTATTATTATTATTATTATTATTATATATTAAGAATATAGTGTGATTCACTGGTATATGCATTTCAGGGACGCCCTGTATTTTATGGGTAACAGTAGTAACACAACTATAGGTATATAATTTTCATTATATTTGTCAAATTAATTGATGTTAGTAACAAATAATATACAGGGTTACAACTGAGCTAATATTAAAATAATCATGAATTGGAACAATATGTTAAGCATTATTAATTTTAACAGTCCGCGCGACGCCACGGACTATTCCTATTCCCGATATACCTATTTTACCTAATACGCCGAGCTTAAGTCCGAGTTCGACTCTGTCGAGCGTGTGTCATTTTTTACTGCAGCCCGGATAATTTATTGCTTCTAAGGACATGCCTACCGGTGATGCCTACCCCCTTCCGCGACCGTAAATTTGACCAATGTGTCTACCATTGCCCACTCTTAACATTCACCAGCAACGAAAAGATGGAGGTCCAGAGCGTAAACGACGTATTGCAACAGTGTGGCGTATCATGGCAAAAATGACTAATTTGGCATATCTGTAGCGATTAAAAGAGTCGTTTGTTTTGAGTTGGACAAAAAAATAATTTATATAAACAATACATAGACATTACATAAACTTCTGTTACCGCTACTACAAATCGCACCTAGTACGTGGAATTAAAAAAAATCTTATTATAGTTTTTCTTAGTTCGACATGTTTATAACTAATTTATTATATATACAAAAAAACTATTACAAATCAAGGAAATTCAATTTTCAGATTGCTGATACATATTATACTGGTTTTATTTTCTTAACAATACATGCTAATTGACTATGACAAAAAAGGGTGGATAGTGTAAAGCACTGCGATTATTCAGTTATTGCGTGACATTTCCATTATAAATTCGCTGGTATAAACAGAATCACGTTCAGAATACTAAAAAATCTAAATATACAAGTACGTTTATAATGTATTACATTCTTTTTTTTTGTACACTACCTACAATATTTGATTATTTTTTCTAAGAAACGTTTTAAATATAATAGGCACCTAGTTACTTATATTTGAATGAAATTTCTTAAACCTATAAGATTAAGCTTCAAACAGTTTTTATTTGGTTAAAATATAGTACATAAAATCATTTTTTTTAACATTTTTCGATTTTCCTGCACATCCATCTTAATTTTTTGAACTCATAGTTCATATGAATTCTTTATAGATTGTAAATTTTTAATTTTACCCTTCGAAAAAGTTATATAAAAATGGTAACGTTGGTATCTCTTTATTTTAGATTTTTTGTAAACAAATTCTATAAAAGTTTAAAGTACCCATTGTAGACAAAGTATTTCGAAAGAAGTGCGAAGTTTTCATAAAAAAAATAGCTTGTGGTGGTATTAAAACTTAGTTCAGTTGCGGTTAACGGCGCGGGCACGGACGTGTCAACTGTAGACTGATTTAGGTTTTTTAAAAATGTCTTATTCTAATCAAATTTTTGCAGGTATGACGTATGAGTAGACGTATAGGTACCGTAGATACTGTGTAGGTAACGCAAATAATAATTAGTGGTAATGTGGTGATAATACAGTATTGTTAAAAGTAACTTATTGCTTTGTTTACAATATAGATTCGCTCGTGACAATTACGGTGACAGTGCTATTGGGATAGTACCAAATACATATATGGTTCTACTTGAGATATTTATAAAATTATGCCATCTGATTTCACATTTGACAACTTGTTTTAATTAGAAAAATAAGTAAAAGTCATGAATGATGGTATTTAACATTTATTTTTTTTTAATTAATTGATTGTTGTTTACTTTCACTGTTCAGTTCTCCTGAAATATTTTTAAAAAATCCCTATTTATTACTTTTGTTTATTATGTTTTAATAATAAACCAGGTAATTTTATGTAGTGAAGTCAGATAGCAACATTTTATAAATGCCTCAAATAACATGCTACAACATGTAAATGATAGGACCAAATACACAATTTATGTTATTTGGAATTGGAATGAAGCTCTGAATACAATAAGAGATAAAATGTAAGTTTGCTTTACCATTGATTTTCTAAGCGCCCTGTATATATTCTGGTAGCTTAATGCAAAATTTTAATTGATTCTTTACAACTTTACATTTTAACTATTTCGATTAACTTAAGCCTACCCGTATTCAACTTACATTAAAATGGTCACAAACAAACAATGTTGCAATGCTTACTTTCGTCGCGTTTCATCACTCTACATGACACCACATTTTTCTTTTCAATTTTTGACACGGTGAAATATTTTATTAGGTACTGGATGCTGTATTCGTACATAATGACATTATGCAATACTTCCATTACCTCGGTGAGATACAGTTTATGTGCGTAGTTTATTTTGCAACTTTATTCAACACTAATGTCTATTTAACACAATAACACCTAATAATATTACAAATGACAAATTAACTCTTCTAAATGGAAATCGTATACAGCTATGTACTACACGTGCGAACGGCAACTGATATCACAGGTCTACACTGTAGCGGCGACCGTTTTGTGGACCAGATTAAATTTTGAAATACCGTTTGTAGGCATATTTTTGTTTAGGACAAACGCCATTCTTTCTTCTGTACGTATTCGGAAAAATCATGCAATTTCTCCATTAAAATTTTCATAGATCTTTTCGTTTTTAAGATACAGGGCACAATTTGAAAAACTGCTTTTAAGAGATTTTTCTATCTCAGAGAATAGCTGAGATATCGGAATGAATACCGTTTGTAGGCATATTTTTGTTTAGGAGAAACGCCATTCTTTCTTCTGTACGTATTCGGAAAAATCATCCAATTCCTCCATTAGAATGTTTATAGATCTTCTCGTTTTTAAGATACAGGGCACAATTTGAAAAACTGCTTTCAAGAGATTTTTCTATCTCAGAGAATAGCTGAGATATCGGAATGATAAATATCGCTTCAAATAGAGTTTTTCTAAGTAGAATTCAATGATATACTTGCAATTTCATTACAAGGTGTCTCTTTGAATATATGACCCAAATACCAAATATACAATTTTTTAAATGGAACATTCTGTATATGACAGTTGTTTTTATACAATTCATTTGCAGTATGTTTTTTCCTTCATAATGTTATAACAGTTGCTACTTTATATTTTGCAAATTGTTAAAAAACGTTAAATTTATGAAACTGATGTTGCGGTTTTGATTTTTAAATAATTAAACAAATAAAGAAACAAATTGCATAAATATATAGAGAATGTTCCATTTTAAAAAATATGTGTTTGGATTATATTTTAAAAGAAACACCCTGTAAACTGAATTCTACGTAAAAAGTCCAATACAAGCAATTTTCAACATTCTGATATCTCAGCTATTCTCTGAGATGCGAAGAATTCCTTAAAGTAGTTTTTTAAATTTTGCCCTGAATCTTAAAAACAAAGAGGGCTATGAACATTCTGATGGCGGCATATTAAATTTCTCGAAAAAGTATCTCTGTGTTACAAAAACAATTACAACAAAATCCCTGTACATGGTGGACAAACTTCGAAGTTTTTATAGTTCTCGTTAGCTATAGAAGATAGAAAACATGATCCCCCATTCTCGACTCTTCTTTTAAGAGAAAATTAATGGTCAAAAACAATTTGACCTATCGTCTTTTTTAGTAATAAACAAAATTTCAAAATTTCCACTTTTCGATACATGCCTGTAACTTGGCTGTTTGCAGTTAGAAAATATTAATTAATACGTTCTTCAAACACATTTTTGAGTAGTTAAGTGGCGTGCCTAATTTTGTTGTAACATTATTAAGCTTTGAGTTATCACCTAAAGTCGTGTGTTTTTTTAATACAAACCATAGGAAGCCATGGGCCAGTTGAAATTGTTATTTTTTTTTCTCTTTCCATTAAGATTAATATGTGGGGTTAAATATAAATTCGTCATTTTACTGTGGAAATGGTTTATTCCAGAGTATCAATTTAATTTTTTAAATATTTTTGACAAGATATTTAGAAGAAATCATGATAGAATGTTACTTGTTACTTAACAAATAATAGTATTTTTAAAATGATATATTCGCAATAACAATCATTCTGAGAACGTATCGAAGACGTAATTAATAATAAATTATTGTCTCAATAAAATGGCAACTAATCATATTTAACCCTACGTATTTTATATTAATGGAAAGAGAAAAAAAATATCGATTCAACTGGCCCATTGCCACCTATGGTTTGTATTAAAAAAACACAACTTTAGGTTATAACTCAAAAATTAATAATGTTACAAAATGGGTCATTGACCATTAATTTTCTCTTAAAAAAAGTGGTCGAGAGTGGGGGGGGGGTTATTTTTTCTCTCTCCAATAGTTGACGAGATGGAGTATAAAAACTTCGAAATTTACCCACTTTGTGGTGTTGAGTTATAAGGAAAAAAAGTGCTAATTTATATTAAACTCACATTTCACTACACGTAACCTGTGACGAATATTTCAACACAACGTAATTTATGGTGATAGAGGTATGCCGTTATCTAGTCGAATTCGTATTATCGCTAAGTCCCACGAGTATGTAGAACAATAACATTAGGATACTTAAAATATTTGTATCCGGATTAGAGCAAAAATCCGCCTGGAATACCTGAAATAATAGATTAAACTTTTGTTTACATAAAGGCGCCCTTGTAAGTCTGCAGATTACTTACTACTGATATTTATCAAGAGTTTCTGTACGAATTATTGTACATATTCGTTTAAATTACTTTCTAATATTTTCTAAAAGGCACTGTTGGTTTTAAACTATTTACCGATTATAAAAATAAACCCAATAAATTATATTAAGATGTGTACAGTATGTTTATAGCTTTCGCTGACTACTAAACAAGGAAGTTTTAATAATATTTCCATTCTAATTGCAATACCTTGGCTACCAATTTATACTCGAAAAATTATTATATTAAAATTATTTATAGAAAATATTTAGCTGTAAATACTTGGTGTCTCATTTTAAAGGAAACATCTTAATATCTGAAACGATCTAATTTTTGTATATATTGTTGATTTCACCAAAGCTCATATGAGAATTTTGAATTACTATGACAAGAACAGCCGAATGTCTCCAACCCATAAATTTGTATTTGTTATATGTACTCGTACAATATTTTCTTATCAATTGTGTTACACTCTAAAACATTAATTATTTTTACACTCCAACACAAAAGAAAATAATCCTGTGATATTCTAGGTCCACACGGAATTGTTTATATTTTTACACACTTCTTTGTATGTATAGTAATGTTAACACAACCCACTGTGTTAATATAACAAATGTTATTTGTAACTTTTTCACATTGCAGTGTTATTTATATCATTAAAGTGTGGACTTTACATATTAATAACATGTTAATTTGATTCTAGAATATATAGTATTTACATAAATAAGGTGTTAAATTAACAATAACATAAAATACATTTTACTTTTTATGATTTTATTAAAAACATAATTTATTTCAAATAAACAGCAACCAAGTTTTCTAACAAAATTATAAGTTATAGCAGTAGTAGATATTCTCATACAAAACTTAAAAACATATACAGGGTGTCCCAGAAATCAACGTTAAGCCGGAAACGGGCAATAGGCCAAGTCGTGACAGTTATTAGAAAAATATTAAAAAAAATCTTTGTCATGTACTTTTCAAATTATAAGTATCAACAAATAAATTGGAAAAAATGACATCCTATGATGATATATCAAGTCCTGTGACTACAAATATTAATGTTTCGTCAATCTTTTTTCTGCAATGTAATCATGTCTGTAAATTACAGTTTAAAATTAAAACATAACTGCCTCAGTTTCAAATATGTTGGATTTTTGCCCAAAATTAAAGTCAAAATAATTACATCACCCGACTTTAACCGACTGTACTGTAAAAAAATGTACTACACTAGTTTGGCAAGTAATTTTAAAAGATGGCACATTTAGTCCAGATTCTAAAATGGTATGATACTTGCTAGATTACTTCTTTGTTTAGGAAAAAAATTTTAGCGGACCGGATTTCAGGCCAATTTTGTTTAATTATTTAAAATGCTGGTAATGCAGCCTGGGCATTTTTATGTTTTAATTTTAAACTGTAATTTACAGAAGGGTTATTCATGATTACATTACAGAAAAAATATTGACGAAACATTAATATTTGTAGTCACAGGACTTGATAGATCATCACAGGATGTCAGTTTTTCCAATTTATTTTTTGATACTTATAATTTGAAAAGTACATGACAAAGATTTTTTTTTTATATTTTTTTATAACTGTCACGACTTGGCCTATCGCCCGTTTCCGGCTTAACCTTGATTTCTGTATAAGATAGCATTTTAGTAAATCATAAACCAGAAAACAAGAACAAAGACGTACGAACATGTCATTCTAAAATTATAAGAAAAACAATAATACAGAAATAGTAATCCAAACCCTCAAAGTGGACTTACGTATACACCTAATACTTTTGAGTTATAGTACTGATTAACTTTAGCTTTATCACAACCAACAGCAAAATTTGTTATAGTTAGGTAGAGGTACCTAACTTCCCAAATCGCAACTCGGAGTTGATGGATATAGTTTTAATTTAAGGTAATGTGAAAATGCTTTAGCAGAAACGATGTCCACGTAAAGATGAGCCAAATGCAGCTACTTTTACCGCGGTGTGCAGTCAGTGCAAGTGTATTGCAACGTTAGGAATATTTAAAACCGAGTCGTGGAAGAGATGGAGGTCCGGACGTCCACGACGTATTGCAGCAGTGTGTCGTATCATACACGGCGCTCAATTATATCCGTACCAGGTACAGCGTGTTTATTAATACTAAGGGATTGGACGAGGAGGACCGATGCCATGGCCGCCACGATCTCCTGAATTTAAATCATTTGGAATTTATTTTTGTGGGATATTTAAAAAAGGTGTATCGTACTGAAGTGGACTCCTACTATTGATGATTTACGTAAACGTATCATAGCTGCTGCCAATAACTTACGAGTCAAAATGGGCAAGAAGCAGAAACATTTGTGTTAGTTTGTAGAAACTGGGTAAGATGGACCCAAAACTATACAATACAAACAAATTAATTTTATCAATAATTACTAACAATAGCGGCAAAATCAGTTGAATTTGCTGTATAAATTAGATGTAATACAATGTTATTTATTTCATTACTTGGGAATTTTATTCCGTCTTTTGCGCGGACTGCGATTACATGCTTTTCCGCCTTATCAGGTTTTACAGTGGACCAGTTTCCAGTGCCGTACAGAAGTGTATTTTAAATCATTTTCAAACTGTCATCTTTTATTGTTTTTAACAAAATTGTATTTGTAAGAGCCTCCAAATTGAAAAATATTTTTAGATAAGCTCTGAATCACTCCGTACGTATCTAACAAATTCTTATTGTTGTCAGTCGTATCATGAAAATGTCTATTTTCATACAATAATTCTCTTCATCAACCTATAGAAAATAATATGTTTTTACATATAATGCACTTCTACAATTATTATTATTATTATTCACGATTCACATGAAGGTACAAGAATGATTTTTGAATATTCTTTTTACATTTATTCTACATACTTGTTGTGTAAAATCTTTTTCTTTTTAAACATACTGCGATAGGATCAAATACTTTGAGTTGTTACCAGCTAAATATTTAAGTTTAATAATATTAAAAAATGGGTCAACAGCTTTTATTTGTATAACTACCCGTGTTATTCATACCATAGAGCAAGTTGACCCATGTTGATCTATTAATAAAATATTATATTGACGGCTACACTATAATAAAAATAAATTCATGTTGTGATAATATACTGTCATTTAATATTTTCATATTTTACGGGTTGATGTAACAAGTGAGTTATGGATTATGTTTCAAGCTTTTATTCATCAATTTATACGAGACAGATAAAATTAAAGTTTCTAATCAATTTTTATCGACTGTTGTTAAGATAACCTTGTAACTGATGCTGGGTAACACCTCCATATAATTAATTTTTTATTTAGTAATATAAATTATACAACACAGTGTTCCGATGTTTGTTTTATTAGATAAGCGATCAAATCATTGTGAATAGGATGTGTAATTAATCACAAACAGTACATCTTTTCAGTGATAAAATTGCAGGAGAAAGTACTTATACTAGTTATAATAGCATATAATTAAAATTTGGTTACTGTTTAACAGTTCGGCTAATACGCTAATAGAATTTAATGCTACAATCGGAAAACAATGATACTATTGTGTAAATATTACAACGTTTTGTAGCATTTTTTAACAGAAAATTAAGCCCAATCCTGTGGAGTTGTATGCATTTTGTGTGATAATTCTAGAATTAGTAGTACAATTTGTAGATTTTATTTAGGTAACTATTTTGTTAATAAATGCTTTGATGGATTCTACCCGTACATCAACTGTGTAAATGATTTCTTCACAGATTTTTATTAAAATAAATCGAATACAATCCGGTAAAAATTCTGGACAACTGTAGGTGAAATTTAGTGATGCAGATATGTGCTAAAGTGTAGAAACGAAACAAGTATATCTTTTTTGTTTAAAAGAAATTGGGGATTCCTATGTGTTATAAAGAAACAACGTCCTGTATATGGTATATTGAAAGTGAGTTTACGATATGATATGCCCCTCAAAAAAACTGAATTTCAAAGAAAAATCTCTAAAACTAAAACTTTGATTTATTGAGAAAAATCAATTTGAAAATTTTCGCTTGTACACCCTGTAGCTTTTTTAATATTGACATTCGGACTAAGACAATATGGTTCACATGACATATTTTAATATCTAGAAACTACTGTCAGTCTATGGCGCATTTATTAAGGACCACCCTGTATATTATGTAATATACGCTAACCTTTCCTATTCAACCGTTCAAAAGATAAACAAATCACCCCAGAACAATCGATAACATGCTCCTGGTCCGCTACAAATTTTCTGATGACGCGTACGAGTATTGAAGCTATATAGAAGTCCAGCAGTGTTGCCACTTCACCACCACAAGGGTACATGCTCGGTACTGCACTGATAGATTATTTTTCTAATGACAAACTTTTTGTTTGCAAATATGTATGCATTTTGTATATTCTTTGAGATACTTTTAAAAATTGTTGCATTTTTAATGCATTGCAGTAAATAGTTTTGGATAAAACATTAAAAACATACCTATACCATACATAATCTTTTCGTTATGTTCTTGAAAGCAGAATCAATATTGTTGATATTAGCAAATAATGAAAATCGCATTTGATTATGAATATGAATCAGAATCAAATCCATTACTCATGATTAGTAGGTACCGAATAACACAGATGCACACGGAAAATATAGATGCAAATGTCTATTATACATTTTTGCTCTGACTCTGTTCAGTAGAAGACAACCGCGGTCACTACTTCACTACCCAACTTGAATTGCATTTTTATTTAGGTAAATAGCAAATTTATTATTATTAATTATAAACTACACTGGCGACACAAACACATCTCTACCATGTGAAAATGACTGATGGATAAAGAAGAGAAGTCGGGCCGCGTGCATCTGTTCCAGATGCAGTTCGATGGCGAGTTCGCCTGCATAGGAAAATGGACCCGAACGATGTTCGACTTATTCCGAAGGTAATGTATTAAACGGAAATTTGAACTGCCAAGCCAACTTTTTAGCCGTGTACTTATTACAGCTTGACTACTGCGGTTGGCATTTATTATAAAATTCTCACGATTTTCTATTGAACTTGGTAATAAAAAATATATATATATATATTTTTGAAACTTTAGCCCCCCGTAACTACTGGTCGAGAAAAGACGGTATTCATCTAAAGTTTTCCTCTTAAAATTTCTTGTTCTATCTACTGTTTCAATTTGTTACAAACAAACCGGAACACTCTGTATATCAATTAGTATATTCTGTCTTCATGGTTAACATTATTTATGCCTTATCAAAACCCCAAAAAATTGTATTCCAATTGTTTCTTAGAACTCAAACATCGCTCGCATCCGCTATCCTGAGCATAACGAGATCCCAACAACTTCATTAAACCGTATTCACGCCTTAACCATATATTTTTTTCACAGTTACAGATATTTAAATAACGCCATAACTCATGTTTTTTTATTAACCCATTGTTAAATACCACATTATGAAGTATCTGATCATTATGCTGATAGAGCTGAATAAATCTGACCTTTTGACCATGCTTTTTTCCCCAACTGAAAACCTAATATAATAACAGTACGATTTATCTTCATTAGAGAAATCGTTTAAAAAATAACGGTACGGGTTGCTGGTACGACGAAGTGTGGGCGGGTAATTCCAGATTTATTTACAGAGTGACATTATAATAGATGAATACAGTCTTTTGGATATCATTATATTAATTAATAATAATTATTATTTGAGCTGAAATGTTAGGGAACATATGGATTCTCCATCGACAACTGGTTTTCAATTCTGTTCTTGATAACCATAAATTTTAAGTTTTTTGAATGGTCAAATATATAGAATTTTAATATTTCTGTAGTAAGAGATGCATATTTTAATAAATTTACTGAAAATTAACTATTAACGCTACTATATTTGCCATAAAGATAAATGAATTTATGAGATATATGAGTAATACATAAAAGTTATATATACAAATCAAGAAGTTTTGAGTGCCTGAGCTGCTCAAAAGTTAACAAAAAGTAGTTGAATTTCAATAAGAGTTTTAATTTCGACTTGATGTCACAATTCACTTACTGTTAAAAATTATAGTAAATTTATATGTTGTTCATAATTGATACCGCATTACTATAAAAAATACCAAATACATCTGTAACTACAGGAAACTAGGTAAATACAGCAGAATTACATGTTTTGTGACAAATGGCAAAATTTTAATTAAAAATACGCACCTAATGATGCTGTGAAACTACATTTCATGCTCATTAAAATACGGTTTTACTCCAACAAAAGATACTTATTCACAAGTGCACATGTATAACAAAATGTATTGTGAATTTACAAATAAGGTAAATGCAATAACGTTCTATAGAATTGTTTATGTTATTCTCAAGGAAACATAATAATTGTCATCGCCTTTTGTGTTGTTCTGTTCTATTTCAGTGTATGATATATAAATTATATTTTATACAGGGTGATTCAAGATTTTTCACAAAAAAATGTTTTTTTATTATAATAATATATAATATGATACATCTACCCCTCATTCTAATCACGAGGATTAGCCCAGAAGTCGAAGACTTGTGCAGGAGAGGGGGCGGCATATTATTATTAAGCAGGCCGCATTTGCGCCCAGGAACGACTTACGTTGGTAGGCCCTAACCACCATTCAGTGCAGGAATGAGGGAAACCTGGAAAACCTCATTAATTAGGGGGGTAGTCAAAATGTCAACCGGTGTCAATCTCTCACATTGACCCAAGCCAACATTCTTCCACCCTACCATACCCGCAGAGAGGGTGCCAATCTCTCCACGAATATAGCTTATATACGGTCTACCGGCTGCGGGGGTCGAACCCATAGCGATCCAGTCACCTCGATTCAAGTACTGACGCCTTAAACCGCGCGACCACCGACCGATCTTACAAATACAACTTTGTAAAGAAAACATCAAAAAGAGCAGTTCAAAAATGATTTAAAAATACACTTCTGCACGGCACTGAAAACTGGTCCAATGTAAAATCTTACCTTGTGCAAGGCAAAGCATGCAGTCGATGACCGACACGGCAGAAAATATAATACAATTTTGTAACATCTATTATATATCAGCAAATTCAACTACTTTTGCCGCTATTATTATTATTATTATTAGTTAATTTGTGGTTTTAATTAATAAAATAATTTTACATACCTGATTTTACAACAACTGTTCAAAATTTTTTCCACCGATGTTTTAAAATATAGTATTTTCATGTACTTTATTATTTTTCAACAAATATAGTACAACCATACTTTTATATACGTATATAGCTATATGTATATTATAGTATGGTTGGCAACTCAAGTGGCAATATACATAAAAAAAAACATTGCAAAATTTATACATTCACAAATAAATTGGATGCTACAAAGAAACAATTACCATTTTCTACCAATTTAATTCACATGACCTTTATTGATTCTCGCTTTGCAATTTAATAATTCTCATAAAGTTTGTTTACAATGCATAAATCAACGCCAGGTGCTTTAGTACGACTGATTCATTACTGTTATACCTCCTTGATAGATTATTCAATTTGAACCAATTTCTCTTAGTGATTTATGGTACTTTTCAAGCATTTCATTTTCATTCCTACTGCATTCCTGAAGTTGTTACGTATGAAGAAATGTGAACTTTCTTCTTTTGTTTTAAACCTCACTTTAAACTTTGTTCAGACTTTTACTGGAGACGATTTTCAGTTCTTCGCTATTTTATACAGAATCTGACCCAACACATTTTTCTCAACCACTTACTTGGAGCATTTATTATTGTTATAATATACAAAAAAAAAAAAAAACATCGAAGCTCAGTATTCGGTGGGCGAAGAGACACATTCCTTCTGTCACCAAATATCTTGGTGACTTGAATTCATTATCAATTATACTAAATATGCGCTGTATTTTAAGATTCTTTTATAGTTAAGTTTTATCTAAATCCTGAATATCTATTGTTATGCTACGTAACTCTTCTATACGTCAAGCTCCACATATGCCAAAAATCAGTGCCACCTAATTAAAAAATAATGGAGGTACATTTTATTTTACCTTTAAAGATGACAGTTTACCTTGATCATTTTTTACCTATTTTATCGGAGGCAATTTTTTTTTCTCTTTTTAAGAATGTTGAATATTTGCAAATGTCGATATTATGATGTAAAATTACTGTTACCTTTAACATGGAAAAATACGACCACAAAGTGGATGACTTACATTTCTCATATTTTTCCAAGAAATATGCAAGAAGCACATTTTCAGTGTAATGCTTCACGTTTTTAAAGGAACACTATTTTACAAAATCATCATACATTCAATTGATATGTTTTTTTTATATTCCCGGCAACAAGCTTCCTTTCATTTCCTTTTCTTTTCTTTCTTCGTAAAACTTCAACTTCAAACGCTCCTATAGTTGACTTCCAAAATTGTAGAGAGTTACTAATGTTTTTAAATCTACTCACAATTTATAGCAGTCAACACAAAGAAATATACATGCAGTCCATATATTTTTCCTACAAAATCGTGTGCCGCATATCTCTGAGAGCATACCCGATTACAGTTAGTATGCATGCTCTTGATTGGCTGCGATTTTTGGATCCAACTGTTTCATTTCCAGCTCTATCATGGGCGGAATATCGGATGATGACATGTGTGGGGTTGTTATATTAGAAATAACAAGACCACGGTTTGTAACACGTTAAATATATTAATAAAGATATAACAACTGGGAAAGAATGTTCCACCAATACAGAAGTCTGGACGGATGTTACGCGAAAGACGAGCGACCTGTAACTGCCGTGGTTCTCACTGGACCTCTCGAGGAAGGTCTCAGGGGCTGGTTAATCTCTGACCATCTCTTTATTTGATTATAATTGGGCTCAGGTCAGAGGATACTTTAACGGTTTTATTGGCATTGATTTGTTTATTGCTTTAATGCAAATGTCATTAAATTTTAATTGTAGGGATCACAAATGTAGGTCGGTGACCGGTGCCGGTGACCGCTACAACATGTATGAAGAGTTTAGAGCGCGACATCAAAATATGAGTGTTGTCCTACTCGACAATTTCACGTCACGTGCAATAAACACTTACTTTTTGTACTTGTTGCATAAATAACTATTTTTTCTATAATTTTTTTAATAGTGGAACCATTTTTTTCAAATTTGGCACACTTGTTACTTTTATAGAAATGCAGTTTCAGATAAAAACTAAAATTCAGCGTTCCAAAGGGTAGAAAGGGAACGTACTAGGTGACATAATGATCATTTTTCTTTGTCTTTAATTTTATTGAAATTTTGATGCTATTTCGTTAAAGACATACAGCCGGATTCATGAAACGGGCGTAGCGCTAGTCGGACTAACCAGTTTTACGCCCGTGTAAAGCGCGTTAGATGGCCTAACCAGCTTTGGGCTAATTCACGAAACATGCGTTGCTAGGTAGCGAACGTTGCTAGGTAGGCTGTTTATTTACGTCCATATTTGCGCCAAAAGTAGACCCAGTATTGTACCTGTCTAAAAATCGCGTAACTTCGGCCTCTAGTTCCTTGCGTTTCCCATTGTATATTCAGTATTTATATTCAAAAACAGTACTTTTCAGTGCTACGGATTAGTTAAACATATCATAAAGTAAGTATTATACATAGTAAAGAATAGGAGTATCGCTTTTATTTAAATTGGTGCAACAGAGGCGTACATTTTTCGCGTAACCTCCGCTAGTCTGACTAACGTTACGCCTTGTTGATGAATCCGTATGTGAAAATTTATCTAAAAACTTAATACTCTTGAGTGAAGTTGAAAAACCAACCGCTTGAGGAAATCGACACAATTTTTTGGACATACTGCTGAATATCATTTCATTTGGGATGTAAGCAAAATGTACTTTGAAAACAATCGAATGACATCTATCATAGTAATGGCTTTGACGGTAATTTCAATCCTTATATTTCGTTCATACAAGGTAAAAGCTCGGGTAAAAGTAGAAACGCAACCATTTATGAGAAAATAGCCATTATAAAACATCGTAAAACCTCGAAAATGCGATGCAAATGACATGCAATCATTAATAAACTAAATCTTATAATCGAGACATTTTCTTTACTAATAAATTATAATGCATTTAAAGAAGTAATTGATTTCTAATTTAATTCTTTAATTTATTCCTCAATAACTTACAGCAAAACTTGTTATTCAGCTGTAAAATTAAATTTTGCATACAAATTGAGTTCATAAAATATATTAATTGATCATTTTGACTTATATTTTATATAAAACGGTAAATTATTCCTTTATAGAAAACATTACGAAAGTTAAGTATACCACAATTTAACTTTTATCGTTTTCTGAATATGCTTATTTTGTTCAGGCTGCGGGAGTGGACATGTCATGGGAGATTTTATTTGAAAATGCCTTACTCAAATCAAGAATTAGCAGATGTTGTATTAATGTATGGGGAGTGTGAATATGATTTAAATATACAGATTTGGAAAGTGAGGATCTTGATGGTGAATTGTATTTTGCCGCTTGCGTGTATTTGTGTCATGCTACACGCATACTTCGACCACAGCGTGTTTGCATCAAGCAGTGTTGCCAGGTGGGAAAAAAATCAGTGCATGAGAATAATTTCAAAGAAGCAAGTAATTTTCAATTACTTTTGTAATGCCATTTTATTTCATTAAAAAGCATTATGTTCTGCTATTTTATCATAATATTACAATGTAAGTAGGTAGTTACAGGTACTTACTTAAAAGTTATTAACCACGTAACCTTTCTAATTTATTTTATTGTTAGGCCGGGCGAACGTTGAGGCGCAGTTGACGTGACGCAGGGTGACTCACGGGTCGTAAAATCTGTTGTTTCCAGAAAATTTAGGTACCCTTACGGAATAGAGTTAAGAATCACTGCAATACAGCGTGAATACAGCACACACACCTCATATCCGTAGACTGTCATACCCGTTTATGTATTCATTGCTAATTATTAAGAGAGCAGTCTACAATAAAGGATATTTCAAGTACCCAAATATTGTAGATACCTACCTCTATCTATTCAATTTTGCCCTCGATTTTTCCTTTATTTCTCGTTAGGTCTTTGTTTTGGTAGATTTCAAAGAGTAATTTTAATAATTTTATTATTTCTTTTTGTGTCTATTAAAAAGCATGAGATTTTGTAATCAAAATATGAAAGCATGAGATTTCCTCGGAATGAATGAGATCTGACAACACTGGCATCAGTTGATCTGTCAGTTAGATTTGCAATGAAGATACGGAACCGATTACCGTTGTAGTGGGGATGCTAGACCAATGCACGTCGCCTCCTCTTAAAGTTCGTACCTTCCTGGAATGAAGCGGCAATTTCTACTTTCTCTGTAAAGATCCGCAATTTCCGAATCTGTATATGACTTGTTGTTTGCATGCCAACCGTTAGATATGCATTTCAGGGACACCCAAATGAGACATGTTAGAAATTTGAAGAAAGAAATGTATTTATTGGCTACGTTAATAATAATAATATCTCTACCCCTCAATCTAATCACGAGGATTAGCCCAGAAGTCGGAAGCTTGTGCGAGAGAGTGGGCGGCATATTATTATTATGCAGGCTGCATTTGCGTCCAGGAATGACTTATGTTGGTAAGCCCTAACCACCATTTAATGCAGGAATGAGGGAATCCTGGAAAATATCAATAATTAGAGGGGTGGTCAAATGACAACCGGTATCAATCTCTCACATTGACCCAAGCCAACATTCTTGCACTCTACCATACCCACAAAGAGGGTGTTAATCCCCTCCACAAACTTGGCTGGTCTGCGGTCTACCTCCGCAGGATTCGAACCTGTGGTGGTGTTCATAATATATTACTGCACTGACTAGAAACAATGACTGCGCATAGGTAATTTTTTAATTAAATTTCGTGGTGTATAACGCTATTATTTCCAAAGGAACTTTATTGTAAAATATCAAGACCAGAGAATGATTTTTTGATCTCTGTAGTCGAAATCTTTGAGTTCTGAATAGATTGGCAGATCTCGGTGGATAATTGTGGAAACTGGAATTCGTATTAAACTTTAAATAATTACTATGTATTTCGATTAAAGAATAAAATATATATGCACATACATATAGAAAGGACAATGGCATGATTTCAATTGTTTTAAAAAGTCGATTGCAATGTTCCCTGGGTCCAACTCATGCAATTTACGAACAATCTTTTTTGAAGTTTAAAAACTGTAAATAGTGATGACACGTTCCTCCATAGAATCACTCCGTAAATTAAACATAAATGTAGGTCACCATAATATGCATTGCCGCACGAGATAAATATGCTTAGAAATCTTTCTACAGATATTACCAATATAACTCCATCTGAGAGAACCATAAAGAGTAAATCCTAAGATATTAGCTTGGTTTTCATTTTGATAAACATCACTGGAGAAAATAACACTTTCGAGTTGTTCCTTTGTTATGTTATATGAAAAACTGGGAAATCTGCATCTGCCATTTTTGAACGTACAGTATAAAGTACAATTGTCTTATTAAGTGTACTTAGAATGTACTGTAGAATACAAAATAAAAAAAGCTTAAGTATAGGGGAGGAGGGGGTTAGTTGTCTCAAATACTAGTTGTCACAAGTGTCGAAACTCCATCTTGCAATATAATGATGAAGTAAATAATTCGACCGGTAAATCTGCATGGTAGAAGGGCACACCTCAGAAAATATTGTTATAATACGGCCATTATTGTGCATGCAAGGCATCTTTATATAATATTGATACCGACAAGACAATTTTTAGAAAATTCATAATCATCATTTATCTCCTCTTAACTGAGATATCCAAACATGATAGTAGTATGATCTTGTAGGGAGCATTGTGCCCTACTGAACTACAAGTATATTTTTAGTTTTTCTTTTGTCATGTTTTATTACCTAACTCAAATAAATCATCAACGCCGGGAGCCTAGTTGTCACAGTAGACACCGGTAAGTTGTCACCTGTGACCACAGACCATCCTGTGACAACTACGAATAAAACCAGAATGCACAGAAAACAGTCGTACAAGAAAGGCACGGGGAGGAAGAAGACAGCTCTGATGAAGAAGAAACCGAATCGTATCACCAGCTATATGTATTTATTATTTTTAATTTTTACTGTTTCACAAATGTGAAACTAGTCATTTTCTCGAGATAAGTTGTCACATAGGTATGCACTGCCTATAAAAAAAATGAAACATTTTTGTGTAATATTTAGTTACCTTCTATATACAACATGTTACTTTATTTAAAAACATATATATTGAGGTATGAATATCAATAATTATGAAAATATTCCACTTAAATTCAAATTTGTGACAACTAACTCCAACTATTATGACAACTTGTCTCTTTTTGGGGTAAGTTGTTACATATAATATGATCGCTTATAAAAAATGGAATAACATTTTTGTTTAATGTGTGGTCCCTCTATATAGCGTTAACCTTAAATAAGTACGAATTAACTGCAGGTATAGTTTATCATATAGATGAGTCTAGTGAGTCATTTTTAAAAATTTCGAGCGTTTACGGAGATATTTTTTTTTAAATACCCACATTTTGAGGACCGCTGATCAGATAGACCACTGACGTAACCTAATAAAATAAACCATATGATTTACTGAAGGCGAGCTTCGAAGCTTAATCGAATACATTAGTGACACACTGGCAGCGCTGTGGAATTCACATCCACCATGACTTAAAAATATTACTATCGGAGTCGGATCAGCGGTTCTCAACAAGTTTTCGATTAAAAAATCACGAGATTTATTTAAAATTTGACCTTTTCATTCCTGTTTTTTTTTTTGTAAAAAAACTATTAATTATGTGTTCTGCACAATGAACTGCACTGCTGGTTAACTGTAACTGGCAAACAACCCTCTAAGCAAAGCTTTTTGGGTGACATTTTTTGACAATTACAACTTCCAAAATAGAAAAGTATGCAAAGTATGTATACAATTTGCATTTCTATAAAATCTGGTTTTTGTCAATATTAGCAAATGTTCACGAGTTATGTGAGGTTCCCTGCCGATAATGTATATACCACATGGCATTCCTGTATTAAATGCTTCTCTAACTTTTTGGTAGATATTGAGACAGTAAAATAACAATTTTTCCTAATTCGTAAGGTATTAACGTAATTTATAGGACAGGATAACTGTCGGACCACCTCGAAGTTAATACAATAATTCACGGACTCCAAAAGAATTTCATAAAAATATTGTTTATTATTCTTAATACCTCTCTACATGATATGTCGAAACTGCTGAAAATAGATTTTATAAGCAATTTAATATGTAAAATTATGTGATTACTGCTAGCCGCCTACAACTTTTAATTATAAATTAAGAATTTATTGACACAAATTATTTTGAGCGCTATAAAATATTTTATTGCCATATTCTTTAATTCAATAATGTAATTATAGATTCTAAGAACAACTACTTAGTATTTATCTGAAAGTGCTTATAACAGTGTAACCCCCACACATTTAGTCGACATCAAAATTTAATTACAGATTATGAAAAAAAATAAATACTATAAACATAAATTATTTGCACTTTACGGATTAAAAAAATTATTCCTAATTTGAAGATGTCAACTGACTTTAATCCTCAAAGGATTAAACTTACGACTACTTTTAATGACTGGTTAAAAGTTCAGAAACTATAACAAAGTTTTAAGCTACGATCTAGCTAGAACACATTTTCCATGAATAATGCGTGATACAAAACTACACTGAGTTTATTTAAAGTCGCAGAGAAAAATTTAATAATAGTTTCTGTAAAACTTGCATATTCGTCTGATTTGGTTCGGGTTGTTTTTAAAGATAAAGAATTTAAAAATCTATTTTGGCTCAAAATATGAATTTTCATTGTCTATAATCAAGACCAACTTTGTTTTTTTTTTTCGATGTCTAAATTGACAAAAACTGTTTAGCGATTTTTTATCTAAAATCTCACCAAACTATTGGATTCAGCACCCCCTAAAATGGGAAGACTTTGACCGCTGAAAGGAAGAAGAAGGAGAAAAGTACTACCCAGTATAAACATTTTACTAAAGATTTAAGAAATGATATGCCATATAGTCCAAATAAATGTTTCAAATTTTAACGCGATTGGTAAAGGGGTAAATGAAGTTATTAATTAAATTAAGTTTTATTTCTGACAACTCTGAAAGCTTATAACTCAAAAACCAAAAATTTTGTAATTAGCTTCTATTTAGTAGATCGTATTTATTTATCGCCGTGAATATACAGCCAAATGTTGTATATGAAAGTTTCGGACACCCTGTATATACTAAAGTATGTCTTAATTTAACTTGAAGGTGATTAATTACTGCTTCAATTATTTATCTTCAAAAAAATATATACACTTTAATCGGTAATACCAAAAGAAACACCTTGGTATTGGTTATTTAAAACCATGTGTTAATTTTAAGAGTTCCTTGTGTTACTTTAGATGAATATTCATTTCTAACACTGAAATTAAAGTTTAAAAAATGTCATATTTGATCAAATATCTTTGAAAGAGATTAACTTAAAATGATGAATCTTGAACAACTACTGGTATGTTTCTTGTAAATGTAAACATTTTTAAACTGATATACAGGGTGATTTAGTCATGTCATAATTTTATCCACGTTTTCGAGAGGACTAAGAACGACAGAGAATTGGAAAAAAATACTCGACCTTTTAAATTGAAGCAAACCAAATCAACAACCGGTAATTCGGCACTTCGTGTTGAGAACGATCCCAGTTCCGACATCACTTTGTCGAGCGGTGTGACGAACAACGTCAGACCTGCGTTGCCACATCACAGCTAAATGTCTGTGTTCTTTCATAGGCTATTATATTATTTGTTAATACGTATACAGGATGGCCCAACGAAAACGTAACAGAGCCCATAGCGGCTAGGAAAAATTTGTTTTGGAAAAACGCAAAAACACGTCGATTTTGTTTGCGAGGGGGACATCTCTTTGCATGAATTAGATGGTTCTAACTGAGCGGGGTAAACATGGCCTCCAAATATCTAAATAGGAAGGGTGGTGAAGTTGCATATCGTTGAAAAGATGTCTACACAGTCATGGGTCTCTTTTGAAAATCAACCCATTTTTTAAAAAGGTACAGGGTGCAGAACTTAACACATACAAAATTTCCTATTATCTCTACAAATTATTCTCTAATTAAAATTCGCTGTCGAGTTCGCAATTAATTTCACAATCATTAAGTTAAAGAAGCGTCTAAACATATCCAAATGGCTTGGAAATAATTGACCAGCAACTTCCATTCAATAATAAAGAATTTTACGTGAACTATTTTCATTACTTACTCCAACGTGTTGTTAGATTTTTTGCAGTTATTTCTTTCACAAATTCTACTAAACACGGTATAGATAAGAGACCATTTTTCAGTCAGCGATTTTGTCGTAAAGTGGTGTTAGTGGTTTTAGTTGCATTAAATACAAAATAATTAAAAATTACTTCGACGCAAGAGAGGGTGGAAATAATTAAATTGTTTTATAAAAATAACGAATGTGCTTTGATAGCAGCAGTACTGAACGACATGCCAATAAACCCGTCCATCGCAAAATTGTCTTGGAGTTAGTAAGAAAATTCTGGGAGACGGGATCTGTGGGCAATAAAAACCGAAACAATGAACGACCTGTACGTAATGAAGCTGTGAAGGTTGCAGTTCTGGGACGCGTTACTTTAGATCATAGGCTAAGTACACGGCAATTGGCTTTTGAAAGCGGTGTAAGTCGGGGTAGTGTACAACGAATTTTAAAACATTACAAGTTCCATCCTTACAAAATTCACCTTCTCCATGAACTTCACGAAGATGACTTTGACCGCCGGGTACAATTTTGCGAGGTCATGACTGAACGGGCGATGCATAATCCAAATTTTCTTTTCAACGTTTGTTTTTGCGATGAGTGCAGCTTTTTCCTAAATGGCACCGTCAACCGCCATAATTGTCATTACTGGGCAGACTCCAATCCAAGGATATTCCACCAACAGCATACTCAACATCCAGAAAAATTAAATGTTTGAGCTGATATCTTTGGTGATTCCCTTGTTGGTCCTTTTTTTATAAATGGTAATTTGACTGGTGATATGTATTGCTGCAAGAAGCCATTGATCCAGTCTTAACGGTAATTGTGGAAAACAGTAATGATTACCTCGAAGATGAACTGATGTTTCAGCAAGATGGGGCTCCCCCCCCCACTATGCCAACCATGTACTCGAATTCTTAAGCCATACATTTCCGAATAGTTGGATAGGTAGGAGAGGAATGACCTCCTAGATCCCCAGATTTAAGCCCATTGACCTACTTTTTGTGGGGACACTTAAAATCAAAATCTATCAACCCAACAGCTCTCTGGAAGATCCTACGTCAACGTATCATTAATGAATGTCGTCTAGTCACTCCTGAAATGCTCCAAAATGTAAGACAACGTTTTGAGCAAAATCTTTATAATTGCATGGACGCAGGGAACATTTACTGTAATAAAATTTCATTAATAAAATGTTGCTTTCAAAACCCGATATTTTTTAAAAAATAGCCTGATTTTCAAAAGTGACACATGACTGTGTAGAAAATTAAAAGAGCTTTTGAACGATATGCAACTTTACTACCCTCCCCATTTAAAAATTTGAAGGGGATGTTTACCCCGCTCGGGGGTAGCAGTTAGATTCATCTAATTCGTGCAAAAAGATATCCCCTCGCAAACAAATACGACGGGTTTTGTATTTTCCAAAAAAATTTCCTAGCCGCTACGGGCTTTGTTATGTTTTCGTTGGGCCAACCCTGTATGTATAACTGATTTTAACAATAGTAATTGTAGTATTACTATTATATTATTGTAGTTATTAGCCATGCATAATGTTTTGGTTAAGAACAAGTTTCCACTTCTGTTAAAAGAAAATACATAGAGTAGAGGTATTTACCTGTTTGAATTTGCATTCCAAAATTTATAATGAAAACAACACAACGCATCTTATCAAATACAAAAGTCAGACACTAAAGGACGCCCGAATATACAAAATATAACCTCAACGCAAACTCAGAAAGCCATTTCTTCGACAAGAACATTTTCAAGGTTATTGCAGAACGCAGATATTCCAAAGCAATGTCTGGAGCATGTCTGGAGTAAACATTATGCGAAAACTATTTATTAATTACTATTACGAAAAACGTACGGCAGTATTCTAACTTTTGGAGTGTACTCCTGGTTGCATACTTCAACTTCCTTCGTCTCCATCGAGATAAAGACGCACAAGTTATTGCAATACTTAATAAACAATTTTTCAAAACAATTTTTGATGAACTTTTCCTTAGATCGCTATTAGCGAGTGGAACAATTAAGAACTTATGGCAAAAGTTGAAAGTAGATTTGATTACAAATACGTTTGCAGTTTAAAACAAGTCACCAAATTTGTTATCATATCATTATTATGGCAATAGATACTACCAAAAATCCCAGACGGTCAACGAGTTCATTTCGAACCAGTATGAGTTGGTCAGTGACAGCTTGAAAAGGAGTTTAAATAATGATTTGAAAATATGTTTATTTTTAGCGCAAATATGCAATAAATTTTTTTGTAATCGTATAATAGTATTATATTCGTTTTCCCTATCTCCTCTTAAAACTAATGACATTATGATTGAATCACACTGTATACGTTAATAAGCCAGTAGGCACTAGGTCACTGAAGCTAAAACTTCAACGCCACTGAGTATTTTAAAAAAGAATCATAGGTATTTTTAAAACTGAATGCCATATAAATTTAATCATGAGAAATAGCTCAATTGCCAAAGAAGTTAAAAATTTTAAGAAATTTACTTATTTACATATAGAATGACAAGGTTTTTTTTCAAATGTTAAAAACTAACAAGTTAAACATTATTTTATCGAATAAATCGGAATATACACTATAAGATATTGGAAAATTTCTTAGGGTTCATACTAACAGTGCTCTGCAATATCTTCGTCATTGGTTGATATCTTTTTACACCAATTCCAAGAATTTTGCTTTTAATTAATTACATATACAGGGTGATTTAGAACTTACATAAGATAATTTGGGAACAAATGCGTCATGAAAAATGAAGTCGATATACTAAAAAAATTTATAAAATCCTTATAGTTTCTGAGTAAAACATTATTGAAGTTGTAGTATTTGTAGAAATCCGATTACTTTTTGTAAGCACTAATGTTTTTGTGACGCCAGTGTTTACATTAGTTTTCAAAGTGCCAAAAATGGTTTACGTGTATAGTAGCATCTCGAAGTTGATGGATATCGTTATAATTTGTTACTCTGTGAAATTGCTTTAGCAGAACGATTTCACGGTTAGTCCAGGGCATTTAGATAAAAATCGACCGGAATAGCGGAAATTTTTAGGCACAGCAGATATCGTGATGCGGTTTTCTGCGTTGCGTTCAGGAAAGTCCCAGTAAAAAAAGTCTATATCGTCTGGTTTAGCCATTTTTGTAAATGCCGTCTGGGTCGGAAAATGCATTACACCATTATAGGAACGACTGGAAACTCGGACAAATCGCCGTGCATCCCTGGGTAATTCTAATGCCAGAATCGAGTTCGGCAGCCCCGAAAACCCCCGAGTAACGATTTCCGAGCGATTTGTCCGAGTTTCCAGTCGTTCCTATAATGGTGTAATACATTTTTCATCCCAGATGGCATTTTTCAAAAAATGGCTAAACCAGACGATATAGACTGTTTTCCTGGGACCTTCCTGAACACAATGCAGAAAACCGCTTCTCGATATCTGCTGTGCCTAAAAATTTCCGCTATTTTTCCTAACTTCCCTGGACTGGGTAACTAGGTAAACATATGCCAAATGCAATTATTTTTATCGCGGTGTGCAGTGAGTGCAAGTGCAGTGCAACGCGACGTATATTTGAATCGTGGAAGAGATGGAGATCCAAGACTTCCACGGCCTATTGCAGCAGTGTGACGCATCATATTATACGAGGCTCAATTATATTAGTACCATGTACATTGTACAGCATGTCAAAGCATTAACACCACAGATTAACACCAAGAGATTGGACTAGGAGGACCGGTAACATGGCCGCCACGATCTCCTGGCTTTAAATCATTTGGACTTCTTTTTGTGGGGATATTTAAAAAACGAAGTGTATCGCACCGAAGTGACTAGATACCTTATCACGTATCATAGTTCACGCCAATAACTTACGAGTTAAAAACGGACAAGAAGCAGAAACATTTATGCTAGTTTGTACAAACTGGATAAGACGCGTCTAAAATGTTGTGACATCAGGTATGTCAAACTATTTTAATTAAACCCCCAAATTAAATCTATTAAGAGTGGGCAATGGTACCTGATATAAACGCCAAATTTAATGATTTTTTTGATGCACCGGAGATAAATAATGAAAATCTAACAAATTTCGGACTTGCACTATTATTCAAGGATTAATTCCTTTATTTTTTTATTTACTTTATATCAACGAGTTTTTTTTTAAATCAAATAAATAATTTTGCACCTATGTAGTTTAATCAAATTCGTATAGATGGCGCTGAGGACCAGTTTTAAACTATTTTATTTAATTACGTCTATTAGACAAACCATATACAAGAAACCAGTGAAATCGGACTTCAGCAATATATTGCAGATTCTAAATCATGAGTTGTTTAATTTTTTATCCTATGAATCCAGAGATATCTCTAATAATCTTGTTAAACGGCTTAGCTCTCCCCACTATTCTGGATTGCAGGCTTGGAATCTAGTGGTATCAGAGCCGGCGGCGCCCATTTACGCTTACCTCGCGAATTTTACGTGAATTTTACAATTATATCATGTTTGCGGTAAAATTCGCAATTCGGTAATTCGGCAATAATTCGGTATTTATGTACTATTTCTTTTTATTTGTCTATACATATAATAATTAACTTAATATTGTATGTAATATAAATTAACCATAATGCTTCATAATGTATATTTTTCACAAGAATATATACTTATTAATAGAAAAGAAACAGCCACACAAAATAAATAACTATCTTCATCACTGTTTTGTTGCTTACAGAAATCAATTATTATTGAATAAGGAAGTGAATTGATTTTAAAAGTTTATAAATACACATTTTTTATTTTTCTAGTATTTAGCTTTTCACAAAATGCACAAATGTGCGAGAATATTTTTTAAGGTAGAAATACTAGTTTCAATTTTTTAAAGTACACTGATCAGGGTCGTTCATAGGGTGTTGGCCGCCCGCGTGCAGACTCCATCTTGCCGTCTTTCTGTATATTTTACTATAAAATCCTAATTCTTCAAATAAAACCAAAATATTTATTTATATAAGTTTATTTGTTGTATAAACGAAATAAAAAAAAACACGAACTAGGTATTAAGTACCTAAATTGTATATGTCTTTATTACATAAATTTTAATATAAAATATAAATATTCTTACTCAATAATAGAAACAACTTAACTGATATATGTTTTACAAAAAGTTGAACAACATTAAACAAATGTTTTACAACAGAAAACTTCAACGTACAAACTTACATGCGAATATAAAAAAATAACTAAAGAAATAATTTCTAAAAACTGAAAATAGTGGGTAATACCGCCTAACTATGTTATCAAAAATTTGGAAGAGAATTTGTTCTACAAAGTTTTGGCTTTTACTAGAAAATAAATTGTGACAGATAATACACAAAAAATATATTATTTTTTTGAGTGAGGTATCTAGGTTAAGCCATTTATGCATGTTGATAATTAACATTAATTGCATCAGGAAAAGTAGTTTCGAAAATAACCCTTGACTGTTCCGTTTGGCGCAAGGGCTTATTAAATTAATCTTTATTATTTTTCAGAAGTGTGGCAAAAAAACCCAATAAAACTAAAGAAAAACTAAAATTATGCCACAAATAAATAGCTTCAGACAATATAATATATTTTCATATGTCAAATTTAATTTTAATCGTTCGACGCTTTGTTGTTTTATAACCATTATTATTATTATTATTATTATTATATATTAAGAATATAGTGTGATTCACTGGTATATGCATTTCAGGGACGCCCTGTATTTTATGAGTAACAGTAGTAACACAACTATAGGTATATAATTTTCATTATATTTGTCAAATTATTTGATGTTAGTAACAAATAATATATAGTGTTACAACTGAGCTAATATTAAAATGGTCATGAATTGGAACAATATGTTAAGCATTATTAATTTTAACAGTCCGCGCGACGTCACGGACTATTCCTATTCCCGATATACCTATTTTACCTAATACGCCGAGCTTAAGTCCGAGTTCGACTCTGTCGAGCGTGTGTCATTTTTTACTGCAGCCCAGATAATTTATTGCTTCTAAGGACATGCCTCCCGGTGATGGTTACCCCCTTCCGCGACCGTATGTTTGACCAATGTGTCTACCATTGCCCACTCTTAATTATAAATAACAATAGCGGCAAAAGCAGTTAAGCTTGCTGTATAAAATCGGTGTTATAAAATGTCAATTATTTCTTTCCTTCAGCAGGTTTTACAGTTGACCAGTTTCCAGTGCCGTGCAGAAGTGTATTTTTAAATAATTTTCGAACTGCCCTTTTTAAATTTTTTAGAAAATTGTATTTGTAAGTGTCCCCGTGTACACTCAGATTTTTTTAGATAAGTTCTGAATCACCCTGTATATGATTATTTCAACAATCAAACATTCTCAGATATAATAAAATGTTTCTTTATCTTGAGCATTCTCTGGATCTAAAATGATTTTTAATGAACCATTGCCTGAGGCTATGATATAAACTTATAAAACATTCTGTAAATTATTTGTATCTTTTAAATAATACTTATGAGTTAAAATAAGGGATTTACTTATTTTTTTTTTTTTTCAAAATAAAAACAATATAAACTTACCACCTCCAGTATACACTTTAAAGTCTCACTTATTAGTGACATATGACTTACCTGAAAAGAAAGAATAAGTATATTAGTAAGCAAGAAATCACAAAAATGAATAACAAACGTTTAGTTAATTTATTATACGTACAGTAAAATTCAAAAATATAAACGTATCTATTAGTTCAGCTCATAGGTTTTACTATAATTTTTGAACATTTTTTAGGAGAACAGTGAGTAGCTTATAGGCAATGAAATATGAAAACTGTTTATTAACTGCTTTGTTGTTTAAATAAAGCGCATTGCACAATACGTGCATATAAAGGCTCTGTAATAGGAACTCTTTGTTCTGTTTATTTCGATAGTTGTTTTTACCACATCAAAAAGGTTAACTGTTGCCGACATTACTAACTTATAATGGTAATTATAGGTTTACTGCTGGCCTAGTTTTAATTACTAACTGAATATGCAATCTAACGTTTTAAATAAATATCTACTAAATTCCGGGTTTCATTTGTATGCATTACGTTTTTGTAAATGCTTATTGCTAAAGAAGTGTTTATTGTGAACTTAGTACAACAAATCTGTAGCGATCAATCAGTGTATTTAATTTAAAATTTGTGTATGTTCTGATTACGTCTTTGTTATAACAAAAATAGGCGCGAACAAAATTTAATAATTCATAATTTCATATGCAGGGTGTTTTTAACTACAGGTCAAAAATTAAGGGGTAGAATACATAAAAATAAAGGTTTTTGTTATATAAATATGGTATCTTAGTCCAGCTTAAACGTGTCAAAAATTAAAAATATATCAGTTTTTAATTTTTACTTTCTACCATCGCTTGAGATAATTTAACCAAATGCGGTATGCATATTTAGTGTGACAGTAGATATGAAATATAACAAAATATTACCAGCTTTAGAAACTTACCAGTAGCGGAGGTGTGAATATTATCGATCATTATTTGTCAAAAAAAAAGTATTACCCTGTATATTACAAACAAAAAAGATCCTCATATGCACCATTGTATTATCTTAATTTTTTGTCTCTTTACACTTTTTTGTATTCTAAACCGATTAACAACAAAATTGATTTATTTGATCAGGTGCATTTTTTCGATATTCATTACATTACTTAAAATAATAACAAAATAATTAACAATGGAATTACGTTACTATGATTTATTATTGTTATGATGTTGGAAATGGCCACCTTCAGCCAAAATACATGCTTCAGATCTTGAAATTGCACCTCGAACACGTGCAACAATTCCATGAGTACCTCTTTTCATATCACAACCAGCTATAACTTGTTGACATAAGTAGTGCTCCTCAGATTCAATGTAAACCTTGAGAAACTAATGTCTTGAGATGTCCCCAAACAAAAAATCAATAGGGTTCAGATCAGGTAATCTGGGTGGTCAAGGGTGAATTGGTTTTTGAGTGCCTCGTCCAATTGCGTTATTACCGAATCTTTTAAAAATTCACGAGCAGTCAAACTAAAACGTGGTTAAACCTCGTCGTGCATAAACTCCATTCATTGTCTTAGCGCATAGGGTACATTGTCAAGTAGTTCAGGAGAAACGTTTTCAAGAAAATGTCTATAGGTTAAAGTTCTGGATAAAAAGTAAAACCCAACAAAAAAAATTCAATAATACCCACCTATACATTCAAAGAAAGCTAATGTTGAAATCGAGTTTCCATTATTTATGGCATTAGGTTTTCATCAGATCAAACGTGTTTATTGTATTACCTAAGTCCATTATATAAGCACCCCTGGATAAATTAGCTTCGTGGGTATACAATTTGCCAGCGGCAAAGTCAACATTTTGTTTAATTTTTTACAAAATCTATTAGTAAAATTATAGGCGAGCAGGATAGTCTTGCGACAGTAAGACTAGAACCCTTTGTATGTGATAAGGATATAACTGTTGATGCTTCAGATCGAACCAAAAATTTATAATTCACATTAAAATTTGCAACGATCTTCCTGTTAGAAATACATATTCGACCAACCAAGATGAAAATTTTACACCATTTTCTAATAAATTAGAATATATCGTACCTATATAATTTGTTCTGTTACCATGATAATTAAAAAAAAAACGGAAATTTCCATCTTCCTTCAAGTAAGCTGCATGTGATTTCACTGTCCACATTAAATTCGTTTTTATTCACCTTCTACAAACAAATAAAGCAAAGCTGAAACACAATTGAAAATTGTGAAAGTATAAATAACATAATTTATTTGTTACACTAAAAGCTAAAACAAATATTATTTCAAAAAAATGTGGAACGCTTCACGATTTTGCGTGTCATCCTTGCGCAGGGGCCATGCTAATCTTCTCTGTATCGTTCCAATTTTAGTATATGTACCGCCGAAGCGAGTACATCGATGAACATTGTAAGGACATACTTCTACTTAGCGCTTAGAACTTAGTCGTGGTGAGATATAACGCAGGGTGTGTTAGAATTCCCATAATTTTAACAGGTATAAACGTTAATGCGCTTGATTTTCCCTTTCTAATTATTATTCAATTATTACTAATTCCTGGTCACTGCTGGAATAAACCTATTATTTTCTTCTTGGAACTTTGTTCATTTATTTAGAAGAGAAACCTGTACCCACCTGTTTGTTTGTTGGTATTATGTTAGTTATTATCAACTGTTACAACAAAACTCAAATAGTTAAATAAGATTTATATAGTTTTGTTGCTAACGTAAGGGCGCTTGCAGATCGGGTCTAGCTCTTTAGGTTTTTGAGTTATTTTTTGAAAAAAAAGTAAATCTGGGGTTTTCGAATATCGTCTGTAAGTTTTTTATACTTAATTATACTTTCAAAAAACTTCCTTAACGACGTAGAAAAAAATAAATTAGGTTAAGCCGATTCATTTAGAAACTTTTTTCTCTCTTATATTTTTTTGATAAAATTAACTGTTTCAACGTTAAAAAATAAAATGTAAAGTATTGCACGTCGAGAAGAGGCAGTTTTACTACACCCATTATTAGGAAAAACTAGTTGGCTGCTGTCAATTTCCGGATGTTTCTATTGTTGCTTTGACAGATAGCAAATGGTTTGTACTATTTTAAAATTTTGAGGGTGGTTTACGGGATAATTTGCTTTTCGTTGTGTGATGTGTTTGATTGCAGAGTACGTTGGGATTCAATACAAGTTAGGTAATACAACAAAAATGGTTATTTTCACAAATGCAGAAATGACAGACATGCACTTTATGTACGGCCGGGCAAATGGAAATTCCTTACATGCTTGTCGCCTTTATGCAGAAGCGTATCCTAATCGTAGAATTTCTCATCACAGTATATTTGCTAAGCTTCATCGAAGGCTATGTGAATCCGGAAAATTCAAAAAAAGAAGTTATGATACAGGCCGACACCGGGAAGTACAAACCATTTGCTATCTGTCAAATCAACATCCGGAAAATTGACAGCAGCCAACTAGTTTTTCCTAATAATGGGTGTAGTAAAACTGTTTTCCCGCCGTGCAATACGTACATTTTATTTTTTAACGTCGAAACAGTTAATTTTATCAAAAAAAATATAAGAGAGAAAAAAGTTTCTAAATGAATCGGCTTAACCTAATTTATTTTTCTACGTCGTTAAGGAAGTTTTTGAAAGTATAGTTAAAACAAACTGAAAGGGGTAGTTTATTTCAACCCTTTCCAATTATTTTCAAAAAGTGAAAAAATATGTCACAAGTGTCTTTCGATGATGGTAACACTTACACAAAATTTTACCATTCCCACGCTTTTCATTTCCTAGAAAAACAATAAAAACACTCTTCTTTCCACCATCTTTACAACGCGATATCTCCCTAATGGTTGATTTGTGACTTAATGTTTATATAACAAACTACCTTTTATTTTCAACAAGAAATCACCCCCTGAAATTTTTCGCCTTTGTTTTGAAACACCCTGTATAATGGGCGAACCTCGTAGAACCTATGACGTCATAATTTTTTTTTAATTGTAACTATTCACATTTAAAAGTTCAAACATCTATCAACTAATATTGATGATATTACTTACTGTTTTGGATTCTCGTACAGTTATTTATTAATTTTACATCTCCTTTTCTGTATAACATTAATAATGAACATGCAGATATAATGAATTAACACGCTTAAACATCGATAACATTGATGATAAGAGGTCGTACAACTAACTATATGCCGAACACGAAGATTAATATATTAAACAGTTTTACTTCAATAGAAGATTGATTTCCTGCCAATTCACGATCTCACGTAAACAAAATCATTATTATCTGAACATGATGCCACCAAAAATTTTTTTTTTCAACTATAAACATTGAAAATGCACGATAAAATATGAGTATTAATTGACAAACTATTAAAAATTCTACATCAATAAAAACTTGGGTTTAAATTTCAAAATTATATAGTAGATGCAAATCCTTCGCTATACTTTAAATAAGTACAAATATTTTAATCAGCATCACTGTATAGAACACATAATTCATATTTAAAAAAAAATCAGGAATAAAAATGTCAAATTTTAAATAAATTTCGTGATTTTTCAATAGAAAACTTGGGAATCACTGATTCGACTTCGATTTTAAGATTTTTAAGAGTCACGGTGGATGTGTATTTCACAGCGTTGCCAGTGTTTACACTAATTAATGTCTTGGAATTGGCTTCAAGAAAGTCAACTAGAATTTTTGAACTTAATGGCCACCTCCTTCCCCTTGTCATTTCTTACCTCACCAATAAAGTATGTTCATGTATCTAAGTACACGAAATTGAAAATATAAACCAAATTCTTTGGTCATTATCCATTTTTACTACACTCCAACTGATTTATCACAATCACAATACATACTATCGTTATCACTGCTTAACAGATACGCTTTGAGCATGCCACCCTTTTTACTGTTTAAATAATGCGCCATATTTTACTTAATAACACTGTATTTCACTAAAAAAATATTAATTATACACAAGACACTAAAGAGAAAAACTTTGCCTGTGAAAATAAAAACGATTTAAATAAGTTTTTTCTACGTTCATGCAAAAAACAAAACTTTATTGAACTATATTTAGTGGAAAAAGTGGTTCTTTATTGCACTAGTGCAATAAAATGTTTATTGCATTCATCTGTCACTCTGCAATAGCGTTTTGTCATCATGACAAACATAAACGTTCAAATCAATGTCACATTTTCCTAGACTTAGTGTCATTTAAATAACATTTTTTGGTTTTTGCATGAACGTAGAAAAAATATTTGCAACTCGTACAAAGTGCTTATTGCACTCGACGGGTTTCACGTCGCGTGCAATAAACACCTACTTTTGTACTTGTTGCATAAATAACTATTATACGTTAGTACCGCAAATGCGGTAAGCAGTGCATTACTTAAGAAACCATTAGCTTAGTTTGGTTTCAGAAGATTCAAAAGTATCTCATATTAACTTTTAATTTACGTGTACTGAAATTATCAGATCCCTTTCCGCAAATATTACTTTTTGTTTCTACTTGTACCTTGCCTTTACCACAACTTATGCAGTTATCCTGGACCGGTATCAACATAACCGTCGACTTCATTGACTAACAATCCTAAAGGTTGGGCGGGTGGACATTTCGCTTACTGCCCGTGACACCTATCTGTACATATGCCTACGACACCAGTTTCTTTTTGCATGCCATTGGCACTGCTTTTAAATATTCTACTTTACCTTCTCTCTACTGAACGTAGTATCAAACTTGCGGAAATTCATTTTTAATCGTTCATGGTAAGGCCAGTTAAGAAGGAACAGTTTGGGTTAATATTATTGGGTAGCGTACTAATTACCTACCCTTTTTTATATTTTTACGTATTAATAGTACTGTGTGAAACTAACTACTCAGTGGACAAAAGCCCCAACTTGCGTTGAATTACACCCACAATATCTACCCATATATTCCTTATTATTAGATTTGTAACATTTTTTACTGTATTGGAAAGGTATTTTAAGCTAATATAAATCAAATCTCTTCTTGTCAATGAAGTCATATGTGTGATAATAATAATAATAATAATAATATTTATTTAATCCTCACAGACATATTTTTACAATGTATAGGATAAGTCAAATGTAGGACACAAGCAAACATATGTATCACACACACAAATTATAGGTAACAATAATAAATAATTAAAAATGGACAACAGTGCAACAGTTACACAGTCAATAAATCTTTATCTAAAAAATATTCATCTATGCTATAATAACATTTAGTTAATAACAGTTTCTTAACTCTGCATTTAAAGTGTATTGTATTTAAATCTTTTATGTACTTTGGAAGATGATTATATAGCTTAATACCTGCATATGCAATTGATTTCTCAAATTTATGAGTTCTGTGTCTAGGTAATACCAATAAATTTTGATCTCTTGTTGCATAATGATGCAAAGATGAACTAAGGAGGTATTTGTTCAAATTTTCTTTGATGTATAATAAAGAACGATATATGTAGATGCAAGGAAAACTCATAATTTTATTACTAACAAAAATTGGCCTACAAGAATCTCTAGGAGAGGCATTGAAAATAATTCTGACAATTCTTTTCTGCGACCTGAATATTCTTCCAGAGTCGGTGGCACTTCCCCATAGAACCACGTTATAAGTAAGTAAATTATAAACCAAGCTGTAGTAAATAGTAAGCAGAAAACTTTCTGGCAGTGATTGTTTAATTTTCAATATCGCGTAGTATGAATTGTTAAGCTTTTTAATTAAAAGGTTATATGTTCAGACCAACTTAAATTGCCATCTATGTATACTCCTAAAAATCTGGTGCATTTCTTTGAAGTTATAAGACTATTACAGACAGTAAAACTTAATAGAGGTTCCGGGGTTGTGCTTGAGAAGTGAAAATAAATACATTCGGTTTTATCAATATTAACTATCAACCCGTTCTTCTTACACCAATTGACAAAACATTGCACCAAATTCTTAGTTAACAATTGGAGTTCTTCTCGAGTCTCAGCAGTAACCACTAACGATGTATCGTCGGCAAAAAGTGTTAAGACAGTTGCATTTATATGATGAGGTAAGTCGTTTACGAATAATAGAAATATTAAAGGCCCCAACACGGATCCTTGCGGTACTCCTTTATCAATGTCGTAAATCTCTGAACTTTCATTTTTAAATTTAACAAACATTTTTCTATGTGAAAGGTAGTCAACAACCCATTTCAAAAAGATTCCCCGAAATCCCAAGTTATACATTTTACTTTCAATAAATTCAATATTCAAGCAATCAAATGCTCGTGACAGATCGAAGAAAAGACCTGCCACCTGTTTACTCGCATCTAACTGTAAATAAATGGCATTCAATAAGGAGCATGCAGCTGACTGCGTCGACTTACCAGCCCTAAAGCCGTGTTGGCAATTATTAATAATATTAAACTTATCCAAAAAATTTAAAATTCTATTATATACAACTCTTTCTATGACCTTTGATAACACACTTAAAATTGTCATCGGCCTGTAATTCGCTATATTTTCGGCGTCACCTTTTTTATAAATTTTCAAAATAGATGGAAATTTACTGCTGCTAATCGACAAATTAATTATGTGAGCAATGTGTTTGGCTAAGACAGAACTGCCAGATTTCAATATTCTCCCAGATATATTATCCAAACCTGTAGAACCTTTATTATTCAATTGCTTAATAGTACTTTCAACTTCGTGTGGGTGAACAGGTCTCTGATACCAAACATCTAGGTATGCTAATGAACAATTCCACAGATGTTTGGTAGTTTTTAGTGTTTGGTCCCATTGTCGATATTTAACTTCAAATAATTTTAATTTTTATAATAATTTTTTTAGTTAGATATTTGACTCAAGTTAAAGGAGGCCACCTGAAGAAGCAATCCTAAAAATGCAGAAATAGGTCAGATCTCATCTATTGTGGTTGAATTTGTCGTGTTCCCACTGCCAAAAAGTGAAGTTAGATATTTATAGAGGTTAGTAAATTTATATAAATTATTTTCTTTAGATAATTATTGAATAGAGCTTTGTCTGTGGAATTGTTCATTAGCATACCTAGATGTTTGGTATCAGAGAACATACATATGACTTCATTGATAGGAATTGTAGGAGATTTGATTTATATTAGCTTAAAATACCTTTATAATAGAGTAAAAAAAACACCTACCCTATTTTACTTTACTTATTACTAAAAACAAGTATTTTTAAATTAGAATCAAGCGAAAAAATTGAATTTACTACATACTGAAATGATTTATCTTGCAGATGATATGGCATCCTCTCTTTCAATAAATCATATGGTTTACTAGCTTACGTCAGTGGTATATGAATATGAATTTTTATTACTCTCTTTATTCTGTTAAACAATTACTTCACCCTGCACTGAGATATAATGCAGATGGACTAAACAAGTAAATAAATTACAAATTTATAATAAAGTAAAAAAATTAAAACAACAGACTAAAGAAACGATGTATCCAAAAACTAGTTATTTTATTACAATTATTTGCAAAATAAAATTGTCTAGGTATATAAAGATAACAATGACTATTATTTAATTCATACGATCTGACACTTTCGGCTTGTAGTGAAAAATGATTTGACGAGAATCGCCTGGTTCAAGGCAACACCTCAAAAAGTATCTCTTAGAAAGACCTTTCAGAACCGAACAAATGCCTAACAAAGAGTGCTTCTCGTCTAGACGAGCTATTCATGATTGTATTCTTAAATATCATTCAGTGTGGCTTCGGGAACATGATGTCCGTGTCAGAGACGTCAGAATATCAAATATTACAATCAATTCCTTCAAGAAATTAATACGGCATCCCTGCGCGCACTTTATAAACATATCCCGCTATCTGATACACGATAAGATGTCACTTTTGACGTGAAACGTAGTTAGAAGTTAGTTTTTTTAATTTAATATAGAACATACCCAAGCAATGGCTAGATCTACACGACTTCACGGTACAAATTACAAATGGCTTGCTTATATCTTTAAGATATATGACGCAACGATTACTTTAGTTTTAACGGCAAATCTAATACAAACGAATGCATTCATTGAGTAATTGAATTCGCAGGAACTCAGATAGGAATGGTTTTTGAAAACCATCAGTCTTAAATAATGGCCCATAACATAGGTAAAATTTAATCACAATTAAAAAAAAAGATTTCTGTAACTATGAAATTACAATTTTAAAAGTATGCAGAATCATTGTGCTCAAAAATGGTTCAAATCAAATTGGTATTTCTTTTTCGCATTCTTCACAGAGAAAATTATAACGATTATAAGAATGTTATAACCTTAATTATTTTATACTGTATGGAACTATAAGACTGTTTCTTAAAGCTATAAATACAGAGTATGTTAAATCCAGTTAGAAGAATTATGCTTTTATACAGGGTGAGTCAGAAAGAATGGGTCAACACTAAGCTGGAGATACTAGACACCATAATATTATGTTTGAGCTCATCATGCCTTACACGAACATGTTCAAGGTTTAAATTTTATTCCGAAATTTCTGAAGGTGCTGATATTGCTATTTCTTTTCTTATAGTCAAATTTTCCCCAGCTAACAATTTCTTGTTCTGTAAAAATTAAGAACGTTTCCAGAGCAAATTTTATAGAGCAATGTTTGTTCTAAGAACATTCTCAAAACGTTCTTACAACACTTATACCATAAAAATGGGCAGTGGGCACCGTTCTATAGAACCTTGTAGTACTTTACGCGGTTCTGTAAAGCTTGCAGGAAATAATTAGAGAAGTCTTAAAGAATTTTTATAACCCAGTTACAAAGCAATTTCATAAAAATTCTATAGCACTTCGCTATACAATTTTTGTGTTGCATGGTGTTATATTTAAAGAACTTATAAATCGTTTAATTGTATCTTATAAAAACAAAATGTTTCTGTATCACACATGTTAGAAATAATATGGACGGGCCAATAAGAACCAATAAGATGGGCCTAATCAGCCTGCATAGAGTACTTACTTACATTATTACGAATTGCTTAGTTTGTTTGTCCATCAGGGAGCAGTACATTTTAATGCGGAAAAAGTTTTATCGTGAAATATGTGGTACATAATGGTAATTTTTTGACGCGCCCTCAGTTAACCTTATATTTCCTATGATGCTGGAAATTTAATAAAAATTTTTTTTTTCTAAATTGATGAATTTAACAACCAACTGTACATAAAATAGTCAGAAAGTAAGTATATCCATATTATTGATATCATTTCACCTATTTATATTGTACATATTTTTAATTAAGATTTTTTTTCCTTCTTCACAATATGGCGACAGAAAGAAAGGCTTTATCTTGTACTTCCAATGGATTCTCACTAATATGACATTTTTGTGTCGATTGCAATGATTATAGAGCAAATATGCTTCGTAAGCAACTACTTAATATTCACAGTGTTGTCATAATTTATTGTGGTAATTTCACTTATTTCAATCTTATTTAATAAATCTATTAAAATTCTTTAACTTCAACATCTAAAAGTGAAAATGTTTAAGGTTTGGAATGGTCTAAATTAAATATGTTACTAAATTTCTATAAGAAAATCAATTTCTCTTAGTAATCAAATAAATCTTATCTATCGTAATGAAATTTTCTTTCTGCAAGCAGATAATAATTTTTAGTCACGACTATGTTATACAAACTTTCCCATTATATTTTGATCAAAATATTTCGTACTATTATAGGCAGGTCTCGTCAGATGGGGCTATGGGAAACCTACATATATAAAAATGATAGTTCTATAGCATTTCTTTATGGAACAAAAAGGCTTTTGTTACTTATTTATTCTATAATGATTTTATAACAACTGTATTATTATTCTCTACAACTGCTTTAAAGAGCTTTTTCTCTTAAGTTCGATAGCAGCTTTCATATTTGTAATTTGTTTTCGGCAGCAGAATTGTAACTTAACAACGCCTTATACAATAGTTCTATAATTAAACTATAAGCGACATTATAATAATGGAATAATTTTATAAGAGTGTCACAGGAGATGATATCATTCTATAAAGCATTATTTTGCATCGGTTTTACAGTAATTTGATTCTATAAGCACCGTTGCTGTAAAATTGTGTTATTGTACACACTTATAGGGCTACATTAGCAGTTATCTTATAAGTGCTCCATAAATTATGCTCTAAGAACGTTCTTGCAACAAATTTAAAAAACAATTCAGTTTCTGAAGGCAAAATAGTCTCATTTGCCTCATTAATGCAACAATTTAGTATTCTAAATACAACTATAAAATATTAACAGAATATAAAACTCCTATTACTCTAAATTTATAGAACTACTTTGCTAGCTGGGTCATGTCAATAAATTTTAAGGTATTTTGCGTGCGTAATTTATTATTTTTGCAAATATTGAGAAATTTCAGAGTAAAATTTAAACCCTGTATTTCTTAAACCAGCGGCATTCGTATAAGACATGATGAGCTCAAACATAATACATATTTTGGTGTTTAGTATCTCTAGCTTAGCGTTGACTCATTCTTTCTGACTCACCCTGTATTTATGAATCCCAGTAATATTGCTATTAATGCATAATTTACTTATTGTTACATTTTTGAAAATTTCATACAATTACCTTTTCAAATTATAGTAATAATTTAGTGATTCTTACCCACGATTATACGAGTTATATTTTAGTTATTAAAAGTGTTATATCATCGTCATTTCAAAATTTTTATTAAAATCATAAAGTGGATAAAATTGTTACATAACCTGTTATGTATGTATTACTGCTAACGTGGAATGCAGTAAAATACGTCAGGAGAGTACCAGAGGTACATAGAAAACAACATTTAATTTGCAAAAATATACAGGGTGATTCAGTCATAATGTTATTAATTTTACGAGAAGACAGAGAAAATTAGGATAATATAAATATGCAATTTAAAAATTCATGAAATCGTTTTTGCATTTAAATATAGACGGTAATAAAAGAACCCTCGTGCTGTAAACAAAAAAAAAACAGTCCAAGACATACCTATCCAGTGATCAACAATCCGACAATCCGAGTCTTGACCTACCGTATTTGTCTACTTAATGTCTACTCAATGCCAAGCGCTGCACAGCTGCAGAACCGCTAAATAATAACATAAACAAATAATAATTAAATTTGGATTTTTATAAATACCCAGAGTAATCAATAGGAAATGATGAGAGTATTATAGTAAATGCCAACCGCAGTAATCAGCGCCGACATCAGATAGGCTGTACTTGGCACACTCGGTACTGCTAAAAGTTCACAGTTCAAATTCCGTTTAATACGTTACAGGCGAAATAAGCCGAACATCGTCGAGTTCGTGTTTCTATGCAGGCGAGTCCGCCGTCGACTTGATTTGGAACAAATACACGCGGCCCGACTTCTCTCCTTCTTCATCCATCAGTAATTTTTTGGCATAATAGAAATTTGCGAATTTCGTGTGTTTGTGTCGCCAGTGTAGTGATACAGGATGTCCCATAACTTATGGGCCATAGAGCAACTGGAGATGGTAGACATAAAAATATGTCTTTTAAGGAAAATTTGCCTAAGTAATATGTTTCTATTTAAGGAATTACAGGTTGTTGAAAATTGAAATAAATTTTCGAAAAATGATAATTTTAAAACAGTTGAAGATATCAAATTCAAAATTGGTGTAATTAGGATTTTAGGAGCGAGAAATACGAGTTTGGCAGAGGGCGTTTGCTACGTGCTTTGTGTTGAGTTAATTCACTAATAATGTTGAAAGTGTGATTTACCTCAATACATTTTCTTAATCTTTTTATGAAATTACGTCTCACATCCAAGAAGATATTATGATATACTCTTATAATAGCGGCGTCTTGAATTTTTATTCAAGTTCTTCTCGTCATTGTTTACTAAAGTCTTCATGTGACCCGATAAATAGAAATCTAACGGGTTAATATCTGGGCTACGAGGTGGCCAAGGAAATTCACTACCGCGACCAATCCATCGATGTGGAAAATGCTGATTTAAATGATTTCGAAGAGGAAGTGAAAAATATGGTGGGGCACCGTCTTGCATAAACCACATATTTTGTCTTACGTTCAGAGAAATGCCATGCAAAGATCAACAAAATCATTTTCTAAAAACTGCAAATATTGTTCTCCATTAAGTCTCTGCGGAAGCTGAAATGGGCCTATCATGTAATTGTCTATAATTCCGCACCAAATATTTATTGAAAACTCGTGTTGGAAATGTTTGTCTCTAGGTAGGTGTGGATTTCCTAAAGCAGTAAGGGTCATCCATAAATTACGTCACATGATAATAGGGGTAGGGTATCACCGGAATGTGACATTGTGTGACAAGGGCCAGGGGGCGGTCAAAAGCTTTGTGACATCACATGTTAAAATTCAAAATCCATAACGCAAAATTTATATGTGAATAACAAACTTTAACAATTTACAACCTTGATTTATATTTATTAATAATTTAGCACTCTCGCTATGAGATTATATAATAAAAGTTAGAAAAAAAAAAATAAAATAATTGTTTCCATTTGATTATTTTTAAATACATAGGTACATAAATTTGAAAAATGTGTGATGGCACATCAGGGAGAGGGTTGTGAAAATGAGACAACTTGTGACAAGGACGAGAGGAGGGTAAAAGTCCAAATTCGTGTGACGTAATTTATGGATGGTCCCTAATGTTTATTTTTCCAGTTAAAAATTCCACGCCGTGTAAAGGTTGCCTCGTCAGCAAATAATATGCTTTTCAGGATCTTCGTTCTGATCTAGCTTGCAAGTCTCCTTGTAATAAATTTTCTGCATGAATGGTCGGTCGGTCCTTGAGACGGTTGATTTACCAATTCTCGTAGAAGCTTCCAAACGCCTAGTGCTTAATTCAGGCTTTTCTGCTATATGCACCAATATCTCTTCTTCTTGTTCGACCGTTATACTTTTCCATCGTCCACCAGAATTTTTTAGTATAAAACAAACCCGTTTCACCTGATTTAATATTCTTTGAAATATTTTTAAATCTGGAAAGGTTCTGGCTGGGTAGAGGTCTTCATACTTTATGCTGCACGACTGTTGCAATTTTCTTGAGCATAAACGCAGAGCATATCTCGTAAATTACGATTAGAAAATTTATTAAGTCTGGGCATTTTTAAATAAAAATATTCTTGTACTTGAATATTGCAAAAAAATAGCTATCACATGAAAAAGTAGATAACACTGACAGTTGTCACTGTAACAAATTTTGATAACATTCAATAGTGAAAATCTGGAAGACGGCTCGAGATATCAAGATCGACCAAGGGTCCCTTTTATGTAAAAATGTTGGCTCTTTTATAGTTTAATTTATAAATTCTATTAACTATACAGGTAAAGAAAGTATTAGTGAATTAACTCAACACAAAGCACGTAGCAAGTGCTATCTAGGAAATATCTTGAAACTAATGCCAAATTCGTATTGCTCTCTCCCAAACACCTAATTAAATTTTAAAATCTTCAAACATTATTTTCTTGAAATTTTTGTTATGTAACACCATAATTTTTCATGATGTATGTATGTAGAATTACACGCTCTTTCAAATGGCATGGTCAAAATTGGGGGTTAAAAAAATTGTCGATGACGTCATATCTCTAACAACGATGACGTCACAAATATGGGTCGTATGTCAAAAAGTGTCTTTTTTAAAAACAAAATCAACGTGCCAGGTGAATTTTTCGAAAACTTTTCAATTTCAAAAATAATGAATTTATTCGTTACTTTTCGAAAGCACTGTATAAGCGCGGTTCGACGCAGGGTACCAGTAAGCGGAAAACCGCTTTAGCCCGCTTTAAACTCTGTTTAATTTAAATATACAATTTCATAGCTTATAAGTACGTGTTCGGCGCTGGTTACCAGTAAGCGAAAAATCTGCTTCCACTCTGTCTGTACCCTAACGCATATTGGACTTAGTAATTATATGCGACCTTTTATATAATAGTCAGGCCTTCGGATCTGACTTATATAATCAGATTAAAGTAATGATTTTTGGGCGCCTATACCTACATAGTTACGATTATTTATTATGGAAATAGGAGATTGGTTATCCACCCGTAAGTGTAATGAAATCTAAGACGCAAATGTAGTCAAATCCAACTGTTCGCTCCATCATCGAAAATAAACCCGCACCCTCAGCAGGAAATGGCTTTTTGCACCGGACGTGTTATTTATACTCAATCAGCACTTTTGTTGCTTTTGCTATTTCACAGTCTCGCACATGTACGTATAATCGCGTTTCTGCGACTCTTAATATTATTCCCGCTCATGACTTTTTAAATATCAGCAAAATGTCGTTGTGTTAATTATAACACTGGCAAATATGATCAAGTTACAAACATTAGTGCAAAATTAGTAATGCAATTAGAACGTCCTACATGATCTACATTTTTTCAGAATAACCTAACTGAAGTTTCCTTCTCGGTCTGCAACTTTTTTATTTAGTTGAAGATTTTGTTAAGTCGTAAAGCAAAAACAGGATGCCGGGAGTTATGTAATAAATTTCTACACCATAAAGATTAATTACAGGTTGTTTTTAGCAAACTTATTTAACAGATATAATAGATCAGTGGCGTAACTTACTACAATCCACGATGAAAATATAAAAAAATAAAATATTAAATTTAACTAAATATTATATTTTTCCAAAAAATCAAAGATGTAGTCATCTATAAAGACAAACAATCATTTCACAAGAACAAAAGAAATATAACAAAGAATAGTAACAAATATATATGTTTAATTAGATGGCAACATCATTCTAAATTATTTAAATTCGAACTTTTCTAACTTTAGTATTTGTAAAGTAAATAATTATTTTATTTGCATCCATTTTAATAATATCATTTTATATCGAAAGTACTGACAAACTAGTCATTCTCTCTTGCTACATAGAGCTACACTAGTTTTTCGTTAATGACACTTAGGTTTTCCAAATAATGTAGATAGGCACTTATGTAACTAAAAATATGTATTTACTATATCATGAAATTAATAATAAAATGGAACGTTTTGGTTTCTAAAACAATAGTGCTACAACAAAACACATCTGTTTTGTTATATACCTGCCCTTTCTAAATTTTAGTTAATTTAAAGTATGTTTACTAATTATACAATGTGCGTAAAACCTTCAAATTTATTGGTTTTGACTAACTATTTTATATGAAAATATAGAAAATCCAAAAATATTCTAATTAAGATGTTCACGAGTAAGCTACGAAGACAATGCAGTACAGCTTATGTTTAAATTAAAATAGAAATTTAGAAGTGTCTTCTAACTAAAAGAAAACCAATCTTACTATTCAAATTTAAATTGCATACTAATTTCCGTAGCATTATTAGAATTTAGTAGTTTGATTTCTTATATTGGGTAACCTTGCAAAACCAAAAATTAACCCATCTGTAAACTAAATATTGAAAGAACCAATAAGGTACCTACCTACCTACTTAATACGTAGGTATTCTGTTTAGTTTTAAAGGTATACGTAGGTACCATGTACCTAAGGATTTGAACTTAACTAAAAATCAAGAATATTTAATATAAATCAAGAATTATTATTAAACTGATTTTATTATAAATCTTATTATACATATCGGTCAGTGGTCGTGGTCGCGCGGTTTAAGGCGTCAGTACTTGAATCGAGGTGACTGGATCGCTGTGGGTTCGACCCCGCAGCCGGTAGACCATATGTAAGCTATATTCGCTATTATATTATTATATATTTATTTGTAATATATAAGGTTTGTTCCAACAGCAATCCGGGACTCGTTTGAAATTGTCATGTTCGCTCAACTACTACTTGAGTTAGATTCACTGAAATGGTATTCACAACATAGCTGGTCGAATATTTCTAACAGTTTGAAACCAATCCCTGACTCGTGTTAAAACAGACCTATTATATACACTATACTAATAAATAATTTACAAATTTTATCTTTGCACTGATAAAAATGCTAAATGATAAAATGGAGATATCTTTATTGCGTTAAGTGACCAATTATTGGAATAAAAATTTGTTCTAAAATTACCTTCTGCGTGTGTTAGTCTTGAATATGAGGTTAATCAAAATCTGTTTTGATTTGTGCAAATCATTTGTCAATTTTGTTACTGTATTAGAAAGGTATTTTAAGCTAATATGTATCAAATCTCCTACAATTCCTATCAATGAAGTCATATGTATGTTCTCTGATACCAAACATCTAGGTATGCTAATGAACAATTCCACAGACAAAGCTCTATTCAATAATTATCTAAAGAAATTAATCTATCTAAATTTACTAACCTGATTTAATAAAAATACTCTATAAATATATAACTTCACTTTTGATAGTGGGAACTCGAAAATTCAACCACAATAGATGATATCTGACCTATTTCTGCATTTTTAGGATTGCTTCTTCAGGTGGTCTCCTTTAAGTTGAGTCAAATATCTAACTATAAAAATTATTATGTAAATTAAAATTATTTGAAATTAAATATCGACAATTACAAAAGTGGTATTATATTAGCTTAAAATACCTTTCTAATGTTACAAAAGCTAATAATAAGGAATATATGGGTAGATATTGTGGGTGTAAGTCAACGCTGGTTGGGGCTTTTGTCCACAGACTAGTTAGTTTCACACAATATTATTAATACCTAAAAATATAAATCATTTGTCAATTGCTCATTGTTTCGTTAAATTTTAATGGCTGCAGTATTCACACTTTAAAAACTATTTCGAGAGAAGTCATTTCATTAACACCCGTTTTAAGAGTTTTGTAGCTTGGTATAGGTCCGTGTTTTTATTTTGTAATGCTCTAGAAACTAATATTTTTTAAAGACTGCCATGTTCAGTTTTTTCTGAAACCCTGTTGTAAGTTATTTATTAAGCGAATGAATTTGTATACAGAGTTGTTATCTAGTTCTCAATAATTGGAAAATGTGTTAATTTTATCATTTATTTCATATGTATTTGAAAAACACAATAATATAAAATAAAAGTTTCATGTTCAGTTTCTTTTTTATTGAAATTTGTTGTTTTACTGAACAATATACAACAAAATATTTAGAACATTTTTACTAATGAAAGGAAAGTGGCAAGCGCTGTGGGAGAACTTCAAATACACATTATTCATATTTTACAAATGCATAGGCATAAGCACACCTTTCCCGCATATTGCTCTCTTTGACATTCCTGTACATTGGCGTAGGTATAGAGTATATATTAGAGCTTTTTCTTAATCACACACATTCGATAACTATCTAATGTATTAATTTATTTAAAACTTCACTAAAACAAAAACAAAATCTATCTATATATTCACCATCTGCTGATTTATTTATTTATCTCCTTTTCCAAAGAATATCAGACAAGCAGACTCAAAGTCTAACTTTCATAGATAATTACATTTTTTAGATTTTATAAATGAACATAGGAAGTGAACTAAAAATTGACACACTGGTAGAGAAACAAGTGGTAGTGCCCATCGTGCATATACCACATATTTCATCTTATGATTAGGGGTTATATAGTATAATTAAAAAATATTAAAAGTAATAATTATCAAAATTGAACAAGAAGACTGTTTCTATGCAAATCGTTTAGTATTTTGCAGAACTTTAATGATTAGATCGACAGATAAAAAAATATATCTTAATTACTTAAACTATTCGAGTGGTCACTATCGCCCTTTACGAGAAATGTCAAATCAACATATTGGCAATTCTTGTTAGACAAAACTGAGGACAAAATATTGATACTCATTGTATTGTATTGCATTATGTACGAATACAGTATACAGCGCCTAATAAAAAATATTTCATCGTGCCAAAAATTGCCACCGTGCCATTTATAAAATTTTGCTAACATACTTAACTACAATAAACTACCTGTTTTATTATGAAAACATAATAAACAAAAGTACTAAATAAGGATTTTAACAATCAAAGCAAGAACTAACCCTAATTATTTGTAATAACTGTACACGATGAGGGTGTCACAATTTCGATTGAGTTACGACAATGGGACAACCTGTACATACAATTTTTATTTAAAATAAACAATTTATTATGCAACACGAATAATGCATACTAAAAGATACACGGGTGTTTTCTCTTTACCGACTGTTAATAGTAATTTATACTTACAAAACGACTAAATAGTCATTTACAAATACAACCAAGTACAACTTGTGTGGCATATTACCAAAAAATTGTCAACACCATGCCGTGTCGAAGAAATTCGTGTGGCATGTCATGTATTCTATTTGGTAACTGATACATAGTTGTTGCACTGTCTAAAGTTTGATGCATCATTCAAGTTTTTTCTAGTATTATTTGTTAAGGTCAACTTCAAACGGATTTTAATTATACCTAAATTATTTACTAATTAACTAGTACATTGTAATGCAGCATATATAATGTGTGTCAAAATAAAATAAAATTGTAAAATATTATTAAAAATTTAAATAATTTTTTCAGCAAATAATTTCTATTTATTTAAACATAAATTATCCTAAGAAAGCAAATCCATTTTGTCAAAAATAAATTGATTTATTTGGTAACAAAAATGAAAACAAATGAAACAAATAGTTATTCCAATCATTGAACGTCTTATGAAAACTTAATTATAAAAATGATTTTCAATAAATATTTTCTCTTCATTTCCTAAACAATTTGTTTAAATCTGTATAAAAATAACGTTTTGAAATGAAATGCTTACTTTTAAATGAGGCAAGTGGAAAATATGTAATAGTTTTTAAATGAGTTAAGTTTTATTATATGTATAATCTTTTGAAAAACCGTAAATTAAAAACAAACTATATCCCAATATAGTCATATCGTTGAAAAAAGTATTTCTGTGAAAGGAAAAATCAAATTGTTTCCTATAAACAGAAAATAATTGTCAACAGGTGGCCGCTAGATGTAGCTGTGCTATATTCCGCGTACTCAGGTATGTCAGGTTAGTCGTCAGTTACCTCACCCGTGGCGTATTGATGAGACCTAATAAGCTCGAAACCGGTATTGTTGTGTTGACTATTTGCTATACAGTTCTCTGAAATTTCTGAGCAATAGGTTGTTGACTTAAATAAGCAGATAAGTATGTAATTCGAAAAATAATTCTTTGAAATATACAAATATTGTTTTATCATAGAATATAATTAAATCAACACCAGAAGTGTATCATTGGAAAATAAATATTATTCCTTAATTTAAACAAATGCTTTCTGTACAGAAATAACTATATTTTTACTTTTTCAAAAAAATTATTTGGTATAAAGAAATAAATATCTGTTTGGCCCTATACATACAAATAAATTTTTACAGGCACCAATTTTTACTTCGGTGCATGTTAAGGTTGAGAATTTTCCGGGTCAGCAAATAACAGACTCTACATAGTGCTATATGTATATTAAATACATTTGTGCACTTTACAGTGAATTCCTAATCTTATACAATAAAACGTATAATATAAAGTAAAAATCATTGTGGTTTTTAGGCAAAGAAGCAAGAAAAGCGGCGAAACGTTTGCAAGCATTGGATGCGACCAGCTACAGAGGGGGCTACGGGATGTCTCGGAACACCACCATTATCCGAGGAACGGTTTTGACCGTAGCAGTCGTAATACCGACAACAGGAGTCGAAATCAATATATGGGCGGACTCAGAGATACCCACCTAGCCCGAGAACAACAAGGACATGTCATTGAATAGCACCTAAAACTAGGGATGTGCTCTCTAATTCTGTTACTGACAGCAACCAGTTAGCGAGGTCACGGCATAACAACCCGGAAAATAGCTATATATCAAATAAGGCAAAAGTCACATTAAACTCTAAGAATGCCTACGAATATTTGACACATATTCAATCACAGTATACCTAAATATAAAACAACGTATTGCATCACGAACTCCTGCCCTGTACCGCGCAAATTGAGCTGAATTTTAAAGTACATATAATAAATTCACCGTGTCCAATTGTTACTTGTTTCTGTCTTGCACTAGGAATTTAAGAACAACGTACGTCTAAGAGAGATAGTTAAAATTTAATTTCTTGACAGTTCAGCCTCCACCAGCGGTGTTGTCAAATGTTTTAGCGAATTAGCATTGCACTAAAAATTTTAAGTTTCAAGAATGAAATGAATAATGTATATTTATTATATTAATAGATTTATTCAAATTCAGCATATTATGTTTTCAGAATATAATTTAATATTTTAAACGTAAATATGTACCTGAATAAATTAGTTATTTCTTTGGGGAATATTTTTACCTATCGGCAATATAGGGGCGAGGTTCTGTGAATCAAGACTGCGCCCACCTGGGGTAAGGCGGGTCAATTTTTAAATTGAATACTTGGCAATATTTATGTAATTATTGATTAATACCACTCTATTTCTTATTAATTTTGTAATTATCTAAATGAGTGTCCTTGATAAAAATATTATGATTTGTGAAGTAAATTAACTGTTACAACAAAAGCCCGCATTTTGTTCGCAGATCTCAGGTCCGGACTTGGCGACGATCTTAATATTTAAATATACTTCATTTATATTGAAACAAATTGAATCATATTCATGCCAGATAACGACAGAAACATCCCATTTATCACCTGCTCGATTATCGAGTTTAGTGAAACACATTCTCTCAAAAAGCGAAAAAATGCAAATCTGTATTCCTGTCCACTCATTGTAGTTATTTCTGGGAATTATTTCTCATGGTTTTTGCTGAAGAAATATTACGCTTCAATAATAAATTGTAAATATACACAAAGATCATAATATACTCAGGAATTTTTAAAGTGGAATGAATTCCCACTCGAATTTATTTCACTGCATTCCAGAATCGATGCACAGGAGTGTTGTTCTTATTTAGACATGTTTACACTTAAAAGCAGGTTAGTACTCGTAAAACAAAACGGTTATAATGGAACCGTACGTTGGGGTACGTAGTTAGAAGTAATGTCATATACGTTAATTTTGAGGGCATAAAAAATATTCTACAGCGACTACATTTAAGTGATGTTACTTCTATTTTATATGCTCAACGGATATTTAACCTTACCAGTTATTCGCCTTTTTGAAGTAATTGTGACAGCATCAGAATATTAAATAAATAACGTAGTAAATCATGTTTTTTTATTTGCGACAGTTTATTTCTTAGTTATAACGGCCTAGTGCTGAACGTGTGAAGAAAAAAATTAATACCATTTTGCAGAACAATTCGAATTTATTGACTTTCCGTACAGTAGATCTTTTTGATGGCAAAGAAGTAGATTTTTTTTAAGCCACCCTAAATGTGCCATCGATGAAGACATATTCTTAAAATAATGACCTCTGTGGGCGTTGAACATAGGGTTCCCAACCGTCCCGGTTTGGCCGGGATTAACCAGGAATGAGAAAGTTTGTCCCGGCAAAAGTTATGCCTTGGCCGGGACATAAAAAATTCCGGAAATCTTTAACTTAAGAATATTTGAACAAATATTCCGAAATTTTCTTGTATACGGCAATGCTGGGAAGTCTGGGAACTTTGACGACGCCGTGCTGTGTCTTGTTCACAGTTTATACAGTTCGTCGAGTGAAGGTCCTAGAGGTTGCGGCTATATGCGCAATGAACACCAATGAAATTCATTTGTACACGACGAAGTGGGAGAAAATCTATTTCTTGACAAATCACCGTGCCCCTTGAGCGCGCGAATGTGCGCGGCTAAATGCGCAGTCGTCTAAAAAAACCGAAATCTGGGACCTCGACATCAAAGGAGCCGACGTGAAGACGACGGACTGTAATAGACTGTGTCTTGGAGGATACCGTATTACTCGCGCAGCTCTCGTTAGCTATCAAGTGGTCTCAAGTTCTTGGCGCTCTTTTTAATTTTTAGCAGATCGCAGATAGCTTTAACCACGCTTTAGCTGTAATCTGTATGTTTACGTTGCTGTTTGCCGTGAATTCAAGGCTGAGTACGGCACTGAGAGGTGGTTAGGTAGGCTATTACACCATTGACAGAAAATTAATAAACGAGGTGTATTTAGTAATTTGTTTTGTTTTATTTAAAACTACTCAAATCTCCCTAATTTCGTAAATATGTAGCACATCCGAGGTAAGTTAATAAATAATATAAATAAACACAACGTAGGTAAATCTTCTCGATTATTAGCCGAATACTTATGTTCATTTTGACTAAAAATTACTAGTAAACATAATAGGTATCAATATTATACTTATATATATATATCTTTAAATTTTGAATGTCCATTTAGCGCGTCTACAATCTCCGATAACGGCCGATGGTAGGCGAATTAAAAAGAGCGCCAAGAACTTGAGAGTTGAGACCACAGAACCGAGAGCCGGCGGGAGCTACCGACAGTAACGAGAGCCGCGCGAGTAATACGGGCTTGGTCCAAGACACAGGATCTTGGTACTTGGTACTCTTGGTAGTCTGACTAGTCTGAGGTATATTTTCGTGTTCGTGCGTATAAGACGCTTCAAAGCTTTTAGTTGCGTTTGGTTGACCTTGTCATGACAACCAAGGAACGAAATCGATCGATATCTCAAGTAAAATCGGAAATACAAGTAAGACTTAATTTTGACTTAAAATGTGAGGACTTTTTGGCTCTAGTTAAATTAGACCAAAAACTGCTTCAGGCTGCTCGATCTCAACAAAAAATATAGATTTAAGTAGCAATGGAAAGTAAATAGGGTTTATTTTGTACTTAATTTTTGGCAATAATATTTATTAGTTTTGTTAAGTAGGTACTTACTTACCATTTACCTACTTCCTAGTCCTATAGTTACCAAAGTTATGTCAATTTCTGATGTTTCAATTATTTGAAAATGTAAAAACAATTGTCCCGGAATGGGCGATGCTCAAGTTGGGAACCCTAGTTGCACACAACTTTTCGAAACCAAAATGAATTATTAGCAGCAAATGCCACAGCCTAACACCTGAACATTTAGAGCAATTGCTGGTTATTAATTTTATTCCAGTGCACTACAAGTCATTAGTTATGTAGAGTATTTTGTAAACCAATAAACTTAATATGAATAAAATGGATATTATAAATTATAGTAAAAGGTAAGCTGTTAATTTTAACTATTTGTAGTTTGCACTTCAGTTTCTACAAACATTAACTAAGCGTCCTAAGTGCGCCTCTGATAATGTGCGGGTTTTAGTTATAACATTTATTACCTAAGGACGTTTAAAAATTGTGTTGACTACTATTCCCACATCACACTTGTCGGCAAACTTTTACATTTTTTATGTCTACTACAAATTTGAAAAGAACTATACAATCAAATTAATATATTTTTATATGAAATAGGTATTTTCTTTGCGATTCTAAAACATATCCGTTACACAAATATAAAATCAATGATATTCTAAATTTTATTTGCTTTCCTTAGCAGTCTCCGCCATGTAAAGATATCTACCATCGAAATGTCTAAACTTTTATACCTACCAGACGTTTACGGCTCTTCCACACCATCATCGCGACTCCCACCCGCATCAGAGTGCGAGAATTCAAGGGAGGAAGCTATCGAGCAGCTACTTATCTGGCACATTTGTTTTTGCAAGAGAAGACCACCTCGGAGGGTATGCACCTAGGCATCGAGGATTATATCTTGTTGAACGCTTAATTATAAGATGTTTATGAGCTGTCAAGTGTGCGCCGCGTTCCTCCTCCACCCCATAATTATATAAATAATTGTTTTGCACTGTTTCATAGCAAATGTATGAACGTATTTTGCAAACTACATATTTACATTATTGGAACTGTTCATTTTTTAAACGCTTAGAACATAATTAATGAAAGGTTTATATTTTTTTAATTTTCCGCCAAGGAAAGAACGGAAATAATGCAGTAAATGTCGATATCCTAGAATGAATTTTTAGCATTTCATAGTTAAAAAAATGTCAGTTGCAAATAATAGAGAGAGCCAACTCCACTAAATAAATTGTGCTTATTTAAAGTCCACATAGTAGTGCTATTAAAGAATAGGCAAATGCATGGCTTTTATTGTACTATTACGGAACAAATTATTTGTATTTATTTATATTTATTTGCGTAGTTACATATTCATTTATACAGGGTGTCCGCAGTATAAATGCCGATACCAAAGAGGATTGTATATCAAAAGTAAAAAAACTCTTATGAAAAAAATGTCTAAAACGTATAGTTTTCTACAAAAACAATCAAAAATAAAACATACAACTGCATTAAAATGCAAAACTGTGTTATAAAATTACAAACCAAAAACAGGATTATTCATTATACTTAGACCACCTTTTATTATCATTATTATTAGAGATACAAAATAAAGTTTTGAATAAAAGATGTAAGGCTGTAACTGAACTCATTTAAAAGTTAATGGAAGCACAGTGGCATGCAGTTGAGGGTAGAAGAACCAATAATAAATATATTTTTAATGGAACACTTTGTGTACTTTTGCATTATCCTTTTTTCTGATTTCAATAATATGATATGATATTCTCTTTAATCATTTTCAAGTTATTGAACATTGAAAGTCGTATTTGCCATTTATTATATGAACAGAAATTACATTATGTTTATTATTATTAAAGTTGTCTATGAAAATGACAAGTATTGTATTATTTGACATTTATTTAAGCAAATTCATTGAAATTGAAATAAATAACTGAAATAAATGTTTTGTAGTTTTCTAAATAATTTATTAATTTTCAATGTTTAATAACTAGAAAACGGTAAAAGTAAAAATATATTATTACTTCTTGTACCCCTCAACTTCTGCACGTCACTGTGTTTCCACTAACTTATTAAAGGGGATCAGTTACAGCTTTACAACTTTTATTCGAAACTTTATTTTAGATATCTGATAATAAAAGATGGTCTAAATATAATAGATAACCCTGTACAACTAAGGTTATGTAGAAGTAATGTAAGGCAATTTGTTTATTTATTCAGTATTAATGAAGTAAACAGTAGAAGTTTCTCAAGAAATCAGTAAAACTGTAACGTACGATAACATTGCCAATACATTACCTGCTGATGTTAACCTCAAATTATTATTGAACCTTCCAATCCAATTGTATTTTTAAATTCTTCATTAGGCAAATCAAATCGATTACTTATTTTTTATCTTTCTTCGTTGGAGGTTTTGATTTAAATTTTACAGCTTACTTTCGATGTGCATTTATAAAACCACGAATGTAAATTTAATAAGTCGGCCATTTTCACAATACAAATAACACATACTTTAAATAGCTACACGAATTCCTTGTTTTTAAGATCGTCGTATTTCTCGCCGTAAAATGATCAAATTTGTGGTGCTTTTAGGTACAGAAATATTGAAAAAAGTAGAACAAAACTAATATCAAAATTAAAATTCTTAATGTTTTGTCTATCCACTTTGATTAAGTATTTCAATTATCTTCAAATAAAATAATACTTTTAAAAAGCGTTTGTAAAACACACATTATTTTGCTATTCTAACTTCACATTCAACAATTATTTTCACATACTTATAAACAAAAGTATACATAGCGGATATTTCTTAACAGTTACAGGGGACACATCCTACAAAAATTTAATATGATGAAATATAACATATAACCTTGAAATAACGTAAATGTTATTATACCAAAATGGGACACATACTTGGGATGATTATCTGGACCCAAAGGATGGACACAAGCTCATTTATACTCTGGCTCGCGATTATTTAGACACGATTTTTGAAAACGACTTTTTCTTGGAGGTTATTAAATAAAATAACAACAACAGAAATGAGAAGAGTAGCAGCTGATATTTCAATCAACGTTAGAAGTGAATTCATCATAGGTTGAAAGTGTGTCGAGTTGATGGACAACACTTTGAGCAGTTATGTTAAATAAAAGTTAAAATTTTTACAAACATTACTCTAGCTTTTATTTATATAAAAGAGCTCAGTGGCGTAGCCACGGGGAGGTTTGGGGGTCAGAAGTCAGAACCCCCTATGGGTTGGGTTGGTTGGGGTAATGTCTCACTACAAACCTGCAACCTGATTTAGCAACGCGGTCAGTGAACTAGATCTCCTACGAAAACCTTACATTAGAGTTCATCTGCATTAAATCATTTAAAAATTAAAGGATATGGATAAATATTTAGAAAAACACGACAAAAATAGGGACAATGGAGACTAAAGGACCATCTCGCCACCAAAAAAAGCAAAGCGCCTCTGCAGCTATCGACCAACGTGGCAGACTGAGTATATTTGGGTAATAAAGGGTTCAAACAATTTTTCTGCAAGATGTCTAGTATGCAAAAAGGATTTTTGAATTAGTCACGGTGGCCTTAGTGATGTCAAACAGCACTCTAATACAAAAGAGCATACAAGACGCAAAAATGTCGAAATCTTCTCAAGTTTTAACAACATTTTTTGCAAACAGAGAAAATATTCAAGAAACATCGATGTTACTGCAGCAGAGCTTGGGCAAATCTACCACTGCGTTAAGCATAGTCAATCTTAAAATTCGTTAGATTGTGGGTCAAACTTTTACCAAAAATTATAAAATATTCTGAACTACTAAAAAAAATATTGTCACAGAATTTTCCCCGCTCGCACCCAATTCACCGACTGTGGCATCGCGAAACGGTAGATTGCCCCGATCGCCCCTACGCGATTAGACTTATTTTAAGCAATTTGACCTTGAAAATTACAAAAATTTTGCCTGCGGCGCTAACCTCCCTCCCCTTTTCAACTGATATAATAAAAATATAATGTGTCCCGTATCTTAAAATTCAAAAGGTGGCAACCCTGCTTGCAACTAAGTTCTAATTTTATTTTTGTCATTTTCGTAACAAATATTGTTCTTACCTGTTTATTATTTACATGTTTATGATGAGATTCTTTTTATTTACTTTTTATTGTTTCAATTTATTAAAAATTATTTATTTTTTTTATTAAAAAAATCTAGTCTGAAATACTTTGTTCACTGAACCCCCCCCCATGTCAAATTTCTGGCTACGCCACTGAAAGTGCTGACATCTAACAATTACTGTTAAAGATATGCAATGTAGGTTCCCCCAAAAGCCTCGTAAAATTACTATCCAAAATCGCCATAAAAATTAAACGTTATTAAAATCACAAGTTTATATGCTTCACAATTTTTCTACAATATTTACAGTTGCTAAATTAATATATTTCATAAGCAGTATACTGTCTAGATAAGGTAGCATAATGTCGCTACCACTAACAAATAGCTACCCCGATATTCATATGAAGTACGGCCAGAATGGCCTTCGTGAATGGCAAAGCAACAGGTTGTGTGGGTCGGCAGCCCAGGGCAGAGGATCGCCGACTTGTTGGCACCAAAAAGGCCCAGGCTAAAGTAACATACTGTTCCTTATAGAGGCTAGTATTATAATCCGCTTATGTATGGAACACTTCACTTTGGTATTTACCAATTCATCTCACAACCACAGGGTTTTACATAGATCACATATTTTATTTGAAGCGATAATCTTAGAACACAACAGAAAAATATAAATCACTAATTTACTAGACATATTTGTATGATAATTATTAACACTGTAAAAAATAATTTCATATTTTAACACAAAAGGGCACAATACTGTGTTAATCGAAATCTACACGAGATCGTGCATATTTTTACACATTTACGTAGCAGTATGCTAAATGTTTAACACAATCTACTGTGTTAATATAACAAGTTTTATGTGTAACTTTTACAGATTTTGGTGTTATTTGTATCATTAAACGTGTACATTTTACACATTAACATGTTAATTTTATTGTATTATTGGTATTGATATGAAATCTCACTTGTCTTTTTAGTTCGTGTGAAGAAAACATATTCAAACATAACACAACATAAACGTTCAAATCAACGCCATATTTAGTTCATTTCCTTTGAGATTACGTTACGTTTTAAGCAATTGCATATTTTATATTGTTTTCAATAATATTTATTATACAGTGTGGAAGAAAAGTATGGAATAAATTCATTATTTCTAGAACAACGAAGATTCATGAAATTTCTTCGGACCCGTCGATTTTGCTTTTTAAAATGACTTTTTTTTCTATACCAACGCATTTCCGACGTTCATTTGTTCTCGCGTGATGACGTCATCGGAGATTTTTTTAAATAGAACCCCTATATATTTTCATCGGATTCTTGCAGAGCTTAACTTGCTGAATTCAAAATGTATAAGTTCAACACTTTATTGCTTCAACTTTTCGAAAAAAAAAAAAATAACCGATCCAATAAAATCGGCTTGAAAAAAATGTGAATATTCCCATTTGTGTCTGTGATGGGCTGGTTGAGAGTAAAGTGGATGTAGTGAATTCATCGGCAGTATCACAAAATAAGGACTCCTGATTTTTAAAACAATTTAACAATAAGTAACTAATTACGCGGTGTAGAACTAACTACATCTATCGGCCGTTCGCTACTCCATGCCGGACTGAAAATGTCACAGACACGAAGCGTTCTACATGCAGTAGACACCATTGAAAGCTGTCGACCTTTATCGCGATCGGCGAGAAACGATATTTTGCAAACACGGAATTCCAGGAAACAACTACTCTGCGGGCTAATGCCCCGACCAGCATACTGATGAGAGCTAATAAGCTCGAAACCGGTATATGTCTGGTGGGCGTCTGACGAATGACTCTAGCTGTTGCTATAGGTTTTCCAGGTGTAATTCAATGCTGGTCGGGGCATTAGCCCGCAGAGTAGTTGTTCGTGGAATTCCGTGTTTGCAAAATATCGTTTCTCGCCGATCGCGATAAAGGTCGACAGCTTTCAATGGTGTCTACTGCATGTAGAACGCTTCGTGCCTGTGACATTTTCAGTCCGGCATGGAGTAGCGAACGGCTGATAGATGTAGTTAGTTCTACACCGCGTACTCATGGTCCCTTCTGTCGGGTTAGACAGACGAAAGCAGCTAGGATTATTCGTCGGATACCTCACCTATGGCATACTGATGAGAGCTAATAAGCTCGAAACCGGTATATGTCTGGTGGGCGTCTGACGAATGACTCTAGCTGTTGCTATAGGTTTTCCAGGTGTAATTCAATGCTGGTCGGGGCATTAGCCCGCAGAGTAGTTGTTTCCTGGAATTCCGTGTTTGCAGAGTAACTAATTAATGAATTATATTCTGGTTGTTCGTTCTTATTTGACCCCAAATTTATTATTTTGTTTTATTAGATTGCATGTTAGAATATTACATCTTTTGATAGCAAAAACAACAAATTAAATCAAGTCACCTCAGAAACTGTTTCTGGCAGTTAAACAAAATCTATCAGAATTGACAGCTATCAACTGCAGCGTTTATTGGATCGGTTATTATTTTTTTCTCGGAAAGTTGAAGGAATAAAGTGTTGAAATTATATATTTTTGAATTCAGCAAGTTAAGATCTACAAGAATCCGATAGAAAAATATAGGGTTCTAGGTATTTAAAAAACATCCGATGACGTCATCACGCAAAAACAAATGAACGTCGGAAATGCGTTGGTATAGAAAAAGAGTCTTATTAAAAGTAAAACCGACGCGTCCGAGGAAATTTCATGAAACTTCGTTGTTTTAGAAATAATGAATTTATTCCATACCTTTCTTCCACACTGTATACTAGATTACCAAATCACTGATTTTCTTAGTTTAATTTGATTATCAACACAAAAATATTTCTGTGTTACTTTTAGCAGCTAGAGAACATAACCTAACTTAAATTTCTCAATACAAATCCATAGTGCTAATTAATTATTAAATATTTTGCTATTAATTTACGCTTTTTATTTTCCTACACTTAGTCCCACTTAAATAAAATATTTTTTGGTTTTTGCATGAACGTAGCAAAAATAAATCATTTTAGTGATCTCGCATTTTTTCAGTGCAAGATGTAACAACGACTTTGTAAATTTACGGAGCATATGCTATCAAAATTGAAAATCAGAGAAAATTTATCTAAAGAAATTGTGCGGAACTTTATCAACACCCGAATGACGGCTATAGCTATTAGAAAGCTACAGAAAATCCAAATTACATCTGTAATTTAGAGCCTAAAAGCCAAAGCTACTTTTTCCATATATGTAGAGATCGTTTAAATAATGTAATAAACAAGGAGATAACTTAATGTCTCTGTTGAATAATAAATAATCAAATATTTTTCAGAATGTATTAGTGGGCGGACATATCGCACTTGACTAGAATATCAAACGCGTGTACGAGTCTGATTTTACCTACACCCATCGACATGACATAAACAAGTAATGTTATTGAATTCAAATGAAATAAATTACAGGTTTTTGGCATCAGTCACATTTACTGTTGGAAAAAGAACAATATAAATAGTTAGGTAATACTTCGATTAGCAGTTTAGCAGAATTTTTTTCACCGTTTTTTTAAATATTAATGGTAGCTCTCCCGAAAATAAATGAAATCTACAGAAAATACTGGTGTTAGGCCCCTCAGTGACTATTACTTCTCAAATTAGTGACTTAGGGACCTGGTTAAGAAGGACACGAAATAAGGAGCAAAAAAAAACCTGATAAGGTGTGATTTCTATCGTTTCCCACGTTTTATTTTAAGAACTACAATACATAGAGATACATTATAGTAATTTACGTTATAATTCCGGTAGGTGAGAGACAGTATGAGTTGCTTTACAAACATAAAAGAATTACGAGTACTGTAGTAAGACCTAACGGACGTGTAACGTATAATATTTTATTTCACACTGATTTTATAATCCTTTTTAAAATAAAAAAATGTCTATAATTTTCTTTTTCTACGTTCATGTAAAAAATAAAACTTTATTGAACTATATTTAGTGTAAAAACTGGTCTTTACATAAACGTTGAAATCGACCCCATATTTAGTCCATTTTCTGCAAGATTGTATTACATTTAAAGCAATTGCATATTTTATATTATTTTTAATCATATTTATTACATATTGGATTATGAAGTTACTACAAAATGTAATTTATTAAAAATAGAATTAATTTCTTTTGAATATCTAGCTAGAGACAAATATTTCAGCCTGAAGCAAATGGCAGTGTAACAGATACCAAGTACTAGTACATTTAGAGAAGACACAAATCAATAAGTAGAATAAAAAAAATAATTCACTAAGACATTAATATTTAAAGTTGCTTAAATTGTACATTATTGGTAAAAATAAAGTTTAAGTTAAATTGTTCTTAACATATTAGTTCCTAACTGTCTCAATGCAAGTCGATAGTGCGAATTAATTATTAGATATTTTCCTATTAAAATATGCTTTTTACTTTCCTCCATTTAATGCCATCTAAATAAAACATTTTTTGGTTTTGGAAAATAATATTGTATGCAACTCGTACAAAAAATGCTTTTCTGCGTTCATGCAAAAAACAAAACTTTATTAAACTATATTTAGTGGAAAAAGTGGTTCTTTATTGCACTAGTGCAATAAAATGTTTATTTCATTTATCTGTCATTCTACTACAGCGTTCATATCGACGTCATATTTTCCTAAACTTAGTGTCATCTAAATAAAACTTTTTTGGTTTTTGTATGAACGTTGAAAAAATATTGTATGCAACTTGCATAAATAACTATTATTACACTCGACGTATTGTCAATAATACGTCGCATGCAATAAAAACATAGTTTCTGCACTTGTTGTATAAATAACTATTTGCTTGTCACTGTCAAAATAAAATATCATTTTTGCATTGTTTTGTATAACAAAAAATTTTAACAGAATTTTAAATATATCTGCGAAAGCAACGCGACAATCCAGAAAAAATCATATTACAAATAATAGAGGTAGAAACATTCCTATAAATGTTTAACATATTAATATAATTCCAACTTAAATAAAATTAAACAAAATATTAAACAGTGTTGTTAAATAACACATATTACCTATGGTGTGTATGAAATACTGTAATGTTCCATTTCTCGACCGAAAAAAATACATTCCATTTGTCATTAACATAAAACAAAATTTTCCTTACGATCAGAGCTATCATATTCAGTAAAATTTAATTCTTTTGAGCGATTTAAATCAGTTTATATTTAAATATTTTCGTTTTAAATCCTTTTGCGGAAAATGACTTTTGATTTAGAATTCAAATATCTTTGATCTTTGTATTAAAAATGAAGGTTTTTTAATCCGTTCAAAAATATTTCAATCTTTACTAGTATTTAAATATTTTTATTGTGATTTAAATAATTTAAAATCTTTTCCTACGCTACATGTATAAATTCTCCTCGTCGACATGCATGAGTGACAAAAATTTTGAAATCCCTGTTTTGCTAAAAGTAAATAATATTCAACATACTCCACGAAGTAAGCATTTTCTCTTATACGTATTTGTTTTTCTTTTAGTTGAATATGTGGGGTGTTTGCATATTAAATAAAAACTTTTGATGCCTGAAATATTATTTTATTTGAATTTTGCTAAACAATTTAACACACAAAATAATTTTTACTTAAAATTTTGCGAATTATAATTTTGGATAATTCAAATCCTTTTTAAGTGATTTAAATGATTAAAAAGAATTAAAATTATTTTAGAGATTTATAAGTAAAAAATATTTATTAGGTAAATACTTGTTAAAGAACAAATGTATTTCTGAGTTAAATCTTTTGTCCAAACGAAAGTATTTTTGATTTTTTATTAAAATATTTTTTTAATTGATACAGCTCTACTTACCTACAGGGTTAACTATGATTAAGTACAAAAAATTTAACCACGTGCTCAGGGAGGCCTAAAAGACAATAAAAAAATTATTCCAGAATTTAAAAAATAGGGCAAAACCGTTTTTCCTACTGAAAGTCGGCGTCTATGATAAGAATCGACTGAGATGGCTTAGATCCATAGAGAAAGCTTACATCTGTCAACAATGTCAACTACCATGCGGTCGTCTTTTTGTAGCATGTAGAAAAATTAACATTCTTATTAGTAATAATACCTGATAGATAAGTAACAGTTAATCCAGTTAGCTCCAGTATTTTGCATTCGTTTTTCATTATTTCGTTATAAACTGGTAAAACTACATATTCGCCACTCACTACCGATAAAAGACACTTCCCGTAGGTACAATTAGATAAAATGCCCATTATTATAAGAAAATCGGACGAAAGGAATGGGTGGTACTAATAAGGAGGTAATAGACACTTTTACACCCACGGCAGTCTTGTCCCATAACCTAGAAACACAAACCGGCCAACTATATTGTGGGAAAATATCTGTACCCGACACAGGTTCCTTTATTTATTAACTATAAAACGTTTAAAATTAAAATAAGGCACTAAAAACTGAAGAAGAACACAAAATTACAACGTAAACACAGGAATTGAATTATGACATGACAGCGATACCAACTGAGCGGCTGTTGCATGACTTGCTTGTTGGTTGCCTACTCTACAATGGCGGCGTTAAATAAGGATTTAAAATAATATCGAACAAAATTTTTTTTTGCTTTATAAATAAGTTTGGAATTTTTTTGAAGGGTGATTCGGTAAATTATTTTTTTTCCCTATCTCCTCTTAAAATATTTGTACTAAGTCATAGTTAACCCTGTATATAATTCTACTTTGACTCTCTTGATTACAAAAAAAAAACTTTAAAAAAAATGTACCAAGAAAAGAGAAAGATAGGGAGAGCGTGAGCAGTTTGAAATTCTTGTTACGGTTTTTTAACAAATAATCTGTGATCAAAAGTAATGATCAATACAGTTCGTTGAAAATGGGGACATTAGGAACCGCATTGTAAAATTACGTACTGTTTAGGGACTTTGTCGAAAATAAGGACCAAGTTCATAAAAAGGGACTAACTGGGAGTCCTGCACTGGCGTTATGACAAAATTTAAGGCAGATAATTTTCAAAATGAAACAAAAATTTAGAATTTCTAAAACAGGAAAACGTTATCAAAACACATAGCCTGAGAACTGGCGAATTCGCCAAAAGTTAGAAAATCAATTATACACCAGTAGTGTGCTATTTCCTACATTCCTGCATACTGTTTTGTACTTTTTTAACAATAAACCTTTTATTATTATTATTATTATTATTATTATTATATTGTGGAACGCCCTTTCATATAAATATGCACAAATTTTAAGAAATAATCACCAAAACACTAAGGATTTATAAAAATATTTGTAGTTAAAAATTCCAAAAATTGCAGATATAGAAAAAACATACCTACTATAATAGTATATTAATCAACGAGCATATAATGATGGATGTAATTCACGAGCGTAACTGATATAGTGGCTAGCATTTCGCTTTCACACAGGAGCTTATGAGAAATATCTGTTTTGTTAGTTCACTCTCGATTCTTTAATACCAGTGAATAGTAATTTCAATAAAATTCACTACTGAATATATACAGGGTGTCTGTGAAAGGTTGGGAAATCTCGGAGCTGGAGATACTGGTGACCAAAAAAAGTCGATTGAGGCAAATATGCCTTATCCGAATGTTGCTGGTTTCCAACAGGTGTAAAAGCTATTGAGATATTTCAAAATAAAATTCTAGCATTGAACGCCCTGTATTTTTGAAACCAGCAACATTGGGTCTTGGTAAATGTATATCGACAATTTAATAAAGGTAAACTTGGCCTAACCTATCTATAAGATATATTTAATTTAGATGCAAACTTATCAAAAGGATGAAGATGAATTATATTTGAATACATCCAAATGCTCGATTGTCCATACCAGATGGCAAAAAACTACAATCTATTTATATATTTCTTATATCCACACAAAAAAATTAATACATGTTTTAAGAAACAAATATGTTCCATATCTCAATCCAAGAATCCTCTAATATCAAATTTTATTGGAAATATTTTTAAAAGTGACAAAGTTATCTCAACAAATAGATAAGGAAATATTTTTTGAATACTCCTACTAATTGTTTAAGAAAGCAAAAAATGGATAGAAATTTCCAAATTTTGTTATGTTCTTTTTGCAGAATATTTACTAGTAATTTTTAATTACACATTAAGGAAAAATTCACAGGAATCTAACATCTAACCTAATGCGTTTTAGGTGTACTAAACAAACACGTACGGTTCATTAATAAGGACTTTTTGTGGGATATTCTGAAAAGAGTAAGATTACCTATATTTTGTGGGTGCACTTACAGCTTATGCTAAACCCATTCAACTGTTAAACATTGCATACATTACCTTTGTTCACACAACACACAAATTAGTTTCCAATCGTCCGGAGCGTGCGTATTCCAACTAAAACAATGGATTTTCAACCTTATGGAGGCATTATAAATAAACTGCGCGTGCGTCGGACGAATGGAAACGGTTTCCAACTGCTGTGCGAACAGGGCTAATATGCCTGCACGGACCAGGATGGACCTGAACAGCACGGACCTGCAAATCTGGTTCATATGAAGGTCCCCCCATGTTATTTAATGGAGCATTGCACACTAGACCAGCACCAGCATGGACCGACACCTGCAATTTCCACGCAAATGGTTTCAAAGTGTTAAAAATACGACCAGTTAAGTTGCGAATGTGTCGGTGAACTGTCGGACACCCTCGTTGATAAACAACCACTATTTACTTATCTTAAACAAACTGCAAGTCTTTCGTCAGATGATATTGCGCTGCGAAATCTTGTGTTTTGATGGCGAGAACGACACAAGAACTCAAAACTTTCTCATTTTCCCCGCTTTTTCCCTTTCTCCGCTTTATACAACATTGTTAAATTAGAAACAAATTTGAATTTCCTGATCTCCAAAATGTATGCAAATATTTGAATTTTTTGAAGTTATTTAAAATATTGAAAATAAAATTTTAATCTGTGACACCCTGTATCTTTTAAACCATCAACTTCTGACAAAAGTAAGTTCGGCAACCTCGCATATTTTGTCGTCAAGGATCTACTCTCTATATTGCATTTATTTCAGGACTACTAGATCGTTTTTAATATTCACATCATCAAGCAACAAGAGTATGTATAACGGTATAACACCAATAAGTATTATGATAAATAATAATACAAGTTCTTATTGCCCGGTGATATAAAGTTAGATACAATATTTGGCACAATTGCAAAATAAAAGAAAATTATTTTATTTAGCTAAAGGCACTAGGTATGTAAATGAATATTTAAATCTCAATAGTTTAATTTCGTCTGTAAAGCGTATATTTCTGTAGTCCTAGTCGAGATCTTAGATTTTCCACGGGTTTATTTGTTGTAATATGAAGATTGCATTCACCAGTTGAAATGAAATAATCATAAGACGTCAATAAGAATAGAAAAGTACTAACATATATTTAATTTCATTCATAAGTATTTTAAAGTATTTTAAAAGCACAACTGGTGATATTTTTAATGGTGGTATTAGAAATTAGATTGCATTGGTATGGATAAGGCGAATTAATGAGACATTACTGGGAATTACAGGCAACAATGATCATTAGTGTACAAAACAAAATTTGCTATAATTTCAGATAATAATTTATATTGACTCCTAAAGCAATAACTAATTTATATGTAAATGATACTGCAGGAAACAACTTCTCCGCGGACTAATGCCCCGACCGGCATTGAATTACTCCTACAGTATCTGTGTGAACAGCCAAGAACCCTTGTCGGCCACACCACCAGACATAGACCGGTTTCGGGCTTGTTCGCCCTCATCAATATGCCATAGGTGAGATGACCGACAATTGAACTGGCTGTTCCTTCATATGTATGTTCACATACAGGGTGTTTCAAAACAAAGGCGAAAAATTTCAGAAGGTGATTCTTTGTTGAAAATAAAAGGTAGTTTGTTATATAAACCTTGGGTCACAAGTCAACCATTAGGGAGATATCACGTTGCAAAGATGGCGGAAAAGCGTGGGAATGGTAAAATTTTGTGGAAGTGTTACCATGATCAAAAGACACTTGTGACATATTTTTTCACTTTTTGAAAATAATTGGAAAGGGTTGAAATAAACTACCCCTTTCAGTTTTTTTAACTATACTTTCAAAAAACTTTCTTAACGACGTAGAAAAAAATAAATTAGGTTAAGCCGATTCATTTAGAAATCTCTTATTGATAAAATTAACTGTTTCGACGTTAAAAAATAAAATGTAAAGTATTGCACGTCGGGAAGAGGCAGTTTTACTACACCCATTATTAGGAAAAACTAGTTGGCTGCTGTCAATTTCCGGATGTTTCCATTGTTGCTTTGACATATAGCAAATAGTTTGTACTATTTTAACATTTGAGAGTGGTTTACGGGATAATTTGCCTTTCGTTGTGTGATGTGTTTGATTGCGGAGTACGTTGGGATTCAATACTAGTTAATACAACAAAAATGGTTTTTTTCACAAATGCAGAAATGACAGACATGCACTTTATGTACGGCCGGGCAAATGAAAATTCCTTACATGCTTGTCGCCTTTATGCAGAAGCGTATCCTAATCGTAGAATTCCTCATCACAGTATATTTGCTAAGCGTCATCGAAGGCTATGTGAATCCGGAAAATTAAAAAAAAGAAGTTTTGATACAGGCCGACACCGGGAAGTACAAACCATTTGCTATATGTCAAAGCAACAATGGAAACATCCGGAAATTGACAGCAGCCAACTAGTTTTTCCTAATAATGGGTGTAGTAAAACTGCCTCTTCCCGACGTGCAATACTTTACATTTTATTTTTTAACGTCAAAACAGTTAATTTTATCAAAAAAATATAAGAGAGAAAAAGTTTCTAAATGAATCGGCTTAACCTAATTAATTTTTCTACGTCGTTAAGGAAGTTTTTGAAAGTATAGTTAAAAAACTGAAAGGGTAGTTTATTTCAACCCTTTCCAATTATTTTCAAAAAGTGAAAAAATATGTCACAAGTGTCTTCCGATGATGGTAACACTTCCACAAAATTTTACCATTCCCACGCTTTTCATTTCCTAGAAAAACAGTAAAAACACTCTTTTTTCCGCCATCTTTGCAACGCGATATCTCTCTAATGGTTGACTTGTGACCCAACGTTTATATAACAAACTACCTTTTATTTTCAACAAGGAATCACCCCCTGAAACTTTTCGCCTTTGTTTTAAACACCCTGTATAAACTGAGTGCAGGTCAGATATAAGTGGTCTGCTTACTTCCTGCTCGGCCTAAGCGGCTCGACTTACAGGAAGCGACCTACATTGCAGCAGGTACTTCACGCAGACCTCTCGCCCTAGGCGACGAGCCATTAAATCTGTAAATGATAATGAATGAATGAATAATAATAAATGATAATTTATAATTCAGATTTTCCCCGAACTAAATGTTCTCTATAAATCATTACTTGATTACTTGTAGCAAGCACCGGAAACACGGTGTTAAATAGGATTCGATAAGCAATATGTAAATTCTCTAGATGGTGAGTACTTATACGAAAAGAATGACTTTAATCATCGAGGTGGGCCAAACTAATGTTATTCGGTCAGACGGGTCTTGTAAACCTGTTACTTTTTGTATATGGAAATTAAGAGCCACGCTCGTTATTTAAATCGCTGTAAATGATTAGGCATCACCGCGCTGCGTTACTAATTTTGTTGAATATAGTGAAAACGACTTTTTATGTGAATATAATTTTGGTCGCCTTCAATCATTCCTATTTTAAATGACTTGGATGTATCGAAAACTTCATTCAGTAAAATGATATTCTTGTATTTCATTTTATAGATAAACTGTATTTCCTGTTTTGAAGCTGAATGCATTTGAATTTGACGTTGATTAACTTTATTTTAAATGATTTCAATATAAATTTGATGGTATTTCCTAGAAAAAAATATATAACTGATAAATCTATCTGTCGTGTAATAAGTTTGGATCGCAGATGTTATTTTTGGTTAATTTCATTAATTAGGGGTGGTCAAATATTAACCGGCATCAATCTCTCACATTGACCCAAGCCAACATTATTCCACCCTACCATACCCACAGAGAGGGTGCCAATCCTCAATAATAAAAGCAAACAGACGTTCGTCAGCAGACAACTACTTGATGAAATAAAATAATTTATCGAGAAGAGTAAAATTTAGAATGTGCAAAACAATTTTACGGCCGACAGCGGCATATGACAGCAAAATCTGGACTCTCAATAAGAAGTCAAGAGAAAACCTGTTAAGGTGGGAAAAGAATAGGTCTTAAAAATTCCAGGGAAAAATACGACGGAGGAAGGCTATGTAAAGAAAAATAATGACGAGATATATAGAGTGTACCAGGCACCAAAAATAGATGAGGCGTAAAATCCAGAAGAGTGCAGTGGCTAGGGTATCTAGAACGAATGGGAGATAAAAGAACAGTTAAAAAAATTGTAGGGAGGAAACCTAACTATAAGAAAAATGTGGGAGACCGAGGAAGCTATGGAGAGAGACATTGAACGAATTGAAAAAGAAAGACGAATGGAGCAAACAGAATGGAGTGGCGAAAATTTGAGCGAGCCTTTTCATATCCCAAGAAAAACTACGCCACTGGATTTTTAGAATAAATAATAACCACGTTTAACCCCCTCTCATATTTCTAATAAAAAAAGGTCTCTTGCATTTTCTTTCTAAAGAGCAATAATTGAGGTGTGCAATGCTAATCTTTATGGTAACAATGACAGCCCAGTTTTTGCAAATTTCTAGTTTACAATGACTGCAGAAATAACGTTACATTTACTTTGATTGCAACAAGAGACAACAAATTTTATAATACGCGTTGCTTTTATCAGTAAATATATAAATCCATCTATATCGTATCTTGCAATAAAATTTAATGACGCTTGTAGCAAATTTTTCTCCATTGTTTTATTATAATTGTATGCAACGTGAATGTGTGGTCTATGGAAAGTCGTTTTATATATTACATCAATAAATGCATGTTGTTCTTTGATGAAAGGTAACCATAGAGGCTCATTTTATGCATACCTACATGACTTTATACGGCTAAACATGACAAATACATTATTTTACGTTTATAACTATCACTTGGCAACGAGAAAGATAAAGTACGTAAAAATATTATATACAGCGTGGACCCCGGAAAACTTGCTTCCCAGGTTTTTTTCATTTTGATTTTAAACATGGAAATATCATTGTAAAATTTTGTTTAGAATATTTTATTACTCTTGATAATTTCGTTCACCAGATTTGCCTTCGTTGCACTCATTTCTGTTTTAAAAACAAACATTTATGATGTCACACAGCCTGAATTATTGCAAGACCTTCAGCAGCGCATTGTACACGAGCCTAACTTTATTATTCCACAAATGCTTCATATTGTTAGAAAATATTCTAAGCAATGTATCAGAAGAGAACTATAGAAAACTAGTTGATCAAGTCAAAGAAAATATAAAATCACATGTAAATATTTTGTTTTTTTGAATTTCACACATTTGTGTATCGTTATTAATTATTTTATTCTAAAATAAATCTGACAAAAATAAACATAGTTCCATAATAACAACTCATTCAGTATAAGCCAGATTTGAAAAAAACTAATGGAAGAAAAATAATAAATCTAATCATAACATTAAAAAAGCACAGCAGTATCTAGGACGAAAAGTATAGCTTTAAGCTATGAGTAAATTATTACGGTAGAGGCATAGCCAAGGCTGTAAAAATTTACGAGTACTCTAAAACTACTTTTCGTCTGCGGTACATACAATATTTTATTAATAATATACATGGTGTTCGGAAAAGACGTGTACAACGGAAGACCACAGACTCCTGGGTTCAAAATAAGCTGATTTAGCCCAATTTACTTATTTCCAAAATTGCTTCGTTTAGCCGCTAGAGAGCGCCAAAGTTTGCGAAAAATTTTTGTTTATTCCGAATATCTCGAAAACGACTTAATCGATTTTAACCATTTTTGAGCTAAGCAGTTATAAGTCTAACCGACACTTTTTGACATTATTTAAAATCTTTTGCAGTCATTAGAGATAGGTATAAGAAAAATCATGTATCATGCAAATATAAGCACATCTTTTTTTAACCTCCAGTATAATTACTCTCAGTTTTTTTCTATTAGTAGCTGACTTTATTTAGAAACTTTTTTTATACTTTCATAATTTTGAATAGATGAGTAGTTTAGGTAGAAAAAATATTTTTTGTATGTTAACAATATCAGCATTCGTTCTGCAACGAATAACGAAAATTCCAAAACTCTGATTTATATTTTATTTAATAAATACAAGATAATAAGATATTAATATAACAAATAAAAAAGAGTTATGATCTCTTTACAATAAATGCTCAGTGACCACCGTTTTCTCGTACGCAACAAGTAATCCGTTTTACGAAGTTGTAGTGCAGCCTCTCCATGATTACTGGATTACCTCGTAAAATGTTAACTGCGTCTTGGATTCGCCTAAACAATTCCTCTTCATTATTAACTGCATAGGCATATATTATGGTTTTTACTGCACCCCACAAAAAATAATCGCAAGGGGTTAAGTCTGGTGCTCGAGGTGGCCATTTTATAGGAGCATCGTTTCCTCTTCCAATCCGCCTGTTAGGATACAGAATATGTAAATACTGACGAACGGGTATTGCAAATTGAGGGGTGCACCATCGTGCATAAACCACATGTTACGACGAAGTAGTAACGGTAAATCGTCCAAAAATTAGATGATACTTGCTGTAAAATAATAAAATAGTTAACCCCATTTAATCGATGCGGAAACACAACCGAGCCAATAATAAAGTTGTCGATAATTCCCGTCCACACGTTTACTCTGAATTTATATTGAAAATGTCTTATTTAAGTACAGTGTGGATTTTCATCAGTATAAACGTGTTTGTTATGGTTATTAATAATTCATGACCTAGCAAAACATGCTTCATCTGTAAATAAAATGTTTTTGCTGAAATTGATATCATGGGCTATTTGATCTTGTATAAAATTACAAAATGCTAAACGTTTTTCAGGGTCAATGGGTAGCAATTCATGAACCGATTGAATGTGGTACGGATGTAGTAACTGCTTCTTCAAAACATCATGAACTATGGTTTTGGTATTATCCCTATTTCATGTCCAATGCGTCTTGCACTAATTTTTGAGTTCTCTTCTATCTTATCTAGGATTTGTTCTCCATCTCTATAGTTTAGTGGTACATTGACGCCCTTGAACCGCATTCATTTGGTGGAAGGAACCAAATTCGCGAAGTCGCCTTTCGATGTTGGCAAAAGTTTGATGATTTGGCACTCGTCGATGAGACCCTAACACTTTTGCGGCCGTTATCTTGACAAAATCCATAAACCAAAATCATATCTACTTCTTCCGGATATGTATACGTATCCATATGAAATATTGAAAAATGAGAAACAGTAACAAACACAACAATAACAACAACAAATAAAGTGAGATCTAAAGTAACTAAGTAATTGAGCAAGAAGAATAAACCGGGAGACTAATTTCAGTAGCTGATTAGATTTGACACACAACTGATACTTAAAATATCAGAGCCAACTTATTTGTTGGAGAACGAATGCTGATATTGTTGACAAGAAAAATATTTTTTCTACCTAAACTACTCACCTGCTCAAAATTCTGAAAGTATAAAAAAGTTTCTAAATAAAGTCAGGTACTAATGGAAAAAAACTGAGAGTAATTGTACAGGGGGTAAAAAAAATATGTGATTATGTGTACATGATACATGCCTTTTTTTATATTTCTAATGACTACAAAAGATTCTAAATAATGTTCAAAAGTGTCGATTAGACGTATAATTGTGTAGCCCAAAAATGATTAAAATCGATCAAGTCGTTTTCGAGATATTCGGAATAAACAAAAATTTTTCGCGAACTTTGGCGCTCCCTAGCGGCTAAACGAAGCAATTTTGGAAATAAGTAAATTGGGCTAAATCAGCTTATTTTGAACCCAGTCTGTGGTCTTCCGTTGTACACGTCTTTTCCGGACAATAATAATCGAAAATATTCATGACTTCTTACTTTAATAACCAAACTGTCAAGTCACGTTTCTCAAATGTTAAAAAATATACGTAATACCTGGGTTACCATGGAAATTTTAAGGACTTTTACTTTATCGTCCTAGTACTTTAAAGTTCAATTTTTCATCCTAAAAACTATCATTATTGAACAGTATAAAATAAAATAATGTTTTGGCTCTTTTGAATATGTGGTGTGGTAATTACCAAATCGTTCCCAATAGTATTGAACTTAGTCATCTCTGTCAGCATCGTTACTTACACCAAAAGTCGTTAAAAACTTTGATTTACTTGTATATCAACAAATGTCATCCAATACGATGCATAAATATGCAACGTGTTACATTAATTAGGCCAATGCGGTTTAATTTGCTCAAGTACACGTCAGTTATCTTGAAAATCAAGTATTTTTAGGACTCTTGATACATTTGAATGAGCTAATGTTGATCGTGCAACCGGCGCCAACTGCAAACAATCATATAAAAATATGATTTTATGGCACACCAGTTGACACTGCATTCAAAACAAGATAATCATGGTTACATTACTGACACATACTTAAATACAAACATACCATTTTAATTATAAACACCACTTTATAGTTGTGAAAGAAAACGTAATTTCATTATTTATTATACTTCTATTAAGCAAATCCTTAAAAACAAAAATCATGCCTCGCTATATTTTACTTACCTACCGCAAAATGAAACTTAAATTCTTGGTTAAATTTGATAGATGGAAAATATTTTTTTGCTACTAGTAATATTTCAAACATATTGAAAGGTCAGAATATGTCTGGAGGCAATAATCACATAATTAAAATATTAATATTAATGAATTGCCAAGAATGTAAATAAAACCACACGGCCGAAAACGCAATATTATTGGTGTGACGTTACAGGCCGTTCAGCGCGGTTTGTTTGTGTGGATACAGGTGCAGGGTACAGTGTTGGCGATGTAAACAGGGGTTTGCTTTTTGCATGTTTACGTTTTTGTGACACTTGTGGGTCATAAATACATAATGTAAATACTGTGTGCCATAATTATTAGTGGAGATGTGGTAAACTTACAGTATTCTTAAACGTAAGTTAGTCCTTTGTTCACATATAGATCCGCTAGTGACAATTATGGCGACAATGCTGTTGGGTAAGTACCAGATAGATGGGTTTACTTGAGGTATTTACAAAATTATGCAATCTGATATCACATTAACTTACTTGTTTTAATTTGAAAAATAAAAGTAATGAATAATGATATTAAACATTTATTATATTTTTAAAATTACTTAATTGTTAAATTTTTATTGCTATCGCTATTGCTATTTATGAATCGTTTTCAAAAGGCGAAGTAGGCAATAAAACGTTGATTAAACCCGACATATACCTCTGAGCCCTTTCCACTTGTTTGTAATATATACTCGCGTCAAGAATTCAGACATCTTACGTCACGGCTGACGTTATACATTTGTTTTTATTGTCAACGTAATTTTCGAAATTTGCGTTAAAAACAATCATTTTTTGCAAATTAGCGCAATATATACTGCAAACTCTTAGTGTGGTATATAGTTTTATTACTATCAGTTGCAGTTTCTTAAATATTTTGATGAAAATATAATGAATTATTCATTTGTTCGTATGACGTAAGTCGAATTCTTGTCGCGAGTAGGTATACCTTAGTCATGCACATGCTCCTTACGGTACGACTAAAGGGCCCCACAGCCTTCGTTCAATTCGCGCGAATTGGTCCGCACAGTCATGCACGCAGTGTGTGGAGAAAAAAGCGGCACGGTTTAACAATCGTGGAAAATCCTAAAATCTGTTTCGGTTTGATTTTTGGAAGGTACGGATAGGAGTGTACGTTCCTGGATTGCAGTGTGTGTTGTTCGTTCCATTTAATACGTAGGTACCGCATATACGTACTAAGTGAAACTAGAGCAATGAATTCTAAAGAATTTTTATATGATTTTATTAATTTGTATAAAAAATTTCCATGTCTGTAGGAAATTAAATCAAAAGATTACCATGACCGACATATGGGACCTCTTCTTTTCTGTCTTTTTATAAACGACTTCCTGCTTCAATTATTCAAATTATAATTTATTTACCGATAACCTTAAATTATCAATGACTGTTCAATCTGTGGATGACTGCATTAAACTCGAGGAAGATCTGTCCAGATTAAATGAATATTGCAAATCTCATAAAGTTTTCCAGAAACAAACTTAATATTGCTTACAATTACACCATTGGCGGTCATACTTTGAGAGTCGTTCGTGAAGTTAAGGCCCAAGGTATAATTTCAGATAGTCAATTATCTATTGAGACATATGTCGACTCAACAGGACAAAAAACTGTGAGAACTCTAGGTTTCATATTACGCAATACAAAGTATTCCACTACCCCTTCTTCAATTATTATTTTGTATAATGCATTAGTTAGAAGTAAGTTGGAATATGGTAGTAGTTGAAAATGATCAGAAAAGATTTGTTGATATGCTCAGTTATAGATTTAAGAGAAATTTATATTATGAACTATACAGGGTGAGTCAGTCATAATGTCATTAATTTTAACCACGTATTCGGGAGGCATAATAAAGACAGAAAATCGAAAAAAAAATTTTTTACTCGACCTTTAAAAAAATAAACAAATCACCCTATAAAAATCAGTAACACGACGCTCCTGGTACGCTACGATGGCGCACCCGACGAAATTCTAATGTCACAGACTTGCCGTATTAACCATGGATGCCACATTTACATACATAATATCATCTAACACATCAGCGTGTTATTCAAATTTACCTCCATTTAGCACTGCATTTCCCGCATTTCTTCCCCCTCAAATTTGTAGATCATGCCACACATTGGAGGGGGGATTTAGAGAATACAAGCAGTAGTTTGTTTATTTCGGTCTAACCTCACGTATTTGGCGTAAATTCACAACGCATAATTTTACAAATTCCGATTATGTGGAAATGGTAGTGTTATACGGAGAATGTTTACGAAATGCGACTGAATTTTATTAATAAAGTGCTATGGACAGATAAATGCAGTTATACTTATGTGGGCTGTAAACAGGTTAGTATCATACTACTTAAAAAAGATACATTTCTAGGCTAGATGTACGTAACTACTAATTGTACATTTGGTTATGTGTGCAGTTAATTGTACTTACGAGTAATACTAAAAATTCATATTTATTTGTAAAACGTAGTGAAAACGTAATATCAAAATTATTAAACTGTAATAGCCTAGCATTCGAAAACATTTATTTATTATCTACATTTGTTTTTATTAACAAATAAATCAATATTTAAGGAAAATTCATTCATGTATCTAGATTAAAAAAATAGTTTTACTCCTTGTTAAATAACAGTACAAAAACTAGGTAACTAGGTTACTGACCTAATAAGGTCAAGGTCAAGATTAACTCTCGATTAGCGGCGTGCCATTTCGGTCTTGGACAGTTTTCTGTCGACAACACGATGGTTTTTATTAAGTACTTAGTATTTAAACACGAAACACTTTTCAGCTTCTCAATAATTTACCCATTGGGTATAGGTTTTTTATGTAATGTACGTAAATGGTTTATTACTCAGTTTATTATTAGACACGTTGGAGTTTTGTTGCAGTCATAACGGCTACATTTGCTCAGAGAAAAATCGACCCGCGAGTGTACGGGTATCGTTTGATTGGGCCGTATTTTTCTGGGAAAACCTGAGTGGACCGCGTTACTTGCAATTTTTAATAGAATTATTTGATTATTATTATTTGATTTTATTGGGTATTAACATTTTAAATTATTATTGGCTGAAGTTGAACTGAGCAAGAAAAAATGATATTCTAAAATAGTCAGTACAACCGTTTATTTGTGATGTCTAAAACCTAGGTGGGTAGGTACTATATAGAAAAATATTACAACTTGACAACATTGCATCAGGTCGATATCGAGTTGAACTGTCAGCTGTAACCGACCAAGGCTGTGACCGGTCAGTGACAGTCTGAAAAGGGGGTTTAGATAATGATTTGAAAATATTTTTTTTCGGCGTAAATATGCATTTAGATTTTTTTTTAATCACGTATTCGCATTATACTCATTATTCCCTATCTCCTCTTAAAATTAATGACATTATGACTGACTCACCCTGTATAATGTCAGACTGTCGCACTACCGCTTAAAAGAATTAGTCTCTGGGAGAATAATTTTTTCTTTATATTTTTGTACAAATTATTTACCAATATTGTTGATTCTTCTTATATTTTTAGTCAAATTTCTTTTAGTCACCATTCAAATTTTTCTAGATATGCTAATATATTTTATATTTCAACGTGTCGGACTAGTTATGCAAGTAATTCTCCAATACGTATGTTACAGAAGAGTTATAACGATTACTTAGTTGTTAATATGTTAATTCTTTATTACATTGGTGTAATTTGTACTCACTATTTCTTTAGCTTTAATGTAAGTACTTATCACGAATTTATATATATTTTTTTATGTAATCCTGTTATTGGGCATTGAATTGCCTGTTGGATTACCCATGTCAAAATAAATAAAAAATAAATAAACTAAAGGAAGTAGAAGAAAATGGGTCAGGAGATATGGTTATTAAAAAAATAGACTACGAGGGAGTTTCTGCACAAGCCAATTTTTACACCACTTTGTACGACGTTTTTCCATTTTTTTTGCTGTTATTACTGCCGCCACTGCTAGGAGACACTCGCGCGTTTAACTAAACTGAACGGACTGTTCTATTAATTCGTAGTGTGTGAGGAAAAAAACCGTACAATCCTAGTTCGCGCGATTTGGTCCGTACGGTCCTGTTCGCACGAATGGTACGAAGTCTGTGGGGCTCTTAACGTTACGGAGAAATTTACCTACACTAGAGAAGGATGGTCAATAAGATGCACTTCTTGTCAAAAACAGACGCTTGAACAGAACCGCACTTGGAATAGTTGAATGTGTTGATCATTCTATTGCGTTACGTTGATTCATCTGTTGTGGTGTTTGTGAGACAGTTTTAACAAAATTTTAAAACGGCTCATCGTAAAGTTTTGAACGAGCAAAGTAGAACACTTGTGTTAAATGTTTTGGAGCTTTTACCATCAATGATTATGGGAAAGTTTCCCAGCCGACCCTGGCAATATACATATAGAGATAATTCAGTACCGATATAGTACGTACTAGTACAATTTGGGCTGGCCCGCCAGCTACCACCCAGTTATTCCTGTCATAAGCAGGTATAAGTTCAAATGAAATAAATGTATATATTTCGTCTCACCAACGTTGTATTGACCCCTTCGCCTTCCGAAAACGATTGTACTATATTTACTACTGATTTCATTTCTTCTTAAACATTTTAAAATCCTTATTTATTATTTCGTTCAGTACGTTTTCAAAATAAAACACGTAATTTAATATAGTGAAGTTAGATAGCAAAATTTTTATACATAGGTACCTCAAATAACCATTTTACGAGTCTACTTTGCAACTTTATTCAACATCAATGTCTATTTAACACAGTAACACTTAATAATAACACAAATGACAAATTAACTCTTCTAAACGTATATTCTGCGCTGTCCGAAAGCATGGGAAATCGTATACAGATATGAACTAAAGCACACTGTTGTATTTAGGTAAACACGTGTGAACGGCGTCTGACGTCATAGGTCTACGCTGAAGCCCACTAAATTTTTAAATACCGCTTTTAAGTTTTTTTTTTCCAGGAAAAAGTCTACGACAAACGTCATTTCAATTATAATAATACATTATTTCTTGTGCACGTATTCAAAATCATACAATTTCCACATTAACAGCTGAATACAAATTTAATAACGCACCATCCGCATGGTACATTTACAACTGGTATTAGTTATCAAACAATGAAAATTAAACTCAAAATTATTATTTTCTTGATGATTTTATAATATGACTGTAAACTTATTTTCTGACGTGTGTAAACACTTTTGTATCTATCTATCTATCTATCTATCTATCTATCTATCTATCTATCTATCTATCTATCTATCTATCTATCTATCTATCTATCTATCTATCTATCTATCTATCTATCTATCTATCTATCTATCTATCTATCTATCTATCTATCTATCTATCTATCTATCTATCTATCTATCTATCTATCTATCTATCTATCTATCTATCTATCTATCTATCTATCTATCTATCTATCTATCTATCTATCTATCTATCTATCTATCTATCTATCTATCTATCTATCTATCTATCTATCTATCTATCTATCTATCTATCTATCTATCTATATCTATCTATCTATCTATCTATCTATCTATCTATCTATCTATCTATCTATCTATCTATCTATCTATCTATCTATCTATCTATCTATCTATCTATCTATCTATCTATCTATCTATCTATCTATCTATCTATCTATCTATCTATCTATCTATCTATCTATCTATCTATCTATCTATCTATCTATCTATCTATCTATCTATCTATCTATCTATCTATCTATCTATCTATCTATCTATCTATCTATCTATCTATCTATCTATCTATCTATCTATCTATCTATCTATCTATCTATCTATCTATCTATCTATCTATCTATCTATCTATCTATCTATCTATCTATCTATCTATCTATCTATCTATCTATCTATCTATCTATCTATCTATCTATCTATCTATCTATCTATCTATCTATCTATCTATCTATCTATCTATCTATCTATCTATCTATCTATCTATCTATCTATCTATCTATCTATCTATCTATCTATCTATCTATCTATCTATCTATCTATCTATCTATCTATCTATCTATCTATCTATCTATCTATTAAGTTTCTGAATACTAGACACCACACTAAAAGGAACCACTTTAAACCAAAGCTTTAGAGTAGTACTCATTAATAAATAAACATTGCAACATCTATATTGCAACTCCATCACATCTACATTACTGTCTAATAATAACCAGTATAAGCTTCTATTAAGCTAAAAGCAATTAACGTCAGAATTATTGCTGTTTTATTAATTTTGTTAACATTAGACGGCCACTTCAAATATATCAGTTGCTGCTTTCTGAATTAATGCAAATATATTGAAAGGCATAACAGTAACATAAATAAGTCTTTAAAAGGCGATATCGCAAATGCGTATTACGTTTAACCAAGTATACTAAATAGATAAATTAAATGGAGTAATTAAATGCCTATACCATTACTATCGATCTACAATGTAATCTAAATTATTAGAAAATTTATTTACAATACAAAATTTTTAAGAACAATGTGTTCTCCATAATACTACAGTACAGCCTCGATAATCCGAATACACGTTAATCCAAAATCGCGATAGTCCGAAATAATTTCGTCTCGCGATAATCCGAAATCATATTGCATCATACCTTGATAATCCGAAAATCGTGTCATAACCTGTCGAATAGCCTGTCGAACTTTTCAGTATATAAGCAGATAGCTTTGCGTGCGGTGCGTTTCCAGTGTTACTGCCAATACGAGTCTGAAATACAATTGTTATTCGTGCACCATGTCTAAGAGGAAGCACAAGACACTTAGTCTTGCGCAGAAATATGAGATAATTCAGAAATTAGACGACGGACGAAGCCCGATGCAGCTCGTCGCAGAATATGGAGTTGGGAGGTCAACCATCACAGATATAAAAAAAAAAGAAGAACCAAATTACTGAGTATGTGAATTCCCATTAACAACAAACAACACATCTGACTTTGAAGACGGCCAAACACCCCAATGTGGAGACGGCGTTGTACACGTGGTTCTTGCAGCAGAGGACCAAAAATATGAACATTTCTGGCAAAATTCTGCAGGAAAAGGCGAAATTTTTTTACAAGCATATTACGGGACGGGACGACTTCACGGCAAGTTCTGGTTGGTTGGACAATTTTAAAAAGCGGTTTAAAATTCGTCAGTTAACCGTTACGGCAGAAAAACTTTCGAGCAATTTTGCAGCAGTTGAAGGTAAGCAAGGATCGGCTCACCTTCATGCCATGTGCCAATGCATCAGGATCGCACAAATTAAAGCTTTTCACAATTGGGAAAGCTGCCAATCCTAGAGCATTTAAAGACTGTCGAAATAAGTTGCCTGTGATCTACAAAAATCAGAGATCCGCTTGGATGGATCAGGAACTTTTCAGGCAGTGGTTCCATGAAGACTTCGTTCCTTCAGTGCAAGCACATTTAAAGCAAATTGGTTTACCTCCTCGTGCTCTTTTGCTGCTGGACAACGCACCTAGTCATCCCGAAGAAAAAGAACTGCGGAGCACAGATGGTTTAATTTGTGTTCTCTATTTGCCACCAAATTGAACCCCATTGTTGCAACCGATGGATCAACATGTGATGCAAGCGATTAAAATGCATTACAGGAAGCAGCTTCTTCTCCATTTAATCGCTGATGATACTGAACCTGCAGAAGCATTAAAAAGCTTCAATTTAAAAGATGCAATTTTCAATCTCTACACGTCGTGGGAGAACGTCAGTTCTGAATTAATAAAAAAATCGTGGAAAAAGCTGTGGCCTTCCAATATCCAGAAAAATTTAGACGATGAATACGATGATCTAGAAGACTTGATGCCGTTAGCAGAACTAAGGAGAAGAATGATATCCCATGAGCAAGAATTTGATGAAATGGCGGTTCTGATGAATGTCATCTCAACAGGGCAGGCCATTGCAGCGGATGAAGTTAAAGCATGGGCCTTGGGCGACGCAGCTGAATAACGTTTTCTGATGAAGATTTGGTGAATGCCGCAGTAAGCGGCAACAACGGTGATACTCTCGAAGACGCTGAAGACGATGAAAATTTAGTGGTTGTGAGTCACAGTGAAGCTGTGCGATGTTTTAGTGTCTGCATTCAGTGGGCGACAGAGAACGGTGTAGGCGGTCCAGAACTGGTTATTTTTCGCCAGTTACAGGAAAAAGCAGTGAATTTACGCTTTAAGGCACATAAGCAAACTGTAATAACTGATTTCTTTACCCGATAAATTTATGTACATACGTACTCATAAATACTTATGAATGTTAATTTAAGGTTTTTTACAAGGATACATTTTAATTTTGCTTTACATGCAGTATTTAACTGATTTATGTCCTTGGTATGTTATATTTATGTTTTGTTAATAAGAATAAAGTTTATTTCTTAATATGTATCCAAATTTATTATTTTTACTAGTTTCGCAATAATCCGAAAATTTGATAATCCGAAAGCTTGGTAGTCCGAATCTATTCGGATTACCGAGGTTGTACTGTAATCTGCCTACCTCTATCTGCCATTCGCAACTCCATGCCAAACCAACAAGTCGAACAAGAAGCGTTCTAAATAGCACTAGAAACCATTGGAAGCTATCGCGATTCGGCTGATGATAAAAATTGCATAAATTTTTCAAATATGCGCAGAAGAAAGAATTTATTATTTCAATCGAAATGGCGTTTGTCTTAGACAATTTCGTGGAAAAATAACCCTAAAACGGTATTTAAAATATTATACTGGCCACGCCCCCAGAAAACGTAAAGACCTGTGACGTCAGACGACGTTCGCAAGTATATACCTAACACAGCATTGTGCTTTATATCTGTATATGATTTTCATTTTCGAACAACACGGTACATACATTTAGAAAAGTTAATTTGTTATTTGTGATATTATTAAGTGTGTTGTGTTAAACATAAACATTGGTATTGAATAAAGTTGCTCGTAAAATGAGCGAAAGTGCAATTTCACTGGGCAAATGGAAGAAGTATTTCATTATACCATTACGTACCAGAGAATAATAAAAATTGTTTTACCGTGCCAAAATGTGGCGTAGAGCGATGAAGCACGATGAAAGAAAAACGTTAAGTTCTCCCGCATTGCAACATTGTTTATTTGTGAAGACCATTTTAATGTTGTAAGTTTAATTGGAAATTAAAATATAAAGTAAAGAATCAATTAAACTTTTTTTAGGTATCAGAAAGTATTCAGGGCGTTTATAAAATTAATGACTTTTTTTTCATTTATTGTATTTAGCACTTTATACCGATTCCAAATAACATGTTCTGTATTTGCTCCTCATTATGTAATGATTTTTTTAAATTCTCTATTGTTTGCAAGTTACAGCTTGTCTAAGTTCAATTTTTTATTTTTCTTTTAAATTATTTAATTCAAGTTCGATTATTCTCTCATTTGACACAGCCACTAAGTAGTTCAAGCTCTATTGACCAGTTCAAGAAAAGTTTTATTATGCGCCGCTAGAGGGCACTAGTTATCTAAAATTCAGAATTAGTGTTATTCATAACTTTTTTTCTTACTAAACATCTCAGAAATTTAAAAATTATTGAAAAGAGAAACAATATCAGAAAAAATTATGTACTCTATTCAAGCTGGTAAATGTAACGGTTTAGCAGGAAATCGCTATTAAAGTTTTATTAAACATCAAATGTTTTCAAATAAAAGTCACCTACCTAGTAAATTTGACGTTACAAATTGTAACGAAAATTGTTTAAAGCAAGCTGATTTTTTACCATATTTTTTTCGGTTTTGTAATATGTATCATGTAAAACCAGCTTTGTCTGTAAATAAATAGTTATTTATGCAACAAGTACAAAAATTAAGTGTGTGTTGTACGAGTTGCATACAATATTTTTTCTACGTTCATGCAAAAACCAACAAATGTTTTATTTAGATGACACTAACTTTAGGAAAATATGACGTCGATTTGAACGTTTATGTTTGTCATGGTGACAAAACCTTGTAGTAGAATGACAGATGAATGCACTAAACAATTTGTTGCACTAGTGCAATAAAGAACCCCTTTTTCTCTAAATATAGTTCAATAAAGTTTTGTTTTTTGCATGAACGTAGAAAAATATTATTAATAATTGCATTATCACCATATTCTTCCACAAAGCTATTACAGAGCCGTAAATGACACACTGAGTATAATATGAGGAAGCTCCATAAAAGTCCCCTTAAAATTACGCGTAGAATCTAAATATCTAAAAATATACACAGTGTTCCCTTAAAAATAAACAAGTGTAGATAGCTACTTCCGGTAGTGGTATGAATAAATGTTCCAAGACAACTAAATTCAAGAAACGCCGTTTTCTCAATTAAATTAAGATATGTTATTTTGTATGATACTCAAGTAACTGATATAGAATCTGTAATTTCTTTAATTAATTAAGTCATATTTTCCATGATAGTAAAATTACAAATCATAGGGTTTGTTTGCCCGAATATGTTAGATAACTTTACAAATTCTTTATTAAATGGATGAACGTTTATCCGGCGGACCCCCTGGCTACAGGGCCTCCCCATCGAGAAATATCAGGTAAGCGCCACGTCGAGGTGTTACATTAATTATAAAATCTGACGGTTTATGGCTCCAGACAAGATTTCGTGGTTGTTTTTATGTTGCTTTTCCACTCGCTGCACAATGAGTTCGATACGTGGACTGACGCTTAAAAAATATGTACAAACGCCTAGTCATAAAACGTTTCTCTTTCAACGGACATGAGACCTTTATGACACGCTGAAATTGAGCCTTTTAAGATATTAGGGGTTTTATGATTTGTAGTCGTGTGAATAAATGCATCAGTAAAAATATCAATAATATGGATTGAAAATATATATATGTGGATAAGCCAAATAGCTTTGTTTTTAAGCCGGGTACAGATTAGATGCAACAGAACATGCACTACAACATAGTCAATTTGACGGACTCTTTTTAGGTGCAACACAACAAGTAATACAATAAAAATCAATTAGCGGACTCCACACATAATGATGATATTCATAATTACCACCCCACGGTAAAAACAGATTTGTTAATTCAAGACATATTTTTTTGTCAATTTTATTTTGTTTAATTAAAAAACGCGTATTTTTCTATAATAATGTTTGCATTGTTTCAAGAAACGGTAGGGTTAGAAACAATCATATAATATATTTGGTTTTTTGTTATATATATTTAAATACCGAACTATTCAGAGTAAATACATTAGTTTCATGAATGGATGACAGAATTTGTTAATAAAACAAATTATACAACAACTGTTTATTTATTTCGATTAAACCTACCACTTATAATTCAAAAACAAACAAGTCGTTTCAAAATACGTTTTTTGTTGGATCTGACATAACTTGAACAAAGTAAAATACTTAATACAACAAAATATTTTGTTGCTACTCCACTAATGTGCCACCAAGCGACCAATAACAAACCAATTTGCAATTATGCGCACTGAATAACTGTGCTCTCTGTTGACTGTCGATAGTGTCTACTATCAACCGGCTATACATACCAATGTCAATAATTATCTATAATTTCTTTTAGAAATGTATATAGTGTCATTTTGAATTATATATCTTATTTCGATTCGAGATAGTCTTGGAACGTATTTACCCATGAAACTAAGTTTTCTGTCATGCCACCTTTTAGCGAGAGGTAAACCACTGCTTGAAATTTGTACAATGAAACACCATTTTTTAAAAATATTACCCAAAAAAATACCTCATCAAATAAGCAAATACCTCAAAAATACCCAAAAACCACGAATTGCCCTAAAGTGCCCAAAGAAGACCTATGACTATTACCCAATAATATCCTTAAGTACAGTGTGTTTCAATAACTTAGATAACATTTTCATCAGCTGTAACTTTTCTGTTTTTAAAGATATCGGAATGAAACACAAACCATATTACATAGTGGACTAGCAAGTTTTTTCTTATTTGAAAAAAAAAGACCAATGATTTTGAGAGATCTTAACCTAAATTATATTTTTTAAATGGAACGCCCTGTATATTATTCGATATTTGGATTCTACTCAAAATTCCAAGCATATTTTAAAAAGCATATCCTATACCTATCTTCAACTGTTTCTGAGAAATAATTTTACAAACATGTCAAATTATCATAAAATTGCTCTACTTGTTCATGGCACACTTTGCACTGAGCTAAAGCTGAAGTTCGGCTTTGCTTGAGCCGTGCTGGTAACAATCGAGCCTTTGTATTTTGTTCTGTTGAGGAAAATGGCAGACAAGTAGAGCGATTTTTGTGATAATTTGACATGTTTGTAAAACTATTTCTCAGAAACAGTTGAAGATAGGTATAGAATATACTTTATAAAAGATGCTTGGAATTTTCAGTAGAATCCAAATATCCAACAATATACAGGGCGTTCGATTTAAAAAAACATAAGTTAGGTTAAGATCTCTCAAAATCATTGGTCTTTTGGTTTTTTTTTTCAAATAAGAAAAAACTTGCTAGTCCACTATGTAATATGGTTTTTGTTTCATTCCGATATCTTTAAAAACAGAACAGTTACAGCTGATCAAAATGTAATCAAACTTATTGAAACGCACTGTACCTAAAAATCCCGTTAAGTACCCAGAAATACCAAATAGTATCCAAAAGTACCCTTAAATACCCAGATACCTATCTAAGAAAAGAAAAATACATTAAATGACCCATGATTTTACTTAATATACCTTTAATTTTCCAAAACCGTCTTTCATTTCCTTACAAATTATTCCATCTACAGATGATGCGATCTACGCAAATAATATAGATTTTTTAAGGGCTCTTTTGACTCGATCTGAATACATCATCTGGAAAGAACATTTTGAATTACATAAAATGTATCATAAGCCTATTGGAGCACCCAAGAAGGGTGCCAATACCTACACAATGCCCCCTTAAAACTAATTAAAAACAAACTTCTTCCTCGTCTATGAAATCATAATATTCGGTCTATATGGGGTGTCCCTAAAATTATTGTCCGGATCCTAAAGACTCATCGGGTACCTCATCGGCGTCTCCAGTACAAAGTACAACCAAAATCTTTCATTAGCAAGTGTAAATGCATGGGTATCAAGGGAGAATTCAATTTTAGCCCTAGCTTGCTTTCCGTCATGTATGATTAGAATTAGATAATTGACAGTTGTTTACATAAAAAGGCTCCTTTTTTATTAAATAGAATATGAATATGATAGGAAAACCTAATTTAGCAATATTTTAATTTTTAGTATAGACTTTCATTCTCTTTTTATTACATATTTTTGATCAATAGAATATGTCGGAGAAGTTTGACCAAATTTATCGTTAACACGTCGTATCGAATAATATGTAATGTATTGATTTAAAGATAAAGTTTAAGAAATTATACCATACCTACTAAAATTTGTTAACAGAAGAGGGGAATGTGCTATGTGAGTGAATATATCCTGCGTAAACACCTTATAAAACATTCATATGACACTTGTTTATATGGTCCTGTACTGTACAATCTATTGCAATAATAAAGGCACTGTTTAGTTGAATTTGGCTATTTATTTCGAACTACTGACATATTCTTAATGAAATCTACTTTCAATTTTAAACACATTTTTTTAGTTCTTAGTTGTTCCACTCACCCACAGAGTAGTCAAAAAACTGATTTGAGGAAGTGTCATTATTTTTGCAATTGAATGTATCTAATTCGAATCACCCTATATTATTTTCTAAACTAAAGACTTACGAAGACAATAAAATGCCACATAGTGGTTTAACAGTGCCTCCAAAAATTTTACGGAAAATATTTTTGTATCTATTTTTAATAATTTTTATATTTGCCATTGCGTCGGTCAGTTGTTTACTTATATTTAAACTGTGCCATCGTAATAAGGCATGCGCGATCGCCATTGTATTTAAAAATTGGCGGGAAAATAGGTACTAGTTCTCTCTTAAAATACCCATTAATTATCTTCGTAATACCCATTAAATACCCTGTAAATACCCATTATTACCTTGATAGTATCCACAAATACACAAAGTACCTAAAAATACCGAAAAAATACCTATAAACACATAAATACATAAAAAAGGCAAAAAATACCTTTAATTACCTACAGCTTGTACAGTAAAATACCTTAGTGGTTTACCCCTCGGGGCATCTCTTTTTACATATTCTGTGAAAAATTCAAAGTGACACACACTATAGCTTTTGAGAAAAAAATTATTTATTATGAACCGAAAATTCGTTTCTGAATTTAAGCCCAAATTCTACGTCTCGTACGGATTTTTGCAAAAAAACTAATAGCAAAGATCGAAAGAACATGTCTTTTTACATATTTTGTGAAAAATTCAAGGTGGCACACTCTATAGTTTTTGAGAAAAAAATTATTTATTATGTAGCAAAAATTCGTTTCTGAAGTTAAGTTTAAGCAAATATCTCTAAGAAAGTAATAATGTTGTAGTATTGTCTTATAGTTACGGGTGGTGCAAAAGGCCAATTCCTTAAATTGAGCACTTGCCGCTCCATATAAATGACACCGTGGCCGCGATTACCAGAAACGTTTCTACTTCACACACATGTAAAATAGGGGGCTGGAAAATTCCGTTTTTTCCGGAGAATGCAAGTAGATATCAAATTTCTTTAAACAAAACAATGGTCGGAGCAACTAGCACAATATAGCACATTAAAGAAAAATACGATTTTCGCAAAGTGGGGGGGAAGGGTGCTACGTGGAAAACACGATTTTTCCATTTTCTATGAAAATGGCTATTATTTTTCTTTAACTTTTACGGTACTTACAATGTAGTACAAATCCGTTCACAAATGTCTAAAATTATTTGTATTAGTAGAAAACACTATTAGAAGAATACGGCCTTAGATAGTAGGAATTACCAGGGAATTTCGGATAACACTCAGGCATTAGGTACTAGGCATTTAATATGTGTAAAGCGCTTGCTCAGACAATGGTTACGCTCACTGTCTTTTATTTTATTTATTTATTTTAAATATATTTTTTCTCTACAACTGCTTGTCCAATTTTGATGCCCAAAAAATATGTCATGGAATCTGAAAAGACAACACTGTAAAAAGTTGCTGCTCTTTAAAAAAAATCTGGTAAAATCTTTTTGCGCAAATAAATCACCATGATTGAAAGGGTAGGTATTTCATAGTTTAAAACATATGAGTTGATGCGCAAATACAGGGTGTCTCCGGTTTTTCATTCATAACTTTGGTAAAAAATAGACCAAGAAAAATAATAGTTGCTTGCTTATCATTTTTCTCCGACACTCCGTTTTCCATTGAGCACCATTTAGGTAAATTATTTAAATTAAATTGTTTATCAAACTATTATTTTTATTTCTTAATAAACGATTGACAGTAATTTTTAAAATTTCATAAGATAACCCATTCAGAAAATAAAATAAAATTATATTTGTAATAAAAAAATACTTTTCGACATTGGCGTAGAAGTTTAGGGGGTCCAATTGTGATGAAGACCCATGCCTACGCCACCGGCTTTAAAGTTCTTCACGTCAAAAAATAACCTTACACCTACATACCAAATTTGAAGAAAAAATATTTTATTTGTTTAATAGATAAAAAATAAAATTAAATATATTTTTAAAAGTTGAAAACAGGAAAACGGAAAAATAAATAAAAAGTAAATATTAAGTACTTAAGTACATAGGCAGAATAAATTCAGTTTCATTAAAATACCTTTTGACTAATTCTGTACTTACCTCGGTACTTCCTCCTGAAGCTATTATTTTTATATTTTTTTAATCTCACTTGAAGCAGTCTTACCTTAAGATAAGGTGCGACTTTGTAACAGTTGGATAATAAAAAAATATAAACATTGAATATTATTTAAAATTGTAAATATCGCGAGATATGCAATCAGCAGTCAGTTTGCACGTGAATATCACCCAAATGTGTTCGACGTAAATAAAAAAAAATACCTACATCGGATATCAAAAACTAATTATGAAATGTTTCCATAAAAATATGCCAGCAAATTATTCATTTATTTTGAAAACATTAAAGTAGGTAGGTACCCATGTGATTATCATCGTATTATTTGATATACCAAAAGCCAAGAGTAAATAACATATGGATTATTCTTAACAAAATCATAAGAATATATTGATTTCAATATCCATCCTATGTAGGCACTAACATTTTTTGTTAAAATACTTAGGTATAAAATATTTTATGTTGCAGCAATTATTAAGATTACATTTCTCTTAATCCCAAAATTTGTTTCAATGCATAATTAAAAATTATAATACAGGCTAGTAGTAAGCACTTATGGTATTAAAAATAAACATCTAGATAGATAGTACTTATACTTGCTAGTAGTACTTACTACAAATAATATTAAAATTAATTGAAAAATGTAAATGTAATTAATGTGTAGGATGTGGGCTGAAAATACCAGTTTTTAAGTATTTAAGTAATTTGTGCTGCATAGTCACGTACTATATCACTACATATATTATCATTTTTCATAATCTAATCTTATCTCTGAAATTTAGTAATTCTTTCATTCAATTGAATAATATATTAGATAATTTATTATATGTAAAATTCTCAACCAAATAGCTCTGAAATTCTAAGAACTAATAAAAATATAAACATTTCCAGACCCTACTGTCAAAATTAAGCAGAAAATGACGCATATGATAACATAACCAATTAATTTAAGAAATCGCCTTACATGTTTGAACGAAGCTCGAAGCAGATGAATGATTCAGGTAGAATACACTTTTCACTCCCGATTCCCGGGAATCGACCATTTTAAACACAAAATTTAACCACTTTTCATTAAAAATCACTCAAATACACCATTCGATCACTGTCTAAATCAAGAAGGCTCATAGTACACTGAATACTCGCGCCATCTATCAGTAACTTATTGTATTCCGTGATCTAGTTTTTAATGCGTAATGCGTAGAACATAATTATTTCGCAGTAAACCGTAAACAAGGATAGGGGAAGAATTTTTAAATATTGTTTGGATTTCTAAGTTCCTATCAAGCCGGTATGGAAAATCCGGTGAAATTAAATAACTCATTAACTAGTTTGGTTGTTTTGTATATTTATTATGTCAGAGTTAGGTTACAGAATAATTTAGTAGATGTTTAGGTTATGTCAATATAAAAATGATAAAATTGACCCTGTATAGTAGCTCTATGTACAACCTCTTGCAATAACAATGGCACTCCCTCAAGACAGTTTTTGATATACTGAATGTTTGAGTAGAAATAGATACCTACCTATACTTATTACTTCCTCTGGCGAGGAGCTGTTGAATTTATTAATGTTTGAGTATTTCTCCCGCCATGGGAGTACAGCGAAAACCATTGCAGTGAAATATGTCATTTCATCACTTACTCTCTATTCTTTTAGTCTCTGTAACAATGTAGATCAAAGAAGACTGTCTACATGAACAGAACATAGAAAGTTTAATACTTAGTTGAAATTTTTATGTTGACATAGTATACTGCAATTATTAATAAGTGTCAGTAGTGACAGCTGATTAATGTTAGTAAAATCAAACACATAATTTGTTTTTAAACTGATGCATTTGAATGCACCAAGAATAGGTATTGAATTTTACCATAGACTTATAAACAGCCTTTACAAATAAATCTATGATTTTTAAGGGCGCCGTATTCTTGAAATAGTGTTTTCTACAAATATAAATAATTTTAGACATTTAAGAACTGAATAATATAGAGTTTAGCAAATAACAAGAATGTTATTTCATGCCACCTGCAAATAGTCAAAGGTACCGAAGTAAAATCAACAGATAACAGCAGACAGCGATCTATCCAAAGAATTTTTAGGTACTGAAATCTTTCAAAATACGTATTTTTTTTAATTCAACTATAGATGTAAACATTGTTATAACATAAACTTACATAGTTCTGCATATAAGATTGTTCACTTTTGTTTATAAGTATGTGAAAATAATTGTTAAAATGTGGGGTTAGAATAGCGAAATTATGTGTGTCATATAAATGCATTTTAAAAGTTATTACATTATTTGAGGAAAGTTTAAATAGTAAAAGTGGATAAACAAAACATCAATAATTCCATTTTTGATATTACTTTTGCTCTACGTGTTTTATTTTTCCAGATTTCAGTACCTAAAAAAACCACAAATTTGATCATTTTACGGCGAGGATACGGGCACCTTAGTTATACCTACTTTTTAGTATTTTTGCTTACGTGATCAAAAGGTTGCCTATATTAAGTAATTGCCGAAAATTATAATTATATAATTAAATCTATTTTCTGGAGCTAAATGGCTAACAAAATAATTGAGTGCCATTGCATAAAATAAAATGGTAGGAATTTGAGTACCTAAACTTATAAATTGTCAAATTTTTATGGAACCTCTATTAGTGTGGAAGAGCTAATACTAAAAGTTGAAAGCAGATTTCATTATACAAATATGTTGGTAGTTCACCAATTAAGTATAAAAAAAAATAAATAATTTACGAGATGAAGAAAAATATTCGAGAAGTAGGTATACTCGCGTCAAGAATTCAGACATCTTACGTTATGGTTGACATTAGGCATTTGTCTTTATTGTCGACGTAATTTTCGATATTTGGTCGCGTTAAAAACATTTTTTTGCAATTTGGTACAATATCTAATGCAAACATTTAGTGTAGTATATATGTAGTTTTAATACTCTCAGTTGCAGTTTCTTAAATATTTTGATACAAATATAATGAATTATTCAATTGTTCGTATGACGTAAGTCGTCTGACTTCTTGACATGACGTATACCTGCTTGTTAGTTAAAAGCTAAACTAAATTGAAAACATTTATTTCAAATAATTGTTAAAATACATTTCAATGCAATAACATTTTAAAATCAGTGCTATATATTTATTTGAAACATATAAATTACTTAAAATAATACATAAAACAATCACAATATATCAGGAAATAAGGAATGTAACAATAAATTAAATATAATAAAAAATATGCCACAATGTTTCAATCTTACCTGTTAGATTTATTACTAAATACATATTTACATCTACTTATTTGTATCAATGAACACGTTTAGGATCTGCTGTATGCCATATAGACCCCTAAACATATTGCTAGTAGAAAACAGGCACAAACTGTAAAAAGTATCACTTTCTGTTGGAGGGATCGGATTATCATGGAACTAATAATTCTCCCCGATCGATTTAGTTCCTCATCTGCTTCCCTTAACTAAAAAACAATATTCCTGTTTATAGACATTATTAAGGAAATAATAGCTATACAACTTACTCTTGTTCGAGATCTCTGAATCGTCTCCCGCTGATCCCCTAAATTCTTTAATACTTGCGTTCCAATTTCTTGTGTTTCGACTATAACTCTATAGCCTTCTTCAAGTTTTTTCCCAGTTCTTTCTATTGTTTCTGAATTATCAAGGAGTCTTTGTTTTTGGTCCGAGGAAATTCTAACATCATTTAATTCTTCCGCGCTGTCGTATAATGCACCCTGTTTTACCGACCGAGCCTTTATGTAGTCCAATGTCAATCGCTTTAGTTCGGCACGGTAGCAATCTAGCTTAGTTCTACACCTTTGCCTTTTAGATGATTCGACCTCCCTAACCTCCAGTTCCATTTGTTCCAACTAAAATTTTTAAACATTCACTTATTATGCCTACTTATAATTAAATATTACTTGCCAGTTCTTGCGCCTCTTCCACATGTTTTTCAATATTAGATATTAGTTGGCGACGGTCTTCTAAAAATAAATAAGCAATACTCAAATTGACAGTATGTATGACATAGTAGGTTGTTTATGTTAAACAAATGAATACAAAATAAAGAAAATCTTACTGGTGGCTGAAGCTGTTAAAAGTCCTACTTGAGCTGTGATATCTGCGGTAAGAACTGAATATTGTTGTTCATAATTCTCAAAAAGTGAAACCATTTTGATTTCGATTTTGAGAACATAAATTTTACTACTATACCATTGTTATCACAGATGTCGCCACATTAACTGTTGTCAATTGTCAATTGTCAAACCATTTTCGGTCGAGTACTGTGTTGCGCATGCTCGTTATTATTCTTTTCCATTTTTGCTTTTAGAGAGGTTAGTAAATGAAAATTGTTATCTTTAGTCATCCTCTTTTTAAATTATGAAAAAGTTTAATTAGGCAATATACAAACTTAGTGGAAACATCATACACCTTATACGTATAAAAAATTTAAGTGTTAATTTGATTTATTGTATTTTAGAGCAAAATGGTGCAGCGGCTGGTTTTCAGAAGACGATTGTCATATAATACAAAATCAAATAGACGGCACATGTGAGTACTTCTTTTATGTTCCTTTTTGCACTATGAAAGTACCTAATTTGGAAGGTTTAGGTATCAAAAACATTGTGTAAAATGAAAAATATATGTTAAAAAGTTGACTGTGGAGGTTATGTTTTGACCTGAAATAAGAACTCATTGCCAAGTAAATCATTTATAACTTCGATGTATATCGTGTTATTTGTTGTTAAAATATGTAGTTCTGTAACATTGATAGCTAAGAGATGATTTTACAAAATTAACATACTAAATATTGAGACATGTAAACTATACGTTTAAATATACATATGTAGTTTTAGAATAAATTTGGCACATTCTTTTTAATTTAATATTATGTTAAAGAAAAGTGATTAAGCATTTTTATCTTTATGAATCTAGGTCTGTGAAAATTAAAGATGTATTTGTTTGCCCATCGTTTTGTAGTATGAAATGACCTAATAATTGAATGTATTTTATTCATTCATTTAGGTGACAGTTACAGAATAATTACACTTTGTACTTTGTGTCAAGGGACTATTGTTCTTGGTTATGAATGAACCCTCTATTTTCTGTGAGAATAATAGGTATGGTCAAGTAAGAGCTACTGCCTGGTTTGAAACTGTCAGAAATATTTGACTAGATAATTTGTAAATATGTTTTTAGTAAGCGTAGTGCAAGTTGTTGGGCCGAATATTACTTGACAGTTTCAATCTAGGTAATTATTTACATTAGCGTAAACCTCTCCAATCTTAACAAAAAAATTCCTACCGCCCTATTTTCGAGGGTGCTGATCACGAATCTGAAGTCAGATTTCGACGCTCGCATGTAGTTTTTGAAAAAATTTTTTTCAAAATTATAACCTCTATTTATACACTACATTAGGTTGAAATTGCAATGTACATCTTCTTCATTTCATGACGTCACACTGTTGTCAAAATATATAGGAGTTATATTGCAATTTGAACCTAATGTAATGTATACATAGAGGTTAGAATTTTGAAAAAAATTTTTCGAAAACTACATGCAAGCGCCGAAATCTGACTTCAGATTCGTGATCAGCACCTTCAAAATAGTAGGAATTTTGTTAAGATTGGAGAGGTTTACGCTAATGTAAATAATTACCCAATCTAGACCTAACTGCTGCTTCACCAAACCTATTAATGATCACTCTAACTTTTGGTTATTAACAGTTTGGATGAATACAAGTAAATGAATTCAAAAGTGCTATTAAAATGAATCAAACATAAATGTGAAAAAATTGGTTTAATTCTAATTTTTAAAGATCTAATGGAAATTCATTATGCTCCAATATACAGGGTGTCCAGAAACTCTCCTGACAAGCGAGACCGGAGATTCCTCAGATTATTTTAAGACAATTTAACCCAATTCACCTGGTCGAAAATGCTTCCTAAAGGGAACTAGAGCTCATTGAAGATTGCGCCTTTTAAAAAGTTTTGTTTAAAAACCACCAAAAAGCATCTACTTATAAAAACAAAAACTGGTATGCTTGTTTATCCTTAAGAGATGAATCGATTCCATCAATTGCGATTTTTAGTACGTCATATTTTAACACATAACTTCTTTGTATTTAACTTGACACTAGATTATTAACGATAAATTTTCAAATCCATTTTTCTAGAAAAGCGGTGTATCCTAATGACTTAAAGTAAGAGTACCTTTTAGTACTAGAATACCTGAAAATTTAATAATCTAGTGTCACAAATAAAGTTAAAGACAAAAAAGTTATTCGTTAAAATAACCGTTGACCTACTCAAAACGGACGCCTATGACCGGTACTAGAAATTCGCAATTGATGGAATCGATTCATCTCTGAAAGCTAAACAAGCATACCAGTTTTTGTTTTTCTAAGTAGAAGCGTTCTGGAGGTATTTAAACAAAACTATTTACAAGCGCCATCTTCAAAGAGCTCTAGTTCCCCTTAGGAAGCATTTTGAACTAGGTGAATTGGGTTAAATTGTCTTAAAATTATCTGAGAATCTCGATCTTATTGTCAGAGAGTTTCTGGAACACCCTATATATGCATGGTGTCCCTGAAAGGCATATGTACCAGCTACCTAGATTCTTAAAACAATAATTTATGATACTTTATGCAAAAATGCACTATTGTTGGGGCACCAAAATTTTTGAAAAATCTAATCAGTTGTAAATAAAAAAGAACAATCAAAATGAAATTTGATATATCAAAAGATGTTGGTAAAGGCTTTTCTTCATGCAATTAATGTTACTTAATTACCGACTTGTACAAATAATATCTTAAACTGGATAACTCAGTTAAAAGAATATAAAGCACCTGGTATAGAAGATTTTTAAATACTCATATATGCTCGTCTTGTAGTAAATTTAACCCTCTTTCCAATGGTATATCTAAATTTGATGTGGATGTAAGAATAACAGAGATATCTTTGTTTTTATGAAAAAGGCACAAAATTTTTGAAATCAAAGAATTTTAAATAGAGCAACTATCAACTTTCCAAAAAATCTTATAATACTTTTTTATTGAAAATTACGTGTATAATAACCCCTGACGTTTGGCGATCAGCATCCGTTACACCTATATAAATTATTATTACAGTAGAACATTGATTATATAAATGTCAATCATCGGGATGACCGGTTAACTGAATGTTCTTGTGTGATAAGTACATAGTAGCGAAGAAAGCCATTATAACATCTAAATAAACACAAACAAGGCTAGCAGATGGCTTTTGCAATATGTATCTAAATTTGAAATTCAAAATATAATCTTAGTCTTAAATAATCTATAATGAATGATACTCTAAATGAATTTCAACTTTTAACATTAGTTTGTAGTTGTTTTCACTCACCAATAGAGATATATGAAATTTGCCATTACTATTGCAATAAATTGTACATACATATAAATAAATCATAAGTAATAGTTTTAATCGTAAAAGTATTCAATTCAATCGTACGACGCTCTACTGTATTTTGAAAATTATTTAAAATTAAAGAAAAACCAATTTTTTTCAGTGTCCGTACCCCTGGTGGTAAATTAGTTTACCAATACCTGAAGAAACCTAAGAAGATCCCTAGATGTGGACAGTGCAAAGATAAGCTTAGGGGTATCTTACCAGCCCGACCCCAAGAACGTTCCCGTTTGTGCAGGCGCAAGAAAACTGTAAACGTGCATATGGAGGTGTCCTGTGCCACAAGTGTGTTAAGGAAAAGATTGTCAGGGCTTTCCTTATTGAAGAACAGAAAATTGTGGTTAAGGTACTCAAAGCACAGCAAGCTGGTGTTAAAGCTAAGAAGTAGAGATGTAAAATAAATGTATAAATTTTATAATTGAGTTTTTTTTCCAGTATTTTATCCTTTATTTTCATGTTTTCTAAATGAAAAATGTGGTTTAAAATACTTAAAAGGAAATAGTTCCGAAGTATTTTTAATTTTGTAAGAAATTTTAATATTAAACTATGATGTGGGCATGTAGAAGTTAAATATCAGATTTTTCCAATTTCCCAGAAACTAATGTATTAGATTTTTCATTTTGTGAATATTCCTTAAAACCAATTTTTACATTCTTTTTGATAGTCAGTGGTGGTTGGTGAAAATTAATGTCATATTTTTATTAATTTAGCATGGAGCATGCTCTATTTTTTTAGGATTTTTGAGCACAGGGAGCTTTTGTAACTAAAAAAGTATTTTAAATTTATGAAATTTAAAATTGGATGGCTAATCTTGAGATCTTGAAGAAAATTGCATAATACAAGTTATTTGGAAATTATTAGCAAATATTTTAGGGTGTGATGCTATGGCGAAAATAAGACAAAACTTAATATAAACATAGGATGTCAGAGGCGCCGACTTACCAAATTCTCAGTGGGTGCTCACTGAGCACATTTAAAACATCACTATTTAATTAAAACTGTTATTTGCTTAGGTAATGAAAAGTACACATTGATATTTTTGATTATTGATAGTACCAACGGTGTATTGGGTACAGTTCTAGGCAACAATAAAATAATTTCAGATTATGCGCTCTACGCACTATTCGTATATTGTGAAAATATGTATGTGTATATAATATTTCCCATAAAATAGAACATTATCCCAAAGAGATATAAAAAAAATAAAAAATATTATTTTCTTCCTGGAAGTGGATTCCTAAACATACCAATTACCATATCCTCATTATTTTTTCTGTGGGTGCTGTGCACCCACACACATTTTTCTGTGGGTGCTCAAGCCCCGGAGCACCCACGTAGTCGGCGCCCCTGGATGATGTACTCTCTGTACGTACTACTCGGAAGTGTACCTATTAAACAGGACTGGCTTAGGATATTTTTAGCCTTAACTTTTTTGTTAGAAATTCCCTTTTCAATTGAATCAGAAAATCTAATGCATATTGCGTTGCAGATAGTTTTGTTCGACTTCGATAAAATTTACTGTTTTCTAGTGAAATACACTATATGGTACAATAAAATCTGTATGTACAATCGTTTGCGATAGCAATGATACTCTTTAAAATTAATTTTGCGATTTCTTTTGAACTGCCCACGTATTAATAATGAAATCCTCTTATAACTTTTGTTCTTAATTATTTCACTCACCAATAGAGATTTAGTGACATTTCTCCTCAGAAATTCCATAACTATTTTGAAGGAGTCATTATTACTGCAAAAGCATGAGTAAAGTCTATTTTACTAGAAAGCGATGCATTTTATCGAAGTCAAACAAGAGCACGTTTAATGTAAAGAAATATATTTTCAATTTCTGTGGTTCAATTGTAAACAGAATTTCTAAAAAGTTAGGGCTAAAAATATCCTAAGGTAGTCCTATTTAATACAACTCTGCTTAAATTTTGTGTAAATATTCGAATTCAGCATAAAATGCTGATAAAAATTCGTTACTTTACCTCGAACTCTTTCCATAATATTGAACAAAAATCATCTTCAGGACTGACCCTTGAAAAGGCTCTAGCTTTGTTAGGGTCCTCTTGTCGATCTATATTTATACAAAATTTTCATCATTTTCTACCATAGATTCACCCCATAAAATATGTGCTCATAATTTCTGCACACCCTGTATTTTTTTTCATTTTTAAATATTTTGTAGTAATATTTAAATTTTAATTTGATACCAATTCTAATTTGGTCGATAACAAATAAATATATTTTGTAATTGAATATATGACCACAAAACTACAGTATCAGGAAATAAAAACATTTTTCTATTATAATACATTTTGCTTTGTTTTAACGATAGTATGAGACATTTCTAATATAACGATATACTCGCGTCAAGAATTCAGGCGTCTTACGCCACGGCTGACGGTACACATTTGATTTTATAGTAAACGTAATTTTCGATATTTGGTCACGTTAAAAACAATAATTTTTTGCAATTTAGTGTAGTATATAGTTTTATTACTATCAGTTGCAGTTTCTTAAATATTTTGATGAAAATTGTTTGTATGACGTAAGCCGTCTGAATTCTTGTCGCAGTATACATTGATTTTAATTTAAAAATAAAAATTATATTTTCTAAGATGTTTTTAAACAACGAATATGTGACCTTTCGTAGTCTAATGTGGAAATGTAATAATTACTTTTATTTAAATAGGTTTGTACTTCAGGAATTAGTAGCATTTAATCAGTAGCAGTTGGCTAAAAAAATATTGAATCGCAAAATATTCTTGTTAAGCTTCTACAAATTTTGCAGATTTTTGTAGGTAGGTACCATATGTTCCATTTTTGTCGATTTGATGGGAACTTTTTCATGTGTGTAGTTCAAGAACTGTCTTTCTCTTTCCTTGGGAATATCAGTTTCCATTTTGTACTTATTATAAAAACTACCAGACAGAATATTTAAATTAAACATTGTGAGTTTTTACCAGAATAGCAAGTGTCCCACCATTTGATGTGCTGGATTCCATCTAACCATTCAGAATTCTTTAAACAAACCACTAAGAGTGCATTAGTAGATTCCACCACACCAAACTGCTGAATTTAAAAAAGGTCCAGGATTTGTGTCCTTTTTGCTGATTATCAGTGGCGTAGCGTGGACTAATTTAGACGTGGGCAAATTCGCATCAGCGAGGCTCTTTTCTTCCGCCCATTGGATGCTGAAGGAACTGAATATTGTGACATATAATAGCTACATGCAAGGTCACCGTGTGCATCGATTTTGGTTCAAATATTTTCATACAATCGGGAGAAATTAAAAAAATTTAAATTTTACAAAAAAGTTTTAAATGCTGTATTTTGACAACAAAAGGCGATCGGACATTATTGTATACAACTTTATTTATTATTTTTTTCTTTATCGCGTGATACTATGCATTGTAGTTTTTTCAATGTCACCCTGTATATTTTCAAGAAAAGAATGGTGAAAAATCAGAGTTTGTTTACAAAATTATTCATTTATGATGAAACTAGTTAAAGTAGTGAAGTCTGGATGATCTGAAAATTTCATAATTATGGTGTTTAAATACTAAAAATAATTATTTTTTGTAACCTCTTCAGTACTAAACAATATGTCGATAATAAAGCACACCCAGCAGGGTGTGCAAATTAATTATAGTACGTGTGGTAAAGCCTCGGTAAAGCTTATTTTAATAAGGTCTTTTAGGGTGCTATTCGTACTATTTAGAGTTCATGCTGTTCAGTTTTGAATCACCCCCAAGGGGGCCCCACGAGGCCCCTTTAAGTGCGAGGGGCCGCTTCGCCCACGTCTAGCTACGCCACTGCTGATTATCTATTAAACAGCTCATCTGCAGCTAAAGTGAATAAAGGATATATACTACTTGTTCATAATATGATAAGATATGAACTCATTTTCGACAAAAACCCAATTTTAAGCAAAAATGGGCATGTTATTTCTTCTTACACCAATTTGTCCCTTTCATATTTAAGTCAGTTGCCCTTATTTTAATGCTTCATTTTCCAAATTTTATTTTAAATTCTTTTGCCATGACAGTTTTTTTGATATAGACAGTATGGGTCACAAGTTTCATTATCAGTATTGATAATTTTTAGTTTCTTCACTGTTAGTAACTTTATTTTGCAAACTAGTAAACTGAAACAGATCAATGTTCTAAAAAAATTTAATCAATAACTTTAAATAAATTTATCTAATCACTGAATATCTTTTTTACATAAGTAATGAATAGTTCACATTACTTTTCTAAAATGAAATAAAGTATTGTGGGATACTCTGTATACATATCTCACTTAGAAAAAAGATAGATATCTGTTTTACAGGATTTATATATATTTGTTCTGTAAATCCAGTTATCTCCATTTATTTTACTTAAAATGACTATTATTTCTACTCAAATGCCTCAATGTTTTTCAAAATCCTACATACAGTGTGGTGTTTTTGCAAATAATAATAATAATAATAAAAATGTATGCCTCAAGACCTGCAATTTTGTTTTGTTTATGACGTTAGTGGATTGAGTGAAGTAAGAGTATATCCTCACCAAATATCATTTAATCATACAGAGTGGCCTTTTATGGAAAGTTAAAAAAATAGCCAAACTCGGTAAACCGCCCTGTATCTGTAACGACAATGGTTAGACCCTTCAATAACAAGATGATGTTTTGTGGTTTCCTAGATAATATTCACTGTTAACGTATGTAAATTTCCCAATGATACACACTGTATAGAATTGTGTTTACAATTTAGAAGATTTCTCCATTACCTGCCCTTCCACCCAACATCTTCCAAACTTCTCCAAATGAAGAAACTTAATCCTATTCCAGTCCAATGTTGTAACAATCAAATTATAATAATCAGTGATAGGGTTGTATAGTCAAGATATATCCATAATTTAGCAAAATATTTATTTTAAAGACAATTTGCGTTAACATAAATTACATAATAAATACATTAAATAAAATATGTGACAAATATAATCAACAAGGGAAATAAGTACTTGAAACACATATTTTTACTAATCTTATATATTAAAGGCAAGAGTTGCTTGCATAAGATATATAAAATATATAGATACAAAATGATGCATTTAAAAATAATTAAGTACATTTTTAACCTGCCATTAATAAAATGTATATATATGTTATATATCTTATTTATTCTGTGTGTGTACAGAACACATAAGTGAAATACATGGTAATATATAATAAAAAAAACTTAGGACTAAGAAAATCTTTGGATTTAATTTCGACAAATTTTAAAGGCATCTGCAGAAATTACTATATTAAAGCAAATTACCGGATATACAAATCAGCCCTCTTAGAAAAAATTAACATAATAATAATTGTATCGTAAACTGATTACTCAGTAAAAAAAAGATGTAATGTATATATTGCCTTAATTATAACAGCTTAGCTGAGAATAATTTGTTTTTACCTAAAATTGTTTTGAGCAGAATATTTATTTTGGGACTTTTAAGTGTAATTGAGTTCCTGAAAGAAAATTTTGATTGTCAACTAATCAGTAAGTCTAGTGATTTTTGAAGTACAGTATTTATTTATAGAAAGAAGCCCCATTGTTATTAACAATCTGCTATACCTATTTTGCTATATTTAAAAATAATATATAAAGAACCAAATTACCAGTAAAATGGAAATATTTGAGATATGCAGTTACGTTATTAACTTTAATATATTGCTATAAGTTTTTAAAAAGTCTTCTGTTCTACTTTTACTTTTAGAAATTCCGCAAGAATTGGTGCTTTAAAATCTAGTTTTGTTGTCTATGTAATGATTTATTGAAATCATCTACGTAAGTCTGCTGTACATGTCATCTAGTTGCGGCTTAAAGTAAGCTTTAAGTTGTGGACGTTCGATTTCATTGTTGAGTCAAAAGGCCATTCTGAATACTGAAGTTGTCTGGATGCAAGTATATATCTTTAACCTAAAAATAATCACATTTAATCAAAACTGCTAACTCTACTATGGTACCTACTATTTTCATATATAAAATACAATTATTTTACACATAAAGAACAATTATTTTGTTGATACTGTTTCTATTTTAGAATTATCTATGTAAATAAATAAACGCAAATATACTTGTTTATAACTATATTTATCCAAACCATTATAAAGGCTGTCCAGAATATGAGTACCCGCCTAATTTTGCCATATGATACGTTGTACTAAACAAAACTTATTTGACTTAACAATTTTGTTTCTCCGACCAACGGTAACAGAATTATGACAGCAAACAGGTCTTAAATATGTGACAACGTCGCTCACGTACTGTCTTAGGATTGTTGTTTTATACTTAATTATTACAAACAGGTACACCTTATTATCATATGCACTTGTTGTGAACGGTTTTCTTAAAACTCTTATCACAACACAGAATAATAGTTACAAGTGTTTAAAATGACTTCTGTTTCTTACAAAAAGTGTTTATTGTACAAAGCGTCGTAGCCCGAGAGTTTTGCCTAGATTCATCGTAAATTAACATGCAATGCAGCTGGTTATGGTTACTATAAATTGTTCCATTTTTGTTTATGTACAATCACAAACATCAAAGAAAAATTAGACAAAAATGAATCGCACTAGCTGTACGCACCACCCAGATAGCACAGATTGCGGCGAAATACAAATAGTGTGAAAAAAGTGGTCATAAATGCAGCATTATAATGAATGTACTTTAAAAATGTTTTCTAAGTACCCCACTCCCAGCATTTAAATTTAAGAATACATTTGAAATGCATTTATTGCACACAAATATTCTTATACTGGTTTACTATACTTAGTAAATACAAAAAAAGCATTACCAATAAGTACAAATATTGTACACAAAAGTTGCTTAAGAATTGCAATCTAAAAGCCATTAATTCCGGGTGCGCTAATTATGTGCAAAAATCCCGCTTGCAGTCGGCAGTGTTGCGCAGAATGCAATCAGCGCAGTCGTGGCGCAGCTTCTCAAAACGGTAGGCAGCCGACTGCCGACGCCAGCATCCTGTCGTATTGTATTTTGCTTGGTTCCCAGTGTTGCCAGAAAGATTTTTTGAACAGTACTAGATTTGTATTCAAATTGTACTAGATTTGGTACCAGTGTACTAGATTTTTTTAAATTACAGTTGGTAGAGCTTATATGACTAATGCAATGTTACCATCTGTTTTTAAGTAAAGCCCTAATCCTATTTATACAGCTACATTATAAATAAATATTTAAAGGTCTGTCAAATCAAATGTCAAAAGTTCAAAGTTATACGATCTTCTTATTATATATAGTACATTGTAACTACTACCGACTTTGCCATCATACGGTCTACTATTACAGATTTAAACTACTCTCCTCACTCATGGGCTATGCTAAATTGTACTAGATTTATTGAAAGAGGTACTAGGGTACTAAAAGCACATAAACTGTATTAGATCTAGTACAATTGTACTGACACTGGCAACACTGTTGGTTCCCAGTGGTCACAGTAGTGCTATACTCGCGACAAGAATTCAGACAACTTACGTCATACGAACAAATGAATAATTCATTATATTTTCATCAAAATAAACTGCTACACTAAAAGTTTGCATTATATATTGCACTAAATTGCAAAAAATGATTGTTTTTAACACGACCAAAGATCGAAAATTGCGTTGACAATAAAAACAAATGTGTAACGTCAGCTGTGACGTAAGACGTCTAAATTCTTGACGCGAGTATAGTGTTTACATATTTAATTTTATGGTGCAGATGCAGCGCCAAGTACTAGCTTCAGTTATATAAAATCAAAATCTAGTGGTCTGATGGCTGATGATCAACATGAGCCGAAGGTATGTATATTTAATTCTATTAATTTGCTAGAGGTGCATTATATATTTAAACAATGGCGTTTTCGGCCACTGGTCAGTGGCCATTGTAGTTGAGGGCATGGCGTCAGGGTGTTGTGACTGCTGTGTAGACACTGTCGTTTTGTATTGTCCCAAGTTGCGTTAGCTATATATTCTGTGGTAAAACTCTCCAATATTAACAAAAAATATCCTACCTCCCTATTTTCGAGGGTACTGATCCCGAATCTGAAGTCAGATTTCGGCGGTCGCATGTAGTTTTGTATTTTCGACAAAAAAATTTCAAAATTGTAACCTCGTTAATTATTAGTAGGTAATTCATATTTTTCTTTCGGTTATTTTTTACCAAAAAGACAATGTCATGAAATTTTTTTTTGGCTTTCTAAGTGATACAGATTTGATCTGCCAAAATAGTTCTTTTCTAGATCAAGCAATAGCAAAAATTTGAATATGTCATACACTTTCTGACGATGGTCACTGCTCATAAAATTTTTATATATTTTTTACAGTGTGCAATGTTTCAAGTGGTGAGGGACAAGGATATTGTTGAAACCACATGTCGTGAATTGAAAAATGAATGAATTAATATAAATCGGACAGGACAAAACAATAAAGACCTTTTTTTGACATATAGTAATAAAAAAATTTAATACTGGGTGAGTATAATTTCTTTTTATCTTGTTCGAACTAGAAAATAATTTGGCTTTACCTATATACTTCTTTGTACTGTAAAATTATAGTTGATTAAATAAAGAATTAAAACACCTATCTTTTATATTTAGTTGCTGTTCGAAGATATCCATTAGCTATTATAGAAATGCAACAGAGAAGGAGATTGAAAATGTTATAGTATATAAGAAATATTTGTAAATAAATAGGAAAATATATTTTTGTTTGCTTTATTTTTGTCCTGATATATCCTGAGAGTAGAGAGTAAGTATATTCATTTACAGAAAAAAGTACATAAATGGTGCTACATAAACATATAAAAAAATCCCTAAAAACGCGCAATCTGTGCGAAATAACAATGCTTTAAAAGTACCTTATATGTACTTCATATTTTTCGCGACATAATAACAACTGCTTTTAAAGTGCTTCAAATGCACTTTATTTCAGCAAGATGCGCGCGCATACAGCTTGTGAACCACTACTTAAGAAGTACTTTCTAGGCTGACACTGGGGTGCTTGCCAAATGAATTTTGCCTGTACTTTACAAGTATTTGGATAATATTAATAAGTACTTTATTGGTACTTCTGAAGCTGTTTTGGCTATCTGGGCAATATGACTAATATTAATTTCAGGTTATCACCAGCAGTCTGGCACTGCTACGTTGTCGTACGTTACAGTTTTAACAAATTTCTCGGAAACTTCAATTGTTTACTTCATTAATACTAATCCAAAAATCAAATTATGAACAAATTACGTTACAGGCGCTTTTACTTAACCTTAATTGTACCTTAGTTTGTAATTTCGTAACATAGTTTTGCATATTATTGCAGTTGTATTTTTATTTTTCAAAATGTATTTGTAGACAAACTATTCGTTTTAGACATTTTTTTCATAAGAGTTTTTTATTGCATTTAGTCAGATATACAGGGTGTTTCATAATATGTGCGCAGGACTTCAGGATTTGATAGCTCGTTAAAAAATTTGAAAAAAGTTTGTTTTAACTTACCCTCTAAAATGCACATTTTCGAGATGAAATTGTAAAAAAAATTTCGTTTTTTGCGAATATCTCCGGAACCGTTTATCGTACAGAAAACAGCTTTTGTAAGCATTTACTACTCATAATAAGCTATGTTCTGTGTGAGAATTTTTTTTTGTCAAAGTCATAATTGGTGAAGATTTTGAAGGGGAAGTGGGTGTTTTTCTCCCCAACTTCTACGCCACTGGAAAAAGTACGGTTTTGAGACGCCCATTTGAACCGCCAATGTTTTCTACACAAAAAATGTACTCTTGGTTATAAGCTCTAAAGTTGACCGTTTTCGAGAAAAATCTACTTTTATGTTGAAAAACATGGTAAATTTTTTGAAATTTGAATGAATTGCTGCGTGCATTGAAGCTAACGGAGGACATTTCCAACATTTAATTTAACTGTGTATGATTTTTTTAATTTTGTTTTGTTACTTGTTCTAACGATTAAATAAATTTAGTTTAATTAGTAAAACAATTTTCAAACGTAAAAGTAGATTTTTCTCGAAAACGGTCAACTTTAGAGCTTATGACCAAGAGTACATTTTTTGTGTAGAAAACATTGGCGTTTCAAATGGGTGTATCAAAACCGTACTTTTTCCAGTGGCAGAGAAGTTGGAGAGAACCCACTTCCCCTTAATAATCTTCACCAATTATGATTTTGAAAAATTTTTTCTCGTACAGAACATAGCTTATTATTAGTAGTAAATGCTTACAAAAGCTGTTTTCTGTACGATAAACGGTTCCGGAGATATTCGCAAAAAACAAATTTTTTTTTTACAATTTCAACACCCTGTATCTCGAAAATTGTGCATTTTAGAGGGTTAGTTAATACATACTTTTTTTCAAATTTTTGGACGAGCTATCACATCCTGAAGTCCTGTGCATATATTATGAAACACCCTATATAAGCCCTTAAAGTTATGGCGCTCATATTCCGAACACCCTGTATTTTGCCACGTCCCTGCAAAGTTATGACTCCAAAAAAACATATTCGTTCTTAATATGAAGAAAATTACTAAATTAAATTACAAATAACACCTCTGTTTCTACTATCGCAAAACATTTATTTGATAACACCTTCATTTGGGTGCAAATGGTAGGATACCGGATACTAATACGCGGAGAACCAATATCATGACCGCCACGATCTCCTGACTTTAAATCATGCTAACATATTTTTGTGGAGATATTTAAAAATGAAGTATTTCACACAAGTATATACTACTGCTGATTTACGCAAACATATGGCTGTTGCCAATAACTTACTAGTTCAAAACGGACCAAAAGCAGGGGGATTTGTGTTACTGTGTAGAAACTGGCTAAGACGGGTCCAAAATTTTGTTGTTGTAACATCAGGTATGTCAAACTATTTTATTAATTAAAACCACAAATTAATTCTATTAATAATTAATAACAATAGTGGCAAAAGCAGTTGAATTTGCTGTATAAAATAGGTGTAATAAGATGTTATTTATTTCTTTCCTTGCGATTTTTTTCCATTTTTTGTCCGGTCGCTGACTGTATGCTTTGCTGCCTTATCAGGTTTTACAGTAGACCAGTATTCAGTGCCGTGCGAAGTGTATTTTTGAATTAATTTCGAACTGCCCTTTTTGATTTTTTCCCTGTACATTCAAAAATTTTGTTTTAGAATAGCCCTGTATATTTCTCTTTTACTTATTTATAGAAAAGTTAGCATAATAAATGCATTGCTTTATACTAATATATCTTACTTGTTCAAATGATCTCAATCCTGCTTCTTTTCCCCAAGAAATCATATCATCCATAATGAGTTGTTTAACTTCAGCATTATTGCAAAGGACGCTAAAAGTACCTGGAATTCCATTTTCTTGTGCCCAACATTTAATAACATCTACATCTGGAACTACTATCGCTATAATGCATGACTAAAAATAAAAAAAAGAAACATAACAGATTGTGCATTTTAAAAAGTTATATACCAGTGTTCCTCTAAGACTTTCAGTGCGAATATCTCAGAAACCATCATAGCCAGTGTGACGAAATTTGGTATACAGACACTAGATGGCGCGTAGAATTCGATGATGGCATTAGTTTTTATACAGGGTGTTCGGTTTTGCAGAAAATGGATTTAATTTCGACTTTTTGGTAGCAAACCTCAGCAAAATTTGTATTTAAATTGAAATATCTTTAATTATGAACACGTTCTGATAAAAAAAGTCACGAAAAATTTGTATCTTGTCATAAAAACTCCTATGAAAAGTCCTCAAATTTCATTGTTTTGTCATGCCAAATGAGAATAGCCATGAGTCCAATTTACACACACGCAACTACCGCCACAGACTACCGCATGGATAGACGTCAAAACGTGAAGTGACAGAAACTGTCAAAGCAAGTTTGAGTATTTTTGTAGAAATTTTATTATAAATACGTAATACCACGAGGTACCTACAATGAATGTGTGTACGTATTTGCAATAATGGTACAGTTTTATTAAAAGAAAATGGAAGTTTGAGCGACCTTGCCTTGCTGAATTTATGAACAGCCTCTCCCTTGGTTCGACTTGAAGCGCGCTGCGAGCTCTGTATGTATGAATCTAAACTTGTGGTTGCTTAACCTAGAATTAAAAATAATAATAACGTGCCGGCAACAAGTGGTAGAAAGGCTTTAAACTCTAGAAACAATCATAAATAATGATTTAATGGGTTCCTTGAGTGAATACTTCAGTTCCAGTAGCATAAATAAAAATTCACCTGCTTTAAAAACGATTCCACATTTATCAAATCTGAGTAGAATTTGGAGACCTATTCCTACACAAATTAAGTACATTAATACAATAAAAGATGATATCATAAGGTCTTTAAGTACAACCCAACGATTAATGGTAGCTTGCCTAAGGAAAACTCTAAGAGGTAAGTACAAAGCAAGAATGTCAATGTTGTAGGTAATTGCAACTTGTATATTGCTTTTGACCTTTGAACTGTAGGGTTATATTTATAACAAACTGCCCATTTACCATATACGAGAATTATTTTTACTTAATCGCTTTCAGATGGAGAAGTTATTGGGAAATTTCTGGCTTACTTTCAAGAGCAGGGATGAGAAGGTATTTTCCAATATTTGTAGAACAGAAAGAACAAACGTAAAAATATCCACAAAAATGTTATGTCTCACCAGCATATCTTCAATAGATAGGAACCAGGAAAACAAAGTACTCTTATGAAAACAGGTTGACATACACAGTTACGTTATTCATTGGTTTAAAGATTTGATAAGATACTGAAGAAGCCAGATGCCAAGATTAGTTTCTATTCGTACGACAGATAGATGAGAGAGACGAGGAAAATTTTGCTAGAAAACATTAGACTTTACGTTTTGCCATAAATAAGAACATACCTAACTTTCTGTACTTGGTTTAATTATTTAATAAAATTAAAGTGCATGGAATGTAAGTTAACTAGTGAACTAAATAAAAATGTAAATAATGCAAGTATAACGGAAATTAAAGTTTATTAAATTGTTAGTATTATTATACACTACAGCAAATACCACTTGTGTTTAATAATTTTATAACAAAATTAACATGTCTAAAACATAAATTTCACTGAAGAATTAAAATTCAGTTCTTAAATAAGGTAAGTATGATTCATTGCGAACAGTATTCTACAAGGACAAAATATTCAAAAATGTTACCGAGTGATTTTTAATATTTTATTATATCTACCAGCATAATTTCAATTAAAAAATAATCCTACCTGCCTACATAGTGGTTTATTTTTTTATTAGTGACTAAATTGATTAACTTGACCCTTCATCTTTAAGTATTCATTATTTCTTAAACATTTGTTTAATAATTTGTGTAGAATAAAAACAACAAATACAGACTTTAATTTATTTATTAACAATAAAATAAAATTACATTAAGTATCTACATTATTACATCTGGTTTGATATTAAACAGTTATTTTGTATTCTAATTTCTATTACAGAGCAACGTTCAATGTGAGGGATGGTCATGCATGTACGATTACAAACAAATCTTGCCATTTCATTGTTCGATACCAACCTTATTACATTATGTTGTGTATATCGTAACAACAGTTAGATTTCAACATTTTTAAGATATTCTAACGAGATGTTTTCATACTGTACATAGAATTATGAAATTAGTTTATTTTTCTTAAATTTATTCGTTTAGAAATTTTAAAACCCACGACAGACAACTGAATTTAATGTCTTATAGAATACTTTTCAAAGTGAGTTAGAGACTTCTTATAATATTAATTCTTATCCATCATTCCATTATTTCCAATAAAATGTCTAATATTTTTCGCTTATTCTTTCTGGTGGCAGTCTGGCACTAGGTACTCACACATAACTGAAAGATAAAAACAACAATTACAAATTATTATCTAGCTTTAAATGACTATTTAATAGGTACCTACTGGGTGTAGTACGTCTGCAGGTGATTCTTCCTAGCAAAAACCAGTTGCTTTATTTTAGTTCTGTATCATATGAAATACAAACATTGCAGTTCATTGTTTACTATTTTACAGATGTAGAGTTCTTCTTAAACATATTTTATTCATCAGGAACATAAGTAAAGGGCTGAACTGCTGAAATATGCGGACACCAGCAGAAGTAATCTCAATAATTTCTAGGTTATGCTTTCGTAAGTTCGTAACATTTCTTTTGTGGTGCTGGGGTAGGTTCCAATCTGACTTTCAACGACAAACACGTTCACATTATAATAATAAAAAGGAATCGTTATGTTCGAATTTAGTTGTTGCTAAATAAGTAATCAATAATTACAGCAGTTGGAAAAGAGAGATATTCTTTAGGTACTTACACAATTTTTTAAATTATTTTGTTATAAAAAATACGGGTACCTAATTATTATGTACACTGTATCAAGATATCAACAATTTACTGAAGTTTTATTACATTATAATGGAACAATTTAAAAATATCCACAGATATTTTATAATATTCACACTGTAACCCTAGCTGTAGCGGTAGACTGCACCGACAAGGCAACCCCAATGCTCCAAAAGGTTCAACTTAAGTCTAAATTTTTATCGACAAGTCTCAATAACACCATTGTGCATACGTAAATTGCATTAAATACATTATTTTGCGTTCCTTATGTAAAATAAAATACTTTGTCATTAATATTAGACAATTCAATGACAATTCATAGTTTTGACGTTTAGCGATGTTAGTTTCTTCTGTGTAAGTCTGGCTCAAGGCTATGCACGTTTTACATGACAAAACAATGAAATTTGGGTACTTTTTGGAGGCATTTTTTATGTTAAATTTTGAAATTTTTGAATGTTTATTTATCAGAATGTGTTCATAATTAAGTATATTTCAATTTAACCATAAGTTTTAGCATGGCTAACAACCAAAAAATCAAAATTAAATCGATTTCTTGGAAAATGGAACACCCTGTATAAGAATTGATTTCATCATCAGATTCTACGCGCCATCTAGTGTCTGTATACCAAATTTCGTCACACTGACTATGCTGGTTTCTGAGATATTCGCACTGAAAGTCTTAGAGGGAACACCCGGTATACTTACTTTCAGTGATTCTCCATGCACGTAAACTTGACTGACATATTGAGAACGAATGTAGATATTTTCAATTTTTTCTGGTACAATATATTCACCTTGAGAGAGCTTAAATATATGTTTTCTTCTGTCAATAATTTTCAGCGTACCATTCTAAAAGAAGATACAAACAGTTACAAATAAACATATATAGATAGGTAGTTAACAATTAAAGAAGAATTCTTAGCTGCCAACTGTTGTTGAGATTTTTTTAATATTTGACACTTTGAAATACCTATCTTTGTGTAAGTACTTTGTTGTTCTCTTTGTTTTTCCAGAAACTGCAGTATTAAAAAGTTTTTTTTAATTCAAAAGGTTACATAAAGAAATCAAATCAAAAAGATCCATAGAAAATACATAATTGTAAACATTTAAATGAAATCACAGTGAATTGTTCATATTTATTTTTTATTTACTGATAGTAATAAAATATAAAGATTTTACGTATTATACAGGGTGATTCTTAACCTATACGCATAAAATTGAGAAATTATAGCGGAGGACAAATAACGGCGAATAGTGAAAAGAAATGTTATTTTCAAGAATAAAAGTCAAGCGGATTTAGGTCTGGCGATCCAGGGGACCACCCAATTGTACCACCTCGAGCTATCCATCGTTCGGGAAACACATGATGTAAATGTTGTCGCACTATTAATAGTCGCGCAAAATGTGGTGGAGCACTATCGTGAAGAAACCACATAATATGCTGTCTAACGCTGAGATTAACTTCGAGGAGTACCGATAAATTATTACGCAAAAATTGTAAATAAAAGGCACCCAGTTATCCGATTTTCCAGAATGAAAGGACAAATTAGTACCTACTTCGTTCACAATTCCAGCCCACACATTTACTGAAAATCGTTGATGAAAGTGCATTCGCCAAATACCATATATGAATTTTCCAATACCCAATAATGCGTGTTGTGAAAATTGCGAACACCGTGTGAAAATTGCCGCATCCGTAACTAAAATGTTCATGGTAAAGATTGGGTTTAAGTGCTGTTCATGTAATAACTACTCGCAAAAGTTCACTCGAAGCGGAAGATTCCTTGAAAGTAAGGCTTGTACCCGCTGCACGTGAAATGGATAGAGTAAGTTGTGCGAACGTTAAGTTCACCAATTGTCCTAGTGATTATGTTAGACTGTTCCTTGACGGCATTTAAAATCTCTTTCTCGCGATTCATAATTTGCCTAGGTCTGGCTTCCTTATGTTGCCCAGGCCTCGGCCGCAAATTGCCAGTGTCTCTACCTCGCTGAACCACACGTAAAAAGATTTCACGTCTTAGATATCTGTAGGCAGCCATTGAATTTTGATATAATTCCCCGTATGTCAGTATCATGTCCATAAGTTCATCGTTTGAGAAATTTAAGCGCTATAATTTTATAATCGCGTGAAAATAAACTCGAATATGACCACAACTAATAACAAAGTAATGCTACAAATACCAAGAATATCGTCCTGACCTGGTTACTGAACATTTTTTGGAAACTTCCGAAACTAAAAATATTTTACTATACTTTTTTTCACTATTCGTCATTATTTGCCCCCAATAATTTCAGTTTATGCGTAGATTAAGAATCACCGTGAATATTATCTAGAAGTTTGTAAAAGTATAGCAAGTAGGTATAAAGTTCTTAAATAAACAAAAACTAACTAATGATTCTACACTGATATACCTATTTAGTTTTTTATTTATTTGACAGTATGTCTCATGTCCGGCGAGGATGAAGCAACGGAAGCAACACAACACAATTCCGTTAACCAATAGCGAACGTTATAATGTACGTATATTTTAATATGTATCTAATATATATATGTATTTAATTATTTGCTTTATAAGCTACTATTTGTCGAAATCTATGCATTTTTTTATGTTATTCTTTGGAAAAAAAATATTAAGCAATTTACTTTAATCTATAAAATACAACAATTTGTAGAAGATCCACAGATAGCTGAATATTTCTGTGGAAGAACTAGGTATACATATAGATGTGAACAACAATGGTATTATAAGGATTTTTTATAAATGCAGTTTAGTTTAAATATGAAAGAGGAAGTTTGTCTGTACACATGTATTTAGATAGGGACATTTTCGTATGTTTAAAATGATCCCGCCATTAAAATTGCGAAATTCGCGTAAAATTTCGCATTTTTCAGGTCCATAAGGCCAAAGCTTATTATTAAATGTGTTGCTATGAAAAAAGTTGAGAATGCAATAAAAGAAGAATGTAACATTTACATTACAGCCCTGGATTTATAATGTGTATACATATACTTAAAACTTACTGGCATCCACATTCCAACATCGCCCGTGTGATGCCATCCTTGGTCATCAATGACCTCCTCTGTTTTTTCAGGATCCTTGTAGTAACCTTGGAAAACGTTAGTTCCTTTAACGCACACTTCTCCTTGGTTATTTTTGGCCCAGTATTCCATTTCAGGCACGTCAACAAGTTTGACACAACAACAGGCAACTGGGGGTCCTACATGACCTGGGATGTGGTCACCTTGGATAGACAAAGTAATGGGCGCCGTGCATTCTGTTTGACCATATCCCTCTACAACCTGCAATATTCGTTTCATTAAGTTCTTTACCAATGGGAGAGGTCAGTGGGAATATTACAAATTCATTATATTTATTATTACACTCATTATAGGCATTTTTAATAATTTGATAGATACGAGTAGTTTTCTATTATTACTCACAATATACGAAATAACGTTAATTATTCTAATTATTAATAGATTTAAATTTCTTATTTGAGAACGCCGTAAATAACGTTTACTCGATATGCATATCATAAGTAATATAGGTTAACTCTAAAAGCGTTAACGAATTCATCTAAACATAATGATATTTAAACAGGGTGATTCAGTCATAAAGTCATTAATTTTAACCACGTATTCGGAAGACCTAATAAAGAAAGAAAATCGAAAAAAATTTTTTTACTCGACGTTTCCAAAGATAAATAAATCACCCCATAACAATCGGTAACACGATGGTACGCTACAAATTTTCTGATGACGCGTACGAGCATTGAAGCTATATAGAAGTCCAGCAGCGTTGCCATTCAGGATCAGATACATACAATAACAGCAATAACTTCTGTGTTTGCAATCTGAAATGTATGCATTTTGTATATTCTTTGAGGTACCTTCAGGCATTTTTACGGCATTCATTAAGCGTTTTGCCAAGTTCTGACGTAAAATTCATTCAGCATGCCCTCATAATGCAAGTTCAAAAGCTCCGCAAAATTTTATACAGTAGGTGTAAATGAGTTTGGATAAAATTTACCTATACCTTTTCTCTATGTTCTTGAAAGCAGAATCAAATTGAGTTTTTATGTTGATATTCCCAAATAATGCAAACGCATTTGATTATGAATCTGAATAAAATCCATTCCTCATTATCAGTAGGTAAGATATCGAATAACAGACGCACAAGGAAAACACAGGCGTACATGTCTATTAATATGTCTTTTATAAATTTTTTCACGACGGTTTTTCAGCAACCTCTACCACGCGAAATCGTGAAAGTGTAACTGATAGATGGATGTGCAATGTGGATGAAGAAGAGAGAAAAGTCGGGCTGTGTGCGACGGCGGGCACGCCTGCATAGAAAAACGGACCCGAACGATGTTCGACTTATTCTGCCAGTGACGTATTACGGGAATTTGAACTGCGAACTGTTTAGTTGTGCCGAATGTGCCGTTTACAGCCTATTCAATGTCGGCGCTGATTACTGCGGTTGGGCATTTATTATAAAATTCTCATGATTTCATATTGATTACACTGAATGTTTATAAAAATGCAAATTTATTTAATGTCTGTTTCTGTTATTATTTCGCGGTTCTGGAGCGCTTGTCATTGAGTAGATATTAAAAACAGGGTTACTGACCTTGAACGGTAGGTCAAGACTCGGACTATTTTCTGTTGACAGCACAAGGATTTTTTATTACTGTCTGTATTTAAATACAAAATACGTTTCTTAACATTTAATCTAGTGAGTATAGGATTTTATTTCACTATTTATGTAATAAAATAGGAATGGTTTATTTTGATGCATTGGAGTTTTGTAATTTCAATATTAAATATTTTTATGTTGAAACTTATTATGTTAATTGCATACTTTTAAAAAATAATTGATGGCATGGCCTCCAGTGACAGTCTGAAAAGGGGGTTTAAATAATGGTTTAAAAATATTTTTTTGGCGTAAATAGGTATTTAAAATGTTTTTAAGTCGCGTATTCGTATTATACTAATTTTTCCTTATAATCTTTTAAAATTAATGACATTATGACTAAAATCACCCTGAATAGTTTCTATTGTAAATCGTCATGGATTCTACACAAGCCCGAAAGTTATTTTCTACAGTGCACAAAAGTGCCACCACATATGAGCGGTAGTTCAAAGAAAGTTTAAACTAGATTTAATTAGCGCCTTAACCTTAATAATATCTCATACTAACCAAATTCGATTTACTTAAATTGTAAAATTGCTCATGTTGCCGATAAACAGTGATTTGAATTGTCAGGTATTTAGCTTACTTCAGTCTTGTTTTGGTTCCGACAGAAAACTGTTATACTATATATAGAATCAACGACATATATTGGTTTCTCAGCTGTTATGCTGTGACCTCGATAAAGTGTAGCCAATCCCTAGCCTTAGCTGGGATTATTTGACGTATCCTTGTTGTTCTCGAGATAGGCTCTGTGAGGGCGGACCCGCTATCAGTATCTCTGGGTAAACACATATATTGATTTCTGTTCTTGTTGTTGGTATTACGACTTATACTGTCGGAACCGTTTCTCGGATAATAGTGGTCTTCCAAGACGATTTGTAGCCGGCTTTGAATTGCTCGCATCCCATGATTCCAAACGTTTCGCCGTTCTTCATTGTAGACATTATCAGCGGTGACTCAGTAAAAGCTTCGCGGCGAGAGATAACGACCCGGACAACCACTATATATCAATTAACAGCATTGGTCATGAAAGCTACTGTTCCAGAATGATTTAAAATATTAATTGAACATTTCACTAATAAGTACTAAGCGATAACAAGCTAAGAATGTAACTGGATGACTATTTAGAACAGTTCTAAGATCATTAAAATTCTAAACCAAAACAAGCCTTTCATTTTATTCTTAAATGCACTATATCATTAATTCTGAGATTTGCCGAAACATACCTGAACCATACAGACCTTGTATGTATGAAATTTCAAATTCTTTTTATTTTGGTTAGTTTGTGCGCTATTTTGGCAACAATAGAAACGGTAGATATATATTCATCACGTATTAAATACAAGTAAGTACTTACTTTCATCTACAAATTAAATAAACTTACCAAACAGCCTAAAGCACATCTGACGAATGTTAGTACATTTTCTGCTAAAGGTGCAGAACCTACCAGCATCAATCTCAGTTTTCCTCCCATTCCTTCTTGGACTTTTCTAAATACCACCAAATCCCAGAAACTGTTGTTCCTTATAATGCCTCTAAAATTGGTTTAAAGTTTTAATTTACGCTTTGCTGATACATCTCTTTTTGCAAATACAAAAAAAAATCAGTTATATAATTTGAAAACCAATAAAACAAATATTCCATTCATTAAAACTTTGTTCTAACCGTGGTTAGGTTGGCCTTTGGCCGGCCAGGTTAACATTCGGCACTCCAAAATGTAATAAAAGATACATATTTAAGTTATGTGAAAATTTGTATTTCAGAAATTAATACTTAACAATGAAATAGGTTTGTTCCTGAAGTAATTGGAAACGGTTTCAAACTGTCAGAAATGTCCGTTCAACTACTTCTTGGGTTAAATTCACTGATAACTCATTCTCAACTTAACTGGTCGAATATTTATGACAATTTCAAACCGTTTCCAACTGCTATAGGAACAAATATATTATTTAATTGATTCATACAATTTGAACAATAGTGCACGTATGCCAATCTCCAATAAGGCCATATGACGCCTTCTTGCACTAACAATAGGATGGGAATTTAAAATTTGAATGTGACATGTTTAATTTGGACAACGCAAAAACGCCCAGGTTTCAGGTATTTCAGAGTGATTACAAATCCTTCTTCTAAGTAGATCAGAGCTACATGTTGGCAGTTCTAATCGTTAAAGCATTTAATTCCGCATTTGGAATAATAGTGTGAATAAAGAAATGCAGTTGTATGTACTTTAAAAGACATAATTTTCATAGAAACTATGCTCAAAATTCTAGAGAGTGGCTCTGGTATAGACCTGCTCACAATTTACAACAGTCGACACAAAGAAACATGCGTGCAGCCCGTATATTTTTCCTATTAAATCGTGTACCGCATACCTCTAATAGCATAGCTGATTACATAGCTTCTGCTGCAGCCAATACGCATGCGCCAGATCAAAGAAGTTAGCCCTCTATTGGTTATGACTAATTAACAGATCCACCAGTTATATTTTCAGTGCTGTCATGAGCGGGTATATCTTTCGGGCGGGCAAAATTTCAGGTATATCTTTCCCCTAATTAAATTATGAATGTAAGTAATTTAGTGATGATAGTGATATTTTAGCGATGTTATTTTTAAGAATGGAGACTAATTCAAGCTCTACAGCGGATTGTCAAAATCGTAAACGTCATAATTTAACAAGTGAGGAAGAACGGATGATGACATGTATGAAGGGTTTAGAGCGCGAGGTCAAAATATGAGTGTAAGTGATGTTGGAATATGTAGTTCATTAACAAGAATGTACGTGAGTAGCATACATGATTAGAAAAGCCTGATAGTCCATCTGCCTTTACGTGAGAGGACGGCAATCCAATTTGTGGAGAGGATGGCACAGGGGGACATTTAAAGTAAACTGTTAATCTGCTAAGTCCACTAAACATCAACTTATTTTTGATAATTTTGTGTGCTTTGAACTTTTCTCAAGTGGCACGCTTAGGTGATCATGCCACCCTTACCTTCCGTACTCATTTCTGTGCTGTGAATTAGTCACTCTCTATTATTGGATAATTGATAATACAAGATAAAAAAAATTTGGAAATAAAATTTTATTATCTAACGTCTTGAAATTGGCAAAAACTGTTTCTAGTAAAAATAATGAATGCTATTATAATACAGTTATTCTTGTCATTTTAGTATATTTTTTATATCTGATCGCCTTCAAATTTAATACGCCTATGAAATGTTTCTAGATTTTTGGCGTTGGGTATAGGTAGATATTGAAAATATTGAGGGTATTCTAAAAGAATGCAAGTAGTAAGTAAATGGTAAAATTACAAATTGTTACACAAATTTTAGTAAAATTACCGTAATATTACATAGCACTAGATAACTGATGTAATTTATGTAATTTACAGTTGCATACATTTTACCAAAAAAGCCTATGTTCGAGAAAAACAACTGCATAAAGAAACGAAAACTGTTTTAAATAGAAACTTAAATATGTATCTTTGAAGGTTTAAATTATTTTTATTATTATCTTGTTGTTTTTGCTCCCTTATATTATTTAGGAAAACGTTACACAGTGTCACAGTTACACTATACTTATATAAATAAAAATTTACATTTTTTTTTACATAAAAATCAACAAAGATTATTATTTTCATTTCATTCAGTTACAGGACTAATTTTCTCGAAGGTAAGTAGATACATACGAAGCCCTAGAAGGGCCATATGTCTACATTTTTTTTAAGTTAGACTTTAATCTCTGAATTCAGACTTTAATCTCTCAACTTACACTGCTAACGAAATTATGGGACAAGTCGTAGCACTTAGAGCTTTCTAGATAGAGAATTGAGATTTAGAGGACATAATATACAGGGTAAAATGGAACTTCACTATATGTGTCATCAACTATGAAATTATATAACACCCTCTATAATTTTACTGTTTTTGATTCTAGACACGATTTAAGGTGCGACTATACTTGTTTGGGAAATGCTTTAGACCACTTAATTTCCTTAGACGTATTTGTATTTCTAGATCTAGATTGCCGTGACGTGCTAACACCAATTTCCTGATTAAATTTGATTGTACCATTGCCATGAACAGTATTATTTAAGTACTGGATGTCTAAATAACGTTGCGCTTTTGAATTACACCTGAAATGCCTATAGCAAACAGCCGCAGTTTGTCGTCAGCGGTGCCACTATTTATGTACTGGTTTCGAACTGGTTAGTTCTTGTCACTATATCACAAATGAAGCCAATTACTCGCAACCTTGGCTGTTTACAATATAAATTTCACAAATTACAATCTAATTTATAATTTACACAAAATTATACCCGTAAAATTACACATAAACATAATTAAATACAAGAGAACGTGATCTAATTCTATTCTAATAGTATCTACCTCTTTATTTCTTTCTCTTTTGCGCTCATTGCCATATTATATAACATTTTCTTAACACAGCTTCCATTGATTTCAGCTTGCACTTTATCATATATCCTGTTTAGAAGCCTTGGAACGGCTGGAGTTACTGTCGGTTTTAAGGCTTTCATATCATCGGAAAGCCTCCTTATGTCACCTAGATAAAAACCAACCGCTCCTCCCACAGAGTACATCGCATTCTGAAAAAATATATATATATACATATAACTACTAAAATAAGTTCTTTTAAAGTGGTTATGTGTTCCAGAAAGTAAATCAACCCTGTTCAATTGTTTACAATAAAACAACTACGAATAGGTCACTAGTTGATTATGATTAATGGTGAGATGCGAGTTTTACGTTATTTTATTTTAAAATTTGAATTAAATTAACAATTTAGACAAATGATGTGCCTATGTGTATGTGTACCGACAACCCATTCACGGCGCTGTCAATCTTCACCACCGTGTAGAAGTATGTTTCTGTAAATTTTAAATGTTTTCAAATAGTTTTTGTTAATTTCAAAAATAAATAGAAAGTGTCGCGCAACAGCAAATGCTGACTTATATTATTTTTTATTAATTCAGAAAAAAATAAAACTTTAAGAAAAATGTATTTTCAAAAATGACGGGAAAATATTGATCATCATAGACATAATGCTGAAAGAACTATGAGAATATAATTCTAATAAACGTTTCAAAAATTACTTGTGAATGAACAACATTTGATTTAATTTTAAATTTAGACCAGATATGTCAAAACAGGACACAGTAATGAGAAAATGATAAGTGCAAAAGAACGATTACGAACTTTACGGTTCTTGGCAACTGAATGGTCTTTTCAAGATTTAAACATATTGGGTACCGCTATTCGAAAAACTGTAGGTATTAAATTTTGTTGAACAAAATGGGGAGTGCAATTTAAAAATTTAATTGTGATGTCACAACCCAAATATAAACCTCTAAAAATATATTTTTAAATTCTAATTCTAAATTTCTAAATAAATTGGATTACGGATTTAGGATTTACGGAGTTAATAATCCTTATTAGTTAATTAAAGTGCTCTGTACTATAACTATACCTAATTATTGTACATGGGATTAATTTCAGAAAAAATACTATACCCTTTATTCAAGCCGATAAATGAAACAGTTTAGATAATCGTTATTATAGTTTTATTAAATAAATTGTATAAAATAACTTCCGGGAGTTTCCTGACTTATTTTTAATAAATTCAATAGTCAAAGTAATTAATGTCATATACATATAAGAAATAACACAACTTATCTCCAATTTCATTTCATAATCTGAAATGGCATGTCCAGTTTTTCTTATAATTTCACCAAGTTCAGTTATAAGATTTTATGGTGTAGTTATGAGTCCTTAAACGTTACTACCCTCTATATTAAGAACACTAAGGTTAAATGTTAAATTTATTAAATATTTATATATATAAATAGTCATTATTTCTCCATCTATTTTTTGAGGAGTTAGGAAAAATATTTAAAATAATTTTTGCACTATTTTTGGTGTATGTAGATCAACAGTAATTAGAATTAGTTTCTGGATAATTTCCGAACGCTGTAGTTCTCAACTAGATATTTTTTTAAATGGGAATAATAGGTATGGCTATGATTTAAATAAAAAGTTGTTTTTCATTTAGGTGATGTAAAATAGTCTATATTTTTCTACTAAAATAATAGAGGGTAGGTTTACGTATTTCTAATTTTTTATTAAACCAGCAATGCTACGAGGCAACACAAGTGTAATAAAAAATAATAGAATGAATCTTGATATTCTGTAACAGCGCAATAATGTTTATTGGAAAATAAGACCTTATTAACATATATAGAGTGTTCCCTAATTTCGTGCAGAAAATCCAGGAGCAGATTCTATGGTTAAAATTTAGGTAATGTTGTTAATCGTTTCTGAGATAGAGTTTCCAAAGCTGATAAAAAAATCAAGTTAAAATTTATAACTTCTTAACCCCATGAGATATTTTTGACAAATTTGGCATAGTTTTTAGTATATTGGCAGGTATAAATTTGCAGTTTACGTAAAGTACCAGTATCAGCAGAGTGAAAGAATTATGACAATGAAAACCAATTTTGTCTACATAATTATACAAGATGATTTACTTTATCGCTTTATTGTGAAAAAAGTCATGATAGTACCCATAACCCCGCCCCTGGTTAAGTGGTAAAATTTTAAAAAATGAGCTTTAAATCAAAACATTTTAAGGGACAACAGTTTTCAAATCAAATTTGCTATTAAATAAAGTAGTAGTTTCAAGACCATAGGCGTAGGTTGAAAAATATTTGAAGAAGAGAAAGAGATCGGACCTCCCAATTATAGGGTTCTAAATAATATTTATTTTTCAATGTATCTTTCCCAACAAAGCAGCATTAAGTAACAAATATTTGTTATTTTTTTAAATATTTGACCAAGCAACACGTATTTGACAGTTTTTTCTCTGACCAATGGTAATAGAATTAACAGCAGATGTTTATATATAGTAATGACAAATTCTATGCTTAATCATACTTTCTGTGAATTGTTTTCTGAGAGCTTATTTCACAACACACAATAAAATGTGAAACAGCTATAAGTGTTCAAAATTAAAGGCATTGTTTGCAAAAGCCTTTACCGTACAAACGTCTACTAGCTGGAGTTTTGCCCAGATTCGACATAAATTAACATCTGATCATGGTTATAATAAATTGTTTCATTTTTGTTTATATCACTCACAAATATCAAATAAACACTAGGTAGGTACCGAAAAAGGGCACTAGTCACACTACTACTGTTACTACTAATAAGTACTAATTTGAGGTCAACATCAGCAAGTAATGGTTTGTAATCAGTAAGTAATTGGATAGTTGTCGTACATTACAGTTTTAAGGACTTCTTAGGAGCCTTTAGTTAACCTTTGTACACTAATTTGTAATTTCGTAATATAGTTTTGCATTTTATTGCAGTTGTATTTTTAATTTTGAATGTGTCTGTAGAAAAATTAATCATTTCAGACTTTTTTCAAACGAGTTTTTTGTTGCTTTTGATCAATTCATTCAATTTGTTGCTCCTTTAGTATCGGCCGAGTATATTCAGAATACCATGTATTTATATGAACTTGTTTTCTTATTTTAAAAAGTTCTATCACCTAATAAAGTTTGGTCCCTGCAATTCGGGACACCCTGTATTATTTAAATAGCACACTAAAAACATGCATGTAGTTAACATCAAGAAGTAATATTATAACGCTTACCTCACAGCATCTTTCTAACATATGAGCCAAAGGCAAGAATGATATCATGACATCAGTACTTTTCAATTTGTGATCTCCAAATTGCAAATTGACGGCACTCGTAGAGGCCACTATATTTTCATGAGTCAACATGACTCCTTTTGGATTTCCGGTCGTCCCACTTGTGTAACATATTGTTGCAAGATCTGAGGGTTTTGGGGGCTGAAAATACACATATATTATACCATAAGAAGTTTCGAAGCTACTACAGGGTGTTCAGTTACTTATTGATCAAAGGTTCTCAATATATTTTATACCGTAATTTAAACTACTACTAGACTACTACTAAAAACTCAAATATTGTCAAGAATGTCTCGGAAATTTAAGTAATTGTGTTCCATCCTTCATTATTGCATCTGTTGATTATATTTGGCCTATTGAACACCCTGTAAAACAGTTTCGCCGCTCCTCACTATCAACATCTTCAGTGGTGAATCCGCAAATCTTCGCCACGCCTGAGACCCTTATCTCTTAAGGTACGGATTCGTTGGTGCGACTGCGGCTGCGACTGCGACTGCGACTCGTTGCCGGCCAATAGGCAGTCTAAATGCTGGAGTTGATGAAAACATTCAGACTGTCTATTGGTCGGCGACGAGTCGCAGTCGCAGCCGCCGTCGCACCAACGAATCCGTACCTTTAATAGTGCACGTTTATGTTGGAGCGGCACGCCAGGCCACGGTAAAAGCTACGCGCCTAGCCACGGCTATTCAATACATACATTCTTATGGAGGTGTGTTTATTGTGGAGTACTAAAGCCAAGCTAGGCGGTAGAGCAGAAAATCTAGCAAGGTATTATTTGTGCGGGGTGCGATAGTCGCTGTACTATATTTGAGGTCTAAAATAATAGAGTTATTCATCACTGCATTTAGATCAGTACGCGAGCTGAGGGAAAATTGAATGGCAAAAACCGCATTTCGATATATCGATTTGTTTAAAAGATACAAAGTATTTCTAATTTTTTTTGTATCTTCTATAAAACTTATAACTTTCTTATTTGTTAATATATTAGATTTTTTAAAAACATTATTTATTCATTTTTACGTAGATTTCAGTGGCGCATGCAGTTTCTTAAATACTTTTGTTTTTTAGTTGTAATGCATTTACGTTTTTTAAATGGGACTCCCTGCATTTTATCTCACGGATGGATAGCATTTTTCATTGGCTTTTCAACAATGTGATATACTTTATATTTCTTTATAGTAATATGTGTGGAATTTTTCCTTTTTTATGCTCAACTTCTACTGTTAACTAGTTTATATTTTATTTCTTTACGGTATAAAATGTAATTAAAATCATTGTTAAGTAGTCTTAGTAATAAACTTATGTCATTATCCGTTAGCTTAATGATTTGCTAAAGAAAAAGCTATTAATAATATTTTATTTTTGTTAATTGGTAAACAATTTGAATCCAGCATCTGTCAAAAATAAAAATAATGCTATGGTTTGTGTACGAATTTAAATGTTTTTCAAAGCTAACTAGAAAATTCATCGTTAATTATATTAGGATAAATATTCAACACTTATAAGATTTACATAGTAATTTTTGTTGCAGATCGAAAATGCAACTGAAATCATTTATTTAGATACTTATTTAATTAATACATGGTATTTCATATTTTTGTACCGTCGATGTTATTGAAATGTGCAAATCTTTTACCAATACATGCTTAACAAAAATAAAATAATAGTAACAGCTCATTCTTTAATATATCATTGAGCTATACTGGTAATAATATAAGTCGATTACTAAGATTAATCATGGTTTTAATTATATTTTTACATTTAAATTGGGAAAATTGTGATTTCACACAGATTACCATATAGAAATATAAAGTATTTAAAAAAAAAAACTGTGTACGCCACTGAAATCTACGTAAAAACTTAATAAATAATGTTTTTAAAAAAATCTAAGATATTAGAAAACAAGGAAGTTACAAAGCGTCATCGAAGAAAAAAAAATTAAAACGCCTTGTACCGTTTAAATGAGTCAAGATATCGAAATACAGTTGTAGCCATTAAATTTTTCTTAAAAATCGAATTCGTGCGATCTTAGATATTTTTATTCTATCTCCTCGGGAAATAAGAGAAACCCTCTAAAAGTATCGAAATTGGTCCACTCTATACAAAATATTTTCCTTTTGGTATTTTATTAAGAAAATAGCATTAATTGGCCGTCGATTCTAATAAAATCTCATCATCTGATGAAGACGACGATTTGCTATACATTTTTACAATTTTAAGTTTAAAACTGTGAACAAACTGTAAGAACATTGTAATTTATAAACTAGAAGAGTCCCTGGCGCTTCGCTTTAACATAAACAGTGTCGCACTCCCCCTAGCGTTTGTCTTGGAGCTTGGTGTGGCAGCCCGGCAATGTGGCTTTTGTCATGGCCTGGCGTGCAGCTCCAACATAAACGTGCACTTAGTCTAGGAAAGTGCACATAAATTCTGTGACTGGCAGCAGCCACTTACCTAGACCACGGTCTAACAACACGGGAAATCATAGTAGATGCGTTTTGTGATAAAAAATATTTTGAATTGCTTAGTTAGTACTAGTTTTTCAAGAACAGTTTATTTGAATTGAACCATTATTAAATCTTTAAAATAAGTTCAAATCTGGACTTATTTGAGCTAAAACGAGTTTTATATTATATAGTGTACTTACCGCTTCCGGGTGGTTTTTCTTGGAACCTAGAGACTCCACGTCTGAAAACTTAACAATTTCGACTCCCATATTTTTGGCTCTTTGTTTAGTAGAGACTCTAATGTCTTTGATGACTATAAGTTTCTTTAAACATCTAGGAGATTTTTCTAGCATCATATTGCACTTGTTGTCGTCCTCACATACCACTACGTTTATTTCAGCTACAAAGAAATTCGCAGTGGTTACCTAATTGTGATTTCCAATAATAAATAATATGACCTCAAGTGTACTGCATTTTTCAGTACTTATTCATGATTTTTACTATACATGTGCTCATTTTTATGATGATTTGGAAACACCCATGTAGTAAGTGCTGTTGGAGCATGTCTTTGGTTTTATTTTTTACATTTTTAAACCGATTGAAGGGTTACTTTATTATAATAGATTACAATATTATAATAAATCAGTCATTATATACAGTCCTTTAAGTTTACAGTTTAACAAGATGCAGAACATTTGTCGATAAATTACATACTGTGATACTTGATCTAGTTCAGCTGGAACTTCGATTAAATAAATTAAATCTGTGTCGGTAATCATTTGATTACATTCAGTCAGAAATTGAAGCCATATTTACCTCTCAAGATCATGAAATTGATCAATTATTTTACGTATGAAGGATATTTTAAACTCAATTCCAAGGTCTGGACATGATGCTTCCGATACAAACAGGCGCAGCAAAATATCTAATGCACATATATATTAAATATGGACAAATATCTACGATCAATTTAACTTTCTTAGACGGTAAATACAATGATATGATTATACTTCAAAGATACATTCGTATCAATTATACACTAATGAAAACATATCTGATATACAAAAGTTACATTAAACCGATTGTATTCAATTGAAAATAAATTATCAAAGAATAATGTCTTGAAACAACAATACACGAATTTTATGCAGGAATATATCCAATTAAATCATATGTCAAAAATAACAGACATCAGGTGTATATTATACACCAATACCACATCATTACTAAAGAAAATAGTTTAACAACAAAGCTGAGGATCATACCTATTCGATGCTTCTTGTAAAACAACAACAGGTGTTTTTGTTAATGATATAATGACGGTCGGTGGTAAATTGCAACAAGATCTATTTATGATTATTACGCGTTTTCGATTATACGAGTACAAATGGGTTTTAGCTGGTAATATTTCGAAAATGTATCGCTAAGTGTGGATTCATCCAGCCGATAGAAAACTTCAAAGAATTCTATGACGTGCAAATAAAAATCCAATAAAATGTTATGAATTGTTATGAATGAAACACAGTAATATATAGAACCGCATCTTCTCTATATTTTGATGTACGTTATCTCAATGAAACTGTTTGGACCACAAGGATGTTTGATTTGCTTTGTATCTGGAGAATCGGCGACCAGGCAAAGATTGAATTAAATAACTCGAAGAACCGTATAATGATTAATTTATTGTAATACATTACAATATAAAGTAATCTTAGATCGGTTTAATAGTTATTTATGCAACAAGTACAAAAAGTAAGTGTTTATTGCACGCGACGTGAAATTGTCCGACGAGACCGTCAGGCCGAGTAGGACAACACGTCGAGTGCAATAAGCACTTTTTGTGTTGCATACAATATTTTTTCTACGTTCATGCAAAAACCAAAAAATGTTATTTAGATGACACTAAGTCTAGGAAAATGTGACGTCTATTTGAACGTGTATGTTTGTCATGATGTCAAAACGCTGTAGTAGAATGACAGATGAATGCAATAAACATTTTATTGCACTACTGCAATAAAAAAACACTTTTTCTACTAAATATAGTTCAATAAAGTTTTGTTTTTTGCATGAACGTAGAAAATAGTTATTTATACAGAGCGTCTGAGGTATTACCGTTGGAGGGGGTGATTGTACAGTTAATATAAATGAGATTTATCCAAATATATCTATATCTAAAAGTTCATCGTTTCCGAGATACAAGGTGTCAAAGATTTTGAAATTTGTATTATATTTTTTAAGTGGAAACCTATTGAGATAAAACAACAATAATTCTAGGTTGTAATGAGATATCTATAGTCTAATTATTCAATATATTTAAATACTTCCAATGTCAGCAGTGGCGTATAAACTCTGCGCCACTCTTCTATTATTTACAATAAAAATGGTACGCCACTGTCTAAATGATAAAAAAAAAACATAAGTTACTTTAAGCTTCGATTATTTTGAACAAATAATTATCCTTTACGATTTTCTCTAAATGCATTGTATTGAAATAATTATTCATTTAAAATACCTATGCATTTCGTTGTTTGTGCATATTTGTATCAAAAGCTGAAGGAAACTTGAAAATTTTGCACATGGCCATGATTGATCAGTTTGAATAACTTTTTCAAGTGACTTTTTGCTGCATTTTCAGCGGAAAAGGCGCTACTTGAAACCAAAATAATATTTCCTCGATGCATTGAATATTTCAAATATGATTATTTTGAAAACAGTTCTAATGATAGCAATAAGGTATATCTCATTCACATAAAGAAGGTAGAAGAATCGATTGTTTTAATAGTCAGGTATATACACTAAGCCGCAAAAAAGTTCTGCCATTTCAAAGAAGCATGATGTTCCATATGTGGCGCCCTCTACTAGTAGCGTAAAATTAGAAACAAATTTGAATTTGGCGCCTTAGATCTTCAAAAGGTATCCAAATATTTTGATTTTTAAAATTATTTGCAAATATCGAAAATATTTGTTTTTATTTTGACACCCTGTATCTTTTTAACCATCAACTTTTGACTAAAGTAAGTTTAACTATATGGCATTATTTTGTTGTCAAGATTCTACTCTTGGCCTATGGTGAACTAATTTTGAGACACTCTGTATTACTGAAACGTAATAGGTCTCACTACGCACAAACTACGAAATGCAGGAATATTTTTAATGAATAATTACCTAAATACGATGCATTTTAAATACTAATTATTTGTTCAAACTATTCAAACTTTAAAGTATCTTACGATTTTTTATAATTAAGACTGTGGCCACTGGTGATAATGGAAATATTTAGACATACTGAATAATTAGACTAAATATATCTCCTTACAACCTAGAACTATTGCGGTTTTATCACGAAAGGTTTCCAAGTAAATAAATCAGAAAAAATTTTGACATCTCAGAAACGATGAACTTTTAAATATAAGTATATTTGGTTAAATTTCATTTATTTTAACTGTACAGTCACCTCTTCCAAGGATGCAAGTTATAATACTTGAGACACTCTGTATATCAAGGGCGTTTAAGGCCCGTAGCGTGAAGATAATAGGGTCTTAGGGTGTTAAACGCATTATGACGTAAGAGATTTATACAAAACTTTATACACTGCCGGTATTTAGAACACTTATAAATTTGCTACATCAAATTATATATTTGTGGAAATAAGAGCCTCAATAACTAAAATGAAGTCATTTTTGTTGGAGCCGAATTGACAGTTGTGATGGATACCTAGTAATAATATCAACAGACGCGGTTTTCATGTACACCATATTTAGTACGCGAATAACCTCTAGCAAAGTGACAGATTTGTTCATATATTGATAAAATATGGATTTCAATAGTGATAATGGTACATAAAACATTCCGAGTACGCCTCCTGAAATTTTTAAAGTGGCGGAGGAAGCTAAAGGAAGTCTGTTGCTAAGAAAATCATATTTTGGAAAAATGTGAGAACTGTAAATCATACTGTCTATGGTCGTATTCCATGTTAAAGGCATCGACATCAAGAAAATATTCAAAATTAATATTGTTAAAAAGAAAAATTTATCGTTACAAACCGAAGAAGTCAAAAATATTGACTAGAGAGGAAATTGACACTTTTCTGAGAGATGTCCCCGATAAAATATTTTTAATGATCGCGGAAAGTTGTCATCTTCAAATGTAAAATAAAATGTACCTACATTATTTAGGAATATACCGGGTATCGTTTTCGGCGTTCTTCGGCTACTTTATTAACGGATCAGGTATAACTAATGTTAAGATACAGTATTTAGTAATTGGAAATCAACTACAGTTGCTGAAGGCTGTATTGAAAATTCAGTGTCCAACACAGTGGAAATAGTAAAACAAATATTGGCTCCAGGCCTACAAAAAGTAGTCCTAGAGAACAAGTAGAAAATGGACAGGACAAATTCTCTCCTAATATAAAATTCCATAAACAAATAACTACAACAATTTAATCATACGAATATAATGAATTGCATTTTTATGTTTGCAATACAATTAACGGAATTATTTATAAAATATTAGGACAGAATTTATCCTGTCAATTTTCTACTTATTCTGCAGGATTATTTTTTATGTCTTCAATAACACTAGTATTTTTGGAAAACTCTGCGGAAGATTCAGAACACCTACTAGTTGAAGGCATATTAGTGCAAATACATTTTTTTTTTGTTCTTTTGAGTTTGATGGACACTTAATTTACAATAAATATAAACTTCAGCACAAGCGGTTAATTTCGGACCACCATAGCGCTTAATATTAGTTATAACTGATCCAGCGTCGGCTAATAAAGTAGATGAAAAACGCAGAAAATAATGCCCGGTACATTTCTTTGGGTTTGGTACGGAATCTGACCCAACGTATTCTTCCCAACCACTTGCTCGGAGCACTTATTATTGTTATACAATAAACGTTGAGCTCAGTATCCTGTTGACGAAGAGAGGCATATCTTCTGCACATATTCAAATATGTTGGTGACTTGTTTTCATTATCAATTACACTAAATATGCGCTGTATTTTACTATTATTTTATAGTTACTAGCAAAGTTTAATCTATATCATGAATATTATCTATTGTCGTGTTACATAACTCTTTTCTACGACAAACTGCACATATTCCAAAAATCAGTGTCACCTAATTAAATAAATAATGTAGATAAATTTTGTTTTACATTTGAAGATGACAAATTACCTTTTAAAGAACACCATTAAACAAAATCATCAATAAGTTTTGTTGTAAGGGTTTTCTTGATTTTCAACAACAGGCTTCCTTCGCAACTTCAAATTTCAGGAGCGTACTCGGAATGTCTTCAGTACTATTTGCACTACTGAAATAGTGATAAATTGGTAAATATTTTGCCAATTATATATGAAAAAATCTGTTTTTCGCGTACTAAATATGACGTACATGAAAACTGCGTCTGTTGATATTATTGTTAGGCATTTGTTACAACTGTCAATTCGGCTCGAACAAAAATTACTAGATTTTAGTTATACAGACATTTATTTCCACAAATACATAATACAGGGTATCCCAACGAAAATTTGACTCCCCCTATAATTGGAAAACCGAATAATATTTCAAAATTCGCCGAGACCCGTCGATTTTTGTTCTTGGGGGGAGCTTTTTTGACAGTCAAGCCAACTCGATATGTTCATCCCCCTAATGCCTAGCAACACCAACTTAAAAATTTCAAATGCAACTACCCCACTTGTGGCACATCATTTTAAAGCCCTTTTAATTGCGAATACAGTGACGTACCGTTTTTAGAAATCGGTTGAGATTTGACAGAATTATTGGTTACAAACGAAAAGATGACAAACCAACTTACGCGTTGTAATTTCTACACAAATGCCCATCACTATTAAGTTTTTCATCTACTACACATGACCGCATTACCTAATTGTTATTGATGTGTCTATCAGTTTACAAAAAAGTCAGAAATGAAATAAAAAAGTTGAAGCAAATAATAAATCAGATTTATTTGATGAATTGCTCAAAATGACCCCCGTTAACTTCCAAACAATAATACAGTCTGTTTTCAAATTCTGTTCGAACATTATTAAAGACATCCGCAGTTATTAATCGGCATTCTTCTACAATTCTCTGACGTAGCACTTGCAATGTTTCCGGCTGAGTGGCGTACACTCGTGATTTTAAATGACCCCACAGAAAAAAGTCCAAAGGGGACAGATCCGGAGATCTTGGTGGCCATTCGACGGGACCTCTTCTGCCAATCCAATGCCCCGGAAAATGGTCATCCAAAAATTGTCGCACAGCAATAGCATAGTGCGGGAGCGCACCATCTTGTTGGAAGGTTATTTCATTTTCTAGTAATTTGTCGTCACTTTCTAAAATCTCTGTTATCCTAGGATCAATTTTACTTTCCAATAATTCTAGATAGGTGTTTCCATCGAGATTAACTTGAATGAAAAATGGTCCAACAAGATGGTCGCCCAAAATTCAATTTTGAGGTGTCTGAGTATGAAATTTCCTGATTAAATGCGGATTAGTATCACTCCAATAACGACAATTGTGTCTATTCACTTCGCCATTCAACATAAATGTGCATTCGTCGGAGAAACATGTATTGTAGAGAAGATTTGGATTCAGTAGAAGTTGTTCACTAAAGTATTCGCAAAATTGGTTACGGCGATCAAAGTCATTTTAATGTAACTCTTGAACCAGCGTCATCTTAAATAGATGAAACTTGTGTTTTTTCAAAATTCGATGAACACTGGAACGGGATACGCCAGAAGCTTGAGACACAGTTGTAATCGATTGCTTATTATCCATCTGTACATGACCCAAAACTGCCACTTCAACTGCTTCATTTCGAACTGGCCCAATTACTTCACGTTTCTTGTTTAAAAGCGAACCTGTTGCAACAAATTTGTCAATCAGGTGATTAACGTATTGGTGGTTTACATTTTTTTCAGGATGATTGGCATTAAAAATTCGTGCTGTAGCTTTAGCGCAATCGTGATTTCGATAATAAATTGCAACAATTTCTACTCTTTCCGCGATAGAATAAACCATTTCGAACACACGTTAATACTTTCAATAACGGCTGAAACTAACGATTTCCTGGACACAAGCAAAAAACACTGACTTTTTTTGTAGTACTGATTTTTTATTATTTTGAAAAGGTCTGAATTCCTTTAAACTTAAGTATCTTCTACTAATAACTATTTTAGTATCTAGTTTTATTTGCTTCAGCTTTTTTATTTCATTTCTGACTTTTTTGTAAACTGATAGACACATTAATAACAATGCGGTCATGTGTAGTAGATGAAAAACTTATTAGTGGTGGGCATTTGTGTAGAAATTACTACGCGTAAGTTGGTTTGTCATCTTTTCGTTTGTAACCAATAATTCTGTCAAATCTCAACCAATTTCTAAAAACGGTACGTCACTGTATTCGCAATGAAAAGGGCTTTGAAATAATGTGCCACAAGTGGGGTAGTTGCATTTGAAATTTTTAAGTTGGGGTTGCTAGGCATTAGGGGGATGAACATATCGAGTTGGCTTGACTGTCAAAAAAGCTCCCCCAAGAACAAAAATCGACGGGTCTCGGCGAATTTTGAAATATTATTCGGTTTTCCAATTATAGGGGGGGTCAAATTTTCGTTGGGATACCCTGTATGATGTTTAGTATCTTTATAAGTGTTCTAAATATCGGTCTTTTATAACATTTTGTATAAATCTGAGTCATAATGTTTCACGCTACGGATCTTAAACGCTTATAACGCCGTTGATATATAAATAACTATTTTTACACTTGCGTTAAAGAAAAAATCCGTCCGAGAAAATACATTTTTAAAGGTAACCATTTTGTGAAAACAGTTTGTTTTCTGTGTTAGTTAAAACCTATTGAATCATGGGTACATAGGTTTCAATATATTTCCAGCTACGGCCATGGCAATGTTAAAAATAATAAATTTAATTTATTTTACTGCTTATCAGCTGAAGTAAAAATGTAGAAGTAGTGAGGTTATAAAAACAAATCTATAAATTGGTTACGGATAAAAAACTAAAAAATGTACAGAGATATTCCTTAACCACTTAATCAAAGAATCATGAGTTAGTTCTTACTTTGTTTAATAATGAAGGCACATGCGTCAGGACCAAGGGTGTCGTACAAAGGTACTAATACCATACTGTAGCAGTACGCGGCTTGTTCTGTAAGTATCCATTCTGGGCAATTCTGAGCGTAAATCCCAATAATTGTAGAAGAGCCTGGAGGGAATCCCTGGGCTACCAGACCGGATCCAAAGTTTTTAGCTCTTAGCAGAGCTTCATTATAACTCAGCCACTGGTATGGTTTAGAGTACGATTCTCTCCAGCCCAGGCACGGACCATTATCTGCAAATAATGATTTGTTTAATTTATTTCAATAATATAATGCTTAATATTTTCCTAATACCAAATTCAGTTTTTGATGAAGAAATTGGTTTTCAAATGATTGTTTTACTTGGTGTTGGCATCTTGCCTTGCTTTTTCTTGATTTTGTTTTTGTTTCGCAAAACGAGACAATGCTTGACAGCTCGAATTGCAAGACAAGATAGACAAGATTTAAAAAAGTATTGCCAGACAATGCAATGCAGTATTGCTAGGGCACGAAGGCTTGTAAGAAGGGATAATATTTAAGTGAACATTAACTAAAAATAGTTTTATCATGTACACTCCGTGATATTTTGCAGCGTTTTCAGTAATCTCTTGTGTTCTATTATCTTTATTATTCTTTTATATGTTTTTCTACGTTCATGCAAATAACAAAACTTTATTAAACTATATTTAGTGGAAAAAGTGGTTCTTTATTGCACTAGTACAATAAAATGTTTATTGCATTCATCTGTCACTCTACATCAATAGCATTTTGTCATCATGACAAACATAAACGTTCAAATCGAGGTCACATTTTCCTAGACTTAGTGCCATCTAAATATTTTTTTTTTGGTTTTTGCATAAACGTAGAAAAAATATTGTATACAACTCGTACAAAAAGTGCTTATTGCACTCGACGTGTTGTCCTACTCGGCTTGACGGCCTCGTTGGACAATTTCACGTCGCGTGCAATAAACACTTAATTTTTGTACTTGTTGCATAAATAACTATTATCAATTTCGAGGCGTTAGGTAATAAAACCGATTATTTAAATTAAATGGTTATTTCCAAATTTAAAGCTTTTATCTTGTATTATCAATTACCCAAGGTCGAAAATAATAGAGAGTGACTAATTCACAACACAGAGATGAGTACGGAAGGTGAGGGTGGCATGATTACCTAAGCGTGCCACTTGAGAAGAGTTCAAAGCACACAAAATTATCAAAAATAAGTTGACGTCGACTGAACCTAGCACATTAACAATTTACTTTAAATGTGCCCCCTGTGCCATCCTCTCTACAAATTAGAATGCTGTTCTTTTCGACGGCGATGGCCCATCACCACCCACTTACACCTACCTGATGCGCACTTCGCGGATATCACACTTAAGCCTTGTCCTCATGGACGCGAAATTCACGGATTTTTGGACATCGCCTACAAGAAGATATTTCAACTATAACTTCTGCTCTAACATAGGAACCATCTCTTTTAGGCTGCACGTCAAATGGTGAAACTTGGTCTGGTGATGGATATTGTATATGAACAATTTTAGGTCTTTCGAAGTTGGGAGTGTAATACTCACAAACGGTTTCTAATTTCGGATACCTATCCGAGTGTCTGAAATTAGGAAACGCTCTATTTTGGAATACATTTTGCTAGTGTCTAACAATAGAAATTTAATACAAGAAATGAATTGCTATAGTTCTAAACTTACTCTGGATGAAACAAGCAAAAAAAAGACGTCGCAATTGATCAACGAGTTCAATACTACTACCATCTATTAGAAGATCCCAGAATTTTGATTTGTAAAGGAACTAGGAAGTCACAGGAGACAACTCGTATTGAAGTAGTTGCATGTCTCAAACACCTTATAGATCTACCAGACTGTCATAAATTATACAACTATCGAAAATATGGTGATAAGTTGACATATAATAGGCATTTTTTCATTTATTTTAGATTACGCTAGAGAAAAGTGCAATCAAACATTTATACACTTAGAACGGAACATTGGTGTTTGTAAAATAAGTAGATGCTACTTTTTAATTTATGTTTTATAGTCCCTTTGAAATTCTGCCCTCGCAAGCTATTTCATAAATTGTAATTTGAATATTTGGGCAAATGGCGTAATATGAACTGTTTTTACAGAATTTATAACCACCGTTATATATTTGAACGCCCTGTTTTCATTCGATAGTTTTTAACTTCTGTATTTTTTTAAATAATGTTCTCTATTAAGTATTCTGATTTGTGTAGACGTTGCTTACATATATTTGGATTGCTTGAAACTTTTCAACGTAAAGAATATAGCATGTTAATTATTATCAATTAAAAAACTGAAAGGTGCATTTTGTAAATGTCAAATACGTGAAAATAAAACAAAGCATTACATGCACCAAAATAGATCTCTTGATAAGTGGGAATGTATTAGCTTTGAAAAACAACGTTGACGCAAACCTAAAAATCTACAGTGACAACACAATATTAAAATTTATTATATAGTGGACATCACAAGAAAAAATAAAATATATGTAATGAATAGAATAGAATAGAATAGTGTTTATTAACAACATTATGCTTTACATAAGCATTTGAAGCAGGTCACAATTTTAATGTAAAAAACTACAAAAAACACTGAATTTATAAAAGTAATAATTAGAAACATAATATAAGTGTAAATATACGCATACAGCACAAAGAAAATGTGACAAACAATTGAATAAAAAAAATAATAAAATAAAAGAAAATGTCAATGTGTAGTAACACAATTCTTACGACTAAATAAATGTCAAGGTATTGTATATAGGTGAATTTGTATGTACATGTCAACACACAGAAGCTCTCCTATAGAATAGAAGCAATATTTGAGAAGAATTTTTTTAATCGCATTTTTAAACAACACCGAATTTAACAGCCTAATTTCGTAAGGTAAGTGATTGAACAAATTAAAATTAAGGAAATTAAGTTAAGTTGTAACGAGGTGTTCTAAGAGAGTTAGCTTTACGAGTATTATATTGGTGAATATCAGCTTGAATAGCGAGACCCGGAGCACTCCTATGGATCTCAAGTAGATTGTGGTAGATATACAATGAGGGAAGAGGCATTATGCCCAATTCTTTGAATATAGGTTGACAGTGTGCTCTGTAATTAGCACCAAAAATTATTCTAACAGCCTTTTTCTGCAACCGAAATGATTTAATTGCATGTTGTGAATTTCCCCAAATCACAGTAGCGTACGTAAGATGGGAATGAAAAAGTGAGAAGTAAGCCAATCTCAGAGTACTAAGGTCTACCAAATTTCTTAGCCTTCTAAGTAAGAAGAGAGAACTTGCTAACCTAGAGTTTAAATGGTCAACATGAGACGCCCAGTTTAATCTGTCATCAAGGTAAAACCCAAAATTTTTACACTTGCACCTCTTGTTAAGGAGCTGTTAGAAAAGATAACTAATCTCTGCGTTTTATCTTGGTTAAGTTTCAGTTTATTGGTTAAAAACCACTGATTTGCCCGAATTTCGTTCTGTGTGGAGTGGCGTAATAGCCTTTCAACATTTGCATCAGAGCACATAAGAGTAGTGTCGTCTGCAAATAATACATGTCTATTAGGAGACATATAATGGGAGAAATCATTCACATATATTAAAAATAATAGAGGACCCAAAACGGAACCCTGAGGCACACCATGATTTAATTCCAAAAATTCAGACTGAGACTTAGTAGTAGTAACACATTGTTTATGACTAAATAGATATGACTGGAACAAGAGTAAGGGAATACCACGGATCCCATAAAGTGAATGCATTTTTTCAATGAGCCTACCATGAGAAACGCAATCGAACGCCTTGGACAGATCACATAGGGTGATAGCTGTATGCCGGCCGCCTTCAAGGCTATCAACAATGTAACCGATAATATTTATATAGTATTGCTTGCGTAGTCGATCTACCACGCCGAAAACCAAACTGTGACGGATTTAAGAACGAATATTTATCTAAGTAAGTAGTCTATTAGCAAGGATAGTTTCAAAAATTTTACTGAAGATGGGGTGTATGGAAATTGGGCGGTAATTGTCAACATCACTAACATCTCTTTTTTAAAGAAGGGTATAACTCGAGCAATTTTAAACACATCTGGAAAAACACCTTCTATAATACATATATTAAATATTGAAGTTACGGGGGTAATGATAAGGTCTTCAACATATTTGATGATTTTAGCATTTAATTCGTAAATATCGCGAGAACTAGAATTTTTCAATTGTTGAATGGCACACTTCACCTCTTGCTCCCCTATCGGAAACAAATAGTAGGAAGTATTATGTACATCACTTACAATATTGCTCAAATCACTAGTGTCATTGCCAGTAGGCAACGAGTTAATAATTTGTTCTGCTATCATTGTAAAGTGTTTATTAAATAAATCAGGATCAATTTGATCGGTAATATCAGTGTGACTAGTTCTATTAGTTTCATAATTAATTATTTTCCAGCTGTCTTTGATTCTGTTATTTGAATTACGGATGAAGTTACTAAAGGCTGCAGTTTTCGCAATTCTTATTTCTGACAAATAATGTTTCTTATATTCCTTATATACACGAAAATCATTTAAATTTTTTGTGATATCGCAAATCTTTTTAATGGACGATAAGGTATCTCTTTTAGAGATTCATTAAACCAACTGACTGGCCCTCTAATCTTTGAATTATATATTTTTCTAAGAGGAAATGAGGACTTAACTCAATGACTAAAATGGTGTACTAGATTCTCAGCTAAGGAATTGGCGTTATAAGTGTGCATCTTAATGAAACTGTAGCTAATAAATGCTTTCAGCCATCCATATTTAGAGGATTGAGGGAAACTGGTACTTTTACGTAATGCAAATAATCATTTTAAAAGTGCTACTCGAACTGTAAGAACTGCAGGTATTGAAGAAGTTTTGATTTGTATTGATGAAACCAATAGATGAATTTGACATCCGGCTTTTAATTTATATATTTTTTCTTTTGATATTTATGTTTATATAAAAATAAATTTGTTTCGTACCTATTACATACAGTATTTTTTTATAATTCGCCAAAAATTTGTTACTAGGAGCCTTTGAAATGCTATTAGCACCAGACCTAAAAAAGGTACTATCCGCCACTGAGTATAGGCGTATACATACATAAATGTGGTCACTTTTAATTAAAAACTTACACTTACGCGTTCCTACCCTACATTTAAATGGTCCAGCTGAATCACTCCATCTAAAATTTGTGGTTCATTTTAAAGCCCCTTCGATTTTTTAAGTTAGTTACATACACATTGTACCAAAAACGAATGAACGAATTAGTATCAGTATCCATCAAAGGATTCCACATTTAGCATAATTGCTGGACAATGTTCACTTTGTGAAAAATTTAGGCATGTTGTTTGAAGACAACATGAGACGTGCAACATAGTAGTAGGCTATATAAAAACACAATTATCTTTGCTAACAAAATCGCTTCCTTTAAATACTGTTACGGAAGCTCACCTACCTTTTAGTTCTTAATTCTGTTCCTGTTTATGTTAGAATTTATCATACGGATTCATCAACAAGGCGTAACGTTAGTCAGACTAGCGGAGGTTACGCGAAAAATTTACGCATCTGTTGTACTAATTTAAACAAAAAGCATACTCCTATTCACTACTATGTATAATACTTACTTTATGATATGTTAACTAATACGTAGTACTGAAAAGTACAGTTTTTGAATATAAATACTAAATATACAATGGGAAATGCAAGGAACTAGAGGCCGAAGTTACGCGATTTTTGGACAGGTACAATACTGGGTCTAACTTTTGGCGCAAATATGGACGTAAATAAACAGCCTACCTAGCAACGCATGCTTCGCTACCTAGCAACGCATGTTTCGTGAATGAGCGCAAAGCTGGTTAGGCCAACTAACGCGCTTTACACGGGCGTAAACTCGTCGGACTAGCGCTACGCCCATTTCATGAATCCGGCTTATAAATTTTGTGATGCCTTTATTTTGACGTTTTCCGGAATATTCCAGGCTATATTCTATTTGTTTCTCGACACGTTCTCGAGATCTCAGAAACTTCGAGAACCTTAAAAACCTATATAAGCAGACCATTTTTGGCCGCTGCAGTCAGTTGATATTGAGCAGCCAAACGCGAATGACAAACGTCAAAGTAAAGCGTTGACAGTTGCGAAATTTGTTGGAGGATATTTCTTGTATTATCAAGAGTGACAATAAAGATTGTTTGTCTACGTGACGTGTTTCAACGATAACCTAATTTAGAGGTTACAATACTATTTAAATCGCAATACAAAATTAGGTGAGTTGCTATTTTTATTGCCTCGTTTAAATTATTGTGCTTTTGAACATGGTCCTTTATTTACAAATACTGGTAAATTTAAGCAAACAATTCGGACATTAAATTTTCACCCACCTAGAATAATATATCTATAAGAGTTTGGCAAATTAAAACGTTAATTTCTTTTATATATTTTTCAATAAACTATTTATTAATGCAGTTTTCCAAATATCTCAATGCTAACTTGGCGTCATATTGGTATTTTCGTGATCCAATAGAATATTTCAAATGTTCTTTTACATATTTATCTGGATAATATTAAATAGTTTCTAAGAAAAAAATTTGTATTTTCAGCAACTCGGAGTTGATGGATATCGTTTTAATTTATGGTGAAGTAAGACAAAATACAACTTCCCGTCTGTACGCAAAACGATTTCCCGATAAACACGTGCCAAATGCAGCTACTTTTATTGCGGTAGTGCAACGCGGACGTGACACGAGAAATTTTCAACCGAATCGTGGAAGAGATGGAAGTCCAGGGCGTCCACGGCGTATTGCAGCAGCTGAAGAACACATTTTAGAGATTACTGAAGAGAATCCCCGAATAAGTACCAGGCAAACCGCTCAACAAGTACATGTAATGTCCCAATCAACAGTGTGGCGTATCATACACGAGCTTCAATAATTATATCCATACCATGTATAGCATGTCGAAGCATTAGTATTAAAGAATTATCCCTTACGAATCAGATTTTGTGAATGGTTGATGCAACAAAATGCTTAATATCAAAGATTTACAGCTGACATGTTAGTTACAGATGAAGTTATTTTTACACGAAATAGGATGGGGTCATTTCCAACAACGCTTTTCCTTGCAAACACGGTTTGCAAAATACCGTGTCTCGCCGATCGCGATAAAGGTCGACAGCTTTCAATGGTGTCTACTGCATGTAGAACGCTTCGTGCCTGTGACATTTTCAGTCCGGCATGGAGTAGCGAACGGCCGATAGATGTAGTTAGTTCTACACCGCGAACGCTTTTCCTTGCTTTTTCAGGCAGGGGTTGCCGATGATCGCTTAATTGGACCACTCATATTACCAAATCTTCATGATCTGCCTGGACTTCTGGAAGAGGTGCCAAGTTGTCCGACATTTTCGAATAAATATTCGGGAGGAGATACCATAATGAGGTTCAAGTACGATGGATTGGAAGAGGAGGACCGATATCATTGCTGTCACACCTCCTGATTTTTTACGCGAACAATCATACATGCTGCAAATAACTTACGAGTACAAAACGGACAAGAATCGGAAACATTTGTGTTAGTCCGTAAAAACTGGGTAGTGTGTTTACACGTAGGTGGACAAAATTGTGAATAGATGTTGTAACATCAGGTATGTCAAATTACTTTATTAATTAAAACCACAAATTAATTTTACTAATTAATAATAACAATAGCGGTAAAAGCAGTAGTTGAATTTGTTGGTATAAAATAGTGTTATATAATTTTATGCATCTTCTTTCCTTGGCAAATTCTTTCAATTTTCTGTCAGTTCATTTTTATTACATTTTGCCGCCATGCTTTGCCTTGCGCAAGGTCAAGTTTTATAGTGGATCCGTTTCCAGTGCCATGCAGAAGTGGCCGTACATTAATTTTTTTTCATTCGAATAAATTGTAAATCACCCTGTATAGTAGATTCCTATTATACAATGTTTACAGCGTTATAGCTAAGGTAATAAGCGCCCAGGGCAAAATTCCAATTTTGCACCATGTTCCATATATTTTGTTTGTTCCTATGGGTATAATGCTCGGCCAAACAGTGTAGCTTTTATCAGACTCCGCCCATCAGCACCTTCAACGGCAAATTTAACTTTGTGACCCTGTAAGTTAGGCAATTGTATGCAGAAATTTAGCAAAACATGTCATGACAAATTTCATGAATATAAATGCAAAAAATCTGAGGCAATTGTCTGTTATATGAAGACTTGATTTACTAGCCTACAGCTTTCTTTTTTTATAATAGTGCCTAACAACGTCTCACCGCAGTCCTAAATGTGGGCAATATTGCGACCGAAATATTGTTCAGATCTATTTTTTTTTTTTGAAAATATGGCTCTGCTGTAGACTTTTATTAGTTGATTGCTTCATCTTAATACGAATTTCCATTGAGGAGAAATATGAAAGCGCGTGAACGTCTAAAAACGGCTTTGTAAAATTGCGAACATTACAGCCTTATTATGTTATTTGATTTATCAATTTTCATTTTGTATGATACCAGTGGATCAGCCATTGGCTGTTTAAGGACCACATATTAAGGCAATGTATATACGACGTGTATTAAATTTAATTTGGAAATACAAGTCATAATTTTTTCAGATAAACAAACATTAATTTTTAAAAGCATAACTTTATTACTCAAATTAATTAATTTTACTGCTGTCAGCCTACATTTCAGAATTATGTAATATACATATAGGGTTCCGCTTCCGCGGTCATACTTGTTAACATCGGTTACTCAGGGACTCTCTTGAGGAGTAATTTCAGTCGGCCTATGCTTCTGATCTTGCTCCAACAAATTTCCATCTCTCTTGCTCTCTATCGAGAAGATTACGGAATTAATAAGGTCTCGTTTTAAAATTGGCTTGATAAATTCCTCACTTCCAATCAGCATGGGAATGCCATCAGACACTGGTAGTGGCCTCAACCAATAACAGCATGTCTGAATGCTGGGTAAAGGAACGCGATCGGTGGCTGATAAGCTGGCTAGGAGTTCATCGGATTTCAGTATTTGTAGGCCTGCTCCCTCCAGTATGCTTCCGTTGTCAGCATTTGTTGAAATTATCAAAGAGGACACACACAAAGAGTATAGGAAACGGTTGAATTAAACAAATAACTGTCTTAGACTAGAATACCCCTGTAAGATTATAGCAAAAAACTACTTGGTTATGTATAGGATGAATGTTCGCCTAGTGGCACGTATTCAAACTGAACACTGTTCATTAATTAAGCACCTGTATTATATGAAGAAGTGTGAACACCTCTTTGTAGGGGTTGAACAACGTCACCACATTTTTCTCTTTATTAGGTTGGTTAGCGGCTTAGATGGATTGATCTCTTAATGGAAGTACAAGGGGTCCAATGCAGCCGAAGTGCATGTTGTGTACCTCTTAAGCTACCCTCACAATTCCAGAATCCAGAATCATTGACACGAACATTAGATATAGACAGCGAAGCTTAGCCGATACGATGGCAGTCACTCCTGCAATATTGATACAATAAAAAAAATGATAGTAAATCTTTTTCTGCTTCATGTCTAGATCTACTTTCCCCTTTGTACCTACTTAAAATTTAATATACAAATGATACGGCAGGAAACAACTACTCCGCGGACTAATGCCCCGACCGGCATTGAATTACACCTGCAGTATCTGTGTGAACAGTCAAGAACCCTTGTCGGCCACTCCACCAGACATAGACCGGATTCGGGTTTGTTAGCCCTCATCAGTATGTCATAGGTGCTTGGCTGTTCACACAGGTACTGCAGATGTAATTCAATGCCTGTCGGGGCATTAGTCCGCGGAGTAGTTGTTTCTTGCAGTATCATTTATGGATTTAATGGCGCGTCGCCCAGGGCGAGAGATCTGCATTTAAGTACCTGTTGCAATATAGGTCGCTTACTGCAAGTCGAGCCGCTTAAGCCGAGTATGCAGTAGCTTCTTTTTCTGCAAAATTTTAAATAATTTCGTAGGTATATATTATTTTATCTGATGGCATGTCATAATGATAACGTTATGTCACTCAATTTTGGTGACATAAGAAAGCTCATTATGGTAACATAATGAATTCATTATGAGACTAAGTACCATAATGAAATTCTATATGAAATATATGATGGAGAGATCAAAAAAGTGTATTCAAAATGCATAACTATGTACAAAACTATTTATTATAAATGGTAAAAGAGCAATTACTACAATTTGCAATATTAATTTCAATGGATTCGAGAGTTTGTACATCAATAGTTGATGCTTTTTGGTAAACTTGTAATCCTGTTTGGTTGTTGGCACCAAAAATTGCTTCTGATATTTTTTTCTTTTGCTCTTTCGAATTTTTGATGTAACTTCAGCAACAGTATTACTTTTCCATCCACCATGGCGTTTCACGGTACACAGATCAGCTCCAGAATCGGCCAAAAATGAAGCAGACGATCGCCGAAAACAATGTCCGGTATATTATTTAGGGTCAGGTAAATTAAAAAAAGTGGCAATAAGGCATTTTACCAAAGGTGTGAATTCCATCGGGTTGTTTCGTGCATTTTTATTTTTATAAGTGACAAAAAAATGTCAATGGTTTGTTTTACTGTTTAAGAAAGGTATTTTAAGCTAATATGTATCAAATCTCCTACAATTCCTATCAATGAAGTCATATGTATGTTCTCTGATACCAAACATCTAGGTATGCTAATGAACATCCACAGACAAAACTCTATTCAATAATTATCTAAAAAATTTAATATATTTACTAACCTCTGGAGTGGGAACTCGAAATTCAACCACAATAATTGAGATCTCACTTATTTCTACGTTTTATTAGGATCGTTTCATCAGGTGGCCTCAAATATCTAACTATAAAGATGATTATACCAATAAATTAAAATTATTTGAAATTGAATGTCAAAATGAAATATCGACAACGTCAAACTGATTAACTGTCAATGAATATCATAACAACCTACTAAAATAAATAAAAATTAATAAAAAATGACAGTTAATCAGTTTGACGTTGTCGATATTTCATTTTGACATTCAATTTCAAATAATTTTAATTTATTGGTATAATCATCTTTATAGTTAGATATTTGAATCAAGTTAAAGGAGGCCACCTGATGAAACGATCCTAATAAAACGTAGAAATAAGTGAGATCTCAATTATTGTGGTTGAATTTCGAGTTCCCACTCCAGAGGTTAGTAAATATATTAAATTTTTTAGATAATTATTGAATAGAGTTTTGTCTGTGGATGTTCATTAGCATACCTAGATGTTTGGTATCAGAGAACATACATATGACTTCATTGATAGGAATTGTAGGAGATTTGATACATATTAGCTTAAAATACCTTTCTTAAACAGTAAAAAAATGTTACAAAAGCTAATAATAAGGAATATATGGGTACATATTGTGGGTGTAATTCAACGCAGGTTGGGGCTTTTGTCCACTGAGTAGTTAGTTTCACACAATATTGTTAATACCTGAAAAAATATGAAAAAAAGTCAATGGTTTGTGTTGCAAGGTCATATTTTCACATATTGTCTGACAAGTTCTACCATATTCAATCCTGGGATATTCCTCGATGTTACAAAAAATTCTCGCATTACTTTTGTTTTTGTATTCGGTAAAGTAATAATTCTAAAAACGGATCCTTCATCTATCACATTTTCGACAAGCATATTTGTCAATTCCTCTCTTCTGTATGCTCCACTTAGTCCAATATATAACAATAATAATAATAATAATAATAATTTATTTACCATTTTACCAATTATCGTAGCAACTTTTTTAAATAAATATGTATCATCTGATGCTTCTGTTAAAAACTTTGTGACATCTTGTTTAGTAAAAGTTTTGGATTTTTTAGGTCTGTAACCTTCTGATTTACGTTTTATTAATACAACCAGCTGTAGGTACTTACTATTATCGACGTATTTTCCTGTCAATAAAATACTTCTTATTATCGAATAATACAACCAGAGAGAAGATGGTTTTCTTTTCTTAGATCAGCATTCAAAGTAAGCCAACAATACTTTTTCATGAGTGATATTTTTGATTTTCTTAGTAGAACACCATTCTTCGTACCGATTGAACGTTATTTCATATATACTCCGTGATTTTTCCGGCAAAAGGGAGTACACGATATTTCGCGTCATTTCTTCCAAATCAGAAGGTAAACTACCAGTTTCAGAATCACTTATTATTTAAATTATATTCAGTTCTACGTGACAATTGTGTTTGACAGCAGATAAATAAATATTGCCGTTACAACCTGACGTTGTCAAGAAAATGGCAAAGCACAGCTCACTAACCTACTAATATTTTAAACTACACATACACTATGCCCGTTTGCCCCGAAGTTAATAAGCATTACTTAAAAATAAGATATGTTTAAGGAAGCTTTTCCTATTGCACCATATGTTAAGATCTTCTTAAGTATGAAAACAGATGCTTAAATTTAAGCCTATGTTTGACAGTGACTTATGAAATTCTTTAATTCAAGCAGAGTTGGAATGTGCGCAAAACAAGCATAAAAATTTATAAAATGCGGAAAAGTGCATATATAGTGGTCAATGTTAATGAGTGTAGTATTAAAGTAGTAAAAGAAGTATAATGGATATTAGATTGAATGATATATTTGATGATTTGGAAATTTTGGTAATTATAGATTTTGCATTTCTCAAATTAAATTATACGAGACCTGATCATTTCTATACAATGGACGAATTGAATGAAGATGATTTGGCCACTAATACTAACCACAGAGAAAATAAAATAAATTATTATTATTTTTAGTTTGTCTCTGATATTAACTAGTCTTGATCAACATCAACCACAACCATACCTATATTACAAATGACAACATAATGACAACAACAAAAATAAACACCACAGATATGACATTATACCGAAATCTAACCTTATTTTCATGTAACAAGCTGAAGAAAAACAAAAAGAACTAAAATACGTAACATAAATTAATGAAAGTAACTAGATTTGTGCGTTGTTGCCAATACAAAGACGTACTTTGCTAAGTATGGTTTATAATACGTCGGTGCAATACTCTAAAAAAATAAGCATAACTTAACTTTAAGAACAACTTTATTAAGTTGTTCTTAGTAAAATGTCGGTGCAGACGGGCCCTGCTTAAAAAATAGTCGTCATTGTGACATGCAGTTTTTAATTTTTCGAAAATGTATTAATATAAATGCTATCAGATAAAATTTTGTATGTAATACGAATCATAAACAATTATTATGGCTCACGTCCTGCTATCGGACTCGGCTATGCCTCGCCCAATAAGATTCACGACTTGTACCATAATGATCGTCTTTATGATCCTTCTTACATAAATAACTATTACATAACATACACAATATTTAGCTCATTCATCATCAAAAGAAGACCGAAGCACTGGTCACATGCAAATCTAAAAAATGTGTTATTTTTACTTTGTTAACGTTAACGTTAAAGACGCTCATATCTAATGATAATAAAATAGTTTCAAGTAGATAATTGTTAACGTGATATAATGTCGAATGTTGAAATGAGAAACAAAATAAAGTGGTTTCAACATCCTTACAGAAATATACGTATGTACTTACTTATAAAATGAATTATGCTGACAAATTTAAAAATGTTTTTTAAAGTAGAGCTGGCTATTAAATTTTGACGCAGGTTGTGGTGGAAAATGTCGAGGACGCCTCGTCATATCGTGTTTACAAATTAATTTAAGACCAGGCAGATGCCATTTTATTTTTATCATCTTTACGCTTCAACAGTGCGGTTAATAAGTAGGCAGAGCGCATTTCGCGTGTTCACCATTATGCTGAAATTAATTGTAGAGGGTGTTTGAGTTTTGAAAAACCACATAAAAATAGAATAAAGTATGTATCCACTTCCATATTAATGACTCTAAACTACCTGATCTATTTTGTCAACAATAAAATCACAAGAGCTTTTGTTTTATCGGATAAATCAGTAATTTATGAGAAAACTGACACAAAAATTTTGTCAAATGTCAGTATTTCGAACATGATTACTGATTGGCAAAAAGCTTTTAAGAAAAGCTCGAATGGTTTTGGCAAGATAAATCAACTGTCAAATATGTCAATTTAAACTGACGTGCGCCTATCAAGGTGTAGTTTAGAGGAGTATGAGTTTTGATCCGTGATAAAAAGCTACGTACCTTTATATCACTGTGAAATTGACAAAAACGTCACTATTATATACATATTTTTATATGGGAGTTAATTTATCACTAATAAACTAGCAAGTAAGAACACAAAGATAATGAAATAACAAAACTTTCCTAAAAGTGCCAAATTATTTTGTAATAGTTGTTTGACAATAATATGTAATAACTTAAATATCTATCTATCTATCTTAACAAATTATTGAGGCACTTATATCATAATTTTATATTTTGTGTTGTTTTATACTGCAAATGTCTATATATTTGGCAGTATTCTTAATTGATTTTTGATACTTTTGAATTAAATGTCATGAAATAGGTAAAAGATGTTCTGATGGGCAGATTTCCAAATTTTCTTAGTACCAATTCAACATTTTATTTTTCCCTCTGACGTTTTGGGAAATATCTGGAAAAAGCAACTTTCCACTTATGCTCATATAAACTTCGTCTCTTATGTTTAAATGTAGAAAACAAACTATTATTTCGAAATAAAAAACATTTATGCATATTTTTCAAAGAAAATAACACGGGTCTATACTATAAATAACGTAAATTATTTTGGGTTAGTTAATCCGAATGCCAATAAACATAGAATACCTTTATAGATGGATAAGGAGAAGAGGACCCGTTAGACGGCCAACTCGAAGTCGTGACAGAGAACTCCTTATGATAGGAGTTCTCTGGTCGTGATTTGAGCTTACTGCTCAAATTCTCTCAGCAGCATTTCTGTCACTTTCATTCAACAGGACCCACCAAAGAATGCGACAGAATTAGGTTTGTTGCTTTCATAGCTGTAAGTTCAAGGTCGTCACCTTTGACACACACACACATACGTGTCCGGTTTGGTGTGAGTAAATGTGTATACACTCACTCACACCATATCTTCTATTTTACTAAATCCTTGCTTGATTCTTGTGAGACTCTTGCATACAAATAAGAAACATGGAACTTTGTTATGAAATTGACAGTGGTGGTTACTCTCGGTCGGCTTGGATCTCGCTCGGTGCTCACACGCTATAAATATGGTCGATTGTTGATAGCGGTCGATTGGTAGTATAAAAATGGCCAGTTTTACATTAAGTTATAAATAATGGACGAAATAGGCGAAGCAGAATCAGTCAACTGACACTGAATTTATAATTAGTTCAGTTCAGCAGAATTGGACCTAGACTCAGTAAACTTTGAGTTTAAAAATAATTTTACATGCAGAATATCCTTTAAATAAAATATATAATATGTATCTACAATCGAAATTCAATACTTATTTTTTCAGCTAATGTTCACTTAATTAATACCCTTTCTTATATTTGTAAGACTTCTTGCCGTAGCAATATTTCTTGCCGTGTCTCAAGACTTTCTTGTCGTGCAATTTGAGTCGTTAAGACTTGTCTTGCCTTAGACCAAGACCAAGAAAAAGCAGGACAAGATTGCCAACAATAAATTGTTGATCAGGTTCTGAAATTTCAAGAAAAATTCTTGATTTATTTTCTGGAGAAGAGAGTACATTAGACTTCAAACCATTGGCTGCTTAATGAAAATTGTTTTTATCCTACACTAGGTGTAAATGGTATTTTTGTGAGCCTTTAGGCAAGGCGCGCACTGAAGTTGTGTGGAAGTGACGTGGCAGTGGCGTGGTGACCAAGTGGCAGGTGGAACCATTAAAACCTATGTAAACATATTAGTCCAGGGAAGTTAGGAAAAATTGCGGAAATTTTTAGGCACATCAGATATCGAGATGCGGTTTTCTGCATTGTGTTCAGGAAGGTCCCAGGAAAAGTCTATATTGTCTGGTTTAGCCATTTTTTGAAAAATGCCTTCTGGGCCGGAAAATGCATTACACCATTATAGGAACGACTGGAAACTCGAAAAAATCGCTCAGAGATCGTTAGTCGGGGGTTTTCGGGGCTGCCGATCTCGATTCTGGCATTAGAATTACCCGGGGATGCACGGGAGTGGTTCTGTGGAGATGCGCGGAGGGAAAAATGGCAGCGTGCATGAAAATCGCTCCAAACTCGTTACTCGAGGATTTTCGGGGATGCCAAATTTAATTCTGGCATTGGAATTATCCGGGGGCGGCTCTGCGGGGGTATCCGGGGGTCATTCTGGGGGAGAAACTGCATAGTCCATGGGAAGCGCTCCAAACTCGTTACTCGGGGGTTTTCGGGGATGTCGAATTCAATTCTGGCATTAGACTTCCCCGGGGGCGCTCGGGGGTGGTTCTGTGGGAAATGGTAAAGGAGAAAGTGAAAAATCACAAATTATGAAAATAATATTTTATTCAAATAACAAATATTCATTTCCCCCCAATCACCCTCAGACAACCCCACAGAGCGCCCTCCGGAAAAATCTAATGCTAGAATTGAATTCGGCATCCCCGAGAACCCCCGAGTAACGAGTTTGGAGCGCTTCCCATGGACTATGCAATTTCCGCCCCAGAATGACCCCCGGATACCCCCGCAGAGCCGCCCCCAAGCGCCCCCGGGTAATTCCAATGCCAGAATTGAATTCGACATCCCCGAAAACCCCCGAGTAACAAGTTTGGAGCGATTTTTATGCACGCTGCCATTTCCCCCCAATTCACCCCCCGCGCACCCCCACAGAGCCACCCCCGTGCATCCCCGGGTAATTCTAATGTCAGAATCGAGTTAGGCAGCCCCGAAAACCTCCGAGTAACAATTTCCGAGCAATTTTTCCGAGTTTCCAGTCGTTCCTATATCGGTGCAATGCATTTTCCGACCCAGAAAGCATTTTTAAAAAAATGGCTAAACCAGACGATATAGACTTTTTTCCTGGGACCTTCCTGAACACAATGCAGAAAACCGCATCTCGATATCTGCTGTGCCTAAAAATTGCTAAAAATCAGGAGAATAATAAAAAACACTATTGGGTTCATCTTCTCAGGAAAAAAAATAAAATATTTTAAATTTTTAACGTTTATAAAAATTATTTGAACTTGGATGACCAAAAATTTAAACTTTTCTATCAAATGAAGAAAGTGACATTTTGCAGGTTACTGACAAAACTACGACCTATGCTTCAAAAAAAGGATACAAACTTCAGGAATTTATGGTAAATTCGTGGCCGTTTTGCATGTTTTTAGTTTTAAAATTCACAAGAAATATGCAGTTGCAATGTACAATGCCACGTCGTTACCGGCCGCTTGCCACTCGAAAATTAAACTTGTTCGAGATTAGTGGCACCAGACTGGCATCACACCACCTGCAAAATACCACGCCACCACTACTCCGTTCTGATACTCGCGTCTTCATATGTTTACATTGGCTTTAATAGGCTTGTTTGCAGCAGTTCAAAACGGTTTGGAAACTGTCAGAAATATTCGACCAGTTAAGTTGAGAACGCGTTACCATTGAATTGGACGCAATAAATAGTTGGACAGACATTTCTGATAGTGCTGCTGCTAAAACAAACTTAATGATTCCACCAGCCACTTGGTCACCACGTCACCGCCACGCCACTTGCTGACCACTTCAGTGCGCGCCTTGCCTTAGAGGTGCGAAAGTAGGCATTCTCAGGTAGAAGCAAAAACATTTTTTTTGTCAATAGGTGGCGCATCAGGTATCTGTCATCGCAGTGTCATTTAAATTCACAATATACTTTGTAGTTAATTTAAAATTGTAAAATTAATCTAAGTATACGCATTATTAAATAATGGACGAGATAAGAATTGCGGGGACATCTCAAGCTACTGATAGTGATGAAAGCATGGATAACTGTACCCTTGAAAAAATTACCGAAAAAGCCAAAGAAGTAGAACTTAATTTATGACGTAACAAGTCAAAGGAAAGATACAATTTACAGTGCAAGATATTTATGAATTGTTGCTCTTCAAAAAAAAAAACTAAAAAAAATACATGAAAGTGTAATTTTAACATACATATCCAAATTGTCACAAAAATATAAGTCTTCGACATTATGATCAATTCACTCAATGTTAAAAGCAACACTGTCTATCAAAATGTTGATATTGAAAATTATACGAAAGTAACCGCCTATCTAAAGAAAAAATCAGTTCGTTATACCTATTGCTAAAAATCAAGCACATGCCGGCATGTAGAACTGACGAGCTAAAGAAAATGACGATTGATAATGTGGTGGATAAAGGTGACATCCTAATAATACATGTACCAGATACAAAAAATAATAAACAACGAACATTTACTATTTGCAATTCTGAAAAAGAAAACTCAATTGACATGATCTCAATCTGTAAGACATACTCTAATAATTTACAACCTGAAAACTTAAATTCCAAGCGATTATTTATTAAATAAAATAACGGAAAATGTGCAGCTCAAAATGTAGGCAATCACAAAATTAGATACTTATTTAAATTTACCTAACAGTAAGAGATATAGTGGTCATTACTTCAGTAGAACGCCAACTACACTTTTTGCTGACTCGGGAGTGGATATATAAGCACTAAAAACACAGTGGATGAAAATCTGCAAGTGCAGCGGAAGACTACGTTGAAGATTCTCTTGACAATAAAATTTATGTTTGCAAATAATTTTATGTACAAATAAACTGGGGATGGAAGCACCTGTATGGAAGCTTCACTTTTCAGAGAACCTGTAGAAGTAACAAATCATCATGATTTATTTACAACTAGTGTTTCAGAACAGATTCAGTTATCGAGTTTATCCAAACAAATAATTTTCTTTGATAATTGTACTAATCATAACCCCCGTATTCAATATTAAACAGGTTTGAATTTTATTATTTTTTTGTGTAGGATATAAAATGTTGTATGTACCATGGCGGGAAAGTGATTATCCAGTCTTCCAGAAGTCGCCATTTCATCTGTCGGGACACGTTCAATTTCCCGACTAGGTACACAAACTACTATATTTTCAAGTCATCAATAACGTGTTTGTAGGAAAACACTCAATTCAGAACAATCGTGTAAATCGGCAATAAAAGAATTTGGAATTGTTAAAGAAGTTCAAGAAATACATTTTGTAATTCTTACAAAACACTAGTATACTCGCGACAAGAATTCAGACGACTTACGTCACACGAACAAATGAATAATTCATTATATTTTCATCAAAATATTTAAGAAACTGCAACTGATGGTAATAAAACTCTATACTATACTAAAAGTTTGCATTATATATTGCACTAAATTGCTAAAAATGATTGTTTTTAACGCGATCAAATATCGAAAATTACGTTGACAATAAAAACAAATGTGTAACGACAGCCGTGACGTAAGACGTCTGAATTTTTGACGCGAGTATATTAATAATTTAAAAATCCGTAAAAATATAAGACGTTATGCATCGTTCGTTTTTAATATATAAATTTTAGTGATATAATCTATCTACATAATTGTACCTATATTAAATAATTCGCCACTTGCTCTTAATATAATCTCATTAAATTTTAGATTTATTTCTTTAACTTTAAGAAAATAAATCATCACTAAAAACACTCATTAGTGGTTTGACTGGGCGTTCAGTTACTTAAATAACTGAGGGAAATAAGTGCCTAATAAATTTGTTTGAAATTGCATATTTTTACAGTTTACAATTTAATGGAAGTAATAAAAAAGTGGAAAGTATTTCAACGCTCCTCTTCGATTTATTTTCGTGTATAGTAATTTTTGGGACTTATTTCTACAAACTTGCCAGGAAAACTATTTTTGGGATGTTTACATAATGATGGTAATTCCTACGATGTTTTTAAACAATAGACATGTGACTTTTCTGTATAGTCTTAGGTAAAAGTGGAATAATTATTTGGATATAAACAAATCTGTATTTCAGAAATTTTACAACAAACATTCTTAACATCGAATGGTATCCTTTATATTCTTATTTCTCTCATTAAAATAAGGTGCAACTGGTACCTACCTGTAAATTTACATTGTATACAGGTACTTCACTTCCATAGTGAATCGGATCGGTCAGTGGTCGCGCGGTTTAAGGCGTTAGTACTTGAATCGAGGTGACTAGACGGAGTTGGTTCGAGCCCAGCTGCCGGTAGACCGTATATAAGCTATATTCATAGAGAGGATTGGCACCCTCTCTGTGGGTATGGTAGGGTGGAATAATGTTAGCTTGGGTCAATGTGAGAGATTGATGCCGGTTGATATTTGACTACCCCCCTAATTAATGAGGTTTTCCAGGTTTTCCTCATTCCTGCACTGAATAGTGGTTAGGGCCTACCAACGTAAGTCGTTCCTGGGCACAAATGCGGCCTGCTTAATAATAATATGCCGCCCCCTCTCCCGCACAAGTCTCCGACTTCTGGGCTAATCCCTGTGATTAGAATGAGGGGTAGAGATATTATTATTATTATTATATTATAGTAAAAATACATATAATTTTTACATGTACTATCTGTTTAATTACACTAAAATTTTACAGAGCATTAGTAAGTTTACAGATCGTAAGTACCATGTTAATTATAGGTATAAAAAACAATGATAATCATGGTAAATTTGTATAAATCATTTTTTCAGTGTACAATAATTTAAATAAAAAATTTAGTTGCCCTTGACGCAAAACAAAATACTTAACCAAACGACAGACACAAATATTCTACAAATTCTACATGAATACCTCGACGAGACGCCAATTTTCACGCACACAAAGCTCAGTTAAGACAAGTTTTGAATTTATGAAATAGGCCTAAAAGCAGCATAAATTCTGTCGCGTAGGTCTTCTATATTTTCACAGGGATTGTAATAAATTTTATCTTTCAGACTATCCCAAAGGAAAAAATTAATGGGATAAAACATGGACACCGTGGAGGCCAAGCAACAGGCCCATAAGGCCCGGCGCAAAATGAGACGCAGCTTGGTGAGGTGACGCAGCGTGAGTCAAGACGAGTTTTTTTGAATCTAAGTAATAATACGAGAGTTGTCCGTAAATTAAAGTCTCCAATGTTTTTTCAAATAGTAAACATCATTTTATTGCAAAAATAAGTACATACTCTGGAAGCTTGGACTTTTAGCTATTCTTCAACGTAGTCCCCGTCACGATCAATGAATTTTTGGAGTCGTTCTGGGAGCTTTTTCATACCCGCGTCGTACCACTCTCTCGTCGACTCGTACAGGAAGGTATCGACGGCTGCCTTCAGCTCTTCGTCGTTGGAGAATTTCATTCCTCCTAAGTGTTGTTTCAGGTTGGGAAACAAATAGTAGTCAGTAGGGGCCAAATCAGGTCTGTTAGGAGGATGGCCTATGATTTCCACTCCTCAACTTCCGTCACTGACGGACGCTCGCGGCCGGCCTCCTCATGCACGTTTGTACGACCGGCTGCGAACTCTCTACACCACATTTTTTATGTTCATACACTTTTTTCCATACACATCGTTCAACTGACGATGATTTTCAATAGGGGGTGACCCCTTAAACCACAGAAATCTAATTACCGAACACAATTCACACTTGGCGGGAGCGTCGATTTTTCCTTCCATCGTTAACGTCTGCTAAGCCAAGACTCCAAGACTGACCGTCACAGCGAGGTAGTGACCAGCCAGATTAGTGGCGGGGAAAGCAAGGAACATGGTGCTGTTGTCAGATTTAAGCTAGGGGAGCTTGTTGGAGGTCTTACGGACAACCCTCGTAGTTACGGACCTTAGTTATTGCGCATATTTCCTCGCAGGGTGACGTGACGCAGTTTTGGCTCAACGTGATCCTGCGGAACGCAGTGTACTTGCCGCAGTTTTCTTTAAAAATCACGCCACGTATTTGAAAACATGGAAGAAAAATTAATCAAGGCTGTGCGAATTTGACAAGTTTTGTACGATACAAGCCATGCAGACTACACGAGAACAAAATCGTCACTAAGTTCTTTAGTTAAGGCAAATTCTCCATGATTTTTCAAGTATAAGCTTTTCACTGACTTTTTATTACTACCCATCTGGGTGATACACAATGACATTTCGGACTCAAACTCGTCTTCTGAATCAGATTCAGAACTAAATTGAGAATCAATGAGTGCAGTAGCAGTTGCCATTTTTCAGTAATATGGCTTGCCTGCGAAGTGAAAACTGCAATCGTATTTGCGCGGTACCCGCGCTAGCAGTTTCCTCCGGCATAAAAAAACTCCCCGTGACTCACGCTGCCTCACTTCACCAAGCTGCGTCTCATTTTGCGCAGGGCCTATTGGAAAGCGTTGATTTAAATATTAGAACACCATTGCAGAATTAAGCCATTTTGCTGAACTATCTATTACTAAATTTCAAATACTTATAATTTAAAGGAAGTGCATTCTCCATTTCCATTCTTAAAATATTTAAATAATTCTGGGAAATAAGGTTTCCAACAATAAAAACAAAGTTAGCAAATGTCTAGTCTGTCATTATGTTTGTTGATTTTTGTTTTACGTCAGGAACAACGAGATTTCTTATTGAAATTTATTTTTTAATTTTACAGAGTGACCCATTAAGAATGGAAGTACTTGCGTACAAAACTTGTTTATAGACCAATTTGAACAGGGTTTCTTTTAAATGACATTCCGAATAAAATTCCTTCTCGTAAATCATACCCGCCGTGGTTTAATAATCTAATTATACGTAAAATTCGTCAGAAAGACAAGGTTCTTCGAAGATACAAAGAATCGGGCAGTCAGGAGGACTTGGATAGCTTTAAGCTACTTAGATCCCAAATTAAATTAGAAATAAGTATTTGCCATTCAAATTACATTATTTTCATTGAAAATAAATTGAAAGACAATCCAAAAAAGTTTTGGGAATTTGTTCAAAGTAAAAAGACGAACTCATCTATTCCTGGCATAATGTGTTACGCTAACAAAACAATAAAGAATCCCCAAGACATTACAGAATGCTTTGCTAAATATTTTTTTGAATCTTTCAGTGACCCAGTTGACAATGTCCATGTTAATGAATAAATACAATGACAATTTAAACCTTGACATAATCAGCATAACCGAGACTGAAGTATTAGCAGCACTAAAAAAGCTTAAATCTAATATGATCATGGGGCCTGATAACATCCAGGCTTTCCTAATTAAGGATAGCGCTTCTGTCTTTACTGGCCCATTAACTCTAATCTTCAATTTGATACTTAAAACTTCCTGCTTTCCTAGTGTATGGAAATTGTCAAAAATTACACATGTATTTAAAAAAGGTGACAGTTACTAATTACAGGCCGATTACTTTAATTGCTAATTTTGGTAACATTTTTAAAATTGTGATGTATGCTTCTATCTCCAGACATGTATCAAATTCTATTACTGTCGATCAACATGGTTTTATGTCAAGAAGGTCTACACTGACTAATCTTCTTTGCAAGACTCAGTTCATAAATGAAGCTCTCGATCGCCAAAGCTAAGTTGACGTAATTTACACTGACTTCTCCAAAGCGTTCGATCGACTAGACCTTAATATCTTACTGCAAAAATTAGCTAATTTTGGACTATCCGCTAGATTAATATTATTATTTCGATCTTATTTACAGAATAGATATCAATTTGTTAATATTCAAGGTTATAGGTCTGGTGAGTTTTTGCAGAAGTCAGGTGTTCCACAGGGCTCAGTTTTGGGGCCACTTTTCTTTAATTTATTTATTAATGACATTGGCTTGGACATACATGTATGCGGATGATGTAAAACTGATCATGAAAATCAAATCTATTGCGGACTGTCAGTACGTTCAAATAGCCTTGCAATCAATAATTACTTGGTGTATAAATAATTTAAATCCAGATAAATGCAAAGTTAAAGCCGGTTTTGTATGATTATAAAATTGGAGATTCAATTTTGCACCGTCCGAGCACGATTAAAGATCTTGGTGTTATTTTTGATCACAAACTGAGTTTTAATAAACATATTGAGAGGATTATTTCTTTGTCATATAAAATGTTAGGGTTTATAATACGCAACTCAAACAGTTTTCATAACGCTACTACAATGCGTCTGCTGTTTATAATTTTTTTAAGATCTCGGTTGGAATATACCTCTGCAGATTGGAATCATATTTATAATATACATGTATCTGCAATTGAAAAGGTTCAAAGAAGCTTTTTGAAGTCCGCTTCATTTATAATTGATGGAACATATCCTCCTATTGGCTTTTCACATGAACTGTTGTTGGAGCGTTTTCCTCTGTCAACCCTTCAATCTAGGAGGGAGCTGCACTCAGTTATAATTCTGTACAAACTCGTAAACAATAAATTAGATACCGTTGCACTTCACAATCAAATCAAATATAGGGTACCAAGACTTTCTTCCCGATGCTCTAATATCTTTAAAATGCCTACCCCCCGATCAAACTTATTGATAGCTTCCCCACTTTACCAAATGATCCAAAATTATTGTAAAATTGAGAGCAAGGTTGACATATTTTGTTGCACAATTTTGCTAATTAAATCGGTATTCCCATAATTAATAGGGTTTTTCTTGTCAGTTCAGTTTCAAGTCAGATACTCAAACTTTACATCTTGTTCATTTTATCCCTCGTCAGGGGTTCCCCAAGGTTCGAATTTGGGACCCCTGCTGTTTCTTTTCTTTATTAACGATCTTCCTGATATGGTATCTTGTGAAAAATTGGTATTTGTATACAGAAATTAATTATTTGTCAGATTGTTACTTGCTTCTACTTAATATTGATCAAGTGTTCCTATGGTGTAAACACAACCAACTATCCCTTAACTCATCTAAATGCAAAGCTATGTTTTTCTCCCGTAAGACCAATTTTGTAACTTATGATTATTCCATTAATGACTACGTCATTAGCCGCGTTGAATCACTGAAAGATGTAGTAATTATCTTTGACAAGAAACTCACTTTTGTTCCGCATATCAATAATGTAATTTCGAGTGCTGTCCAGACTTACGGTTTTATTTATCGTAATTGTAGGGACTTTAAGGATGTTCAAACTTTAAAGATGTTATTTTGTTCCCTCGTTCGCTCTAGGTTGGAGTATGGTTCCATAATATGGAATCCAATTTACAATGTTTCTAAAATTTTTGGCATTTTTGAAGGATGGTATTTATCCACCAATAGGTTTTAATCATGCTGATCTCTTAAATCGCTTTGGATTCCAATCTCTTGAAGTACGACGCAATATTTCCTGAATCATAGGATTGACTGTTCGGATATTTTAAGTAAAATATACTTTCGGGTATCACCTGGAAACTTGAGACATCAGACACTGTTTTATTGCAGTGCACCTCGAACCAACGGCCTAGCCAAATCTCCGTTATTTCTAATGTGTAGTATTTATAACAGACTCGCATCGGATTGTGATATCTTTAATGATAATATAAGTGCAATTTGTAGCCATGTGCCTCGCAACTAGTTTAAAATTTTCTCTCTGTTCTAGGATATATGTTGCTTTTGTTTTTGTATTATGTATAATGTTCTTACTTACTCGATGTGTTATTTAAAATTTTGTATCATTTTATTCCTGTAATTGGGATATTTCCTGTTGGAATTTATATTACTATTACTACTTTGTGTGGAAAGGAAGCTCAACCGCTCAATTCTTTTTCTAGACGCATTGTGCCATAGTTAGTTAATAGAGAACTATAAATACTGATGTTTAATGAAAGAAATAACTTACTTGATATTTTGGATCCCCTTCTGAATGTTTCATATAATGTTTTGGCATCTGGATATAAATAACTGATAAATTTGCCTTCTCTAGCTTCTTTGAAGAATCTGGATACCCTTATTAAATCTGGTCCCTGTAAACAAAAAAAAAAGGTTATACGTAGGTATCGTTATAGATTATATAAAATTTAATATGTACATTATTTTGCAGTTTTAATACACGATTATTATTATTATTGTTATGAGTAATGTTGAACATTGAGATTAATTATGACTTCAGATATTATGTATGTAAACATATTATTATTTAAGGGTTTAGATGGATTTATATAAACGGTGTATTGAGAGTGAAACATATCTTTATGTGAGGTTAAAATAGTTGTTCTCCACATATCGACGATTCTAATAATAATTATTGTGTAGATGCTAGAAAATTCTATTACATTTCAAAAATTACTAACACTTTCGAAAAAAGAAACGTAAGTTGAAATAATATATATTTACATTGATACCGACAACTATACAATTATTTTTTAAAACGCACTTCCATTTAGATTAGATAGTATGGGGCTACTGTGAGGATACAAAAAAATTAATTACAAAACTTGGGACACGTGGTGTTAAATGGGATGAAGTAAGCTCCATTTTTAATTGAAAGTATTATCTTTGTGATTTGACGGAAACGACTAATGACGTCAACAATTATTATGTTTCCAGCAATTTTTTTTACTGTTAAAAGCTCTCTTCTTTCTAATAAATTTTAATTATAGAAATTTTTCTGTTTACCCGTTTAAAAATTATAAGCAATATCGTCCTAAAAAGTCTCAAAAGAAATACCACCTAAAAATCACATTAGCGGTGGAAGGATCAAGTAGTCGTTGGAAAATAATTGAATGTTTGTTGTTTAAAGTGCATAAATGTCATTAAGAATAAATAAAAGGATTAAACTCGATAATTATTTAATACAGTTAAAACAAAAGGTGATGATAACAATAACTAAACTTAAAAAATGAGGCAAACACCCTCATACTACATACATATTACAGTCTATTATCTATATTACCTCTTATTTCAATACACATATACAATATTCTCCTTACTTCCTTGTGTGCTACGTTTATTAAAATTTCAACTATTATCTCATTACAATATTTTAGGTAGCCGATTTGACATTGAATTTAAGAAATAATATGAATTATATACAAGATGGCTCAGTACACTTCTTATTACCAGTAAGAAATTATGTAACTACTGTGTCCCGATTTTAATCCGATGGACTTTTGTGTATGGGGTTATATGTTTACGAAGACACAATAGTTACTGGGGAAGAATTACTGCCAAGAATTGAAAACGTCGCAAAATCATTTTGAAATAAAATTGCATATTATTCAACGAGCATATAATGATCACCAAGCTGTCATTTAGTAAACGTGTTGCTAAATGCACTGAAGTCAATAGTTTTTTTTATTAATTATTACTGTATAATTTAAGTAAATTATTTCAAATATATACTTTGATTCTGTTTGAACTTTTCTAAATGCAACTAATTTTTATTAATTTCGGTTCATATGAACAGAATTATAAAGGAGGATATGTTTGTCTATCTCTGCTAATAAAAATAATATATCATAACCCATTGTACAACAAGGGAAAGGGTGTATCATAATCATAATTTCCCATGTTATTAAAAAGAATCCTGTTTTATTAATTGTTCTTGCTATGTGCTTTTTTGAGGATCACAAATGAATAGATCAACCAATATCAATGAAAATATGAAAAAAATTTCCATTTAAGAGAACAACCCTTTAATAGTTATTTTTATATTGAGTACGTAAACTCAGTGTTTTTTTTAATGGCGCGTGAGAATGTGATTTTTTGGTCGAGACCGTGGACAATATTTTTTATCTAAATGTCCAAAATATTTACCACTGTAGGTTTATTATTTTTCAATACGTATTTAAGTTAGTGTCAATGTTAAAAGTAATATGAACGTGAAAAAAAGTACTTAAACTATAAAAAATAGCTATTTATGATATACGTGTTAAAAGTAAGATTTTATTTTGTGAGTGCAGATGATTAAAAAACAAGCGTAGCGAGTTTTTTAACTTCACGAACAAAATAAAATCACTTTTAACACGTATATCATACACTATTTTTTCTGAAGAACTTTAAACTCAATAAAAATAAGAAATCAAAAAATACCACACAGATCGCATTGTTTATGAACCAAAATTTTCGTAGCAACCAGTTACTTTTAACACTAGTGTTAAAAGTAACTTACTTTTAACACGCGTGTCAAAAAATGACATTTTTAACATCAAAAATGACAATTAAAAAGCTCACATTTAACAGTTTTCTAGAAAAACCTTTTTTCAGGATCACGTGTTTTCGTTTCCATTTTCTTCACGATAGCGTGCTTTGGTTCATCGCCATTGAGTAATTTTGCGTATCTACAACGATTACAAAAAGTCGTCTTATTTTGACAGTTGGACAAAAAATATTTTTTGAAGTTGACCGATGGTTTTTTTGTCTAATATGTTGAAATATTAATAATCTTACAACGTTTATTTTATCATTTATTTTAAATTTAAAAACAAGAAAGGTAAAAAGTCAGTTATTTGTCAATGCCTCTAATGCACAATTAATTTAAGAACATCGTAATTCAAACTTTGAGGGCAAATAGTTTGAAAATATATACATAGGGATAAAAATGTTATGATGCTTTAGTCATACAAAGTGGCGCTCTCTACCAGTTATTGGTAATCTGTTGGCAAATTTTAATTTTTCGACCCAAGAAACCACCCCGTATCAAATTTCGCACCTATATTAAAATGTAAAATGCGAAAAAAGCAGAAAGCATGTCGATTAGTATAAATATTTGGCATAAGGTTTTAGCGAAATAATATTATTGTTATACGAGAAATCCACTCTTGCTCTAATACCATTAGTTATGATCCATCTTGTAATTCGTTTACCTTATCGTCCATAATCAAATCGTTAATATTTTTATTATAGATAAATTGTATACAGATAATAAAATCTTCCAAATCTTATCGTAATTAAATGCATATTATCGTTGAAATATTTATACTAAAAATAAAATACAAGGTGCTGGTTTTGGAAAGTATCCAGAAAACTACTTTTGTTTTCACTTATTGGATTCTACACTGAATCGATAGTTGCAATTATAATTTATCAAAAGACTGTAAGTTTGCTTTGCCAAGTTTACAGTTCGTCGACTCAGTTTTTTATGCATGCAGAAGTAGAAAGCTGATTATATGCCAAAAATAACATGCTAACGAATTCCTCAAAAAATATTAGACATTCGCTGAATTTCAACCATAAAAATTGACCGTGACATTACTAAGCATTAGTTTTATATGTATTTAACTGAGTTTAATCTATAATAAAAAAGATGAATATCAAAATTATAGGTATAGAAGGAAATGTGCATAGAGAAGTTAAAGTTAATATGTTAACCAGACAAGTCTCAAGCAGTCAATTTGTGTGATTTAATTGGCACTAGAGTATAAACAATGTTATCTGGCAAGATCTATCAAAGGAAGCATGTTCGAAGACAGAGCGGTCAAAAGAAGATTATGGGGTCAGATCTGGTCTGCGACAGGCCAGGTTTCTCATAGAAACAAACAAGAATTTAATTATGCTTAGCATTAAAAGTAACATTAGAATTGTCACTAGTCTCCTAACAGGTCACAAATACCTCAACAAGGCCAGGGTAGGTTATGAAGCAACGCAAATGAGGATACGGTGCACTGTACCTGTTTGGTGAATATATTGGGGACAGTTTTTCTTTATCTTCATGATATTAGAGAGATTCCAGTAGAGCTAATGTTAGTATTTGTATGTATCACGGACCTGTTTTGAACTCTACAATTAGGTTGCATGCACAATAATTGCTCAACAGACATGACAATGCGAATAAATCGCGCCACTTCCAAACAGCAACTACACAGTACACAGATCGCTTGCAATTTCTGAAATAGTCAGAATTTTTAATCAGACACCAATGTTACAATAGCGCTAAAATAGTAGCTGCTATAAAACGTACGAACAGAAAGTATGCAACAGTTTGTGTAATTACTACTTATTTGGAGTAGTATCATTGTGCATTTTGTCCCGACCAGTTATAATTACCTATAGCAAACCACTATAATAATAACACATTTATTTTCTGTTAGAAAATTACAATAACTGTATAAGAATAGTCAGTTCGTTCTAAAATACCTATAGGTATTAAAACTTGGGGCCGTTACAGAAAAGTTAAAAGTTACAATAAATATCAACAAAATTTAGATATATACATATAACAAACTTATGATTGTGCAGAATTCAGTTATGCTACAAAAGCATCAGTCAGTTAGGCATTTTTTCAACATAGATCTAAAATAATTTATATATTTTATTTCTCTTAAATAAGAGAGAAGCTTGTTGAAAATTTGCAAACCTATGTAGTCTGGAGAATTGGGACTTATGTGGTTCTACAAAATGGTAAATAAAATGTATGTTTTTGCCTAGTATTATCATTATGCATTTCTTTAATGACTATCACAATTATCCTTAAAAACATGCATACACTATTCAAAAAAAAACACCAGTGAGCGTTAAAATCTTTGGATATTTCTCTACACATATAATATTTAGAAACATAGGGCGTATTCAGACGAGGTCAGCCGCTAAGCCACTGAGAAATTCAGGCCAATCAAATGCACGCATTTAGCTGAATGCTTGCTCAGCGGCTGACCTCGTCTGAATACGTCCATTGGCTATCCATCTTACAATTCTGTTCTGTGATATGAATACATCCGAGGCCAGGGAGGAATTACCCCAAAAGATTACTCCGTAACCGAGACGTAATCCTGCGCATTGTATAGACATATCACTAGATGTAGTGCTACGTGCTACATCTCGCCTACCCATGTTCCCTTCTGTCGGTTATGGCTCATTCTTGCGCGTCGTGGTCGAGAGTTGTCGTCCATAAACACAAAATTTTCACCTAATTCATTACGTAGGGGGTAGATAATGGGCGTAATAACTTGTTCGATGTAAATTTGACTGATCATATTCTGTGGTATGCGAATTAATGGGGTGCGGCAGTTGAACATTATTCCACCCCAAAACATTACGGTACCCCCTTTATACGGAACAACTTCAAGGGGAAAATAAAATCGCTGTTGACGACCTGGTTCTCTAGACTCTTTGTCGATTGTCATCAGTAACCAGCCCAATTCTGGTTTCGTCTGTGAATAAGACCCACCACCACTGGCGTAAAAGCAAATCCCTATGCTCTCGCGCCTATGGAGACGGGCAGCACGATGACTTAGAAGTAAATTGGGACCCGTAATGGTCTTCTAGCGTAAATTTGCGTTGTGGAGTTGTCTTGGAATAGTAGGTGTCGATACAACACGGCAAAACGTACCTTGAAAGTGGGGCCCTGAGAACTGAAGCTAAAGATGTGCGGCGTCTACGGGCATATTGCACCAAATACCGGTCCGCCGTCTCATTAGATACTGAGGACGTCCACTACGTGGTCTGTTTTCCACTCTATCAAATTCTTCATATCTGTGTACTATTCGTACAACAGATGATCTAAGATGCCCAACGTGTTCGATATCTGATTATTAGAATGGCCTGCATCATGTAAAGCAGTCATTAGACCAAAACTTTAATTAAGGAAAAGTCTAAGCTTCATACGCGTTGGAAAAAATTTAAAAATGATTTAGATTATCAGGAATTTTCTAGTGTTCGAAAACAGATTAAAGTTTCAATAAAAATTGATTTCAGAAATTATGTTAATAAAGTTGAGACTAATGTAGCCAATATTAAAAATTTTTGGTCTTTGTATCAAATAGACAGCGTTGTAAGACTACACCTAAATTTGTGCAATTTCAGGATAACTTAGTTTCATCCGATATAGGAATTGCAAATGCTTTTTCAAAATATTTTGGGTCTGTTTTTGAATCCTCTGAGACACCTTCACATATTCATTCATTAGAACCAGTTAATACAATAACTATTGATAATATTTCTGTTGAGGATGTTGTTAAGGAAATTAATAAAATAGATATAAGGAAGGGAGCAGGTCCCGATGGTTTACCTCCCATTTTTATAAAATCTTGCATACATACTATTTCTGAGCCATTGAGTATTATTTACAATAAATCTCTATCTGAGGGCGTTTTTCCTTCTGGAAACAGGCACAAATTGTTCCTGTATTCAAAGGAGGTAATAAAATTTAGTTTCTAATTATCGTCCGATTTCAATCTTGTCAATCCCAGGTAAAATATTTGAAGCTATAATCTCATGTCAATTATTTTTTAATACAAAATTGTTCATTAGCGAACATCAGCACGGCTTCTTCCAGGGTCGTTCCATTGTAACAAATTTGATTCCTTTCGTGCAGACAACTCTGGAAGGCATGTGCGATAGGAAGCAGATTGATGCTGTGTACACCGATTTCTCGAAAGCATTTGATAAGGTTCATCATAAAACTCTTTTGGTGAAATTGGGGAATGTTGGTGTACATGGCAATCTGCTTCGGTGGATTGCGTCTTATTTGCATAATAGGTCGCAATGTGTTAAAATAAATAATTGTACATCTTCCTATATTAAAGTAACATCGGGTGTACCACAGGGATCTCATTTGGGGCCACTACTCTTTTCTTTGTTCATTCATGACATTGATATATGTTTCGTACATTCTCGTTATTGCTTATACGCTGATGATTTAAAAATGTATAAAGTAATCACTAATATTAATGATTGTATAAATTTCAAAAGGATCTGAGTCGATTGTACAAGTATTGCAAATAGAATAAATTATTTCTTAATGTTGAGAAATGTCACTATATTACTTTTTCTAGAATAGACGTAAACATTTTATTTCCTTACCATTTTAATAACGTACCACTCAACAGGGTAAATTCCGTCAAAGACTTGGGAGTTATATTGGATTCTAAGTTAACTTTTGACTGTCATGTTGAAGCAGTTGTTAGAAAAGCATATAGGAATCTTGGCTTTATAATGAGGAACACTAAATCATTTACAAAACCTAAATCGCTTATTTCCTTATATAACTCCCTTGTACGAAGTCATCTTGAGTTTGCCTGTATAATTTGGGATCCGCTTTATGTTAAGTACTTTGATAGACTTGAGAAAGTACAGATTAAATTTATTAATATGTTAAATTTTAGATTTAATAGAAATCTCCATTTTGGTTCATATGACCTCAGTTTAAATCATTATAAGTTATTGAAACTAAAATCTCGGCGTTTAATATCTTACTTATTATTTTTATATAAAGTTGTTAATAATAATATTGATAGTAATTATATAGTAAGTAGACTTAATTTCAATGTAAAACAACAGATAACTCGCTCAACAAATTTATTTTACGTAAAGATGTATTTTAACAATTATGGCAATAACTCTCCGATTAATTCAATGCTTAGTTCTTATAATGAATATTTCAATCATATTGATTTGTTTTCTGATTCGCTTCCCGTTGTGAGGCGCAACGCTGTTTTTGTATTTAGTTAGTTTAGTAGTTTTATTTTTTTGTTCCCTGCTGTTTTTTTTCTGTATATTTTTTTGTATCTATTTTTTAAATTATTTAAAAGTATTTGTGCACAGAATGTTATCCAAGGTGTAATCCTGTAATTGGAATTTGTTCGAAATTCTGTTGGATTACCTCTACTAATAAATAAATAAATAAATTATTGGTCGAGTAAACGCAGAAATTTCACGTCCTGCCTCGAGAAAATTACTCCTTTGATTGATTTTGTTAACGGTTTTGGTTGTATCTATGTACCTACGTAATTATGTATTTTCAGTATTGGACATGAGAAATTGGATTTATAATTCCACAAATAGATTAATTTGTACGAAAAAAAATCTGGCAAAGGATTACTATAAAATAAAATCTTTATTTATATCATTGACTATAATATAGGTATATAAAATGAAAATAACTTTAAAACGAGCTTTTTATTCAAAAGATGTTGCATAATTTATTTAGTTAATTGTATCTAACTTCGTATAGATAAAATTCAATGAACACATCAATATGCGACATATTAAGTATTTTAAGTTAGATGAAAATCTATAATAATTTATTAATTATGTTTATAAAGTTTAGATACTGTGCTTTAAAAGAAGCTATGACAAAATTTTTTCTCAAAAGTATGTTTCATAAAAGTGTGAAATTAATATAAAACATCAAAGTACTTAATTAGTCAATCAATAACTACTACATCTTGCTACCTAACATATGCGGCAAGTACTGAAAACTCAATCTCCTGATTTTGTTATTTTTAGTTAGTAATGTCGAATTTAATAAATTAACATTCTTTAAAGTTATTGAACTGTAGACTTTTTTGATACAGGTGCTAAATTGTGAAGACAGAAAGATTAAGCATGGGAAATGTTAATATAGAAATAGAATTTTTGATGTTTTGCTTATGCATTGTTACTATTTAAACATTTAAATTTTGTGTTGTTTGAAATAGAATAGTAACTTTTAAAAACCTTTTGTAAAACACACCTTTGCTACTATCCTAATGAATACCAGTGAATAATTGTATTTCTAGTATTAACTAAGCTTAGGTAATAAGAATATTTAGCTCTACATTTAAATAAATAATAATAAAAATAAAAATAGCTTTAAATAACTTGTTTCTTATACTTTGGTATCGGTGAAAATAGCAAGATGTCATGATTTCATGATCATCCTGTTATTGCTATGCCTAGATTGTTGTTATTAAATGTTTTTTGCAGAAAACACTATTTTTACAATATGGTGCCCATGACCAAATTTACCTCAGTACAAATACGCATAGTTTGGGCACAGCATGCGTTAGACGGATCTGAATTGCCTTTTTTCAAATGATTTATTTATTATACATTTAAATTTATGCGAATGAAACAACAAATCCTATATTAAAATTATGATAAATTTCAATCCGTATTCCATATGCGCAGAACGGAACGGGGGATGAAAAAGTAGAATAAAATTTAGATTAATAATCCATTGGTTTATTTAAATGGTCTGGAAAATGTGGTGACCAATTTACAGAGGTATTGTGACGTCTGCTTATTTTGGATACTGCTGATGCCGCTGTGGTCCAACATTTAAAGATAAATGTGGTGATGCACCAGACCAAAGAGCATCGTCAATCGTCTGACACTCGCGCAGTTTATTTATAATGCCCACATAAGGTTGAAAATGTTTTGTTTTAGTTGATATGCGCATGCATATGACGCTTGGAAACTGATTTGTGTATTTTGCGAACAAAGCTATTAAGTAAATGTTTAAAAATATTATGTGTTTTATTTACTCGTAAAATAAAATATTTTGGGATAAAAAAAGAAAACAATAAAATATATAAATAATTTAATTTTGAATCCAGTCTGAATGATTTTAATAAGTGAAACGATAAGTTGAATTGCAAATATTGTAGGGTAGATCTATAAAATAAAAGGAAATACTTTTAACGCTTCTTGTATTTGCATCCATTAAAAGTCACGTGTATCTTATTTTAACCAAACGACTGAAGAAACATTTGGCACGAATTATGTGTTGATTTAACTTTAACCATTTCAAAAGCATAAAAGCATTGCAGTCATGCATGCATTCATTACAGATGCACTCGTACTGTCTTCTATGTTGTCAGTGTTAATTAGCCTAATTATTATCTATAGAAATAATATGGAATACGTTCTATTTACATCTATATTTATATAAAAAAAAATTGGGAACTGTAGTGGAAAATTTGAACAACTGATCTGAACTCAGTTTTTAGTTACAGATGCGTTACATAACTATGGTTGAGGGCCGATGTCCTGTCATTGAAGCACGAAAATTTGTTTTCTATTTATAAATTTTCTAAAAATAATTTTTTTAAGGTCACCGGACACCATTTGGCACAATTTCACATGTAACACATGCTGTACAGGGTGATTATGCTACTGTAAATATAATACTAAAGAAAAATATAAAATGTGAATAAAATTTCATTACTTTATAATTTTTAAAATTCAGATGCCTCATAACATATGCTTTACTGTAAACAATAAAAAAAATGCGTGGCAAATTTGAATTAAATTGCTGCAACCGTTCTTTCGTAGTATAAAATATATCGTTCTTTCTTCAAAAATCGGCTATGAGATCATATTTCTGGACATTTTTTTATATTCATTTTTGACACTAAATTTTCTCTTGCTAAAGGTACTCTGAATACTCAAAATATTAGTTTTTTCTGCTAACTATATGTGTATCTTTTTATTTTCGAGATATAGGGCGGTAAATTTTATATTTTTAAATTGTTTGGTTCTATTAGCTTTTAAATAGTGCTGGCAACCGAAATCGGTTTTTTGGAAAGTTCGGTTAACCGGTTTCGGATAATTCGGTTTTTTACAAAACCCGAAAACCGGTTATTCGATTCTTCAAATAACCGATTTTAGTGCTGACAACTGAAATCGGTTTTTTTGATAGTTCGGTTAATCGGTTTCGGATAATTCGGATTTTTACAAAACCGGAAAATCGGTTATTCGATTCTTCAAATAACCGATTATTCAATAATTGTAAATCTGTTCATTCGAGTTAAAACATCCGAATAATCGGATAATCGATTATTCGGTGGTTTCTTTCTATGAAAAAATTAATTGACAAACTTGAGGAAATTCAAACGTGCTTGATCTAAAAATAAATATTCCCACTTTCACTGTTTCTGAAATATGAATTTTTAAAGTTAGCTATGATATATGAATATTTGATATATTTGATAATACATAATATTTGATAATACGAGTATATGCCAAATGAGAAATGTTATATAATTATAAAGTAACACTAAAATTTACTATAGAATTCAAAAATGCAGAAATTACAGGACGTTTCATTTAAAATAAAAAAGTTGGTACCTACTTCTGGTATAACAGGAAGTCGTATAGCGTTGAAAATATTTTCATTGAAAAGTGTATCGAATTACCTAAGTAGCCAAATCTTCATAAAAAAATGTTTACCCCATCTGTCAATCTAACCGGTTATTCGGTTAACCGATTATTCGAATAACCGGTTATTCGGTTAACCGAATATTCGAATAACCGGTTTTGATTATCCGGTTTTCACCACTATTCGGGTAACCGGTTTTATCTGAAATCGGTTTTACGGAACCCGGTTAATCGGTTTCACTTTTTTCCGGTTTTTAAAAGCACTACTTTTAAATGTACACTGATAAAAATGGGTGAAATATCCATGTTTTGTTCTTTTTACATAATATTTAATTTGAAAATTTTAATTTACATTATATTAAGGAATAATCAAGTGAATGTGTTTTTACATAATAATATTAGGAAATTTCGGAAATAGTGTGGTAATACACTGTACTACAATGGAACTATTTACTTTTACTGAATTTATTATGAAATTTTACAGAAGTTTTCATGCGTTTTCTGTTGCACATGCGCAGAGGCACATCAACCTAACCTCTAACCTAATACGTTTCAGTTGTGTTGTTAACGCGTAGTACACAAACATATACTGTTCATAATAAGAACTTTTTGTGGGATGTTCGTAAGACAGTAAATATAAGATTATATAATGTTACGTGTGCACTTGCAGCTAGTGCCAATTTAAATATTATACAATTAATAAATATCATAGAACTGAAACGGTACGTTGTTTAGATGTTTGCATTAAAATTACCCCATTACATGTGTCTCACCATTTCAAACAACATATTTATCTTTATGACAGTAAAAATAGTAATTGCTTCCAACAGATATTAATATTAGTTGCAGTTACGTTAATTATAAATTTACTGTAACTAAAATTCGTTTTAAAAATATTTATTTTCACACAGATATACATATATCTACAAATATTTGCAGAAACCTAGGAATATATATTGATGTTATTGATGTTTCAAAAATAATTATGTAGTATTTTCAGAGAAAATATTCAACATATTTTCTAATGCAAATGAAATACCTGCATTGCAACATTTTAGATGATGGGTGAACAATACACTTTAACAGAAAAGGATGGTTAATTAACATTTAGCCTTCTTAATTTAGAAATAAAAATGTGACTGACATAGTGTATTTATTTTTATTATTGAATTCTAATAATAAAAATATACTATATTTCTAATAATTTGTTAGTAAGAGATATCCTGCATACTAATGACTAGCTTAAACCTGTACATTTTAACAGATACTTATTTCCATGACATTTAGGGAGCCGTCAGCGTGTATTAGCAGAGTAGTCTATAGGACAGTAAAATTTGAAACCCTTGACAGATACTGCTATCTAGTAACAGCTAAACTATTATTTATGGTTTAAAAAATACTGATAACTGAATATACGTGATCTTACTATGATTAAATATGGCGATAATCAAAACAATGTGCATATCGACATAGATAATTTTAAGTTTACCTTTCCCTTCTACAAAAAAGTGAACACTTTCTTTGACTGCAGCAAATAAATCATGAACTTAGGGTTGTATTCATTTTTCTTACTTTGGCTTTTAAATGTGAAAAATTAATTGTTAAAGTTCACATCAATAAATATTTTAAGTATAAAATCGATACATTTTGGCAATATACCTAAATAGTAACACTACCTAAGTTGAATTTTTTTATTATCTAATAATGTATAATTAAATTTGGTAACTTTAACGGGGTTTAAAATTTCTAACTTTAAAATTACATCGACATTCCACTATTTTAGACCACAGATATGGCCACCGTAAAAGTAAAAACTTTTATCTCTTTTCAACTTCATCTGTCAATACAGTCCATATGGCTACAAAAATACATTTTTAAATTAAGTTCTGTTACACTATTAAGGTTAAACAAAATGTACCTAAATATTTGAACTGATTGTTGAACTCTTTGGTATATACATTTTTCACATTTATATATTGTTAAATTTTTTACACATTCATATTCCGTCATATACAGGGTGTTTCAAAACAAAGGCGAAAAATTTCAGGGGGTGATTCCTTGTTGAAAATAAAAGGTAGTTTGTTATATAAACGTTGGGTCACAAGTCAACCAGTAGGGAAATATCGCGTTGCAAAGATGAAGGAAAAAAGAGTGTTTTTATTGTTTTTCTCGGAAACGAAAAGCGTGGGAATGGTAAAATTTTGTGGAAGTGTTACCATCATCAATAGACCCTTGTGACATATTTTTTCACTTTTGAAAATAATTGGAAAGGGTTGAAATAAACTACCCCTTTCAGTGTTTTAACTATACTTTCAAAAAACTTCCTTAACGACGTAGAAAAAATAAATTAGGTTAAGCCGATTCATTTAGAAACTTTTTTCTCTCTTATATTTTTTTGATAAAATTAACTGTTTCGACGTTAGAAAATAAAATGTAAAGTATTGCACGTCGGGAAGAGGCAGTTTTACTACACCCATTATTAGGAAAAACTAGTTGGCTGCTGTCAATTTCCGGATGTTTCCATTGTTGCTTTGACAGATAGCAAATGGTTTGTACTTCCCGGTGTTGACCTGTATCAAAACTTTTTTTTTTATTTTCAGGATTCACATAGCCTTCGATGACGCTTAGCAAATATACTGTGATGAGGAATTCTACGATTAGGATACGCTTCTGCATAAAGGCGACAAGCATGTAAGGAATTTCCATTTGCCCGGCCGTACATAAAGTGGTCTGTCATTTCTGCATTTGTGAAAATAACCATTTTTGTTGTATTGACTTAGTATTGAATCCCAACGTACTCCGCAATCAAACACATCACACAACGAAAGGCAAATTATCCTGTAAACCACTCTCAAAATGTTAAAATAGTACAAACCATTTGCTATCTGTCAAAGCAACAATGGAAACATCCGGAAATTGACAGCAGCCAACTAGTTTTTCCTAATAATGGGTGTAGTAAAATTGCCTCTTCCCGACGTGCAACACTTTACATTTTATTTAAAAAAATGGGGGTTAGAATAGCAAAATAATGTGTGTCTTCCAAACGCTTTTTAAAAGTTATTATTTCATTTGAGGAGAATTTAAATAGTAAATGTAGGTAAAGAAACCATCAAGAATTTTATTTTTGATATTACTTTTTTCTACACTTTATTTTTCTAGATTTCTGTGTTTAAAAACACCACAAATTTGATCAATTTACGGCGAGAAGTACGGCGACCTTAAAAGAAATATTAATTGTACTTAATCTTAATACCAATTATATTGGATCATTATTTTTGGTTGAATATGCTTCATTACTGTTTTCTTCTAACCTCAAAGTCAAATAACTGCCAATTAAATTTCTTACTGTTATTTTCATAATTATCTATACGAATCGGTGTATTCGAAAAGATTAGCGTCTATAAGAAAAATAAAAAAATTAGGTAAACAGGTGGATAAATACCTACCTACTTCATTTTCTAAGTCATCGAACTCTCATGGTAACTAAGAATTTTCTCTTATTTTGTAATAATTACTGGTCAATAATCCTTTGGAATAAACAAATGTGAAAACAATTTAATAAATATTATCTCTTTGTTGTTTATCGGATGTCCCATTTAACCTGATAAATCAAAAATAACCAAAAAAATATACTTAACAAAAATAAAAAAAATGAATATTTCTAAGGTAAACATCCGCCTGTTCTAAAATCAGCCTTCTGTCTCAACCCCTGTGTGAGGTGGGGGTTAACTTTGAAAATTCAAATGGAAATCCCCAGTTTTATTGCAAATTCGGAGTTTACGCTAAAAAATAATAACAAAGTTATGTATGACTCTATTGATAGTGATAACAGTTAACACCTTCTCATATTCCCTCCTTCCCCACCCCCTGGGGGTGTGGTGGGTGATAACTTTTAAATCTGAAGTGGAAACCTCCAGTTTTCATTACAGAATTATATGTAACGTGTAGTTTAGTTGACACAATTGAATTGTGAATTGCTGATTTTAAATATCCTCACAGGAGACATTAATTTTTTTCTGGACATTTTTTTGTATGATGTGTATTTATCAAGTTATTTTGATTTGCCAAGTTAAATGGAACACCTGGTGCATAGTAATATCTTTTTGATCAGAATAAAACTTTTTTTACTGTTTTAGTAAGGTATTTTAAGCTAATATGTATCAAATCTACCTCAATTTCTATCAATGAAGTCATATGTATGTTTTCTGATACCAAACATCTAGGTATGCTAATGAACAATTCCACAGACAAAGCTCTATTCAATAATTATCTATCTAAATTTAATAACCTGGTTTAATGAAAACACTATATAGACAATAGATGAGATCTGACCTATTTCTGCATCTTTAGGATTGCTTCATTTTCGAGTTCCCACTGTCAGAAGTTAGATATCTATATTATTAATGCCTTATAAAAATGTTAGATATTTGATGCAATTTAAAATAAAGGAAGCCATCTGAAAAAGCAATTCTAAAAATGCCGAAATAGGTCAGGTCTCATCTATTGTGGCTGTTTGTGTGATCCTATATAAGTAAATTATGAGTTTTGAAAATCATGAATTCATTGATAGGCATGTCTTTTGTTAACAAATTTAGCTACGTTAATTTTTACTTTAGATATTTATAGAATCCAACGCTTATGAAATTGTTCAGTAGCATACCTATATATTTGGTATCAAAGACTTCATTAACTGGAATTGTAGAAAAACTGATTTCTATTTATTTAAATCATTAGCAAGTAAAAAATACTGTACAGTTAGTACAGTAAAAAATAGTTCTTGTATTGTAAAAGTGTATAATAAATAATAGTATAAGTTCATTATTGGAGTATAAGTATATATTTTTTGACTTGAAACAATTAACAAACACATCAACATGAATGGCAGTAAAGTAAGTGCAGAGAAATGCTCTTCGTCAAGTTTTTACAATATATTCTCCCCAAGAACATTAAATTTAATATAAAAGCGCCTGTCATTAATCACTGCTATGCTAATATAAACCTTAAAACTATTCCTTATTGTATTTTTTAGATCCACCTGAAGCTGCAGTCATTACTTACTTTGTAATTATAGACGTCCGACTGATTATTTAAATTTATCGGTACACTGATTGGGGGGACACTAGTACATCCACAACAGTTGCACATTTTCACTGACCACTTGAAACGCGTCGAATTTATATCACTATATCTTCAATATATATTGTAAGGAGTTGAACAGTTTAAAAAACAATATTTTCAGATTCATTGAATATTTCTAGATTAACTGAACTGTATTGTCTGACTCACGAAATATTCTTGGCTACACCTCAAGATCACAGGATTTATATAATATAATGTAGAGATACGTTGGCACTTTAAAATAGCAGAAGACTGGACATTTTATTAGGAGACCACAGTTGTATTGTAAATATTTCGCAGATTTGCTCAGTTTTGCATAATTTATGCTCAAAACTGAGTCTTCTATTAATACTATGTGTTAGCTCTTTCTGGAATTAAAAATACGCTCATGAAATTTGGCGCCTCAAAGTGTTCAGTTATTTTTGAAATACATAAAGTTCGCCGACAAACATTTAATATCCGAATAAAATAATTAACAATTCAGTTTCATTTACTTCCGGAAAAGCTATATAGCCATTATTATCGCTGCCCCTATCCTATAATAACTAAAATTTTAAAATGTGTTTTAAATCTTCAATTCAAATAGTTATTGATGACTAAAAATATATAATTGCTCCAAATTTTGAATTAATTTGAATTACCTAAAACCTACTCTTCCAAAATTTATTAATTATAATTTGCAACACCACTGAAATTGCAGTGAATAGTTGTGATATGTAAAGTGCTGTACCTAAATACATTCAAATTTTACGGCATGTAGCTGATGTAACTACACAAGAAAAACACTATTTCGACATTGTAGACGCCTGTCCTCTGCAAAATATTTACTTAATAAAAAACTATTGGCACTTCACTTTCAGTAGAAGAGATTCCACTGTTTCCTACTCCGCAGGGGATTTTAACCGCGTCGCGACGCCGATTTACCCGACGTACTCAAACCGATGGTCCAAGCACGAAGGATAAGCTTGACGGGAATAGTAATTTGCCAGTGCTTTCCCACTCTGTCTTATTATATACCTGGAGCCAAAACTGACATGCTGATCAAATGATTGGTCTGTAACGTGTCTGAAAAACAATCGTAAGAATAGACACTGTCGCACTCTAGATTTTCAAATTATTTATTTCAAAACAATGTTTCTATTTTTAAAATATAATCCAGGGATTTTGTTTAAAAAGGTTTAGATCTAGATTGGCAAATCCATATAAAGGAAGGAAGTAAAAATAATAACTATAATATGTAAATTTGTTCTTAAAAACCCAATGTTTTTGAGATAAAGGAAGTTGTTAACTACTGTGGCCCTCTCTTTCATACTTTCCCAAGACAGTGGCTAATGTTATACCTATTCCTAAAAAATCTATTTATAGCATTATACAGGGTGTCCCTGAAATTCACGTGCCAGCGAGATTATTAGATTATTAATAGTTATTTATGCAACAAGTGCAAAAAGTAAGTGTTTATTGCACGCGACGTGAAATTGTCCAACGAGGCCACTATATTTAGTGGAAAAAGTGGTTCTTTATTGCACTCATCTGTCATTCTACTGCAGCGTTTTGTCATTATGACAAACATAAACCTTCAAATCGACGTCGCATTTTTCTAGACTTAGTGTCATCTAAATAACATTTTTTACTTTTTGCATGAACGTAGAAAAAATACGATTTATTCTAATTTACCTATAGGTATGCAAAAATACACCGTTAAGGCATCAAGGAGCACCAAAGTTGTAAGTATAAAACGGAAAAGCGTTGAATGATATTGTTTCACGTTACATTAATCATGCAAAAATATGGTCAAGCACTATCCTTAACGATACACCAGATATGCACATGGTTAAATGACAACATCTTATCTAAAAGTTCAAATGTGATTTTATAAAAAACCTTCCGCACGGCACTGGAAACTGGTCCACTGTACGGCGTATAATCGGCCACCGGGTAAAAAATTTAAAGAATAAATTACATTTTACAACACCTATGTATATACAGAACATTCAACTGCTTTTGCCGCTATTGTTATTAGTTATGATTAGAATTAATGTATGGTTTTAATTAGTAAAATATTTTGACATAGCTGATGATACAACAACATTTTGGGCCCGTCTTACTCAGTTTCTACAAACTAACACACATGTTTCTGCTTCTTATCCGTTTTGAACTTGTAAGTTATTGGCAGCAGCTATGATACGTTTGCGTAAATCATCAATAGTGTCCACTTCAGTGCAATATACTTCAATTTTTAAATTCTCACACAAAAATAAGTCCAAATGATTAAAATTCAGGAGATCGTGGCAGCCATGCTCGTCGTCCAATACCTTGGTATTAATATTTGGACACGCTGTATATGGTACGGATATAATTGAACGTGTATGATACGCCCCACTGCTACAATAGGCCGTGGACGGCTTGGACCTTCATCTCTTCCATGATTCGGTTACAAATTTCTCGCCAGCGTTTTCACTAGACTTGCACTCACTGCACACCGTCGTAAAAGTAGCTGAGTTTGGCACATGTTTATCGGGAAATCATTCTGCTAAAGCATTTTCACTGCACCATAAATTAAAACTATATCCATCAACTGCGAGTTGTTATAGACGTAAGTTATTTTTGATATTTGAAACACCGATGTCAATACTTGCATGACAAAAAGTTAATACGATAAGTAATCGGATATTTGATAATATCGCCTAGCTAAAGACTACAGTAGCCTAGCGATGCAAAGGTTGAAACTTCTAGAACTTCAATAATTTTTTTCTAGGAAACTATAAGAATTTTAGAAATTTTGACGTATCTATTCCTAAATTCTTTTAAATAAGTTCTGAATCACCCTGTATAATCCAGGTAATGGAGAAATAATTTATAAAGAAATGATGTTTGGGGTAACAATTCTCGAAAGTATTGGGAATAAAGATGCGCAGAGTTCGCATCTCTTACAAAGGCGGAACATTTTCTTTTTAACGAAAAACTACCCTAGCGGCGATTACACTGCAGTTGTTCACAGATTTCTCGTAAACCGTTCATCAGACGAAGGTATACAAAAGAAAAGGTTTGTCATTGTCAAATTTTGCATAAAAAGGGTCCTATTGACCTTTTGACTAATCTCAATCTCCACACATATCCCGCAAACAGCGTTCAAAGTCGAGGGTAGTTTTGAGTGCGCAAATATAAATCGGCCATACACGGACTTCTACAGCTTGATTTTAACTTTTGGAGATCATTTTTTCAATACTGCAATGGTTTAAAGAGTAAGTAAAAAAGTGAGTTTTACTAAATGACCTTTTGAGCCAGGGTAGGATTTTCTTTTTAAATAAAACGTACATTCTAATATATATTAGTAAATATGTCTATTAAACCTTCCTATCATTATAAAGCTGATTTTGTTTATCAATGCTCTCACCTATGTTCATTTTTGACATTAACAAAACTAAGTTTCCTGTAAAAGTTGTTTTTTAAAGCTTAAAAAATATTTCTTTGAAAAAACTGAACATCAGAAATCTAAATTTAATAATGACTTGTTGAATTAACGGAAAACTAAGAGAAAAAAAAAATTTTTTTAAATTTTCAATGTTTGCATTAAACAATTATATGTATTAGTACAGTAAAATTAAATGGTCTTCTAGGGGGTGCAAAAAAATAAATGCTGTTCTTTTTTTCAGAGTGGATGGAGAGCTTCCTTCTGATTCTCCAACCAAAGAATCACACTGGACATCCTTGAGGGTTTTTTATAATAGAGGTGGTTTCTTATATATTTTCTTTTCCAACTTGTATGTAATATAATAATACTACCTACAACTTTGCTTTATAGAACTTTTAGTCATTCTCATATTTTATGCTCTACCGCCCATTATTTGAAAATAAATTACCATATTCCTTTATTTATTATGATTCAGTAAAAATATAAACAACAAACAAATGCCTGACGCGCTGATTTTTGCAGGGTTCTTTGAAGACTGTCTCGTGAGTATCCACCCAAAAAAGGCACAGTCCAACCACTTTGCGCAATAGGGTGGTTTCTTAGTACTGTGTCATCTCTAAATTAATTTTGTTTATATGTATTTAATAAAAGTCATTACCGCTTTTCCAGAAGGTTTATTGTTTTACAAACATTTAAGCATATTTAATGGATATGTTCAAATGAAATACTGAGGTACGACGGTTGGAACCAATGGGATGTAATATTTCAGTGATGTGCATTACGTGTAACTGTTAATTGAACTCATTTCCACAGCACCTCTGAGGTAGAGTTTGAGGTGCGTTTCTTATGTGATATCCGCAAATTTACAATTAAATACAAAATTATTTTAGATATGACACAATAATAAGAAACTACCCCCATTGTCCAAAACATCGAAAGGGTTGGACCGTGCTTTTTTGGGTTGATACACAGTCTTTGAAGAACCCTGCAAACACCAGCTCATCAGCCTTTTGTTTGTATCTTTAGTGAACTCTACTAAATGCATGCACTTTCACAAATGATCTTTTATTAATAAATCAACCCCTTTGTTTATCCTCAACATACTTTCGAATGGACAGCCCACAACGCCGACGCCTTGTACTGCTCCGACGCCTTTTACCTTTTGGTCTTTCATCCATATTTCATGAATTTGTATTTTTTTATAAACGTTTTTTGATTTTTACTATTTAAGTAATGCATATTAGAACCCATTTTTAAATAATATACAACTAGTAACAGATTACAAATAAAAATTTTTTCTCATTTTCATGACAAAAATGATATACTAATGCCACATCACGAATTGAACCATTTTAAATTATTAGCTTTTATTTTCATTTCGCCGTCATGCTTGAACAATCACGCGTGTTTTAAAGACCTTAATATCCACTCATACTTTAATATACCTACTAATGTAGGTATAAGCTGCAAACTAAATTTCAAAAAAAAAAAAAAAATAATAAATAAAAAACCGTCCCTACTGCAAAAAAAACCACAAAGATAGGAGACTCAGGAAACAGTCCTCCATCGATCCTAAAAAAATCAGCTTGTCCGCATTATTTTTTTTGAAAAAGTATGTCTTTACTGCGTTATATTCATATACGAGTATAATACTAATAATGCTTTTTTGGAAATACAAAAAGATCTTGTTCAAAGTGATAACATTGTTTCCAAACAAAACTTATAACATAATATTTTGCGAAGAAACAGTAACGTCAAGTAACAGTAACTTATGAATTTTAAAGAAAAACATTTCTTCGTATTCGAAAATTGAGACTTTTTTGAGTAACTATTTCAAGCGATTCAACCGGGCTCTTTATTACTAAAGTAGAATCAGATTTGAAACATCCCGTATACATTGACTGCCAAGAAAACAGGTGATTTTAAACAAAAAATCTCGTAGGCTGGTATTCGACAGACTCTTCAACTAAAGCAGCCGTTTACGAGCGTCATAATAGCATTTTCATTTTCATAAACATAATTTTTATAACCTCCACCAGCTGTCGCTTACAATAATTCAAATTTGTTGAATCGTTTATTAAGCATTAAACACCGACAATTTAATGCCGCGCATTATGTCTTTGAAAGAATATTTACCTAGTAAAAATTTAAAATTCAATATATTCTAAGTAACATTAAAAAGCAACACTTCCTTTTAGTGGAAGTATATACAAAGTTTTTTGTTACATTAAATGTAAGACTTTTTCTACAATAAATATATACTCGCGTCAAGAATTCAGACGTCTTACGTCACGGCTGAAGTTACACATTTGTTTTTATTGTCAACGTAGTTTTCGATATTTGGTCGCGTTAAAAACAATCATTCTTTGCAATTTAGTGCAATATATAATGAAAACTTTTAGTGTAGTATAGAGTTTTATTACTAACAGTTGCAGTTTCTAAAATAATTTGATGAAAATATAACAAATTATTGATTTGTTAGTATGGCGTAAGTCATCTGAATTCTTGTCGCCAGTATATAAACTAATCTTCTCTACGATGTACGATTACAGTTTTTACACGACGATGCACCACCTCGTTTCAGGAGTAACGTGCGGGACTTTTTAAGTTACCCATTTTCCAGGTCTATTTCCACGGCATTTTAAATCCATTCGCGTTCATTTCAACGTGGGAACATTATTTGACTATCAATTATTTATTTATTTATGTATCGTTCCAATGGGATTATCTTCTAGATTAATACTAATTACAGTACGGGAAATAGCTTGCAATAAAAATAAAAGAAAAAACAAAAACAACAAAAATACAAAATACATAACAAAACTTCAAACCTAAACAAATAAAACAACAATCAAGATAAAAATACATTTTGTATGTGCTTAATACTAGACTCAACTCAACGTTGTCCTGCACAGTTTCATAATATATAATATATATTGGTTCTAGCAGTTTTCATAAAGAATGTTTTACTACGACGTGTATTGTTTGTGGGTGTAATAAGTTAACTTATCTTTATTTCATTTTTCTTGAAACATGCGACGGAACTTATTTAAAAAAACGAAAAACATTTTTTTAAATTTAGGTTAGGACGGGTATGACCGATTACGGCAGAACAACCCGATCTATCAAATAAGGAATTGCTCAACGTTACCTTAATCATGCATAAATATGGTCGAGTATTATCCTTATTATTGCTGCCTTAATAATACAGCACATATGCACATGCTTAGATGTCAATATAAGGGAAACCTAAATACTGCTTAACCTTATGACACGTCCAATAACTCTCTATTATTAAAAAGACGTCCACGTTTAAATCTGTGGAGGCTTTGAAACTTCTGTATTCACCTTTAGTTAGGTTCAAATTGGAATATGCCTCTGTTGTTTGATGTCCAAATTATGTAACATATATCGTTGTTTCATAAAATTGTTATTTCCTAGAATTGACAGAATTTATCCTCATACTGGTATTTCCCAGGATGCGCTTTTACATAAGTTCTCTGTTAAACATTTGGAAGATATACGTGGCATTGCTTACTTAGTATTTGTATTTAAATACAACTCCATGAACAATTATTAGGAGTTACTCCTCCCTGAATTTTATGTGCAATATAGCAACTTAAAAATTATCGGTTGATATATTTCAGTATTACCTTGCAAGCTTGAAACAGGTAACACTATGATGATTTTTTAATTTGATGCTATTTCTAGTGTTAATTTTGTATTATAGTTTTCTGTTGTGCTTTTTATTTGTAGATATAACTTTCATTTTTGTTTTACATTTTGCATCTGTTTAGTATTCTTTTTATTATTTTTTTTTTCATTTTGTTTGTTTAATAAATAAACTATTAATAGTAGGATATTGCATTTTCATATGCTTTAAAAGAGAGCGGTCCAAATATTTCTAAAAATGTTAATACCTACCTAAAAATATAACGGTAAACATTATTTAAGTAGGTATTTGTGATGTTTAATTTAAAATTCATTGACAGGTTAAAATCACTTTTGACATTGTTGATATTTAATTTAAAATAATTTCAATTTATTGGTATAATAATCTTTATAGTTAGATATTTGACTCAACTTAAAGGAGGCCACCTGAAGAAGCAATCCTAAAAATGCAGAAATAGGTCAGATCTCATCTATTGTGCTTGAATTTTCGAGTTCCCACAGTTTCAAAAGTGAATTTAGATATTTATAGTGTTTTCATTAAATCAGGATAGCAAATTTAGCTAGATCAATCTTATTGAATAGAACTTTGTATGTGGAATTGTTCATTAGCATACCTAGATGTTTGATATCAGAGAACATATATATGACTTCATTGATATACTCGCGACAAGAATTCAGACGACTTACGTTATACGAACAAATGAATAATTCAATACATTTTCAACAAAATATTTAAGAAACTGCAATTGAGAGTAATAAAACTATATACTATACTAAAATTTTGCATCATATATTGCACTAAATTGCAAAAAATGATTGTTTTTAACGGGACCAAATGTCGAAAATTACTTTGACAATAAAAACAAATGTCTAACGTCAGCCGTGACGTAGACGTCTGAATTCTTGACGCGAGTATAGGAACTGTAGGAGATTTGATTTATATTTGTTTAAAATACATTTCTAATACAGTAAAAAATGTAATGCAAACAAACAACAAGGTGCATAAGTTTTAGGAGGACTAACTAGGTAATCAGTAATATTAGAAGTACATATTTCATTTCAATCAACAAACAAAAAGTCATTTCAAATGTAAAACAACCGTGACCGGTTTTCTTCTAAAATATTTGTTTTCGTAACAACTTTTATATACTCCCAAATATAAATAGCGCGTTTCTCATCAAAAACCACTTGAAAGCCCATTTGTAACATATCCAGCAGCGAAATCTATTTATCTACCATCAATAACAATATGCTCTGGATCTCGTGAAACTCGCGGTTTTTTGGCGAAAATAAATAACAAAATGCTTGACATATTCTTTGAGACGTTCCATAGAAAGAAAATTTTTAGGAAAATGTTATTTTTAGCTATACATGACGAGGTAAACAGTATTTGATGAGAATTTAGCATAGGCGCAACTAGCTTTAATTTTTGGGAGGGTTAAAGTTCAAAGGTATCAAATATATCGCTCCTTCGAAAGAAAGTCGCTACAATTCAAAATATCCAGAATATTGAATTTTGATGAAAATGGATTCCAGATAGCTCATGTAAACTTTTTTTAATGTCCAATAAATGGCATAAGTTACCATGGATTTCAAGACAAAAAATTGTAAGATCAAAGAAACAAAATACTTTGTTTAAGTTAAGTTTCTTTTATTTCTTTAATTTGATAATTTTTTTCTGAGAAATATGACGTTTTAAACCAAGTTACTTATGGAAAATTGTACCCAGATTTTAGAAAAAAGAATTAAGAGATGACGTGTTTAACAGTCTCGTGTATCTTGCACAGCAGGATTTCAAAAGTTTTCTTTTTTTAATTTGAAAATTGTTTATTTGGAAAATATGACATTTTATACCACAAGCCGCTTAATGAAAATTGTACAATGATTTCAGGAATAAGTATTACGAAGTGATGTCGTTGAAATTGTGTCATGTATTTTATGCAACATTATTTTTACTCCAATTTCAGAAATAAGCTTTGCGAGAATCCGGCTTTGAAACAGTGTCGTGCATCTTACACAACAGGATTTCAAATGTTTTCTTTTTTAATTTGAAAATTGTTTATAACTCTAATATCATACACACTCTGTACTCGTTCTTAGTATATTGTGTCGTTAGCACTCATACATATACAGGGTGTCCGGAATACGAGTGCTGTAATTGTAAGGGTTTATATATCTGACTAAATGCAATAAAAAAAATGTTTGTCTACAAATACATTTTGAAATAAAACTACAACTGCAATAATATGCAAAACTATGTTACGAAATTACAAACTAAGATACAATTAAGGTTAAGTAAATGCGCCTGTAACGTAATTTGTTCGTAATTTAATTTTTGGATTAGTATTGTAACCTCCTATATTGGGTTAGCGTAGATACACGTCACGTAGACAAACAAACTTTATTGTCACTTTGATTATACAAGAAATATCCTTCAAACAAATTTCACAATTGTCAACGTGTCAACGCTTTACTTTCCCATTTGTCAATCGCCTTCAACTGCTCAATATAAAGTCACTCCAGCGGCGAAATCGAACCGATTATATATATATATGTTTTTAGGATTCTCGAAGTTTCGGCGACATAGAGAACGTGTCGAGGATCCAATAGGAAAATAAAGGTTACAAAACTATAATTTCTAACACAAACAGGATCATAATTAACAAACTAAAAGGTAGGTGAGCTTCCGTAATAGTATTAACGAAGTAATTATTGTAGTAAGTTTCCCAGAAATTTGATAAAACTGTAACGTACGACAACGTAGCAGTGTCAGGCTGTTGGTGATAACCTAAAAGTAATAAGTCATATTGGTGCGTACAGCTAGTGCGATTCATTTGTGTCTAATTATTTTTTATGTTTGTGAGTGTACATAAACAAAAATGGAACAATTTACAGTAACCACAACCAGCTGCATCGCATGTTAATTTACGGCGAATCTAGGTAAAATTCTCTGGCTACGTTTTTGACGTTTGTACAGTAAACGCTTCTTGCAAGAAATAGAAGTAATTTTAAACACTTGTAACTATTATTCTAGACCTCTAATGTCCGGTTTCTCAACATTTGGCGCGATCCATTCGATAACTATCGAGTACATAAATTTATCAGACCGATAACTTTATATTGGTTTCTGAACGCATGCCTTCCAAATTTTGTTGAATACATAACAATTGAATGGATATCTTAATATCTGCAATAATCATAGATGGAGCTAGTAAATGCACAAGTGTTTGCAGATGCCATTTATGGAAGTAAGATACTTTCAAGAAATAACTGTAGATGGCGCAACTATCGCCTACCTAATGATATCACATCACCGTAACTAAATAAAAATATAATATACTCTCGACAAGAATTCAGACGACTTACGTCATACGAACAAATGAATAATTCATTATATTTTCATCAAAATATTTAAGAAACTTCAACTGATAGTAATAAAACTATATACTACACTAAAAGTTTGCTTTATATATTGCACTAAATTGCAAAAGTTGATTGTTTTTAACGCGACCGAATATCGAAAATTACATTGACAATAAAAACAAATATGTAACGTCAGCCGTGACGTAAGACGTCTGAATTCTTGACGCGAGTATACAAACCTGTTGCATAAAAACGAAGTTATTAAAACCTTTTCTAATACTGATAGTGAATTTGTAGTGGCAAAATTAAGGCACTCATATTCCGGACACTCTGTATATCTGAATGAAATTTATATTTAGCAAAAATATAGGTAGGTACAGTTTTCACTACTACTATAATATAACTCTGATTTCATAAACAGTGTACTCGTTTTTAGTATATTGTGTGTTTACTATTTGTATTATACATATCAGAATGAAAACTATAATATGTATGTAATTTACAAAAATGTACAGTTTTCACTACTATTTTATGTGAGTATAATATTTATAAGTTTCGAATCACTCATTTCATTTCATCAGATCATTTTAAATAAATATCAATAATTAAATATTTGAGAGGCTAATTTATTTTTATTCTACATATTTTTATGTTATATTTTTGTTCGTAGTGCGTAGCATCACGCATGGTCGTTATTACATAGCAAGCTCTTTTAACATTTAGGTTAAAAATAAATTTTGCCGTATTTTTGAAACAGAAAAATATGTTGGAAGTGTTCGTTATTTCCATTCACAAATACCACGTTGCAAAGAAAAAAACAACCGGATTAAGAAGGAAAGTGTATTCACGTAACATTAGGAATAAATTGTTTACCTTTCCATCAAATCATCAAACGGGTACATTTATTTAAATGAAAAAAGGGCAAATATTTATTTTATGTTTTATGTTTTTTACATAATCCGACAAATATTGAATATACTCATTTTTTTTCAGCCGTCGACATTACTAATTGTTGATATAGACATCTCAGGTATCCAGAAGTTTAATTTTTTGCAAAATATTTAAATTAGTAGTAGAAATTATGTAACAATTAAACCAAAGAAAAATACGAATAATAGATGATTATTTTTTAAGCATTTACATGAAATGGATATAATTCAGGAATTTTTATAGGAAAGGTTTTCAGGAATATGATTGAGGAGATTTCCAACGAATTTTAGATATATCCTACAAAAAATATTACATATGTTAAATTTTTGTGCTTTTTGAAACTATTAGGACGCTAATGTTATAGGTTGAATTCAAAGTAATAACTTTAAAAGATATTTTTATACGATCATTTAAATGATATTGTCTCTGAATTTCTCCTAATTGTATCATATTTTATTTTTAATATGTATCTTAAGCAACTCTTGTTTGATGTGGCACTCGATTTATATATGAACATCTCATCTGTGGCATACTGACGAGGGTTAACAAGTTCGAAACCGGTCTATGTCTGGTGGGCTGGTCGACAAGTAGTGTTCTTGGCTGTTCACACAGATACTACAGGTGTACTTCAATGCCCGTCGGGGCATTAGCCCGTGGAGTAGTTGTTACCTGCAGTATCATTTATAGATTTCATGGCGCGTTGCCCAAGGCGAGAGGGCTGCCTGCTGCAATGTTGGTCGCTTCCTGCTTAGGCCGAGCAGGAAGTAAGCAGACCACTTATATCTCACCTTCACTTGCATTATATGTGAACATACAGATACTTACAGGTGTAATTCAATGCCGGTCGGGGAATTAGCCCGCGGAGTAGTTGTTTCCTGCAGTGTCGTGTATAGTCATTATAGGCATTAAAGATAGTTACTTTTGTTACAAGTACCTAAAATACAATTTTTCGGGCGAATCATTGCTGCTGGAATAGCAGATGAGGCCAGTAATGTTACAAATAATATATATTTTTTAAAGCTCCCAAAAACACATTCAAACCTGTTATTAAGTATGATTAATGAAATCAGAGCAAATATTTATCGAAAATAGTGAGTCGCATTTTAATGACCATACCACGATAGCAATTAAATTGTTTATGTACGTACAATATAACTATTGACGTTTATTTTGTATTGTAAATAAAATAAAGTTGTTGTGGCAACTTTTCGGAATTAAGTCCGAAAAAGATTCATTTTAGGGACTGAAATGAATCCGTAAAATAGCTGTTTATAAATAAATAAATAAACCCATAATTGAAAGAAATATTTCTATTTTTTGTTTTATTTATCTAAGATTTTTTATACGTTAATCTAAAACATACCGTACCTAAACCAATCCACATTCATCTGAATCTAATGACTAATGAGCAATGACATCAAAAATAATATTTATATCCTCATCGACCAAAAGAAAACTTGCAGATACCATTTATAATAAATGCTACACCAATGTGATATGTGATAAATTTAGAGGTATGTCTGACTATTTCATTACGTATAATGCTCGGGCATTATGCGTACTGATCTAACAATCACAATCTCTATAACACTCGTATATTTACTTATGTACCTATATTTCATATTGACGAAATGAAAATAAGTAGCAGTTTTTTATATAAATCTAAAGCCTATTTTATTTTCAGATACTTTGAGATGATTTGATAGATTGATTACAAGATGTATTTAACCGTTAGTTGGATGGCTTTAGTTAACTGGATAAAAAAATCCGTTAAACCATTTGTTCCTGTCTCTACTAACAAATCGACATCCATATAAAGGAAATCAACGAACAATATGATTAATTACATTTACACATTTTCCAACAGTTTCATTCATCTGGTTTTGAAATCTCTATATAAAATATTATACTGGTACTTATTAATATGGTAACTATCGCCTCTAAACGAAAGAGATATGTTTAGAAATGGCCTTTGTTAATTCAAAATTAGAATGCATTAATGTAGTGTTAAATAATATGTCCTGTATAGATATTCAATGAATTATTTTATTATTCATTTAAAGTTCTTAAAAGAGCATAACCGCAGTGTGCTTGCGTTGAAAATAGGTACATATGCATAATTGTGCAAAATTAATATAAATTTTATATACAGGGTGATTCAGAACTTTTTAAAAAAAATGAGAATAGATGCGTTATGAGAAATGGAGTCAATTACGTATTTTTTTTATAAAATCCGAGTAAAAAATTATTGAAGTTGTATTTTCAACCTTTACATCGCTGGACTACTGCCAGAATATTGAAATCCGATTACTTTTTGTACCTAGGTATTAAAGTTTAAGTGATGCCAGTCTTTACATTAAATGTCAAAAATGGCTTACGGATTACTCGGAATTGGTAGATATCGTTTAAATTTATGGCGATGTGAAAATGTTTTAGTATAATGATTTCCCGGTAAGCATGTGTCAAATGCAGCTTCTTTTACCGCAGTGAGTGAAAGTGTAGTGCAACGCGAAGCAAATTTGCAACCGAATCGTGGAAGAGATGGAGATCCAAAGCATCCACAGCGTAATGCAGCAATGTGGCGTATCATACACAAGGCTTAATTATATCCGTACCATATACAGCATGTTCAAGCATTAATACCAAGGGATTGGACGAGGACGACCGGTACCATGGTCGTCACGATCTCCTGACTTTAAATCCTTTGGATTTCTTTTTGTGGGGACATTTAAAAAATGAAGTGTATCGCACCGAAGTGGATACTTACTATCATTGTATACATTTATACTATGCTACTATTGATTTACGCAAACATATCCTAGTTGCTGCCAATAAGTTACGAGTTCAAAAGAAGTAGAAACATTTGTGTTAGTAGAAACTAGGTAAAACGGGCCCAAAATTTTGTTGTAACATCAGGTATGTCAAACTATTTTATTATTTAAAACAACACACAACACAAATGTATTCTATTAATAATTAATAACAATAGTGGCAGAAGCAGTTGAATTTGCTGTATAAAATAGGTATTATAAAATGTTATTTATTTCTTTTCTTGCGAATTTCTTTCAATTTTTTGTCCGGACGCCGATTGTATGCTTTGCCGCCCTATCAGGTTTTACAGTGGACCAGTGTATTATTAAATAATTTTTTAACTGCTCTTTTTGATTTGTAAGAGTCTCTTTTACATTCAATTTTTTTAGATATGTTCTGAATCAACCTGTATACAATTTTCATTGCAAGACTCAAAATACAGTGCTTTCGAAAAGTAACGAATAAATTCATTATTTTTTAAATTGAGAAGTTTTCGAAGAAATCTTGTCACGTCGATTTTGTTTTAAAAGGCACTTTTGACATACGAGCCATATTTGTGACGTCATCGTTATTCGAGATATGACGTTATCGTAATTTTTAAATGGCAACCCCAATTTTGACCATGCCATTTGAAAGAGCGCGTCATTCTACATACACATCATGAAAGAAATTATGGTGTTACATAACAAAATTTTCAAAAAAATAATGTTTGAAGATTTTAAAATTTAGTTTTCATCGAAATGTATCACCCGAGAAGGAGGGCCGATTGAGTGGCCAGCCAGATCGCCGGATTTGACACCCCTAGATTATTTCTTGTGGAAAGAAAGTATACGTTAGATCGATTAATTTAGAAGTTTTAAAAGTAAGAATTCGTCACGATATACATCGTATATCTTTTGAAGTTATTGATAATGTCCAAAAAGAATTTATTAATCGTCTTGGCTACTGTCAGGCAGCCAACGGTGCACAATTTGAACATTTAATTTAGTCGATTTTTTACATAATCATTATCATTTTCAGTATTGTGAAAATTAAATTTTAAATCTTCAAACATTATTTTTTTAAATGTTTGTTATGTAACATCATATTATTTTTCATGAGGTGTGTATGTAGAATGATACGCTCTTTCCAATAGCATGGTCAAACTTGGTGGTTGCCAATTAAAAAAATTGTCGATGACGTCATATCTCGAACAACGATGACGTCACAAATATGGGTATGTCAAAAAGTGCCTTTTAAAAACAAAATCGACGTGGCAGGGTATTTTTTTCGAAAACTTTTCAATTTAAAAATAATGAATTTATTCGTTTCTTTTCGAAAGCACTGTATATTTGATTAACTTAGAACGAGATCAATCGTGTTTTGGTCTCACAAGTAATAAAAATATCAATTACCGAATTTATGTTTTATGAAAAGTAAATATAAGTCAGCTTAGACTATGTCATAAATTGTAAACAATTTCAAACAAATCGTTAGCCAATTTCGCTTTGTCTTTAGCGTCCATAAATTAAAACAAATTACGAAGTTAAAAATAGATTTTACCGTTTTCAATTAATAAATCTCTTAGAAAATATTTTCACAGTGCCGTTATCCTTTCTACACCAATCACGTGAAGCATTATTATTAGTCATTTATCGAGTATATAGGTAATTAATTAGTAATTTTAAGTTACAAACAATAAAGTAACGCGTGATTGATCATGTGGCTCATGAGGTACATTGTCACGAAATGTCATTAAGTACCAGTAGCGTAGTGGTCGCATTTTTAGCAAAAGGGTAGGCAACTACGAAAACATATTCACAGATTCAAGCTTTGGCTTTGTTATTGATTGAAAAACTATTTACCAGTATATTTTATTTTGCTTATACTTGATTTGGAGATGTAATCTCCTTCTTAATATCCATGTACCTAATTAGTATTACTACCAAAGGATTATTCTGAACTTAGAGATTTATTCTGATGTTAATCGACAAAATTTATTTTTTCCATTCATCATCGTTGATTCTTCAGTTTACATCAATTGATTTGCATGATCTATCTCCGAATTCAAAAATAGGTGCGTTAAATCTACAGTTACATAGAGGTAGAACGCATGCCGTATGCATACTGATTTACAGTGTTTGCAAGCAAATTACCCACTTCTAAAGTAGTTTTCTTGGATGAACAAAGTCATAAAACGTATTTAATTTAGTTGCAACTTTAAGAGAAGAGTTAAGTTCAATTAGAGTAACTGTCTGTAATTGATATACTGCAGTTAAAAAGTCGAAGTTTGTTCCATTAAAATATTGCTTGTTAACAAAACTGAAATAAAAAATTATTTTGACTTAAGGAAACGGTATTGTACTACAATACGTGACCTATTTATTCGATTTCATCTAAAGACATCAATGAAGGACACGGAGGATAAGGAGAAAGTCTAGATTTAGATGTAATGGACTATTCATATACTATTAAGCCTTATGGTTTTGTATGCTGAGATTGACGTTTATTTCAAATTATTTTGGTAAGAAAAAAGGATTTTGACTGAAAAATTTGTAACACATATTTCTTTAATGCAAAATATTTTAACAAAAACATAAAAATTTTGTTTTTATTATTTCAGTTCAGTAATTAGTAATACAACTTTTACTATGTATATGTATATGGTACAACTGTCTTAAACTATTTGTGACGCCTATGCCTCACTCTGGAACACTAAACAGTATTTAAATAAAACCGTGGCTCCCGTCCAAATCACGAGAAATATCAAGGGATTTCGTTGAAACTGCCGATTACTTATACATTGTTATGTAGGTGCTGAAAGTGTCTGTAAATAATTTTTCAAGAATATGATATTACAGAATAAAAATTCTCTAAAGCTTCAAATATGTATATAATTCATTTAGACAATACAGTCAAGACTAATAATTATCAGTTGGAAAATATAATGTACGTAATCATTGATTAAACTAATGTGCAACAATGATGTTTTTTTCTATACCATGAAGTTAATTTAGATTATTAATTCCTAATTAAAAGATTTTTACAGGAAAGAATGAGGAAGCGCGAGTTGTTTTCTATTAAAAACTTCCATTGCAACCAAAATAACAATGTACCTGATGGTTACATGCAACGTTCATTGATCATCATTCCTCTTTTTGGCCGACCACAGCATACATTCCGACTGTCGGCAACACTGTATACCGAAACTTACTAAATGTGTTGGCAGAGCTGGTATATCAATGAATACGTGCGTAGAAGACTAAGCAAAATTGACATATTTCCTCTAAATTTTGTTGGTATGGATTGACAAATAAATATATTTAAAAAATCATGTATTATCTACCTTGGTACAAAAAAGTGTTAGTATAATTATAATTACAATAGGGGGTGATTCTTAAACTAACGCATAAACTTGGGAAATTATAGCTGAAGACAAATAATGACGAATAGTCAAAAGCAAAATATTTTTCAGTTACGGAGATACCAATTTATTTCAAATAAAAATAAAAGAACCTGAATTTCATAAAATTATCATAGTAACTGTTCGAAGTTATTTCCGTGATTTTCCGTCTACAGTTGAACTCGCTCAATCAATGAGTCTGCACCCACACGGCCCAAACTAGACTGTAGTCGAGTTGCTTCAGCGGCACCATATATGCGATTTCGCAAGTCATGTTCAGTGTTAATTTCGGTAACATACACCATAGTTTTTATATGACCCCAAAATAAAAAATGTTGTCGTACTAGTCGCGCAAAATGTGGTGGAGCACCATTGTGAAGAAGTCACATATGCTGTCTAACGTCGAGATTAACTTTTTCGAGGAGTACCGGTAAATTATTATGCAAAAATTGTAAATAAAGAGCACATTAACAGATTTTCCAAAATTCACAATTCCAGCACTCGCATTATTTACTGAAAATCATTGTTGAAACAAATAGTTTTTATCTAGATAACCAAAGAATATACAGCAGGCATTTTCATATAGAAGAATTTAAAAATGTAGGTTGTAGAAGAAGAATTAACGCAGCTTCAAAAAATTATAATCTACAGCTATAAATTCTTGTTGTGTGTGAGTGTGTGTGTACTGTATTATTACATTAGATCCACCATTTTAGCAATGTTTTGCCTTCATCTGAAGTTTACATATCTGTGAAGACTGTTCCATTGCTACCAATGCACAGGCTCTACAAAAGACCATGCGCAAAAAGATAGTAAGTGAACTTCTGGAATCATTTCCAACAAATCAGCCTCGATTTATTTTGCACCAGGCCTCGCAAAAGCTAGAACCGGTCCTGTGTGTGCCACTTTCATATACCTAGAGGAAATAAAATATTAAGAATAATCCTTTGTCAAAATTTAAATATTCATTTTAAAGAACAAAATGTATCTACTTGTCACTATTCACATCTAATTAAGTTAATTTCATCTGTATACTATATAACTATCAGAGATCACTATATTACAATAAAAATGTAATTAATAAAAGTAGAAGCTCAAGAACAGTATGTAATAAATTACTTTTATTTAATTGTCACGAGTTTCATGTTTTCTATGTTTTAAATTTATAATAAAATTGTTTCAGTACCTACTGTTTTCTTAATTATAAAGACTTAAAATATACTACATATGAGAAAATAAGTATGTATATACTTCACATTGTTTATGATAATAAAACGCTTAGGCCAGGCGCGCACGAACGATTTTACTATCCACCGATTAATCAATCGGGTAGTTAGACCTGTACTTTATATATGGAGAGCGCACATGAACGATCGCAAAATCGCGCGATTGGAAAATCTGTGTCTGGACACAGCCTTTATCAAACCCATTTTACAACTGAGCAGAAAATACGAAATCCATTTTGATCGGCCGATTACCAATCGTTCGTCCGCGCTGGGACTAATTAGGCGACTGCAAAATCGCCTCATGCGCGCGTAAACCTGTGATCTGGCGATTGTGATCGGTCGATTCGCAGTCTTTGCGCAAGTAAAATTTAATCTTTGTTACCTCTATCCCTTCCAACCTTTTGGTATAAATATACTGAATTTCGGAGGCATAAAGAAATCATAACAGACCTTGAATCGCCATCTTAAGGGCGCCGTATTCTTGAAATAGTGTTTTCGACAAATACAAGTAATTTTAGAAATTTAAGAACTGAATAATATAGAGTTTAGTAAATAACAAGAATGTTATCTCATGCCACCTGCGAATATTCAAAGATACCGAAGTAAAATCAATATATAACATCAGAAAGCGATCTATCCAACACACTTTTAGGTACTGAAATCTTTCAAAATACGTGTTTTTTTAAATTCAACTATAGATGTAAACATTGTTATAACATAAACTTACATAGATCTGCATATAAGATTGTTCACTTTTGTTTATAAGTATGTGAAAATAATTGTTAAAATGTGGGGTTAGAATAGCGAAATAATGTGTTTCATACAAATGCATTTTAAAAGTTATTATATTATTTGAGGAGAGTTTAAATAGTAAAAGTGTATAAACAAAACATCAATAATTTTATGATATTACTTTTGCTCTACGTGTTTTTATTTTCAAGATTTCAGTACCTAAAAAATACAACAAATTTGGCCATGTTGCGGCGAGAAATACGGCGACCTTAAAAGAGGTGGTAGTATCAGAAGAAGCGGTTTTTGATGCTGTTTAAAACACAAAAATATTTTGTTTAATTATCTTGTCTTGAAGAAGAAAGTTTTGACCGATTTGTACAGGAATAAAAATACATACTGGTGTGACTGCAAGTAATTAATTTCAACAGTGCGTCTTATTTTGACGTCCTTTATTCAGAAACAAAGTTCTAGATGGTCATAATAATCTATTTCATAAATATATCCTTTCCAGAAACCTGTTCTCCAATATCACAGCTAATATCAGGCAGTAGAATATTTTTAACATAATAAATCATTATAACAAATATTTACATATGAGTAATCTGTGTTATGGTTGTGCACTGAGATTTAAAAAAAATCCAAAAATATTTTACATACCTCATTACTTATCGTAAGAAATTATTTTCTGCTTTGCATATTTATTGAATAAGCAAGGCAGAAATAGCACTGGAACAAATTTCTGCAACTGCGTTTTGGAAAAATACAATTTCAACGCATAAAACACCATGACACAATATTTATACTCGAAATAAGTTTATTACTTAAGAAAATGGATTAGTTAGGAACGTTTCCTGTAAACAAATGTGAAATGATGCATTAAATATGCATATTGACGTAATGTTTTCAGAAAATCAATAGAAAACTGCCATAAAAATCATAAATTATAAATTGTACAAAAAGATACTTACAGAATAATACATTTAGTTCAATTATACATCAAAAGCATGCCCTACTTTGCTATAAATCAATAGACTCAATGATTATGTCGGTCAGTGGTCGCGCGGTTTAAGGCGTTAGTACTTGAATCGAGGTGACTAGACGGAGTTGGTTCGAGCCCAGCTGCCGGTAGACCGTATATAAGCTATATTCGTGGAGAGGATTGACACCCTCTCTGTGGGTATGGTAGGGTGGAAAAATGTTAGCTTGGGTCAATATGAGAGATTGATGCCGGTTGATATTTGACTGCCCCCTAATTAATGTGGGCAATATTGCGACCGAAATATTGTTCAGATCTATTTTTTTAAAATATGGCTCTGCTGTCTAGTAAAATAGACTTTTATTAGTAGAAAGCGCGTGGACGTCTATAAACGGCTTTGTAAAATTGCGAACATTACAGCCTTAAACAGAATCGTACTTTGCTCTCCTCGCGATTTTTAATTTAGTTTCAGCATTCTAGTTGTTTATCAGATGCCGATACTATGATGCTGCGTCTAGAGAACATATTTTCCACAAAGGCTCAAGTAGTGTGGAGAGATCTTCGAGCCAGCGAACGCTTGCTCGCTCGCGCTGTTAAGCTGCGTCCAGACCATATAAACGAACAACAGAGAGGAGGAATAAAAATTCTTTTGAAAATTCGCAAGTTTGCAGCTGCTTGCAAACACATGAACGACTCTCGTCTACACTTAACGGTTATATTCATGTACACTATTGATCGAGGTGCTTTGTGCTGATATACATGATAATTAAAAGCGTTTTTGCCCTTAAATAAAAGTCAGAACAGAACGCAATTGAACACTATTTATTACACCGGGACACAAAAAAAAGTATCATGTGTGTATCACTACACCACAATACTTATATGTTTTTGGGTCGATGAATCCGTAGTCGGTTTGACCCTATCAGCGTTCGCCCCTAACCTTAAAATGGTCTAAAATCTTCAATTTTCACTTACTAGAAGCAATAGTACGAAACAGAGAGATAATACAGTTTTTATATACAAACAATATAAACGAAAGGTACTGACAAGCTCCCTGACCTCACAAGAACATAACCTGAACCCCGAAAACCATATAATATCTGGTGGAATGAAAAATCTAGGATAAGATGTGAATTTAAACTTACCATGGACCTGAACCCCAAAAGACATTCAACTTGTAATCTCTCAAAATTTAATATGACTAATATCTAGAATCCTCTAACCCCATAAACCCTCCTATCCTATAATCGCATAACATAACATTGTTTAACCCCAAAGACCTTTCAAGGTTGCTGTACAATATAGAACGCGTCGACATGATAAACATGTGTGAACGTTGTAGTTGATGACAACATTCAGACTGTCTATTGGTTGGCGACAAGTCGCAGACGCGAGCCGCAGCCGCAGTCGCACTAGCGAATCCGTACCTTTACCAAATGTAATCCGACAGTACGGAACTGTCAGCATAGAAACCCAGTTACTCAATAATTCAAGAATTTACATGTAGAAACTGAAAATAATTAAGTGTAAATTCCAACATATTAGATAACGAATCTGGAATCTGGAACTGTTGGGCAGGTAGCAGAAAGGCTACAGCACTTACGCCCCATTGGGCTCCTTGTACCTCCACCCATTAGGAGATCAATTCACCTGAGCCGCCAACCAACCTAATAAGGAAAAAAGTGGTGACATTCCTCAGGGGGATTTCTCTAATGTAGGCCACAGAAGGCCATCGTTCTCCCAACATGGATTCTCACAGAGTACATGGAGTACTGTCTCGTCTTCCTGTTCGCAACCCCTACAAAGGGGTGTTTCACACTTCCTCATGTAATAGAGGTGCTTCATTAACCAACAGTTTCCAGTTTGAATACCCGTCACCAGCCGAAGATTTGTCCTACCACCAACTGCGAGCATTTTGTTTTGGTGCAAAAATTAGAGAAATATATTTTAGCTTACGTGAGTGAGCAAAAAAGAACTACTTATAAATTTTGAAATCCTTAAAACTGAAAATAAATCAACAGATCTTTAAAGCTATTTCTCTTATTTATTCCAGATGGGATGTGATATAAGCACGATAATTTATCAACCACTTTTTTGATCAGGAAAGTGAACGTATAATGTTTTAGATTTATTCAGTTCAACGCCTACCACTTCTTTGCAAAGATGAACGAAAGGTGAACTGAAATGTGATTGCTTGCATATTTTTATAATTCAAAATATAAATAAATGTGACATCAAACCGATTTTAAAAAGGTTATTCACTTTTACAGTTGAGGTGGGCGTTTCAGAGCAGTAAAATGAAGGAATATTGATGTAATTTGAAATCTGGAAATTTAAACACCGTTAAAGTTATAAATAATAGTGACACAAATTAATGTTTTAAATTTCAACTTAAATTTCATTAATTAATTTGGCATCTCGGAAATTATAAGAGATACGAAATTATGTCAAAGATGCAATTTGACATTTGAAAAAGATATCCAGAAAATTTTTTGAAAATTAGTTTTTATTTTTACCTAGCTTTATTCGAAGGATGTATACAGAGTGGTCACTTTTATGACGCCCAGGATAGGAAACGGTAATGCATACAGAGTAGCTTCAAATTTACGTATTTTTAGATATGCATTTCAATTTTCTGAAAAGAAATATGTGATATTTTGTGTAGCCCTTGAAATAGCTACTGAAAACTGAATTTTCTTTATTCTTCCATAACTTTTTTTTATTATTTAAGAAAATGTTGAGAAGTTTGGTAACCTTATATTGTATGGTAAAATCTTTTCAATGAAGCTGGAAAAGAATTACACCTGTGCAGTGTTGTCATAGCTACTCCGAACGGGGTAGATCTACCCCTTTTCAGCAAAATCTCACTCTCTCGATCCCCTCAGACAAATCTACCAGGCTACAAAAAGAAAACTGAAGACGATCAGATTCTATATAGCATAGTAGTATAGTGCTTAATGAAAAACTGCCAACTTACAGGTTTTTAGGTTGGCAGTTGTTCGAGTTAAATTGCTAAAGGAAACAGTTTAGAATTTAAACAACACAAATTTAAACGGTGGCAATACAAACATCAAGTGTAATTCTGCAGGATAATTTAATGAATAATACATTTAGAAACCTATAAACTTTATTTATGAAACACTAAAAATAAATACATTTTTATAATTATTATTATTGCGCACAATTATTAAATGTTAAACTATTTATTTTGGCAACTTACAAAAATTAATAAGTGAAAAAGCCACCAATGCATTTGTCGTTGTAGAAGTTGCAAGTAATTTTTGCTGTCAAAGTGACAATTGCACTGCGGCATGTGAGCTTTTTTAAATATATAAATTAAATGATCACTTATAATACCACTAGAGCTTCAATTATTACTGGAAATTTTTTCGAGCACACGAATATTTTGAGAATTTTCTAAAAAATATTCGTGTGCAAGAAAAAATTTCCAGTTTTTAATTGAAGCTAGAGTGGTATTCGGTAAGAAAATTTCACAATGAAGTGTACTTATTAAATTATGATAGAATAAATTTGAAGTTAAATATAAATGTCATTTTATTTATAAATGTCAAAAAATTTCCAGTGTAATTTCATGCTCCTTACCCCAAGGAAGATATCCGGAAATTTTCTTAGTTGTTATAGTAACGCTACAAAATACAGGCCTTTAATTGGCTGAAAAATACTATTGTGAAATTTTCACAACTATTTTAATTAAAAATGAAAACTCGCAATAGGTTTAGATGTAGATATATGTTGCAATATTTAACTCGTCAAAGTTGCTTAATAAGAATATCTGTTATAAAAATGGAGGTCCAGGGCGACCACGGCGTATTGCAGCAGTGTGACTCAATTATATCTGTGCCATGTACAGCATTAATACCAAGGGATTGAACGAGGAAGACCAATACCATGGCCGCTACAATCTCTTGACTTTAAATAATTTGTAATCAATTTTGTGGGAATATTTAAAAAATGAAGTGTATCGCACCGAAGTGGATAACTATTATTGATAATTTACGCATAGTTGTTGCCAATAAGTTACGAGTTCAAAATGGACAAGAAGCAGAAACAATTGTATTAGAAATTGGGTAACGGGTCCAAAATTTTGTTGTAGCATCAGGTATGTCAAACTATTTTATTAATTAAAACCACAAATTAATTCTATTAATAATAAATAACAATAGCGGCAAAAGCAGTTGAATTTACTTTATAAAATAGGTGTTATAAAATCCTTGGGAATTTCTTTCCATTTTTTGTCCGGTCGCCGATTGCATGCTTTACCGCTTTCTTAAATCATTTTCAAACTACCCTTTTTGATTTTTGTTACAAAATTATATTTATCCCCTGTACATTCAAATTTTTTTCTGAATCAAACTGTATATTACCGTGTCCGAGATCAATGTACAGAGTGTTGAAAAGTAACCATCCTGTATGTAACATTTATTCTGATATCCTCTATACTTTCAACAGATGAAAAAAATCATAGGGCTTACATTTTTCATATGTCAAGTGAACTAACGTGTTATAAAATGAGGTAAAATAATGTGTTTCTGGTTTTAATTTTAGTCTTTTAACTTAAACTGCAAATTCAATAAATCTCATACAGGAATTTATTATCAAAAAAGACATATAATTATACTTAGCTACAAGGGAAATAAACAATGATTTAATGACTTTTTCTGTTAGTAGTTAATTGCGGCTACTATTTACTTCCGGCGTGATCTTATAAGTAAGTTTTTCTATTAAAATTAAATTACTTAAACTATAATGATTTATATATTACACTATTAGAAAGTCTAAAGATGATGTATTTTCCAGATCTCTCCAAATAAAGAAGGAAATATGAAATAAAATCTGTCGTCAACAATATGTTAAAGCGAGGAATCAAGTAACTAACAAAATCTAGATAAGTATCAAGCTATCAGTCTGCAAGAAGCGTGTTTTTTTTATAAATATATCTAATAACAAATTTTAAATTAACTCGAATATAAAAGCTACAAATATTTTTCCTGCGTTTTATAATCAATTAATTAACAAAACAAAATTAGTATACCTTGACCAAACACCGTATCTACACCATTGGATCTGCAAGTTCAATGTACACCAGGTTATGTAGGTTAATAAACTGTAACTGTTTCAAATTTTATATATTTAACTAAAACCGTTTTTGGGATATTTAACTCGGCAATTTTTTACGGAAATAAAACAGTTATTGCTCATGGGAACTGTTTTCTCTTTCTAGTCCGCAGAAACTTTTTTATATTTATTTCTTTACAATCACCGTGTCCTGTATGAAAATATTCACATTTAATTTTGGATATTAATAAATTAATTGATTTCAAATTTTTTATATCTGCAGTCCATCTAAAATGATTGAGAGTTCAATGATCTTTGAAGGCCACAGATCGACAGATTAGGTGCAACACAACATACAGTGCAACACAACATACAGTGCAACATAGTCATTTTGGACGGACTCCACACATAACGATGATGTTTATAATTAGGTATGGTCTGAATTATCGATATAAGGAAATATAAAAATTTCAAAAGATACGACCCTAATTAGTGGGATAGAGCAGTGCAATATAATTTCAAGCAAGTGACATAAAAATCATTAAAATATGTAGATATGGTAATTAACATAATTCTATATATCATGTCTATTTAATTCATCTAATTCGATATTATTCAAAGCGGGGTAGCTATTAAGGAAATATTTTACATCTCGTCATAAATCGTGTTTATTTTACCCAATCTAACCCACTGCTCGAATATAAACACATATCGACACGGCGCTATTTGGAATGCGACGTTGTAACATTTCACATAAACAAGGTAACTGCTTTCTGTATATCATCACTCATCAGTGTATATAAGTATAGTTAGTCAACCGGCCTTAGTTGTGGACCATGTCGGCTAGATGGCGGGACTATGATATGTACAAAACCTCTTAAACGAGCCCTAGTGGAGTCGGTAAACAGGGCCAGACTGACTTTATTTTAAAAACAAAGTTATACTGACTCTGTTTACTGACTTATGCATATAACCAAAAGCAATAATATTGCAAAGAAATACGTTATTGATGAGATGGCTGTAGCTCAGGGACATATCGATCTACGGTTACATCCATACTGCTGTTTTTCTTCAATCTCTTTGAATTAATATGTAGCCAATTAAAACGAGACCTTCAAAGAAATAATACCTTTCCAAAATTTGACAAAATAGTTAAAAATATTATAAGGAGCGATTGAGGAGACTATAAGCTTCATCAATTGATTGGGCTAAATTAAAGTTTCATCATCAACTGTTGATAAAGAATCGGATACAAGTGACGTTAGTAGTGACTGACGAATGTTAGTGTTAGTATGTTTTTCTTATGATGTATAAGTAAATTTTTTGCTGTGTTTTTTTATGGTGTTATTGTTATGTAATATATGAAGTATACTGGAAATACAGGGTGTTCCAGAATAATGGTCAAATATTTTACCAGTGTGTTCCACAAGCCATTTGAGGGGGAGATCTTCATATAAAATTTTTCAATTTGGGTCCTCCCTGTTGAGATATTCGAGTCTCAAAATGGCGGAAAAAATAGTTTATTTTTCCTTAAAAACGGTTGCACTTAGAAATTTCAATTTTGGTACACATTATCAGCTAGTCAAAGGCTATTTTGTGGTGGTGTCTATTCCTTAGCTTATGTTTCTGGAGGGCGGGAATAAACAACCCCTAGATTTATTTCTTTCAGAACTTTTTCCTGCAATGGCCGATTTCAACAAAAGTTTTTTTTAATATTTCACCTAATTTTACAACTTTTTTCCCTCTTGTAATTTTTTCATACAACCAACAGTTTGCGCGGAAAAAAATAAAAATAATTTTCCTTACTCTAAACATCGTTTCGTCACTGGTTACTGATAACCGCAGTAGGCGGTTGCTATGATGATGTTTCTCTGTTGTCTTATGAAACAAATCAGTATTGATAGATTTTGCAAATATTTGTAAACAACTGACTCTGACAAATATTAGCGAAGAAATTGATGGAATATAACAGTTATAGGAATACCTTTGTTTAGAAATATTTGCAAAACTGTCAATTATAGACCTAATACCCATTTGTTTGACTGAGCACCCTTTATAAGTGTTTTAAGTACCTAGTCAAATTAAATAAACTTGTAGTCACTTACCTCTTCTTCTACAATGCACTGTGCATCTAGAGGAAACAGAGGTCTCTGAGGAGGGGGTCTACTTGTCAAATAATACGCAGAGGCTGCAGCTACTCCTGTAAGGGCTAACGCACCAGCACCTCCACCGATGTAGAGTAGGTACTGCTCCATGTCTTCCACTGAAATGAAATCATTTGTTATAAAGGAGGATATTTAAAATAAAATGCACTAATATACTAGTGAATGAGGTTAAACTCCGAGGTGAAACACTTGACGAAATTATATCAATATAAACAAGAAAAGAAGAAGTTCAATATTATTTCAAAAATAGTAACAACTACGATTCTACAATGATGTTACGTAAATGAAAATTTTGAATCACTTATGACCGGTTGAGGATATATAGAATGAATTTTCAGTTCATAACTTCAAAATTCCCCATGCTATTTACTGCGTGCAGAGCATGGGGTGGGAGTAATGAAGTCGATGGCAGCGCTTGCAGTGGAGACAATTTACGTTAAAGTATGCTGTCAGTCGTAGGATGTCAGTCAGATTAAATCACATGTGTGCCACAAAATATAAACTAGATTATACTTTGTGATGTGTATTTACAAGTAATTTCGAAAACGAAAGCAAGTGAGGATAGTTGTACAATCTTTCTACAGACATGATCTATCTGTTTGCCATATTTCATCCAAATCCGTTCAGCCGTTTATACGTGATTGAGTAACAAGCATCCAAACGCACAAACTTTCGCATTTATAGTATTAGCAGGATTATCGTTAAACAAATAAATCATTTCACTCACTAAAAATAATAAACATTTATTATGAATAATCAACATTAACTTTTTATAAACATGTTTTTAAACTTATTTATATTTATTCTTATTCATTTTAGTCTAAGAGCCAGTGGCCGGCAACCTATAAGTAAATGATTATACCTGAAATTTTGCACAGTGAATCTCTTATACCTATCACTCATGTTGTGGGGACTCGCTAAGCCCGGCGAGGTCGACTCAAGAGTTACTCAGGTGCCAGAAGTATGAAATGTACCCAACCTCGTTATTAAATTAACAAAGTTGCCGTTTGAAAATTTTAAAATATACAATTATTATTATATAAAAATAACAAAGGCAGACGATTACCGTGCTTCTAAACTCATGGCAGACACTTGTGAAATTGGCAAAAATTATAAATTTGAAAAGTATTTGATTAAATTTGATTTTTGACGTTAAAAAACTGTCAGAAATGTCAAGCATTGTAATCGACATCATCAAATCTCAGAACCTGTGCCAGAAATAGAGGTTATTTGTTACTTATATTATTTTAATATAAAAAGGTGCTAAATATAATAAATAATAGAAATAAATGTCTAATTTGTTAGATCTGAAATTTTAAAATTTTCAAACGGCAGCTTTGTTAATTTAATAACGAAGTTGGTTACATTTTCATACTTCTGGCACCTGAGTAACTCCTGAGTCGACCTCGCCGGGCTTAGCGAGTCATCACCTCATGATTGATAGGTATAAGAGACTCACTGTGCAAAATTTCAGGTATAATCATTTACTTATAGGTTGCCAGCCACTGGCTCTTAGACTATTTAGTATTGCATAAAATCTGTACTAAATTGCCTACATCTTTTCCAGTGAAACTTCATTTTTCATGTGTCGCATTATTGTTATTAGTACCAGCAGTAGTATTTTCCAAATACAACACTTGTAAATAATGCCCAAACTAAAGGCTTTCACTGCATAATTGCATGTTATCTGACTGAATGACTTAAAAATTTGATGCGATTCAGGTGTAAATTTAATATTATCAATTTTATTAGATTTTTTGACAGACACACGACAGTCCTGACAGCTTACAAAGTTGTGAACGCTATGCGGCGCTGATAGTCTCATATCATTTATTCGAAAAGAAAAGGGCTTTTTGTGTAGATAGTTCTTACAGACGTGCCTGCCCCACATTCTTCCGCTTTTGTGTTGTGGTAGGAGTGTCTCTTTGTCCTGTGGTCGCAACGTCATTTTATATTCATACTCAGATGTATAGAATTTATAACAGCTAAATTTATATATCAAAATTATTAACAATCAATATTTTCAACGAATAGAACTAAAAAATAAAGACTGCATGAAGTTAAAACACTTGCAATATTTTGGTGTAGGAAATCTAATTTGTTTTTTTATGACACTTCACTGATCTAATTTCTCTTAACATGCAGCTTGGACTGTGCCCAAAACTAAAATAGTAAGAGATGTACTTACAGATCTAGACGTATTTTTTTATCCTACATTCTGTAATTAGATCAATAATGAATGCAACTTGTGTTACAACTGTTAGTTTCACTCGTTTCATTCCATGCCGTCTATATTTTTCAAATTATCATTAGTAATACCAAAAAATCTTTTATTATTGTATAACTTTGGCCCTGAATTCTTTTAATACAGGGTGAACCTTAAATAAGTACAAATATTTTAACCAGCAGTACAGTTTCAGTTTTTTCAGAAGTGTGGCAAAAAAACCCAATAAAACAAAAATTATGCCACAAATAAATAGCTTCAGACAATATAGCTTTACTTTCCTTATTGCTAAAAACGAGTGTAACAATGGTAAAAATTGAATTTACTTTAAAAAATTATTTATCTTACAGAAGATAAATATTTCAAATTTTTAAAAATAACTTTCACTAGACTTATCTATATAATAATAATAATAATAATAATAATAATAATAATAATAATAATAATAATAATAATAATAAATGATTTTATTTGCAATATTTTAACCCATATAAAATAATACAATCATATTTCAACACAATCAAATAAAGTAAAGTCAAAAACATTGCAAAAGGCAGAGTTCAGGCGTAAACCTGCTCTTCCACTCAACCGCTACATATTATTAGAACAAAAATTTAGTTAAGGTATGTCTAACAAGCAACATCTACAGACATGTAAAAGCAAAATATATGTACTTATATGTAACACATTACAGCAAAAAAAAAACTTTGAACTATTTGAATACAAATTATTTAGAAAATTATGACAATGTATAAAGATTAAGAAGTTAAAAAATGTTTATCGGACAACATAGATCTTTTAATATTAGCCTTAAATGATGGCAAATTATATGTTTTAATATTTTCTGGGACTTTGTTATAATATTTAGTAATTAATAAGTAAAACAACAACGAAATAAGGATGTTTTATAAGATGGCATAGATAATATATTTTTGAACCTAACATGTATATATTGTGAATATCAGTTCTATAACGCATTATCTCGTGTGTAGGGTGGTGTTTTAAAAAGTATAATTTTATGAAACAGGCAGCAGCTGTGAAGAATTTGTCTTTGAAAAATTTTTAACCAGCCAATTTCATCAATTTGAGGTGAAATATGTTGACGCTTGTTAACATTACATATAAATCTAGCACAAGTATTCTGATTTTTTTGCAAACTGGCTTGATCATATTTTTTAAGAAAGGAAAATAAACTACATCACAATAATTTAAATGTGACAACACCAGAGCTTCGCATAATATAATTCTATTCTCTTTATTAAGTGATTCTCTATTTGCATATATCAATTTAAGAGAACTTATAGATCTTTTAATAATCACATTAACTTGTTCAACAAATTTCAAGGAGGAATCAATGGTTAAGCCTAAATTCTTTGCAACATCGGTAGGTTGTAATTGTTCATTAGATAATTTAATGTCAATAATATCTTTACACCGATTTCTAGCAACCTGTCTCCCAAACAGCATTATTTTAGATTTTGATGGGTTGATAGAAAGACAAAATTTATTTGAAATGTTTAAAAGATTATTTAGATCATCTGTTATCTTCTGATTTGCCAGGTGTATTGCATTTTCTTCAAAAGAATAATAACGTTGTGTGTCATCAGCATAAAAATGTGATTTACAATGAGATAAAACTTTTTCAAATTGGGAAGTGTAAATTGTGAAAAATAATGGACCCAAAACAGAACCTTGTGGCACTCCGCAGTTAATTACTTGTTGACGAGAATATTCATTGTTATACAGAACACACTGCTTCCTCTGAGTTAGGTAATTCTCAATTAAAGACACGGATTCGTTATTAAAGCCAATGTAATGTAACATAGCAAGAAGCAGTGAATGATTAATTCTATCAAAAGCTTTACTATAGTCTAATAGGATTAAGGCCGTTAATTTATTATTATCAGTAGCTCTTACTATATCATCTGTTACTTGCAAAAGTGCTGTAGCACAGCTGTAATTCGGACGAAAGCCTGATTGACATATTGGTAAAATTTTATATTCATCTAAATGAGATCTAATTTGTTTGCAACCGGATTTCTCAAATAATTTTGATAATGTAATATGTAATATGACGAACTACACCTACAGTTAAAATATTTGTACTTATTTAAGATTCACCCTGTATTTATTTAATTGAAAAGGATTGTATGTATAGCAATGAACATAGTTTTTCATTGATTTTGACATACAGCTTTTCGAAAGTTTTCTAACATTATTTGTTACAGAGTAATCTAAAATATTTTTTAGAATTATAAATTTATCACGGTAATGAATTATCGTTGCTCAAATAACAGTAGGGAAATGTGTGTCACAAACATTGATATTATAAAATTGAATAGAATATCTAACAGTTTACTGGTTTTGACAGCCGACAATAGGTAACTGTTGTTGGCAGTAACAGAATTAAAGTGCAGATTGCTCTTGCTGTTCTCGGGCTAAGCTCAGGTCGGACTCGCTATAAATACCCCTGGGCGCGCCCATATATTGATTTCAGTTCTTGTTGTTGGTCTTAGGGATGCTAAAAAGATGGTTAGTAGAGACGTCCCGAGACCGCCTCTGCAATTGGTCGCATTCCATACTTCCAAACGTTACGACACTATTCACAGTTGGCACCTTCAGTGGTAATTCCGAAAAAATTTTGCCGCGAGTCTTCAATGTAACCTGTGATTGCGTTGTTTTATTTAAATATGCCTCATTCAAATCAATAATAATATTAGATTTAGTGCGAGTGTGTACCGAACAGCCACTGTCGACGCCGCAGATCTTCAACAACTTGTTTTTGGAGCACGCGATCAAAATTTTCACCCCTGAAGCATGCCTATTATTTTTTGAATTTCTAGCAATATAATTACCTATCGATTTATGGTAGGTATGTAGTTTAAGTGCAAACACGGAATTCCAGGAAACAACTACTCTGCGGGCTAATGCCCCGACCAGCATTGAATTACACCTGGAAAACCTATAGCAACAGCTAGAGTCATTCGGCAGAAGCCCACCAGACATATACCGGTTTCGAGCTTATTAGCTCTCATCAGTATGCCATAGGCAAGATATCCGACGAATAATCCTAGCTGTTTAGTCTGTCTAACCCGACAGAAGGGACCATGAGTACGCGGTGTAGAACTAACTACATCTATCGGCCATTCGCTATTCCATGCCGGACTGAAAATGTCACAGACACGAAGCGTTCTACATGCAGTAGACATCATTGAAAGCTGTCGACCTTTATCGCGTTCGGCGAGAAACGATATTTTGCAAACACGGAATTCCAGGAAACAACTACTCTGCGGGCTAATGCCCCGACCAGCATTGAATTACACCTGAAAAACCTATAGTAGTATAGTAGTAATATAGTTAGTTCTACACCGCGTACTCATTGTCCCTTCTGTCGGGTTAGACATACTAAACAGCTAGGATTAATCGTCGTATAACTTACCTATGGAATACTGATTAGAGCAAATAAGCTCGAAACCGGTATATGTCTGGTGGGTTTCTGACGAATGACTCTAGCTGTTGCTACACGAACACGATTTTGGCATTAAGGTAGATATAGAGAAAGAAAAAATTGTATTACTGCAGTATTAAAAAAAATAATAACGTAGCGTGGAATCAGAAATACTATCAAATATGTTTAGTACTTATATAATCAATTTGAGAAATTATTTAACCTCTATTGGTGTTTTTTCAACATTTTTATGGGTTTTTATCAAATTGGACCCTTATTTTTGTTTTTTACAAATATCTCTTGAACCGGTAAAACAATTTTGATAGAATACAGTATGGGGTTGTAGAGAGTCTATCTGAACATAATTAATATAGCTAGTAGTTTTACCAAGGGACATAAAGGGCGCTAGTTTTCGGTTTTTGCTAGTTTTTGTTTGAAACACTTTATTTTGAAATGTTTTCCTTAAATTTTTCAATGTGTGTGTTTCTCAATGTTGAAAGTCACAAAGGTATTGATCGAGTTAGAAGTATGGTAAACTTATTTAATATTTGAAAGTAGAATCAAGAAAGTATAAACCAAAGAAGGCAAAGATATTGGAAACAAACCAAATCGCAGAATTTTTGAAAAAAACACCGGATGCGGAATATTTACAAGTTAAGGTACAAAATACACGATGTTAATATTTCAATTTCTACATTGAGCGTTTTATTTTGAACTGTTTACAGGTTGCAACGATCATGGGAGTACAGGTGCTTATCGATGCAATGAATTAACATTTTCGGATATCACTCATGTCCAAGATAAAGGCAGTTACTTATACTTCCGGATACGAAAGCAAATATTTCAAGAAGTTTCACGATCATGGAAGAAGCTTTTTCAGTCAATACTGTAGAAATGTGTCGAAAATATATCAAGCTGCGACCTAAAAATGCCGGTGGGAGATTTTTTCTGAGATATGTGGCTGGAAAATGTACTACACAACATGTAGGCCTAACACAATTTTGAAAACGTTTTCAAAAGTGGCTACATTTCTTAGGCTCTCTGATCTAGAAAGTTTTACGGGACATGGAATGAGGCGTTCTTCGGCAACATTACTGGGCAATGCTGGAAGTGGTATTTCCACTGTGAAGTGTGAAGCGCATATTGGTTAGAAATCGCCTACGTTAGTTAAGGTAAGTTATATTGAAGATTCACTGTCCAGCAAGATGGCAATTGCTGAAAAAAATCAGGTCTTGTCTGGCGAAGTTGTGGGCTCCTCCAGTTCTTCAGAAACCTCTTATCGAGTGAACTTAAATAATCTCGGTCAAAAGATCGTTCTTGAGATAAATGTTAATGTTCATAATAATAATTCTAAATAAAATGTTATAAAGTCGAAGCGTGATATTATGAATTCTAATCCGCTAGTTTGTTAAAATGCCTTTAATTTACTGAGAACATAGGTATTAATATGGTGGTCGAGGATAAATATAATAATAAATGAGTAATGTATTAAATCTCAAAATTTGTGGGCAAAAGTAATTATTTTGACTTATCCGATACCAAGGCTTATATTCGTATACCCAATGATGCTACCACTATAAATAAGTAGATAGAAGTAAGAAATTTGTCCGTAAACATTCATTACCTATAGATTTTGAAATTCTGTAAATCCAGAGGGCACTGTTAGCAAGATCGCCAGAAAACTGTGTTACTTAAAACTGATATAGTATCTAATGAAAATATTAATGATAAACACTTCTGTCAGATCTAAAGGCGTCAATCGCAGTGCTCTCTGAAGTCTGATGGCCTACAAATGTCAACATAATCTGTGATGTCAACTTTCGTGAGCAAAAGTCAGCCTTACTTTAACTTATCTGATAGCGAAGCTTTCACAACTAATGTTAGTAATCAATAGCCATTACTCACAAAAATCAGTAGTTGGATGTATGTCTGGTTACATAATGAAAATCATATTGGAAGTTTGTAGGTAGGTAGGTACATCAGATTTTGTTCGACAAATTCTTATCTGTTTGCACCGCATGCACTACTAGAGAGCTAGCTGTGATATAATACTTCTTAAAACTTTTGCATATAGCATGTAAAAAAGAAGAAGCAAAGATCCAAGATAAATTATTTCAATTTATTTATAGATATCTATTTAATATCATAATATCTGTAATTCCGAAAACAGTGGCGTGTTTTGAACTTGGAAAACAACTAAAGGGCGCATGCTTTGACGAAAATGCATCTTTTTCTAAATTAATATTATATTTTTCGGTAAAACAAAACCATAGCCAAAGCCTGAAAACATATAAATATTTGAAAACTCTACCAATGGTGTTATTGTTTCCAACTAAAAAACCAGCAACTTTGATTTTAATTTTAATAACAAAACCTATCACTAAATACAAACATTTTAACCATGTGCTCAGGAAGGCCTAAAAAAATGGGGTACAACCCGGAAAATCGGCGTCTATCATAACCTAGATGGCTTAGATCTGTCAACTAGCATGCGGTCGTTTTTACAGCGTTTCCAAATGTATAAACGACGAAAATCATTAATAATAATACCTGATAGGTAACAGTCAATCCTATTAGCTGCATCCTATTTTGCATTCGTTTTTCGTTCTCTCGTTCCAAACTGTTAAAACTAGATTTTCTCTCATTACAGCTCCAAAACAACACTGCACACTTTTATACGAGTTGCATACAATATTTTTCTACGTTCATGCAAAAACCAAAAAATGTTTTATTTAGATGACACAAGTCTAGGAAAATATGACGTCGATGTCATGATGACAAAACTCTGTAGGATGACAGATGAATGCAATAAACATTTTATTGCACTAGTGCAATAAAGAACCACTTTTTCCACTAAATATAGTTCTATAAAGTTTTGTTTTTTGCATGAACGTAAAAAATTTTTTTATAGGAGCCTCAAATTCATATAACGTGGTTAAATGCCTTTATACGAATACTTATACAATCGAAAAGGGCCCACTTTTATAAAACACTTTGATAATGTAACAGTTCTATAAAAAATGTATACAAAACTTTTAAAATAATTTTATACAGGAACTATAAAAACGTTTTGTAGTCTGTATTTTGGTATTAAATAGTCGCGTCAAATTAGCATGAAAAAAGTGAAAGTAGACAACTTTTTGCGGAGAAGTCCGATTGAGATGCGGTTTTCTGTAAAATATTTAGGAATTGTTTATAACAAAAGGTACATCTCACCTCTTTACGCTCGAAAATTTTTAAATGACAAATTTTTGTTGAACATATGGCAAATGTCACACACGATTCAACAAAAATATCTGGAAAATGTTCTCTCGGGGGTTTTCGAGGTCCCTCTTTATCACTTTGGTGTTAGCTTTATTATTTATTGCTAAATTGTTGCAACTGGGCTAATTAACAAATTAAAAACTCCACCCCCGAAATCACTAGAGAACCGGAATTTTTTCCAGGATTTCTGGCTTATTAAGGCAAACCATCGGCACAAGATTTTTGCAAATATAATTGTTTATTGTTGCAACCTCGCTAATTAACAATTAATAACTCTACTCCCGCAATCGTTGGGAACCCAGTTTTTTTGCAATAACTCTGGGATCATGGGGAGAACCATCGGCAGAAGGTTGTTGCACGTAATTGTGTCCTTAATAAAACAGGTTAATACAACTATTTTATAAAATTAATTATAAGTAATTTGCCCAAGTATACGACTCTTACACAATATGTTTATTTGCTCTATAAAATCAAATTGTTCATTAAACAACGCTATTCGATAGTTATAAAATAATTCGCTTCTTTTAAAGTTCCATTTTGCTAGTTGGATGTTTCTCAGAAAATCCTTAACACTGTAATGTTCGACAACATTGCAATATGTCAGCTGCTGCTGTTAACTTGAAAGTAATATTAGTCATAGTAGTGTTGTGGCTAGTGCGTTTCATTTTTCTCTAGTGCTTCTTTGATACTTGCGAGTGTACATAAATAAAAATTGAACAATTTATAGCAACCATGACCAGCTGCAAAAGGGTTATTCCATTGAAAATGTAACTTTTCCTGACACCCTTTATTTAATTTTAAATATCGCCTTGTGAAAAATTCCTAGTTATATGTTACTACATTTAGAGAGCACTCTGTATATTTAAAAGAATAGTAAAATGAAGTATAATATAGCAATATGCTAAACAACATGTTATTAGGTACATAATTTCTAATTAATATTGACATTAATATAGAAGCAACAAAGTATAAATATAGGGATAGTTATAACGTATACATTTATTAATAAAGACACCTGCGAAATTATGTTAAAGATGCCAATGTACAGTTATTTTTTTAAACCCAGACCGTTACAATTATGTATAAAGTTTAAACCGATAACATCTATATAAATGTAGAAGAGACCTGTTTGAAAGATTTTATCAATACGTGAAATAAACATAGGTATATTTAGCAGAAGGATTCTTGAATACCAACTTAGACAAGCGAAATTTCTACATATTATATATTGGTTAAATTTTATTTAACAGATAATTTTGTAAAAGTATAGCCAACGTCAACAAGAAAAAACCAATCAATTTATTTTCTAGAATAAAAAAATGTTTACTTACTTCAGAAACACCAGGAAAACTAAACGGCAGTGTCCAGTGTCAAGTTGCAAAAAATCTTGCCTTGTGAAATGTTTTTTTATTTATAAAAACAATTGTATCAGCATGAATAATTCTGAGTAAAGCAAATTATTAGATTAATATTACTACACCGTACTGTCGATGTGGATACTGGTAGTTTTTTTATAAAACAGAACTCAATTACGTTATAATAAAAATGATATGTTATTTGTAAATGTTATTTTTGTTGTTATTTCACCTCAGCATTGCATTATTTTATACTTTAACAATAACAGTAATCATGGGCACCGATCATCATGATTACTTTCAGGGAGATACATCTGCTTCTACACATTATACTATTACCTATAAGATGTAATTTATAACACACACAACGTCATTCTTGTTAAAGAAATATTTTTGTCAGAAAAACCAAATACATTGAATTACTCCTGCAGTATATGTGTGGCCAGCCAAGAACCCTTGTAGGCCTTGCCGGTCGGGACATTAGTCCTCGGAGTAGTTGTTTCCTGCAGCATTTACAGATTTAATGGCTCGTCGCCTAGGGCGAGAGGTCTGCGTTAAGTACCTGCTGCAATGTAGGTCGCTTTCTGTAAGTCGAGCCGCTTAGGCCGAGCAGGAAGTAAGCAGACCACTTATATCTCACCTGCACTCAGTTTATATGTGAACATACATATGAAGGAACAGCCAGTTTTTTCACTAAATTTAATTTTACTGTTTTATTGGCATCAAGCGTTATACTGGTACATAAGTAAAGGTAGATTCGACCCAATTTACTAAAAAATTGTAATTTAGCGAAGTTATGCAACTACAAAGTGACCGATCTTCATAAATCATTTTAAACTGCGCGGCTCGCTGACGTCATACTCCAGCAACAAATTAAATGTGGAGAAGTTAAAGAACAGCTCCACGTTGCCACATACAGTTTTAATTTTTCTTGGCAACCATTAATTTTACATTGTGTTAACTTCGAAATGCATTTTTAGGTAAAATGATAATTTCGAAATGAAAATATGTTACTCATATTTATTAGACAAAGGCATTAGATAAATATTCTCCATAACTTATTACTAAAGCAAATCAACTCCCTGGAGCAAAATAATTTTTAGGTATTTTTCGCTAAATATGACAACGCCGCCTTGAATCAACTGATGACAGATGATTTGATTATAAGTCAGGTTATGGTTAGTGTTTATGTTTTGAGTAGTGTAGTTTGGCTGTAACGTAGAAATCGTTTACCATTTCACTGTCAACTCTTGGTAGGTTGTCCGAATCTGCCTTAAGATATCCCTCTTCGATTTTATTCATTTTAAATGAAATTTAATCCAAACACAAAACGAAAGTTAGGTTAAACACCACGAAAACCATACAAAAACACTTCAATCATAGAACTTCAATAATTGACAGATGACTTGGCAGAACAGATCTGAGCGTGACAAAGACAGAGCACAAAAGCATTGATTGGATACTGGAGTATGACGTCAATGGCGCGTTATTTAAAATATATGGTAATTTTACTGATTTTTTTAAAATATACGGGGAGAAGAAAAAATTTTTTTAAAATACTTTTTAGGCATAACTAGGTATATATTTTATAATACAAAAATAAAAAAGAAATCTGAAAAAGGCCCATTGTCGGTCATCTCACCTATTTTATACTAATGAGGGCTAACAAGCCAGAAACCGGTCTATGTCTGGTGGTGAGGCCGACAAGGGTTCTTGGCTATTCACACAGATACTGCAGGAGTAATTCAATGCCGGTCGGGGCATTAGTCCGCGGAGTAGTTGTGTCCAGTTGCAGCATCATTTACTTGACTTAAATTATCCTTTCTAAATCATATATGAATTTTAATTTAACAGTAAAATTCAAGTATTGAATTTTGATGTCCTTCAAGTTTGTTAGATAATGCACTATTTTTCTGACAGTCTGAATAGGCACATAGAAGTAATTGGATTTGAAAATATTGTTACGTTCCTCCAACTCAAATTCCCGTCTAACACCAAATGTTTACAAGTGCCCTTAAACTACTTCTCGCGCAAGGCACCAAATGGTTAATCAAGGTGACTCAGAACTTATCAAAAATTTGTTTTAATGCACAGAAGACTTACAAATACAATTTTGTAAAAGAATTAGAAAATGGCAGTTAAGAAATGATTTAAAAATACATTTCTGCACGGCACTGGAAACTGGTTCACTGTAAAACCTGCGATCGGCGAAAGGCACGGCAGTAAAGTGTAACAAAAAAGAACAAACAATTGAAAGAATATTCCATGGGAAAAAATTAACTTTTAAAACACCTATTTTATATCAGCAAATTCAACTGATTTTGCCGCTAGTTAATTATTAATAAAATAAATTTGTCATAATTTATGTTACAACTGTCCAAAATTTGGTCCACCAACGTGTAAACACATTTGGGCCCGTCATACCCAGTTTCTACGAATTAACACAAATATTTCTGGTTCTTGTCCGTTTTTAACTTGTTGGCTATGATACGTTTGCGCAAATCATCAGTAGTGTCCACTTCGGTGCGACATACTTTATTTTTGAAATATTCTCATAAAAAACTCCAAAGGATTTACGAGTAAGTCAGGAGATCGTGGAGGCCATGATAACGGTCCTTCTTGTCCAATCGTCCCTTGAACTTTATTAAGGTACTTCCGAACATTTGTCGAAAATGTGGAGGGTACATTTTTCAGAAGTTCAGGCATATAATTTCAACAATCGCTGCCTAAACATTTAAGAAGCGTTGTTGGAATTGATCCCGTTGAATGACGTGCGAAGTTTCAAAATTCCAAACATGAGTATTATGATTTACGCATCCTATTCCGTGTAAAAATAGTTTCATCTGCTACCAACACGTCAGCTGTAATTGGATTTTGAGCATTTTGTTGTAGCAACCATTTACAAAATATAATTCATAAGGAATTAGATGCTATTAAAGCTTGTACACGCTGTACAAAGTACTGATATAACTGAGCTTCGTGTATAATACGCCACACTGTTCATTGGGGCATTCCTTGTACTTGTTGAGCAATTTGCTTGGTATGTATTAGGGGATTCGCTTCAACAATCTCTAAATTGTGTTCCTCAGCTGCTGCAATACGCCGTGGACCTCTATCTCTTCTACGATTTGGTTCCAAATTTTCCGTGTCACTCCCCCGTTGTACTACTGCGATAAAACTAGTTATATTTGGCACGGTCTACCGGGAAATTTTTCTGTGAACATACGAGAAACTGCTAAAGAATTTTGTCTTACTTGTCTTTTTTTACACTTGGAAAACTAATGTAAACACTATCGCAAAAACGTTAATACTAAAAACGCGGATAGAACGCATTCCGATGACTTTTTTCGCGGAATTTATAAAAACTTTACAAAAATGTTGTTTATTATATTGGCTAATCATTCTGTATATGCTTTCAGCTATTTTCCTTCTTACACAAGAAACAAAAACTTACTAACTTCCCTGTGCATATGCAAACTATATAATGATTAAACAAACAAATCCAAGTAGTTACTACCAAAATTTCAACTAAATTAACCAAACGGGGTTCTCATGCTACTTAAATAGTTCCAATCGAACTAAGGAACGTTCCGAAGCTTCTACTCCATTCCAGTATAACAACTACTGGGGTCGCACAAGTTAACAAGTTATATCTTAATTATATAAAAAAAGAAAAATAAATAAATATTTATCTGACTTGCTCACATCATTGTGTTAAATTCGCATAAACAGTAGACTTGAGATGATGCCCCCAAAAATCAAAAGGATTTAAGTTCAAACCATCGCATCGGTTAAACAATTTTTCAATCAACAATTGCTTTCAATTCTACTGAAGTGATGAATGATGCTATGTTGTGCATAAAGAACATTCCTTGTCTGGTTTCAATTATAATATCTTCCAGGAGTTCATTTATCTGATTTTCTAAGAATTCTTTATAAGTATCGCCATTAGCCATTGTCTTAATTGTTAAAAAGTACGAGGTCAGTTAAGAAATCATCCACAATGCCCATTCAGACGTTTAGCGACAATTTATGCTGGTTCATACTTTTAATTACCATGTGGAGATTTTCGTCTACATAAAAGTGCTACATAAAAATGATTATTAGGATAATCTAAAATAACATTTCTCACTCATGTGTAAAAAATACCTGGCTTAAAAAGTAAACATTTTGGTTTAATATGTTTTGCATTCATCAGCCTATTCGGTAGAGAAAATCTCGAGGAGGAAGTACTTGTAGGTGACTGGGATATAGTATAGTAATTGTCGTATGACTCATTTGAAGATCAAGTACAATATTTCTTGAGGTAGTCTGAAAATTATTTTTAATTTCTGCTAATACAGTTTCTTGCAATTCTGTTTTACTGGTGGTAACGGAATGCCCAGGTATTTGCTGATGCATGCATGCATTTTCTACATAGATGCTGAAAATCAATAAATATGCAATTTTTAGCTACTTTTGCATCTCCATTTGTTTTACTGTAAATAAAATGTCGTCGTGAAGAACTAACATTTCTTCAGCTTGAACATATAAAAGACATGGGAGAATATATGTTGATGGAGATTCCCAACATAAAGACGAACGTGAGAAGATAATTTAGTATTTCTAACGGGAACATTGAAGGACTCAATAATCTTGTCAAAGTGTTTCGCAAATATTCCTCTCTTCGTTCATCATCAATTGAGTAATCGAGATCCTAGGATACAGAAATGGAATGTACAGCACAATGCGTTGGTATAAATCTTATAGCAGGTTTCCTTATAAAAAAATTCAGTGCTGGAAATTACACTGGCCTCTTGTTTCCGGAGAATTTCTGCTACGATACTGGCTGATGCAGACGCAGACATCACCACTCTTAAAAGGCATGGTGGATGGAAAGCGACGAACGCGACGGAAGGATATATAAAGGATTTCGCTGAAGAAAAACCTCAAGCCTCAAAAATATTGGGTCAAAGAGAGATCAATATAAATACAAACTCGGCCTCTACTTCATCAACTACATGAGTAGGGCTTTCCACAACCAATTGTAAAAAAGTTACAGTTAAAATTTATAACAATGATAACAAATGATTTAAGTTGACTGTAAATGAATAGTTAGTTCACGAATTATGACGTATTTTTTGCATGCGGGAAATTTTTTCCCGGATTAGTTAGATAAAAACAAACTTTTCCTAACTCAAATTAGTTACTAAATATACAACTTATCAGAACACTATTCAAAAAATCAATTGGCTTAAATATTGCATTAGTTTAACATCCACATTAGTAACAATAATAAAGTCGGACAAATTAAATTCAATTAGTTCAGTCAAGTGTATCCAATAAAAGCAAATATCTATTATTTAGGTACTTCCGTTCAGTTAGTGCATTCAGTACGTTATTTTTAGACACATGCAAGAAACAAAATAAAGATTTTTCTCAAAATTAATGGACATTTTATAATATATAAATAAACATATCAAAGACGTTATATTTGTAAATAAATGCAATTATATAAATAAACTTGAAGAATTAGGGACTTTCGCTAGTAACAATAATTGCATTGATTTAGTTGTTTTCTATGTATTTCAAATGAAATTGGGTTGATGCGATACAGATGTGATTTATTGAATTTGATACGTGAACTAACCAATGATTTTTTATCCCATATTGTTTACGATTGTTTCTTGATATGACAGTTTTTCCACAATCCTTTGTTTTTCCATTGTTACTTTGACAGATAGGAAATGGTTTGTACTATTTTAACATTTTGAGAGTGGTTTACGGGATAATTTGCCTTTCGTTGTGTGATGTGTTTGATTGCGGAGTACGTTGGGATTCAATATTAAGTTAATACAACAAAAATTTTCACAAATGCAGAAATGACAGACATGCACTTTATGTACGGCCGGGCAAATGGAAATTCCTTACATGCTTGTCGCCTTTATGCAGAAGCGTAGCCTAATCGTAGAATTCCTCATCACAGTATACCTATTTGCTAAGCGTCATCGAAGGCTATGTGAATCCGGAAAATTGAAAAAAAGAAGTACAAACCATTTGCTATTTGTCAAAGCAACAATGGAAACATTCGGAAATTGACAGCAGCCAACTATTTTTTTCTAATAATGGGTGTAGTAAAACTGCCTCTTCCCGACGTGCAATACTTTACATTTTATTTTTTTAACGTCGAAACAGTTAATTTAATCAAAAAAATATAAGATAGAAAAAAGTTTCTAAATGAATCGACTTAACCTAATTTATTTTTTTCTACGACGTTAAGGAAGTTTTTTGAAAGTATAGTTAAAAAAAAACTGAAAGGGGTAGTTTATTTCAACCCTTTCCAATTATTTTCAAAAAGTGAAAAAATATGTCTTTCGATTATGGTAACACTTCCACAAAATTTTACCATTCCCACGCTTTTCATTTCCTAGAAAAACAATAAAAACACTATTTTTTCCGCCATCTTTGCAACGCGGTATCTCCCTAATGGTTGACTTGTGACCCAACGTTTATATAACAAACTACCTTTTATTTTTAACAAGGAATCACCCCCTGAAATTTTTCGCCTTTGTTTTGAAACACCCTGTATAGGTACTTATTTTACTTCGGTACATTTGAATATTAGCAGGTGGTATGAGATAACATTCCTGTTATTTGATAAATTCTGTATTATTCAGTTCTTAAATGTCTTTATTTCTGTTATGTGCCATGGCCCATAGTAAACTTTGATATTTTTGTACATATATTTTAGTAACATATTTTATGGAGATTGGATACCTCATTTGCCCTGGAAAATGATATTTTTGCGCATATCGACATATGTATACGTATATTGCATTCCATAAAAATGTATTTATCTATTAGAAAGCAGATATCTCTTTGCTTATAGTGAAAGATAGACATTCGCAAAGAAATTTCCATGTAGCTTTTACGTTTGAAGTCATTTTCCTCATTTAGTCGATCCCTTGCATCAAATTATATATTATATATAATTAACCCACTGGCACAGTTTATTTACTGTTACTTATATCCGTTATACACAATTTGTGATATATAACTAACTAATTACTAGTGTAATGTGATAGATTATGTTAATTGTTAAACATCATGGCATGAAGATATAATTCAATCATTGACAATTAGCACACCGAATTGAAATAGTCAGGTATGAAAACAATGCGAATAAATATGTAAAACTTAGTCATTTTCATTTACAAATCATAATATCTTATATATAAAAACTCTAACTCTAAAATATACAGGGTGACTCAAATTACAAAAAAGTTGCGCTCTTTGATTACCATTAAGATAAACCAGATCCAAGATATTTGCTGTCGCTGTTGAAATACTGTAAAAAAAATGAAAATGGGGATTTTAAATAATGCCATCTAGCGTCATTATTTTTCAACAGAAATTTGGTACAGAGGTATAAGTATATGAGAAATCGATTTTCGTTAAAAGAAAATTCTAAGGCCACTAATTTCGGTTAAGCAATATTCAATTTAAACAACAGATCTAGTTGTTCTTGACGTAAAACAAAAAACAACAAACATTTTGCTAGATTCAACATTTGCTAACTTTGTTTTTATTGTTGGAAGCCTTACTTCTCAGAAGTATCTAAACATTTTAAGAATGAAAATGGTTTTATGGGTTTTTACAACATTTCAGCAATGGCAGCAGATATCTTGGATCTGTTTAGTTTGTCTTAATAACCATTAAAACTATAACTTTTTTCTAATTCGAGTCACCAAGAGTTTCCGAGATGCCAATAGTGTGTCATGAAAAACCAATAGCCCTGTACACAAGTACCAAAAATTTATATAGTATTGGAAAATTCGTATCTTTCCAATGCTTTTGCGTAAGAAGAACAAAATTGCAACAGTTGACGATCTAAATAATTCAGCCCATTTGTAGTAGGAACATTTCAGTCTACATAAAATTAGGTAAATAGACATTTCTAATGTTTGGCAACCATGAAAATGTCAATTTGTCTACCCCATTGCCTTGAACCGAGAGCTTATTTATTTGTATCATGCAAAAGTAACGTGACCATTTAATTTTTTCGTCAGAACTACTATTTTTATGCTATGTAAGGCTGGCGTTGTACTATTAGCCATTTTGCGGTTGCCGTAGAATGGGGGAGGTTTGAAGGGATAACAAAAATACATTGTTTTAAGTGAACTGTCATATTTTTCCCGAACAAATAGCGCCCGTTTTGCGGTTTTCGCAAAGCGGCTTATTACAGCACCGGTCTAAAATAAAAACGCATTTTTTACGTAGCTTTTATTTATAAGTTGGAAGTAAGCACATTTTAATAAAATGTTTATATGGCTTTATACAGGGTGTTAAAAAAGAGTGTAAAATATTTCAGGAGGTAATAGTATGAACCAAAATAAGCAGAAAAGTCTTAATAAACATGGGTCCGCAAAGTAACGGTTGCGGAGATATGGACCACTATTTGTTTTTCAAACATTTTATTTTATTAGGAATAAACCGACAAAGGAAGCTTTTAACAAACAAAAAACAAAGTTACAGAAGATGTTCAAAGTGCCCTCCGTCCATTTCCGTGCAGGCACGACTTCTTTGTCTCAACGATATTCGAACTCTTTCGAAAACACCCTCCTTGGTTTGGATTTCTTGACACTTTTGATTAATCCGTAGCTGCAGCTCTTCCACGCTATTTACAGGAGTACCATACACTAATGTCTTCAAATATCTCCAAACAAAGAGAGTTCAGATCAGGCGATCTTGGAGGCCATAAAACAGGTCCGGTGACAATGAACATGGGCAGGAGGGAGGAGGTGGTAACGATGGTTCGTGTCGCGGCGGCAAAGCTTGGAGTCCATGGAATGAGCGACTTCGTCGTGTTGCTATTTATTGTCAATATGATTTGCTCATTTTATAAAAACGGGACATTTAACGTCCCGCAGCCGTGCCCGGGGACAACGGGACTGATTATCCAAAAACAGGACAGTCCCGTTCAAAACGGGCGGTATGATCACGTTATGCAAAAGGGGACATTTGAACTTTTCAAAACTATACAGGGTGTCTGTGAAATGCTGGGAAATGTCGGAGCTGGAGATACTGGTGACAAAAAAAAGTCGATTGAGCCAAATATGCCTTATCGGAATGTTGCTGGTTTCAAAAATACAGGGCGTTCAATGCTAGAACTTTATTTTGAAATATCTCAGTAACTTTGAAACCTGTCGGAGTATTAAAAAAAAATTGGTACAATTATGTTTTTTGGCAAGGCAAATACAATTTTTTAACTAATTTTGACGTCACTAGTAGAGGGCGCCACTTATGGCACATCTCATTTTTTTAAATGGCAGAACTTTTTTGCAGCTTAGTGTATCCATCTGACTATAGAAACAATCGATTTTCCTACCATATTTGGCTCAATCGACTTTTTTGGTTACCAGTGTGGGGCGGTGTGATTTAAATAAGGACAGTGTATTGTGTACTAATATATTTATTGTTTGCGGGCACCCACAATGTTATGCGTTGAGTCGATGTTTATGACTGAATTCAATGGATACAAAAATGTGACTGACCGGCGTCCGATAATGTAGGTACTGGGTAGTTCCTAGAAAGGTCTCCTAAACAAGTGTGTTTTAGTTTTCACCATGCAAAACCCTTAAGATTTATGGGACGCCGGCGCCGGTAGTCTACGTATAATATTACAATACAATACATGGTATTTACATTTAACACTTAAGAACAGACGTTGAAATTGAACAGAACTAAGGAAAAGATATGAGAAGTGAATTTATATAAAGCAAGAAATATTTTAACTTATACAGTGTGTAAAGAAATATGTGAGTGCAGAACTAATGAAAATATGAGGTGAATATATACAAAATAAATATGTTAATTTATACAGGGTGTATATTAATATCTGAATATATGAGCCGCCACAGTACCCCCTTGCTAGAACTTGACACTGTTAAAAACCGCACTGTAACCTGTCTGGAAAACGAACACGTCTGCCTGACTTGGTAGTCCATCTGTTGTCCGTGATGTTTGGCGGATCCATAGTGGTAGGGTTGAGTTCTATCGTGGTATCAGTGGCACTGGTGGCTATTTCATCGGCTACTATGTACGCTGGTTTAAGTCTGTCTATGGAGATGGTTACATCGCGACCGTTGACGTGCACAACAAATGTTCGTTCATTTCTTGTAATCACTTTAAATGGGCCATTGTAGGGTTGTTGCAACATTTGTTTTGGGCCATCTCGACGTACAAATACATGTGTGGTGGTAGCGAGGTCTTTGAAAATGAAAACTTTCCTCTCGCCATGACGTGAAGCTGTTGTTGGTCGCAGGTTTTGCATGTGCTGACGGAGATCTTTTACGAATTGAGTGGCATTCACAGCATTTTCGTCGCATTGCTGGGGACTAAGGACTTCTCAAGGGAGGCTCAATGGTTGGCCGTAAAGTAGCTCTGCTGCTGTGCCCTGGATGTCTTCTTTCCAAGCGGAGCGGATACCCAATAACACCGTGGAGAGAGTTTCAGTCCAGCGGTTGTTTTGGTGGCACATTATTGCTGCCTTCAGCTGGCGGTGAAGTCGTTCTATCATTCCATTGGCTGAAGGGTGATAAGCAGTTGTTCTCAAATGAGTTGTACCTAACAAGCGATTTAGCTGCTTGAAAAGGTGGGACTCAAATTGTCTGCCTTGATCTGTAGTTATTCTCAACGGTGCACCGAATCTTGTGATCCAGTTGTCGTAGAGAGCTCGTGCGACTGTTGATGCCTCTTGATCACACATGGGTACAGCTTCTGGCCAGCGTGTGAAGCGGTCCACCATAGTAAGACAATATCGATACCCTTCTGATGGTGGTAGGACGACAATATCAATGTGGATGTGCTGGAATCTAGTTGATGGTGGTGCAAAGGTACCAACTGGTGCGGAAACGTGACGTGAAACCTTTGATTGTTGGCACTGTATGCAACTGCGAACCCATTTTCTGCAGTCCGTTTTGATTGAAGGCCACACAAAGCGTTGAGTTGCGAGTTTGATAGTTGCTCTAGCTCCTGGATGAGATAGCCGGTGGATGGTGTGGAATGCTGCTTTGCGGAATGGTTTCGTTACGAAGGGACGCACTACATTCGTACTGGTATCACACATAAGTGATGCTTTAGTACCTGGAATGTGCACTAGTTTAAGATGTAAACCAGAATCTTCTGTCAGAAATTTTTGCAGTTCTTCATCGTTTTGCTGAGAGGCTGCCAAGGATTCAAAATCGAGGGTGTGCTCGAGTTCTTCAACACGCGAAAGAGCGTCGGCAACGACGTTTTCCTCACCCGAAATGTGGCGAATGTCGGTTGTAAATTGACCGATGAAGTCTAGGTGACGAAATTGGCGTGGAGAACATTGCTGCTTTTTCTGTTGGAATGCAAAGGTAATCGGCTTGTGGTCTGTGTAGATGGTGAATAATTCTCCTTCTACCATGTGTCTGAAGTGTTTGGCGGCTAGGTATATGGCTAGTAACTCGCGGTCATATGCTCCATATTTGCGTTCGACAGAGCTTTTTAGAGAAAAACTCTAACGGTTGCCAAGCGCCATTGACAAATTGCTGCAGAGCAGCTCCTACTGCGTAATCGGATGCGTCACTAAAAATTGCTAAGCGTGCACTGGGATCTGGATGAGCCAGGAGAGTGGCTTGAACTAGGCTGTTTTTGGATGCTTCAAAGGCGTGAATAGCATCAGGTGTCCAGTTGACTGGTGTTTTTCCTTTAGCGTTGCCTTGCAGAAGGTTATTTAGCGGTGCTTGAGTTTGGGCAGCTTTGGGTAGGAATCTTCTATAGAAGTTTAGCATACCCAAAAACTGTCGGAGCTTTTTCACAGTATCTGGTCGAGGATATGACACAATTGCCTCCACCTTTTCGGGTAATGGACTGGTACCAGCTCCGGTTACTAAATATCCAAGGAATTTCACTTCTGGCTGACCGAAAACGCACTTGGTTGAGTTGATTATTACACCGAACTTCTTTAGACGTTGGAACAGTATTTCTAGATGCCGCAAATGTTCGTCATGGGAAGTTGACGCCACTAGGATGTCATCTATGTAGGCATAGCAAAAGTCTAAGCCTTGTAGGACCTCATCGATGAATCTTTGGAATGTTTGAGCAGCATTGCGTAATCCAAAGGTCATGAACTGGAATTCAAACAGTCCAAAAGGTGTTGTAATTGCTGTTTTTGGGACATCCTCCTCGGCTACAGGAATTTGGTTGAATGCGCGCACAAGATCTATGGTAGAGAAAACGGTTTTACCTTGTAGCAACTGTGAAAAGTCTTGTATGTGCCTCACGGGATAGCGATCTGGAAGTGTTCTCGCGTTCAAGGCCCGATAATCACCGCACGGTCTCCATTCGCCGTCTTTTTTAGGCACTAAATGCAAAGGTGATGTCCACGAACTTTGTGGTGGTCTTGCATTACCTAGGTGGGTCATAGCTTCAAATTCCCTCTTGGCTATTTGAAGTTGGTCTGGTGCCAAGCGACGTGGTGCCACTGGTGGTCCAGGTGTTGTAATGATATGGTGCCTGGTAGTGTGGTTGACAAATTTAGGTGTTACGCATGGCCGTGTTATCTCAGGAAATTGCTGGAGTAATTGATGAAACTCTGATGAACCCGAGATAGTTTTAATGCTAGGTATCCCATACTCAGTCACTTCTCCACGAGATGTAAGATGAGTGGTTTGGTCTAGCAGCCGGCGATTTTGTATGTCTACCAGGAGTCCATAATGCGCCAGGAAATCAGCACCTATGATCGGCTTCGAAACGTCAGCTACCACAAATGTCCAGCTAAATTGCCGTCGTAGACCCAGAGCTAGTGTTAGCGAGATTGTACCGTAGGTAGCGATAATTGTACCGTTTGCCGCGGAAAGTTCATAGTTAGTCTTTTCTCGCGGTTTTGGCAGTTGACTACACGGGTATACACATAAGTCTGCCCCGGTATCGATAAGAAATTTTGTCCTTGTCAGACTATCGGTGATGAATAAGCGGCGTGATGTGGCTGGGTCGACGTCGTTTGCCGCCATTAACGACTGACCCTCGCGTTTTCCGCACTGTCACGGGTAAAGCTACATGGCTTATTACATTGCTTTGCATTGTTCTTAAAACGCCAGTGGTACCAGCACATACTATGTCCTTGAGTTTGACGATTCTGCGATCGCGAACACAACCGCGAATGTGAACGCGAGCGGAACTTCCCTTGCGCGCGGTGTTGTTGCGGAGCCTGATTGTCCCTCTTTATAACTATAAGTTCTTGAAGTGCTGTGGTAAGTGCACCTTCTAAGCACTGGATTCGCGCACTGAGAGATTCTAGCTCTTGATGTGTAGCCATAATCCTCACTTATGCACTGCACAAAACACTAGAATAGTTACTGGTAGCACGAAAAACTGGAGTCTGTTATGCTTATAAGTTTTTGTGTAACTTAAAGAAGACCGTTGTAAGCACTTTTATGTACACTGTCCGATGCAAATCACGTTGGCTGTTGCGGATCACGTCGGCCGTTACGATCACGTCGGGCGTTACGATCACGTCGGGTCACCAATTATTGTGGGGCGGTGTGATTTAAATAAGGACAGTGTATTGTGTACTAATATATTTATTGTTTGCGGGCACCCACAATGTTATGCGTTGAGTCGATGTTTATGACTGAATTCAATGGATACAAAATGTGACTGACCGGCGTCCGATAATGTAGGTACTGGGTAGTTCTTAGAAAGGTCTGCTAAACAAGTGTGTCTTAGTTTTCACCATGCAAAACCCTTAAGATTTATGGGACGCCGGCGCCGATAGTCTACGTATAATATTTACAATACAATACATGGTATTTACATTTAACACTTAAGAACAGGCGTTGAAATTGAACAGAACTAAGGAAAAGATATGAGAAGTGAATTTATATAAAACAAGAAATATTTTAACTTATACAGTGTGTAAAGAAATATGTGAGTGCAGAACTAATGAAAATATGAGGTGAATATATACAAAATAAATATGTTAATTTATACAGGGTGTATATTAATATCTGAATATATGAGCCGCCACACCAGTATCTCAAGCTCCAAGATTTGCCAACCTTTCACAGACACCCTGTATAAAGCATGTCAAGGCTACAAAAAAATACAATTTCCTAAACTTAAATATTTAATAGAAGCAATTTGGCATTTTGTTGTTATTTAATCCCAAGTAGCTTCATGTGGACGTAATATTGGTCCTATAATTCTATGCGAAATAAATTATAGATCAGCTTTAAAAAAATATTTTTCTAGAATTCAGTAACTAGGAGAATTAGATTTCAAAAATATGATGAAGTGATTTATGCTTAATTTAACATGCATTATGCGCCTGTCTAATTTGATTAGTTTTAGTTTGTGCAATTTAGTTACTTTTGAATTAGAGCCAGTTCTACAAAGATAAAAAAATATAATATGGCAGCTAACGCACTATTGTGTTTTAGTATACATATAATTCATCTTACGTTAAAATATGTAATACTAGAATAAATATTATTATCCAATTTAATAACAATGCTACAGATATGTAAGAGTCAAATCTCCGATCACACATCAATCCCCATTTACAGAGAAGTTACGAATTCTTTTGTTTACAGTTTATTTATGTTTATTAAAACGAAGATTCTAACTGCCTAATAATTATTTATGGTACAAGTGGAATATAGGCATTATTATATATGAGTGAGACATATGAGTAATTCACGCATGTAATAAAAATGTCATTATTCCACGTGTACTATATAAAATCTTATCTAGAACTGCAAAAATTTTTATCTACAACTACCTTAAATTGAGGAAAATTCAAAATCAGATCCAGTCTGTAAGTTTTAATTCAAAATCAAGAAGCAAATGCATTGTTATGGTAACCAGTCAAACTTCCTGTGAAACTTGTTAAATTTTCGTTTTTACATTTTCTTGGTTGAAATAATGAGTGATTCAGAAACAGAAAACTTGCCTTTTAAAATTGAAAAAGCTGCTGCAACTGCAACTTGACATCAGTAAATTCAACATTTTCTGAAAAAGCAATCAGTGGGACACAAACCAAAAGTCAAGAATATTAACGAAAGAGGAAGTTTCAAAATTTTTACAAGATGACACAAAATTCTTGCTAAAAAGAAGAGCAAGACAATGTTTGCTATTTAAAATTCATAAATACATAATTAAGGTTGTCTTAATTATTGAACTTGGAGGTGTATGCAGAGTGGATGAGTTAACTAATTTGGTGTTAGAAAACGTAAAAATTAAGGAAATATGTTTGATATCTTCATACATATGAAAATCAAAGTTTCCGGGAATTCTATATTACTGCCGGGGAATAGAAAATGTGAATATCGTCCAAGTAAAGGTTCGTTTATATCTACAGACACGGTGCGTTTCAGACAAGTACCGTGGCAGACACCGACATACACCATTTATTTACATCTAACGTGAAGTGTACCGTGTCAGACATCGACATACACTGTCTTCGGTGTCGGACGCGGCCGCTAAATACGTTAATACACATTGTATAGAATAATATTATTTTGTCTGACACTGCACGTGTCTGACACGCTGGATGTCTGTAGATATAAACGGACCTTAAAGGTTGGTTTATATCTACAGACATCCAGCGTGTCAGACAAGTACCGTGGTAGACACCGACAGACACCGACAGACACCATTTATTTACATCTAATGTGAAGTGTACCGTGTCAGACATCGACAGACACTGTCGTCAGTGTCGGACGCGGCCGCTCTCACTGGCAGTTACTAAATACAAAACACGTCTGCACGGTTTCGATACTCTATTTACATGCCCGGTAAGTAGCCACAGACACGTACAGACATGAACCGCGCAGACAAAATATTCTTTCCGAGAATACTGGCGCGGCTGTGTTACGATAGATATAAATACGTTAATATACATTGCATATAATAATATTGTTAGATATATGAATCGTATCGGCACTATCGGCCTGTGTTTATAAACAATTGGGCTATGTCGTCGCCACAGTATACTAAGCAATCAGTAGGGAAACTCAGCTTTCCCGCGTCTTCCAAAAATCCGCCATGTTGTTGGCGACTGACAGTTATTACTATAATTTCTCAATCAATACTTCAATTTATATGAAACTACACTGGATTACAACAGTTAATTAAGAATTAATGCAAAGTGTTATAACTACGAAACAACTTTGGTTATGTTTACGCCAAATTATTAGCTATTTTTTTGTATGTTCTGTGGAATCCACCATATTCTTGGCGACTTTTTCTAGAGTGGGGGTATTTAAAAACTGCCAGACGTATTTCATTCATAAATTGTCTAAGATTCCGTACTGATTGCTTAGTATAAGTATACTGTGGTCGTCGCCAAGCCCAAGCCGCCTCCTGTCAGCGGGATTCATGTTTCGACTGCGGACGTGAGCGCTGCCTGGATAGAAAGGCCGCTGGTTATCTTGTAATTAGTGATATAATTGTAATCACATATAATTAATATTTGTGTATTACATGTGTTACTCAGTGAGTTGTATTTACTAGTCAAATAAGTAAATATACAAGTGTTTATTTGTAATGTTTAACTTTTGATATGATTTATTAATGTAAATCTCAAGCTTGGGGGCGATTTATTGCTAAATGCCTAAATCTAACAATATTATTTTGTCTGACTCCGCACGTGTCTGACACGCTGGATGTCTGTAGATATAAACGAACCTTAATACGAAAAATACGTCGCCCTGCGTCCTTGTCATGCCGGTCATGGAAGATTTTTTGTTAGTTACAGAGGTGGTAAATGCATTAAACTTCCTGTTGGTATAAATACTTTTAGTGTAATGCCAAAGAAGATTGCTTTTTTTCTCAATTTATCACAGCCTCAACAATATATACTGGGCACAGTTTTGCGAATTCCCAAAGTTGTGTTGATAATATTTATAAATAGTAATTCAATTTAATTTAAGTTAAATTATCTATTAATTGTCAAATTTATACATCTGTTGGTTCTTAATAAAAATGACCATTAAGCAGTGATCCCTTTTTTCAATATTGTAATGTAGAGAGATATTACTCCACTAGAGGTGTAATTACCTTCACTATTCATCTGAAACAGTGCCAAATAAATGCTGTAATGAGGGTCTTATAAAGCAGTTGTAGATACAATTTTTAATGAATATCTACAATTACATTAATTTTGAACTGTATTTCTTGCGGGTATTTAGGCTTGTTGTTGAAGAAGAAAAAACAGTTGTTTTAAACCTTATCGACCTTTCGTAATTGACTTTTGTTGATTCTAGTCTAGCTCTGAAGACAAAATAAAAATCATTGAGAGATTATACCAGTTATTTATTAACTAATCCAAATTTTCGTAAAAAGAATCCAGCTCAAAATTAATTATTAGTGTATGAAAACCCTGTATCTCTTCCTTTGTTTATGTTACAAATTTCTATAAAATTATACCATCTGACAACACTGGTTCGATTTTTATATGGCAAATGGCAACCGCTAGGTGATATTTTGACCAGAGTCGTACTATAATTTATTTTTCCACTACAAAATTGAAGTTCCATTTTCTTGGCAAAACGTAAATATAGGAAAATTTAATATAACACTCCTCGAATATACCGAATATTCTCCTGAATCTGTATTTTAACTTAACTCTGTGCATTAAAGACGCCACACCCTGTAAATGCAATCAAGATGTAAAGGTTGTTTTTTTATTATATCCCTGTATTTCATCAGCCAATTTGCACACATTTATCGATGAAGGTATGTTTCATCGACTTACACCAACGTTAATGTTAATGTCGAGATAACTGATATTGTATATAAACTTCCGGAATTTGTTGCTGAGACTGCCGATTCTGTCACCTCCACGTGTTGATGGTGTCAGCGAAAATGTATCGGCTTAGTAATGTCGAAAACAGCTTTGCTCAAGAGTTCGTTCACCTCTAGACGACAGGCGATGTTAAAGAGCTGAATTAAAACTTGGGAGGGTGTCACGGTGGTCTGTGGTGTCACCATAGACTTTTTAAAAGTCTATGGGTGTCACTAAGCATTCTGTACAAATGGAAACAGTGTTGTTATTAATAAATATATGATACATTTTATATACCATTTAAGAAGACCTTTAACATATTTTTATAAAGAATATTGTTTCATTATTTTTGTTAATAATTTAGATATTTCGTTTAGACCGATCTACAAATAAATAATTTCACTAGGTACTTGTTTAACCAATTTCTGAATTTAAAATATATGAAGACAGTGCAATAAGCATTAAAGTATCTAGATAATAAAACAATAAAGGAGAGGAGATTTTCATAGTTTGATTTTCAATCTTATACAGTTGTGGTAAAAATACCTTGGGTATGTACGGAATGTACAAAAGCAGTAGAATTAATTTTAGATCAGATTAAACTATAATGGGGAATAAATACCGTAGAGATGTATTACTTTATTATAACTAAACATAAGATACATGCCTATAAGCATATACCTAGATTTATGGAAAATATGAAAAGAAAATTAAAATTTATTATGATGAGTGTGGTCAACAACAGCGTCACAGAAAGCAGAATTGTATACCAGGCCTTTTGAATATACCCACAACATACGAAGATTAACATTATTTGACCCAGTCTTTAAAACAACATCTTTTATATTACCGAGAGGTTTACGTATGTAAAAGGCCGATTGTTTGTTGCTTCTAAATATTCTTTAATTTTTCTGCTTGTATATAGGGTGATTCAGTCATAATGTTATTAATTTAAACCACGTATTCAGAAGGCTTAATTAAGACAGAAAATATTTAACTTTCAAAAGATAAACAAATCGCCCTATAACAATCGGTAACACAACGCTTCTGGTACGCTACAAATTTTCACCAACATCTTCCACGCGGAAATAATGTTTGATGGATGAAGAAGAGAGAGAAGAGAAAACTAAAAAAGGCGGACATATCCGATGAGCAGTGCCGCAGAACCGTTCGTAAAATCTGGGGAATGAAACCAAAAATGGTCATGTCATGCCTTCGAGGCTGTCATCTGGTGGCCGAAAGTCCAATAGACTACAGCTAAATAAAAACTCAGACAAGTACAAAGGATTAGGATGTCTGAGCATAACTGAAGACTGAAGCTATGATAACAACATCTACTATAGCAATGGAGGTAATGCTTGGTTCTTTGGATATAAAAGAAATATCCTCGACAATCATTCTTCTCCTAAAGAACGTTGGTATAAAAGTTAAAAGTCGCCTGTGGAATAGGGTGGTGACAATGATGCCCCTTCTGCAGGCAGACACTGACAGTAATTTTTCCCAGTTTGAGCTTGACAGGCCCTACATGCACAGTACTCATTAAGAGTGAGAAGGAGACCGCCAGTGAGGATGTAATCAACATCTTCACAGGCAGATCAAAAGGAAGGAAAGTGCAGGATGTATAATCTATTCTAGATCACTACACATCTGATATCAGTTGGCTATAGATTGGCAAGCTATCTTGGCACAAACCATAGCCGCCAAGGAAATTGCCCGTATACATACAATGGGCAAAACTATCAGAATCTACAGAGACAGCAGACAATCACTACTGATTGTACGTAATCATAAGGTTGATGACTAGATCAGCATGGGAGTGCCACTAGGCATATCTGTATGGTGGATTAAGGAACACGAGCAGTGCAACGGCAATAAAGAAGCTGACAAGTTAACCAGGAACGCATCGGGTCTCAATGTTTTTGACCCAGTATCTTCACTATGCTTCTGTTGTCAACATTTGGTAATGTTATCAAAGAGGGCACCCACAAAGAGTTTAGAAAACAGTGGGATGAAACATATAGCTGTCAATTCACTAAGGAGTTCCTAGAGTATCCTTGCTAGGATTCAGCCAAAAAGTATCACCATGACCAGGCCAAATCTTCGCTTGATGACAGGTTTTCAAACTAGACATTGTTGGGTAAGAAAACACCTTTACTATATGAGGAAGTGTGAAATACCTCTTTGTAGGGGTTGCGAACAAGAAGACCGAGTCTATTATTTCAGGCACTATATAAGTACACTGCCCTCTCGTTAATGATAGAATCCGTGTTGGGAGAGCGATGAACATGTACGACCAATATTAGAAAGATCCCCGAGCAACATTACCACCTTCTTCTCTTTAATAGATTGGTTAGCGACTGAGATGGATTGATTTCCTAATGGGAGATAAAGTGAACTTTATACTTGATCAAGCTATTTTCTCGCAGCCCTGGTAAAATCCTGAAATATTTTCTATTACATATTGTTAAACATAAAAAGTTCAGTAACTGACAAAAATTTCATGATATCCGTTCATGATATCGTTTTTAATTTAAGTAAATAAGCATTTCTGGGGCCACCCTCTTCGGAGTCGGTAGCTCTCTTAGGAGGCGTCCGAGGAAAAAAGTTTTCGTCATCTTTTGCCTTGTTCTATATGTAGGTAAATAACCATTTCAGAAACACCTTGTATACTTTTTATATCTTATTTATAATAATACATAATTACATTGCATATTCTTAAATGCTCACTGTTATTTTTACAAAAATAAAAATACAGCTCAAGTTTTCGTCTAGATTATTTCCAAAGAGCTATTCAAGCCATGATAAATATTTCATATTACTTTTCCTATTAGGAAATTTTTATATACATTGTTTACTATAACCAATAAATTTAAAATCTTATGTCACTGTAATTCTAAACATAATTATCTCCGTCTTGTTTCAGAAAAAGATAACCTGGCAACAACGTAATTCTCTCATTCAACAATCATGAAAATATGTTCGAATGTAAATTTGACATCAAGGATATAATTTATGTTAGAATTGCAGATGGTATACCATTTAAAAAGACATCTTGTATAAGTAACAAAACATCGTATAATTTAATTTAACGATATACCGAATGATTTAGAACTTATCTAAAAAAATTAAATATACATTGAACTCTTACAAATACAATTTTGTTAAAATATCAAAACGAGCAGTTGAAAATGATTTAAAAATACACTTCTGCGAGGCACTGGAAACTGGTCCACTGTAAAACCTAACCTTGCTGAAGGCAAAGCATGCAGTCGGCGACCAGCACGGCGGCAAAGTGTAAGAAAAGGTGAACCAACAAAAATTTAAAATCTGAGATTTTTAGCATTTTGTTGCAATAACCATTCACAAAATCTAATTTGTAAGAGACAAGCCCATGGTATCAATGCTTGGACACGCTGTACATGGTACGGATATACTTGAGCCTCCTGTATCATACGCCGCACTGTTGATTGAGACATTCTTGTACTTTTTGAGCGATTTGCCTGGTACTTATCCGGAGATACTCTTCAACAATCTCTAAAATGTGTTCCTCAGCTACTGCAATACGCCGTGGACACCTTGAACCTCCATCTTTTCCACGATTCGGTTGCAAATTTTCTATGTCACGCCCGCTTTGCACTACTATGATAAAAGTAGCTGCATTTGGCACATCTCTACCGGGAAGTCATTCTGCGTACAGGCGAGAATCCGCTAAAGCATTTTGTCTTACTTCACCGTACATTGAAACGATATCCAACAACTCCGAGTTGTTGTTATACACGTAAACAATTTTGCCACTTGGAATAGAAACAACAATATTTCGAACGATATTGACCCTAATTTTCATAACGCATCTATTCCCAAATTTTTTTGGATAAGTTGTAAATTACCCTGTATGTTCTCCTAACATGGCATTGAATCAACCTGTAGATTGAATATAATAATAATAAACATTAAGATTCTCCAAAGCGAAGAATGTTGTAAAAAAGCTGATTCATATTTATAACCACGATTATGTTTCCAAGAACTATTAAAGAAAGAATTAAAAAATTACTGTTGAACGGTTCATAACGAACATACTGAATTTCGAAAACCTGTAGAGTAAAGTAAAAATGGAAGAGTGCATTGACCATGCCCAGCTGTTAAGGCAAAAGACTAATTTACAAGATGTCAGCCGAGTGGCTTGCCATTAGGTTCGTCGCTGGATTCTACTATTAATTGAGTCATAAAAATGCATCTTAATTCTTAAAGAGGTACTATAACTTTAAATTAAACGCCTATTTATACCTATGTTTCAAAAGATAACATACTGAAAGTAAAAGCACAAGAATTATAATTGGGACGGTGTATAGTATGTTCATACAGTATAATCTCTCCAGTCAGTTATTTAAAGAATTATTAGGTTAATCATTTCCGTCCACACATAATTTACCAGAAAAAGGGAAAAGATAATTACAAGCCATAGAAACTAATAAGAACTATTATTATTTTTAATTTGATGCTACAAGTGTCTCTTCACTCATTACGTTGTCTTTAGAGAGGAAGATATAGCTGCGGCAAGAATTTAGCCGACTTACGTCATAGGAAGAAATGAATAATTCATTATATTTTCATCAAAATATTTAAGACTGCAACTAGAATAATAAAACTATATACTACACTAAGTTACAAAATATGATTGTCTTAATGTGATAACATATCGAAAATTATGTTGACAATAAAACAATTGCGTAACGTCAGCCATGACGTAAGTCGTCTGAATTCTTGCCGCAATTATATTTATAGTAAGCTATCATGATTTAGGCAACTTACATTCTCTAGTTTCATAATTGGAGACAATAAGAATAGTAGAAGAAAAAAAATATAGAAAAAAATATTATGAAAATGATGCATCTGCATCTTTAATCGGCCTTAATAATGTTGCATAGTTCCAACATGGTTTACGTATAGAAAACATGCTCAAAGTTTGAAATAAATAAGTTAATACAATTATTAACAATCAGTTTTTACAACTTACTGAGTTATGTTTTCAAAATTACACTAGAGAACAATATTCTCAGAACATCTATATTTGGTGTACTTGGATAGTATTTCAAAATTTGTTTTCTGTCATCAGGGAACATTATGAAAAGTGTTCGCCAAATTCAACGAATGGAGAGAAAAATGGAGAGTTATGAGAATAAATGAAGAAGTCATTCTATCGTATTTTTTAAATTCGAAGAAAAAATATGCAATTTCGTCTATGTGGTCAAAGTATTCGGTGTTGAAGGCTATTATAAAGGTCTACAAAAATATAGATATTGGAAAATATAACAAGATTACTGCTTATTTGAAGAGTGAATCGAGGGGACATAAAGCAAAAGCTGCTTCAGTACTGGAATGAGCATGAATGATAATTTTTGACTGGGGCTTCCGATAAAGAATATTTAATGATTAAGGTAATATCTCTTTAACTGTTTACATGTTGTTAGGTATATAGTGACTTTTGAATTATTTTAGGTTGCACTAATAATGGGGGTTTCTATTACCTGCAAATTGACAAATTTGAAAATTACTGACCTATAGGACGTTGGCAGTTACCCACTGGTTTCAATACCTGACACCAAGATGGACATTTCAAGAAAATTTCCAATTTCAGAAAAAAGATTTTCAGTGAATGCTGTTGAAATATGCAGTAAATATGTTTCTCTGCGCCCAATTCGCTTAATACAAGACATATTCGTTTTAAGATACATCACTCAAAAATGTACTTCTCAGCCTATTGGAATCAACACATTGGCGAATGTACCCTCAATAGTTGTTTCATTCCTGAGTATCGTAAATCCAGGAATATACTGGTCATTGTATGAGACGCATTTCAACAACTTTATTGGCCAATAAAGGTGCTGATCTTACAACCATTAAATCGCATGGTGGATGGAAGAGCTCCTCTATGGCAAAAAGCAAAAAGTTATGTTGAGGGAGTCCATATCTAACAAATTTGATATTGCAAGGAAAATATAGCTGTTCTTTACAAGCATAGACATCCGTAACTCATGCAAATTGTTCATAAGCTTCGGCAGATGTTATGCGTTCCAAAAATGATGGCAACAAGGGTTGTTATTAACGGAAAGGAAGTTAAATGTGATAAAACAAATACGAAATGTCTATTACTATAAATGTTAATAAATAAATAAATAAATTAAATTTGATTTATTATAGGTTTATTACTTTTTTCATCACTTTAGACAGTTCATATAATATGTAGATAAAAGTCCGACTATAAGGTGTTTGTATTATATATTTAAATTATAATCACAATATATTACCGTATGGCAGTTATATAAATCAGGTAATTTATATCAAGCACTCCGCAAATTACTGTATTAATGAAATTAAGACAATTGCCGAAACGCTGTCACCGTCAGAGTCCTTCCAGTCGCCCATTACTAAGTATGAAGTTGTTTAAATCATTGTTTACAAATAACAGATGTTTGATTTAAACATAAATTCTTCTGTTTTTAGTGATTCTGGACACAGTAATTTATACATTCCTCGCCGGTACATTCCACGTGGTTGTTACAACTGACCTAGCATTCTCGATGTATTGTGAAGACGATGTTTATTTAAAAACACATTTACGTGTTCCGGAAAAAATATTCAATCTTCTACTCTACTAATCTACTTTATCGCTTACCTGTTGTCTGTGGAACTTGTATTACAAATTTCTTAATTATCTGCTTACTGTTTTTATAGTAGCAAGCAAGCTGTAAATTTAGCAGATAGTAAACAAAAATATAGTCATCCACATTCTTTATACTTTTTATATAATCAGTCATATGTGGTCAAGATTAATGTCAAAATAAATCTTCAACAACAAAATAACTTTATATAAGGCAGGTATCATTGAATTAAAAACATACGAGGTGTGATCAAAAAGTAACGGAAACTTTGTAATATATCAGGTGTATTTATATACATATATTTTCGTTGTTATGTTGGTAAATATGTTTGAAAAGTATCTACAGAATCGGAAATTGCGGATCTTTACAGAGAATGTAGAAATTGCCGCTTCATACCAGGGAAGGTACGAAGTAGAAGCGGCGCGGTAGTATAATAGAAAATTAAATTTTATTTGTATATCTGCCTATTCTTCTCAAAGTCCTTTTATTGCATTTAAAATGCTGACGTGTATTAATTTACTTGCGAAGAATAACGAATAAAACACGGCGTGAATAAGATCTTTAAATTTTGAATGTCCATTTAGCGCGTCTACAATCTCCGATAACGGCCGATGGTAGGCGAGAGCTAACGGAGCCGCACAACAAAACGGTATCCTCACAGATTACAGACCTCAGTCCGGTCACCTGATGCCAGTGTTGCCAGGTCTCATGCATTTACATGAGATCTCATGCATTTCGAGGAAATCTCATGCTCTAATATTTTGATTACTAAATCTCATGCTTTTTAATAGACACAAAAGAAATTATTAAAATTACTCTCTGAAATCTACCAAAACAAAGACCTAACGAGAAATAAAGGCAACATCGAGGGCAAAATTGAATAGATAGAGGTAGGTATCTACAATATTTGGGTACTGGGAAATGTCCTTATTGTAGACTGCTCCCTTAATAATTAGCAATTAATACATAAACGGGTATGACAGTCGACGGATATGCGGTGTGTGTGCTGTATTCACGCTGTATTGCAGTGATTCTTAACTCTATTCCGTAAGGGTACCTACATTTTCTGGAAACAACAGATTTTACGACCCGTGAGTCACCCTGCGTCGCGTCAACTGCGCCTCAACGTTCGCCCGGCCTAACAATAAAATAAATTAGAAAGGTTACGTGGTTAATAACTTTTAAGTAAGTACCTGTAAGTACCTACTTACAATGTAATATTATGATAAAATAGCATAACATAATGCTTTTTAATGAAATAAAAATTGCATTACAGAAGTAATTAAAAATTAAGCTGTGTCAAGAGGTGTTTTTTGATAAATTAAGCCATCTCATGCTTTTTTCTCCAAACCTCATGCTATTTTGAAATTATTCTCATGCACTGAAGTTTTCCCACCTGGCAACACTGCCTGATGCGAACAGTGGAAGCACGCTGTGATGGAAGTATGCGTGTAGCATGACACAAATACATGCAAGCGGCAAAACACAATTCACCATCAAGATCCTCACTTTCCAAATGTGTATACATTATTAGCCATATCGGTTAAGTCTGTTGTCACCTGTCACAAAGGTGTGTTTTGATACAATTATTTATTTAAAAAAATGGACCAGAGAATTTGCATTTTGTTATAAGAATAGCATAAAGTGCAACAATGTTTTAGAAATGTAAAGTATTGCTTTTCTGCTATAAATAAAACAAGAGTTTACGAGTGGTACAAGCGTTTCTAAAAAGATCGCGGAAACGTTGAGGATGACGAGCGCCTTGGACGTTACATCACATCAACAATTGTTAAAAATGTGAAAATAGTAAAAAAAATTATTGTGAACGATCGCCGAATCACAATCAGAGAAGTATCTGATGACGTTGGAATAACAATTGGTACATGGTATGATTTTTTTTCTAATATTTTCGGTACGAAACGAGTGACAACTAAATTTGTTCCAAAATTTTTGAATTTCTAACAAAAACAGCTGCGAATGGGGTTGATAAATGAAATCAAAAGCAATGCAGAACTAATAAAACGTGTTATAACAGGTGCATAACGTGTCATAACATTTTATTCTATTCTTATTGTAAAATAATTTAATGCAAATTTTTAGATTTTTTTTTAAGATATAAATAACCGCCGATCTTACCAAATCACATCTAACTTTTGTGACAGGTAACAACAGACTAAACATCTGATGTGGCTCATAATGTATTGATACTTTTCAGACATGTTTACTAACACAATAAAGAAAATATCGGGCAAATCAGACTAATACAACCCGAGATATTACAAAATTTCCGTAACTTTTTATAACACCTCGTGAAGTCATGTTCTACTGAAGACCTTTGATGCTCTTTTAAACTGAATTTTTTATGCAGTATAATTTTGATGAAGTAAATTTTACATAGTTGCGGCAAGAATTCAGATGATCTGCGTCATACAAACAAATAAATAATTCGTTATATTTTCATCAAAATATTTAATAAACTGCAACTGAAAATAATTAGATTATACAGGATGCTTCAGGACTTATCTAAAAGAATTTGGGAATAAATGTGTCAATATCATATAAAACAATTTTGTAAAATCCTTGTAGTTTTCGACAAAAAATTATTATTAGTTCCAGTAGTTTCAATCTTTACATCGCTGGGCCACTGTAGTGTCTAGCGAGGCGATTTCAAATATCCGACTACTTATTGTATTAACTTTTTCTGATGCAAGAATTTACATTAGTTCTTCAAATATCAAAAATGGCTTACATATAGCAATTCGCGGTTAATGGGTATCATTGTAATTTATGGTAAAAATGCTTTAGCAGAACGATTTCCCAGTAAACATGTGCCAAATGCAGCTACTTTTACAACGGTGTGCAGTGAGTGCAAGTGCATGCAAACGCAGGCGTGCAGATGTCTAGGGCGTCCACGGCGTATTGCAGCAGTGTGGCGTATCACACACGAGGCTAAATTATATCCGTACCATATACAGCATGTCCAAGTATTAATACCAGGGAATTGGACGAGGAGGACACTGGTACCATGGCCGCCAAGATCTCCTGATTTTAAATCATTAAAATAGGTGTTGTAAAATGAAATTTACTTTTTTCCTTTGTGATTTAATAAATTTCCAGTGCCGTGCGGAAGTGTATTTTTAAATCATTTTTGAACTGCTCTTATTTTATTTTTATAAATTGTATTTGTAAGTCCTCTGTACATTCAAAATTATTTTTTTTAATAAGTTCTGAATCACCTTGTATATGTACTACACTGATTGTTTGCACTACATATTACACTAAATTATAAACAAATTATTGTTTTTAATGCGACAAGCTATCAAAAATTATATTGACAATAAAAACAATTGCGTGACGTCTGAATTCTTGATGCAACTATATTTATACAATAAAAATTAATTATTCGTATTATTATTGTCTTGGGGATTGACTTTGGATTTTTTTATAGTGGTTATAGAAATGATATAAATATGTACAAAATTGAAATGCTCGGCCAAAACAATGTCAGATTCTGCAAGAAATAATAGAGGTTCAAATTTATTTTTATTAATAAATTATTCAGAGTAGGCCAATTCGACATTTTTGGGCGTTTCTGTTATTTATTAAAAAATAGAAATAGTGCAGTTAAGTTTTCTAGAACAGACGAATGGCAAAAGTCACATCTTAATGTATTGTGATGGCCATTTTGTGAAAATATTTGATTTTTATCGAATAGAGATTTTTTAAAAGTTTTTTTTTGTGATATATTTAATTATAAAATGTTTAAATCTTCGTAAAATTTGCTTTGAAATGATAATCATATTTATGTAAAAAATATGATAAAATATTAACGTAAACATTAAAACTAAGTACGCCATAGATTATACTGAACTGGAACTGAATCATTATTTGTTTATTTACAATATGTGGTTATAACCGGTCAATGGCCCATAATTGTATCCACCAATTTAGTAACAAATTGTCATAGTAGATACTTAAATAATAAAATAAATTAACAAAAACATAATTGAATTGAAAATAAATAAAAGCAGTAGATGCAAAACATTAGAAAGAAAAAATCAGTATAGGGTGTCCCAATTTCGTTGATATTCGGTGTCTCAGAAGCTACAAGAGACAGTGGGATACGATTTTCGCAAAAGTTTTTCGAGAAACTTAAGATACTGCAATTAGAACATTCATAAACCTTTTCGTTTTCGAGATACAGGGCGAAATTTAAAAAAACTACTTTTTAGGGGTTGTTTGTGTCTCAGAAAATAGCTGAGATATAGGAATGGTAAAAATTGCTTCTGATAGAGTTTTTCAAGTAGAGTTTAGTGGTGTACTTGTAACTTCTCTACAGGGTATCTTTTTTAAAATTTGACCCAAGCATACATTTTTTTTAAATGGTACACTGCATATTTTTAAGCCTTTCGATTCATTTTTCCTTCATAATGATATATAACGGTTGCTATTTTATATTTTCGAAATTCAAAAAGTTGGCCATGCATTTTTATATAATTATGCAAAATTGGTTCATGAATTAATTGACTTTAATAAGTCAAAAAATTATTAGCCAATTAATTAATCTATAAATATGTTTAATTGAATAACATTTCAAAATAAACTGAAACAAACAAAAAACTCATTAATAAGAAGAAAATTAATCGACAATGTCATTTAAAAAATGTTGAAAAAATATTTAGAAACTGTTAAAATTTTCCCTCTGGTGAAGGTTTTAAATATAATCATAAAAGTAGTTAGCCAATATTAATGAATATTATTCTTAACACACAGTGTATTATTGTATACTATTATTAATTATGATGCCAAAAATCCACATGTGTAGCATACAAATATTTATTATTTATTATATAACTTTGTTGTTTACACAACTGCCTATTTTGCATACATTTTTTTTATGTAACTAAGTTCATGAACCAATTTTGTATAATTATTTTACAATACATGATCAACTATATCATTTTAATGTTTTTTTGACAATTTTCAAAATATATAGTAGCAAGTATCATTATAAAGGGTAAAAATAATACAATTGAATGGCATAAAAGTATACAGGGTGTTCCATTTAGAAAAATGTATGTTTGGGTCATATTTCAAAAAAGAGACACCCTGTACAGAACTTGCAAGTACGCCACATAATTCTACGTGTTCTGTCAGAAACAATTTTAACCATTCCAATATTTCAGCTACTCTCTGAGAATAAAAAAACTCCTTTGAAAGTAGGTTTTTAAATTTAAATACTAATAAGAATATTAAGGTCATATAGAAAATTGCCAAAATAAAGAATGTCCGGTAAGTATCTCACAAATCTAAATATCAAAATCGGAGTTTCTCAATAATCCAAATTTTTGAAATGTTGAAAATAACACTTAGAGGTATTAGAAAGCCCAAGAATATAGTAAAACAAATTAATTGTTTTGCAAATTTGAAATAATAATTTTCATTTGATCTTATTATAATTGATTTAAACGCAGGATTTCGTAAATGCAAATTGATTAACAATAATTAAATTTATTTTTATATCTATTTCTGGGAGGTTACCAAATTTTCTTGTTCCGGTATTAAAACAATATTGCAAAGTTATTTATCTAGTTATTAAATTATCATTCAAATATCAGTACATTATAGTTTTATAAATCATTTCCTAATTCATAAGAATAAATTAAATTATATTTGTGTACTTACAATTCCTCCAGTGGTTTTTGCCCTTGCCGTTATCTTCATTGTCTACACCTTCATCCACTTTTTTGGCGGCCTTCTTCTTCTTTTCCTTCATTCCCTTCTTGTGTATTTTAATGCAGCTCTTTGCGTTAGTAAGGCAGGCATCCATATTTTATCTAGGCCTCGATGCAAATTACCATAATAAACACCACATTCACTTTTATTTAAACAAATATTTTTATTTAAAAAGTTCGTGTTTACATTACTGCCGCTCCGTTTACACTAAGCCGACCACCGTAGGAAAATTAACACTTCAAACTCAAATTATCGCGGGGCTTTTTCTAATAGTTTGGGTCCCTGCTCTACTGGCACTTACGGTAAAAATGTTTAATGGATATTACACGGCTGTAAACTGGAGCAAAATTGGCGTCGTACCTACTGATGGTACATTTCCTTGGTGGGGATGCGAGGTTTGGAGTTTGAAGAGCTAGAGAAGTGTGAGCCGGAAGAATCTCTTATGGACCATATTATTCACCGCGTACCAGCACTGGTAGGAATATGGTACAGCAAAGCGGCACATCACGGCGGAAAGAGGCAGCTTACCTACGCGGTACGGGGTGGATAGTACTGCAAGAATGATTAGAAAGGCAGTTTCCTGAATGTCGAGGGAGTCGTTAAAATTATGCCGGTTCTTACATGGTGAACCTTAAGTAATGGGACACAGCAGTGGCGTATTTTCTATGTAGAAATAATGCAATTGGGCTTTATTTATACGGAAAAAATAATCTGTATTCAAGCATAAATACAGTGTGATTCAGAACTAATCTAAAAAAAAATCTGAGTGCGCAGAGGACTCTTACAAATACAATTTTCTAAAGAAAAAAATTAAAAAGGGCAGTTCAAAAATGATTTAAAAATACACTTCGATTTTAAGCTAGTTAAGGACTGTACGGATAATATATATTTATTTCTTTGTAATAAGATATATTCCTACAGACAAGTAAACTGCATAGATATAAATATATATTATAGTGTCAGTGCGTAACGTTCTTTGAATTTTAATCACAAGTGATATTTTTGTAATACATATATCAGATATACACCGTGTGCCAAAAGAAGCGGGGCGGTCGAATATTTCACGAAATTTACATCGGATCGAAAAAATATTACTGGCCATCTCCTCCCCTTTGCCATTCCTATACCTAATTTATTTCTTTGCGATGGACCATACTTGTGGTATCAACATCAACATAACCTCTTTGTCGACCTCGACTATCAATCCTAGAGAGTGGGGCTGGTACGGGACATGCCATCTACTGCTCTACCTGTTGCCTGTGCCTACAGTACTAGTTTATTTTTTGCATGCTATTGACATTGCTTTTAAATATTTTAGTTTGCCTTCTCTTGACATTGAACCTACATTTTGTTATTCCATGTTTTGTGTTTATTTTTAAAATCTGTTTCACCCTCTACGAAGTACCAAATGGTTGGCACGGACACGTTGTTTGAGGTTATGTGGCGATAATTAACTCTTAAAGTGTTATTGGAAAACCATTTTTTTTTGTTCTTCTTCAAAAATAATATATAATAATTCAAAAATAATATAATTTGTGACAATCTTTCTAACTGTACAATGGTATTGTATTAACTTCTGAAATTGTAGGTGAGCTTTTATGCACGTTTATGGATAATTTTTGGAATCATTGAACAAAGTAACTTCTTAAACACTTTAATTGATAGTATCGAACGTGCGGAAATTCATATTTTAATCGTTTATGATAATTTTACTTTACTTATTGTTAAAAACAAGTGTTTTTAAATTACACGGCAAAAATTGACTTTACGTTAAACAATTATTTATCTTACAGACGATATAGCAACCTCGCGTTAAATAAATCATATGGTTTATTTTATTAGGTTACGTCAGCGGTCCTCAAATTGTGGGTATTTTAACAAAATATTAATATGTCCGTAAATATTTGAAATTTTTAAAAATGACTTTCACTAGACTTATCTATATGACGAACTACACCTGCAGTTAAAATATGTGTGCTTATTTAAGGTTTACCCTGTATGACAATACAGGAACATTTATCATAATATCATTACCATATTTACAGCTTCAAAAATATCTGTACTCTTAGTTGTATCATGGAGAGGAATACGATCAATCATATCTGCTACACTGAAGTCATCTTCAATAGTTTGAACAAAAATTACAAGTTGGTTAATTTAGGATAGGTCAGTGCTTTCATCCAGGCATAGTGAAAACTATTTACATTTTTCACTTGTGTCGGACAACTTTTTTAATACATATTGATTAATTGGTCTACACGTCTTGCAATTGTTAGATGTGACGCTGAGACTGTTCCGCATTTTTATGCAATTTTTGTTTCATTGAGTTATTTTGCCATTTTGATTTGCACAATTTTCAATTAAACACTCCATTACTAAAAGATTTTTTCGCTTTGACAACGCCACTTGGTAAGAAGCGACAATACCGCATTTGTTATCAGTATCAGATTTGTTGAAAAAGTGTGTTGTTGTTTTAGTCTTTTCTTATAATCCATTATTTAATTTCACATCTAGACTTCCCTGTATAAGTACTGCTGACACTTTTTCTTGTGTAACGTGATGCAATGTCGTTGCATATTATATTCTTTACGAACTGATAGTACTTGCATATAAACAATGTGCTGAAGATGCAAGAGTCATTATACATTCCATGATGTTTATTTTTCTTGCAATTGTAAAATACTGCAATAAATAAAAAATATATTCCACTTGCCTAACACGTGTCTTGTTTCTTTCATGTATTTTACGGGCTGCAAATATCAAATAAATGGCAAATTATTTGATAATTGAAAAACTTATTCAACAATATGTAGATTTGATCCCTGGATATCGAAAGAACCATGACTCTTAGCGCCACTTATGAAATGTACCTTTTATATATCTACAGAAACAGCTTAGACCTACGTGAATTTTAAATAAAAATCAAAATTTTCTGGCGGACAAAAAAGTTATAGGTCTTTAAACATATTGGAAGTACAAATGGCCTATAAGAGCAAGAGTCAAATTAGTAATTGATTTGAAATTATCACGTTAAAAAAACCCTTTGTACCAATTTTCGTTGAATTATATTTATTTTTTAAAAGGTAACACGGTAAAGAAATAATTTAACTTTAACACCCTATATCCCAATTACCTTAAATTTTTGGAATATTATAATTACTTTCACATTCATTAACATTCACTCTGTAAAATACTCTTTGTGTGATTGGAAATTTATAGAAATTTATTTTTCTGAAAATTTCACAAATTTTCAATTCTCATTCTTAATTTTGACATGCTTGTATAGTTGAGGTTCAAAATAATAGAGAGTGATTCATATTGTAAACCCGCTCACCATTTAAAGCAGTCATCACGAAGATAAATACATGCAGCCCCTAGATTTATCATATAAAACTTAAATGTCGCATATCCATGAGAGCATATCCGATTAGGCACTTTCTGCTGCAGCATATACGCATGCGCCAGATCGGAATGCGCGATTTCTATTGGTAACGAAGCCGTGATAGACCCCACCACGCGTCCACTACAATGGGCGTGTACATAATAAAATTTTGGCTAATTTAATTGTGAATGTAATTATTTTATTAGTTATTTTGTGTTTGTATTCTTAAGAGTGGAAATAATTCACGCTCTTCTTAAAATCGTAAACGCCTTAATCTAACAAGCAATATCGAATGACGACGTGTATGAAGGGATTGGGGCGCGAGACCAAAATATGAGTGTAAGTGATGCGGTTGAAATATGTAGGTCCTTATTAAGAATATCTGTGAGTAGTGTATATAGTGCAAGAAAAAGTGGCCAACAAGAACAGACAACTGCAAAACGGTAAATAGTGGAAACGTGCGGAAAGAAGAGATAGAGTTTGATGATACAATGAAACTTTGCTTAGAATAACTAGAAGGGTATATTTGCGAATTATACATGACATGAATTTTTGTTTATATAGAAACAGTAGGCTGATGTAAAAGACGAAGTGGTGGCAAAGAAACTATTTAGGACCAATATTAGAAAGTCGAAGTCTGAATCAATATATTTTATATACTTATATGTTATATATAAAACACTGACACAAACATGAACAAATGAAGGTTACGCGATGACAAAAGTGTGGCACTATTTTGCCACATGAAATCTGGTGCTGTCGTGGTTGTTTAAGATAATAGCTTTAGTCGTAATACACCAGAATCAGTTTCCAACCGTCAGAAGCATGCGCACTACATCAAAAACAAAGTATTTTCAACCTTATGTGGGCTACGAACAAGTAAGTGTTAACGTGTGACCTTTATAGTGACAGTGCTAGTAACCAGTAGTATATACTGTATATGTACATAGTGCAGTGAATTGTGTATTAAAGGTATGATATCAGCGGAGTACGCATCAGACAGATGTAAGTGGGTGGTTGTAGAGCATTGCCATCTACGGCTCAGTATAAACTTTTAAAAGTATAAACTATTAATGTGCTAGATCCACTCAATGTCAATTTATTTTTGGTAATTTTGTGTTCTTTAAACTCCTTGGTCATTTAAGTGCTGCTTTTATTATTTTGGGTCTTGACTATAGTCTATTTTAAAACGATTAAGAGTTAAACGATCAGTAGACTTGGATTATAACTATTATATTTCTTTAAAACTAATATTTTGCTAATTGAAACCATGGTTCTTTCTCACCTACATTATGCAGACGTTGTTTATGGTCCTGGCCTCTGTTAGGCTGACAAAAGCGATTATAGAGGGTTCAAAACTCTTGTGTTAGATATTTTACTACTATTCCTCGCTATAGTCACATTTCTCCTTATCTGCGTAATTACAATTTGTTGAACATGTGCCAAAGGAGATTTATTTATACGGTTGGTTTTTAAAATGTGTTAAGCAGCAATAAACCGGATACTTATTTAGTAAAATAATATAGAGATCAGAAGTTCACTCATGGGATTTAAGACAAGTCGAAAACAAAATTTTCATTCTCATCTTAAATGGCATCATACTTTTGAATAATTTGCCTAATCACTATCACAATGTTGCGACTCCTACTGTGAAACATAAGTTAAAATTGGACATACTATCTTCTGCCACTGAACATTTTAATTTGCAACTCTTTTAAATGATTGTGACAATTACTCTATTACTGTGTTATCCTCGTGGAGGTGTTGTAAACCAATTTATTGATACCTGCACCTTCCTTTTGTAAAAATTGTTTTGTACCTGTTTTTGCCGTAAACATTGATACCAGTTGACGTTTGACTACCCCTAATTAATGAGGGTTTCCAGGATTCCCTCATTCCTGCAACGAATGGTGGTTAGGGCTGACCAACGTAAGTCGTTCCTGGGTGCATTATTATTATTCTAATGAGAAAGATAGAAGATTTTGGCCAAGTCGAAAGAAATTCAGGAAAATGTAAATAATTTCAACAGACAAGGAGACATGACGTAGAAGTTTCTGAGTTTCTTCTGAAGAAGACAACAATTATATTTCTCGAAAATCAAACCTAAACTGACGTCGCGTGGTGGCAACCAAGGATTCTATTGATGATACTTAAAATCTAGTCTCTGAATTTTCCGAACGATATTAGTTTTTAGTCGATCTCATGGTTGTGAAGTCGTTTACGACTAGATGACGATCTAGAATTCAATAATTATTTTTAAAACTATGATGGTGTTTTAATATAAATACCGCATATATTTAACTTTTGCATTTAATTAAGTAAATAAATTATAATTGCCTATCAAATTCTTATAAAATGTTTTATATTATCTCTATCAAACAAATATGATAGTATTTTGTTTAAGTAAAATTAAAATGTTATACAGTTTACAATAATGATCAATATATATTCAAGACGCATTCTGCCTATCATTCTGAAATTATTCTTTATCTAGTGTCTAATAGAAATAGTTAAATAGCTATAAAATGTAAAATACTAGATAAGTAAGTATACCTTTCATTTTATGGTTATACTCAATTCTAAATTCAGTTTATTATAGCGATAGTTTTGCTTTATTTTTAGCCATCAATTGCATCTAATTGAATACAGAAGAACTAGACATAGAGCTTAATTGGTGATTCTTGAGTATATTTAGAATAAAATTAATATATTTTACTAAATCTAAATTATTGATAATCACTTTTGGAATTGTTTTGATTTAGGCTGCATAGTATTTATATTGCTGAAAGCACTTGACAGTTAAAAGAAAGTAAATAAAATATATACATAGAATATACCAAAATTTAAATAAAGCTGTTTCAAACAAACTGCAAAATTCAAATTCATTTCTCTATTTAATGTGCAATAACATAACAAATTGCTTTCATCTTGGAAATCATTAAGTAGTATCTATATAATTTTTACACAAAATTAACCGAGGTTTAGATATTTTCGAGATCAATCATTATTGTTACGAGAAGAACAAAGACTCTTAAGGTCGCCGTATTTGTCGTCATAAAATGATAAAATTTGTGATGATTTAGGTACAAAAAACTCGAAAAATAAAACACGTAGAACAACTATTACTATTTAAATTCTCCTCAAATAAAATAATAACTTTTAAAAAGACACACATTTATTTTGTTATTCTCACCCCACATTTTAACAATTATTTTCAGATATTTGTAGACAAAAGTAAACAATCTTATATGCAGAACTATGTAAGTTTATGTTATAACAATATTTATATTTACAGTTAAATTTAAAAATACGTACTTTGAAAGATTTTTGTACCTAAAAATTTGTTGGTTACACCGCTGTCGTTATAATATATTCATTTTGCTTCGGTACCTTTGAATATTCGCAGATGGCATGAGATAACATTCCTGTTATTTGTTAAACTATATACAGTTCTTAAATATCTAAAATTAGTTGTATTTGTAGAAAACACATAAGTCATACTTGTTTCACCTTTCATTAATGAACACAGAATGGATACTTTTCTTAATATTCTTGCAAATATTTATGTTTCAAGATGTAGCTGAAACACAGAAAAAAGAAGACACGTTCCACCAAAAGAAACATTTGAAAAGGTTGCGGTATTAGTTATATTATTGTAACATTTAAATAATATTTCCTGTTTTCATGCATTTTTTCACGTACGGTTGTTTTACTGTTCACGTTAAATTGACAACAGTCGTGCCTTTTATACATTTTTTATTAGGTAGTAATGGCATTGTATAAATCAACTACTCTACGGACTAATGTTGTGTGTCATTTATACAGGGTAATTTCTTTTAATGTACATGGGACTCTTACAAATACAATTTTGTAAAAAAAAATCAAAAAGCGCAGTTCGAATATGATATAAAAATACACTTCTGCACTGCACTGAAAACTAGTTCACTGTACAACTGGATCTTGCGTAAGGCAAAGCATGCAGTCGGTGAGCGGCATGGAGGCATATAGTAATAAAAAATAAAGGGATAAAAAATTTAAAGAATTCGACAAGGAAATAAATAAATCAAATTTTATAATATTGATTGATTTTGCTACTCAATATTTATACTTAAACAGAACTATAAAATTTTTATTATGTATTAAAAAAATATATTTTGTTTTAAAATAATATATCCATGCAATGAATCCAGAACTCCTGAAAAAGCAGAAACTTGCATTTATTGAGCCAAAAATAGGAACATCAGACTATTTGCGTTATTGTGGAATCGTGGCAGTAAATTATATAGACTATTTTTGTTCAAGGTAACTTGAATAGTCAACACAATATTTAACAGCTTTATTAAAAGAAATTTTCAGCTAGAGAAAAATAACAATTTTTTTCTGAAAAACATTATTTTATACTTTAATTTTACAGAACGTTTTGAAATAACTTACCATCTAATGAAAATAAATTCATAAAAATTAATTGTTTTTTTTTTTGAGTTTTTTTTGTAAGTACAAGAGTGTTTATGTAAAAAATGCGACTGAACTAGAATTTCAAATAGTGGCTCGTTAAAAACTAGCAAAAGTTCCTTCCGTCTCTCTGTCGATATGCAATTTATTGAAACTGAAAACAATGCCAAAACCAAAAATGTATTTTGTTGACATTTATTAGTCAAAAAATTATATAGGTATCTAAAACGGTTCCAGAGATATAAGACAAATACCCATTATCCTCTGTTATTTGTGAACGGCCATAGATCGTTTCGTAACTAAGTAAGGAAGCAAAATAATCCGCAAAGCAATCAGTAATTTCTTTTGTATTGTTTAAAGATATGTCGTATATGTCATGATATTGGGATAGGTGAATTATCTTTTTTAGAATTAACAAAAATCTAGAATTTATTTGGATTATATTTTAGCTCATATTCGATATTAGTTAGATTTGTATTCTAGCCTTTATTTCTAAGTTCGTAACAATAGTATTGACATCATGTCAAATCAGTTTATTTATTGTGCGGTTAAAGCATGTTGAAATTATAATTTGGTTTGGTTTGGTGGCATGATTGGTCGAGGTGGTCCAGTGGTTTGTCCAGGTTGATTACCGAATCTCAATCTACTAGATTTTTTTCTTTGGTATTAATAAAGAAAAAAGTGTATGTAGTTCTGGTGTTTAATAGTGAAAATTAATTACTTACTATCGTACTCGAAAAGATTGAGATGAAATAAATAATAAAATGCTAATTCGGACAAGATGTTGCTAAGAACAGCAGATATCACTTTAAGCGCCATTTAAATTAAATTGCTTAGAAACCGTTGTTTTCATATGTTTAATAAATGACTGCAATTTTTAAAACACAGGATATCCCTGATTAGAAAAAGTCAAAATATCTGAAAAGAAGATGTTCAAGAGCACTTATTTTCAGAAAATAGAATAAAATTTTAGTATTTGTACTGAAAAAATTCTTTTCGTCATTGACATAGAAATTCAGAGAGTTCAAGACCCCATACCTACGCCACTGACTAGTGGAAAAAAATTATTCACGTTGTAACTATTTATTATGATTAGTAATTGCATTTCAAGTTTGAAGAAAAAATATTTATGTTTTTAGTAGATAAAAAGCAAAATAAAATATATTTTTTTTCATTTGAACGTATCTGAAAAACGGAGTCTCATCAAGATAATTTTATAGGAAATACCCCTATTTTTCATTCTCTATCATTTTCTAAAGTTAAAACGAAAAATGGGTGCCACCCTTTATAATTTTTGTAATAATGATTTTGCCACTAGAGGTGATGAAATAAAGATAATGATAAAAACCTTTAGCAACCTTTTTGTAAATATGGTGGCGCTGCTGCAGTGGTTGTAAATTTCATATATTATTCAATATGTATTAAACTTTTATTTTCTCAGGGTAAGATTGTTGTGAATTGTTTTTGATTAACTAAAAAATACTTATTAGATTCGTCTTATATGTCGAAAATGCGGCCTGTTTAATAATAATATGCCGCCCCTCTCCCGCACAAGTCTTCGACTTCTGGGCTAATCCTCGTGAATAGAATGAGGGGTAGATATTATTATTATATTATTTGCAAAAATATACATTTAGATGACATCAATTAATTTTACACATTTTAAACTGTAGTGACTATTTCGTACTAAAATCTAAACACATGATTTTCTAATGAACATCTGCTTAAGTAATTGACGCTTTCATTTACCAAGCGTTAAGTCTGTTTATTTGTCATGAGTACATGTGCAACTGTATACCTTATAGGGTAATAAATTGTCTTTGTTGACCTAGATTTTAACTTTAGTTTGTTATTGTTCCCAGGACTTTTAAGTGCTCATCCATACAGTTCCTTATTTGCAACAGGTTGGATAAAACTTAAAGGGTTAGAAAAACTATAAGCGTTACCAACTGAAATATAATATCGATAGCCAACTTCCTAAACTAACACTGATGAAATGATAAATGATATTTATAAACAGAATATACAGCATGTATTTAAATTAAATAAAGAAGTAATAATAACACCACTGCTCTAGAGATAGAATTCAAACGATTTATCTAAACTTACCTCTATGTTATGATGTTGCTTTGATAGAGGACGTAGGTAAAAGTAAAAAAAAACAGATTTTTTTCTCAAATATTCTAAAACATTTTATTTATTTAAAAAGAAAAAAATACTCTCTAGTGGCTAAACGAATCAACTTTGGATATAGGCGATTGTTCTATCTTAGCTCTAAATAGTAAATAGTATCTAAATAATATTTTATAAACTGCAATTTTATATTCCGGGAAAATCGAACGCACTGTATCTTGGTTCGTTAACGACATATATAATGTATTTACTATTTACCGTTTTTGTGACAAAGAATTTTTATTTTTTAACAAGTTTTTTGGATGTAATTTCTTTCGATTATAAAACAATATGCATTCAACAAGCTTAAACGGTCTTGTATATCTGACCAAAAGCAGCAAACAACTCGTATAAAAGAAATGTCTTGCTTGTTCAGCTTTATTCAACATCTATGTCGCTGATGGCGTCACTACTGGTCTTCCACTGTCTTGTAGGTACAGTGTTATATTTGTTTGCCTAGAAATATTTTTATTTCAGTATTCGGTCTGGCAAATATAGTTCCTAAATATGTGAACTGTTCTACTTCTTTAAACTTGTATATTTTCCTCCGACTTGTGTCTTTTTTCAAAAACTTGTCTTTTTGATATTCTTCTGCCGTCCATTCCATGTACATAATTTTTTCCTCGTCAATATATAGCTCCCTTTTAACGGACCGTTCATCTATTCTCTTTATTACCTTTTTTAGTTCTGTTCTATTTCTTGCTAGCACTACGAGATCATCTGCAAGTCCCATACACTGGTGCCTTTTATAGCATATAATGCGTGAGCTGTTGACTCCTGCCTTTTCTATGATTTTTTCTAGTACTAAGCTAAATAACACTGATGATAATGGTTCCCCTTGCTCCATCGTGTTTTTACTTCAAACTCTTCCGTAGTTCTATTATTTACTTTTTACTCTTATTCTGCCTTTTCCAGTGTTAGGCGTATTATGTTTCTTATCTTCCTGCTTACTTCCAATTCTTCTAAAACCTTATATAGTTAATTTGTTTTTATTTTGTCGTAGGTTGGTTTGTAGGCTACAACTAGAATTAAGGTTGGTTTACTATATTCACCTATTGGTCAGATTAAAACCCAAGAGTTTTTCACGAGGTGCATACACAGCAACCGGAAAAATTAAATGTATGAGTTGGAAATTTCGGTGATCGGCTGGTGGATTTTTTTCTTCCTGGTAATTTGACTGGCCAAATGTATTTGCAATTACTGGAAGACGCTATTGACCCTGCCTTAACTGATATTATTAAAAATGTTCCAGAGTATGATGAAAATCATTTGATTTTTCAACAGGACAGTCCTCCGCGGTAGGCGTTAAATATCTGTCAGTATTTGGACCAAAGTTTTCCACGAAATTGGATTGGGAGAAGAGGCAGTATTGAGTGGCCTCCACGACCACCGGATTTATCGCCCCTTGAATTTTTTTGTGGGGATTCCTAAAAAGTAAAATCTATATAACACGGCCAGCGTCGCTGCAAGATTTGCATCAAAGAATCGTCAACGAATTCCGTCGAATCACACCGGAAATGCTTCAGAATGTGCGCGAACGTTTTGAACAAAATCTTTACTCTTGTATGGAAGCGGGCGGTCATCAGTTTGAATATTTAATCAATTAATTAGTAATAAAGCAACTAAACAATTTAAATTTTAAAATGTAAATTTTTTTCAAAGTATATAAAATTTAAAGTCTGTTGTAAATAGAATTGTAAGAGCTTTCAAAATAAATATTACTCAGCCCCCAATGTCATTTAAATATTTTGGGGTGATGTTTATCCTTGCTTGGGGGTGAAAGTGGCGGAGTCAAAAATACCAGCAAATAATGCCCCCCTTTAATCTAAAATCGAAGAGTCTGAGCATTTTTCTGCAATCTTGACGCAGTTATTGAAAATGGCTTTGTTTCGTTTTTATTTGGCCGCCCTGTATATTAAAAGCTGTAGGTTACTCTCGCTTCCACACACAACTCTGAGATTGGTAAATATTTTTTCTGTCACTAAAGCTTTTTCTGCCACGTGCGGTACGACGCGTAGCGCTTTGCGGTCCTTCTAGATTTCTCGCGTATTTTTAGTTGACATTTTCGTTTTTTTCTAAGGCAATTTTCTGTTTTAAAAGACTCCTCACCGAAAATGAAAGATTTTTTCGCGAGAAAGATGCACGAAGTATATCCTTTGACAAAAATCAACTCATCTAAATGTCTTAGAAGAATTTGTTCATAAAAATCAAAATTATTGTTTACCGACGTCGGCGATAAGTCTGACTTTCAAATATGTCAATGAAAGAAGAGTTTTGTGAGAGAATCTGGATGCACTGCTGAAAAGCTCCGCCTAAAAGCCTATTGCTCACCATGACTCTCGCGAGATCGAGTCGAGAAATGTTTTTCTACTTTATCTCTGTTTAAATTTTTCATATAAATTGTATATTAACTATTAGTATATGTAATTTGCAGCTATATACAGTGTATTTCATAAAATTCTACAATTTTTATTAAACTTTTTGATGACAAATTTTATATTTACAAACCAGATGATAAAATGTTCTGCGCAAAGATGCTCATGCATGTCACGAGAGATAAGTCAAATCGGCGTAAGCCAATTTGCTTACTTTTCTAATGACTTCTTAAAATCACGAGATATAATGAAAATTTTTCAGTTCCGGCAACGCTGCCATTCTCATTTACTTTGCAGCATGGCATGGAACCTTATCGCGCGATATCTGTGTAACAAACACTGATAAAATGCAAGTGTAGTATAATCGTAATATAAAAATCAATTAATATGTCAGTAATTTTAAATATTTTGACATAATTTCGTTAAAATCTTAGGATATGTAGAAGTAAACCCTTTTCTATTCCTTTTGCTGTTCAGTTGTATTAAATTGAAGCATTACTTTATTTCCATTATAAATAACATTTTCTAGTTTTTAATAAAAGCATTTAATAAGTTAAAGTAGTAGGTTAAATAAAATTTATAACTTACATAATCGTATACAGACTTGCGTATAACGAGCTAAACCTTTTATAACATAATAATAAGCTGCGTGAACCCCAACTTCAACAACTACAAACATATTTTTGCATCAGCATGGAAGCGATTTAAAACGCGTTGATAAATATTTCATCTACTGCCACTACTGAGTAGTTCAGTCTATGTATGTGCTTAAACAGTGTGATTGTTTTTCCTGAGCAGGTTCGAACCAGATAAGATATCCATGTAAAATCTTGGTTCATTAACACAACAACTAGGAAATTCGCTCCGACATTTCAGGTTTAAGAATGATTGTTATTTTCATCGCGACAAAATTAAAGAAATTATGCATATAAAAATAACTAATAAAACGAATAGTGCTTTGTAAAGCCACATGCACATTTGTAACACAACCATGTGGCAAACATCGTCATGTAACTTCAACACGACGGTGTGGATTCTGCATTAAATATACTTTATTTAAAAGACATCCAGCATAAAAAATTATTTTTAAAATCAGTTTTTTGAGTCTAAGTCCAGTTCTGCTGGGCTGAAGTAATTATAATTATTCAGTGTCAGTTGACTGTAAGAGTTTCGATTCTGTTACGCCTATTTTGTCCACTATTTATAACTAACTTCTGTAACTGGCTGTTTCTATATTTTATAACGTCTATCAATCCACCACTGTTGACGATAGACCATATCTATATTCTGTGTGAGCTCCGAGCGGGACTGTAGCTGACCGAGAGTAACCAACGCAAGAGTCCCGCAGGAATCATGCAACTGTCTTGCAAAATTGCGAGACTCTCGCAAAATAAAACAAGACATGATCTTGCAAAATCGAGCAAGGACAAAACTTTAAAGAAACAGAAAATTGTTTAATGAATTTATTGAGTTGATAAACATACATCAAAAATACAGTGAAAACCATCAAGAACTCGGTCCATAAATGCCACAGTTCTCTTTATCTAGCCATTTTCTTTACTCTCCGAAGTAAACTTTTCTGATAATTAATATGAACATATAAGGTAATTCATAGAAATCTCGGTAAATATAATACAAAATACGGAGATACAAAACGTAATTCTTGCTGTTAGGTAACTGTTAATGTTAACTAAGAAAAGTTGAGAAGCTATCCTGACTTCAGAATGATTAGTTTTCTTATTATTTTCATAGATTTCTATTCCTAATACCTTTGTAACATTGGCCATGACCAACACTAAAAATGATATGATGATAAAAACAGCATTATTATAACTTAACAAGGTTTTCATCAAATTCAATCATTGTTCTGGTGACTAGGTTTGTAGGTATCTCTTATCATTTCCATATAAGCATAACTATGTAATAAAATAAAGTGCTAACGTACAGTACCTACCAAATCACACACCACTTTGAAAAGTAAAAAATAGCTTATTTGTCTCTGCATACACTTAAAGGTTTATAATATTTCAACAACCATGTCAACATATCACCATAGTGATAAATGACAAGACTGACTGACTCTAGCAAACAATTTTTTAATCCCTTTTGTTCATAAGATTCATGGGAATATCCAGAGGATAAAGTGTTACAACATTCTCAATAAAATAGTTTTCTTATTTTGAACTATGATAAGATTTTTTTATTGAAAAAATTCAGTTGTGACTATATGTGAACAAACGACAGTATCATCAAGATTAACTATCGTATCTGATATCGAGACAAAATTTCGATTACATATTTGGAAATCTAAAACCGTGATAATTTTAGAGGTGTCTTAACAAAGCAATGAAAGGACTCTCATAATCTGCAATTGTGGAAAGTATAGTAAATCTGTACATGTAGCAAATATGTTTCTTATGCCTACACGAGACACACCTTTAATGCCGACTTACGTGTTAGTTTTAGCTTGTTTTAGACACAGAAAATGATTAATATATAGAGTGTTATGAAAAAAGATGCAGTAAATATCGCATTCACAAAAAAAATTAATTCCGTTTAAGCGCCATAAAATGGTTATAAAAAAATGTTGTATTCATTCATAATCCGCTCCGTTCAACTAGTGGAATAAACTAACATTATTGTAATACCTACTATGAAGGATTAAAAAATACGCTACTTCTACAATTGAAGTTACGGTACTCGGGATAGAAAGATTTGAGGTAACGTTGAACGAGTTTTTTAGCAGTCTGTTGCTCTCCAAAGTGGAACAGATTTAAATTTGCCAGCAGTACGGATCCAAAGGCGTAGACATCAGCCTCGTTCAATAACACCAAAAACCATAGGCGAACCAATAAAAGTACTTGTATTCGAAATTTAGAAAATAAATAAAAAATAAAATAGGTACCTATTCAAATTTTTTTAAATAATTTAAGAAATGATGTCAAGATGTCATAAAAAAATAAAAATTATATCTATGAAATCGAGGGAAGTGGAAATATACAACCAGCAGTACAATTACAATTTCAAAGTTAGAATAAATCTATAAACTTACGTTTTTTGTAATAGTAATAGTTTTGCATCCAGACCTTGCTTTGTGATATCTGCATTTGCCTTAATGTTGTTCTTAACAAAGAAGTGGCTTTCTAACGTTGTATATATGTATTTGAGGTTATTTTTTGTATAATCAGGCATTATTTAGTGTTCTACGTGTGCCGCTTCGATTATAAATAGATAAATACTTCAGCTTTATTTATATCCTTTTAATGATGATTTAAGCAAAAATTGTTTTGAGGGAGTGCCATTATTTTTGCAATAACTTATACGTCTATGTCTCGATAAAGTCAAGGGACGTGTAAATAAGGAACCAGCAGTACAATCACAATCACAAAGTTAGAATAAATATGTAAGCCGCACTTTTTGTAATAAATAATAGTTTCATGTCGAAACGTGCTCCAGACCTTGCTTTGGGATATCTGCAATAGCATTGAAATTATTCTTGTCGAAGAAGTGATCGATCAGTGGTCGCGCGGTTTAAGGCGTCAGTACTTGAATCGAGGTGACTGGATCGCTGTGGGTTCGACCCCCGCAGCCGGTAGACCGTATATAAGCTATATGCGTAGATAAATTGGCACCCTCTCTGCGGGTATGGTAGGGTGGAAGAATGTTGGCTTGGATCAATGTGAGAGATTAACACCGGTTGACATTTGACTACCCCCCTAATTAATGAGGTTTTCCAGGTTTCCCTCATTCCTGCACTGAATGGTGGTTAGCCAACTTGAATTATTAAACAGTGAGTCGATTCGGTCAGTTTACGAACAACGAAATTAGTCAAATTGTTAATTCCTGAGTGCCTGAAGTTGCGACTCAATCATCAATCTGACGACAATTTTCTACTTTTTGCGTGCGCTATAAATTTGAGTCAGATACTTCCATCAAGAAATTGAATGTAATATTGAATCACCACCGCTAAAATGCTACAAAGTAAATATTATAGAAAATTCAATATTGTATTTAACCCTTTCACCGACATACAGTTTAATTCATCACGAGCTGCACGTAATGCTAAACGTTAAATCCTACAAGCACAACCCGAAAAGAGTAAATCCAGTGCATCCCAGTAAGAATCAATACGTAAAAAACACGTTTAAATAACGTTGCAATGGTTGAAAAAACGTTTTTGGTTTTAAAAATAACGTCTTTTTCATAACCAATTTTCAACGCAACGTTTATATAACTTAAAATTCAACCAAAAGAAAAAAACTAACCAAACTAAAACGTCATAATGTACAGCTTAATAAACGTTTTAATTATTCGTTTATTAAACTATAACAGTCAACCCAAAAACGTTGATATATATATTAGCAACGTTATATTTACATTAAAAATATAGTAACGAAGAACTTTTAATCTAACGTTTATTTTACATTAACATATAACCAAAAATGCACTGCTAATTATTATTTAACGTGAAACTAACATTAATATTTAACTGGTTTTTAACATCATGTTTTGAATAGTATAATAGATTCATAACCATCGAAACAACACGTCAAGTTTTAGTTTAATTAACGTTTTTATTGAACGTTATTTAATGCATATATACTAACTACTAATAAACCACAACTAAAAACTCACCAAAATAAAACGTCATAACGTTCAGTTTAATAAACGTTTTATTTATTTGTTTATTAAACTATAATAGTCAACACAAAACGTAGATACATATATATCGGCAATGTTAAATTTTACTAAAAATATAGTAACGAAAAACTTTTAATCAAACGTTTATTTTACAATAACATATAACCAAAAACACACTGCTAATTAGTTTTCAACGTTAAACTAACATTAATATTTAACTGGTTTTTAACATCATATTTTGACTAGTATAATATGTTAATAACCATCAAAACAACACATTAAAAAATTTAGTTTATTTAACGTTTTTATTGAACGTTATTTAATGCATATATACTAACTACTAATATGCCACAACTAAAGTGAGCAAAATAAAACGTCATAACGTTCAGTTTAATAAACGTTTTATTTATTCGTTTATTAAACTATAATAGTCAACCCAAATATATATAACGGCAACGTTATATTGACATTAAAAATATAATAACAAAAAACTTTTTATCTAACGTTTATTTTACATTAAAATATAACCAAGAATACACTGCTAATTATTATTCAACGTTAAACTAACATTAATATTTAACTGGTTTTTAACATTGTGTTTTGACTAGTATAATAGATTAATAACCATCGAAACAACACGTCAAAAAATTTAGTTTAATTAACGTTTTTATTGAACATTATTTAATGCGTACTAACTACTAATAAACCACGACTAAAAACTCACCAAAATAAAATATCATAATTTTAGTTTAATAAACGTTTTATTTATTCGTTTTTCTACGTTCATGCAAAAAACAATACTTTATTGAACTATATTTAGTGGAAAAAGTGGTTCTTTATTGCACTAGTGCAATAAACATTTTATTGCACTCAAATGAGTGTACTTATTTCGTATCTGAAATTGAAAATAATGGAAAAGAAACTGGCCGTATCGAGTATACGGGTAATCCTCTATTTTCGAAAACAAATACGTCAACGAGATAAAGAGGTGACAATAAATGATGTGACAGCAAACGGATTACGCCTAATATTTGCCCAGTACGCTTATTTAAAAAGTTGATGGAAAAAACGAGGGACTTCTATTATAACATTGGGCAGAGTATTTTTTACACACCAAATCCCTTGTGGAAGAAGAAAAATTCTAAAGATTGGCATAGAAATGTGCCGATTGGAGTTAATGAAATTTCCAAATGGTATAAATGTGTAAGAAAATCGAGCGGCAGCAGTTAGCGAATTAAGTAAAAGCGAAGTTGAAGAATAAGCTCTAATAAAAATAACCATACTTACAAGTTGACAAAGAGTATCATTCGAGCATTATTCAATCGATTCATTTGGAAAAAGAACAAACGTCACCATCTACTACAGAAACGACCCGTAGGTATCGACAATAATTCCTCGTATGAAATTCAATAACTGCATAATAAAAATGTATTTATTTTTAGTGTTTCATAAATAAAGTTTGCATTGATACGTCCCTAAATTTATTATTCATTAAATTGTCCTTCCGAATTACACTCGATGTTTGTATTGATGCCGGGTCAATTTGTGTTATTTAAACAACAGTTTCTCATTAAACAAACCTCTTGTGCAATTATATGTAATAAAAAATCATCCTATACAGTTCGCCATGCAACGACAATAATTATTTTCGCTTAAATTAATAATTTTCGCGTTTATGACAATCCACAATAATTTATTTATGTACATAAATGTATGTAAATTTATTTATAGCTATGATAGTCTTCCTGTACCGTAACAAAATATCTCCTTTCTACTTCTACCTACCTACGGATAGAGAACAAGGTTGATATATAACTAATGACCCACATATCTGCCTTTGTGTTAAATGCAAAGAGACCCGGAAATGCAGAAATTAATGAGGCCATGAGAAGTTTATCTATAGTAGACTCTAATGACATTTTAGGAATGTAAATTGCGCCTATCCATACGGTACGTAAATTTACTTGAAAAGCTGTATTTAGAGCACTAACAATAGTTTACCTATTATATATGTAATAAAACTTATTGCACGTTTACCAGTTTTGATAGTCCAGGAAGTTAGGAAAAATAGCGGAAATTTTTAGGCACAGCAGATATCGAGATACGGTTTTCTGCATTGTGTTCAGGAAGGTCCCAGGAAAAAAGTCTATATCGTCTGGTTTAGCCATTTTTTGAAAAATGCCTTCTGGGCCGGAAAATGCATTACACCATTATAGGAACGACTGGAAACTCGGAAAAATCGCTCGGAAATCGTTACTCGGGTTTTCGGGGCTGCCAAACTCGATTCTGGCATTAGAATTACCCGGGGATGCACGGGGGTGGCTCTGTGGGGGTGCGCGGGGGGTGAATTGGGGGAGAAATGGCAGCGTTCATGAAAATCGCTCCAAACTTGTTACTCGGGGGTTTTCGGGGATGCCGAATTCAATTCTAGCATTAGACTTCCCCGGGGGCGCTCGGGGGTGGCTCTGTGTGGGAAATGATAAAGGAGAAAGTGAAAAATCACAAACTATGAAAATAATACTTTATTCAAATGACAAATATTCATTTTCCCCCAATCACCCCCAGAAAACCCCACCCGCTACTTGTCATTCTCTTGTGTTCGTGTCCTTTGCCCTTCCTTCTTATTCAATCCTGTTTTTAAGCTGCACTGCGCTGATGAAGGGCAAAAACCCAGAAACAACGTGGTCCGCAGTTGCTTCGTTGTTCCCTCCATCTTTTTTCTCTGGATCCATCAAGCCGTTAAAATCCATCTGTCTCTTATAAGATTATGATCCATTAAGCTCCTTTCCTTCTTGTATATTTCCTGGCTGAGACCCTGACAGTAGTTGCTGGACTCTCTTCCGCGGCGACTGTTGCTCTTGGCCTCAATACCGAGGCTGTGTGACACGAAGCCGCAAATAGAGATAGGCATGCTACTTGTCATTCTCTTGTGTTCGTGTCTTTGCCCTTCCTTCTTATTCAATCCTGTTTTTAAGCTGCACTGCGCTGATGAAGGGCAAAAACCCAGAAACAACGTTGTCCGCAGTTGCTTCGTTGTTCCCTCCATCTTTTTTCCCTGGATCCATCAAGCCGTTAAAATCCATCTGTCTCTTATAAGATTATGATCCATTAAGCTCCTTTCCTTCTTGTATATTTCCTGGCTGAGACCCTGACAGTAGTTGCTGGACTCTCTTCCGCGGCGACTGTTGCTCTTGGCCTCAATACCGAGGCTGTGTGACACGAAGCGGCAAATATAGATAGGCATGCTACTTGTCATTCTCTTGTGTTCGTGTCCTTTGCCCTGCCTTCTTATTCAATCCTGTTTTTAAGCTGCACTGCGCTGATGAAGGACAAAAACCCAGAAACAACGTTGTCCGCAGTTGCTTCGTTGTTCCCTCCATTTTTTTTCTCTGGATCCATCAAGCCGTTAATAATATTTGTGTCAGCTTTCTCATTTTTGTCGTTACAAATTAAGTATTTCCCGATCCATATTTATATGAACTTGTTTTCTTATTTTAAAAAGTTCTATTATCTGGTACGGTTTGTCACCCTGTATAGTTAAATATCTGCATTGCAAAAGTATACTTAAAATTATCATTAATCAAATGAAATTTAAACAAAATGTGTGTGGGTACTACGCGAATAATATATATACAAAGTGATTCAGAACTTATCTAAAAGAAATTGGGAATAGATGCGTCATGAAAAATGGACTCATTATTGTAAAATAAAATGTAAAATCCTTACAGTTCCGAGAAAAAAAATAATGAAGTTCTAGTAGCTACATCGCTGGGCTACTGTAGTCTTTAGCCAGGCGAAATCAAATATCTGATTACTTATGGCATTAACTTTTTTGTGATGCAAGTATTTACATTAGTTTTTCAAATATCAATGGCTTACGTAAAGCAACTTGCAATTGATGGGTATCGTTTTAATTTATGTCAAAGTGAAAATGTTTTAGTAGATCGATTTCCCGGTAAACATGTGCCAAATTGCATTGAATGCAAGTGTATGCAAACGCAGGCGTGACGCGGGAAATTTGCAACCGAATCGTAGAAAAGATCCAGGGCGTTCACGACGTATTGCAGCAGTGTGGTGCATACACTAGGCTCAATTATATCCATACTATGTCTAAGCATTAATACCAGGAGATTGGACGAGGAAGACCGGCACCATGACCTCCATGATCTCCTGACCGTAAATCATTTGGACTTATTTTTGTAGGGATATTTAAAAAATGAAGTATATTGCACCGAAGTAGACAATATTGATGATTTATGCAAACGTATCATAGCTGCTGCCAATAACTTACAAGTTCAAAGCAAGAACCAGAAACATTTGTGTTAATTTGTAGAAACTGGGTAAAACGGGACCAAAATTTTGTTGTAACATCAGGTATGTCAAAATGTTTTACTAATTAAAACCATAAATTAATTCTATTAATACTTAATAACAATAGCGGCAAAAACAGTTGAATTTTACTGCATTAAAATAGGTATTGTAAAATCGACTAATTTCCAGTGCCGTGCGGATGTGTATTTTTAAATCAATTTTGAACTGCTCTTTTTGATTTTATTTTTACAAAATTGTATTTGTAAGAATCCCTTGAACATTCAAGAATTTTTTTTAGATAAGTTTTGAATCCTGTACATTATGAAAATAGTTTCAACTGAAACCAGTGACCCTTATATTTATGATATATAGGGTTGTAACCTCGAAACTAGGTTATCGTTGAAACACGTCACGTAGACAAATAATCTTTATTATCACTCTTGATAATACAAGAAATATCCTTCAACAAATTTCGCAACTGTCAACGCTTTACTTTGACGTTTGTCACTCGCGTTTGGCTGCTCAATACAAACTAACTCAGCGGCCGAGAATGATCTGCTTATATAGGTTTTTACAGTTCTCGAAGTTTCTGAGATTTCGAGAACGTGTCGAGAAACAAATAGAATATAGCCTGGAATATTCCGGAAAACGTCAAAATAAAGGCATCACAAAAATTGTAAATTCTAACATAAACAGAAACGTAATTTACAAACTAATGAGGTAGGTGAGCTTCAATTAGAACATAATTAACCATATAAACAGGTAGGTGAGCTTTCGTAACATTGCCACCCTCTTAGAACTGATCGTCCTGATCAGGTTACTCCATTGTCCGCATGGCCTTCTTGATAAGGTGTCAAACGATCGATGTGGACAATCTTCATCTTGGCTTGGGGATTCCTCTGGATCCTGTAAACTACGTCATTCAATCGTGACACGACAGTATAAGGGCCTTCCCACGATTTCTGCAGCTTCGAGATTTACCCTTGCTTCTTTTGGGTTATACAGCCACACTTTCTCAAGCTCTTGAAACCCGCTGCTGTTGGCACGCAAGTCGTATCTGGTCTTCATTCTGTCGCTTTCATTTTTATCTTCTCTCGTACTTCTTCATGTACCATCTTTATTCGGTCTTTCAGATGGCTGAGATAATCATCTAAGTTTTCCTCGTGTTGCGGTCGATTCATAATTAGATCTATGGGTAGCCGCAATTCTGTGCCGAAAATCACGTTGGCTGGTGTTTTACCCGTGGTCTCATGAATTGCTGCTCGGTAAGCCAGTAAAAATGGAGGAAGACAGGTATCCCAGTTGGTCTGTTTCTCGTTGACGGCCGTTCTCAGGAAGTTTTCGATGGTGCGATTGAATCTTTCCACCATTCCATCTGATTGCGGGTGTAGAGGTGTAGTTCTGGTTTCGTGAATGCCTAGCAGCTCACAAACGTTCTGAAATACTTCCGACTCGAAATTTCGTCCTTGGTCGGAATGGATCTCTCTGGGCACCCCATAACGACATATCCAATTTTCGAATAAAGCTTCGGCTACGGTAACAGCTTCTTGATTAGGTAAGGGATATATTTCTGGCCATTTACTGAAGTAGTCCATCACTACCAAAATATAACGATTCCCACTGCTGCTTCGAGGAAATGGTCCAGCTATGTCAATAGCTATTCTCTCGAATGGAGCTCCAACATTGTACTGCTTCATCTGTCCTCGGCTTCGAGTCCTGGGTCCTTTACTAGAGGCGCAGGTATCACAACGTCGGCACCATTCTTCCACATCGGACCGACTGCCAAGCCAGTAGAATCGTTCTCTAACTTTATTCAGAGTTTTGTTTATTCCAAAGTGCCCACCACCGACTCCACTGTGCAGTGCTTGAAGAACTTCTGGAATTCTTTTCTGGGGCAGTATTGTTTGATAAATCTTTTCTTTGCCGTCTGGGCTCTCCCAGACTCTTTTAATAGGCCGTTCTCAATGGCTAAAGAATTCCATAACGCCCAGTAACTTTTTAGAGATGGTGACTTATCAGCAATGTCCTGCCAGGTGGGTCTGTCCATGTTGTTTATCTTCCATTGGAAAATTGGTCCAAAATCCGGGTCTTCACTTTGTTCTTTAGCAATGGTTTTAATATCCCAATCCTCTGGACACTGGATGGTAGTTCTTCTGCAAAGAAATTCATCTTCTTCCTCACTTCTTGTCGCACACAATGTTTACAATTTGAAGGACATGGTCTTCTGGATAGAGCATCAGCATTACGATGGTTAGATCCTTTACGGTGTTCAATTTTGAAGTCATACTCCTGCAACCGTTGAAGCCATCTTGCCACTTGGCCTTCCGGATTCCTGAACTGCAGTAGCCACTTCAAAGAAGCATGATCGGTCCTCAAGACGAACGGCTGACCATAGAGATACTTATGAAAATGCTCCACAGTTTTAACTATGGCAAGCAACTCTCTTCTGGTTACGCAGTAGTTCATTTCTTGCTTAGAGAGGACCTTGCTAAAGTAGGAAATCACTTTTTCTTGCCCATTTTCAATTTGTGATAATATTCCTCCAATTCCAATATTACTAGCATCCGTGTCAACGATGAATGTCTTTCCAGGCTTGGGATATGACAGAATCGGAGAAGAACACAAAGCTTCTTTTAATCTCTGAAAAGCTTGTTGACATTGTTCCGTCCAGATAAATGGCTGATTGTTTTCTGTGAGTCGATGTAAGGGTTTCGCAATCTCGGCGAAATTTTTCACAAACTTGCGATAGTAAGTGCAAAGTCCAAGGAAACTCCTTAATTCATGTTTGTCTTTCGGTACTGGCCATTTCCAGACGGTTTCAGTTTTCTCTGGGTCAGTCTTCACTCCGTCAGAGGAAATAATGTGTCCTAAATACTTGACTTCCTTTTGAAAGAGCATACACTTCTTAGGACTTAACTTGAGCCGGGCTTCTCTCAACTTTTGGAAAACTTCTTGAACATTCTTCAAATGATCTTCAAAGTTTTTGCCAAGTATTATTATGTCATCAAGATAAACGAGACACGTTTTCCAGGTCATTCCTCTCAAAATGGTTTCCATAAGTCTTTCAAAGGTGGCTGGTGCATTGCAGAGACCAAAGGGCATAACGTTGAAGTGCCACAAACCCGTACCAATGGAAAAGGCGGTCTTCTCTTTATCATTTGGATGAAGCTGCACTTGCCAATAGCCGCTCTTCAGGTCTAATGTGGAAAACCATTGAGATCCAGGCAGTGTATCCAGGGTGTCGTCTATTCTTGGCAATGGATAACTGTCCTTCTTAGTGACATCGTTTAGTCTTCTATAATCTGCACAAAATCTGGTAGAGCCATCCTTCTTTTTTACCAAAACAACCGGCGAGGTCCATGGACTCTGGGATGGTTCAATGAATCCCTGCTGCATGTCTGTCAACATCGTGGATACCTCTTCTTGCTTTGCTAAAGGAATCCGTCGTGGAGCTTGTTTAATTGGCGTGGTGTCGCCGGTATTTATTCGGTGTTGCACAAGATTAGTTCTTCCAACATCATCTTCTGTTAATGAGAAAACATCTTGATAACGCCTCAACAAATCTTCCAATTGTTGGACCTCATCGGCTTGTAGTGGGACTTGAATCGGTTAACAAGGCCCTGAAGAACTTCAGGTAGTTTTTCAATACTTCGAGATGTTGTTGATGGTTCTATATTGCTGAAGACCGATCCAACTGTTTGACAAATTCCCAAAGGTTCACCTTTCTTGATCTGTTGTGGGTAGTCTTTCAGATTTAGCATTCTGACCAATACCAAATTGTTTTTCCTTTCTGTTAATGTCTTTCCAGTTAATATGCCCTTCTTATACAGGCTGCCCTCTTGTTCTGGTTCTACAATTACAGTTTCTTCAACTGCCGAAGGACTGCTACAAATAGCTTCGATTACAACTTCTGAACCTGCTGGAAGTTCTATGTCTGCTGACGCTTCCACAGTTCTAATAGGAAGGTTTCTGATTTCGGGAAACTGCATGATGATTTCTTCATCTTTGGTCTTCAATGATCTTCGAGAAAGGTCCAGCACAAAATGATGTTCAGTCATGACATCAAGTCCAAGAATGACATCATCAGTTATATCTGCTACTAAGATGTTGTGTTGGAAAGTGGTTGTCCCCAGGGTTATTCTAGCTAGATGGATGCCTTTCACTGATATGACTTCTCCATTTGCTGTCTCCAAGATGTAGTTCCGGTCTGGCTTTTGTATTCTGCAGTGAGCGACGATGTTTGGTCTTACTATGGTGTGACTAGAGCCTGTATCAAGGACCATTTCACAATCCCGTCCACATATACGCCCTGGTACTACTAAACTCGTTCCATTATTTTGCAGACGGGTTACCTTGATCTTAATAGTTGGTGGGGCTTGGTAGCACCTAGCCAGCTTTCGCCCTCAAAGCTGACTAGTTGGCGTTTTCCTGGTCCTGACTAGATGTATTCTTAGGGCATCGATTCCTAAGATGCCCTTCAACTCCACAATTCCAACACTGAATGGGTCTTCTCCTGCTATATACAGTGGAATTAGTACGGTCTTGTTCTTGCTGGAAGTTATTCATTAAATCTTGCAAACTCTTCATAAATCCTTCCATGTTATTTTCGCTTGCTCGTTGTTTGCTAGTTTGAAACCTAACTTGCCTTATTCTGCCTTGACTACTTCGGGAAGCTTGTCGTGCGGCTTCAATTTCTAGCGCCTGGGCCAAAGCTTCAGATATATTTTTATGCCTGGCCAACCTTAACGCTTGACCGATCTCAGAATCTCGCAGGCCATCAATGAAGCTACTTATTGCTAACTGTTCTTGAAATTCTGTCGGTGCGGTGGGGTAGGCTAGCTTTACCATACGTGCTATATCTGCCTCAAATTGCTGCAGATTTTCTTCGAAGCGTTGTCTTCGGCCTTTTAATTGTGCTTGATAAACGTGTTGTAGATGAGCATCGCCATACCTCATTTCTAAAGCACTCTTCAGCATTTGATAGTCTTTTGTTGATCCTCGGCTAGAGTTCGTAATATCTCCATGGCTTCACCTCGTAGGGCAACTATTAGTGATGTAGCCTTTTCTTCTTCTGACCAATTATTTGCCAAGGCAGCTGCTTCAAATTGTTTAAGGTAAGTGCTCCATGACACTTTTCCATCAAATGTGGGTGCTTTAATCCTTGCAGAGGAAATGCAAGTGTTGTCAGCCTTAACAATCTCCTTCGCAGGCCATTGTGACTGTAAATTTGTAACTTTATGCTCCAACTTAATTAGGCTTTCTTCTAATACTTGGACTTTGACGACTTCACTCTGTAATTTACTAACACTTTCTTCTACGACCTGAACTTTATCTTGCACTTCATTTCTCAATAGATTAATTTCTTCTTCAACGGTTTCCTCAAACTCTTTGAGATTGATCTTAATTACTTCTTCTAACTTTTTATTATTTCCTTCTTGATAATTTTTCATTTCTTCTAACCTGTTCCTCATTTCCTCTTGACCGTTCTTCATTTCCTCTTGACTGTTTTTCATTTCTCTTTTCAAGTCTTCCATCATATCTTTCATCATTTCGTCTTGGTTAGTCTTCATTTCATCCTGGCTGTTCTTCATTTCTTTTTTTAAGTCTTCTTTCATTTCGTCCTGGCTGTTCTTCATATCTTCCTGACTCTTTTTCATATCTTCTTGACTCTTCTTCATATCTTGCATCATTCCCATTAACTGTTTCAATGTTTCCTCCATTTCTGTTGCTCTCGATCTCGTTACCGGCATTCACTTATCTACTCCAAATGTCTTCTTTGTGGAACGTCACACTTCTGACACCAATGTAATCTCGAAACTAGGTTATCGTTGAAACACGTCACGTAGACAAATAATCTTTATTATCACTCTTGATAATACAAGAAATATCCTTCAACAAATTTCGCAACTGTCAACGCTTTACTTTGACGTTTGTCACTCGCGTTTGGCTGCTCAATACAAACTAACTCAGCGGCCGAAAATGATCTGCTTATATAGGTTTTTACAGTTCTCGAAGTTTCTGAGATTTCGAGAACGTGTCGAGAAACAAATAGAATAAAGCCTGGAATATTCCGGAAAACGTCAAAATAAAGGCATCACAAAAATTGTGAATTCTAACATAAACAGAAACGTAATTTACAAACTAATGAGGTAGGTGAGCTTCAATTATAAATTCTAACGAAAACAGGAACATAATTAACCAACTAAAAAGGTAGGTGAGCTTTCGTAACAGGGTGTTTCACAATGTCCATCATTTTTTCTTATATGATACCAATTATTTTTTGTTTAGAAGTTACAATCATTTAAAAAAATATAATTTCAATCAATTGTTTGTGTCATTTTGTTCATTCATTTGACACTTTTCTAATTAAAAAATACATTTTTTTCAACTGAAGAATATACAGATATTGTCTTTGTATATGGGTATTCCAATTGGATCTCCAGACAAGCAAGAGGAGAATAGCGACAAAGATATCCGAAAAGACATCAACCCACACAGTATTTACTACATCATTTCGTAGACTTCAAAAGGAAGAACTCCGCCCCAAAAAAGGTTAATCATCCTACTGAAGTGAACAAAACAAAACAAAGAAGAAGATATGATAGATGCTGTCATTGACAACTATTCAATTAGTGTTCGGCGTATAGCAAGTAATCTTCATTTATCCCCGAATTTTGTATGGCGTATATTGAACAGAGAATTGTTGCATCTGTTTCATCGCCAAAATATACAAGCGTTACATGCTGGAGATGCTTCTCAGCACAAAAATTTCAACAACATCCATAAAATGACAGATTCATTTCGCTTGTCATGTGATCTGATGAACTGTGTGTGATCTGCTTGTACAAGTCTTCATGGAACTTTCTTGGAAAACAACCTTTTTGATTTTATTAATGATTTCCCGAATAAATGAATAGATCAACCAGGTCCAATAGCATGGCCCCCACGATCTCCAGATTTAACGCTAAGTGTAAGATGAATAAATAAAATGACACAAATTATAATTATTGTTATAGCAATCATTTTTAATACTACTACTTTCGCTGAAATTATATTTTTTTAGAATGCTTGTAACTTCTAAACAAAAACAAATCGGACATATAAGACAACATTTTTATATATTTTTAGGTATTAATCCAAGTCCAACCTGCGTTGAATTACACCCACAATATCTACCCATATATTCCTTATTATTAGCTTTTGTAACATTTTTTACTGTATTAGAAAGGTATTTTAAGCTAATATAAATCAAATCTCCTACAATTCCTATCAATGAAGTCATAATATGTATGCTCTCTGATACCAAACATCTAGGTATGCTAATGAACAATTCCACAGACAAAGCTCTATTCAATAATTATCTAAAGCAATTAATCTATATAAATTTACTAACCTGCTTTAATGAAACACTCTATAAATATCTAACTTCACTTTTTGGCAGTGGGAACACGACAATTCAACCACAATAGATGAGATCTGACCTATTTCTGCATTTTTAGGATTGCTTCTTCAGGTGGCCTCCTTTAAGTTGAATCAAATATCTAACTATAGAAATTATTATAAAAATTAAAATTATTTGCAGTTAAATATCGACAATGACAGAAAGTGACAGCCTGTCAATGAATTAAGTATCACAATACCTACTTGAATAATGTTCACCTTTTATGTAAAAGTTTTTATATATTTTTAAGTATTAATAATATTGTGTGAAACTAACTACTCAGTGGACAAAATCCCCAACCTGCGTTGAATTACATCCACAATATCTACCGATATATTCCTTATTATTAGCTTTAGTAACATGTTTTCCTGTATTAGAAAGGTATTTTAATACTTTTTCGTCTTATTAGTAATAAAATTGTTCATCGAAAATGCCTTCTTGCAATTTTGTATCCGAAATATTGAGAATAGCTTTTCGTAGATACAGATTGGATTCTCCTTCGTTATTAGGAGTTTTCACCCATTGTTTTGTGAGTCTTAATTTGTTGTGAAGAGGTAGCAGCTCTGATAATATTCTTAATACCTTAAATTCGGATTCAGGAACAGCAAAAATATAAACATTTACATTTCTATCTTACGATTTGACCTTGGAATAGCTCTGAATATTAGATGATGGGGTTAAACTTACCCTAGATTTTGATTTAGAAAATGATATACTAAATGTAAGATTTGTTTAAAAATCTTGTTATAATCAAAACAAATCTCCTAGACCGATGTGGTCAAAATTAGGTAATTCAAATGCAAATTATTTTTAAATTTATTATTCGATCTGTTTGACAGCATTTTAGACAAGTCAGTTGCTTCAAAGATATTGAATGCACTTACGTTATCATAATAATAATGTCAATGCATCGAAAAGCAATTACTCTCTGATAATAAGTTCTACGTAGTATATTCTCTCGTAATCTATACTCTACAGAATTACAGAAAACACCAACAAAATAAAATTATTGCGCTTGTGTAATTGAAATTCCTCATAATCATGTGGAAAAGGTTAATGCTTTGGATTTATGTCTATATTCTAATGATAATTGGAATAGTAATTGAAAAATAATTACACGATACGGTAACATTAAACCCTAGCAACCTTTCTCTTGTACATCTGTTGTGAAAGACTGCAAAGTCCTGCCCAGGTTCAACCCTTTTAACACCTTTACTATGCTAAAAATAACCTCAGCCGCAGTTCAACAACCTTTTATTGAGGCAGCTCAACATGTAGTAAAAAAATAAGTGGGACATTATTTTATTATTTTTCTTTATTTCCGCTTCGCGAACTCATGAAATCGCTCAGTGGTGTGTACGAAGGAATTGTTGCGACGTTCGAAAATAATATTATTTATTTCAAGTTTTCACTTTGTCATTGAATACCTAAAACTAGCTATAACTAAAATATTTGAATCCAAATGTTTCTGAACAATATATAAAAAGTATATTAAAAAGATGGCATACACTTAAGAGATATTTATTTTGTTACATGGTGACAATTTAGTCTTTTAAAATGTGATATTCAAGGTGTAAAAAAATATTGTATCGGACTTCAGATGGTGACCGTACTGATTATACATCATGTAATTAGAGAGTTATTGGAAATCCCTTTAATACTGCCAAACAGTATTAGGAACGACTTTATTTAAATACTGCTTGCCCTTATTTTGTTCAGAAAAATATACTTATTAGTTAATAATTTGACGGATGGGATTCCCTTACTCTTTTGTTTATATCTCTCAATTATTGCCATTTTAATGGTGAATGAGAAAAGGAATAGGAATATTTTGAAACAATTAAAATAAGTTTACTTATCTTTATTGCATTTTTCTTGAAACATGCGGCGGAACTTACTTAAAAAAAAAACGAAAAACATTTTATTTTTAATTTAGGTTAGGACGGGTATGACCGATTACGGCCGAACGACCCGATCTATGAAATAAGGGATTGCTTAACGTTACCTTAATCATGCATAAATATGGTCGAGCACTAATAAAGAGTTATTGGACGTGTCATAACGTTAAGCAGTATTTAGGTTTCCCTTATCTTTACATCTAAGCATGCGTATATGTGCTATATTATTAAGGCAGCTATAATAAGGATAGTGGTCCACTTTCGAAAGAGGAAATTTTAGAGGCAGACAGAGAACCACAAAATAATATCAGTTTGTATTAAAAACTATATTCGAAAAATGCTTCGTTACAAAGATAGGGTGCAAAATTTTTATCAAAAGTTCCAAATTTATTAATATTTTTAAAACTGCTTTAGATATTTAAATGAAATTTGGAACCTTTGAATAGGTAATCTGGCTACATATTTTTACGTAAAAAATATTATTTTTCTTACACCAGTGCGTGCGTGCGGAGAACTCTTCGGAAAATTTTAATGAAAAAAATGATACGCCAATAGTTTTTTCTTAGAAATAAAAATTTCTAGAATCCTTGTTCAATTTACAACAGAAAAAGGTTCCTTACTTTTTTTCGTTTGACACACCGTGTGCCAGTAAAAAATTAAATTACCTAATGATTTCTGAAAAACAATTAAGTAAACAAAAAGAAAAAGAGAAATTTCATTAGTGACCTTCACAACAATAACAAAAATAATGAAAGTTAAGGGTAAAATCACAAAAATTGCTCGAAATGTAGTCCACCGACCTCAATACATTTTCAACATCTTCTCACTGACGCATTTATTGCAGCATATACTTCATGCGGATTTCGTCGCATTACATTGCAGGCTTGCTGAATTCTTAAAATTAAATCTTCCTTTGTTAATACGGTATTAGCGTAGACTTTATCTTTAATAGTGCCCCAAACGTAAAAGTCTAGCGGATTAAGATGCGGTGACCTGGGTGGCCAGGCCACTGGTCCAATACCAACCACGTCATTATTCATGTCATTCCTCCCTAGCCGGCCAATCCATCGTTGAGGATAATTGTTATTGGGCCATTCTCTTACAGCTATTCTAAAATACGGGGGAGGGGCAAAGATCTGAAGATCTTGGTGGTGACATTGGTGGGCAGCAAGAGATTGATTGAAAAATTGTATTAGAAAGCGAAGACCGATCAGCTATCTCTGTTAAAAATTGGGGATCTACTACCGCAAGCCATAATACTCGTAACTTTAATACCAATAATGTGAAGGATATGCTTTTTCACAGTAAAATGAGGACATAACGTGTGGAATCTGATATATCCCACATATGATATTGCCAAATTTATCACATATTTCGTTAACTTTAATAATACAACTTGAACTGCAGTACACTAACTGGATATTGATCGTATTACAAGTACAAGTATGTCTATTGCCTAGCCACATTAATGGTTAATTTTAGTAATATATTTTTATCGATTTAAGGCCAACTGTATGAAAAATTTACTGGTCAGGTAAATCTATATCTGTCACTCTCTAACGCATTTAATTTTTATGAAACAGACATATATTTAACAGACAGGTTACTTAAATTCAATGTTCGGTTTTGCTACAACCTTCTCCCTCGCCCCCATACAAAAATTATTAAAATGAAACCATACGCATTTGCTTTCGTTTTTCCATGTAACTCAGCACATGTTGATTAAAAGGTTTTATTACTAAAAACTTTGTTTTACATATTTCAAGCAGAAACCACTATATTACGGTATTATAAATAATTGTTATACTTCTGCAAGTGTGTTGAAGGTTGTAACTGTTTTTATGCATTTGTGATTGTGCATATCATTTTCATCAGTGATTGCAAATACATCTACATAATTAAAATGTTTTGTGTTTGTTTAGTGTTACGAAACCATAACGAATATGTATACTTTTTCCGCATGAATTAAGATATATGTTATTTCGCTTTAGTTAGCTCATATCCAGTAATCGCGCAAACTATAACTCAGTTCTATTTTTTAAGTTAATTCAATTATTTAGATTAAAAATCATATATTACTTAATTAAAGCGATTCTGGCAAAATGAAAAAATTAAATCATATATGTGGAAAGTAAGAAAGCTAGTCAAATCTGCAATACAAGACTATTGATGAAACGTGAAATAAAATCATGGAGACTGCACAAAACATTTCTTTAAATTTTAATAAAAAATTAAATTACAATACAACAAAAGTCGCAAAATTTTCTGCAGCATAAACTGAATATTAAAATAAAAATATTAAATATATTATAAGTATGACATACCATTCTCGTTTCGCTGAATTAACATTGGGCGTTTGTTTTCTTACCGGTCTACTACCTTGTCATATCATATCACGATCCACGATCATCATTCGATCATCCACGACCACATATGGAGAAATATACAGGGTTTTTCAACAAAAAGTAACCACTCTTAGTATCTTTTAAAATTATCTTTTGGTTGAAAATTGCCAAGTCATGTCAACAAAGATAACAAAGGGGACATATTTTTAAATAAAATACGAATTTCTGCCATCAATCCCTTAGCCGTCACAGCCACCCCCTTTAAATATTTAAATAGCATCATACCATATGTGGCACATCGTTGCAAAGGTTATTGCTTAATCAGTCTAAACGTAATTTCTACACGAGTCTAATTGACAATAAGTCCATTAATAAATCCAAAACTGTTTGGAATCTAGTACATAAAGAAACTGGTATAAAAAAGATTTTGCAAAGATGTGTCCCTCTGTATTGGAGACAGTTTAATAAATGATACTTGTAAAGTGGCTGTTGACTTTGCCAGTATAGCGGAAAAGAGTTTGAATGAATATTACCGTAATTTCAGACCCACAGTGTGTACGGTGTCGAATATGCTTCATAAAACGTTCTTTTTTTTGGACCAGTAACGCGGAGTTGTGAGTATTATAAATAATTTAAAAAACATTAATTCATTTGGTTTAGACAATGTATATGCAAATTTTTTTAAATCTGCTTGCCCCGCGGTTGCCGGATATATTGCCCACATGATTAATTTATCTGTAACCACCGGCAAATTTCCTTCAATCCTAAAAATTGCTAAAATTATCCCTGTCCATAAAAAAGATGACCTTGAAAATATTGATAACTACAGACCGATATCCATTCTCAGTGTTGTTTCTAAAATAATGGAAAGAGTTATATAGAATCGAATCTTTGATTTTTTAAATAAATTCGATATTCTCAATAAAGTTCAGCACGGTTTCAGGACAGGGAAATCAACTGAATCTAGTACATGTAGCCAAATAGAACATGTCTATAAACAACTTGACTTGGGTAGGCATGTGTCTGGACTATTCTTTGATTTGTCGCGAGCTTTCGATTGTTTAAATCTTAAATTTATTGAGCATAAATTATATAATGTAGGATTTCGTGGTATTTTTCTTAGCTGGCTGATCTCTCACAGATGAAACTGTATGTCAAGATTAAAGACCAAACCTCGGAACTGTATGATGTAAATACTGGAGTTTCTCAGGGCTCAGTTTTGGGTCCTTTGCTTTTTTAATATTTGTGAATGACCTACCTCCAAATATAAGTGCCGATGTGATTACATTATTTGCTAATGACACATCCATGGTGGTATCAGTGGAAACTCATGATGGTCTCCAATGTTTAATCAGACATTTAGTTTTATGTTTCAGATCAAGATCTTCCCCTAGCAATTTTTGTTAGAGATGCCCAAATAGTCTCAACTAGATGCACAAAATTCTTAGGCGTGCTAGTTGACAATAATCTTAGATGGTGTGACACGTCAACTCATTAATGAAAAAACTTAATCATACATATTATGCAATATCGCAAATCAAACACTGCGTGCCACTGAATGCATTAATAAATGTTTAACACAGCCTGTTTAATGGACATTCGACATATAATGTTGTCTTGTGGAATAATTCCACTGACAGCAAGAGAATCTTTATATCTCAAAAGAGGAATTCTTGTAAACCTGTATTTATTAATAATGACATCATGAGTTTTCCATGTATTTATATTTATCGTACTTACGTTATTGTATATTAAAACAAATATTAAGGAATTTCCTTGTAGATCTGACTTAGTTAATTATGTAACTCTGATCTGCTTATGCTCCCGAAGCATAAAACAGCTAAATTAGAAAAGTGTGTTTCATATATTGGTATAAAATTATATAATCACCTTTCAGTACAATTAAAAAATATGGAATTTAAGGGTAAAATATGGTTTATTTTACATTCTGTTTTATTTTGGTTTGTTTTATTCTGATTTGTGTATGCTCATGAATTATGTTATGCAGATCGTTTGTGTTCTTGTGATTTGCTTTATTTTGACTTGTCCTATACATTTTTAATGTCATAAAGGATTAATAAAGTTAATTTTTATTTCATAGGGAATGCATTCTACTATTCATTTTGTATATTTGTATGAAATTGAGACATACAAAAATTTAAAAACCTTTCTCTGCTTATTTTGGTTAAACTACATAATAATAGCAATTACTGTTAAAGTAATTGTTAAAAATACAGACAACATTGAAACAGTTCACGAACGAGAATTTGCTAGAACTTGCGGTGTCATTTATTGTCAACATTCTTCTATTACTCTCTGCCTAAGATCTTCAATGTTGACTGGCTGTGTTGCATACACTTTGGATTTCAAATGCCCGCATAAGAAATAATCCAACGGAGACAGGTCGGGTGATCTAGAGGGGCATTCGATGAGACACGTCTTCCAATCCATCGTCCAGGAAACCGATCGTTCAAAAATTCTCGAACGGGAACCGCATAGTGAGGAGGTGCACCAGCTTGCTGGAAAACTAGTATATTTTCAAGCAAATTTTCGTCATTTTCCAGTAGTTCTGTTATGCGCGGATCAAGCGGTATCAAGAAGTTCAAGGTAAGTAGCGCCAGTCAAATTACCGTCAATAAAATACGGGCCAACAATGTGGTCTCCTAGAATACCTGCCCAAACATTAAGTCTCTGTGGATATTGGGTATGGCTTTCTCTAAACAAATGCGGAGTCGGACCAATAGTTATGCCTTTTGACTTCTCCATTAAAAAAATATACACTCATTGCTGAAGCAAATATTGTGCACAACAATTTCACGTTATTCAATAGATTATTAGACATAATTTCTTCTTCGTTTAGTTCCTGAACAAGTTTTGTTTTGTATGGGTGAAATTTGTGCTCTTTTAAAATTCTCCATACACTACTTGTTGAAACCCCTGATGCCAAGGAAATATAATTTAAAGACTGTTATCCATTGCAACGTGTCCCAAAACAGATGCTTTTTGTTTGCCACAACTCCAGTTTCCATGAATGTTTGCATCAACTTTGAAACATATTGACGACCAATCAATTTATCGGGATGCATTTCATTGAAAGCACACGCTGCAGCTCGTGCGCAGTCGTTATTTTAAAAATAGAAACGCACAATTTCGATTCATTCGGCAGTCGTGTACACCATGTTGATACTTTTAATTAAAAATGAACTGGAAGTTGACTGACTGAGATGAACACAGAAGGCCAAAAAAAGTATCGGTATTGTTATCAGTAGTTTAACCAAAATAAACAGACAAACAGTTTTTTAATATTTTTATCTCTCAAGTTCACGCGAATATACAAAATGAATAGTAGAATGCATTCCCTATGAAATAACCTTAGCAACTATGTGTCACATATGGTATGGTGCCATTTGAAAATTTAGAGGGGGTGGCTGTGACGGCTAAGGGGTTGATGGCAGAAATTCGGATTTTATTTAAAAATATGTCCCCTTTGTTATCTTTGTTGACATGTCTTGGCAATTTTCAACCAAAAGATAGTTTTAAAACATGCTAAGAGTGGCTACTTTTCGATGAAAACCCTGTATATCTCATCAACACGGATTTTTAAAAGGACGATCGACAACAACAAACCCAGTCAGCAAGATGCAACATATTTCTGAGATACTCGACAGGGGTAGTCACATGGACGTAATATACAGCGATTTTTCTAAGGTGTTTGATCGTCTTAACCATGATTTATTGATTAATAAAATATATTATGTGAGTGTATCTCGCTTATACTTTACCGACCGTTTTCAGTTTGTTAAGTATCAAAGCTTTCAGTCGAATAAATTTCACAATTGTCAGGAGTTCCTCAGAGATCTATTCTGGGGCCCATATTCTTCATTATATTTATCAATGACTTAACTACAAAATAAAAATTATTAAATAATACTTATTGGATAATACCTAAAGAGAGTGTCGCAGTTTAAGGACCTTGGTGTAACATTTTTTGATAATTTATCATATAACTGAATCTGCATTTAAAAGCTTGTGTTTTATGTTGCATAATTTTAAGGGTTTTTTTGCAACACAGTGACATTTAATACACTATTCAATTGTTTTGTTCGCTCCAAACTAGAATTATGCTTCGTTTGTTTGGAGTTCAATTTATAATATCCATATAACCCAGTTAGAAAAAGTGGAGCCGAGATGTCTGAAGGCACTGCATTTTATCAACTTTGGTATACAGTGTGGAAGAAAGGTATGAATTTCTAAAACTACGAAGTTTCATGAAATTTCCTCGGACAGGTCGATTTTGCTTTTTAAAAATACTCTTTTTTCTATACCAATGCATTTCCGACGTTCATTTGTTTTAGCGTGATGACGTCATCGGATATTTTTTTAAATAGAACCCCTATATTTTTTCATCGGATTCTTGTAGAGCTTAACTTGCTGAATTCAAAAATGTATAATTTCAACACTTTATTCCTTCAACTTTAGCAATAGTGCAACTATTGAAAACTGTTATCGTTTCAGGTAAAGTGCCTTTTCTACTGAAAATACAGCAAAAGTTTACTTGAAAAAGTTGTGCAAAACGGTAAATAATGGAGAAGTGCAAAATTTTAAAAAGATCGGCCTGCTTTGATAAAATCTTTGTGCTTTGTTGAAAAATGATTTCAAAGTCATACCCCGCCGATCTTCTTAAAATTTTGCACGTCCTCATAATTTACCGTTCTGAACAACTTTTTCAAGTAAAATTTTGCTGTATTTTCAGTAGGAAGGCACTTTACCTGAAACGATAACAGTTTTCAACACCTGCACTATTGCTAAAGTTGAAGGAATAAAGTGTTGAAATTATACATTTTTGAATTCAGCAAGTTAAGCTCTACAAGAATCCGATGAAAAAATATAGGGGTTCTATTTAAAAAAATATCCGATGACGTCATCACGCGAAAACAAATGAACGTCGGAAATGCGTTGGTATAGAAAAAAGAGTATTTTTAAAAAACAAAATCGACCTGTCCGAGGAAATTTCATGAAACTTAGTAGTTTTAGAAATAATGAATTTATTCCATACCTTTCTTCCACACTGTATGTCCATTTCGTGGAGTTCCTGAAAAGACTTTGTTGTCCACATTTGACTTAATTAGCTTGCAGTGGAGGCACATTATGTACTCTTTAATCTTTGTACACAAAATTGTCAACAATTTCATGATACACCTTTTCTGGTGTCTCAAATTTTATATGAGTTCCTAGATTAAATTCTAGATATAATTATGTGTTGCAGTAGCCAACTCCTTGTACTAATATTCTTACAACATCTCTCTATCAGATGATTATCAAATGTATGCAGATCGACTTTTTTTCAGTCACTTAACTTTATTAAATATTTACTTGTGTAACCGTCTGTATTTTGTGTAGGCACATATGTCTATATATTTTATTAGTTGTTTATTGTGCTTCAAGCTATGTGATGGTATTAGTTGGTTGGTTTATTTTTTGATATTTGTTTTTATTATAGTTACTGCCCGATTTTGTTTGACATTGTATGTGATTACTGTTTTCTACCTTGACCTGTAACTGAGATTCGCCCCGTTGGACACTGTACTTTAAATAAATAAATCTTATCAGAGGTTCACTTTAACTAATTCAATGTCAAAAGTCATTGGAACTGATACTTTACAATAACACTTTACGACTTTTCATTTGATTTAAAAAAATCCGATTAGTATTCTGCGGAAGACATATGATTATCTTATAAAAAAAACTGACCGCCATCAAAGTTACACCATCTATGAAAAGGTCTAAAATGTCTTTCAAGTTTATCTACAACTTCAGAAATTTAAGCAGGCGCAGAGAGGGGCTAAGCTAAATCATGTGTTACATGACAGAAAGTAAAGTAGTGTCACGGATTTCCCAATCCGACTTTTTCTTTTACCAGAAAAACAATCCGTTAATTGGGTAATCACTTATCTTTATTAACTACTCTGTACACTACTGAATGCTAATTACAACTCAACTAAACACTATTTCACTTTCAAACTCCAACAACTAAACACTCCAATTCAAGACTGTAATTCAAGACTGACTGACTCGGCCGTTTATTCTTCTTTTATAGACCAAATGTATATTCTAGGTATTTTCTAGCATCTCTAGATCCATGATTCTCTTCGATTCTCCATTTTTCCAGTCGCACCTCGATACATGGCATTATTTATTGTTTGTTTACCAGAATCGCGTAAGGGCTGTCGGGGCAATCTAGCGTTTCGCGATACCACAGTCGTTGAATTGGGTGCGAGCGGGACAAATTCTGTGACAGTAGTACTAGTAGGAAATGTTATACTACATTTTCTCATTATATGATGTCAGGTAAAAATCTAAGTATTTTAAAGACATATTGTATAAAAAGATACAAACAATTCATTTATTAAAGTTGCATCTTTAATCACCTTGCTAATTGTGGTATTGGGCACAACTTGATCTGTCTGTTTAATTCAGTAATTGTATCAATTAAAATACATATAACTACTATCAATACGTAATAATCAATGTTTATCAATGAATGCGGTAGTACCTTTTGAATTATTTATTGGATTTTATAAAGTGAAATTAACATTAATTTGCTATTTAGTCCGCCACGGTAGCTTTGTAATTATAATTATCATGAATCATTCACAAAAAAATTGAATATAATTATACAAATGATTCATGTATTTCGTAAGACAGTTCCTCTTGACAGGGACTATGTGGGGGTTTATAAAATTAATGGACAGAAATGTGAAATATAAGAGGAATGGTTATTTTAAGATAGAAGTATACAGGGTGTGATAAATTGTACTAAACAAACTACAAAGCATATTTGGCTTTTTTCTCCGAATAACGGTGACAGTACTATAACAGCAGACAGGTCTTGAATATATGACAAATAGTCTAAGAGCCAGTGGCCGGCAACCTATAAGTAAATGATTATACCTGAAATTTTGCACAGTGAGTCTCTTATACCTATCACTCATGATGAGGACTCGCTAAGCCCGGCGAGGTCGACTCAAGAGTTACTCAGGTGCAAGAAGTATGAAAATGTAACCAACTTCGTTATTAAATTAACAAAGCTGCCGTTTGAAAATTTTAAAATATACAATTATTATTATATAAAAATAATAAAGGCAGACGATTGCCGTGCTTCTAAGGTCATGACAGACACTTGTGAAATTGGCAAAAATTATAAATTTCAAAAGTATTTGCTTAAATCAGATTTTTGACGTTAAAAAACTGTCAAAAATGTCAAGCATTGTAATCGACATCACCAAATCTCAGAACCTGTGCCAGAAATAGAGATTATTTGTTACTTATATTATTTTAATATAAAAAGGTGCTAAATATACTAAATAATAAAAATAAATGCCTCATTTGTCAGATCTAAAATTTTAAAATTTTCAAACGGCAGCTTTGTTAATTTAATAACAAAGTTGGTTAAATTTTCATACCTCTCGCACCTGAGTAACAGTTGGGTCGGCCTCGCCGGGCTTAGCGAGTCAGCACCTCATGAGTGATAGGTATAAGAGACTCACTGTGCAAAATTTCAGGTATAATCATTTACTTATAGGTTGCCGGCCACTGGCTCTTAAACTAAAAGTCGTGCACATACTGTCAGATGTTTGTATATAATACTCGCAATTACACATTCACTTAAACATAGGTGAATGATTTTCTTAGAGCATTTTTCACAACACAATAAAACGTGAAATAGTTACAAATGTTCAAAATGACTTGTTAGCTGCGAAAAGTGCTTACCATACAAACGTCTCGTATAGTCAGAGAATTTCTCAGATTCGCAATAAATTAACATGTCATGTAGCTGGTTACTACACATTGTTTCATTTTTTGTTAATGTACTCTCACAAATGTCAAGCAAACAATAGGTACAGAAAAATCAAACGAACGAACCACAATACTAGTATAATGCTGATGAATTGCAATGTTGTCGATTTTCTAAGAAACTCTATCGTTTATGTCATTAATACTGATACAGAAAAATAAATTACAAACAAATTACGTTACGGGAGCTTTTACTTAATCTCCGTTTTATCTTAGTCACTAAATTATCAATTAAAAATTGAATGATAAACAATAATTTTATACTTTTATTACTTTTTCCTAAATTAACCAACCTAAAGTCTTCACCTATTTATCATAAACTTATATGAAGTTGGTTTTTGATACTACTAATGTTCTTATTAGTTTTTCATGTGTAGTAAATATTTCTTCTACAAAGCAAGGAAAGTATGCATATAACAAAGATGCATCCCCAAACCAAGAAATCTAGAGGGTTCAGATCAGGCGATCTTGGAGGCCATAAAACAGGTCCGGCCTGATCTGAACCCTCTAGATTTCTTTGTTTGGGGATATTTGAAGACATTAGTGTATGGTACTCCTGTAAATAGCCTGGAAGAGCTGCAGCTACGGATTAATCAAAAGTGTCAAGAAATCCAAACCAAGGAGAGTGTTTTCGAAAGAGTTCGAATATCGTTGAGACGAAGATGTCGTGCCTGCTTGGAAATGGACGGAAGGCAGTGAGGGCACCTTGAACATCTTCTGTAACTTTGTTTTTTGTTTGTTAAAAGTTTCCTTTGTCGGTTTATTCCTAATAAAATAAAATGTTTGAAAAACGAATAGTAGTTCATATCTCCGCAACCTTTACTTTGCGGACCCATGTTTATTCAGACTTTTCTGCTTATTTTGGTTCATACTATTACATCCTGAAAGATTTTACACTCCTTTTTAACACCCTGTATAATAATATACATATTAAATACAATTGTTATTTTTTTCTATATCTAAAAGTTTATTATGTATATTTGATTATAAAGATCCTATTCCAGTTGACTAGGAATGAATAATATAAAATTTAATAAACTACTATAATACCTATATTTATTCAATATGATATCTTCATCCTTTCATATTAAATATGCAGCTCTAATTAAATTGATGTTTAAAAAATATCATCAACTACCAAAAATAAAAAAGCATTGAGATATAAGTATAAAGAATTAGATAAGATTATTCGAAAAAAAAACTCTGTTTAACATACATAGAATAATAAGGAAATTTTTGAACTTGATATTTTCAAATAGGATGTGGGTATAAAATATAGGGTGTCCGGAATATGAAACCTTTATTTTACTCCTACCATGTCAGGTATTTCTACATAATAATCACAAGTATAAATAATGAAATGTACTAGTCACGATGTCAAGTAAGTATGTACAATGCACAACTATTTTGATCAAAATTTGAAGTTAACAGCACCAGGTAATGAATTGCAATGTTGACACACATTAACAGTATGGTACAGTTTGGAAGGAAGGAAGTAATTATTAAATATATAGAAGGTTTCCAATTTTTCTTTCTTAACATAGAACATACCAAAATAATAGTTGTCTTTCCTATAGCATTATTGACTATGGCACTCCGTTTCTCTGATATAGGATGCTTAACTGTCATAATAAAAGGTTAATATTTTGACGTGAACAACTTTTTTAACTAAACTTCTATGTCAGTGGTGAAAAGTATTCTTTCGGTACAAATGATAATTGTTTTCAATTTTATAAAAAAGTACTCTTGAAGAAATTCACTAAGCAATTTTGTTTTTCTGATATTTTAACTTTTTCTAATCAGGAATATCATGGGATTACAAAGATTTTATTAAAAATTATGGGATAAGTAGGCATTTCTTGTTTGCAAGTTTGTAACAGTTGTAATGACAGATGTCATGCCATTAATGTGTTTGTTGTGCGGTGAGAGCATGTTGAAATTATCAAATGATTAAAGACGATCCACGGGGAAAGGTGGATTGGCCGAGATGGCTCAGTGGCTTGGCCAGCTCGTTCATGTGATCTCGGTTCAGTAAATTTATTTTTTTGAGTCTTTTTAAAGGAAAAAGTGTATGCAGTTCCGGTATATAATAGAAAAAGTATTACCTACATCGTATTCGAAGAGCTTGTGGTGAAATAATGCCATGTTAACTCGAACAAGAGGTTTCAAAGAAATCGATGCTATCGTTGCATTGACAAAAATGGATATTACTTGAAGCACCATTTAAATTTAATTGTTTACAACCCGTTGTTTTTAAAAAATAATAAAGATTAATTAAATAAGCCCTTGCGCCAAACGGAACAGTCAAGGGTTATTTTCGAAACTAAGTTTGCCTAATCAAAAAATTTCACACTGAAAAAAGCAGATAAGTAAAAATAACAAAAATCACATCACTATCGCGCACTTCCGTGTTATTGACGTTTCGAAAAACTCTCTGTTTTCGTTCTCAAAATCGTAGTAAAAATTTTTAAACGTATGTCAAGTTTGACAGTTTAAAATTTGTTAACCTGCTTCCATAGAGATGTTAAATGATTTTTATTTTATTGTTACTTACTTCTTCTTGATACAACTGTAGCCAACAATGATCGATGTTAACTGAACAGTTAGACACACACTTATCTCCGTTCAACAAAATAATCGCGGTCTCGTTTAATTTTCTTTTTGTTGCGTTATCTTCCTTTTCTAAAATTTTTGCCGAACCCCATTGAATCAAATGACCGTTTTCCCAAGCGTGTTCGCAAATTTTGGATTTTTCAAATTTCCGTCTTTTTATGTAATTTTTATGTTCCTCAACTCTAATGTTCATAGGCCGAGACGTTTCCCCAACATAATGTTTATTGCATTCACAAGGTATACTGTAGATGCAATTTTTTGAATTTTGTATATCATTTTTTGAACGTGTTTTAGACAAAAATGATCGTAAAGTATTAGTTGTCTGAAAAACTGTTCGAATATTAAATTTATTACCGATTCTTCTTAACTTTTCTGATAATATAGGATAGGTCTTTCACGTATATAATTATGGAAATAATATTTTATGTTCGTTTTGCAAAGACCGGATTTTTATCTGAATGTTAACCCATAAAAATGGCTATAAAGATCGGAAATTTACATAAAACCGACGTTTGGAATTGATTGCAAACAAAGGTATGATTAATTTTTTTTAAATAACGGCATGAAATATTTATAATATTTGCATCAATACTTACAGCAACACAAATGCTGTTAATCAATTAATCATTTTTTATTTGTATTAAGGTGCCCGTATCTCTCGCCGTAAAATGATCAAATTTGTGGTGTTTTTTAGGTACTGAAATCTCGAAAAATAAAACTCGTAGAGCAAAAGTAATATCAAAAATAAAATTATTGATGTTTTGTTTATCCACTTTTACTATTTAAACTTTCCTCAAATAATGTAATAACTTTTAAAATGCATTTATATGACACACATAATTTCGCTATTCTAACCCCACATTTTAACAATTATTTTCACATACTTATAAACAAAAGTGAACAATCTTATATGCAGAACTATGTAAGTTTATGTTATAACAATGTTTACATCTATAGTTGAATTTAAAAAAATACGTATTTTGAAAGATTTCAGTACCTAAAAATTCATTGGATACATCGTTTTCTGATGTTAAATATTGATTTTACTTCGGTACCTTTGAATATTTGCAGGTGGCATGAAATAACATCCTTGTTATTTGCTAAACTCTATATTATTCAGTTCTTAAATGTCTAAAATTATTTATATTTGTAGAAAACACTTTTTCAGGAATACGGCGCCCTTAAGTATTATATTTATTTGCAGTATAAATAAGTAGATGTTTATTATTAATTGCTATTAATTTATATCAACTGTAGCTACCGAAGAAAAGTAATAGCCCTATTAATGAACCTTGAGGCACATGAGTATTCATGTAGACATAAGATACGCTTATATTTCTAAGAAATTATAACTGTTATCAAGTTGTATGGAATTTTAATTGTATGATTAATTTCTTTTATTTGTCTTACAGTGTTCGTTTTATCTGTAATATTTTTGAATGTTCTATCAACAAAATTTGGAGGGTATTCATTATTTATTAAAACATTTTTAATAAATTTTAGTTCGTTATTGAAAATATCATTGTTTGATGAAATTAATTTTGCCCTATCATATAAACATTTAACAACACCTTTCTTAATATCGATGTGATGGTTAGATCTAAAATTTAAATATCTATTGGTGTGAGTTTGTTTTCTATAAACACTTGTTTCTACAGAATTATCTTGTTTTTAATTAAAACATCTAAAACTGGTAGCATATTATTATTTTCTATTTCCAAAGTGAATTTTATTGTTGGTTCTTTATTGTTAATATCATTTAAAAATTCATGTAATTCTGTAACAGTAAAAGGCCAAATTGCAAAAATGTCATCCACATATCGCCACCAGATAGTTGGTTTTTTATTTATATTTTGAATATAATTTTCTTCAAAAAAATCCATAAAAATATTACTTAAAATTGGTGATAATGATGAGCCCATTGCCATTCCGAAATTTTGTTGGTAAAATTCATTGTCTAGTTGAAAATATGTTGTTTTTATACATAGACTTAGTAATTCCATTATACGTCCTACATTTAATTTTGTTCGGTTTGCCAAATTGATATCATTTTCCAGTTTATTTTTAATTTGTGCTGCAAGTGTTGTTGCAAATGACATTTTCTTATAGCTGATTATGCCTAGAGTACGTAGATTTGGGCAGATTTCCCAGCTTAGTAACTTTGAGAGAGTTTTTCGAAACGTCAATAACACGGAAGTGCGCGATAGTGATGTGATTTTTGTTATTTTTACTTATCTGCTTTTTTCAGTGTGAGATTTTTTGGTTAGGCAAACTTAGTTTCGAAAATAACCCTTGACTGTTCCGTTTGGCGCAAGGGCTTATTTAATTAATCTTTATTATTTTTTCAGAAGTGTGGCAAAAACCCAACAAAACTAAAGAAAAACTAAAATTATGCCACAAATAAATAGCTTCAGACAATACCGTTGTTTTTACTTGTTTAATAAATGATCGACTGCAATCTTTAAAATTTCATAGGATAAGTCTGCTAGATAAAGACAAAATATCTGAGAAACAAAGCTGCACATATATTTTTATAATTTATTTTGAGTAATTACTATTTTGTTTAATTTCGTACGTCTAGAGAACTTTTAATTAACTTGTCTTCAGTTACAAATTATGGATATAAGCTGTTTGAAGGAAATTTATCAAGTTTATATATTTACAAAGGTTACCATATTTGGGGTCTCATAAATATGGATAAGCTCAGGCTTTGTGTGATAAACCGAGATATCGAAAGAAGTACATAATATGTACCTAATAGAAGTATCAAATTTTAACCTTAAGTTTATTGCTTTACCTATAGATTTAGGAATTTTTTTGTTTGTCAGTCATATGACTAAAAAAACTAACATCTTAAACGTACCGTTTTGCAGACCTTAAAATGTGGAAATACAAGAGTAGTTTTTACAATGTAACTCTTTGTTGGTAACAGAAAGTATAATAATATTTTCGGGAAAAAGCCAACTTTAGGCAGCCAATGGATATGAGTAAAATCGAGAAAGCGGAAAAGTTTTTTTATCACTCTGTATAATATTTTCTGCTAATTTAATTTAGAATTATTTTGTCTCTTTTTATTTCTACGTAAAATGTTTAGTTTTGCAGTAAATTTTCAATCTGCAATTTTCAAAATGCAGAGGTATGGTAGCCTGAGATTTCTTACATACATCTGGAGTCTAGAAATGTGGGGTGGGTAGCTTATGAACCTACAGCACTTTAACCCCATTGGACCCCTTGTACTTCCTCCCATTAGAGGATCACTCCACCTGAGCCGCTAACCAGCCTAACAAAGAAAAGAAGGTGGTGACGTTGCTCAGGGGGATCTCTCTAATGTAGGCCGTAGAAGGTCATTGTTCTCCCAACCCGGATTCTTTTATTGACGAAATGGCAGTGCACTCACAGAGTGCATGGAGTACTGTTTCGTCTTCCTATTCGCAACCCCTACAAAGAGGTGTTTTTCAACAAAAGCTGACAACGGAAGCATACTGGAGGGATTAGTTCCAAAAATACTGAGACCCGATGCCCTTCTAGCCAGCTTATCAGCTGCTCTATTGCCATTGCACCGCCCATGTCTCTTCACCCAGCATACATATATGCTGTTGTCGGTTGAGGCCATTACCAGTGCCTGATGGCATTCCCATGCTGATCTAGTTGTTATTTAATGATTACGTTAGATCAGTAGTGATTGTCAACTGCCAGTGTAGATTCTGATTGTTTTGCCCGTGGTATGTCTACGGACAATTTCTTTGGCGGCTATAGTTATGCCTGCTAATTCCGTTTGTACCACGGTAGATAGATTCCACATCCTGCACCTTCTTTCCTTTTTGATCCATCTGTCTAGATGTTTATTGCATTCTCACTGGTGGTCTTTTCATTCTTGATAAGTACCGTGTAGGGTCTGTCAAATACAAACTTGGAAGAAATACTGTCAGTCTCTGCCTGCAGAAGGACACACCTGCACCTTCCTGACGACCCCATTCCACAGGCGACTCCTAACTTCTCCACATTCTACATCTGTTATAATACCAGTATTTTTGAGCCGATGCATAGTTGTCACAGCCACTTCTTTTAGATGCATATCCAAAGGTGGCAGACATATCATTACCTCCATTGCTATGGTGGGTGTTGTTCGCATAGCTCCTCCGCTTATGCTCAGGCAGGCAATCATTTGTACCTGCCTGAGTTTTTGTTTATCTACTGTTGGACTTTTGGCCACCAGACGACAGCTCCATAGACTAACATCAGCTTACATACATAGATACATACATCTTTTAAGCGAAGTGTGTTTTTAAAAATACAACAAAATTTGAAACTGATGTCACGTGTACCCATAGATACCAATTGACAGGATTCAAATCATGTAATCGCAGTGACCATGCTATTGATGCATTATATCCTCTTCCAATCCATTGATTAGGAAAACACTATAGGCACATATTGCCTGACATGCACTAAAATAAACAGCTGCCTTGAAATATGTAAACATAGTGACATTTACCGAAATGTAAAACTAATAAAATATTACGTGGCAAAGAAAGGTACACACCCATTAAATGTAATTTTGATAATTTTTTGCATATTTACTTCCGAGTTTACTTCTTTCAGTGAAGGACAAAAATTAATAAATTTTCAGGTTTATTCGTTAAGTTTTTTTAAATATACGAATTCGTACTATGATAACGTAGCATTCTTTTCCTTACATTTGTGCTGCAAGTGTTGTTGCAAATGATATTTTCTTATAGCTGATTATACCTAGAGTACGTAGATTTGGGCAGATTCCCAGGTTAGTAACTTTGAGAGAGGGCTGATTGTGGAATTCCGCGAAGTTTGTCGGTGGGAGAAATATGTGGAAGGACTAACACTACTAACAGATCCTTACGTACCATAGTAAATTTTGACTTCCAGAGATCTTTTTAGAAGTTGGACTATTGCATATCAGTGGTTTGAATAACATGGGAGGATGGTCGGTATGTGTACAGCATAATATAGTCAAATACGAAGTTTTGGCCTCTTGTCTTGTCGTCCACATTGGATGCTGCCTCTCACTTGTCAATGTCAAGCTAACCAGTTACAATGACGCAGAAAAAGGCTTTAGGGGAACCAACAATGGATTAGGTGATCTCTAGTGACGAATACCCTTTCTGCCTGGGGATGTAGTAGGCGTTAACAGTATGGTAGCAGATCACCACTAGGTTTCATTAGATGCAACATGACAGTCCAACACTACATCCAGTATGTGATAGAGCCATATGTAATTCCATATGTGTTCACGCTCTGTCATGGCCGGTGTCTCTCGCTCTATGTCCACGGTTTTCCTGAGTCCATGCCTGGTAACACCGTACTACGATATGTAAGGATCTGTTAGTCCTTTTAGAAATTAGAAATTACTCTAGCCATAATCAGCTGTAAAAAAATGTTCGTTTGCTACAAGCCTCACAACACAAATGTCAGTAGACACTTTTAAAACGTTATCAATGTACGACATATGCAAACTTCAGAAAACTTAACGTGTGAACCTGTAAATTTAATAAGCGAGTAAAAATTATCAAATTAAAATTATATTTAATAAATGTTTCACACAGATACTGCAGGTATAATTCAATGCCGGTCGGGGTATTAGCCCGCGGAGTAGTTGTTTCCTGCAGTATCATTTATAGATTTAATGGCGCATCGCCCGGGGCGAGAGGTCTGCGGTTAAGTACCTACGATATTGTAGGTCGCTTTCTGCAAGTCGAGCCGCTTAGGCCGAGCAGGAAGTAGCAGACCAGTTACATCTCACCTGCACTCGATTTATATGTGAAGCTACATAATATGAAGGAACAGCCAGTTCAATTGTCGGTCATCTCACCTATGGCATACTGATGAGGGCTAACAAGCCCGAAACCGGTCTATGTCTGGTGGAGTGGCCGACAAGGGTTCTTGGCTGTTTCACACAGATACTGCAGGTATAATTCAATGCCGGTCGGGGCATTAGCCGGCGGAGTAGTTGTTTCCTGCAGTATCATTTATAAATGCTTGTTTTTAACGCAACCAAATATCGAAAATTATATTGTCACGGATTTCCCAATCCGTCTTTTCTCTTACTTCCAGAAAAACAATCCGTTAATTAATTACTTCTTTATTAACTCCTGCACACTACTAATTACAGGTCAACTAAACACTTATTTAATTAATCGCTATCTAAATCACTTTGATATCTCCAACTAAACACTTTAATTCAGACTGTAATACAAGACTTATACAAGACTAACTAACTCGGCCGTTTATTCTTCTTTTATAGACCCAACGAATATTCCAGATATATTCCAGTATCTCTAGATCCCTTTTCTCGTACGACTGGAACGCTTCTCGTCGATTCCCGATTATTCCAGGCCGATCTCGATCACGGCATGTTGTTTGTTTACCAGAATGGCGTAGGGGCGATCGGGGCAATCTTAGGCAATTCGCGGTGCCACAGTCGTAGGTTTGGGAGTGAGTGGGGCAAATTCCGTGACACTGCCCCCTCCTTAGGACCGATCGTCCCGATCGGATACACCTCTATACGGGGACAGACGCTCCAGATGGACGACCTTCATCTTACTCCTGGGAGTCCTCTGTATCCGGTAGACGACATCATTGATTCTTTTAATGACTGTGTAGGGGCCCTCCCAACGGTTCTGTAGTTTAGGCGATCTTCCTTTCTTCCGCGTGGGGTTGTACAGCCACACCAGGTCACCTTGTTGGAATCCGACTGTATTGGCCCGGACGTCGTATCGAGTCTTCATGCGATCGCTCTCTAGTCGCATTCGAGTTCTGACTTGGTCGTGTACGGCTGCTAGTCTTCGTTCTAGCTCATGGGTATAAGTGTCTGGCTCTGTGGGCTGTTCCGCAGGACGACCAAATACCAAATCTGCGGGAAGGCGAAGCTCTCTTCCAAAGATGATCCTTGCGGGAGTCTTCCCAGTCGTTTCATGGATAGCTGAGCGGTAAGCTAACAGGAAGAGTGGAATGAGCTTGTCCCAGTCTGTCTGGTTTTCGTTCACAAACATCCTCAGATTGGTTTCTAGTGTGGCGTTGAAGCGTTCCACCATACCATCTGACTGGGGATGCAGTGGGGTGGTCCTGGTTTTCGGATTCCCATTAGCTCGCAGACCTTTCGGAACACACCTGATTCGACATTTCTGCCCTGATCTGAATGCAGTTCCATGGGCACACCACATCTGCAGAACAGGTTGTTGACTAGCGCTTCTGCTACGGTTGTGGTCTCTTGATTGCGAAGGGGGTATATTTCCGGCCATTTGCCGAAGTAGTCCATGGCGACTAACAGATATCGGTTTCCATTTTTAGTTTTTGGAAATGGGCCAGCGATATCAATGGCAATCCTCTCAAACGGTGCTCCTACGATGTACTGGCACATTTTGCCTCTGGAACGGGTCTTCGGTCCCTTGCTGGCTGCACATATGTCACATTTTCGGCACCAATCTTCTACATCCGTCCTACAACTCAACCAGTAGAAACGCTCCCTAATCTTCTGTAGAGTCCTATTGATACCGAAATGTCCACCACCAGTACCTCCATGTACTTCCTGCAGCACTTCCTTGACCCGGGACCTCCGGAGTAGTACTTGTTTCTTGACCTCCGTTCCGTCATTGTTCTCCCATGCTCTTTTTAGGACACCGTCTTCCAACACCAAGGAATTCCATTGAGCCCAATAGCTCTTTAATGTTGGGCTTTTACTACTGACTTCAGCCCATGAGGGTCGGTTGTTGGCTTCTTTCCAGTCTAGTAAGGGTTTGATGTCACAGTCAGCTTGCTGGTCTTCCCGAATCGCCGCTGAACTCCATCTGTCTTCAGGTTGGGCTGCTATCACCTTGCAAGGAACTGATGAGATGTCCTCTTTCTTTTCAAGACTACTACAGTGTTTGCAGTTGACAGGACAGGGTCTCCTAGAAAGGGCATCTGCATTTCCATGTTTCCTGCCGGCTCGATGTTCAACAACAAAGTGATATTCTTGCAGCCGTTCCAGCCATCTGGCCATCTGTCCTTCAGGGTTTTTAAACTGTAGCAGCCATTTAAGGGAAGCGTGATCCGTTCTTAGGAGGAATTCTTGGCCATACAAGTATTTATGAAAGTGTTCTAGACTCTTGACGATGGCAAGCAATTCTTTCCGAGTCACACAATAGTTCTTTTCGGCTTTTGACAGGACTTTGCTGAAGTAGCCCACTACTCGCTCTTGGCCATCTTGTATTTGGGAAAGAACTCCGCCAATTCCAATGTTGCTTGCGTCCGTGTCCACTATAAATGGTTGTCCAGGTATTGGGTATGTCAAAATCGGGGTAGTGCAGAGGGCCTCTTTCAGCGTCTCAAAGGCTTGCTGGCATTTCGGCGTCCATTCGAACGGGATGTTGTCTTCTGTGAGTTTATGAAGAGGCTTGGCAATGTCCGAGAATCCTTGGACGAATCGTCGATAGTATGTGCATAGGCCGAGGAAACTTCGAACTTGATGTTTGTCTTTAGGAACCGGCCAGTTCTTTATGCACTCTGTCTTCTCCGGGTCTGTTTTCACACCATTTGGAGTAATAATGTGGCCTAGGTATCTAACCTCCTTTTGGAACAGACTGCACTTCTTCGGGTTCAACTTCAGGTTCGCTGCTTTCAACTTCTTAAACACTTCGGACACGTTCTTCAGGTGCTCCTGGAAAGAGCGTCCCAGCACCACCACGTCGTCCAAGTAAATCAAGCAGGTCTCCCAATGCAGGCCATGAAGTACAGTTTCCATCAGTCTTTCAAAGTGGCAGGGGCATTACATAGACCAAATGGCATTACATTGAATTGCCACAATCCATTTCCGGTAGTGAATGCTGTCTTTTCCTTGTCTTCTGGGCTGACTTCGACTTGCCAATATCCACTCTTTAAATCCAAAGTGGAAAACCATTGCGCACCAGCCAAGGTGTCCAGAGTATCGTCAATTCTTGGTAGTGGGTAACTGTCTTTCTTGGTGACGTCATTTAATTTTCTGTAGTCCACACAAAATCAGGTGGAGCCGTCTTTCTTCTTGACCAGAACTACAGGAGAAGCCCAAGGACTCTGAGATGGCTCTATGGTGCCTTGATCTTGCATCTCAATTAACATCTTGTTAACTTCTTCTCGCTTGGCTAGTGGAAGTCCTCGTGGTGGCTGCTTTATAGGAGATGATGAACCAGTATCGATTCGATGCTTCACTACATTTGTTCTCCCAAAGTCGCCTGGTTTAAGTGCAAACACATCTTCATTTTCACTTAGCAGCTCTTCCAGTTGTTCCACCTCCATCTCTGTTAATCTTTCCTGGGCCCTATCCACGATGTCCCTTAGACATTCCGGTAGACTGGTCTTGTTTGGTTTCTTCTCCATTTCGTTGTTTTCTTTGAGTGTTCTGACCATGGCAACAGGTTCACAGACTCCTACTTCAGTTCCCTTTGTAATTTTCTGTGGAAAGGTTTTCAGGTTAACTACCCGTACTATTGTCGTTTTCTCTGGTTTAATCAGGGTGCGGCCGGTGACTATAGATTTATTGAACAGATCCGGATTACTGGGTTCCACCACTCCAACACTACAAGACATTTCCCCATCCATTACAGTGGCAACCAATGTTTCGGTCTGACCAGGTAGTACCACATCTTCTTTAACAACGAGTCTCCGTACAGCGTTATTCTCAGTGGTGGTCGTTAGCACTACTTCCTCACCCATTATCCGTAGCGTACCAGCATTCAAATCTAAGTTCACCCCTTTGCTCGTAGTAAGTCTAGTCCGAGTATGACATTGTCCGATATATCTGCTACCAGGGCTCTGTGTTTGAACTTGACGTCTCTAATTCTATGTCAAGCTCGCATTCCCCTTGACTGGCAGTTGTTGTCCATTGGCTGTTGTAAGGACATAACGCTTGGCAGGGCTCTTAATACGCCAATCACCAATAATATCCGGTCGTACAATAGTTCTTGCCGCTCCAGTGTCGATTACCATAGGGAACATACGACCAAAAATAATGCCTTCTATTAGCAAGGAGTCAGAGTCCTGGAGACGTGATAACGTAACTTCTTCTTGTGGGGCATGGTACGAGGACGCAGCCGGCCTTTGCCCCGTCAAGCCGGCTGACCCTAGTTTTCCTGTGCAGGTGCCGCTTGGGAGTCGCGCTTTTGCTGATCCGCGACTGGGGCCCTACACTGTCTCTTTAGATGTCCTGTCTGTCCACAGTTCCAGCATTTAAGAAGGCGATCCCTTCGACTATCAGATTGTTCTTTCTTTGGCCCAGTAGATGAACTGAATTTATCAATAATCTCCTTTAATGTCTTTATTAGGTCTCCATTTGCCATACTATCGCTGTTATCACTGATGGCCCGAACTTTAACATGTCTACCGGATGCCATCTTTGCTGCCTCGAATTCCAGTGCATGAGAGAGCGTCGTTCAGTGTTTTAGGTCTGGCGAGTCGTAGTGCCTGCTGGGTTTCACAATCTCTTAGGCCGTCGGTAAAAATCTGGATGGAGAGATGGTCTAAGAATTCGGACGGGGCTGTTGGATATGCCAATCGAACCAGTCGGGCAACGTCGGTCTCAAAATGTTGTAAATTCTCTCCACTCTGCTGGTGACGATTTTTCAATTGTGCCTGGTACACTTGCTGCAGGTGCTTATCCCCATATCTCATTTCCATATGCTGTTTTAGAATGTCGTAGTTATTCTGCTGCCCAGCAGGAACTCCTTGTAAGACGTCAAGAGCTTCCCCTCGTAAAGCAACTATCAGAGCAGTAGCTTTCTCATAATCCGACCATTCATTTGCTGATGCTGCTGCTTCAAACTGACGGAGATATACATTCCAGGAAACCTTGCCGTCGAATTCAGGAGGTCTAGTCTTCTGAGTTCGGATAACCAGCCTTCTGATTTAATTACACCCTCCTTTGCTATCTTGTCTAATTTATGTCGCTCTTCTCTAACCAGGTTTATTTCTTCGTGTATTTCCTGTTTCTGTGCTAACAGTTTCTCTTCCACTTGTATTTCTACTTTATGTGACTGCTCCTCTAGTTTTTCTTCTAGTTGTGTCACTTTATGTGACTGCTCCTCTAGTTTTTCTTCTAGCGTATTCTCCAATTTTTCTAACTTTGTCTGCATTTCTTTCGTCTGATCTCTCATTTCCTGTTGTATTGTCTGTATCTGATCTTTCATTTTACACCCTTGTTCTTCTAATTTCTTTTCTATTGTTTGTCCCTGTTCTTCTAATTTTTCTTGTGTTGTTCGTCCTTGTTCTTTCAACTTTTCTTGCATCATACGTCCCTGTTCCTGCATCGTTTGCATCATTTCTAATAGCTTTGCTAGTTGCGCATCCATGTTGACTTGACTTCTAGTTACAGGCATTCACTCTATTTGGAAAGTTCTAGAATGTCCACGAATGTGTTTGTAAATGTCACCGTTCACTTCCTTGAGTCACGACGAGTGCAGTGATATATCACACTTGGGTCTTTGTCGCACTCCCGTACAAAGTTCTAGAATGTTCGAGAATGTCCTTCGCAAATAGCACCGTTCACTTCCTTAAGTCACGACGAGTGCAGTGATATGTCACACTTGGGTCTTTGTCGCACTCCCGTACAAAGTTCTAGAATGTTCGAGAATGTCTTTCGCAAATACCACCGTTCACTTCCTTGAGTCACGACGAGTGCAGTGATATATCACACTTGGGTCTTTGTCGCACTCCCGTACAAAGTTCTAGAATGTTCGAGAATGTCCTTCGCAAATAGCACCGTTCACTTCCTTAAGTCACGACGAGTGCAGTGATATGTCACACTTGGGTCTTTGTCGCACTCCCGTACAAAGTTCTAGAATGTTCGAGAATGTCTTTCGCAAATACCACCGTTCACTTCCTTGAGTCACGACGAGTGCAGTGATATGTCACACTTGGGTCTTTGTCGCACTCCCGTACAAAGTTCTAGAATGTTCGAGATTGTCCTTCGCGAATAACACCGTTCACTTCCTTAAGTCAAGACGAGTGCGGTGATATATCACACTTGGGTATTTGTCTCACTCCCGTACAAAGTTCTAGAATGTTCGAGATTGTCCTTCGCGAATACCACCGTTCAGTTCCTTGAGTCACGACGAGTGCGGTGATATATCACACTTGGGTCTTTATTCCACCCACGCACAGGGTTCCAGAAAGTTCTTCAAACTTCCAATTAAACCCACTCACTTTGTGGACAGGGTTCCAGAAAGCTCTTTAAAACTTCCAATTAAATCCCACTTCTGACACCAAATTGTCACGGATTTCCCAATCCGTCTTTTCTCTTACTTCCAGAAAACAATCCGTTAATTAATTACTTCTTTATTAACTCCTGCACACTACTAATTACAGGTCAACTAAACACTTATTTAATTAATCGCTATCTAAATCACTTTGATATCTCCAACTAAACACTTTAATTCAGACTGTAATACAAGACTTATACAAGACTAACTAACTCGGCCGTTTATTCTTCTTTTATAGACCCAACGAATATTCCAGATATATTCCAGTATCTCTAGATCCCTTTTCTCGTACGACTGGAACGCTTCTCGTCGATTCCCGATTATTACAGGCCGATCTCGATCACGGCATGTTGTTTGTTTACCAGAATGGCGTAGGGGCGATCGGGGCAATCTTAGGCAATTCGCGGTGCCACAGTCGTAGGTTTGGGAGTGAGTGGGGCAAATTCCGTGACAATATTGACAATAAAAACAATTGCGTCAGCCTTGACGTAAGACGTCTGAATTCTTGCCGCGAGTATATGGTAGGATGGAAGAATGTTGGTTTGGGTCAATGTGAGAGATGATAGCGGTTGACGTTTGGCTACCCCCTAATTAGTGCGGTTTTCCATGTTTCACTCATTCCTGCACTGAATGGTGGTTAGGGCTTACCAACGTAAGTTGTTCCTGGGCGCAAATACGGCCTGCTTAATAATAATATGTCGCCCCCTCTCCCGCACAAGTCTTCGACTTCTGAGCTAATCCTCGTGATTAGAACAAGGGGTAGAGATATTATTATTAGTTTACATTTTTTGCTGAAGTTTTTTTTTATAAATAATTGTATTACCTCATTACCACTTCCTTTCTATAAAATGTCATTATCAGTTTATGACTTTGAGGTTTTGATTTTTTGGCTTCATCAGCTGCGTTTTTATTAAAACGGATCTGACTGTTTTATTTCAGATTTCAAAAGAACTTGTCTTTCTAAAAACAGACACTTCTTGTACTGTGTTACTGAACATTGTTATGTAAAATTGCAAATCAAGTATAATTCGGACAAGAAATTAAAGGTGCCTATGAAATATAACAGAAAATAAATATATAAAAAAAAATATATATTATAAATAAATATATAATTGTCTTTCTGGTTTTATATAATATATATTTATGGGATTATGGAAAAGTGCGATGTGTTACATACACATCGCACTTTTCCGTATTTGAAAACATATTTTTTACTATGTGATTGATGAAATTTTTCAATATTTCTGTAGCTGTTATGACTAAATGCGACTAAATGATAATAAATAAGACTAATCTAATTATTATAATCTAATTTCAGTGAATCTATTGCAATAAAATCACGCAAATTTTTAGTACATACATAAATTCTGTATAAATGTGTTAATATGATTTGAGACAGTTAATTTGGTGTGAAGTGTAACACCTAAATCACTAAATGTTGTTTGTCTGTTAATTGAAAATTGTTTAAAGAGTAATTGTGGCAAATAGTATGAACTTTGTTTGGAGAAGACATAACATTGCACTTTGAGATGTTAATGAGATGAAAGTAATTTATTCTAGAACCACAGAAATGTTGATTAAGTCGAATTTTTTTTGGGATTTAAGGCTATCCGTAATAATTGTATTTTTTTGGTTTAAATAAGAAATAATACCTATATATAAAAATATTGAATAAAAGAGGGCCTAAATTGAAGCCTTACGGAATTCTAGGCGTAACCTAGAATGGCCTAGAAACTGCAGTAGGTATTGAACAAATTGATTCCTGCCTAATAAATGTAAATCAGATCCAAACATATTATTTGAACATATAAGAATTATGTGATTAGTATAATATAATAAGAGTGTATCTACTCAGAATCATACCATTTCATTCTGATCAGAATGAAATCACTCGAGTGATACAAATTAAATTAGTGATGACCATGTTGACTGATGATGAAGTAAAATAGGATGTTTGATAAGATTGTATTACCTACAGTTCGATTATCTTAGTATCTAGCAATAAACCAAAATGGTGTTATAAACTTACAGTTTTTATCTCTTTTCTTGGCATATACAGGGGTTTGAAATTAGAGGGCAATATTTCCCTTGGGTGTCGAATTCTTCATATAAACATGAGTTTAACAATTCTTCCTAACGAAATTGTAGTCACTTGAAGGATATGCTCTGATTATTACATAAGTTATTTATGAAATTCGGTAACTGGCTTAATTCTTAAGCGCTCAATTCGCACTGTAAACAATTGGACCTGATTGGAGAGAGGTAAAATTTACTATTACTTTTTTGTGCTTTGACAGTTCTCTTAGTTAATATTGATAGAATGTTCCATTTCTGAGTAAAAGCCGTTTAAAAATAATGTTACATGCGTTAATAACATGGAATCAACGTTGTATATATTTTCTCACACAGTAGGATTTGAAAAACAAAAATGCGTTTGGCGCCATTTTCATTGAAAGTTCAGTTATTAACTTTTGTGAATTATTGTTATCAGTCGAAAACGCAACGTTTTTGCTATATGCATTAAAAATGCATTAAGTTGGATACAGGAATATTGTATAGTCGCGGCAAGAATTCAGACGACTTACGTCATGCGAACAAATGAATAATTCATTATATTTTTATCAAAATATTTAAGAAACTGCAACTGAAAATAACAAAACTATATACTACACTAAATGTTTGCACTATACAGGGTGAACCTTAAATAAGTACAAATATTTTAACCAGCAGTACAGTTCACTGTGTAGAACTAATAGTTGTTTTACAAAAAAATCTGAAATAAAAAAGTGAAATTTTATATAAATGTCGTAATTTTTCTGTAGAAAACTTGTTGAGGACCGCTGACTTTCATACATTCATGAGTCATAGCCCTTCAGACTGAATGTGTAGTTTACAGTGTTGCCAGTGTTACACAAATGTCTTTGCTTGAACAAACTTTAATGTGTTGTGTGAAAATCATAGTTTTTCGTTATTATTCATAAAATGACGTAAGGAAATTGTGTCTTGTGTCTCTAACAGTGTACAATGGCATTTAACTTAAAATGTGCATGGATTACTGATTAAATAGTTAATTTTTTAACAAACAGGTAAGCTTGTGTGCACGTTTATATATAATTTTTGAAGATTGGACATAGTAATATCACGTAATATCTTCCTAAATACTTTACCGTAGTATTTAACTTGCGGAAATTCATTTTTTATCGTTTATAGTAAGGTCAGTTAAGCAGTTAAAATGTATGTTAATATTGCTGCGTATCATACTACATACCCAACTTTACTGTATTTATGCTTCAAACAAGTATTTTTAAAATAGAATTAACCGTATTACTTTACTGTTACGTTAAGAGAAACGTAATATTTATATTAGAGAAGATATGGCAACTTCGCACAAATCATATGGTTCATTAGCTTGGTTAAGCAGCGGTCCTCAAAATGTGGGTATTTTTAAAAAAAATTAATATCTCCGTAAATATTAGAAATTTTTAAAAATGGCTTTCACTGGACTGATCTATATGACGAACTACACCAGCAGTTAAAATATTTGTACTTATTTAAGGTTCACCCTGTATATTGAACTAAATTACAAAAAATGATTGGTTTCAACGCGACAAACTGTCGAAAATTATACTGACAATAAAAACAATTCCGTAACGTCAGCAGTGACGTAAGTCGTCTGAATTCTTGCCACAACTGTAGTTGAAAATATACACAGAAAATTGAGAGATCATGGTAGTTTTCGACGTTTCATAGGCAAAGTTTCGGTTTCCAATGGCAATAAATTTCGTGGAAAACTTCAATATATGTTTCATTTGGCTGTGAACTAAATTTGATCATTCTGATCAAATACTTTTGAAGTTTTTAGACCTTTTGGGCAATTTGAATTTGAACTAGAAATGCATTCAGCAAAATGGACTTTTTTGCATTTGCTATAGAAACAGACAGACAGACAGACAATAGTCAAATAAAGATAAGTTTTATTATTTATATCACAAATTGCTATAATAGAACATAATTATAAATGTATTTTACTCAAAAATTAATAATGTTATTGATATGAACCAAGAGTACCTTTATTTACCAAACAACTTTGACGCCAGAGTAACCCCTTTAAGTGGCTATAACTTCCTTAGTAAGACTTTTTGGATCTATATTTATATGAAAAAAGATTCATCTTTTCGATATACCCTAGAGATAATAATAATTGTCCCTTAGTTGTAGGGCCCGTATAGTGGAAAATAGTCGGACAAGTTGTTTAAAGACATTAAGCTGCTGAGTCAATCACAAAATACGCCTTTCAAATAAATTTAAATAGAATGTCTGAAATTACTGTTGGCAAAATCCGTGAGCGCCGTTTTTGTACGCAAATTTTATTTTCAATTAATTCATAACTGTTAATCAGTCTAAAAAACCTGAGAAAGTTAGAAACAATATATCATCACTGTGTCAATTATACAAGCTTTCTCCAGGGTGTATAACAGTTTCCAGGCTGACAAGTCATTTAGAATATGAAAAAAAAAACATAACTCATTTTCACTTGCTATATTTTATCAAAAAATTTCCTGAATTTTACATGTGAACTGCACATTGAGAAAATTGTATACGGTTATTATAAACATTGTCACACTCACACATAATTCTTTTAGAAAACTAATAACACTTGAATTGATGTAAATTATTAAATATTTTTCACGGTGTATGCTACACAGTGATAAGGTACAATTCCCGTTTTTCATGTTCTCTAGTGCATTTCCCCACCAAAAGTTAAAGAAAATGATTCAATTTCAGCATTATATTTTATACGAGGAGGTAACCACTCATGGAAATTTTGTCACAAATCTTGTGAAATCCTGCGAAATCCCGAAAAATCGTGCAAAACCACTCAAAATTCAGCGACATCTGGTTTTATATATTTACTACAATTTATAATAAAGTTATTGTGAAAAAAATTAAAAAAGTTCAACACTGTCTTTCGGAAACTAAAATTTTGGACTAAGGTAACTTGATTTAGGCCATCATATTTTGGCACCTGGAATATATGGTTTTTCCCAACCTTTTAGAGATAGATACCTTGTATAAGTATAGCAATTTTCTAGGTAGCTTTTACCAAATGCGAAATCCTTGGAAACCTCTTGAAATTGTCCGCGAAATACTTTGGAAATCTTGTCACAATTTTAATGCCAGTGGTTACCCCATCGACTTTAGTACCATTAGCACTACGCTAATGAGAACCTACACCTAGTGGGATGATTTTTTGTGCATCTTTAGATACGATTCTTCATCCTTGAAACGCTAGCTTTAAAAATAATTAATTTTAACAGTTTAGAAATAAGAATTGATAGAATAGTTCAAAGGATATCATATTTTCATGGTTTGAAGTATAATTTATAGTACTTTATTTTGAAAAACTTAAAATATTTGTTTTGTTATTAAGAACTTTATTGAAATGGATCATATTTCAGAATTACCAACTAGCGCGTCGAGACAATTTGGAATTTCTTTAGTTAACAGCTATTTAAAGGTTCATTCGTGATTTCCTGCAAAAATATTACTTCCTCGACAGTTACAACCGTGCACAACCGTTCACTCTAAGCGTTCCATTTGTAACAATAACGATTGCTAATCCCGCAAAAAATCCAGTTACTTTTTTTTTCAGCGGCCAATTACCGGAGACCGGAGGAATTTAACATCACCGGATTAGCTGAAGTATGACAAGATAGATACACGGATAATGGGTTTCATGAAACCATTGGTACACCTACTATAAGGTGAATGGCCTGGGCACTTGGTCAGTGTATCAGCATCAGACGTTGATCTCGCCTCCCAGCGCCACGCGATTAACATAGAGACAATTCTATACAGCCAGTGGCGTAGCTCTTCGATTTCCTATCGACGCACACTGAAGTTTTTGCATCTTCACGGCTAAAATAATTGTAGACTCTGATAAAAATGGATAATACAGGGTGATTTTAAATAAAGTAGCAAAAATGAGACCACAGATTCCTTAGGTGGACGTAAATACTTATAACACAAGACGCATAATAAAAAAGATACAGGATGTCAAAATTAAAATTTTCTTTATTTTGGATATTTGTAGATAACCTCTTAAAAAATTAAAATATTTACATGAAATTTATAATTCATCTGTTATGCTTGAAAAAGAGAGTTAGAAAGTTAAAGCCGGTTTTGTACGATTATAAAATTGGAGATTCAATTTTGCACCGTCCTAGCACGATTAAAGATCTTGGTGTTATTTTTGATCACAAACTAAGTTTTAATAAACATATTGAGACGATTACTTCTTTATCATATAAAATGTTAGGGTTTATAATACGCAACTCAAAAAGTTTTCATAACATTACTACAATGCGTCTGCTGTTTATAACTTTTGTAAGATCTCGGTTGGAATATGCCTCTGCGGTTTGGAATCCTATTTATAAGATACATATATCGGCAATTGAAAAGATTCAAAGAAATTTTTTGAAGTCTGCTTCATTTGTAGTTGATGGAACGTATCCTGCTATTGACTTTTCACATGAATTGTTGTTAGAGCGTTTTTCTTAACCCTTCAATCTAGGAGGGAGCTGCATTCAGTTATAATTCTATACAAAAACAATAAATTAGATAGTGTTGAACTTCACAATCAAATCAAATATAGGATACCAAGACTTTCTTCCCGATGCTCTAATATCTTTAATCCGATCCGATCCCGATCAAACTTATTGATAGCTTCCCCACTTTATCAAATGATCAATATTTATTGTAAAATTGAGAGCAAGGTTGACATATTTTGCTAATTAAATCGGTTTTCCCATAGTTAATAGGGGTTTTGTTTAATTATTACGTGTGTCTTCATTAATTATTTTTGTGCTTTGTTGAGTGTAGTTGGTATTGTATTGTAATACTGTTATTTATATTTTTAAATTTTATGTTGTTTTCAACTAATTTAGTCACTGTGTTACATGTCAATGTTCTTTTTTTTGCGTAACCTACCCTGTAATTGGGCCTTTGCCTGTTGGGTTTGTATTTAAATAAATAAATAAAAGGGTAGGTAGGTTGAAGTTGTTAGGAGTAACAGTTTTTGAAATAATCCCATTTAAAATATTCAGTGCACCGATTGAAAACTGTTACCGTTTCAGGTAAAGTGCCGTTTGTATTAAAAAGTTGTTCAGAACGGTAAATTATGGAAAGGTGCAAAATTTCAAAAAGATCGGCCTGCTGTTGGAAAACGGTTTTATCAAACCACGCCGATCTCCTTTAAATTTTGTACATCTCCATAATTTACCATTGTGAACAACTCTTTCAAGTAACATTTTGCTATATTTTCAGCAGAAAAGGCACTTTATCTAAAACCAAAACAGTTTTTCCTCGGTGCACTGAGCATTTCAAATAGCATTATTTCAAAAATGGTTACCCCTGCCGACTTCAGCAAGGTATACCTTTTTCAAATAAAACAGGTAGGAGAATCGATTGTTTCGATAGTCAGATGGATACACTAAGCTGCAAAAAAGTTCTGTTATTTAAAAGAAACATGGTGTGCCACAAGTGGCGCCCCCTACTAATGACGTCAAAATTAGAAACGAATTTGAATTTCTCGCCCGCAAAAAGCCTCCATTTACAAATTTTATGTAAATATTTGGATTTTTTAAGAAGTTATCGACAAATATCGAAAATAAATTTTAATTTAGACACCCTGTATCTTTGTTATTATGCGACTTGGGATATAGGTATGTTAGGTTAAATCGATTTACTTTCACCTAAGGAATCTGTGGTCTCATTTTTGCTACTTTATTTAAAATCACCCTGTATAGTAGGTAGTAGCTCATTCTACAACAATGAATAATATACCAAATAAAAGAAATATTAAGCGTTCTTTTTTTATATCCAAGGTGATTCAGAATTTATCTAAAAAAATTTGGCAACAGATGCGTCATGAAATATGGAGTCAATATCGTAAAAAAAATCAAAAATCCTTCTAATTTCCGCAAAAAGTTCTAGTATTTCCAACAATTGCAGCTACTGAAGTTTATCCAAATGATTTCAAATATACTCATCGTATTAACTTTTTTGTGATGCAATTAGTAGTATTAGTTTTTCAAATATCAAAAATGGCTTACGTATAGCAACTCGCAGTTGATGGGTATTGTTTTAATTTATGGTGAAGTGAAAGAACGATTTCCCAGTAAACATGTGCCAGATGCAGCTAATTTTACAACAGTGTGCAGTGAGCGCAAACGCGAACGCAAAAGTGTAGTGGAAACGCAGGCGTGATGCGTGAAATTTGCAACCGAATCGGCCAGTTGCTTTATCAGGTTTTACAGTGGATCAGTTTCCAGTGCTGTGTGGAACTGTATTTTTATATCAATTTTAAACTGTTATTTTTGATTTATTTTTACAAAATTCTGCTTGTAAGAGATTTTTTTTAGATAAGTTCTGAATCAGCCTGTATAGTACAATCCATGCTTAAGTATTAACTGTGTAACTGAGAACGATATTGGAACGTCCATTGATAGACCCAAAGATAAACTTACTTTTTATCTGTTTAATAAAAGACTGTAGAGACGTATTTATATACCTTTTGCTGTTAATTTTTAACTTATGTTGTTAAAATCCACAACTTTTCCTACTCTGTGGAAAATTGGTAAGGTGTGTCCTATTTTCTAGGGATCCTACAATAATATCTAACTACAGACCTATTTCCATTATATGCCACTTTGTAAGCTCTTTAAAATGTCCTTCTTTGAACGTAGAGACAACGACTTACAAATACAATTTGGTAAAAATGAAATCAAAAAGAGCAGTTCAAAAATGATTTAAAAATACATTTCCGCACGGCACTCGAAACTGGTCCATTGTAAAACCTACGGCGTAAATTCGGCGACCGGACAAAAAATTGAAAGAAATTTCCAAAAAGAAAAAAAATTTACAACACCTATCAAATTGATCTGATTTTGCTATTGTTATTAATTATAAATATAATTAGTTTGTAATTTTAATTAGTAAAATGTTTTGACATACCTGATGTTATAACAAAATTTGGGCCCGTTTTACCCAGTTTCTGCAAACTAACAAATATTTCTGCTTCTTGCCCATTTTGAACTTGTAAGTTATTGGCAGCATCTATGGATATGTTTGAATAAATCATCAATAGTGTCCACTTCGGTCCAATATACTTCATTTTTAAAATATGTCCACAAAAATAAGTCCAAAAGATTTAAATGTTACCCGCCGTACACGTCCAGTCCTTTGGTATTAATGTTTTGACACGCTGTACATGGTAAGGACATAATTATTGTGTATGATACTCCACACCGCTGCAATATGCCGTGGACTCCATCTCTTCCACGATTCGGTTGCAAATTTCGCGTGTCACGCCAGCGTTTGTACTACACTTGCACTCACTACACACCGTTGTAAAAGTAGCTGCATTTGGAACATGTTTACCGGGAAATCGTTCTGCTAAAGCATTTTCACTTCACCATAAATTAACTGGCCTTAATATACCATACCTGCATTATTTAGGTACCTATAGCTAGATATTAGGTACTGATTTATTTTTTAATTGTAAATTTTTATACAAAAGTATAGCTTGTTGGCCTTATTATTACAAGTCTAAAAAGTAATAATGTTTGTTTGCTTCATATTTAAATTACTTTTGTTTTTTTTTATTCAACAAGTTGTAACTTCTAAACCGTTAATATAATTGAACAAGTGTTCATAGAATAAACTTGCATAATTTTTTTATTATCTATCTTCCTTTGATTTTTTTACACACGCTGAATCACTCTAATACAGTTTAAATATATTCTAATACGTGTATTCAAATAATAAATACAGATAACTGTAGTATAAAAGATAAAATAGGCACACTAATCATGTAAGTCTATGTTCATACTACAGGAACAAAATTTGTGTTCATTATTAACACAAATCAAACCAAAACAACTTGTATTGAAATATTAATATATTTTGCAATAATAATAAAATACTTAGCCACAGTTTACTTACAATCTGACCATCAACATATAAAAGGATTTTTGAATAAATAACTAATACTAAGAATTATTTTTTTAATTTTCATTAAATTAAGAGTAAAACAAATGAAATATTGATATATGTGGGGCAAAAAATTAATATTTAAAATGTAAGTAACGCAAAAAAATCTTACACGGCTATGATTTCGAATCGAATACGTGCCTGACCTCCTTCAAACTAACGGGTCCAAATCAACAAGGTCAATCAAGGTATTCCATATATAAAACGGAATTATATAAGATACGAGCAAGTAACTTGAAAAAATCGTTAATTTATTATGTTACATAGAAATTAGCATTGGAGGTATGAATACATAATTTTATTAGACCATCAAATTTTATTTGTAGAATGTCAGTTGCCATGAAATTATTAATCATATGTTTTATTTGTGAAGATGTTTAGAGCCAATAGTTGAACATTTTTACTATATTTAATATTTTAGAATTTATTATAGAGAACGTTTTTAAGTTCATGTTATAACATGCATCTACCTAAATCAATTTATTTTCACTTAAAGAAGGTACCTAGTGAAGTAATTCAAAATTGATACTTCAATCTTGAACAACGTAAACATTTAGATTGATGAAGATAGCCTAGTTTGGAGCTTAAATTGTTGTCAAGTAAATTGTGAAAGCCCGGATGCTCCCTAAAAATCTAGCCTGTCGAAAAACCAGGCACCCAATTCTTGAATCTTTGTCGCCCATGTCGATACGATTTTCTGCGAATATCTTTACAAATCTTTACAAATTGATATCCTCCAGTGTCGCATTCTAAAATTGTTACAGCCTTTAGCTGTCACATGTCAGAAAACAAAACAAATAGTTTTCTATTTATTTAGAAAATCACAAACAAGTTGGTCGCAATAGAAGAAATATTTATGAAAGATGTAATGCCGTCAATTTAGACGATAAAAAAAATATAAAAATGTTTAGATTGTCTAAAGACTTCTACTTCAAAAAGTATTTCTATAATTCTAATGCAGACCTCATTAAACGTCCAAAACAGGACATCCATGGGTAGCACAAATTTGGTCATCCTTTGGATGTTCATAGAACGTCTTTGTGCTATTAGGGTAATTTATTGCTGAAAAGTGGGACTTTAGTCACAGCTTAAATAACAATCAGCTCACAGACTCCTATGACCGGGAACGTCTCGCGCAGATCTTCGCGCATGCCGCCATATTGGGATACAACCTTTCAAATAGGACCAGGGCCGTCTTGTGTTCTATTTGTGTTACTTTGTGTTTATTGTTATTTATCATGATGAGTGAAAGAAGGGGAGGACATGTTTGTGCCGTGTGTGGATAACAGTAGTCGGGTGTGTGAGGATCATTTTGAACCCAGGATGTTTACGAATCATTTTCCCAATCGGTTGAATAAAAATGCAGTTCCTACATTATTTCCTGCACTTGAGGGAAGTTCTAAATATTTTTCAGATCATACCTATTCCCTGATGCCCATGCTAGTCACCCTTAACATATATAAACATTCTTCAGGATATGGTTTTATGCCAAACTAATGTCTTGGAAAATAATCCAGGTATTATATAGAGTACGGCAGAAAGTTGAACACAATGAAAACATTTTTGTTTCAAATTTTAATTTAATAAGTTTCACTTTTGTTTTGTTTTCTTTTTTAGTCATTAGCAACGTAATGTAAATAAATTACCTATACGTACTTTGAAAAGTAATTGTACATTTTATGTTAATAATGGATCCACGTAGGTGTGGTATTTATATTAATCAAGCTCCCAAATTTAGGTAACATTTCCTATATCTATATTTTAGTAAACAAAAACAAAAAATATTTTGAAATTCAACTAGGTACACAGTGCAGTTAAAACACTTTCTAAATTGGGCAACTATTTTTAATCCGGTCCTGACTTGTATCCCAAAAGACAGAGAGAGAACAAGCTTCAAGGACAAATTTTCACGTTTTAATACTTCAAAGGTGCCGCCGTAGAGTCTGTGAGCTGATTGTTATTTAAGCTGTGCTTCAGTAGCAATTGTAAAAACCAAATAAGTACTAGGAATATCATTAGTAGTTATTTATTTCACGTCTAAACGGAAGTCTCATGTCAGCAGTACCAAAGTTAGTTAGTTATTCTGTAAACTTTAGCAGTACATACAACTAAGAACATTTAACTTATAATTGTATTTTAAATATTAATTGTGTCACCGGCAGCTATGAGGCTCCTGTGAATATGAATAGATATATGGATGTGTCTCAGCCCTTAATGAAAATTATAAACGCATGTGTTGTTTTGCAAAATATTTGTGGACAAGTGTACAAAACAATTTTTAATACTGACGAACAGATGAATGAGATATAATTTTATTTGGAACTTACTGAATTTAATGTTGGACGTATGAATCTAGATTTATTACTTGCTAGTAGAAGGATGCAGTACATAATTATTAATCATATTGTACCGCGATAATACCTCTAGGATTTTTATATAAATAAAACCTCTATTTACTTATATTTCGATGTATTTTACCTTAGATATATACGTAAGTATAAATACATGGCGTTAAAAAAAGAGTGTAAAATATTTCGGAAGGTAATAGTATGAACCAAAATAAGCAGAAAAGTCCGCAAAGTAACGGTTGCGGAGAAATGGAATGCTTTATGTTTTTTAGCTCCTTTTTTTATTTTGCAAAAACGTTGTGTATTTTCTTATAATAGTTGGAACATATATACAAGAAATTTATCCTGAAGAAATTTGTTATCGCCTTTTAGCATTTGCTTCTGTTGCTGCATGCAATATGATTTTCCCCTTCCGTCATAAATGACATTTGGCAATAAAAGACTGTCCTAAATGTGAATGATGTATTTAACATAGTTGCCAAATCTTATTACATTTCATAATTGGCGAGTGGTACATTATTTCTATGACTTTTCGAAAATACAAATTTTCTAATTTGTATGATATTTGTCACACTCGACAATCGTCAATAAAGATCCGAGAATCGAGATTGAGGACATGTTTGAGACAAGTGATATATAGTAACCCTAATAATAGGCAACCAAATCTTTCTCTAACTCTACCATGTTATACTTATGAACTGATACGTACTGTTTTGGCAGTAACTGCTTTATTCCTACAAATGCAATATATTATCCTTCAAATTTCATATTATTATAATACATATAAAATCGGTAGAGTATACACATTGATCTATTTAAAAATGCAAGTTTGATTTACACATTACCATTTATTTATTTCTATTTTCTACAAACAAAACCAAAGATGAGAGGATTATGTAAGTATATTTATAATATACAGGATGATTCAGAACTTATCTAAACACATTTGTGAATAGATGCGTCATGAAAAATGGAATCAATATCGTAAACAAAAATTTTGTAAAATCGTTATAGTTTCCGAGAAAAAAATTATTGAAGTTCTACTAGTTTAGACTTTTACATTGCTGGGTTACTGTGGTCTCTAGCCAGGCGATTTCAAATATTCGATTACTTATCGTATTAACTTTTTGGACATGCAAGTATGTACATTAGTAATTAGTGTTTACATTTTCAAATATCAAAAATGGCTTACGTATAGCAACTCGCAGTTGATGGGTATCGTTTTAAATTATGGTGAAGTGAAAATGCTTTAGTAGAACGATTGTGAGTGCAAGTTTAGTGCAAACGCAGGCGTGACGCGGGAAATTTGCAACCGAATCATGGAAGAGATGAAGGTCAAAAGCGTCCACGGAATATTGCAGCAGTGTGGCGTATCATACAGGAGGTTCAATTATATCCGTACCATGTACAGCGCGTCCAAGCATTAATACCAGGGGATTGGACGAGGAGGACCGGTACCATGGCCGCCACGATCTCCTGACTTTAAATCATTTGGACTTATTTTTGTGGGGATATTTAAAAAATTAAGTATATTGCACCGAAGTGGACACTATTGATGATTTACGCAAACGTATCATAGCTGCTGTCAATAAACATTGTGTTGTAACATCAGGTATGTCAACCTGTTTTGCTAATTAAAACCATTAGAAATTAATTAATAACAATCGCGGCAAAAGCCGTTGAATTTGCTGCACTAAAATAGGTGTTGTAAAATGTAATTTATTTCTTTCCTTGGAAATTTCTTTAAATTTTTTGTTCGGTCGCCGATTACGGGTCTTATCAGTTTTTACAGTGGACCAGTTTCCAGTGGCGTGCCTAAAACTGCATACTTTGCATTCTGTCCCAATCAATTAATAATCATGTTGTTTTACAAAATCCCGTTATTTTTTAGAAAAAATCGTAGGAATAAAAAAAGTTTTACATTTAAATTTCCTGTAATACTATTATAGCACAGATTATTATAGATTCGCCATTAAAATTTGAGAAACATGTATTATGTGTAGTCCAAACTTGTTCTTTAAAATTGAAAGTTTTGTATAACTTTACATCAACATTTGGAAAAGAAACTAAACTAAAATTAATAAAAACTTTCATATATCCCCATATCGAATATTGCTGTGCTGTATACTATAACTTCTTAACGCAAAATTGTCAGCAAAAATTACAACGGATTCAAAATGCCTGCATGAGATTTGTGTTTAATATTCCTCCAAGAAGTCATATAATTCCTTATCTTATTAAGATAAACGAATTAAATATTAAACTTAGAGTTCAGTATCTGTATAGTATATTCTTGTATAAATTGTTACATACTAAGGAGCCACTGTATCTTTATGATATTATATCTCGAAGGTCTGACGTTCACAGTGCCAATATAAGAAACAATAAGTTTCATATTCCACAGCATACCACAACACATTTTCAGGGATGCTTCTCCTATTTAGTGCCATTTTACCTTAACCAAATTAACACAGACTTGTCTGTTACTTTATCATCCTACAAAAAAAGTTAAAATTGGAGCTACTAGAGAGACTAGTTTAAAAATGGTATATCAATTATATAAAAAATGTTCATATTGCTGTGGAATATTTTGAGATCTTCATATTTTATCTGGTATGTTATGATTATTGTTAGATATTATTTTATTAGTTATTATTTTATTTCTGCTATCTTTCCTCAATGTTTATATGCGAAACACATAATTTATTAGCATTTAGAATTTTAGGATAGGTGTAAGACAGCTTTGGCTAACCTCCTCCTTTAGTGTACCTATATTACTGCCATTATTGTTTAGTTTATGTTTTTGTATTTCATTTTGTGTGCACAATAAAACATTTATTATTATTATTATTATTATTATTAAAACTATTTAATAATTGGCATACCGAAAAAGACGGTATCATTTTAAGGGCGCCCTCTCCTAATCCGGATCTCATTTGGGCTTCCAATAAATTCATATTTTTACCTAATTATCTCAAATCATGTACTAAATTTGGTTGATCTATGTTAAGGCATTGCTGAAATATTATCGTTTTTCAAACACAGTCACATACAAATTTTTCTTTTTTTATTTTTACATCATCTACACAATCTACATATAGGTAGGTATTGTATTATCCCAGTAACATTTCACACTATTTTACCGCAAGTGTGTTACCGGTTTGTGCTTTACCCGGCTCATTTTTCTCCTAAAATCTAATATGTAGGTAAGTATGTTATCGTCCTGAGTGTCCACATTTTAAAAAGGAGCAAATAGCTACAAATAACATTCGTAAATGAATATAGACGATCAAAAAATATATGGTATTTGGTATTACATACTGACAGAATAACAATTATAGAATTAAATATAGGTATAAAAATAGACTACTTACAGAACGAACTTATCATGTTTGTTTACTATCTCGGCGAGCGACACAATATAACTAAAATTTATATTAAAATAATTCACATCATTACATTTATCTCTAAACACATGCTTGTTAAATACAAAGGTTACTTTATTTTGTAGTTGAAGTGTAAACATAAATATATATTTGTTGTAGATATTAAGAGCAGCATAGAGATACACCTACATATACCTAGTGATAATAAATATATGACCAATATATTGTCAGTAAATAAAATGAAGTAGAAAAATATTACATTTCTAACCGGAAGAAAGACAACCTCATTTTGATAGCATAATATTTTTATAATCATTGCTACTATCAGGTAATCCGTTTTATCTCATTATTCCGATGGATTTTTATTGATAATGATTTACTGACAAAACTAACAAGTGGACAGGTTTTCTTTAATAAAATATAGCAAATCGCTAAATAATGTAATTAATAATCTTGACAATTTATGTAAATTAGACAGGTAAATATACCATAAATAAAAAACTAATTAGTGCGTTGAATTTTTAATTTTTGTAATCATACATTCGTTTGTTTTTTATTGCAGATTTAATTATCAGTTTACTTAGTCTTGATTTGGAGTTAACTATTTAACAACTAATTTAAAACATAAACGATCTCTTACTTAAATCTTGATTACATTGTGATCAACTCTGTAATTCTGGTTGCCTAACTAACTAATATGTGCGTAAGTTCAACCGAAAATAAAATTAATCTAGAATTATTTTGAATAATATGTAGGCTGCCTCTAAAGGGATTTTACAAAATTCTGCCACAAGTTCTTTGAATTAAAATAAATCAATTTAACTCTCTCAACTGTTGACATTTCTTTTCCGAACACTTAGACTGATTTTGAATCTCTCAGACTTCGATTCAAAATAATACAAAAATACATTTATTTACAAAATTTGTAAATGTTATGATGAAGTTATTGGTAAATTTGCAGTTGATTTATTTAACTACAATAACCAATAAAAGGCGCATTACATTAAGAAAAAAGTAAAAATTTATAAAAATCATAAATTTAAAAATTTAAAAAAATAATAACTGAATAAAAAATCTTTAGTATTCTTGTTTTATTGTAAATGTTAATATATAGTAAAAAATAAAAATATGACTTCCAAAGTCAAAAACAACAATTTGTGCAAAGGGTTATCAAAATAATCACACAACAACAGATACAGCATTTTATTGGATACTGCAAATAAAGTTTTTTTTGCATTTGATACACAAGTAAGATGTTTTTCTATGTATACTGGATGGACTTCTGATCTAGTGGCATTTCAATTTGCTGTGGTATCCAATAGCAGCTTATCTTCCTCGACAGATGTTAATAGGTTGAGAATTCGCCAAATGATTCTCGGTAAAAATATGGATGATATTCAGGGTATAGGCAAGATACATCTAGCGGTCATTCTCTACTCAATATCGGACTGAATCGACCTATATCACGTTCGGCGTGAGCAAGGCGTCAAGAAATATTACCTCAGGGGTAACGTGGATTTTTATTTATGTTTGTTATTTGATAACGGGTTGGGCTTCACCTCTTGGTCTTGGTTGGTGTGTACGCGGCTTTACAACTTTATACACGGCTTAAAGATCATGCACATTATGCCTGCACGGACCAGCACAGCACGGACCTGCAAAGCCTGTTCATGAAGATTACCCATATTTAATGGATCATCGCACACTAGACCAGCACCTGCATTGACCGGCACCTGTAACGATCGTCACTGCAGGTCAGGCTGGTGGCCTGCAATTTCTATGCTTCAGGGACTGATTTCAAACTGTTAGGAATATTCGACCAGTTGCATATACCGCTGAACTGTCGGACACCCTCGCTAATCAACAACCTCTATTTACTTACCTTAAACAAACTGGAAGTCTTTCATCAGATGACACAGCACCACGAAATCTTGTGTTTTGGTGGCGAGGACGATCTAAGAGCTCGAATTTTTTTATGTGACATTCAGAAATACTGAAAAAAATTTGTTGACCTCCAGTTCAGAAAATATACGATGAAATTCACCATATAGCTTTCTCTATTTATTGATAAAATGAACAAAAAAACTTTCTCATTTTCCTCGCTTCTTTCCCCTCCTCTACTTCATACGGCACCGTTAATATAAAAATTTCTTCTTCCAAACGTCTGCCACACACATAATCTTCACAAAAAGTTGCTGGTCCGTGCTGGACAAGTATGAGAAGTCGTGTAGGTTTGCAAGTCCACGCTGTGCTGGTCCGTGCTAGTCCATGCAGGCGTAATGTGCGCGATCTTTTAGATCTAGGCGGTATTATACTGATTACATTGATAAATCATATGCGTTGAGTGAGAAATTATAGATAGAGGCGCAACCTTAATGGCGAAATGCGTATGCGATCTATAAGTTTAATACCCAGTATCTTGAAAACAAATTCCCTAATAGAAAATATCTATAGGGCAAAATGTTTTTAAAGTCGAACAAGAAACAAAGGCCTTCATGTTTGACGTTCCGTTATGTTACATCGTGTTTTACAGTAGGGGTTTTTTGGGCCAGAGATTTGTCCATCTGTCGAGAACTGTTGTTAACGACAGTCAATTTAGAGTGTTCTGTGTGATTCAATGGTTTAAGAAACTAAGAAAACCTCCGTGACAATAAGTTGTCGATAAATTGACGAATCTTAGAACCAAAGAGCTGCTATTACCTAATACTATCTCGGGCCCAAAAGTGTATACGCATTTCGCCATAAGGTTGCGCCTCTATCTATAATTTCTCACTCAACATCATATCTTAGAGTTTGCTTGTTCATTTTTGCCAAAATCAAATTATCACGTTTAAAAAAGTATTTTTATACGACTGCCTTGCAAAAGGAGGTTTTGCACACGGAAAACACGCTCTGAAAACGGTATTTTGCACACGGTTATGTCATCTTTGCACAAGCGTCTCCAGATTGTGATTTTTGTTTGATGTTGTCACCCAAATTATGCAATGTTTCAAGTTGGCTGAGTTTAAATTAAAATTTGATTTTTGTCTCTGTTTGCCGTCGTATAAAAAGTATCGTAAAAATCTCGTTTGAAAACCTCTTTGCTCGACTTGTGGAGCTTGTTGTTTAATATACTATTTGAACACATACAACTATTACCTCCTTCAAGCGAAATCTTAACAGTGCAGAAAAATATTCAATGACAATGATAAAATTTACAGAATTAAAAATAGTTTTCTTACTTAACTCTGTTTATTATTATTAAATGGGTTTTATACAGTGTCCCCGTGTCATAGTCATAAGAACAGGTGTGTACCTATTGTCAAACAGAAAAGTAGGTACATAACTATGAAACTATTTTAAGTAGTTAGTTAATTTAAATTTGTGAGCGTTCATAAAATATTCAGAAGTACCTACTAAACTGTTTTTTATTATTACTATTGCGATAAAACGATCGACACAAATTGCTAATTTTTAAGAGAACTTAAAGCGATGTTTAAATGAATTTTATTAAGTTAGAACCACACAAACACACATAGAAATACATAGAAATATGCAACTTACAACGAGAAATTAATGAACTAGATAAAACACAGTAGTCACTCATTATTATTCAGGAAAATGATGCTCCTAAAAATAGGAAAGATCTGGGCGTTACGTCAAATGTTTGTATCAAACAGACACAGGAATTCACATCTCTTATATTTTACTTACAATTTTAGATAAGAAAATCTGTAAATATGGAAATAACTTAATTTTTAACATGTTCTGTATTACTTATATATTCTAAATAACTTTTTCAAGTAACATTTTGCTGTATTTTCAGTGGAAAAGGCTCTTTACTTGAAACTAAAACTCATAGGATTATTTCAAAAACGGTTGCTCCTAACAACAACAAGTCATACCTTTTTCAGATAAAAAGGTAGGAGTAAATAGTCAGATGGATACAATTTGCCGCAAAAAGTAAAAGAAGCATAATGTGCCGCCTTCTATTAGTGACGTCAAAATTAGAAACAAATTTGAATTTCTCTCTTCAAAAACCCCCGATTTCTAAAATGTATGCAAATATTTGGATTTTTAAAGTTATTTACAAATATTGAAAATAAAATTTTAACTTTGACACCTTGTATCTTTGTATCAACTTTTGACTAAGGTAAGTTTGGCAACATCGCTTTGTGTTGTGTCTTGCTCTATGTTGCATTTATTTCCGGACAGGGCCTATGATACCAACCACTGGGAGTTTTAATCAACCACTTCCACCCGCCATCTTCCGCCACGTGGGAGAATACTTAAGTACCCTCCATCATTCAAGCTGAATTCCATCTACCTCTGCTCAGCTAAATTCCTCTGGAACTTGCGGTCTTGATGTTTACCAGATAAGTTGATGTTAATTAACCATTTTTAATTATTAACCACCATATTCCACCCTTTTAAATCACTAAGTTGCTACGCCTGTTGTGAGGAATACAATAAACATATTCTAAATAATTACTTAAATTTACGTTTAGTGTAGATTAACAACCCATTACCTCATGCAAACCAGGTTGTGGATATTCATTTATAGGTATAATACTATGGTATTAATACTATAATATAATACTATGATGGGTACTTAATATTCCAATTTAAGAAGAAAAATTCCCTTTATTCTAAGCACGCTATAAGCCCTTTGCTGACATAAAGCGACAGAATTTAAAAGTTTTATAAAAAATTCCAGGGTGGATAATTTTTAAAACCAAAAAAAATTATAGTAGGATGAAACCCATTGGAAAAGGAAGAGAATACAATAAAAATGAAAGGAAACATAATTTACGGGCGATCTGAGGTCGGGAAGTGGAAGGGGGTGAGTTTTTATGGGTAAAAAGCGGTTTATCTCGATTTATGGCAAAACTACGAGTCCTATGGAAACAAGTTAAATAGCAAAGTTGTAGGTAATGAAAAGATCTATAACTTTTGTATTTACACTTTTTTCACATAACCTCAAAATTTATGTGAAAAATTCAAATAACCAAGTTTTTTATTTTTATCTTTTTCGAAACAAACATTTTTTTCACGAAATTTGGTGAAAACTTACCTTTTTATGTCTCAAACACACTGTAATTTTTTTTATTTAAAATATTTATTTTTTCACCTTATTTTGACTTAATATAGAAAAACCATCTTAATTTTCAATCGAAAATTCCCACGTCAAAATATCTGTTTTTTTAAAAAGTCGGAGGGCTTTTTTCGTTGAAATCTGTACTTTCTGATGGTGTAAAAAAATATACATTACTATGGTAAATGTTCTCAGAAAATGCAAAGAAACGAAAAAAAATATTGTAGATGTCTTATTAAATATTCACTTTATTAACTTATTTGGTTGTTAATAGTAGTATATTTCGACTTGCAATTTTTTTGTTTATCAATGTCACATGGAATCTTACGTTTTTCGATTAATTAAAGTATAAATTTTAATAAATAGCTAAAAATTGTACATAATGATAAAAAAAATTTGGAATCGAGTTTGTCGCATCGTTTCTTTGCATTTTCTGAGAACATTTACCATAGTAATGTAGATTTTTAAAAAATAAATATTTTAAATAAAAAAAATTACAGTGTGTTTGGGACATAAAAAGGTAAGTTTTCACGAAATTTCGTAAAATTTTTTTTCGCCCGTAAATTATTTTCCCTTTCATTGTTGTTGTATTCTCTTCCTTTTCCAATGGGTTTCATCCTACTATTATTTTTTTCACTTTTTGCGATTTGCAAAGGCTTTAGGATAATTTGACAACAAAAATTTGAATTGTCATGAGATATCAACTTTATTAATTATTAGCATATACCAAATGCATACAGGGGCGTTCCGCATATAATTCTATAAATATCTATGAGTATCTTATATTGAAAATTATTATGTGTATGAAACTATTCATATAATAGATACAAATAATTTCATTTGACGTGAATCTTTAGAATTTATTTGAATGAATACTTATTTAGCAAAGTAAAAGCTAAACATTTGGTAGTAATAGTACCAGACTATATAGTAAATACTTACTCATGCCGCCAAAATCCAAGCTCTAAACCATCTGTAGAGACGACCGTGTCGCATTGAAGACCAATCCAATCGCAAACATATTTACAAAATATATTTTAGGCACTTTTTATTGGCATTCGTAAGTGGATATCACCCAGAAAATTATTAATTTGAAATATTAAAGATGTTTCTTAATAAGCAAGTAACAACGTTCTGTACACAGTTTTTACATAAGTGTGAAAAAATATTCCGCTAGTTCGCCATCAAAACAAATTATCACTTTACGTCTTAGTTAGGAAAACGGTGAATACGAATTTACTTTAGAAAAATCACAGGCTTCATGGTGGTACGACGAGATCACTTGAAAATCAACCACACCGGATACTTTCACGGTCACCACGATGCAGCGAAATCTACCCTCGAACCAGGCCAAGTGACAGAACACGAGGTGAGGGAGAACGAAAAATCCAATAACCAGAGCGACCCCTGATTGGCTTGTTTAAGTGGTACGATAGCGCTGTAGCTAAGGATTTAGATATTAATATTTATGTCACAACACTAATGAAATTTGTTCCTTATATTTGAACACATTTTTTATTCAATTTAAATTTAATGTAATAATGGGTTTGTTCCAACAACAGCAGAATCGATTTCGAACCGTCCAGAACTATTCAGTCAGTTTAGTTGATAATGTATTTTCGTCGAATACGACGTAAGACTGTATTGGTCAAACATTTCTGATAGTTCTGGACTAGTTCTCGATGGCTCGGCTGTTGGAACAGACCTAATAATTGAATGTATGTACTAATAAACTATTAAGTACAGGACAAGGAGTCATCAAAAACTGGTTTAAACTTCTTTAGATGTTAATAAAGACAAAGATAAGTCAAATTCTGTAAATGTATGTAGTAGATTCTATGTATATATTCTATAAAAGCAATCGCAACTTTTGGTGCACTGGTATAGCAAACGATCGATAAACTGCGTTCTAAAAAATATATTTCTATGTAAGCACCACAATATTTCCATTTATGTTGTGAATTGGCGGTTCTTTTCAAGAAATTATTCATAAGGGAACGTTCAATACGACAGCAATTATCTTTTAGTATCCAGCGCATAGTCGTTAGGCTATTAATTATTTAATCCAACAAATTATCAGCTCCTGGTTGTACAAATAGGGTGAATAATATGCGTGATTTAAACAAATCAATCAACTGAATGTCACTTTCCTGAGTTAGGCATGTTTTTGGTCCGACCTTCTGTAAATTCCTGCGCTTCGCAGTTCGGTTCTTTGACGTCAGGAATACTAGAGCGGGTCGATATCGAAATAGGACATTTAAAACTGCTTTGGCGTTGTAACACGTTGGGAAGGGAATGCAACTATGCGGATGGCTGGTGTTGGCGGTTTTCAAGCTATTGGGTAATTTGAATTCTAATTTATGATTAATTTTTGGCGGTGACATCAGCTGGCGATATATGAATCAACGTACAAAATCGTATTTATATATTCGCATAAATTTGGAAAATTGAAGACAAATTATGACAAATAGTGAAACAAAAATGTTTTCAGTTACCAATATATTTCAGACAGTGGTCGCGCGGTTTAAGGCGTCAGTACTTCCATCGAGGTGACTAGATCGCTGTAGGTTTGATCCCCACAGTTGGTATACCATATATAATCTATATTCATGGAGAAGGTTGGTGCCCTCTCTGCAGGTATGGTAGGGTGGAAGAATGTTGACATTTGACTACCATCCCAATTAATGAGATTTTCCAGGTTTCATTCATTCCTGCACTGAATGGTGGTTAGTGTCTACCAACGTGTGTCCTGTGCGCAAATGCGGCCTGCTTAATACTTATATGCCGTCCCCTTTCCCGCAGAAGTTTTCGACTTTTGGGCTAATCCTCGTGATTAGAATGAGGGGTAGAGATATTATTATTATTTCAAATATCAGTAAAAGAACATGGATTTCATAAAATTGAAAAGGCGTTTAATTTATTCCAAACTATGTCTATCCTTCTTGCTCTCTCTAAGAACCAAGCGATAGACTTGCTGGCTGTTCCCATTTTCCGAATGTATATAAATACTATTGAAACTGGGCTAATATCAGCCAGAGCTTGAGCCAGTCCATGGCCAAAGGACGGTGGTCAGCCGTTGGCTGACCCTGATCTCTAGAAGAGATGCTCCCCAGCGGAAAGGGCTCCTTATTGTAAGTATGGTTATTGTTATGTTTGTTTAATAAATTTATATTTGTTTTAAAAGATTGAGTTTCTTTACCTCTCGCAGGAGCCAAGCGAGTACCCCAAGAATATAGGAGAGGTGTTATTTTTATAGGTTTAAAAATTGGTGGAGGACCTTTAGTGACATTTGGGGGAAGCACCAGACTTCCCTATTATAGGGTCACACGTTACGTGACAATAGTAACTGTTCAAAATTATTTCAGTTATTTTTTATACACAGTTGAACTCGTCCACACGCTTGGCCCAGGCTGTAATCAAATTGCCTCAGAGGCAGCATGTATGCACTAGTTGTGCAAAATGTGGTGGAGCACCATCGTGAAGGCACCACTGTCTGACGTTGAGATTTACTTCTTCAAAGAGTACCTACGCAAATATCGCAAATAAAGAGCATTTGTTAACCGATCTTCTAGAATGCAAGGGCCAATAAGTACTCCGTTCACAATTTCAACTCACACATTTACTGAAAATCGTTGTAGAAAGTGTGCTCGCCGAATGACATGATGATTTTCCAATGTCCAATAATGAGTGTTGTGAAAATTGTGAATACCATTACCTGTGAAAGTTCATCCGTAACTAATAATGTTCATCGTAAAGTTTGGGTTGAAGTGCTGCTAACGTAACAACCACTCGCAAAAGCTAACTCAAAGAGGAAAATTCCTTGGAAGTGTACCCGCTGCAGATAAAAAAAGTAGAGTTTGTGTCCTAATGTTCGCCAAACTGTAGATTGTGATATTCTAAATTGCGCTACAATTATCCTAGTGTTTTTCGAGATTCACATTTTGCCTAGGTCTAATGACTCCGCAAATTGTCAGTATCTCTATCCCGTTGAACCACACGTAAAAAAGCTTCACTTCTCGAATATCTTGGGGGAACCCTTTGGGCATAAAGAGGAGCTATAGCCACTGAATTTTGATGCAATTCCCCGTATGTCAGTATCATGTCGCTAAGTTCTTCGCTCGAGAAATTATGCGCCATACTTTTATAATTGCGTGAAAATAAACCCGAATGGGACCATAATTGATAGCAAAGTACTGCTATAATAGTCGCGGCAAGAATTCACACGACTTACGTCATACGAACAAATGGATAATTCATTACACTTTAAAAATATTTAAGAAACTGCAACTGAGAGTAATAAAACTATATACTACACTAAATGTTTGCATTGTATATTAGACCAAATTGCAAAAAAAATTTTTTTTAACCTGACCAAGTATCGAAAATTATGTTGACAATAAAAACAAACGCGTAACGTTATCCATGACGTAAGACGTATGAATTCTTGCCTCGAGTATACAAAAACATATCTTTTCGACTTATTTACTTCTTTTAGTTTTGATAAACAAAATATTTCACTACATTTTACAACACATAAGTATAGGTTAAGAATCACTTTGCATATTGGAATGCGGCATAATAAATAGTTTTCACAAATTGTTTCTTACCGAATTTACTTACAAATACAGGGTGTTAAAAAAACATTGCAAAATATTTAAGGAGGTAATAGTATGAACCAAAATAAGCAGAAAAGTCACAATAAACCTGGGTCCGCAAAGTAACGGTTGCTGAGATATGGAATGTTTTATGTTTTTTAGCCCCTTTTTTATTTTGCAAAAACGTTGTGTATTTTCTTATAAGAGTTGATTGATGTTTAGTGAAATAAACAGTACGTATTTGACAGTTGTTCTCAGTGCACAAGTTTTCTTTCACTATGGATGGTTACTCTAACGCAGAATTAACAGACATGCATTTCATGTATGGTCGTGCTAATGGGAACGCCACCGAAACGCGACGTCTTTATGTTGACGCTTATCCAAATCGCCAGATTCCTTCACAACGCATGTTTGGAATAATTCACCAAAGATTGCGTGATACCGGTTCCTTGAGCAAACAGTGCCATTTATCAGGAAGACCAAGGTCGGTATCCACTCCTAGAGCAGAAGAACAAATTCTAGCACTGGTAGAGCAGAATCCAGGTACGAGTGTGCGGAGAATATCAGCCGAGGTAGGAAGTGGTCCTCTTGTTTGGAGGATCCTTCACGAGCAACTGCTTTATCCATACCATGTGCAACGAGGACAGGCCTTAAATCCAATAAATGATCATCAAGCACGTTCGGTTTTTTGTCGCTTGTTACGTCATGATGCTGAAGACCCTGGTTTTCTTGCAAACATTGTTTTTACTGATGAGGCCGGGTTCACAAGAAATGGAGTGTTTAATTTTCACAATACGCATATTTGGGCCGACAAAATCCTCATGCTCTAATAGAATCTGGACATCAGGCACGTTTTTCATTAAACATTTGGATGGGTATAGTAGGTGATAGATTTTTAGGTCCTGTTGTTTTACAAAACCGATTAACAGGCGCTGCTTACCTCAACTTTCTGCAGAACACACTGTATGCGTTTTTGGAAGACTTTTCCACATAGATGGGTAGGAAGGGCCGGACCCGAGGCCGGACCTGTTTTATGGCCTCCAAGATCGCCTGATCTGAAGCCTCTAAATTTCTTTGTTTGGGGATATTTGAGGACATTAGTGTATGGTACTCCTGTAAATAGCCTGGAAGAGCTGCAGCTACGGATTAATCAAAAGTGTCAAGAAATCCAAACCAAGGAGGGTGTTTTCGAAAGAGTTCGAATATCGTTGAGACGAAGATGTCGTGCCTGCTTGGAAATGGACGGAGGGCACTTTGAACATCTTCTGTAGCTTTTTGTTTGTTAAAAGCTTCCTTTGTCGGTTTATTCCTAATAAAATAAAATGTTTGAAAAACGAATAGTGGTCCATATCTCCGCAACCGTTACTTTGCGGACCCATGTTTATTAAGACTTTTCTGCTTATTTTGGTTCATACTATTACTTCCTGAAATATTTTACACTCTTTTTTTAACACCCTGTATAGCAACGGCCACTAGACTACTTTTTAGTAAAGTAAATGATTTGCAATTCCAACGTAAAAATACAGAATTAACGAGAATCTTGAGGAAAAAGTTTAGTGGGCAATTTATGGCTTGGTACTTTACATAATTATTATGACTGTAATCTTTTAATCAATACTACTATCTATTTACATATACACATACACTTCTACTTCATAATCCGCTGAAAAGTTTATGACTGTAGCTTACACTGAATGGGGAAATCTGACAATATATTTTCTAGTTTCAGTTTGGTTTTATTGACAAGGTTGTATTCTACTGCCTTGAAATGCCATAATTATATTTCGATCGATTGATTGCCTAATAAATATTCATAATTCATTCATCAATTCTACTTTATTGGTATATATCAGTTTTATAAACTAGAGCTATTTTTATATTTAAGATACCATTTTTCAAATATTCCTGAATACTTAATCGATAATAATTGATTATTGGACAGAGAACAGAAAAATCGAACGAATTAAATCTATATTTATTCTGACTAAAACATAAATGAGAGAAAAAACAGAAACACTAACATAATTTAGTTCCGGTAAAGTATCTATACAAGGTGATTCAGTCATAATGTCATTAATTTTAAGAGAATGTAGGGAAAATGAGTATAATACGATGACACATATAGTTGCGGAATGAATTCAGACGATTTACGTCATGGCTGACGGTACGCAATTGTTTATGTTGTCAACTTAATTTTCGATAATTTGTCGCGTTAAAAATAATTATTTTTGTAACTTGCAATAAACATTTAGTATAGTATATAGTTTTATTATTCTCAGTTGAGGTTTCTTAAATATTTTAATGAAAATATGATGCATTATTCATTTGTTTGTATGATGTAATAATAATAATAATAACAATAACAATAATATCTCTACACCACATTTTAATTACGAGGATTAGCCTAGAAGTCGAAGACTTGTGAGGGAGAGAAAGCGGCATATTATTACGGTGAGCGCTCGATCAAAAGGGATATAGTTTTCGCTCAGTAACTCCTCAACGAAAAATGATAAAAATATGCAAAATTCATTTAAAAAAAATTAATTTTACACTTTTTCAAAATTTCAAAACACAGCGCCGACGTAAAATAATATTTGTAGTCTATTAAAAAAACCGCATATTTTTATCATTATCCGTTAAGGAGCTACTGAGCGAAAACTACGGGTTTGTTCCAACACAGCAAGAATCGATTCCGAACCGTCCAGAATTAGTCAGTCAGTTCAGTTGTTAATGTACTCTCGGCGAATGCGGCGTAAGACGGTGTTGGTCAAACATTTCTCACGGTTCTGAACCAGTTCTTAACGGTATGGTAGGGTGGAAGAATGTTGGCTTGGGTCAATGTGAGAGATTGATACCGGTTGACATTTGACTACCCCCCTAATTAATGAGGTTTTCCAGGTTTCCCTCATTCCTGCACTGAATGGTGGTTAGGGCCTACCAACATAAGTCGTTCCTGGGCGCAAATGCGGCCTGCTTAATAATAATATGCCGCCCTCTCTCCCGCACAAGTCTTCGACTTCTGGGCTAATCATCGTGATTAGAATGAGGGGTAGAGATATTATTATTATATTATTATAGAAAATAAAGATTATCGTGATGCGGTTAAAACAAATTAAATGCATATTTACGTTGAAAAAAAAAATATGTTCAAATCATTATTTAAACCCCTTTTCAGGCTATCACTGACAGTTCATACAATTCCGAAACCAACTCGTTGACCGCCCGGGTGTAACGTTGCCAAATTTCGCGGGTAACTATTGGACATGACAAATAAACTTGACTATGTATTGCCATATAAGTTTGTTGAGATGTTTTAAACTGCTGACGTATTTGTAATGATATATATTTTAAATTTTGGCATAAGCTCTTAATAGTTTCCACTCACCAATAAAGATCTAAAGTTCATCAAATGTAAATATGCAACCAGCAGCACAATCCCGAAGTTAGAATAAACCTGTAAACTTTGTGATTCATAATAGGAATACTTTTTGCATCCAGAGGTGCTCCAGACCTTGATTTGGGTTATCTGAATTCTGCAACCGCCTTGAAATTGCTCTTGTTGTTGTTAAAGAAGTGACCTTCTAACTACGTTTGTATTTGAGGTTTTATTTTGTATATTCAGGCGTTAATGTTTTGACGTTTTTATTTGATAAAATGTCATGTGCCGATTTTGATTATAAGTTCTGGTATTCAAATTCAAACAGGTAAATACTTCTGCTTTACTTATATCCTTTTAATGGAAGTTGACTTTTGGAAGTGTGAAACTTGTACTTAACCAAAACATTTTGCAAGGTTAAATTACGGTAATACTATTGTTAAAATCAATTATAAGAAAGCTACTTTATTTTCTTGGATTTTATTGGTTTCGTATCTATGTATTAGCGGATAATAGTCTATGAAAGAACACAAACATTTAGCCGTGATTTGATTTTATCCCTCGATGTCATGAAAATTGTTGTCAACACGGAGCACCGTTTTACCGGGAGTTATGGGTTGATTTGTTTCAATTTAAAAGATCGAGCAAAACTTTTTCCCCAATTTTCAGTTTTGTATGCCTTCCGAATACATTATTAAAATTAATGACATTATGATTGAATCACTCTGTATATACCTACAACTTGTTAAAAATGAGAAAAAAAAGTCGGCAACTAAGTAACAAGTTCAAAGGATTTAAGTCAGGAGATTATGGCGGCCATGGCCAATCCTCCTCGTCCAGTCCATCCTGCTCATTGAATTGAATTGATTTTGTCGAAATTGAGGGACAACACCATCGTGCAAGAACCACATTCGAAGTCGAACAGCCAAGGACACCTCTTCCAGAAGTCTAGTCAGATCATTTCGAAGAAATTCGAAATATCCAAAATATCCAACCCTATCCATTCGCTTTAGTAATATCCTTTAATATGAATGATTCAATCAAGCGATTATCGACAATATCTGCTCAAACATTAAAGGAAAAGCGTTGTTGAAAAGGATTTCGTTGAATCGTATGTGAATTTTCAAGATCCCGAACATGAGTATTATGAATGTTAATTATCCCATTCCATGTAAAATTAGCTTCATCTGTAACTAACATATCAGCTGTAAATCTGGGATTTTGAGCATTTTGTTGAGGCAACCATTCACAATATAAAGGGCGTTTCAAAACAAAGGCGAAACATTTCAGGGTGTGATTCCTTGTTGAAAATAAAAGGTAGTTTGTTATCTAAACGTTGGGTCACAACTAAACCATTTGGGAGATATCGCGTTGCAAAGATGGCAGAAAAAAGAGAGTTTTTATTGATTTTCTCTGAAATGAAAAGCGTGGGAATGGTAAAATTTTGTGGAAATGTTACCATCATTGAAAGACACTTGAGACATATTTTTTCACTCTTTGAAAATAATTGGAAAGGGAAATAAACTACCTTTTTTAGTTTTTTTAACTATACTTTCAAACAACTTCTTTAACGACGTAGAAAAAATAAATTAGATTAAGCCAATTCATTTAGAAACTTTTTTCTCTCTTATATTTTTTTGATAAAATTAACTGTTTCGACGTTAAAAAATAAAATGTAAAGTATTGCACGCCGGGAAGAGGCAGTTTTACTACACCCATTATTAGGAAAACTAGTTGGCTGCTGTCAATTTCCAAATGTTTCCACTGTTGTTTTGACAGATAGCAAATGGTTTGTACTTTCCGGTGTCGACCTGTATCAAAACTTCTTTTTTTGAATTTTCCGGATTCACATAGCCTTCAATGAAGCTTAGCAAATATACTGTGATGAGGAATTCTACGATTAGGATACGCTTCTGTATAAAGGCGACAAGCATGTAAGGAATTTCCATTTGCCCGGCCGTACATAAAGTGCATGTCTGTCATTTCTGCATTTGTGAAAATAACCAGTTTTGTTATATTAACTTAGTATTGAATTCCAACATACAATCAAACACATCACACAACGAAAGGCAAATTATCCCGTAAACCACTCTCAAAATGTTAAAATAGTACAAACAATTTGATATCTGTCAAAGCAACAATGGAAACATTAAGAAATTGACAGCAGCCAACTAGTTTTTCCTAATAATGGGTGTAGTAAAACTGTATCTTCCCGACGTGCAATATTTTACATTTTATTTTTTAACGTCAAAACAGTTAATTTTATCAAAAAAATATAAGAGATAAAAAAGTTTCTAAATGAATCGGCTTAACCTAATTTATTTTTTTCTACGTCGTTAAGGAAGTTTTGAAAGTATAGTTAAAAACTGAAAGGGGTAGTTTATTTCAACCCTTTCCAATTATTTTCAAAAAGTGAAAAAATATATCACAAGTGTCTTTTGATGATGGTAACACTTCCACAAAATTTTACCATTCCCACGCTTTTCATTTCCGAGAAAAACAATAAAAACACTATTTTTTCCGCCATCTTTGCAACGCGATATCTCCCTAATGGTTGACTTGTGACCCAACGTTTATATAACAAACTACCTTTTATTTTCAACAAGGAATCACCCCCTGAAATTTTTTGCCTTTGTTTTGAAACACCCTGTATAATTTATTAGTTACTACAACACGCTGTACTGGTACGTATGTAATTGAGTCTCGTGTATGATCCGTCGCACTGTTGATTGGGATATTCCTTGTACTTGTTGAGCGATTTGCCTGGTACTTATTCGGGGTACGTCTCTTCCACGATTATCTTGCAAATTTCCAGTGTCACGACCGCGTTGCACTATCGCGTTGAATGAAGCACATTCTATCGAGAAATCCTTCTGCGTACAGACGAGAAGCTACTAAAGCATTTTGTCTTACTATATACTATCAAATCTGAGTTGCTATGCACGTAAGCCATTTTTGACACTTGAAAAACTTGTATACATTATCGCAAAAACGTTAATACTGTAATCGGATTCCAGTATTCGTAATCTCCTGCATTCCGATGACGCTAGAGACCACAGTAGCCCAGAGATGTAAATTTTGAAAATACTAGAAATTTCAATATTTTTTCCTGGAAAACTATAAGGATTTTACAAACATATTTTTTTACGATATTGATATCGTGACATCTTTTGAAGAAGTTGTGAATCACCCTGTACAAATTTCTTGTCTCTGGGCATATTCTAAGGGCCCAATAAAGAATCTACTTAAAATTATCGATATTTCGACAACTAAAAAAATATCATAGCATCAACTTTCCAGCACAAAACCGGTTAGTGCCGGAACAACATTAGCAGTGATCGGAAAGCACGCGCCCATCTAATGTGTGAAATAATGTACATAACCCCATTTAATTATAATCATTAAGTTCAGATACGAGAATGCCCTGGTTCAAGTTCCTCTGTGTCAGACATAATATGCCCAGGTTTTTTACCGAGTTACTTCAATAACCGAATACTGAGAATTTAAGAGATTTTAAAAACCTATTGAGAATTCGAATGATGGTCATTTGAATTCTCAGCAGCTGTACATATGACTATTTTTGTACTTTATATGTTTTATTTTAAAACTAGATATTATATATAATTTTTGTATGGATATATGTATATAGGGCGGCCAAATGAAAACGAAACAGGGCCATTTTCAGGAACTGCGACAAGATTGTAGAAAAACACTAAGACCCGTCGATTTTAGATTAAAGGAGGGCATTTTTGGCTGGTATGTTTGACTCCTCCACAGGAACTGTGAATCGTTCCCTGCTAGCTCACTTATTATTTCGAAAAATTGCAAACGGCGGTCATAACCATCCTCATGCAGTTCCTGGACTAAATGTATTTTGCATGGATGGAATTTATTCTTCTTCAAAATGGTTTGTATGCTAGTTCAATTAATCCCAGATACAAATGCCAACTGCCTCGTACTTAATATAGGATCAAGATCAATTTCTCGTTTTTGATTGGCTACGTTCCCTGTCTCTTGAAATTTTTTTACTAACTCTAGAACATACTTCCTTCTGACATGTTGATCTTGATGTACATTAAATAGCTTCGCACATTTCTTGTTCATAAAGTAAAGCAAAATGATATATATCTACCCTTTATAGTGTTTAATTTTCAAAAAACACAATTAAATAAACTACCAACCAACGCTTCCAAATAATAGCTGAAAATAAATTTGGAATCCACTAATTTTACGTTCGTTGTGTGTGTTTAGTATTCATATATGTTTTTTACAATTGTGTTTTACGAAAATGATAACAAATCGCCAAAAACCAATGTAACGCAAGAAATACTAAATTTATACCATTGGCGTACTTAACTCGAATGAGTGACATTTGTATCGTTACTAATTGTTTGTAGATATATAAGTTTCAACTTTAAAATTAAAATTCTTATTAAGTATTGGGCGTAATTATAAAATTTAAAGTCTGTTGTAAAGAGAATTGTAAGAGCTTTCAACATAAATATTACTCAACCCCTAATGCCATTTAAATATTTTGGGGGGATGCTTACCCGTGCTCGGGGGTGAAAGTAGCGGAGTAAAAAATACCAGCAAAGAATGTTCCCCTTTAATCTAAAATCGACGGGTCGGAAGCGTTTTTCTACAATCTTGACGCAGTTCCTGAAAATGGCTCTGCTTTGTTTTCAGCTGGCCACTCTATATATTTAAAATAAAATAATACAAATCCTCGACATTTCAATATGTTGTATTGCACAATGCAGTTAGATATAAAAAAATTCGTTAATTCATTGTTTTTATTTAATTATTCAAAAAATATTTTTCGGCTGTCCTGCATTCCGTCAAAACAAATTTTATTTTGATATATGGCCACGACGGGTAATTCGTATAACGCAATTACGAATATGGTAATTTCTATGGTTATTCGGTTTTTTATTATTTGTTAGTCATACTTGTTACTATTACGCGTACCTATGTATTTATACAAATCTTGAGCTCGAACACACAAATTGTAAGTGAACATTGAAACAAAAATCAAATAAAGAATTCGTTACTCATATAACTGATAATTAAAGGATTTCGGTTATTGCTATAACCAAATTATCAGTTATTTTTCACTCAAGTGATCCTAATACTAATTGTAATATGCCGACCACTTAGTCTTATTATGAGATTGAGCTTTCGCGCAAGTGTATTACAATTTGCTTGGATTATGATATGCCAGACGAATTGTAATAGAATTTCATGCCAGTATTGATTTAGTGTTTATTATTATTATTATTTAGTGCCAAAAATTTTAAAATAAATGAGGTAATATAAAATATGTTTGTAAATAGAACGTTTTATTATGAAAACCTGCAAAATTTTCATAACGGTAAGAGAACAATAAACCTAATCCCAAATTATTTAATACAGAAAGGAACAACTTTCGTAGCATTTCTCTTATTGCAATAGTAGAAAATTAATAAATTAAATAGAAATGTAAATTATACATATTACTGTTTCACAAACATGCTAAGCCATTTTTGTAATCTGGCCTCGCTTTAGAAATTATTTTTATTATATATTGCTTATTTTTATTGGAATAAATTGTTTCACAATTTACCTGACATACCGTCAGTTTCATTATATACAGGGTGAGTCAGTCATAATGTCATTAATTTTAACCACGTATTCAGAAGAAAATTTTTTACTCTACCTTTAAAATAATAAACAAATCACCCTATAAAAATCGGTAACACGACGCTCCTGGTACGCTACAAACTTTCTGATGTCGCAGCCATATGATAATCTAATGTCGATAGGAAAACATCGTTGCCACATATCATGTTTACATACATAATGTCGTCTTAACAATTCAGCGTGCGTGTTATTCAAATTTGCCACCATTTAGTCGCACTTTCCGCATTTCCCGCATTTCTTTCCCTCCAAATTTAGAGATCACACCACACATTTGGAGGGGGGATGGAGAGAATACGAGCAGTAGTTTGTTTATTTCGGTCGTGTATTGGTCGTAAATTCACATCACAATGCCTAATTTTACTAATTTAGAATATGCGGAAATACTAGTTTTATACGGTGAATGTTTACAAAATGCGAATGCCGAATACCGGAGAATCGGCTCGAGAATCTAAGTGCGCGAACTTTTGTCCAAGTGTTTCAACGTGTTCGCGATATGGGATGTGTGAAACCGCGCCGAGAACTTGCTGGGCATCCTCAAAATGACTTAAATGTAATAGAAGCTGTTGGCGATTGGAGATATCCCAAAGCGAGGTCTGCAGAATATTACGAGAAAACTCCTGCACCCGTATCATTTTCAGAAAGTTCAACCTTTAGAACCTGCTGATTTTCCCAGTCGTCTTGAATTTTGCAATTGGTTATAAAATCGAATTGCTGCTTACCCAAATTTTATTAATAAAGTGCTATGGACGGATAAGTGTAGCTTTACTCGAAGTGGAATTTTAAATAGGTTAGTACCATATTACTTAAAAAGCAATACATTTCTAGGCTAGATATATGTAACTACAAACTAAATAATTAATTATTATACTTACGACTAATACTACAAATTCATATTCAATTGTAAAACGTAGTGAAAACGTAATATCAAAATTATTAAAACTAAATAACCTAACATTCGAAAACATTTATTTATTATCTACATTTGTTTTTATTAACAAATAAATCAATATTTAAGGAAAATTAATTCATGTATCTAGATAAAAAAAGTTAGTTTTACTCCTTGTCGTTAAATAACAGTACAAAAACTAGGTAACTAGGTTATTGACCTAATAATACGGTAGGTCAGATTTACTCTCGATAATTTTTTATTAGCATCAGATCAGAGGCGTGCTCTTTCGGTCTTGGACAGTGTTTTGTCGACAACACAAGGGTTTTTTATTACTTTGTATTTAAACACGGGACACTTTTCAGCTTCTCTTAATAATTTACCTACCCATTGGGTATACGTTTTTTATGTAATGTACCTAAATGGTTTATTACTCAGTTTATTATTAGATACGTTGGAGTTTTGTAATTTCAATATTAAATATTTTTTAAATATTGAACATTAACATTTTAAATTATTATTGGCTGAACTGAGCAAGAAATAATATGAGATTCTAAATTAGTCAGTACAATCGTTTATTTATGATGTCTAATGCCTAGGTATGTAGGTACTGGAAAAATATTTCAACTTTTCAATAGTGCATCAGGTCGACATCGAGTTGAACTGTGAGCTGTAACCGACCAAGGCTGTGAACGGTCAGTGACAGTCTGAAAAGGGGGTTTAAATAATGATTTAAAAATATTTTTTTTAGGCGTAAATATGCATTTAGATTTTTTTTAATCGCGTATTCGCATTATACTCATTATTCCCTATCTCCTCTTAAAATTAATGACATTATGACTGACTCACCCTGTATAATATGATTGACATCTAGACAAATTGTAAATATGTGCAAAAGCTCAGTCTGACAATAATAAGCCTTAAAAGTTGCCGGCATACGTCTAAAATTTTCAGTCAAATTGTGAGATTCTCGATGTTCTATATATCGTATATCATTAGTCAATACGCCCGATCATATTGAAAAGGCCTAGACATATTATAATATGCCTAATTTTACAATAAGTTTACGACATATACATATGTATTTGGAACTTTCATTTTGGAAACATTCTTCACTAGACGAAAGGGGTGTGTTCAGACAGTAATAATAATAATAATAATAATAACATCAAATTTTAAATTGCGGTATTGGATAATAAATTATCTGCTATAGAAACAGCTTGTACAAATGGTGAAATAAATCTAAGTCGAGTGTTTATGGCAGATGATTGATACATATATTGGAAATAAATAGCTTTTCAGTTGCAGTATTTATCACCAATTACTTTTTATCTGTTGAACTGTACGATACCATTAAGACTTAATACACACAAATTTCAATACAGTGTGTCTGTTATGTCTCTTTTTAAGTTCAAATGATTATCTTTTAAGTAGGTACATCTTTACGTAAGAAATGAAAATGGAAATTTAAGAAAAGTTTAAAAATACTATAGTATTTGTAGTCGCTATAGTTTATACGCTATGGTAAAGCTTGGCTTTAATTTAAGGACTGATTAGTAAAGCTATTGTTAAGGAGGGAACACACTATGCGGTCACGGTTTAGGCGCATCGGTTTTTCAGTCGAATATGTCGTTCTCTATGCACTTCAGACTTGTTCTGCTATACCATTTAGGTGACAAAATATGTTCTATGCAAGATATATAGTTATTAGCTCATTTATTTTACGCAACTAAACGAAATTGTCCAAATAGTCTTCGGCGAGACCGCGATGCGTGCGAGTTCAGCACTCGACCTACTAATGCAAACGTGTACTTTTAAAATCATTAGAAGATTCTTCACTAAACGAGAACGAAACGAACATGGTCCGCGATGTACCTAGACCGATACCACATAGTGCGTTTCCTCCTTCAAGGGCCCTGTATTCTTGAAATAGTGTTTCTTACAAATAAAAGTAATTTTAGACATGTAAGAACTGAATAATATAGAGTTTAGCAAATAACACCAGTGTTATCTCATGTCACCTGCGAATATTCAAAGGTACCTACCGAAGTAACACAAATATATAACGGCTGGAACCGGTCTAACCAACAAGTTTCTAGGTACAGAAATCTTTCAAAATACTAATTTTTTTAAATTCCATTGCAGATGTAACAATTGTTATAACATAAACTTACATATGGTTCTGCATATAAGATTGCAGATTATTTTTGTTTATAAGTATGTGAAAATAATTGTTAAAATGTGGGGCTAGAATAGCAAAATTATTAGACTTTCTTTGCGAGTAACCGTTGTCAGAATAACGGTTAGTTAGCGGTATCTCTTACATGAGACCCCCACTCCTAGATTAAGTTCCGGTAACGTGGGCTCGCTAAAATACACCGGTTATGGTTCTTCTTGTATTTGTGGTTGTTGTGTTGTTGTTATAAATTAATAAATAGTCATAACGCAAAATTGTGTAAACAAGCAACAGCAGCATGGAAGTTTGTTTTTTGTGTGCTTGTTGAATTTATTTTTAATATATATATTGTTTATTACACTTTAATTTTAATAGTACAACCTCACTTTGTTCCACCAAAGTAAGGCAAGTCAACATTTGAATGGCTAGAAAAATATAACCGCATTGTATTCTATCAACTGTTACAAATGGCGAAAAAGTAACATTTTATAAGTTGATTAACTTTATTATGGAAAATTATAAATGTAGTGCAAAAAAAAAGAAAAAGTTCCTTTAAAACAATGTTATTTTTAACTAATTCAACAATCAATCATTTTATTAAGACGTATGAAATGCTCTCTGCATAGTACAGAAGAATTTATGTTATAATCTCACAATTTTCGTAATATTCGTAACCGCAACAGAGAGTTTTTCGAAACATTAAAAAATACGGAAGCGCACGATGGTGATGTGAATTGTTATTTTTTACTTAGGTATCTACTTCAGTATAAGAATTGTTTTGTTTGGCAAACTTAGTTTCAAAAATAACCCCTGACTGATCCTTTTGGCGCAAGGGTTTATTCCATTAATCTAAATTTTTTCAGAAACTCAATTAAACTAAAGAAAAACTAATTAAACAGTAAACAAATCTAAAATCATTTGAATTATGATAATTATATCAGATTTTTATCGAAAATAATTAATTAAACGAAACCCGTTATAAATACAAAAAATAAGTACAATAAAGAAAAAACTTGAAAAAAAAAATGTTTGTATTTAAGAAAACAATGACAGTGCCTAATAAAGTAATTCTCAATAATGAGCATATCTGTAAATGCTCTTACGCCAGCTACTGTTTCAAAAGTGAAACAATAATTCTTAACTTCGTCAAAAAAGGATTAAAAAATAATAAATAATTGACAATTGTTATGGCCAGATATATGCAACTTGAAATAAAGTGTTGAGTATAAATGAATCAATAAATATAATTTCCTTTGCTTTCTAGCTGATGAGTGAAACTAACCGTTCAGTTTTTTTATATCGTTGAGCAACATTGAACCTATAGTATAATACCATAACGTTTAAAAAATATTCATCGACATCCACATTCTACAACAACCATGTCCTTGTAAGCATATCGATAAGTTAGAATTCCATTTGTATCTACATACAAAATAGATATTGAATCCAGTATTGTTGGCACACAGCACGACCTGGATACCTTTGACGGAGCTACACTGTGGAGGAGAGCTTGAACTATGGCATGCTTGGTTGGGTTCAAATGCTCTGCGACGGGATAGAAACATCTTCCTTGACACTGATATGCCTAAATACAAAAATAATATTATATTTTTTTAGACTTAAACAATATAGAATTTTATCTTTATAGATACATTTTTTAAAACTAGGAAATTATTGAATTTATACTCGTAAATAATAACAAGCGTAATACAAAATTATTGAGAATAGTCAAGGGTTTGAAAAAGAAAATGAATAATCAAAAATGCTTAACAATTGGAATGATAAGTTCGTAAAAAACTAAGTTAGAAGTAATTAAGGTTAAACACAAAGAATTCCAAAAATCCAATTCCAGTTGATTAAGAAGTAGTTAATGCGATGTAAAACAAACTTGCAAGATTTGTTAGTGGGCGAAGATCTGTCAATGTTAGAATTGTAGTCNTANAATATACATTTAGCCGCAATTAGAGAAGACTTTATGATAGGAGAGCCAGTCATGAGAAAGTCCATGCAGGATTCCATTGCAGCATTCATCCATTGAAGGATTCATTCATTGATTGAAATGCTAAAAATTAAGAAAGTAACTATTGTTTCAGACAACTAGAATAAAAATTTGGATAAAGTTAATCTAGAAATAGATCAAACGTAAATAAAGTAGTCTTACTCAGTGGAGTAAGAAAATAGAGCAACTGTACAAAAACTTGAGAACAAAGAACACTTGCTACGGAAGTTAGCTGCTGATACAAGATGAAAAATATTCATTAGAATAATTATAGCACAACACCTGAATTGAGTGAAGAAGACAATTTTTTACCGATGCACTAGCATAAGGAGTCTGGACAATAAATGCTACCTCTAAAGAATATAGTGAAGATCCATATTTTGGCCCCATTTTCTAATGGAAAATTGGAAACCTGAATTGACCCAACTGATCGGACAAATGAAGAAAAACTATTATCACTATAAGCATGGTTGAGCAAACTGGTGTTTTAAAAGAGTATTAGAGACCTAATAATAAAGTATTTATCAAACTGTGTTGTCTTTTTTCAAACTCTTCATAGTGGTATCGATGGTGGTATTTTCGAATAAATAAAAGTTTGAACAAAATCAGGGTATGATTCTACCGACGTTGTTTTTATGTGGAACAAAGATATAGGAATTGTGCTTCTTGTGCATCTAGAAAGAAAGGTCTAGCGAACAAAGAATAACCTTATTAGGATGAGGATGGAGCAATCTTAAGTAATGCGTTTTCAAAGGTTGAGGAAATTTTAGAACCTAAAAGAAAGGACGTAGTCAGTCTCTACTTTGTGAAATTGAACTCGAAATACAATCAGAATAATAATCAAGTAGTTATTACTGACAACTGTTAGATTTCAGTCAAGTTAGCAGCAATAGTCTGCATTGTACTCGTATGTTAATTGGCGTCAAAGCACAAAGTATATACTTTGTGAACCGAACATACAATACTATTCATACTTACATCATAACCACTTGGCTGGACAATCCAAGCGTCGTAATTTATTTCAGAAAAGTCTATATACAAGGGTTTTCTTCGACAAGTGTTCCTAGTTTTCCTAACCTTTTTTATTGGAACCCTCTTATTAGAAAATTCATCGTCCCATAATCTATTAGTTTCTTCTTCATAATCGTCTTCCAAACTTCTCTTCCTCCTGTTTTTGTTAATGTTTAATAATTTCTTGTTAATGTCAGAGTTTTCTTTCATTGAAGAATAGGAAAGCAATAGCACAGGGTAATCATGTTCGAAATCCTCTTGCATAGGCATTAGAGAGTTTTAAATTTTTTGTAACACTTGGAAAGAACGCACATATAGAAATGACTATTTTCAAAACTTTATTTTTAGAATTGTTTTGAAAAATTTTGCTTACGGGAGCTGTGACGTCAAACGACACCCATGTGTTGTTTACGTGGTGAATTTGGGTCTCTTGGTGGTGAAATAGCTTTCTAATTTCATCGTCATAAACTGACACTTTCAGTATTTTTCTTACACCTAAACATTGAAAATAAACTTAAAAATATGTAAAGTTGCAAATGTTTTATAGCTATATTTCCACATACAAGTTGCCCGGAATATGAGTGCCTTTATTTTGCAGTTTGATAAATTGCACCAAATAACACATACCTAATTTGTATTATTTGTTTCATAAGAGTTTTTATATTGCTTTTGGACAAATATAGAAGCCCTTTGAATATTGGCACTCATGTTCCGAATACTCTGTATTTCTCATAATATCCAGTATGGAATAAATTCAATAAAAACGAAACAATTATTTTTTGGGAAAAATCCTCGAACAGGTCGATTTTTAATTTAAAAAATACATATTTTAGCGTAAAATGCGATTTTCAAATGTCATTTGTTTTCGAGTAATGACGTCATAGATTTTTTTTTAATGGCAACACCATATTTTTTTTAATTTAATTCTCTATCAGACAGTAGGTACTAAAATTTTGCCCTCTTACATAGGAAAGTTTTCGAGTAAATGACGATTGAATGTTAGAAAACGTAAATCAATTAAAATAAAGCAAAAACGTTATCAAGTTTAGTTTTTCGAATTCCATAGTTTTTATATGGATCACGTAGGTGAAAATCTTTGCAAAGTGTCATTGTCACACCGACTTTCTAATAAGTATTGTAAGCGACATAGAAATTATTATTCAATTTAAAATATTATGGCACATTTAACTGTTACTCAAAGAATTGAAATTTTAATTCTTATCGGATGCGGGAATATGACCAGAACTCAGCAGGAAGTTTGCGATTTATTTAATAAAAAATATCCAGATCGCCCTATCAGCCAATCAACAGTCAGTAAGGTATAGTCTAAATTTAGAGAAACTGGCAATGTTGTAAATATTCCAAAACCTGGACGTCCAAGCATTAATGAAAATTAGAAACAGAACATTTTGATAAGTATGGTGGATAATCCTCATAATTCTTCACGATTGGTTGCATTAAACAATGACACTAGTCAGAGCACAGTGCTACGTATCTTGAGGAAGGAAAAATATCATCCCTACAAAATTCAACTTGTGCAGGAATCAATGAAGATGATCCCGATCGCCGCTTACACTTTTGCGAAATTCTAATGGATTTATGTCAATGAAATAGAAATTTACACCGGCAAATACTTTTTTCAGATGAGGCCACATTTTGTCTGAATGGTACAGTAAACCGTCAAACTTGCATATATTGGAGTCGGGAAAATCCTCATTGGATGGCAGAGGCACATACCCAACACCCTCAGAAATTAAATGTGTGGGCTGGAATAGTTGACGACAGAATAGTAGGGCCTTTCTTCTTTGAAGGAACCCTTACAGGACAAAGATATTTAGAGTTTATAGAAAATGACCTTGTTCCAGCCCTTGCAGTAATTTTTCCTAACGAGAATGACCCTGACATTCCTGACGATACCATATGGTTTCAGCAAGACGGTGCACCTCCGCACTATGCGCGCCCTGTACGAGATTTTTTGGACAACTGTTTTCCTGGGAGGTGGATGGCCAGACGCGGGCCGATAGAATGGCCTGCAAGATCGCCAGATCTTACACCTCTTGACTATTTTTTATGGGGATACTTGAAGTCAAAAGTGTACATTAATAAACCACGTAATTTAGAAGAACTTCAAAATCGCATTCGGGATGAAATACGCAGAGTTACCCCAGAAATCATTCATAATGTGTAAGAAGAATTTCTTCACAGACTTGCGCATTGTCAAGAAGTTGGTGGATGGCAATTCGAACATTTAATTTAAGTATAAAATTTAATCAATTGTATTTTATTTTACATACCTCAGAATTGTTACTTTTTATGGATAAAATTTACGTTTTCTAACATTCAATCGTCATTTACTCGAAAACTTTCCTATGTAAGAGGGCAAAATTTTAGTACTGTCTGATAGAGAATTAAACGATCTTTCAGAATCAAGGAAAAAAATATGGTGTTGCCATTTAAAAAAAAATCGATAACGTCATTACTCGAAAACAAATGACATTTGAAAATCGCATATTATTATTATTATTATAATTTATTTATATTTATTATAAATAATGTAAGATAATTTAAACCGTCGAACTGTTGAATAAATTATTTTCTGTTTTTATAATAACTAATCAGGAAATATAATAATTTTCAAATGATCTATATTGACAAATTGAAGTTTATTTTTTGACAAAGTTACGCAATTTTGGATGACTAAACTATCTGCTTAGCTCTGGTAGCAATGTTAATATTTAATTCCTATGCGATTTTTAGTACACACCTTTCTCATCATCGGTATTGACATCTAGCAACGTGAGAATTTTTAATTCTGCTCTAATAAACCGCTCGTCTTCATTTGATGCTGGAAGATCAAATATCAGTAAGTGGTTATCCGTCAGTTCCTCTAACACATCATTGCCATAAATTGGTCCTAAAATTTTAAACACAAAATTGCTAACATTCGAAATTTTTGGAAAGTGCGAATTTCGCATAAGAGTTAAAAGGTGCTGAAAAGGCTCAGTCAGCTTCTATTCTGGGATCTAATGTCAAGTCTAGTATACAAGGCGTTTTTAAGTAGAGGCAAAACACCCGGGGCGTATTCTGTGGTAAAAGGTTTTTGACGGCTTCTTCTGTTTTGCTAAGATATGCTTAAGTAATTTAAGTAACTGTGTAAAAATGCACTTGATCAAATAATTCAGTTTTGCTGTTAATCGGTTTGAACTCATAAAAATCATAAAATATATAGAACGCCAAAAGAGAAACCAAAAATAGTTAACCTATGGAGAAAATATGAGTCTGGTAAAATTGCAGTAACTTAGCTTTAATGAGTTGGTTGCAATAACGGGGCGCCAATGGGCGAAAATTTCAAAATATGAAAATTTTGCGTTCAATTCGTAGAAACATATGATTTCTATAGTCCAATTACAAACATTTCGTTTTGGTTTCAATTGTATTAAGTTTTCCCTAGATATCTGTTTTCCTTAGTCTGGTTATTTTTGAGTGCCTAATGCAAAGGTGTCTGGCGTTATGTATATTATATGATTTCTATATATATATTTAATAATAATCCTTTGTCCCTTCAAAATAATTAAATTTATAGGAAGAGGTTCTACATTGCTCGTTACAAGACAAACAAAAAACAGAGAAAAAGCATATGCTACCGAAATTAAACACACATACATTAACAATATAAATATAACACATACCTACTCAAATAAATGTCTTACAAAAAAAGATTACCTAAAGTACAGAAGAAAAAAAAACAATTGCCAAAATACATTTGTGATAGTACAAATTGACAAAGTAAGCAAAAAAAAACAGATACATTCTAATTCTCTCTGAGTAAATAAATCCTACTCATGCAAAACAAATGAACGGAGTTTCAAGAAACCCACAACAAAATTGAACAATAACTTCGCACTCCCAGGCGTTAGGTTATCCAGCAGAGAAATAAGAGAATTGGAAGTTACATCTAAGAATATATGCTCAATATTTTCCACTTGATATTTATTACAAAGTGTACACATCTCGGATGAATTGATGGAATAAGAGACAGCATTGACAGTAAATTTCATGCAAAATTTATTGCAAAGCCGGAGTTGGCATATAATCCTGATGATTGAAATATGTATCTGGAATTGTAGATAATCTGCGGTGTGCCTTGTAAGTTTACAATTTTTATACAATATGGGTGCAGTAGAGGCCATAACAGCAGCTAAATCTTTTTGGTAGAGCTTTCCCTTATAGCTAAGTAAAATAGTAGGAATACGTTTCTTCAGGCGGGTATAAGATACATTATCAAAAACAGCACAGGCGATGTTAAGAAGCATTGATTTGACTTGAAGCAGCCAATTAGATGGCGTGTCACCCTCCAGCCACTGTGTTTGTTTAAGGTAGCACATATGAGGATAACGATAGTTATTCATAGAAAGAAGTCTGAGCAACCAGTTGAGAGTAGATTTGAGAACCGCCAGAGACAGGTGACTGACTCCAGCATCAAGACGTACCGGGGGTATTAAAAGGTATGATTTCTATATTTGGAATACAAAAAAGTGTAAAGAACAAAAAGTGAAGATAAGTAATGGCGTACATGATATCCTATTTTATTTGTAATATTATACAGGGTGATCTATATATTTTTGACAAATAATGATCGATTATACCCACACCTCTGCCACTGGTAGGTTTATAAAGCTGGTAATTTTTTTTCATGTCATACTAAATATGCACACCAAATTTAGTTAAATTATCTCAAGCAGTTTTAAAATTAATAATTGTTTTTTTTTTGCTTTTTACACACTGTCCTAAGACTTCATATTTATACAAGGTGTCCCATAATGATGTGCGCTCCTTTGGAGGGTGTGTAGCTTGGGTCATTTTAGGAAAGGGGGTGGGGTGTTGTACTTTCTATAAAATTTGGATTTGAACACTCCCTTACAAGATACGGGCTTCTAAAAAATTGAAAAAATTTCGGTTTTTTTCTTCTTCAAAAACGGTTAAACTTATAAATCTGAAAATCTGTGAATATATTTAGTTAATTAAGTGACACTGTTGAATACCATTTTTATTTTTACCAAATGTCTACAAAAAAATGAAAACCTAAATTTTTTAGAAGCCCTTATCTCGTAACGGAGGGCTCAAATCCAAAAATTTTATAGAAAGTACCCTCCCGTATAACAAACAAACTTGGACCCTGGATTTTTGACCTCTACTTAAGAGACACCCTGTATAATCGGTTATTCTGCAATAAAATAATAATGCTACATATCGACGTGTTCTTAATTTTATTCTACATCAGTACATAGGTACCGCCAAAATCCAATAAGAAAAAAAAAATAATGTTGCGTAATTTAAACTAGTCTCCGTAGAAATTTTCTTTCAGCCAAAAACGATTTCTCGTATATTGTTATCCCTCTGTAAATATTAGATCTCTTTGGTGAGAAATAATGACGCTAGATGGCATTTTCTAAAATCGCTATTTTTAGTTTTCTTAACAATATTTGATTGGTTTATCTTAATCGCATTGAAAAGGCGCAACTTTTTTCTAATTTGAGCCACCTTGTATATTTTTTGGTTTTCGCGATGGTGAGCCATGAAAAACGGACCATTCTATATATGATAAGAACGTCTTAAAGTTATGGCTCTCTGTCATGAGTTATATCTATATTTGCGTCAGAATAATCAAGACACTCATGTAACTTATGAATAGAGATTATGTTTTGTTTATTAAATAATAGTAGTGTGTACAAATATTTACTTGAAATTAATTTAACTGTGTAGTCCAGGGCATTTGGATCAAAATCGACCGAATAGCGAAAATTTTTACGCACAGCAGATATCGAGATGCGGTTTTCTGCATTGTGTTCAGGAAGGTCCCAGGAAAAAAGTCTATATCGTCTGGTTTAGCCATTTTTTGAAAAATGCCTTCTGGGCCGGAAAATGCATTACACCATTATAGGAACGACTGGAAACTCGGAAAAATCGCTCGGAAATCGTTACTCGGGGGCTCGGGGGTTTTCGGGGCTGCCGAACTCGATTCTGCCATTAGAATTACCCGGGGATGCACGAGGATGACTCTGTAGGGGTGCGCGGGGAGTGAATTGGGGGAGAAATGGCAGCGTGCATGAAAATCGTTCCAAACTCGTTACTCGGGGGTTTTCAGGGATGCTGAATTCAATTCTGGCATTGGAATTACCTGGGGGCGCTCGGGGGCGCCTCTGCGGGTGTAATCGGGGGGTCATATTCTGGGGGGGAAAATTGCATAATCCATGGCAAGCGCTCCAAACTCGTTATTCGGGGGTTTTCGGGGATGCCGAATTTAATTCTAGCGTTACATTTTCTCGGGGGAGCTCGGGGGTGGCTCTGTGGGGTTGTCGGGGGGTGATTGGGAGAAATGAATATTTGTTATTTGAATAAAGTATTATCTTCATAATTTGTGATTTTTCACTTTCTCCTTTACCATTTCCCACAGAGCCACCCCAGAGCGCCCCCGGGGAAGTCTAATGCCAGAATTGAATTCGGCATCCCCGAAAACCCCCCGAGTAACGAGTTTAGAGCGATTTTCATGCACGCTGCCATTTCTCCCCAAATTCACCCCCCGCGCACCCCATAGAGCCACCCATGTGCATCCCCAGGCAATTCTAATGCCAGAATCGAGTTCGGCAGCCCCGAAAACCCCCGAGTAACGATTTCCGAGCGATTTTTCCCAGTTTCCAGTTGTTCCTATAATGGTGTAATGCATTTTCCGACCCAGAAGGCATTTCTCAAAAATGGCTAAACCAGACGATATAGACTTTTTTCCTGGGACCTTCCTGAACACAATGCAGAAAACCGCATCTCGATATCTGCTGTGCCTAAAAATTTCCGCTATTTCTCCCAACTTCCCTGGGCTAGTGGTAGTGTTTGCACTACTACTTTTCTGTAATATAGAACGTTCGTTACTTTGAGAAATAATTTTAATACTATTTGTTTCATTAAATAAAAATTATCGTTTTTTTTTTAAATAAATTTACTAAATCTACCTAATTGTATAATAACGTTCATAACTAGCATTTACATAATTTTGGATTTGAAAATATCTAATACAGAATTTACGTCGTCTAGCTAAATTTAATAATCATACAGGAGAAACCTGATCATTTACATACAGTGCATTTGATGATTGATGATTTGATTTGATGTTGCATTTTAACTCATTTGTAACTGAATTTGAAATGACAAAGGCTGCCGGGCGTATTGAGTAGTGACAAGTATTTTGTGGCATTTATGCCCTTTAAACAACGAATATTCAATTATATTCCAACAACTACTTGATCCATCCACCGCTAATATGATTTTTATAGGTGTTTTTTTCTTTTGAGACTCTCTAGGACGATATTGCTTATAACTTTTAAATGAGAACTAATACAGAAAAAATTATCTAATGAAAAAAGAGAGCTTTTTGACAGGAAAAAAAAAATGGGTATGTTTTTGGAAAAAATATAGTTGTTGACGTCATTATTCGTTCCTGTCAAATCCCAAAGATCATATTTGAGGCACCCTCTGTATGAAGTGCCGTTTTTGAAAAAAAATGTGGCTGCCAGCGTATTACGCTAGTAGACTATAGAATTGCAACTAAGAATGATAGCAAAGCAATTTTTGTATAATGTTTTGTTGTTCTTCCAGTGCTTTCTGGAAGAGTATAGTTTTTTCAAAAATAAGAATATACATGGTAATTCAACTCATACACACATTCAGTTAAAAATTTGTTGCAGCCTTACACGCTTGTTTAAATACGAAATATCAAATACTACCGCTAAAAACAAGTATGGATATTTTGTTGCTAATTGTAATCGTGCATTATCACTCGTTTTTGTTCTTTTATTAAAATTAATATCCATTTTATTTTCTTAAATGAAGCACTGGAATATTTACTTTTCATATCATCATTTTGTAAAATTATTAAAAAAAAGTTTATATCCATAAGCTCATAATAAGTTGTATATGCGCTATTAATTATAATACCTTAGAAGTAGCATCCATATAATTAATTAATATTAATAAAAACATGAACAGATGCTACTCGTATTTACAAGCAGGTATTGTGAAGAAACCTATGTAAGCATAAAACGATAATAAGTAATGTGTTAAATATACGAGTATTCTAATAAAAATACTAAGCATTTTCTGATACAGGAAGAAAATATTTTGAATCAAAGATAAATTTTAATATTTATTTAGTACACCTGTTCAAAAATGTAACAAACTTTATTTTAGGCACTTGTTCTTTAGTCAAGATTTACCTACTAACTTATTTAAGTGAAGTAAACTGACTTAGCTTGAAATTATATTTTTGTATAAGTATACGTAAATAAATCATTTATTTGCACTTTTAAATAAGATTAATTTGACAAGATAGCAATAAAAGTCCTACAGAAACTAAGAAAAAAATTATTGTTAAATTTGCAATAACTGAAAATAATAAATCAGACCCTCTTCAAGCTTTACAGCAAAGTAAATACTACATGAAAAAATGACAAAAAGAAAGGTCAAAGATCGTTTTTTAATACTGTTCGAAATTTTAATACTATGGTAAAGCCGCCAGTGCTGGTTAAATATTTATCGCAGGTGATCTGAGAGGTCAGTTTATGTGAAAGCTGATAAATAAATTTTAAACGCTCAAACTTGACATACGTTTCATATTTTTACTACTATTTTGAGAACGAAAACAGAGAGTTTTTCAAAACGTCAATAATACGGAAGGACGTGTGAGATTTTTTGATTAGGCAAACTTAGTTTCAAAAATAACCCTTGACTGATCCGTTTGGCCCAAGGGCTTATTTAATTAATCTTTATTTTTTCAGAAGTGTGGCAAAAACCCAATAAAACTAAAGAAAAAGTTTTAACAATTTTGATATAGTTTTCTATTGGACTTCAACACAAAACCATCAATATAGATTAATATAAATTATTATTTTTATATAATGTGATTCATTATAGTTTTTTTAAGGGACCATAGTAAAATAGCTACTCATTAGAAATAACTATACGAGATAAATTCTTCGAAGAATTACATTATTTTATGATTTTAGTATCTCAGGTATGTGGTTTTCCATTAGCACCATTTGAATAGATTGTTTTGATTGTAATTAATAAGTAGGTACATCTAGGATGTTGAGAGTATGTGTGACTAAAGACTTTTAAAACCAAAATAACAATCTAAATCAACTTACCCTAGAAATTATTATATTATATGTACAGGGTGCTTCAAAAACAGTTGAGATAAATGAATCAGTAGATTCTTCAGCCGATATTACAGGGGCTGTTTTATATATAAAAAAATATATGTATAATCTAGTCTCCCGAAAGAGATAAAGCTATTTGAAAGCAGATATTGGAATCAAAAGTTTCTATGGCTATTTTAAAATCGGCTCAAATTAAAAACTTCAATGTTCTTTTCGTGGATGCAGTAAGAGGATGTAATGATAGGTCTGGTCCAGCAACACCAAGAACCGATTCCGAACCGTCCAGAATTACTCAGTCAGTTCAGTTGTTACTATGCTTTGGACGAATGCGACGTAAGAAGGAGCTGGTCAAATGTTTGTGACAGTTCTGAACCAGTTCCCTGTTAGAACAGACCTAAAATACTCTGCACGTTTTTTTTTATATGGAAACTCAAATTTGTGTAAAGAAAAAAAAAATTGTTTTGAACAAGGCATTCCTATTCCTACTGTGAGATCATAACGAGTAAAATAGATCAGAAAAATGATATTTTAACAAACTGCGTCCATGCGAAGATTCCAACGCTAACTTTTAATAACCTGCAACTTCTTAGGAAGGTTAGAATATATATTTTTTTGTAAAATACATTTCCTCTAAAATCGGCTGAAGAATCCAATGTTTCATTTTCCTTAACTATGTTCGAAACACCCTGTATGAAAGTAATTTTTTCATATTTTAGAACGGTTTGAGCTTAAAATCTATTAATTGGAATGGGCTTTTAATATTTCTAAGGTGTAAGTAATAGAATCATAAAAAATGGAATTTAAGATTTTTTTTTCTGAAATTTTATGTTCCATGGATTACGAGTAAAACAGTTACATCTTCGGCCTTAAAAAATGTACTTTATATTGTATATTCGAGAAAAAATGAAGTTTCTCATTGAAATCCATTCATTTTTGCGAATCAAACAAAGTACTAATTTTAAAGAGGAGATGCATTATGAAAAAAATATATACAGGGTGTCTCAGGTTTACTGACATCCTTGAAAGGGGAACTGTACAGTAAAAATAAATGAGATGTAGCCAAATATACATAATATGTATATATAAAAGTTCACCGTTTCCTTTAAAAATATCTCGTAGCATTTCGTAGTATGTGCGTGGTGAGATATATTATGTTTCAGTAATACAGGATGTCCCGAAATTAATGTACCATAGAGCAAGAGTATAGATTCCTGACGATAAAATAATGCAATATAGCTGAACTTTCTTTAGTTAAAAGTTAGTGGTTAAAAAAGTACAGTGTCTAAATATTTTCGATATTTGTAAATAATTTAAAAAAATACAAATATTTGGATACATTTTGGAGATCTGGGGTTTTTGAGGGCGAGAAATTCAAATTTGTTTCTAATTTTGAAGCTAATAGAGGGCGTCACATTTGTCACATCATGCTTCTTTGAAATGGCATAACTATTTTGCGGCTTAGTGTATACATCTGACTATTAAAACAGTCTATTCTTCTACTTTCTTTATGTGAAAAAGCTATACCTTGTTAAAGTCGTTAGGAGCAACCGTTTTCAAAATAATACTATTTGAAATATTCAATGCGTCGAAGAAAAATTGTTTTGGTTTCAAGTAAGGCGCCTTTTCCGCTGATGTTACTTGAAAAAGTTACGCAGATTGATAAATTATGGCCATGTTTAAAATTTTAAGAGTACATTTTCAAATTTCCTTCAGCTTTTGACATAAAGATGCACAAACTACGAAATGCAGATATATTTTAACTGAACAATTACTTGAATACAATGAATGCATTTAAAAATGCAAAGAATAATTATTTGTTCAAAATAATCGAAACTTAAAGTTTACGTTTTTATTATAATTAAGACAGCGGCGTACTATTCTTACTGTAAAGAAAATAAGAGTGACACAGAGTTTCTACGCCACTGGTGACAACATATTGAATAATTAGACCAAATATATTCCCATTACAACCTAGAATTATTGTTGTTTTATCACAAAGGATTTCCAAGTAAATAAAAAATATAATAAATATGTCAAAAACTTTGACAGCCGGTTTAGATATAGGCATATTTGAGTAAATCTCATTTATTTTGTCTGTACCCCTTCCAAGAATGCTAGTAATATCTAAGACCCTGTATATACGAGGTACATACTAGTATTATTTCAACCTCCTCTGTGTACTACCGAGACATTAGGAGGTACGTACCGGATACTATGTGAATTTTTTCAAACTATTTCTTTACTAAAACTAAAAAGAGGTGTTCCACAAGGAAATGCCTTAATACCATTAGAGTTAAACAGCTGATGTATTGTTTGTGTTATTATTGGAAATATTTAATCTATGTATACATGAAACTAGACAAATATGAATGTAAGTATACAGTTTCTACAATACGTTTTTCTGAAATCTATTTCTGAAATGCTGAGTGTGAATTATATTAGTAAAGATATGCTTGACAGGTACAGTGCCTTGATAAATGATTACAAGCCACGCGACCAGGACTGTAATTCTCGAAGAACAACTCGTATGCAAATAGATTTCTTGTCTCTCTCAATTGCCGTAGTGAGGAAAAGGATATTCACATATGAATTGCTCAGTGATTGATTTGAGAATCTCGACCCTGATCACGTGGCTTGTAATCATTTATGAAGGCACTGTATGTATAACTGAGTTTAATACTCGTACCCCTCTAACTGTTAAAGGGTTACATTGATGTAATATATGTTTAATAGTTATTAAAAAATTAACCTGTATGAGTTGGAATGACACTTCTTACAACGTCAGGTTTTGCGTTGGCATTTCCTTCGATTTTATTCTTCTCGTACAATTCTAGCATAAATTTCGGCACATGTATCAATTTTCTCTTCTTTGAAACCACACCACTTTTTATACTATCACTATTAGTATCATTTTGTACCAATATTTCGTCGGGATAGCTTGAGCGTCGATAATATTCAACTGGATAGAAGTGGACGACTTTGCAACGATACTTTCTCTAACAAGTATCGAAAAATACACCCACAAACATACTAACATCGGAATTAAAATAATTAGACTTACGTACATCGCACTAAGTTTGTTCGACGGATGTTTAAGAAGTGTTTTGAGTGAAGCGTCAAGACGCGGACCATCCTCGTAGGCACTTGAGATCCATTTGGAATTATCTTAGACCACCTTTATCGAAATGGCTCTACTTACCTGTTAAAAATAAATATAAAATACTGTGTGATCTATGAATTGGTTCGATTAGCTATAAACAGTCGAGTCGGTGGATTCATATAGTAATATCCCTTTTTGCACAATCGAACTTTTTTAGTAAGTACATAAGTACATAACTGTCAAAGTAGACATTTTTAACATCGCTTTGATTTGGAATGGGTTTTCTAGAATTGAGTTTAAAATTTAATTGATTTAAAAGAAAGGTGTATTTTAAATCTATTTATTGATGTTCAAATTAAATGCGCAGTTTGTGCAATTACTTACAAGAGGTCAGTAAAGCTATAGTAGAGGGTAATGGTTCAGCATATGATTAAGAAGTATTGCATGATGATGTGTGTTGTCATTATCGTGAAGAATTTTATCTGCATATTGCACATCCGAACACATCCACACCTTTATTCCCTTGAAGGGTGACTGTATAATGTAGGATTTTGCGGTTTTAAATACTTGGCTATCTTCGACGGAAACTGTCCAATTGTTCCTTTTTCCACTACTTGGTTGTAGCATCTTCCATTGCGATAATTCAACAATACATGCGAAGATTTTGTGTTTGTTGACCACACGTTGATATACCTACTTGCGGTAAATTTCTAAATAATGGATACTTTTATCGTGTCTGTTTGTATAACAGTAAATATTCGCTGAATACTTGTATTTGTTTGCGAAATTTTTACAACTATAATATTTCCTTTATCGTCAATATCCTGAATGGTCATATTTTATTTTATTTTACTTTATTTTCCCAACAGGCATGGGTACCTAATTACAGGAAATAATTATTATAATAAATTACATTACATAATATGTCACTACCTAATGTGAACACTAGAATAAAAGGTAATAAACTAGAAAACAAAGCACTATTCAAGAAGGGCGAACAACACCCAGACAGTTGCTTCAACAACAAGTCACGCACAAAAAAACTAATATTAATTTATTGCAAATTATCTATGGAAAAAATTTGCTTGATTTCTTTTAGAAATATTTTTTGAGGAGAAAACAGGTCAATGGAGTTACATGATGAGATTTTATTAATTAGCTGAAACATAATTGTAAGAGGAGAACATGATGTTTTACGAATCGGAATATGTAGTAAGTGGTATTGACGGGTATCCCTGGAAGGAACATTAATATACACACGGGAGAGCAGATTTGGCGCATTGATAAAACAATTTAAAACTTTATAACCAAATAGCAACATGGAAATAATACGACGGTGATAAAGAGAGTTAATTTTGAATTCTCGACATAGTTGGTTAGTTCTTATAGTCGTAAAATCTGGTGGTCTATTGTATTTCTTGAAGTATAAATACCTTAAAAATTTCTTTTGTATTTTTTCCACCCGCTCAGTATATTTTTTGGGCTGACCGTGCCATAACAATGAGCCATATTCAAGTTTTGGTCTAACAAATGTACAGTACAATTTAATTAGGGTCTGAATGTTCTGTAGATTATGGGATTCCCTCATAAGAAAACCAAGAGCTTTATAAGCATCTGATATAAATTTATCGAAATGAAGTTTATATGACATTGTACTGTCTATTGTAACTCCCAGATCTTTAACATTACTAGTACTAGGTAACTGAGTACCATCCATCTTATATGCATATCTAATTACATTCTTTTACGAGTAAAGGAAATATTGCAGCACTTTTTAATATTAAAATGAAGCTTATTTTCCCGACTCCAGCGCATTACAGAGTCCATGTCAAGCTGCAGCAGAGCACAGTCATTTATCACTTTAATTTGTCTATAAAATTTAAAGTCATCAGCGAACATCAAACAGTCGGAGTAACAAAGACATTCAGGAAGATCATTAATAAAGTACAAGAACAGGAGTGGACCCAAATTGGAACCTTGCGGAACCCCTGAATTCGCATTATACACTTCTGAAAACAGTCCATGATATTTAACTTGAAATGTATGGTTTTGCAAGTAAGAAACAATCAACCTAATTAAGTTATCATTTACCCCATATATGCCTAATTTTTTTAAAAGCACGTCGTGGTCTACCCTGTCAAAAGCTTTTTGAAAGTCGGTAAAAATCGCATCCACTTGGTATCCATTCTCAAATGCGCCAAGTATATCATCAGCAAAAATAGTTAAATTAGTGGATACTGATCTCTTAGGCACAAATCCATGTTGACAGTTTTTAACAAGTGAGCTAAAATGATTCCATAAGTGAACGTACAATATTTGTTCAAAAATTTTTGCAGGCGCAGATAAAACCGCAATAGGTCTGTAATTATTAACATTAGATTTATCCCCCGTTTTATGTATTGGACTGATCAGCGAAGTTTTCCAACAGTCAGGAAATTGATTGGTACACAAAATCAAGTTGTAGATGTGCAGAAGAGGTTCCCTAAAATAATCAGAACATCCTTTTAAAACGTACGGTGGTACTCCATCTGCACCTACAGCCCGCTTAGGTTTCAATTTTTTAACTGAAGTATCATAATCATGGTTAGTTATACATTTCAGTTGAGACATGTGAAAATTTCCAAGACTAACATCTTCCAAATTATATGTAGCTGGCGAGGGAGAATAGACCGAATGAAAATATTTCGCAAACGTTTCTGGAACTGCATTGTCTGGTATGATAATATTATCATTGTCACGAAAACACATTGGAGCATATGAAGGTGACCGCTTATTTTTAATATAATTAAAGAATAATTTACTCTCCGACTGTATACCATATTCAATATTTGACAAATATGTACGATAGGCAAGACGAATCTGATTTTTAATGTTCTCCTAATTTCAATATACCTCAAATTAAAATCCTCAGAAACGCTCCTCAACCTATAAGAAATAGTTTTTAGCTTTATAAGACGTTTTATTTCGTTTGTAAAATATGTTGGATATTTTATACGATTAAATTGCTTTATGGTTGTCTTAGGTACACAAATTTCAAACACATCATTTAAAATATCATAAAAATTTTTTACAGCCCCATTAACTTCAGTTTGCGAAAGAACTGGCAACCAGTTTACCTCCCTAAATGCATTCGATAAATATAAGAAATTACATTTTTTGAAATTGTAACGTACTACTGTACTGCGAGTGCCAACGTATACAATATTAGTCTGAAATTCGCCAAATAATATTTCCAGAACAGGGTGATTTAGATCTTCAGGAACAATTGGATCAACGACTCTACCTATTTTAATATTAAAATCATCACTGTTAACCAACACTAAGTCTAAAATTACATTATTTAAATTACGTATATAGTTAATGTTCTTTAATGATAAAAAACTTATGAATTCAGTATAATTTTGAAAATTAATGGTTCTATTATTCTTACATATTTCTGGAAGATTGAAGTCACCAAATATATAATTATCGGTATGACTGACATTATTCTCTATGAAATTATATAAATTAGCATAATGATCACTGCTAGAATTTGGTGGCATATATAATATAATAAAAGTATATTTCCTATTATTAATAGAGCAATCCAAAATTAACACTTCATAATGATTACACTGCGTAGTTGCTCTGATTATCTTTATACCTATTCCTTTTTTTACAGCAATACACACCCCGCCTCCCCTAGTTAATGTTCCACCAGTCTTTCTGTCGCACCTAATTAAATCATACAGATCTAGATTAAAAACTTCTCCATCATGTATCCCTTCATGCAACCACGTTTCAACAAGACATAAAAAATCATAATTACTATCAAGTGTACTCTCATATAATTGCTTTAATTTCGTGCGTAACCCACGACAATTTTGATAATAAATCAACATATATGGAAATTGCCGCTCGCCTAGTCTCCTATCTAATACAGATTAATATAAATAATAATAAAGAAATATGTATTCTATACACCACTCCTAAGTGAAAAGATTCAGTGCATAGTGTAAGTAATAAGTAATTTTTTATTTAACAAGTAAATAACATTTATATCAGTGAACAGTACAAAAAAAAGAAAGAAAAGAATATGTATACCTTCACCGCAAAAAAGAAATTAGAGTATACGTATGAATATTTAGTGCGGACAAAAATTTATAGTCCTACCACGACAACTAAATTATAAGTCATCTGAACTATTGATAAGACATTTCTTATTATTCTTTAATACATAAATCTTGCCACCAACTGTCCATGCATTTCGGTGAAATTTTCTTTTCGCCTTCCCAAAAAGATCATATTGCTCCTTGGTAAGATCTTCAAATATCATAACTCCCGTGCCTTTCAATAATTTTTTGGAATTAAATACACGACTTTTCATAATATTAGACAAGAAAGTGACTCGTATTGATCTAGCATTTGTTTCTGCAGATCTTGCACCAACACAGTAAACACAGTCAAGATCAGCTGATGTACATGGAACTTTTAACTTAGTACTTATTACCGAACATACTAGCTCAACAACATCCTCCTCTCTAGCCTCTTGCAAACCATACAAAATTAAATTGTTCCTTTTTATGAATTGATTATATTGGTTACAATCATCGCTCAGTTTAGAGATAGCATTTTTATTGGAACTCACAGCTTCATCCAACTTATGAAAGGTTGCGGTTACACTATCAAACTTCTTGCTTAACTCTTCAAACTTATCATTAAATGTTGTCTCCAAGTTGTTAGAAAAATTCTGGCATACCTTTTTTATGAGTTGTTCAGTAGCATCTTCTGCTGATTTGTCGCCACTTTGGAGGATACCTCTTGTGTTTGGCCTGGACATCTTTACTACTTGATTGATGTGGTACGACCAAGAAACATCAACTGCACAATTTTGAATTTGCTCAACAAAAACTACTTTATCAAGCCAGAAATACTACATTCACAAAGAGATATTTACGTTCAAGTGCTCCAGTAAAAGCAACCTGATATATTTTGGTATAACTACTATAGATTGATTAAAATCACAGAACCTTTTCAAATACGTCTACTCAGGTCGACACATATATATATATATTGTATAACTCTTCTCTGCTACATGCTCCCGAGATTCCTAATATCAATGCTACCTAAAATGCAAAACGATAGTTAGCATCTATACATTGGCTTTTGGTCTGTAATCAACACTTTTCCGTTTGAGGTAGCCTAATATTAATGCCGAAAGTTTGGAAATGTCAAGTTACTCATAAACAAAAATTATACTTTTTAACATTGAGTACTCTGCCCATAAGCTTCCTGGTGCTTTTAATTTTCGTTCCTTTGAACAAAGTACTCCCCCATAACTTTCTTAGTAATATATTGGTTTTCTGTCGTACCCCATTTCTTGAAAAGCTTGTATGTATTTTAATATCGCTCCGTTGATTTCTCAGGAATTAATCTGGAACATCTAACACTTCATGCTTCTTCTAACTCTGCATCTGAAGACGAGTCGCTCATTTTACAAACACTTTGCTCTTTTAAATTCTCGTAAATGCAGCAATGTGTCATAAAATTTAAGAACTAAATTATTGATAAATAACACCATAACTAATTATCAGTTGCAGAATTATCAATATCGTTAATTAAGAAAGCCTTGACAACAATGAACATCAACAGACTTAAAAAAAAACCTTCGCAAATTTATTGGGTTCGCTCAGCCTCCAAACATTGTCTTCGAACGGCAAATTACCTTTATCGTTCCTAATACTTAATACAGGGTTAACTATGACTAAGTACAAAAAAATTAACAACGCACTCAAGGAGGCCTAAAAGACAATAAAAAAATATTCCAGAATTTTAGGTCGATATTTAAAAAATGGGGCAATACGGAAAGTCGGCGCCTATGATAAGAATCGACTGAGATGGCTTAGATTCATAGATAAAGCTTACATCTGTCAACAATGTCAACTACCATGCGGTCGTCTTTTTGTAGCGTTTCTAAATGTAGAAACGACAAAAATTAACATTCTTATTAGTAATAATACCTGATAGATAGGTAACAGTTAATCCAGTATTTTGCATTCGTCTTTCATTATTTCGTTATAAACTGGTAAAACTACATATTCGCTCATTACAGCCACTCACTACCGATAAAAGACACTTCCCGTAGGTACAATTAGATAAAATGCCTATTTATTATAACAAAATCGAACGAAAAGAATAGATAATAGACAAGTTTTAATGTAACCGCGGCAGTCTTGTCCCATAACCTAGAAAACCAAACCGGCGAACTATATTGTGGAAAAGTATCTGCACCCAACACATTGTCTTTATTTAATAACTATAAAACGTTTAAAAATTTAAAAAAGGCACTAAAAACTGAAGAAGAACACAAAATTACAACGTAAACACAGGAATTGAATTATGACATGACAGCGATACCGACTGAGCGACTGTTGCATGCTTGTAGAGTAGGCAACCAACAAGCAAGTTAACATTGGCGGCGTTAAATAATATCGAAAAACATTTTTTTGGCTTTATAAATAACTTTGGAATTTTTTTGAAGGGTGATTCCGTTAATTCTCATTTTTCCCTATCCCCTCTTAAAATATTTATACTAAGTCATAGTTAACCCTGTATACTATTGTAGATGGATGTCGAAATAGAGACTCATTACAAGATGGTAAAAATTAAAATTATCGTTACAAGTATTATAATGTGCCAATTTACTGGTATTGACAATGACAAATACGTGAATGTTTCAAGTATAAATTCCGCACTAATTTTTGTAGAGCTAGGTGAGTTTGAGGACGTGTATAAATCCAATTTGATTTCAAAGGCCGCCGTAATATTTTGCTGAGTCATTATCTGAAGTCCTTACTTTTAAATACAGAAAAAAACAAAATTGCGCCAGTCATTAATGCTGTCGAAAAAGTAACCACGAGATCAGTATCAATTTAAGACAAGCTAAACGGTAGGAGTCAGCAAAGAAGCATAGCTAATTTTTTAATTCTGCGCATGCAATGTCTTATAATAATCGATCGATTGGTCACAGGTCATATTATCCTAATAGATTTCGACATGACAACCAATTAAACAATCATTAATAACATTATTTTAAAAAGTTAATAAAATTACCGGTTTTCACAAAGTTTTATCTTACTGTCAAAATAAACAATATTTAAGCTACTGGTGGATTAAGATCACTAGATAAATTGTATATGCTACACTTGACACACGATACTCGAATTCGGACAATGTCAACACCACCTTAAATAGTATAAGTTCTGAGCTCAGAAAAATTCCCATACCCGAAATTTAACGTTTAAACGACTTTCGACTATTGCAAAATATGGATATGGATATGGAATTATAAATTGTTCAAAACTAGTTTTGTTCATTTTTAATTGACCAGGACTAGTTCCCTTCATTATCTGAAGGTTATGATACAAACGATACTCGAAAAAGTATGCAAAACTAGTTCTGAATTCAGAAAATGTGATGACAATAAAGGCATAACCCTGCTTTTAATTTTTTCATGTAACTTTCAGAAAATGAATAGAACTAATTCTGATCATTTCAAAATGCACAAAACTAGTTTTGAACAATTTATAACGCCAAGAACTAGTTCTCTGTGTTTTGTAATAAGCAGTAATCGTTTAAATGTATAATTTCGGGTATTGGAATTTTTCGGAGGTCAGAACTAGTTTTGCATACTTTTTTCGGACATTGTCCGATTTTCAGTATTGTGTGCAACATATATACCAGTAATGAATATAGTGGAAGACTCGGTGTTTTCGAAAACTAGCTATACGAGGATCCTGCTGTGCTATCTATGCTGCCGTCCTATGTACAATGTTGATGCTACAATTAGTGCCCTTTAGTATGATAAACTTAAGTAAACATGAAAAAGTACTGAATTTGTTCAGCAAAACTCTTTATAACACAACAAATGTGTTGGAATGGTCTGCATACGTTTATTATACTATGAAGTATTTCTAATATGAATATTGACATAAAAAAACTACGAATACGTATGAGTCCAGTTCTGGTTCTGGAAACCATTAATTTCTGTTGCAGCGTTGCACAAACCAAACGGCAAGGCATTAAATTCAATAATCCACGCCAGACACCTCAGACGCTGAATTTCTCACGATTCTGGTGAGAGACTGTCCAGAAACCTGATAGCAAGTGCGCTCCGCAGAGCCTAGCCTGAGAACAACAAGATCAAAGAACCTTAGCTAAAGCTAGGGATGTGCACTTTAATTCTGTTACTGGCAGCGACCTAGATTACGGTATAACAACCTGGAAAACCACAATAGTCCAAATGAATGTAACATTTTTAAAATTAATAAAGTATAATTATTGAGGTACAGAAATGGTTTTCGAAATATTTCTGTATGTCTTACGGTGGTATTCATAGTCTGTCTCCGGTCGCCGGAGAGCGGTCCACGTCCCGAAATTATGCGAATTTTATAATGAAATTCAAAATTTCGGACGGACAATGAATACAGTGTACTGTAACAGTGGTATATTATATATTCTTCTCGAAGTTAGGTATGTGAATTTCATTATGAAATTCGCATAATTTCGTTACAGAGACCGCTCTCTGGCAACCGGAGACGGACTATGAACACCACTTTTAGTCAGCAAACTTGAAACAAGTAGCGTCTAATTAACACACGTGTAAAATTTTAATCTCTAGGTTTTTATTAAATGTCTTAGGCAAAAAAACACTAATTACCTTATTTTATTTTCACATTATACATGAGGTTACACGGCAGTATATAATATTCAGTTTCCATAATTTATATTAGTCGTTTCATTTTGACCGGATTGCCCAGGTCGTGTTTCTGCATCAATACATCTATCTCTAGTTTCATCATATCGTTCATGGTCATGATTTTTGCTGTCTTGGTGTCTATTTTTGTCCCTTTGCCGAACTCGCCGCCGTTTCTTCGAGTGTCTCCGCTTTTTGTAACGCCTTTTTGGAGCCTGTCTTGCCAAGTGGCAGTACGGAGATTTTTGACGATCGTTCATTTTCCTCCATATCTCAGCTCCCCTTCTCGTCAGTTCAGTTAGTTTTAAGCCACCGTTGGACCTTCTGAAATCTCGGAGAAAATTTAGGAATGGATTCCTGGTGATCCTACCTGACTTAAAAGTGTGTGTGCATTTCTTCACACTGTTACTTCTGGATCGCCTTGATCTGCCCATAATGACATGTGAATTAACTGAAATTTTAAAAAGATATTAGTGAGTAGTTAGAAGTAGATTTGAGCAGTAATATCGTTAATTTGCGTCAGTTTTGTCCATTTGTATCTAGCTTATTAAATTTGTATTTTTTCACATTCTACTTTCTCTTCCTACTGAATTGGTATACACATTTTAACAATTTTATGTACAACTTTATTAACTACAACAAAAACATCAAAACATAAAACATCATGCAATATAAAACTGAAAATTGTATATTTTTCTCGTAAAAAAATCTGAATAACGTAATTTGTATTTTAGTTTTAGTACATAGCTTTAAATTCATTCTTTATAAAATTCTTTACTATTTAAAATTAGAACATATCAACAACAAAATGATCAATAAGACATTCCCGCATTTGTCTTTTGACTGTAATATGACCCAGGGCTAACATCAGTGCCTAATTTTGTATAATAAAATATTTACGGTTAAAGAGATACGGGGTGATTCAATTAAACCAAATTTACCGACAATCAGCAATAATTCGAAAACGGTTGTGCAGACATGAGTCAAATATCGATTAGTTCTAAGAAATCTGTCAGAGAGCGCTAGTTACACAATATGGATTCAGTAACTTCTAGCAGATTTTTTTTACCTCTTAACACTTTTAACAGCTGCACCTCGATATTTTACAGAAAAAAACCTATCCTTTTAAAAGTTGTCTTTTTAATATTTACTGCCGTTTATGGTTTATGCACGACGGGGCACCTGCTCATTTTAGTCGCAATGTAAGAGACTATTTAAATCTTACGTTCCAAGGAAATTCGATTGGTCGTGGCGGGCCTACTCCTTGGCCACCCCGATCACCCGACTTAAATCCGTTCGATTTCTTTCAGTGGCGTACAATTCTTTTGCTAAAAATGAGTATTTAACGGCATGAACGCCACTGATGCTAGTACAGTGCCTTCATAAATGATTACAAGCCTAGGGTTCCCAACCGTCCCGGTTTGGCCGGGATTAACCAGTAATGAGAAAATTTGTCCCGGCAAAAGTTTTGCCTTGGCCGGGACATAAGAAATCCCGGAAATCCTTAACAATATTTTAATAATATTCAAAGATTTTAGTGTATACGACAACGTTGCGTCGCTGCGAACTTTGATGACCAACCGCCGCGCCGTGTCCTGGTAGCCTGAGGTATATTTTCGTGCGTAAGACTCTTCAAAGCTTGTAGTTGTGATTGGTTGACCTTGTCAATACAAGTGAGACTAAATTATGATTTAAAATGTGAGGACTTTTTGGCTCTAATTAAATCAGACCAAAAACTGCTTCAGGCTGCTCGATCTCAACAAAATTATAGATTTAAGTAGCAATGGAAAGTAAAAAGGGTTTATTTGTAGTTTATTTTAATATTCATTTTTGTCAATAATATTTATTAGTTTTTTCAAGTAGGTACCTGCTTACCATTTACCTACTTTCTAGTCCTAGTTACAAAAGTTATATTTTATGTTTATAAATTTGTGTTATATTTTTTCCTCTCACCAAAAGCCAAAGATAACTAGTCTATTTTATGATCGATTTTATATTTAAAAATAAAAAGAGTGTGTGCAATATGTATTTTAATTTTTGATGTTTTGGTTCAATTATTTGAAAACGTAAAAACAGTTGTCCCGGAATAGCCGATGCTCAAGTTGGGAACCCTATACAAGCCACGTGATCAGGGTCGAGATTCTCAAGTCAATCGCAGAACAGTTCATATGCGAATATCCTTTTCCTCACTACGGCAATTGAGAGAGACAAGAAATCTATTTGCTTTGCATACGACTTGTTCTTCGAGAATCATAGTCCTGGTCGCGTGGCTTGTAATTATTTATGAAGGCACTGTATATTACAAGATAAAATTATGCTTGTAAATGTAGCCTTTCACTATACACTGTTGTGTACTAAATCCCATTTCAATATCTTAAAGTCAGTAGTCTTAAAACGTAGTGTTGGTTTAGATAATGTTGACGATGTATCATATAACAACATAAAAGGATTTCTAGACTACATTAATGGAATACATCCGACCGTTAAAATAAATTAAGATGGTGCATTACACAGCGTTTACAGGAACCCTACCCATACTGATATTTTAATGTCGAGACACATCACTATCTGGTCCAAAAGCAAAAAATCGTCAATATTTTGTGATCTTATGCATCAAGACAGGACAGTTGAAGGAAGAACTGCTTCATATGCGCTCCGTTCTCAGAGGAAATGGATATGTCAATAAGAATATTGAGCTAGGTGGGACAAGGAATTGTTTTAGGACAAAACATTACTGCTATTAGTTTTGACGAGATGAATCAGTCCAACAGATTGTCGCAACATTACTGTTATTGTCACGCTATAACAGTAATGTATTTTATAACTTAATAAAAATCTAAATATTTTTTACCGACAAAATACTTCTAGCAAAATGAGTCGTTTCAAAAACCTAATAAAATGAATATTTTGCTTCCTTATTTTTGCTATAAATGAAAACCTGCGATCACACTGAATTTAAAAATATAGCAATTAATTGACTTTGCTGAGCTTAAATTAAATTGTTCTTTAACAAAAGCATACACATTCTCCATCTCGGGCTTTACAGTAGTATTATTTTCGTTAAAACAAACAAACAGTAGTGTTTTTTTGGAAATTTTAAACAGCAAGTTATTCATTCTTTATTACCTACCAAGACTATGAATTTGGTTTTTGATTTTCATGAAAATATTCTCAGCAATTTTGCACGACATCCACCACTATTTTATTTGGTATGATAACTTTTAATTACCTGAAAAATAGATATTTTAAAAATATCTGCCAGATACAGGAGATCTATATAAACAACTTACATCATTTTTAATTTTCTTTTAATAGAACCAAACCCGCAGGTGAGAATCTAAGCTTTATATGAGGGGATTTAAATTCGTCAAATTAGTAGGTAGTTTTATCGAAAAGTTATTGAGTTCATATTTAATGAAATTTATATTGACATTGGCAGTTTGATAAATTATAGATATCTTGATATGCAAAATTATATACTTATCATTGATTATAAGCTTGGCATAAGACAATCACAGTAAGACTTTATTTGTGCCCACAAATTTTGACGTTTGTAGCACCATGTATGGTTTGTAGGTTATCAGAATCCAGGAGGTATTGCGATTGGAGCCCATTGAAATAATCATTTATCATTGTTATGTAGCACATTTATTTCTGTTAGTATGTCTATTTCATCGATATAAGGGAATAAAAAACGACATAAGAAACTGCCACAAACCTAGAAAAAATATACTGTGCCAGTGTCATATTGCCGGCGACCGCTAATTCATGACTGTCCTTAAAAGATCCAGAATCACTAAAACTTGGATTTTATGCGAATTTACGTTCGTCGTATTGTAGCGTGAAGTCGTTTGTTTACTGTGACTGGTCACATTCTTTAATGACATTTAAAATGACAGCAAGTTAGTTAATTTCATATTGCAATGCAGCCATCAATATAAAGCAAATAAAATATCCATTTTCTGGACCGTAAGACATACAAACAAGACAAGACAATAAAGTGGATTCATAGATTGTACCACATATAAAATTAGTCTTGTGTGTTCTTTGTTTAGTTTTCTGATTGGGGACTGGGTTCAGAAGAACTTCAGCTACCCTTTCGGTGAATAAAGGTGTTGATATTTTTGGCTTTAAAAGACACGGTGGGTGGTGTTCGTCATCTTGCAGAAGGTTACGTAGCCGATTCATTGATGAATAAATAGTTTTCACGAAAAATTTTGCATGAAAATACACCCGGGAAATCTATTGTTTTTAGTGACATAACGACTACAGAAAATCTTGTCGTGGAGATGAACACCATAAAGACCTTTTCTGGAACTAGAACTTTATAACAATTCAACTAATTATACTTTTAATGTTGTTGTAAAAAATTATTGTAATTAAAATTACACATTGTTCATATTTGAGAACTTACTGCTTGCCGATCGGTAAGTGGCTGTTCTTACCGATTTGACATTTGTAAATACGTTAAATTGACAGATCGTGCCAAAATAACTATAAACTGCTGTCAGCATCGGTTATATTGTCAGTGGTTAAAGCAGAACTTGAAGTATGGAAAACAGTGATGACAAGTATCTCGCCTACCCCAAAATCTAGTTTGGAATGCCTACATATGTGCGATAAAAACCTTTATCCTAATATTTACATTACTACAAATCTTGGCTACCATTCCTTTATCCACTGCTACCCCAGAAAGGTCTTTCTCCAGCCTAAGGAGACTGAAAAACTATCTACGAAACACTACAAGTGAAAACAGACTTAATGGTTTGGCTCTCATGAACATTCACTATGGAACAGAAATTCATGCAGATGAAGTAATGGATATATTTAAAAGAAAAAGCCGAAGATTTCTTCTTTAATAGTTTTAGATTTAGCGCAGAGGAACGAAATTAATTTAACCATTTCATTTAAAGAAAAATTTAAGAACTTTCTTTATAAATAACTATGTCTTAATTTTTCCGATGAATATATAGATATTAAATTTCATGTAAGTATATTTTTGTTTTCTTATTTACTTCAAACCAAACCCCCCCCCCCCCAAACTAAATCCTGGCTACGCCCATGGTCAGATCTCATCTATTGTGGTTGAATTTTCGAGTTCCCACTGTCAAAAGTCAAAGTTAGATATTTATAGAGTGTTTTCATTAAACCAGGTTAGTAACTTTCGATAGATTAATTTCTTTAGATAATTATTGAATAGAGCTTTGTTTGTGGAATTGTTCATTAGCATACCTAGATGTTTGGTATCAGAGAACATACATATGATTTCATTGATAGGAATTGTAGGAGATTTGATTTATATTAGCTTAAAATACCTTGTTAATACAGTAAAAAATATGAAATCTTGTTTTGTTAATTTTGGCACATATTTTACCACATTTAATAAAACTCTTATGTTTGTGACTTAAAAATGTATAATTAATTAATAAATATAAACAGTTTTGGTATTTACACAACAAGTCTTTTTACACAGCACCGATTATCAAATTCAAGAGAATATAGCATTGCACATCTCATTGTTCTTTTTATTTATGGAATACGTTCTTCCAGAAACCGTGGATTTCTTGTATTTCGATATCCTCAATTTATGTTTACTTCCGGGAATACGCTCGATCTTAAATATGTTGTGCCTAAAAATAATACAGTTGAATAGAAACTAGTTTCACTCATTAATAAATAAAACTTACTTAAATAGCGAATCCGGTTGGGTAAGCCTAATGCAGAGATGGACATTGGAGGAGAAATCGATATTTGTTTGAAAATTCAATTTTGGTTGTATGGAAGCATTAAGCTCTATTTGTGATTTTACGAAAGATGTGTCAATTTTTATGGAGCTTATTACAACTATCCCTGCCCTAAAAAATAATATTATTTAAGATTGTTAGATATTAAAAAATGTGATTATAAAATAACAGCGTTACGCATTTTTCTAGATCGATTTGTAGGTTTTCGTGGTAATTGCCAACGGTTTTGGTGCCTTAACGTTTCGAGAAACATATCGCTCTCTTCCTCAGAAGTAACTCTGAAATAGGAGATTTTATGTTTTCTGATCAGCATTTATATTGCCATTTTAGGTTGTTAATTATGTTCCTGTTTGTGTTAGAATTTATTATTTTTTTTGTTGAATACCTTTATTTTAACGTTTTCTAGAAGTTTCCGCAGTCTCGAGAATGCGTTGAGAAACAAATCGAATATGGAATAATCTAGAAAACGTTAAAATAAAGTTATTACAGTTGTGGAATGTGTTTGAAGGATATTTGCTGTGTAATCAAGTAGTGACAATAAAGTTTGTTTTGTTACGTGACGTTTTCCAAGGCTAAGTCAACGTAGAGGTTACATTGGTGTCAGAAGTGCGACGTTCCACAAACAAGACATTTATAATAGATATAGTTGCTCTACGGGGTGAAGCTATGGAGGTATTAAGAACACACTAGCCGGGGATAAATAAAACGACTATCAAATGTTGAAGAGTGCCTTAGAAATGAGGTATGATGAAGCCCATCTGCAACACGTTTACAAGGCGCAACTAAAAGGCCGAAAACAACGTTTTAAAGAAAATCTGCAGCAATTTGATGCAGATATAGCACATATGGTGAAGTTAGCCTACCCCACTGCACCGGCAGAGTTCCAATAACAGATAGCTGCAAGCAGCTTTATCGATGGCATGTGAGATTACAAAATTAGTCAAGCATTAAGGTTAGCCAGACACAAGAATATATCCGAAGCTTTGGCACAGGAGCTGGAAATTTAAGCCGCCCGACAGATTTCTAGAAGCGGTCAAGGCAGAACAAGGCAAGTAAGGCTTCAGACTGGCAAACAACGACCAGGTGAAAAGAGCATGGAAGGATTCACGAAGAGTTTGCAAGATTTAATCAATAGGTTCCAGGATAAACAGAACCATACTGATTCCACTATATATAGCTGAAGTCAGAATTATGAAGTCGAAGGGCAACTTAGGAATCGATGCCCTAAGAATACACCTAATCAGGACCAGGGAAACGTCAACTAGTCAGCTTTGGGGAGCGAAACCTGGCTAGGTGTTACTAAACCTCACCAACTGTTAAGATTAAGGTAACCCGTCTTCAAAATACGAATATATATCAGTTGAGAAGCCGAACGCGAGTCACTAACGTGAATGTAATGCGTTGACAGTTGTGAAATATTTTTGAAGGATATTTGTTGTATAATCAGTGACAATAAAGTTTAACGTAGAGATTACAATATTTGATATGAGCACAGGCCCAATGACGTTCTGGTCACTGTATGGTTTGAACTCAATAGATTGTGACATTTCAGTCATTAAGATTCTCACGGATGAATTGCTTTCACATTTCGGGTAGTTCCAAAGCCTAGTCGCGGTTGAAAGTATTATTTTTCTGAATTTCTAGCGCCTCTCTGTAGAATCTTGGCCAGAATCTTATTTAACTAAAATCTTGGTTTTGTCCACATTTATTGATTGCATCCACCCATCCGCAACTTTTTAATGTTATTTATTACTTCTGAGGGTGCATATTGTCTTGAACATTTTACTCTGAACATGCCGCGCGTACACAAAGTAACGAAGCAAACAAATTTCCTGATACACTATTAAACATAGAAGAAAAATAAGTCACCAAAAATTTGGATGCGTGCCTCATTTCATGAATTAAAAATACGGCACTGATAAAAAATATGAATAGCATTTATCTCGAAAAAAAGTTCGAGAGAATGCTCTCAACTTGGCTTCTTCGATGGAATGTGTTCCATAACTTAATAATTGCACAATCATCATACTTTTAACTTCATGATAATGTAATTCATGGGATTTTATAATGCAGCATACTCCATTTTCAGAATCACAGCCAACCACCAATTGATTCCAATTCCAATATTATAAATGCTTCAAAATTCCGTACTCGCTGGGCACCAACGAACAAGCAAATCTCTTTGAGCAAATCGAATTTATCGACAAACCACGGATAAAGTTTGGCGCGTTTAGTTCGGTTGGAAGAGACAACTCTCCGGATTCTGATGTGCGCGCGTCGTGGTTCGTTCGGAGTAAAATACTCAAGTCAATTCGCACCTTTAGATGACATTTGTGTTGCTTCAATTTCGAGGTAACGTATCGCCGCGTTTGATCAATGTATACCTTGCTCATGGACATGTGTTGTTGTATACACCAGACACTTAAATAGGGTTAGTTCTGAAGAAGAGAGCGATATATCTTCAGAAACGCCAAGAAACCAAAACAGGCGACATGCAAACCAGCTTGGATATTGTTCTACCATTGTCTAGGTTGTGTTACCTAAATAACTCACTGAAATAAGCTATAGTTATCCTTGGTTAAGACAACAGGGAACAATTTTCATATTATATGAATCATTTTTCATCATTTCATCTTATATGAATTATCTTTGATTTAAAAGGCAGGTTTTGTAAAAAGATAATGTCATGACAGAACAGTACATATTATATTTTAAATTTACACAATAATTGTTACGATATTTAGTTGTTTGTTGATGAAATAAATTCAGATATACCGTAATAATAAATTTTAGATCTCATGGCCAGTTTAGATTTCTTAAGATCTCAAAAGACATATCACGGTCTTTTTTCAGATATCAAGTCTATGGTAGCTACTTACATACATTTGCTGTACTCCAGTTTAAAAATTTTATGAAGAAAACGATATATCTCTCAAAACGTTAAGATATCTAAACTTACGACACAAGAATTAACCCAGAAATTGTTTATTTATTGACAAATGCTACGGCAAACCAGGTAACAAATTTAAACCTTTACTTACGATTTTTCCACTAATGCCTCAGCGTTTCTATTCCACAAAGAAATGTCTATTTTTCCTGATAGATCAAATGAAACTGCTCCTTTTAGGTTTAATTCTGCTAAAATTCCTGAGCCCAGTCGAAGATATTCTAAATGGTCATGTAAAAGAGCTAGGGCCTAAAATAGCAAATATATACATATTCCTTTTAATGACTAGAGAAAATGGTAACAATGAAATTTAGGAAGTTTTCTTCTGATTCCAGAGCAGTTACTTAATAGTATGAGATATGATTTGTGAACCTTCTATGAATGAGGAAATCGACCAAAAGAGTGTGTCATACACGTATACAGGGTGATTCTTAACTTACGCCGTAAAATGACGATAAAAAAAATGTAGTAAAATATGTTTAGTTTCGGAAGTTTACAAAAATTATTAGGTGAAATTTTTTGTTGTACGAAGAAGTAAAGAAGTGATATGTTTGATATTTGTAACAGTACTTTATTATCAATCGTGGTCCTGTTCCAGTTTATTTTCACGCGATTATTAAAGTATAACGCACATTTTTCTCAAACGAAAGAATTTTATCAACATGATACTGGCATACGGGGAATTACATTAGAATTCAGTGGCTACAGTTCATCCGAGACATGAAGCCTTTTTACGTGTGATTAAGCGGGTTAGAGAAACTGGTAATTTGTGGCCAAGGCCACAAATGGGGTAGCCATTAGATCTAGGCATATGGTGAATCTCGTAAATGCCATCGTGAAGCAACCTGGCATAATCACCAGGACAGTTGAAGCGCAATTTGGGATATCATAATCCACAGTTTGGCGAACGTTAAGGCATGACTTGCTCTACCCATTTTACGTGCAGCTGGTACAGGCCTTACTTCTATGGAATCTTCCACTTTGAGTGAACTTTTGCAAAGGTTGTTACATCAGCAGCACTTAAACCCAAATTTTGCCATTAGTTACGAATAAGGCAATTTTTACACTTAATGGTATTCACAATTTACACAGCACGAATTATTGGACATTGCAAAATATCCATGTCACTCGGCGATTACACCTTCAACAACTATTTTCAATAAATGTGTGGGCTGGAATTATGAACTGAGCACTTATTGGTCCTTTCATTCTGGAAAATCGGAAAACTGGTGCTTCTTATTCACAAATCTTGCTTCATAATTTACCGGTACTCCACGAAGAAATTAATTTCAACGTTAGACAGTATATATGGTTTCTTTACGATGATGCTCTTCCACATTTTGCGTGATTTGTGTTTCCCGAACGATGGATAGTCCAAGTTGGTCCAATTAGATGGCCCCCTCAATCGTCCGAAATAAATCACAGTTAACATTCAACGAAAGTTGCTGAGTGACTGAGGTAATTCAACGGAAATAATTTCAAACACTATTCGTTATCATTTGTTTTTAGCTATAATTTCCCAAGTTTATGTGTGTAGGTTAAGAATCACCCTGTATAAATACGTATTTAAATTGTGCGTACACTTCTTAAGTTAGATATTTTTTATTATGGGAAATAAAGTATTTAATTTTATTATGCTGTGGTTGTAGAAAAATGTTCTAACAAATTATATAAAATTAAATAGACAGCTTTATTTAAAAAATCATGTTGGAAATGTCATATTTCGGAAATAAAACGTAGGTAAGTACAATAAGAATTGTTCTGTGAACTAGAACTTTGAAATTATAAGAAAATTTCCGACACACTTAATTGTTATAATTTTTTAAATATGATAATTCGAAATAATGTAAACCAACAATGAGGGTTTGATATATAGTCGCAGCAAGTTGCGGATTAAATAGGAAAAGTTCCGTACAAGATGGATCGGAATGCGGTTTTCTGCATTTGCTTCTAAAATTATTAATCCCAAATTCACCTAGGTGGGAATATGACGAAATTCGTAGTTGCATCGCTGCAGCCAAAAATGCATTCGAAAAATGCATTTTTGAGACCTGGACGACTTAATAAATTTGTAAAAGTCGGAATTGGCCCAGAATGGGTGCCCTGGGGTTTGAGGTCGCTGATCACGATTATGATGTCCAAATCGCCACCCTGACCACCTGGGGCTCAGGAACGCCGACGAAAGTCATCTCCGTGGAACTCTCACAAAATTCATCCCGGGCAGGAAAAACACTTGGTGCCCGGGGGTGTTGTGGGTCGCTGCATTCAAATATGGCATCGGCGAACACCCCCAGACACCGGGTGCGTCCCAGGGGACATGAACGTCATCTCCGTGGAACTCTCACAGAATTCATGCGGGAAAGCAAAAACACTTGGTGCCTGGGTGGTTTTTTGGGTCGCTGAATTATGTGAGAGTTCCACGGAGATGACGTTCATGTCCCGGTTGGGACGCACCAGGTGTCTGGGGGTGTTCGCCGATGCCATATTTGAATTCAGCGACCCAAAAAACCCCCCGGGCACCAAGTGTTTTTGCCTTCCCGCATGAATTCTGTGAGAGTTCCACGGAGATGACTTTCGTCGGCGTTCCTGAGCCCCAGGTGGTCAGGGATTTGGACATCATAATCGTGATCAGCGACCTCAAAAACCCCAGGGCACCCATTCTGGGCCAATTCCGACTCTTTACAAATTTATTAAGTCGTCAAAGGGCGTCTCAAAATGCATTTTCGAATGCATTTTTGGCTGCAGCGATGCAACTACGAATTTCAGCATATTCCCACCTAGGTGAATTTTGGATTAATAATTTTTAGAAGCAAATGCAGAAAACCGCATTCCGATCCATCTTGTACGAAACTTTTCCTATTTAGACCTGTTTTTCACGTATCTTGCTGCGACTAATACTCGCGGCAAGAATTGAGACGTCTTTCGTCATGGTTGCCGTTACGCAATTGTGTTTATTGTCATCATAATTTTCGATATTTGGTCGCATTAAAAACAATCAATTTTTGCAATATATAATGCAAACTTTTAGTGAAGTATATAGTTTTATTACTCTCAGTTGCAGTTTCTTAAATAGTTTAATGAAAATATAATGAATTATTCATTTGTTCGTATGACGTAAGTCGTCTCAATTATTGCCGCGAGTTTATACTAAAGACCTAACAAAGTACAGTTTCATGGCAAATTTTAAGTTTTGTTCCCACTGCAGTTGGAAACGATTTGAAACTATCAGAAATATTCGTCCAGTTAGGTTAAGAACGAGTATCAGTGAATTTAACGCAAGAAGCAGTTGGATGGACATTTCTGATAGTTTCAAATCATTTCCGACGGCTACAGAAACAAACAATTATCTATCAAATTTAACGTGCGAACTTATGCTAATATTCAAAGATTTGAGGAAGACGAAGAATGCGCCGAAGGAGATTGATATGTATAAATGAATTGTTTAAAAGAAATTAATTTGGTGATTTTTACATATTTAAGACACTTGTTTTTGCTGATCCCATTAATAGTTCCGTTTTAGTACTACATTTGTTTATTTTATTTAATTATATTTGAATGTTAAAAAAAGATAAATAAACACAATTTTTTCAACAAAATGGCATCTGTCGCAACTATATACACGTATACGTCCGAACTGATTTGCTACTTTAAAATAACTAGTTTGGATTGTTCGTGCGTAGTCGTGCATTCACAAGAAACTATCTACATATTAAATGATACAGTAAATTAGCAGACTTTATTGCTGTGTTCAAAATGTGATATTTTAGAGAAATATTTCAGAACAATATCACATATTATGTGTTATTAATACCTGAAAAGCTGTAGTTTTATCAGATGCTGTCCCTGACCACACGTGCCCCATAAGTTCTCCTTGTCCTTCAAAGAAAATAAAAGGCCTGATTTGAGTTCCTAAAATTGTTAAATCCATGCCTGCCGTAACAGCTTCTTCTTCTTCTTCATCTGCTTCGCTATCACTTGAGAAGAAACTGTTAAGCCCTCCGGTAAATATTCCCAGCTACACAAATACAACAGAAAAATAAGATGTAGTGAAAAATATATTTCACGTAATAAAATAACTGAGTGGTGCAATTTTACATTCACTTGAATCAAATTAACAACTACAATTTAAGTTAAAGAGACAGCAACTAGCAAATAAAAAAATTAAGAAAAATTAATTATAGTCTGTTTGGAAATGAAAGAGAGTAATAAAACCCGAGATAAGAACCGGACATGGGCGAGGTAATATATCGTTTCAGGTAATTATCAGGTAACACTAATGCTAACAGGTAAAGGGTACATTAGTTTATTTTACTGGATACATCATAGGGCAGGAGCCAGTTTATTGTGACAGATCAATCCAGTCTTAGAGCTAAATATACGAAGACCTGCTAATGCAGTAGAGTAAAATTCGACTTATGTTTAGTGACTCAGTGGATTGGGTAAAATGTCGAGCTTATCAGATTACGTACCTGCTAAACGCGTGAAAATATGTGCGCTGTCTCAGAATGAGAAGATTATTACATGGGCGTATCTATGATTTTATCTTGGAGTAAAGTTGTAAAGACTTATAACATCAACAGACTAAAGAACTAAACATAAATAAAGACTTTTGTCAAATAAAGAAGTTAATATCAATATCAATAATAAAATATAAATTAAAAATTTATACATTGCAGCAGTATTATAAAAATAAAAGATAATGGAAATTAAATTAATTTTTCTATTTTTTTTACTTGCATATCAATAATTGAAATGTCTAACTTAATATGTCTATGTATATGTAGAAGAGCAAGGATTTTTTATGAACAGAATAGGGAAAGAGAGTGTCGCCGGGGACGAAAGCATATTTAAAAATATTGTATTTTTCTAGATCAGAGGTATTTTCAGCATTCATATATGCAGCAACATCGAGCAAAATTACAGAATTTAGATTTGAAAGTCACATTAGTAAACGCTAAATATTACTTATAGAAATATTACTTATTACACAATTTAATATTGTTTGCATGCGATTATCAAGTAATTCAAATTACAAATACTTCACCTCTGTTTTATTCGAAAATTATAAAGTAATGGATTTCATTTCAGTAAGCTTCTTGGGGGGGGGTAATTACCCCATTACCCCCCCCCCATGGATACGCTCCTGGATTATTATATTAGATGTATTTAATGCATTGAAACACCAAAATCCTCCCAACAGTGTTGACGACATTGTGGAAAATTGTTTCAAAATGACAGGGATTGGGAAATCGACTATCTACAGACTTTTAACGGAAATAAAATGAACAAGATACTGTAAATCCCCAAAATCATCTACAGGGAGGTTATAGAGAATACCATTCGCAGAAAAGTACACTCATTTTATTTTAAAAGAAATGCCAACGCTAAACAAACTTTTAAGTGAACTTTCAGAGGACAACAATTTGCCAAAAATCGGTAGAAGCATATTATGAGCCGTCTTATGAGGGAGTTGAATTTTTGCTGGGAAAAGCAGAACAGAAAGTCAGTTCTTATCGATAAAGATGAAATTATTTGTTGGCGAAGATCCTACTTAAGATCAATTAGAAAATTCCGTGAAGGAATATTAATTATCTATACGAAGCTTGGGTCAACGAGGGATATACTGTAACAAAAGTACGGTAAGATAAAAATATAAAAAGTTTTCGACAAGCATTTTTGGATGGACTTTCGACAGGGTTCAAGGCACCTTCAGATAAAGGGCGAAAATTAATAGTGACATATAGGTAGTGCCAGTGGTTTTGTAGATGGCGGTTTACTTTTATTTGAATCTAAAAATACAAGTGACTAGTATTTTCAAAGAGTATTTTACACAGATGTTGGATCTTATTCCTCCGGGGTCTGTAATTGTCATGGATAATGCCAGTTACTATTCACGGCAGACCGAGCTGACGCCTACGACTGCTTGGAGGAAAGCCGATATAATTCAATGGTTATCCGGAAAAAACATTTCTTTTGAAACAAATATGGTGAAAAAGGAACTTTTGACACTTGTCAATCTTAATAAAGATCAGAAAAAATATGTTATCGATGAAATGGCAACAAATCGCCAAATAACGGTACTACGGTTACCACCTTATCACTGTGAACTTAACCCAATCGAATTAGTCTGGGCGCAGGTAAAAGGAGATGTAGCGCGAAATAATACGACGTTTAAATTAAGTGACGTGAAAATTTTGTTCAAAAATTCCTTGGAAAGAATAACTGCAGATAACTGGCAAAGATGTATACATAATTTAGAAATAGAAGAGGTGAAAATGTGGGAACTCGATAATTTAATTGACGTTACTGTGGAACCTATCGTTATCAATCTAGAGAAGAAAATAATTCATCAGAATATTCAGAGGATGAATTTTAATATACCTACTTTTTATTTTCTTTATTGTACATTTATACAACATTACATTTACTCACCATAATTTGAATTTTCAAAATATATATATTTTTGTGTCGAATAAAAGTCTATTCATTAAATTTAAATAAATATTTTGATAATAATATTGAATAATTTTATTTGAATTACTAAAAACCCTCTTAACCCGGTTATGATGCTTAAAGTTGCCTCATATTTTGAAATGCTGTTTTTATATTGTTTACTTATAAAAGAAATGGACCAGAAATTGAAGCGGCATAGACAAAGACGGATTGTCGGGGATTACATTTTAGCTACGTGCTACAATTTAGTACGGTTCGATCACACAGTGTTTTTAAAAGTATCTATACCGATAATACATAATATAAAAATATTGAATATAAACACCAGTAACTACATTTATTTACGATTTGCATATATAATAACCTTTTATTACTCTCTTTCATTTCTAAACAGACTATAGTTTGGTTGTATTATACTAGAAGACAATTTCGTAATTATACAAATACCTAATTATTGGTAATTTTAATCTCGAAGAAATGGTTAGTCAATTATTTTACACTACTACTACTACTTTCAGATAAAATGCTTAGGTATTACATTCTTGAATATAAACATTTTATACAATTTCTGTTATGGTATAATAGGTATACCTAGCTATGTATTATCTTTCATTTTGTTTCAAAATATTAAAAGTTTTTACATACAAGAGTTACGCGACTTGAAAAGGTTCATCTAAACTTCTATTATTGTTGATGTAAATAATGCATTAGGTATTACAAACGGATTATAAAAAAATCGTGCACAATACGCCTGCACGGATTAGCACGGACTTACAAAGTCTGTTCAAGGTTTCCATGTTATTTAATGGAGCATCGCGCAATAGACCAGCACCTGCATGGACCAGCACCTGCAACGACCGTTACTTCAGGTCGTGGTGGTGACCTGCAATTTCTGTGCTTCGCTAGCCCAACGTAAGGTCTGTTCCTACAAAAAGCAGGGATTGGTTTCAAAGTGTTAGAAATGTTCGACCAGTTAAGTTGTGAATGTGACGTTGATGTAAAGAATGCATTAGGTATTACGAACGAAATTCTGCAATCCCATTGATGTTGTATGAAGAGGAGAAGGAAGAAACCAGGAAAATAAGAAAGTTTTGGGTTCACCATATCAATATTATAGAAAGCTGTATGGTTTCATTATTTATGTTCTGAACTGGAGAGAGATCAAGGAAATTGTTTTCAGTATTTCCGAAAGTCACAAAAAAAAAATTCTCTAGCTCTTCCTCGGCTACAGCACCAAAACACAAGATTTCACAGAGCAGTGCCATCTAACGAAGTTGTGGTTAAGGTAGTTCAGCGACACATTCACAACTTAACTGGTTGAATATTTCAGTTTCAAACCAATACCAATACTAACGATAAATACATACCTGGAATAATGAAATCATTAAATATTTTTGTAACTCAAATTTTCTTTTGAACATATACAATCACGTAAAATCAGAAACAATTAAAATTTTCAACTGGTTTTTATTTATATCTTAATTTTTTATACCCATTTGATTCCATTCTAAGTAAAGCCACCTGAAAAAGCAATTCCAGAAGTGCAGGAATTGGTTAGAACTCATCTCCTGTGACTATTTGTGTGATCGTATATGTTCAAAAGTAAATTTGAGTTTTGACAATCATTTAGTGATTTCATTATGTCTGGTATATATTTTTTTGTTAGTAAATTAAGCTAGATTAATTTATACAGGGTGATTCAGAACTTATCCAAAATATTTTTTTTAAATATTCTCTTACAAATACAATTTTGGAAAAAAAAACTAAAAATCGAAAATGATTTAAAAATACACTTGTGAATGGCACTGGAAACTGGTCCACCGTAAAATCCGGCCTTGAGCAAGGCAAACCATCCAGGAAGAAATAAATAAAATTTTATAACACCTATTTTATATAAGCAAATTCAACCCTTTTGTAGCTATTCTTATTATTAAGTAATAAAATTAGTTCGTGGTTAGAGTTAATAAAATAATTAAGATCTTGATGGTACAACAACTGTTTAAAATTTTGTTTACCGAGTATAAACACCTTTGGGTCCGTCTTACTCAGTTTCTACAACTAACACAAATGTTTCTGGTTCTTGTTCTTTTTGAACACGTAAGTTACTGGCTGCAGCTATGATACGTTCGCATAAATCATCACTAGTGTCCACTTCGGTGCGATACACTTCGTTTTTTAAATATCCCCACAAACAGTCCAAAGGATTTAAGTCAGGAGATCTTGGCGGCTGTGGTACCGGTCCTCCTCGTCCAATCTATCGTATCCCTCGAACTTCATCATCGTGCAAGAATCATTCGAAGTCGCACAGCTAAGGCAGAAGTCCATGCAGATCATTTCGAAGAAACTCGAGATACTGAACTCCATCCATTCGATTTGGTAATATGAATGGTCCAATCTGCTGCAATACGCCGTGGATGCCCTGCATCTTCATGTCTTTCACGATTCGGTTACAAATTTTTCGTTCGTGTTAAGCCGGTCCCAGACGATGTGGCGAATGCCTTCCAACGTTGGACACATCATCATTTGCCACATCGTGTGGGCGGGCGCTGGTGAATTCCATGTGTCCAACGTTGGCTACATGCCACGTTCGGGCTTCTGTCGGTAAATCTGAACCGCGTCAAAGAAGCTTCCAGCGTTGGAAGCATGTTGGAAGCATCGTTCGCCACACACCCACACGAGCAACCGTGTGTTTGACCCAATCCAGGAGCGCACATATTCCTTTTTTTTACTGTTCTGTGGATCTGCAGTATAAGTACGACACTGACGAACATTGGTCCCACATGTAAACACAATGTTGCAACAAAAGTTCACCCCATCGTGTAGGAGACACATTTGCCACATTTTTATGACGCAAATTGTGTCCAACGTTGGCACCAACATTGGAACCAACATTTGAACCAACGTTGGACACATCGTCTGGGACCGGCTTTACGCCCGCGTAGTAGCGGCGTTAGAGTAGGGCGCCCCTTTGTAGCCCATCACTCATAGTTTGAGGTCTTACTCGTAAATTCCCTAGATTGACAAACTTAGCAACTTTGTCAATTGAAAACGAAATTGCTGAAAACATCGACTTTGATAACCTTATAAAAGAGTTCTCTGATAGAAAGGCCAGAAAAGTAAAATTTTATTAGTTTTTCCTAATAAACGGTTATTTTTTATAATAAATAATTATTTCTTTTAATAAATGGTTATTTCATTATATCCTTTCCCTTTTTTCGTTTGAGTTTGAATTGCAGTTGGGGGGCGCCGTAGAAATCTCGTCCAGGGCGCTGGTAGTGTTAAAACCGGCACTGCGCCCGCGTTGCTCTACCGCGGTGAAAGCAGCTGCATTTGGCACATGTCTACCGACAATCGTTCTGCGTAGACGAGAAACTTCTAAAACATTTTGTCTTATCCATTCAATCCAAATATTTATTTATCAATTCCGAATTGCTATAAACGTAAGCCATATTTGACAGTTGAGAACGTTGCTTACAACGTACCACGCAGATGGAATGCATTTCGATGACGCTAGAGACTACAGTAGCCAGCGATGTAAAGGTTGAAAATACTAGAAATTCTATATTTTTTTCTCGGAAACTATAAAGATTTTACAAATTTTCTCGATAGTGACTTAATTTTTTTTTTTTTGGATAAGTTATGGATCATCTATTTTAGATATTTATTGAATCTAACCTTATTCCATAGCATACATAGATATTTTGGTATCAAAAAACTAATAATAAAGAATATATGGGTAAACATTGTGGGTGTAATTCAACGGTAGTCAGGACATTAGTCCGCAGACCCGTTACGTTCACACAATATTATTAATACCTAATAAAAATGTGTAAAACATAAATATACTTACACTAAATAATTCATTGTTAACTCCGTCTTTATCCAGTATGACACTGACAGTACCCCTTTTCGCTACACCACTCTTTATTTCTTGTATGGAAATTAAACTTCCATTGCTTGAAACACTTTTCAAAAGTGTCTTTTAAAGCAGTTGATAAGCCTCTTGGCGATAGCCCTGAATAATTATTGATTTTATAATCTGCTTTAATAATATTTTGTATGCGGTTTTTAAAATAGGGATTTTCATCCGCTATCATTCTCAATCTCTGAAAAACGTACTGTTTGACTTCAAAAGCAGGGTCATTGGATACGAGAAAATTCAGCAGATTTCCTAAAAGTTCATCACTTGGGTTTGACTCTATTAATATGTCAGCTGCTAAGGTTCTGGAACTTGAATCATGTTTTCTATCCAGCTGGAAGAATGATTTTTCGGCGACTGTCAAGATATCCCTGTTCCATAATTTGGGATCAAATGATTTTAATGCCTTAAATGACAGTACACCTTCTTTCAACGTGCCATTCTGGATATATTTTATAAGTAGAGGTATTGTAGATTCCGATTGGAGATTCTTCAAAGCCCGGAAAAATACATAGCGCGCAGTGTCTTTGGCATATTCTAAATTGTTTGTAATGAGTTGCTCCACTTCTTGCACCAACTAAAATTATAAAAAATTAAATGTAAGTAGATATTGATGTCCAACAATATTTTATATGTTCGCGATTGATAAACATTGAAAGAACTCGGGCAGGTCCCGAACGGCCAATAACGACCTCTCGTCGTGTGAACGGCCCGAAAAAAAATTATTATTAAAAGTATTTTCGGCCACATTTTAATAAGGAGCCCAGCAGAAACGTATTCCTCTATTAAAAGTACATTTTAAATTATAAAACAGATAGACGTAATAATCACGCGGTTGGATCTCGTACTATTACTTTGACTTATCTATCAGAAAAAGCTAGTTATCAAAATTAAGGGCATACAGAAGAAATCTAAATAATGTCAGTAATTTATACAGGGTGATTTTAAATAAAGTAGCAAAAATGAGACAGATTCTTTAGGTCAAATTAAATCGATTTAACCTAACATACCTATATCGCAAGACGCATATTAACAAATATACAGGGTGTCAAAATAAAAATTTTATTTTCAACATTTGTAGATAATTTCTTAAAAAATCCAAATATTTACATAAAATTTGCAAATCGAGCGTTTTTGCGGGCGAGAAATTCAAATTTATTTCTAATTTTGAAGTCACTAGTAGAGGGCGCCATTTGTGGCACACCATGTTTCTTTGAAATGGCAGAACTTTTTTGCAGCTTAATGTATCCATCTGACTATCCAAACAAGGTTCTCCTACCTGTTTTATTTGAGAAAGGTATACCCTGCTGAAGCCGGTAAAAGTAACCATTTTTGAAATAATACTATTTGAAATGCTTAATGCACCCAGTAAAAACTGTTTTGGTTTTAGGTAATATGCTTTTTCTACTGAAAATATAGCATATGTTACTTGAAAAAGTTGTTCAGAATGGTAAATTATGGAAACGTGCCAAATTTCAAGAAGATTGGCGAGGTTTGATGAAACCATTTTTCAATAAAGTAGGTACAAACATTTTATCAAAGCAGGCCGATCTTATTGAAATTTTGCACATTCCCATAATTTACCGTTCTGAACAACTTTTTCAAGTAATATTTTCTTCTTCTCAGAACAAAAGACACTTTACCTGAAACGGTAGCAGTTTTCAATCTGTGCATTAAATATTTTAAATAGGATTATTTCGAAAACTGTTACTCCTAACAACTTCAACTTACCTACCTTTTTCAGGCATAACAGGTAGAATAATCGACTATTTCAATAATCAGAGGGATGCACTAAGCAGCAGAAAAGTTCTGCCATTTAAAAGAAACATGATGTGCCACAAGTATCGCCCTCTAGTAATGACGTCAAAATTAGAAACAAATTTGAATTTCTCGCCCACAGAAATCTCGAATATTCAAATTTTATGTAAATAGTTGGATTTCTTAAGAAGTTATCTACAAATATCGAAAATAAAATTTTAATTTTGACACCCTATTTCTTTTTTATTGTGTCTTGGGATATAGGTATGTTAGGTTAAATCGATTTACTTTCGCCTAAAGAATCTGTGGTCCCATTTTTGCTACTTTATTTAATATCATCCTGTATACACTTTTTTTCTTAACTGGCTTCTTTACAAATATATAGGTTATTTCTAAATCGTTAGTTACATTGGAATCTCAAAATTTCGGTGAAACTTTCACACTGCTACTTTAAAACCAATAATGTGCCTTTACTAAATATATTTTTACCACTCGTTATCATAAAACCAGACAAATTTCCGCAATTTTTTTCGCGACCAGGCAATAATTAATAGGAAATTTTTTGACAGTTGAGAAGGTAAACATATATGATCTACACATTGGCATCTTATCTATATACGAAATATGGTTGATATATCTACATCTGAATTTCTTCGAAATTGCGTCGTGTTACATGTAAAAAATATTTTTACCACCTTTAGTGACCTAAAATTGCGAAGGAATGATATATTGAACTACTACCTATCTCAGTTTTAGCATTTGATGTAAGTAAAATTGGTAATTTTTTTATTTAACGAAATATGGTGGATATACCTCCAAAACTCAACAAATTGGTTCTCTTGCTTTTGATATTCTAATGTTATCTGGTGTTAGGTTCTGCATTTCTTGCCTAATAACTTGTTGATTTGCTTTATCAAATGGCGACATTTCAGTATACACTTATGACAGAACCGTTTAAATAAAAATGAAAAATCAACATATGTCAACAACAACAATACCTTGGCCGAGTCAAATTAATTTAAAATGTCAGGTTTAATTTATATTGAGTGTTAGATTTTCTTACCGAATTTGGTAACGAATGTTTTAAGAAAATTATAAATTTCAAAATTTTCGTGACCTGAAAAAAATTTCTGGAAATAATTTAAGCTTTTGTGATATTATAAGTAACAATAGTAACTCATAGCAATACAACTTTCATTATTTAAATTGAAATTTGACATGCTACACTATACAAGTATAGTTCATCCAGAGATTATAAGTGTATTTATAATCTCTGGTTCATCTAATGCCAGTTGGGAGCTAATTTATATCCTTATGCTGACCGATCGTATGATTCATAGTTCTTCGTGCAAGAAGAAGTGTGCGGGGTGCTGGGATGCGTGATGCGGGGTGCGGGGTGCTGGTACGCGGGGTGCGGGGTGCGGAAGGTGGGGATGAGCGACCTAGTCTAAGGATCTAACCTAAGAGAAAAAACATGCGCAGTAGCGACCTAATCTAAATTCAAATATGTTCCTGCGCAAGTTTCAAATCTCGGTAAATTCAAATCGCACACAGAGTAAAGTTTTTTTTTTTCATTTAAATAAATTGTCCACAAATAATGTTAAATTTTCCAATAAAATAGAGCATACGCAAATTTGAATTTACCGGATAAGATAGGTCCCAGAAAAGAAATCCCCAATGGAAAGCGTACAAAATGTATACCTATAGTAATTTGTATTGTTATTGACTGAATCTGTAAATAACCAAATAATGAGATTTGAAGACAAACACTCAGCAATAACATATTTAATAAAGTTTTGTTAGATACGGTACTGGCCAATCGCAGTAGCTCCTCCGCTCCTAGTTTCGCCTATATTACCGCAAATAAGTTACAATGAAGATATACTGAAAGTTGCGGAGCTTTTTAGTAGCGGAAAAACGTATAGAAGACGAGAAGAAGCGAGTACGACGAAAAAGTCAATTGGTGTCTGTGTGACTTATGTATTTTTATTCGCTGAATCCAAATCTGGTGTCCATTTAACACCATCGCCTTAAATTCAAGGTAATTCCAAGGTCAAAGCGAAAGATAGATATGCATGTGGATTAGACTATCATACATTTATATTTTTGGAGACGCTGAATCTGAGATTCCTTTTACTCTATCAGGTAATTTTCAAGGTCGATTCAAGATTAAATTGAAAGATACAGATGCAAATCAGCAAAGCATTTAAATTTTTGCAGTTTTTTGCATCGTGATTGAAAATATTGATTAAAATGCGAGTAGAATCAAGTCTTTCGTTTATCGTCACTGAATCAGTGAACTCTTGGAATATTTTTTGGAAGATGATGCATTTCCTCTAGTCTACTGATATTAAGCGATTAATGACCAAACTCCAACATGAATGGTACAAGTCTAATAAATGGAGATTGTTCATTGATTTTTCGAAGAGAAGCCTATAAGCCGTCCTTTTTCGTAACACTATAATATACACTCCTCTATTCCAGTAGCGTATTCAGCTATTTGAAAGAAGAGTATACAAGCCTGAAGTCACGTATTGGAAAAATTGACTACCAACATGGATGACAAGTTTGTGGGGACTTGAAAGTTGTCACTATTTTAAACATGCGTGCTTTTTATGTGAATGAGATAGTAGATATAGAATAAACCACTATGTAGTAAAAGAATGGCCAAGAGCTTTATTTCAACCAGATACAAGAAATATCAATAGACAAGCATTAGCTACTCCTCCTAAAGTCCTAATTCTAACATTTTACATCAAGTTATTAGTTATGAAACAAGGTTCTTAATAACGAAGGTGGATGCTATGCCATGAAAAGTTATTTTCAATATTCAGATGCAGCGCTACTAGAAGTAATTTTCAATGGATCTCAGATTTGTTAAATGAAGAGACATGACATTTTTGTCATCAAAATGAGAAAAAACGAAAAAGCGGCATGGCTGAGTTAAATGGGTTATCGAGAATTTTCTGAAGAAACATAAAAGTCTAGATTTCAGGGAAAAGTAGCGCAAATGGTGGAAAATTTTAGGAAACTGGGTTGCCTGATTAATCTGAAATTAGATTTCATGGGTTCCCATATTGACTACTTCCCACAAAACCTTGCTTTCAATAAAGAACAAGCTGGAAGATTTGATCAGGACCTGATGAATGCAGAGCGGAGTTCCCAAGGCAGATGAAATAATTGCTGGATGCTCGCAAGAAATATATCAGAAATATGACGAAAACGTAAATGACATCCATTGCACAGATCCTTTAAGTGTAAGAAAGGTAGGTATGAAGAAAGAAAAGCACACGTTTTAAACCTACAAAGCTGAAAACCCTCAAACTTACGACGATTCTTACTGTATAAAATTTATCATTCTCAACAGTTGTGATTGTTTACGCATTATGTTAAATGAACTCCAAATTCGGATCAAACAAAGATCTTAAAAAAATCCAATGAAGATTCTAAATAAAATAATATAGACGTACGATGATTTTGCATATATGCTTCACTTGTATATCTGTATTTCTATTTGACCTTGAAATAACCTTAAAAGTGATTTGATGGGGTTAAATGCGTCTCCGATTTAGATTCAGCGACCCCAAAAATATAAATTTACGATGGTCTGGTTAACTTGCATATCTATCTTTCGATTACCGTGAAACACTTATGGGGTTAAATGAATCCCGGATTCAGATTAAGCGATTACGAACACAAACTATGATAGTCTGGTTCACTTGCATGTCTTTCTTTCGCTTTGACCTTGGAATGACCTTGAAGTTTCGGATTCAGTCTGTGAAAATACATAAGGATATATTGTAATATTTATTTGGGTGTATGTTTTATTTAATTAAATTTATTATTTATTTTAATTTTAAATATTTTATTATGTATTTAATGTCAAAGTTTGAATATTAATTTTTGTTGGGCGCCTTGATCCTTTTATGTATTATGTTTTATGAGTGTATGTTGTGTTTAAGCTATATTTTGTTCAATACAAACCTTTTATATTAATTTTTTTTTATCTTACCTTATTTATACAATTTTTGTTTATCCCTTGCTAGACACAGTTTCACAAATCAAAACAGCAAAAGAAACAACTCAGGAGTCGGTTCAAAATATGCAGGGTTTTTATTTTATAACAAATAGTAACACACTTGAAAGATTAACAGTTTTTTGGTTCTAGAATCAATTTGAAAACAATAAAGAATATTTTCTTTTTAATATTACTTCACTGATGATAATTTTACCAAACCACTATAAGTTAAAACTTTGTTATTGAATTTAATTGAAGTTTTATAAATTATGCTAATAAATATTCTTTAACTTGTAATGTTGGTTGCATTCCTACAGAGTGTAATATGATAATACAGAGTCCTAATATATTCTAAAATAATGGCTGTTCATGCATGACAAATATTATTAGTTCCAGTAAAATTTGTGAATGTGGTCGTTATATTGCTTGGATTAGACTTATTTTATACAGGTAAGTCCTGTAGTTTATTCTTAATACTTTGCAAAGATTGAAATAGTTGAAATCTGTTTTAATTTACTATAGCTATAGAATTTTAGAGTGCACTTTATTTTTTTAAGGTACCTGAGGTTGGAAATTTATTATTTTCCTTCCTGGAAACTATCCTGTAGGATTCTATGGAACTGCAAATTTCCCTAGATACGGTTGATATTTTCTGTAGTGGCAAAAAAAAAACTTTACTGGAGGATGGATCCTGGTAAATTTAGCTGGTGAGTCGATATTTTCTTAATTTATACTTGTTTGTTCTAATAAATTTTGTAGATTTTCGGGAGCTCTCTTGCGATCTTCTACCTTGTTCTAAACCCAAGCCGTAACTAACAACAACTTCTTTGTTTTTTATCCTTTCTGTAGATTGCCATGTTAAAAGGTCCTTACACATGATTTTTCCACAGTCTTTGGATGTCTTTTTATTCACATTATCACAACACTACTTATAACTAATTACATTTTATAAATGTCCTTTTGTTTTTATTGTACAATTTTATTAATGAAAATAGTCTTTATTTGGTGTTTTAGGTCATTTACAAGGGATTCTTGTAAAGTCACCTTTACTTCTGACAGTTCTGGAATTAATTCTAATAATTTGACATTTAAATTTATTTTTCAGGATATGATTTATTTTTAATGAAAATATCTTTCATAATGTTACTCGTCTGCCTACAATATGTATATCAGATTTATCTATAGACTTTCACCTTTCATTCAATATATGGTGCTCTGAGTTTAAATTCCTTTTCTTTATGTACTGAGTGATAACAATTGTCAACGTCATGCAAATTTATGAAATTTATTTTTTACTTGATAATAAAATTATTAAATTATTATTTTTATGCTATGTAATATTATTTATTCTTAGTAACTTTATATCCAGGATATCCAAATTAACAGATCTTTGTAATTTTTTATAAATTTACACTAATAATTATTAATTTTATTCAACTTTAAGTTCGGTCAGGTCATTTGATTTTCTATGTGCATATTTCAAATTGTTACAATATATATTTAGTTCGTCGAACATACCACTTTTTTTGTGGTACGGTGTAATTAACTTTTTGGTAAATAGTAGGTGGTTTGGTTTCCAGACTTTCGTGGCAGTTGTGAATGGTTGAACAATTACCGAGCCGATTGCCATATTGTCAGTTTTGATTTTTTGATGTTTCGAGAGAGATATCGCTCTTTTCTAGAAGTAATTCTGAAACAGTTTCAGAATTAATTTTAAGGAAGAGAGCAATATGTCTCCCAAAACGTAAAAAACTAAAACGACGAGGTGGCAACCAGCCCGGATATTATTCAATCAATAGTATATGTCATCACAAAAGAAACGCAGGAGTATAAATTTTGTTATTAATTACAATATTGGTAAAGTTTGTACATGTTTTTAAAGGATAAACATTGCCATTAAATATAAAAGAGGATATCGAATTGATGTCCTCCCCGACTCATTCGGCATATTTGTCTTCTTTTAATAAAATTCTGTATCACGCTTCCGCAGAACTGCGGGTGAATTTCGTTGATAACTCTCCGAATGTTTACCTTTAATTTAGGAATGATATTCATTTGAGCATAATAAACTTTGGATTTTACGAATCCCCACAGAAAAAAATCGCATGACGTAAGATCGTATGGTTATGGGGACCAAGTCACAAGTCACTGTTACGTGAAATGAGTCGTCTATTAAATTTCTGCCATAACAAATGGATGCTTTCATATGCCGTATGACAGGTGACACCATTCTGCTGGAACCACATGTCATGCAAATCCATACCATTCAAATAAGACCACAAAAAGTTCATCATTGATATCGTTTTCCATTGACAGTCACTGCATTTTAGTGTAATTTTCAAAAAGGACGGACTAATCACCTCACCAGCGTATAATGCACACCACAATGTCACTCTTTGGGTATACAGTGGTCGTTATTGAATGTCTTAACAGTTTTCCGTATGCTAGTCGTAGGATCTTGTTCAATAGCGTCAAGGACCTCCGGTTTCCTATTAATCCTGGGACGTCCTTGACCCGGTGCCTTTCGAAAAGTTGCTGTTGCAGCTAAGTTGCGGAATACCGTAGGGAATATCCTCCTTGATGGCAGGCTTCGGTTTGGAAACCTTCTCCCGTACTTGCGTTCTGCCGCTGCGGCATTACCATCGCAAAAGCCATAAATAAATATTATATCAACTAACTCTTGTCCCGTAAACTCTTCCATTTTTTTCGCTTAGAACTATTAAATTGGCAATCGAGTTGACAATACTTTGACATAAGAATACCTTGAAAATTTTGTTTAAATTACTATCAAATTGACCAAAGTGGGATTAATTCAAGAGCGATTTTCTCAGAAACCGTTAACGATTTGAAACAAGAGTACCTATTTAACGTAAAACAATTCGGAAAAACGAAATTTTCTATCCAATTTGTTAAAAAGTCAAAGATGTGTAAACGTTACACACGCAAAATACCAAGGCGAGACAAAATAGATATTTAATAAAAATATACACGCCAATGGAATTATAATAAATAAATACGTATATGTACTTACTTTTAAATGAGTATTTTTGTGCAATCTTGCGAGCCTTTGTGTCATGGAAGCTATGGTCAGAATCAGTGTTTCCTTTACCTTTTCAGGGACAGTAATGAGCTTTGTATATTTCTTTATTAAATCTTTTATGATGTCTGGATTTGGCTGAGATGAAAAAGATAGTGCCCAGAGATACCGCTCACTTAGGTCTATTTGATCTTCATCGTCGAAATGAAGTTTCTTCATAGCAGCTTCATGAGATTCTTTAGTTTGTATGTAGCCTAGGATATCATATATTTGGGGCCTAGAAGAGATGTTTGAACTCATCAATAAAAAAAGAAGAATGTGCAGTATACACGGTGCATGGTGATTTTAAAGTATTTAGAGTAAACAGATTAAAAAATTATTATCAACCAAATTATGAAAAAAAAAAAACACCCGTGGAATCGTCCCAAAATCCTGAAAACTTGACTATCCTTATTTATACATATTATCTTTATTTATTACTAAAAGCAGTATAATTTAGTACGTGTACAGAGTGAAAATTAACCCTTTCCTTACCTTCTTCGATAAGCTTCGAGATACAAAAGAAATAATTTATGTCTCATATTTAAATAGGACACTCTGTATATATTTGCATCATCAGATATGCTGTCAAAGTGGATGACTTGAAAATGTAGGGTGACTTGATGAAACTTGGCAGCATCGTAAATTTAATTCTCCCACTACCTACAAAATAACAGTGGGGCTCCTTCGCGTCGGTCGCAGTATACAATAAGTAATACATGTTTATACAAAGTCTTCATAAATGATTACAAGCCACGTGACCAGGACTGTGATTCTCGAAGAGCAACTCGTATGCGAATAGATTTCTTGTCTCTCTCAATTGCCGTAGTAAGAAAAAGGATATTCGCATATGAATTGCTCTGCGATTGATTTGAGAATCTCGGCCCTGATCACGTGGCTTGTAATCATTTATGAAGGCACTGTACATATATTCATGTTCATATATGATTACAAGCCACGTGAACAGGACTGTGATTTTCGAAGAACAACTCGTATGCGATTTATACGAATAGATTTCTTGTCTCTCAATTGCCGTAGTGAGGAAAAGTATATTCGCATATGGATTGCTCTGCGATTGATTTGAGAATCTTGGCCCTGGTCACGTGGTTTGTACGTAATCATTTATGAAGGCACTGTAGTAGTTGCTGCTTGACTTTAGGTCTTTTTGTTGTATTTTGTGATCTGGAAAATTCCGTCAAAATTCTCTGTGCAAAGTAGCGTTAAATTTAACCTTTCAAACATTTGTATAGTGAACACAGAGAACATACATATGACTTCATTGATAGGAATTGTAGGAGATTTGATTTATATTAGCTTAAAATACCTTTATAATACAGTAAAAAAGAACACAGTAAACGTGCAATCTGAGGTAAGTACTTTTAATATGTGTTTAAGGTTCTATTATTCCTAAAGTTTCAGTATAGTTTAGATTCTTAATTAATTAATTTTTCTGTTAAAATGGTGGCCTTTTTTCCTTGTCATTTTAGGGTGTTTTGAAAAAATGCTACAGAAATATAAAAAGAAAATTGGTGGCCGTAGATATGTTAATTACACGAAAGAGGTTTTAAAAACAGCTGTAACCGCAATTAGAGGAGGTATGAGTTATACAGAGGCTAGTGACACATATAAAATTCCACTAGTAACTTTATGGAGAAAGATTAAAAAAAACATTCCAAAAAATTTGACGGTCAACCTTGTCTTAGTTCCGTTAACAATTGTGGATGCTATTGTTACGGCAGCTGAGTGGCGTTATCCGTATGAGAAGGAGAATATAAAAATTTTACTTAAATGCTATATGGATCGAGTCGGTAGATCAATTAAAACGTTTGTAAACAATACACTCGGAAAGGACTGGGTTTAGAACTTTTTAAAGAGAAACAACGATGTTTTGAAAGTTCGTTTGGCAGAAAATATCAAAAGATCTCGTGCGGGTGTTTCACGACAAACATTGAACGAATTTTTTGACAGATTAGAATTTTCTTTTAGAGATGTACCCGAAAATTTAATAAATTATGATGAAACAAACTTTGTCGACGATCCGGGCAGGCCAAAAGTAGTGATTCGGCGAACCATGAAACATGCCAAAAAAGTTTGTGGTTCCACTAAAACTGCACATTCTGTTACAGCGGTGATAAAAAATAGCAAACCGAATCGTGAAAATATTAAAAAATTAATTATCACAAATATTGTAACACTTGGTTATAGGTATGTTTGTTTCAATCAACTCAAAATCAAGTATTCTATCACCTTCTAAAATTATTGTAACAACTGGCAAGACACCCTGTATAGATGTTTTTAATATTTTAACAAATGCGGACGTCAATATAAATGAGAACCTGTTTTTTGCCGCAAATCAGCTTATAGTTGAAGTAAATAATAGTTAGTAAATTTAACTAGTACTCACAAAATGTTTTTGTTTTTATTTGATTCCAACGCCTTCAATAGGTCTTCTTTAGTAGAACTTCTACCGGTATTAACCAACAAAAGAAAAGCCTTAGATGGTTTTAGAATCCCTAAATTTTGGGATTTTAAATGCTCTCTCATATTTTCGATCTGCTTGGAAAAACTTATTGTATCCTCAGGAGCTACCGGTTCTCGTTCAGTCAATAGAGACTCTTGTGTAAACACCACACCGTCAGATTTACTTATGTTTTCTATAGCAGCATCGATATCTTGTCCAGTTACAGTTTGAGTGGGCTCGCTCTTAATAAAATCTAAAATTTGAGTAGCTTCCACGTAACTACCAATTTCTTCTTTAGCTGCTACATATATCTCATGTGTTTCTTTGGTTCTAACAGACTTCAAATAAGTATTACTAGTATCGAATTCGTATTCTAATTTCCGTGAGGAGTCGACTTTTGTTCCTAATACTTCATCGGGATTCTTGATAAAAGGAAAATCTTGAGATAAGCAATCAGTCTTGGTTTTTAAGATTTTTGTTGGAGATACGGAAGTGTAACTAGCTGTACAATGGCCCGATGAGTCAGTTTCTGAAGATTGGCCGTCCAGAAGTTGGAACTAGAAACATTTAAAGTACATACATAAAGATTAGTGAAATTTAACAAACAAAATTATCAAGTGCAAGAACAGTGCTACTATGCTATTATACAGGGTGAACCTTAAATAAGTACAAATATTTTAACCAGCAGTATAGTTCACTGTGTAGAACACATAATTAATAGTTGTTTTATCAAAAATCAGAAATAAAAGTGAAATTTTAAATAAATTTTGTAATTTTTCTGTAGAAAACTTGTTGAGAACCGCTGACTTTCATACATTTATGAGTCATAGCGCTTCAGATTGAATGTGCCGTTCACAGTGTTGCCAGTGTTACACAAATGTCTTTGCTTGAACAAACTAAATTTAATATGTTAAAAATGAAAATCATAGTTTTTCGTTATTATTCATAAAATAACTTAAGGAAATTGTGTCTTGTGTGTCTTTCTAACAGTGTACAATGGCATTTAACTCGTGAAATATGGATTACTGATTAAATAGTTAATTTTTTAACAAACAGGTAAGCTTGTGTGCACGTTTATGTATAATTTTTGAAGATTGGACATAGTAATATCACGTAATATCTTCCTAATTACTTTACGGTAGTATTGCGGAAATTCATTTTTAATCGTTTATAGTAAGGTCAGTTAAGCAGTTAAAATATATGTTAATATTGCTGCGTATCATACTACATACCCAACTTTACTGTACTTATGCTTCAAACAACTATTTTTAAAATAGAATTAACTGTATTACTTTACTATTACGTTAAGGGAAACGTAATATTTATATTAAAGAAGATATGGCAATCTTGCTACAAATCATATGGTTCATTAGCTTGGTTAAACAGCGGTCCTCAAAATGTGGGTATTTTATTAAAAAATTAATATCTCCGTAAATATTAGAAATTTTTAAAAATGGCTTTCACTGGACTGATCTATATGACGAACTACATCAGCAGTTAAAATATTTGTACATATTTAAGGTTCACCCTGTATACAGGGTATTTATGTCAAATCGATATGAAACGCCTGTCTTCATTTGTTGGTTTGGTTTTCGGACACCCTGTATATTTATTAATATCTACTATACTCGCGACAAGAATTCAGACGACTTACGTCATACAAACAAATGAATAATTCATTACATTTTCATCAAAATATTTAAGAAACTGCAGCTGATAGTAATAAAACTACATACTACACTAAAAGTTTGCATTATATATTGCACTAAATTGCAAAAATTGATTGTTTTTAACGCGACCAAATATCGAAAATTACGTTAACAATAAAAACAAATGTGTAACGTCAGCCGTGACGTAAGACGTCTGAATTCTTGACGCGAGTTTATCAGAGCTACTCAAAGTTTTGTTTTTCGTAAACTTCACTCGATATTTTTGGATTTTCATCATAAAATTATTTTAAAACATTACATGCAGTTAATCCAAAATATTTATAATGAATAAAATGTACCATTTACTTTATATGTAAAAAGGACCACATGCCATAGTATAATTGTCACTTTGACAGCGGCAAAAGTTACCTGCAACTTTTACAACGACAAATGCACTATAGACCAGGGTCGATAATTTTTTAAACCAAAGAAAATAATAGTAGGATGAAACCCATTGGAAAAGGAAGATAATACAAGAAAAATGAAAGGAAAAATAATTTACGGGCGATCTGAGGTCGGGCAGTGGAAGGGGGTGAGTTTTTAAAAGTAAAAAACAGTTTCTCGATTTCTGGCAAAACTACAAGTCCTATGGAAAATAGTTAAATAGCAAAGTTATTTACTAGTGGTTTTTTCACTCATAAATTTTTTAATCAATTATCACGGTCACAAAGTATATCACGGTGTCCGTTGCCAAAATAAATAGTTTGACATTTTTGTCAACAACTTATTGAATTATTACACACATGTGTTATTACCATAGACCGTATAAATCATGGACCGGCCCTAGAAAGAGAGGTCCGGTGTCCTGATGTGCACAAAGTATAAACTAGATAGAGGTGTATCTTGATTACTATAACATATGAAAATTGTTTAGGGACAAGTCCATCCACTGCAAGCGCTGCTGTAGTACTTTAAGTCAATGTAGTGTACATTTATTGGTTACTTACTGAGGTTCATCTTACTTGTAGCTTAGCAACGTTTTAATTATGAAATTGTGAATTTGCTGTGACTGTTTTTGGTTTTGACAAGTCTATTTATTTAAGATATTAACTTATTATATATCATTCTGTGGAGTTTATTACTGAAATGAATTCTGAAGAACATTAGAGGAACCAAGAAAATGAAGATTATTTTAAATATTTGTATTAAAAATAAGGGATACTATACTATTAGTATTAATATTGTTTACCATATTATGTAACTTCTTGTTTAAAAATAAATAATTTATTGAATATTTTATAATTATTATTAGGTAGGTACCTACGTATAGTATGTACAAAACATTATATCTTACTGATAATGTATATTATTCTATTAAATGAAATATCCTCAAATGAAGGGCTGAAATATAAAAAAATAGTTTACAGTCCATCCACCAGGAGCGCTGAAACTTTTATACAAACTCGATCCTAGAGTTCAACTCTATCTAGTTTATACTTTGTGCTGATGTGTACAAGAGGGATGAAGCTAGTCCGGGAAAAACCAGATGTTCTATGACAGAAAAATATATAAACATAACCTGACAAAACCTTTCCTGTTAATAGTGTTAATGATTTGTGTGCTTTTGTGATTTAGTTGTGTTTAGTGTGTTTATTAGCAATAGTTTTTAAAAACTCATAAACCATGGTGGAGTCGGTCTGTCACCGTAAATGTCATACGTCTGTCATTTACGGTTTTTGTTTTTTTCGGCCAATGATCTGTGGGTTTTTGCCCGGAGTAGCTTTATCTCTGTCGCACATATCTGAGCATCAACGATTTGTATAGGCAGAAAACGGTTTTGGGCGCGACTCAATTATGAATCTGGCGACAATTTTCTACTTTTTGCTATGTAAACGGATATAAATTTGAGAAATTGAATGTAATACTGCAAGATTGAGCGTTTAATATGCGAAAATGTGACGGAAAAGACTACAAAGAAGCGGTAGTTAAAACAATTTGGAACACCACCGCTAAAATGCTACAAAGTAAATTTTATAAAGAGTTCAATATTGTATTTAACCGATGTACAGTTTAATTCATCACGAGCGACACGTAATGCTTAACGTAAAATTCTACAATCACAACTTGAAAGAAAATCCAGTGCATCAGCTCTTAATACAGTGAAATATTTGCAATGGCCAGATTATATTTCGAAAAGAAATTATATCACATTTTGGCGTTTAAATTAGCTTGGCACGGAGAAGAAGCAACTTACTGCAAAACTACTTATTGCGTTTCTGACATTGAAAATAATGGAATAGAAACTGGGCGTATCGAGTATAATCCTCTTCGAAAATGAGACAAGGCGATGACCATAAATTATGTGCCCAGTACGTTTATTTAAAAAGTTGATGGAAAAACGAGGCACTTTTATAACATTGGACAGAGTATATCTTACACTAAATCCTTTTTGGAAGAAACAAATTCTAATGGTTGGTATAAAAATGTGCCGATTGAAATTAACGAAATTTCCAAATGGACTAAACAGTACCAACGCATTGATATAGATGTCAAACGTGTCAAAACTACAAATCACTCAAATCGAGCGGCAGCAGCGATTTAAGTAAAAGCAGAACTGAAGAACAACCTCGAATAAAAATAACAGTGATAAAACCATACTTATAAGTTGACAAAGAGTATCATTCGAGCATTATTCAATCGATACGTTTGGAAAAAGAACAAACTTCAACATCTACTATACAAACGATTAGCTGTGGCACCCGTAGCGACATTAGTATTCCTCATATGAATTTCAATAACTGCGTGTGTAATATAATTGTACGCTCAAATAAAAATGTATTTATGTTTAGCGTTTAATAACCCAACTAACATTTAAGCCTAATAGACTACTACACAAGAAAAATAATCCTAAATTGATCAAGATTTACTACTTTCTTCCATAAAAATAGTCTTCAATGTTACAAAATCTTATAATACCAAAATTTTAGTCAAAAATTTGTTAACTAAGAGTAATATAATGCCTTCCAAGTAAAATGAAATATATGTCAATTTATACAGTTCAAAATTACATATGGTTTACCTATTCTATGTTTTCAAATGCTAACATTCCAATAACGTGTAAGACGAAGTTATAATTTACTTAATTTCACCTAGAAATCTGTCTTCAATATCCAAGGATTTTTTAAATTATTACAATAGGTAAATATTTACATATTTATTACGATATCAAAATACTTATTTTAGTCTTCAACTAGTAGTTAAAAATAAGGTAATAACTAGTTATTTTGCCCTATTAAATCCTTCAATTGGTTTCTTTTATTTTTATTACAATATAATCCTATTTTCAACTTTGTTGATAACTTGTAAGGAATATTTGACCATTTCAATTAACCTAATAGAAATATTGTTCTATATTATGGTACAAATTTACTTGTTAATAATACTTCGTCTTATAAAGGTCTTTTAGGGAACAAACTTCTTGTTATATGTATTCCGACAGATCTTCATGTAATAGCACGTAAAAATTGTTTTGTGTTTTGGCGATCTGCAGTTAAAACTAAGCCCTACACAGTATTAAAGAGTTGTAAAAACAAGTTTAAGCCGACACTGCATATCATGTAAATCAGTCTAATGATAATATATCGATAAATACTTCATATATAAGTATTCTTATAACTGTTATCGTGTCAGATAAATTCAGTAGTGCACGTGAATTGAAATTCGAAATGAATTCCGTTCGAAAATATTTATTTTGTTTTTGTTATTAGGCATATATAATATTATTGGCTTTAATTTGAAGTTTCAATCACAAATCCAAGAGTAGAATTTTATATGTAGGTACCTAGTAATAATTTAATTGGTAATAAATTACCATAAAATATCTTCATTTGGAGGAAATTTCAACCACAAAGTTAATATTTTCCTGTGACGTCAGCATTGGCATAGGCAATCTGCCCTATAGGTTAAAACATACAGACAAATTGACTTCAAAGTTGATTTTGTTTGAGCGGCCATATTGTTATAAACACTAAATGTTTTGTTCATTATTTCTAATTAATTACTGATTAAAATTATGTTAATACAGATAATATTAGTTAATACATTTATGACGAAAGATTATTAAACACATTTTATCACGAAGTACATTCAGTTTTTGTTTTAGGTTATTCGTCAGTATAGTAATATTATGAAGAAGCAGTTGTAAAAATGTATATTTATAAGGCGCGTTATTTTTATGAAAGTTTGGTCATGACATTATACGAATTTCCTGGGTTGTACAATTTGATGAATGGAAACCAAAAATACGGACTTTATTATATTCAAATCTAAATATCTATAAATATACTAACTCCTACTCTACTTGTAGCTTAGTAGCCTGACTTATAGTTTTTCTTTTTCTTCCTATGCCTGTTCGCTATTAGAATATATAAAATGAAACATATAATGTTGTCTCTCTCTGGCAAAAGTATGTCATATAAAGGGCATAATTAAGGTAGATTTTGGTAATAATGTCTTTTATATTTCGAAATTTTAACATAAAATTGGTCCGTATTTCTTTTAGGTCCAATTATCTTATTGGTATAAAATTCTTGCCGACCAATTATTAACTTCCATATTACTTTAGTTTTTTCCCCACATAAGGAAAAAGGCCAACGAATATAGGTAAACTTATCCTTTCTTATATGGAATTGGTCATGAAAAGTTTTTGACCAATTCAGAGGTCAAGTTAACGTAATTTTAACTTTAATTGTTTGTTGGGAAATAAATGTTGCATTCATATGTTTCTAAATGTACTATTCATTAAATTGTCCTGATGAATTACACTCGATGTTTGTATTGATCACAGTATACTAAGCAATCAGTAGGGAAACTCAGCTTTCCCGCGTCTTCCAAAAATCCGCCATCTTGTTGGCGACTGACAGTTATTACTATAATTTCTGTGTCAGGCATTTTTGAATTTTTGACATTATTACATGGTTATCCACTCGTTATCGTTATTGTACTTATATTCCAGCTTTGTATGTCGTGTAAACAACTTTGGTTATGTTTACGCCAAATTATTAGCTATTTTTTCGTATGTTCTGTGGGATCCGCCATATTCTTGGCGACTTTTTCTAGAGTGGGGGTATTTAAAAACTGCCAGACGTATTTCATTCATAAATTGTCTAAGATTCCGTACTTATTGCTTAGTATACTGTGGTATTGATACTGAGTAAATTTGTGTTGTTTAAATTCTGAACTGTTTCCATTAGCAATTTGACTTGAAAAACTTCTTTTTTTTTCAAAATATACCACGCATCCTTCTACTTATGGATGAATATCTGACCTTCATAAATCATTCAATTTTTATAGATGGACTGTAACAATTACAAATAATGCCAGTTTAATATATTTATTAAATCAAGACCCCGTTAAGCTAAGCTCTGTGTGTCTTAGATCACCGAGAAAAACAGATGATGCCTGTTTACATCATTATAGTTTTTTCTATTCAAGTATTTAGTAGTGCTATTGAATTGACCACAGCGTGTAGGTACTAAGAATTGATATTCCATACCCAAGTTCTTCAAAATTAAATCGTTGTCGAGCCTAGTTAGAAGTTAGTTACCAAATTGTGTGTTGTTGTAAAACCGTATTTCAAGTTAGTTATCGAGCGTTATTGTCATACCAAAATTCGTCCGAATTAATTTTATTAGAAAATTCCTATTTTAACGTAAACTTAGTTCAGTGCAGCTGGTGAAGTTATAAGGAATAACATCTATTTCAGAAATCTAGCTAGAGCCAAGAATACCGATCAGCTGAAACCTTTATTGGAAAACATAATTACCATCTTTTCCCCTCCTTATTCCGTTCTTCAAGATCAAGCTTTGGGTAAGTCTTATATTTTGTCCCTACCTCAATAAAAGACTTGATAATTTTTACTCAAAAATGCAGCCCACTTAATTCTAGTAATTAACCAAACCACATATATCTATTATTTATGGAATATGTTGTAATATTTTAAAACAAAAACTTTGATGTTGAAATCCAGGATTTAATTTTATTAACGATTTTTTTCAAGTCAAACTGTTCTTTCTTAATATCACAAAATATTGGGATAATGCAGAAATTTTTAGTGCTTTTGGGCATGCAAGACAATTTTATCACTTGATCACTTATTTCCACAAGTTATAATTGAGTTAAAAAAAATCGTACATACCTACAGTCGTGGTTTTACTTATAATTGAAAATAATAAATCTTCAAAAATGCATATTTTCTGAAACATATTTTATCTCTAAAATAACAACGTATCTTGACTGTGACACCCTGTATATCTACCGAAAATATATTTTAATAGATATAACCAGTTATTAGAAGAGTTATTATTCCATGACACTAATTTGAACTCCTGTTACGGATATGCAGTTAGAATTAGTGTAATTATTCTTAATATAATTTCCGGTCTACATATTATATGGGTGATTACTTTTACAATACAGATCCAGCATTAATAATATACCACTATGACTATTGTTGAATAAAAATGCAATAAACTCACCTGAAACAAACTAGCAATGCCCTTTTTTAAATTAGCCAAAGATAGCGTTTCTCCTTGAGGTAGAAGAATCTTTTCTATTCTTCCTTTATTCCACGCTATCAAAAAAGGTTTATTTTGGAAGCTGTCCAATTTAGAAGAATGCGGAATAAAGCCATCTGGGGAAGGTGCTTTTCTTGATTTTATGTGTAGTTGGGGGGAGATTAACTAAAAATAAAAATTGTACCTGAAGTTATAAATATGAAATTGTCTGAAGAAATGTATGTTAGTTATATTTGCTAAGATAATTTAAATTCTATAATATACCCTGTAGCGCAAGTTGAAGGGTTACCCCTTACCCCTATAGATAATTTCGGACTGGCGCTAGCAATATCATATTAGATGTGAGTAAAATATAGAATAAAATGCAGGAAAATTCAGGTTTAACCGTACAATTCATGATGATCAAAATAATACAATTTTCCGTAAACTTGACATTTTGTCAGCATAAATTCAGTAAAGCTATTTCTTTCAATTGCAGGTCAAATGACAGAATGAAATCCATTTGTTACCATTATCTCTGATTAATAGCTAAAATGAAGCTATAGGTTGAGCCATTTAGTAAATATCGTATATCTATTATTAAAGGTTTAAATTTAAACTTTTTGGAATTCAATGATATATCAATATATTGCATATCTAAGTATGCAGGGTTAACTATCACCGTTGAGTGAGAAATCAGAAATTATAGATAGAGGTGTAACCTTAATGGCGAAATGCGTATACGATCTACAAGTTTAACACCCTGTATCTTGAAAACAAAGGCCCTAATAGAAAATATCTATGGGGCAAAATATGTTATGTTACACCGTGTTTTACAATAGGCGTTTTTTGGGCCCGAGATTTTTCCATCTGCCGAGAACTGTTGTTAACGACAGAGTCAATTTTGAGTGTTCTGTGTGAATCAATGGTTTAACAAGCAAAGAAAACCTCCGTGAACAATAAGTTGTGGATAAATTGACGAATCTTAGAACCAAATAGCTGCTATTACCTAATACCCTTAATACTATCTCGGGCCCAAAAGTGTATACGCATTCCACCATAAGGTTGCGCCTCTATCTATAATTTCTCACTCAATGCTATCACAAAGTACAAATATTATAACCACGTGGTCAGAGAAGCCTAAAAGACAAAAAAATATATATTTAGGAATTCTAGCTCGATATTTAACAAATGGAACAAAACCCTCTTTTCCTTCGGAAAATCGACGCCTATGATAAGCATTGTCCGAAATGGCTTAGTTCTATCAACTAACATGCGGTCGTTTTTACAGCGTTTCCAAATATAAAAACGACGATATATTTGTATTAATAATAATACCTAACAGGTACCAGTTAATTGGGTTAGTTGCAGTATTTTGCAATAGTTTTTCGTTTTTTCGTGCAAACTGTCAAAACTACATTTTCACTCATTAAGTCCTTCAGGATTATCCACTAACAACAAAAAACACTTTGCGTACAGTTAAATAAAGTTCTCATTTACTAACAAAATCGAACGAAAGGAATACTAATTATAGAAAACCTTGAATGCACCCGCGGTGGTTTTTCTCGACCTATCAAACTAAACCGGCACAAACTCCTTTATTTTAACTATAAACTGTTTAACCTGCACAGATCAGCACGTGCCAGCACAGCGCGGACCTGCAAACCTGCACGACCTGTAGTAATGGTCGTTGCAGGTGACGGTCCATGTAGATGCAGATCTGTTCTGGCCCATGCAGGCATAATGTGTGCGTTCCTTAAATGTAATATTATTGATAATTCCCAAAAAAACTAATTTCTCCAGATAAATAGATCAATTAATTGTTAATAATAAAATTACATTTATACTTGCAAGTTATCGTACTTGTTTTTTATCTCAATCTCTACATTATATATAAAAACAAAATTAAAACACTGCCTACTATTTTTGCAAAGGTCATATGATCTAAATCGACGATTGATGTGGTAAACGAAAAGTTTCAGTCGGAAGCGCATCGAGAACGACATATGCGACTGATTCTATGACACATGCTCTTTTTCAGAAGAAATTCTGTAACTAGACATAAATTCCCTGGTCCATATTTATTTTAAAGTATTACTTACATATTAGTACTTACTAATTTAAGTCGTTTCTAACCGCAACAATTAATCAAACACTTATGTGAGGGAATTACTGTTTTTTTTACCATCATTTCATTCTCTTTTGAGTCTTTTGTTGTATTTATGATTATGGATACATGATGCATTCTTTGAATGAAAGGCCTGGTATGTATATAATTAAAACCTTTATCCTAATTAAACTTGAATTAAAGAAGATGATCGCATTGAATTGCGATGTATTAAAATTAGTAATATTTAACATTTTTAATATACTAAATGGTATAGCTAAATATAAATAATGTAACTTAAAATGTTGAGTAGAGAAAAAGGTATTATAAATACCAGTATAGACATGCATATTCATTCAAAATATCACTATATACTTTTAATTTAATTTAGGTATTCTTAATTATTACTTTCTTCGAAAATTTGTATTTAGGTACCTACAAAAAAACCTAACATATTTACGATAACAACAAAAACAAAATTGTTTTTCCTGCGTATTGCATATCTTAGCATTTTGTTGTCACTTTCATCTTTTTTGTTGTGTTCATGTAAATGTAAATGACCTTAGCTGATAAGGATGGCCATATAACAAAATTTTATATAAAACAAATATTATTTTTTTTAATCAATGGAAACGCATCATATCATTTATTTGACTTATTGTTGAGGTCAAACGTTGTAATGCATTTGAAATGTATCTTATAAAGTGGAAGAGAAATCTGAGGATTAGACATGAAAAGCATTAAATCAGTCAATGACTGATACTGAAATTTAGTGAAAGGTATTTTATTACTTGCAAAAATAATTCAAACATAATAAAAACCACAAACGCATCAAACAATTTTTATACAAAAAGGTTCCAAAAACCCCCCAAATCCTTCATTAAATATTAAATTAAAACAGTTTCTACTAGGTTTGAGGTGTATATCCCATCTTAAGGTCAATTCTAAGGCTACAGACAGCCAATATACAGGGTTAACTATCACTAAGTACAACTTTAATCACGTGCTCTAAGAAGCCTAAAAGACAACAAAAAAATATGAATGAAAATAAACATTCACAGAGTGTTTTCTTTAGTGGTATAATTAAAATATAACGATTGCAGTATAATAATTTTAATCACGAGTAAGCATTTTGAAGCAAATATTTAATGTGCTGGTCAAATCTCAAATTTGTATCAATTATAAGACCTGAATTTCTAGCCGTATTTGTAATAACTAAGGGTGTATTATCAATATTAATAATAAATATCTGTTACAAGTTTTAGTCCTTTCTTTACTGCCAAAGCACATAACTTTACATTTATTTGAATTTAGCTTTAAATTATGTTTTTCAGATATATTTTTAATATTTGTCAATTCTGAATTTAAAAGTTCAGCAGCACGAACCATGCCTTTAATGTTTAATGTCGAAATGCCCTGGTGGCATAATCCGAATCGCTGCAGAATTTTATATTCGTTCTGTTGTTGCAAACTGCCAAAACAACATTTTTCTTCATTACATCTTCGTTAGATCACCTACTAATAGAAGAATACCATCGCACGGTAACTATTCAAGCAGCTGCTTCAAATTTCAAATTGTTACTACTACAATAATTAATTTTGTTGAAGTAAATCTGTATATAAAAATAAATATGGATACATACCACAGAAAATATCTACTTGAAACAAACTATAAAGTTAAAGAAGAATAAAACTAAAACTGATATTATATCGGTACATTAAAATATGTTTGCCACGACAAATTATAAACTTTTTTTCTCATGGTTTGACAATTTTGACAGCACGAAAAACAAAAATATTTCATTACTGCAACCAAAGTTCATATTATACAGATTTGGAAAGTGAGGATCTTGATGGTGAATTGTATTTTGCCGCTTGCGTGTATTTGTGTCATGCTACACGCATACTTCGACCTCAGCGTGTTTGCATCAAGCAGTGTTGCCAGGTGGGAAAAATTCAGTGCATGAGAATAATTTCAAAGAAGCATGAGGATTGGAGAAAAAAGCATGAGATGGCTTAATTTATCAAAAAACACCCCTTGACACAGCTTAATTTTCAATTACTTTTGTAATGTCATTTTTATTTCATTAAAAAGCATTATGTTCTGCTATTTTATCATAATATTACATTGTAAGTAGGTAGTTACAGGTACTTACTTAAAAGTTATTAACCACGTAACCTTTCTAATTTATTTTATTGTTAGGCCGGGCGAACGTTGAGGCGCAGTTGACGTAACGCAGGGTTACTCACGGATCGTAAAATCTATTGTTTCCAGAAAATGTAGGTACCCTTACGGAATAGAGTTAAGAATCACTGCAATACAGCGTGAATACAGAACACACACCGCATATCCGTAGACTGTCATACCCGTTTATGTATTCATTGCTAATTATTAAGAGAGCAGTCTACAATAAAGGACATTTCAAGTACCCAAATATTGTAGATACCTACCTCTATCTATTCAATTTTGCTCTCGATTTTGCCTTTATTTCTCGTTAGGTCTTTGTTTTGGTAGATTTCAAAAAGTAATTTTAATAATTTTATTATTTCTTTTTGTGTCTATTAAAAAGCATGAGATTTTGTAATCAAAATATGAGAGCATGAGATTTCCTCGGAATGCATGAGATCTGTCAACACTGGCATCAGTTGACCGGACAGTTAGATTTGCAATGGCGAATTGGCGTTGGCGTTACGGAACCGATTACCGTAGTAGTGGGGAATGCTAGACTAATGCACGTCGCCGCCCCTCTTAAAGTTCGTACCTTCTCTGGAATGAAGCGGCAATTTCTACTTTCTCTGTAAAGATCCGCAATTTCCGAATCTGTATATATGAACTTTGCTACAACTGACAAAACATACGACATTGTTGTGTTGATGGGTGCATAACTAAGATGCAACAAGATAATCTCTGACATTTAGATTGTCATAACACCAGAATTGGCTGTTGTTGGAAAGGACTTTTGATAATGTAACAAATAAGTTAAACAGCGAACTGGAAATGTTGAATGAATGGTTATGTGTAGTAAAACTAAAATTAAATTCAGCAAAAACAAATTGTATGGTGTTGGTGTCCAAAATAAACAACTGCAAGTATGAAAGTCAACAATTTAATATACCTAAATATCAATGGAATAACCATAGAATTTGTTCCAAATTTTAAATATCTGGCTGTCTATCTGGACCAATACCTACGTTTTAATGATAATGCCTTTATATATGCAAAAAGTAAGCAAAACGATTGGATTTTTTAATATTTTATCATCAAACTTATCAATATGGTGTTAAGATACTAATATGTAAAAGTATTATTATGCCCCATTTTATGTATAGTAATTTTTTATTACTTTCATGTACTAAGGAAGATATGCAGAGACTGCAAGTATTACAGAACAAGACAATGAGAATAATCTTAAATTGTAGTATCTATACGCCAGTATTCAATATGTTAATAAAACTTAAGTTTTTAAGAAGCATAATTAATATAATCTAATATGGAAATAACATATAAAATTGGCAAAAATCAGGATTGTTTCCATAATTCAGAATTTGGTTCAAATACGAAGTTTTATAAAGTAAATAGTATATAAAACATAGATATCAGATTAATTAGTATTGTATACTAAATTGTATATTGTATTGTACATAGTATATTGTACATACTAAAGTATATGTCTTTTAAAATGGTCTAAAATTTAAAAATTTGAAGCTGATTCGATACGCGTTGTTATTGGTGATGACGTAGGAAAGTAGTTCTAGAAAGGGCTCAGTTATGTTGATTGCGGGAATTTGGAATTTGACTCACGATCGTTCTGTCATTTCATTTATGTTCACCACATGCTGAGCTGATAGGTGCGGTACTGCGGTTGTGTTTTACTTGTACTGTGTAAGTGAAATCATACAAATTACAATTAGTATTTGGACAAGATGGTACAAAACACCACTTATAAAAGTTATTTGTTGCAGCCATCTTAACGCTCGCACGTGCATCTGACATTTATCTTATAATGACAACTACTATGCTACGTCATCGAATAATGCAATTCAAAATACACCACGCAAATATGTTTTTGCGGCAAATATTACGGCTTTAACTTAGCGATGAAATTACTTCCAAAATAGGAAAAAAAATAATTTAAAAATATATATAGCTTTATCGTAACTAAGTCCTTGAGCCAATCTATACCATTTTTGAAAAAAGTGATAACACCCTATTACCGTTGTATTTGCAAACTTTTCTGCAGAGCTGAATTTTACGATTACAATATTCAACCCAAAAATAACTATAATATACAGGGTGTCCGGAAAAGACGTGTACAACGGAAGACCACAGACTCCTGGGTTCAAATTAAGCCGATTTAGCCCAATTTACTTATTTCCAAAATTGCTTCGTTTAGCCGCTAGAGAGCGCCAAAGTTTGAGATAATTGTTTGTTTATTCCGAATATCTCGAAAACGACTTGATCGATTTTAACCATTTTTGGGCTACGCAGTTATAAGTCTAACCGACACTTTTTGACGTTATTTAGAATCTTTTGCAGTTATTAGAAATGTAAGAAAAATCATGTATCATGCAAATATAAGCACATATTTTTTTAACCTCCTGTACAATTACTCTCAGTTTTTTTTTTGTTAGTAGCTGACTTTATTTAGAAACTTTTTTTATACTCACAGAATTTTGAATAGATGAGTAGTTTAGGCAGAAAAAATATTTTCATATGTCAACAATATCAGCATTCGTTCTGCAACAAATAACGAAAATTCCAAAACTCTCATTTATATTTTATTTAATAAATACAAGATAATAAAATATAACAAAAGAGTTATGATCACTTTACAATAAATGCTCAAAGTGACCACCGTTTTCTTATGCAACAAGTAATCCGTTTTACGAAGTTGTAGTGCAGCCTCTCCATGATTCCTGCATTACCTCGTAAAATATTAACTGCGTCTTGGATTCGCCTAAACAATTCCTCTTCATTATTAACTGCAGAGGCATATACTTTAGTTTTTACTGCACCCCACAAAAAAAAAATCGCAAGGGGTTAAGTCTGGTGCTCGAGGTGGCCATTTTATAGGAGCATCGTTTCCTCTTCCGATCCACCTGTTAGGATACAGATTATGTAAATATTGACGAACGGGTATTGTAAAATGAGGGGGTGCACCATCGTGCATAAACCACATGTTACGACGAAGTAATAACGGCAAATCGTCCAACAAATTAGGTAATACTTGCTGTAAAAAATTTAAATAGTTGACCCCATTCAATCGATGTGGAAGCACAACCGGGCCAATAATAAAGTTGTCGATAATTCCCGCCCACACGTTTACTCTGAATTCATATTGAAAATGTCTTATTTCAGTACAGTGTGGATTTTCATCAGCATAAACGTGTTTGTTGTGGTTATTAATGATGCCTGACCTAGTGAAACATGCTTCATCTGTAAATAAAATGTTTTTGCTGAAGTTGATATCATGGGCTCTTTGATCTTGTATAAAATTACAAAATGCTAAACGTTTTTCGGGGTCAATGGGTAGCAATTCATGTACCGATTGAATGTGGTACGGATGTAGTAATTGCTCCTTCAAAACATCATGAACTATGGTTTTTGGTATCCCTATTTCATGTCCAATGCGTCTTGCACTAATTTTTGGGTTCTCTTCTATCTTATCTAGGATTTGTTCCTCCACCTCTATAGTTTTCGTAGTACGTTGACGCCCTTGAGCCGCATTCATTTGGTGGAAGGAACCAAATTCGCGAAGTCGCCTTTCGATGTTGGCAAAAGTTTGATGATTTGGCACTCGTCGATGAGGGAATCTGTCCATGTAGACCCTAACACTTTTGCGGCCGTTACCTTGACAAAATCCATAAACCAAAAGCATATCTACTTGTTCGGAATATGTATACGTATCCATGATGAAATAATGAAAAATGAAAAAATAAACAAACACAACAATAACGACAACAAATAAAGTAAGATCTAAAGTAACTAAGTAATTGAGCAAGAAGAATACACCGAGAGACTAATTTCAGTAGCTGATTAGATTTGACACACAACTGACACTTAAAATAACAGAGCCAACTTCTGGTACTTCATTGTTGCAGAACGAATGCTGATATTGTTGACATACGAAAATATTATTTCTGCCTAAACTACTCATCTATTCAAAATTCTGAAAGTATAAAAAAGTTTCTAAATAAAGTCAGCTACTAACAAAAAAACTGAGAGCAATTGTACAGAAGGTTAAAAATATGTGCTTATATTTGCATGATACATCATTTTCTTATATTTCTAATGACTGAAAAAGATTCTAAATAAGGTCAATAAGTGTCGGTTAGACTTATAACTGCGTGGTCTAAAATGGTTAAAATCGATCAAGTCGTTTTCGAGATATTCGAATAAACAAAAATTTTTCGCAAACTTTGGCGCTCTCTAGCGGCTAAACGAAGCAATTTTGGAAATAAGTAAATTGGGCTAAATCGGCTTATTTTGAACCCAGGAGTCTGTGGTCTTCCGTTGTACACGTCTTTTCCGGACACCCTGTAGATCCTGTAACTAAATCTACTTATCAGAAAACATTATTTTATGATGGGCTCCGACTTTCGTCAAAGCATTAAGCTTTGCCAACTGAAATAAAAGATGCACCTAACAACAGTATTTAATAAGAAATTATTACATTTTTTGTTGCATGATTAACTGTGTACTGTATGAATTGTAGAATTGTATTTGTTTTTTTTTTTGCTTATTTGTCTGTAAATAGCGTTGTGCTAAATAAAAATGAATAAATAAAATAAATAAAAAATAGAGGTGCTCCGCTTTCAAATGTTCAAGATTGAGACATAATATAAATCAATGCATACTCCTGAGATCTTACAATCACCTTAAAACTATAATAAGCAAAATACTCAACTTACCTCAATTTTCAACAGTTTTTCAACATTATTTCCCCAAACAGTTCGAACAGCGACGTCACCAGTAATGTAAAATCCAACATTTTTAATGCTACTGCCTTTTTCATTTAGCAAAACTGTCGAATGAAAGTGATACTGTAACGATTCACCTACTTCAAACAATTTTGTATCGCCATTCTGTCCCGCGGCCGAAGAAAGTAGAACAAAACCATAGCACATTCCCAAGAACCACGTAAAAAGGGTGTACAAAATTGAATAGGAATTAAGCGATGGTAACATGTTGCCTACATAAAATAGTGTAATATAATAATCACTTCACAATATTTAAACCACTAGATAGCCGCAGTACTTAGGAAGGAATATATTTGGAAGTTTTATGGTTATTAAGCGGTTTTTCTTGATAATGTTTATCTGCTGCTAGTGTCGAAGGTCAATATATCCAGCCAGATTTCAATAAAATTTCTATGAACATTTGTAGCTGTCGTTTAATGTTGAGTTAATGATTTTAACAATACCATTGTGCCTTGTGCTGTATTCCTGGAACAAATTAATGAATATTATGTCTTTTGTATAGGATGGTCGGGCATGTTGCTCTTGCTTTTTCATATTCATGTGAAACAAAGCAAAAAAATTAAATTCGTTGTAAACTTTTTAATACTTTTAAGGAATTACTCATATCTAGATATGGGTTTAATGTAGGGGATATTTTTAAAATATGGGACCTACCAAATTGAAACGAGATAAGAAAACCATATTAAACAAAAAGCATGAATATGGATGTGAAAACGCTTAATAAAAAAGTTACAAGATCAATATGCAGGTCCAAAAACACATCTTTTGTAGTAACTCCAAAATTACATTTTTGAAAAAATATTTTTGGCCACGACTATTCTATAAAATGTTCATCATACATGTGCTTCCTCAATAATAATAATATCCATTATTAGAACAAAACAAAAATTATCCGGTGTCAGCAATTGAACCTGAACTTCCTATGTGAAAGCCATAGAACAACATAGCATTTTGACGAATGATGGCAGAAGTTTACTAATTAGTTTGATTTGTTTTTTTTTTAATTTATCAAGTGAACGACAAATGTCGAACTTGAAAGTAAAGTGATTTGACAGTTTTGAATTGTATATTAGATATGCCATGTTCATGTTATTAGTGTCAAAATATTGTGTATTGTTTTCAGTAAAATATTTTCTAAAATATTGTTAATATTCGGGTACGAGTTCGGCTGAGGGGATTTTACGGATATCTAGGGAAAAAATAACCACAGACATTTGAAATATTGCACAGGGGCTATACGGAGGGTGGTCGACGAGTTCCTGAAATTTCAACTCCCTCCGCCTCCCCTAAGGAGGTATGAGGGTTGAAGGGGGTGTTTTTTTTAAAGGACTGAAAATCTAACTTTACCATCGTTTTTAGCGTATTTTTTTATCCAAGAAACCAACTCTGCCATATTTTTAAAAAAATATTTTTGTTCCACCCAGATATCGACTTTGTCATATTTTTGAAGAGTTCGGAAGAGGGGATTGTACGGGTATCTAGGGAAGGGGTAATCAGAAAAATTTGAAATTTTACAGGGGTACTATACCAAGGGTTGTCCATAAGCTCCTGAAATTTCAATCACCTCGCCACTCCCAGAGAGGTGTTATGCATCCGAGATCTTATATTTTTGAGCATGATATGTAAAGCACGAGTACATAAAATATTTCAAGAATTTTTAATTAATAACAATAGTTACATAAGTACAGGGATTTTTACCTTACTTGTTTATTATTGTCCATTTTAGCCGCCGTTTAAGAAAATTTTGCATTCAGTTATTGATAAATATTTAATTATTACAATTTACTCTGTGTATATATGTATATATATATAAAAATGGATTTTCCTTAAACGGCGTTGCCACTCTCCCACGACGATGACGTAACGGACAGAGGGAGAGACCACCCATTTGCTTCCACATCTATAGTAATAATAATTTAATAGTATGTTATTACAAGTTATTTAATATTGTAGAATGTAAATTATTTAATGTTACTTCAAAAATAAGTAACATTATTTTAATAAAATATTGGAAGTAATTGCATGGTTGCACAATACGTGCATATGTTGTACAGAAATATAATTATATAATGTCAGTATGTACTAATACTACAATAATAATAGTAATAATAATAAGTAATAATAATAATTAATACTAAAAATATTAATACTAATACAATAATAATAATGATAATAATCTAGCTGTCCCCGCTGCACACAACATACTTGACACACAGGAATCTGGAATCAAGAAAAAGTTATCGTTATACCAATAGTAACAGGAGTAACAGGAGAGATACCAAATACTTCGTTTTGTTAAATATAGTTTCACAATTCACATCTAACATCAACAAAGGTTTGGCATAATCTGATTCCAATTCCCTCCAACTCCAAACAAAACCTAACGGTTTTGTGGTGGGAGAATGACACGACTTCTGGGAGACAAATGAAGTGCGTCAGATTTTCGCGGTTTTAAAAACATAACGCGCTCATTCATTATCGTCTCTATTTTTAAAAACAAAATAATATCAGTAACCATACGAATTTAAATAAGTTTTAGCTCTTTTTGTAAAATAGAATACGTACCTACAACTACTAAAATCTTTTAATAACTAATTGATTACATTGAGCGCAAAGTGAAAAAGCGACGCGCGCTACCCCCGCTTATTGCAGTAAGCACCGAGATCATAACCTATGACTAAACAGATTTTGTGCATTTGTAGAACAAAAATATTTTTTAAAAATATGTCAGAGTTGGTTTCTTGGATAAGAAAATACGCTAAAAACGATGGTAAAGTTAGATTTTAAGTCCTTTAAAAAACCATCCCCTTCAACCCCCATACCTCCTTAGGGGTGACGGAGGGGTTGAAATTTCAGGAACTTATCGACCACCCTCCGCATAGCCCCTGTGCAAAATTTCAAGGGTCTGGATAATCTAGGGAAAAAGTAACCACAGACCTGACAGAAGTCGCCAAGCGTCGAATTGTTGTATTCCCTATCATCTCGAGACGACCTTTTCTTTGTAGAAATAACCGGTCTATCGAGTTGTAAGAGGGGGTTGAAATTTCAGGAGCTTATGGACAACCCTCGGTATAGTATCCCTGTAAAATTTCAAATTTTTCTGAATACCCCTTCCCTAGATACCCGTACAATCCCCTCTTCCGAACTCTTCAAAATAATGACAAAGTCGATATCTGGGTGGAACAAAATTATTTTTTTAAAAATATGGCAGTTGGTTTCTTGGATAAAAAAATACGCTAAAAACGATGGTAAAGTTGGATTTTAAATCTTTAAAAAACCACCTCTTCAACCCCATCCACCCTTAATAGTTGTAGGAGGGGGTTGAAATTTCAGAAACTTGTCGACCATCCTGGGTATAGTACCCATGTAAAATTTCAAATTTTTCTGATTACCCCTTCTCTAGATACCCGTACAATCCCCTCTTCCGAACTCTTCAAAAAATATGACAAAGTCGATATCTGGGTGGAACAAAAATATTTTTTTAAAAATATGGCAGAGTTGGTTTCTTGGATAAAAAAATACGCTAAAAACGATGGTAAAGTTAGATTTTAAGTTTTTTAAAAAAACCACCCCCTTCAACCCCCATCCACCCTTAATAGTTGTAGGAAGGGGTTGAAATTTCAGGACCTTGTCGACCATCCTTGGTATAGTACCCATGTAAAATTTCAAATTTTTCTGATTACCCCTTCCTTAGATACCCGTACAATCCCCTCAGCCGAACTCTTCAAAAATATGACAAAGTCGATATCTGGGTGGAACAAAAATATTTTTTTAAAAATATGGCAGAGTTGGTTTCTTGGATAAAAAAATACGCTAAAAACGATGGTAAAGTTGGATTTTAAATCTTTTAAAAAAACCACCCCCTTCAACCCCCATCCACCCTTAATAATTGTAGGAGGGGGTTGAAATTTCAGAAACTTGTCGACCATCGTGGGTATAGTACCCATGTAAAATTTCAAATTTTTCTGATTACCCCTTCCCTAGATATCCGTACAATCCCATCTTCCGAACTCTTCAAAAATATGACAAAGTCGATATCTGGGTGGAACAAAAATATTTTTTTAAAAATATGGCAGAGTTGGTTTCAGGGATAAAAAAATACGCTAGAAACGATGGTAAAGTTAGATTTTAAGTTTTTTAAAAAAACCACCCCCTTCAACCCCCATCCACCCTTAATAGTTGTAGGAAGGGGTTGAAATTTCAGAAACTTGTCGACCATCCTCGGTATAGTACCCATGTAAAATTTGAAATTTTTCTGATTACCCCTTCCCTAGATATCCGTACAATCCCCTCAGCCGAACTCTTCAAAAATATGACAAAGTCGATATCTGGGTGGAACAAAAATATTTTTTTAAAAATATGGCAGAGTTGGTTTCTTGGATAAAAAAATACGCTAAAAACGATGGTAAAGTTAGATTTTAAGTTTTTTAAAAAAACCACCCCCTTCAACCCCCATCCACCCTTAATAGTTGTAGGAAGGGGTTGAAATTTCAGAAACTTGTCGACCATCCTGGGTATAGTACCCATGTAAAATATAAAATTTTTCTGATTACCCCTTCCCTAGATACCCGTACAATCCCCTCAGCCGAACTCTTCAAAATAATGACAAAGTCTGGGTGGAACAAAAAATTTTTTTTAAAAATATGGCAGAGTTGGTTTCTTGGATAAAAAAATACGCTAAAAACGATGGTAAAGTTAGATTTTAAGTTTTTTAAAAAAACCACCCCCTTCAACCCTCATCCACCCTTAGGAGTTGTAGGAGTGGGTTGAAATTTCAGGAGCTTATGGACAACCCTCGGTATAGTACCCGTGTAAAATTTCAAACTTTTCTGATTACCCCTTCCCTAGATATCCGTACAATCCCATCATCCGAACTCTTCAAAATAATGACAAAGTCCGTATCTGGGTGGAACAAAATAATTTTTTTTAAAATATGTCAGAGTTGGTTTTGGGGATAAAAAAATACGCTGGAAACGATGGTAAAGTTAAAATTTAGGTCCATTAAAAAAACCACCCCCTTCAACCCCCATACCTCCTTAGGGGAGGCGGAGGGAGTTGAAATTTCAGGAACTCGTCGACCACCCTCCGTATAGCCCCTGTGCAATATTTCAAATGTCTGTGGTTATTTTTTCCCTAGATATCCGTAAAATCCCCTCAGCCGAACTCGTACCGCAAAATTACTAATAAATATAGAAAATTTCCACTACACCAACATAATATACAAAACCGATTTGTTGGATTGTTGTTCACCCCCACATCCGATTTATTAAAAATTCTTATACAGATTCTGAACTTTTCTTTATTCCAGATAAAATTATACTATTTAAACTGTTCTGGTACTGTTTACACAGAAAAAAAAAACTATGGACAAATATTAAAAATCAAACAAAACATCGCACTTTTATTATGCAAGTATTATGCAAGTAATTCGTCACCTCTACAGCAATTCTGAAATCTATCAACAGATGTCAGCCACTTCATGATTTTCACCAATTTTTAAAATTATGTTCAAAATCGTGCTGCCAACTTCACGACGACGCGACACTACGATGTCTGGTTGTCGCATAATTTAAACAGACGTGACATTTTTTGATAATTGTCACTTGCAAAAGATTCTAGATTGCTTTTAAAAGTCGTCTATAAAAATGTAATTTTTTTGTTGTTTATTTTCAGTCACAGTATTCGTAGTATCGTAGCTACACCTTGTACATGCAACAAACAATGTTCCATATCTACAAGGTGCCCTTGTGATGATACCTGATACATCTAAAGTTGTCCTGAGATTAGTACAAACATGGACTAAACAGAGGTTCTGGTTCTGGTTCTGGTGTGAACGAAACTGATGCAAAATTATATTTAAGCTATTCATCACATATGAGTACAGTGTAAAATATTTGTATACTCTTATATTATGAAATCTACGCAACATATAATTATATAGACAGACACTCAGTATTATTAAAATATATAGTTTATTAGTTTAAACTACACAAATAGTTAAAATGCAAAATATATTTTAGAAAATAAAAGTTATCAAATTAAATTAAACGTGGACTGGGTATGAAAATTTTGTTATTGGCTATCTTTCACGATATCCGAAATAGGTACCTATACAGAGTGATTCTGAACTTATCTAAAACAAAATTTTTGAATGTACAGAGGACAATTTTGTAAAAAATAAAATCGAAAAGCAGTTCAAAAATAATTTAAAAATACATTTCCGTACGGCACTGGAAACTGGTCTACTGTAAAACCTGATAAGGCGTATAACCGACGACCGGATAAAAATTAAAAGAAATTCCCAAGGAAAGAAATAAATTACATTTTACAATACCTGTTTTTATACAGCAAATTTAACTGCTTTTGTCGCTATTGTTATTAATTATGTTATTTGTGGTTTTAATTAGTAAAAGAGTTTGACATACCTGATGTCACAACATTTTGGACCCGTGTTACCCAGTTTTTACAAACACAAAAGTATCTGCTTCTTGTCCGTTTTGAACTTGTAAGTTATTGTCAGCATCTATGATACATCTGCGTAAATCATCAATAGTGTCCATTTTGGTGCAATATACTTAATTTTTTAAATATCCCCACAAAAACAAGTCCAAATGATTTAAAGTCACATGGGTACCGATCCTTCTTGTCCAATCCCTTGGACATGCTGTATATGGTACTGATATAATTGAGTCTCGTGCGTGATACGCCACATTGCTGCAATACGCCGTGGACGCCATGGACCTCTATTTCCTCCACGATTTGGTTACAAATTTCCCGTATCACGGCAGCGTTTGCACTATACTTTGCATTCACTGCACACCGTTGTAAAAGTAGCTGCATTTGGAAGATGTTTACTGGGAAATAGTTCTGTTGAAGCATTTTCACTTCACCATAAATTAAAATGATATCCATCAACTGCGAGTTGCTATAGACGTAAGCCATTTTTGATATTTGAAAAACTAATGTAAATATTTTCATCATGAAACAGTTAATACGAATCCAGCGATATAAAGGTTGAAACCGAGGGGTAAACTACTGCTTGAAATTTGTACAATGAAATACCATTTTTTTTAAATATTACAAAAAAATACCTCATCAAATAAGCAAATATCTCAAAAATACCCAAAACCGAATTTCCCTCAAGTGCCCAAAGAAGATTTATGACTATTACCCAATAATATCCTTAAGTACCTAAAAATCCGGTTAAGTACCCAGAAATACCTAAATAGTATCCAAAAATACCCTTAAATACCTAGATATCTAAGAAACGAAAAATACATTAAATGACCCATGATTTTACTTAATATGCCTTTAATTTTCCTTAGAAATTATTCCATTTACAGATCTACACGTAAATAATATAGATTTTTAAGGGCTCCTTTGACTCGATCTGAATACATCATCTGGAAAATACATTTTGGATTACATAAAATGTATCATAAACCCATTGGAGCACCCAAGAAGGATGCCAATACCTACACCATGCCTCCTTCAAACTAACTAAAAACAAACTTCTTCCTCGTCTATGAAATCATAATATTCGGTCTATACGGGGTGTCCCTAAAATTATTGTCCGGATCCCAAATACTCATCGGGTACCATTGGCGTCTCCAGTACAAAGTACAACCAAAATCTTTCATTAGCAAGTGTAAATGCATGAGTATCAAGGGAGAATTTAATTTTAGCCCTAGCTTTCCGTCAAGTATGATTAGAATTAGATAATTGGCATTTGTTTACATAAAAAGACTCCTTTTTATTAAATAGAATATAAATATGATAGAAAAACCTAATTTAGCAATATTTAATTTTTAGTATAGACTTTCATTCTCTTTTTATTACATATTTTTGATCAATAGAATATGTCGGAGAAGTTAGATCAAAGTTATCGTTAACACGTCGTATCGAATAATATGTAATATACTGATTTAAAGATAAAGTGTAACAAACTATACCATTTATTTCGAACTGCTGACATATTCGTAATGAAATCTACTGTCAAATTTAAACATTAGTTGTTCCACTCACCCACAGAGTAGTTAAAAAACTGATTTGAGGAAGTGTCATTATTTTTGCAATTGAATATATCTAATTCGAATCACCCTATATTATTTTCTAAACTAAAGACTTACCAAGACAATAAAAGGCCACATAGTGGTTTAACAGTCCCTCTGAAAAATTTTACAGAAAATATTTTTGTATCTATTTTTAATAATTTTTATAACTCGCCATTGCGTCGGTCAGTTGTTTACTTATATTTAAACTGTGCCATCGTAATAAGTCATGTGCGATCGCTATTGTATTTAAAAATTGGCGGGTAAATATTAGTTTTCTCTTAAAATATCCATTAATTATCTTCGTAACACAAATTAAATACCCAGTAAATACCCATTATTACCTTGATAGTAACCAAAAATACACAAAGTACCTAAAAATACCGAAAAATACACATAAATACCCTAAAATACCTTTAATGACCTACAGCTTGTACAGTAAAATACCTCACTGGTTTAACCCTCGGTTGAAACTAATAGAACTTCAATGTCTCTTTTCTCGGAAACTATAAGGATTTTACCAGCATTTGTTTTACGATATTGACTCCATTTTTCATGACACATGTATTCCCAAATTTTTCTTAGATAAGCTCTGAATCACCTTGTATAGTTGATATTTGTGCAAAATATCATTTTGCTAATTTGAATTTGTTAATACGTTCATTATTGTTTGAAATGAAAAATTATGCCAAAAATACTGATTAACTATATATTTTACCTTTCTAAAGTAGGTACTGAAGAAACAATAATAAAACTATAAAACAATTTTACAATTGACTTCACAGTGGCTTTGTGAATTTATATAGTTATATATAATTTTTTATTCAAGGACTAATCATCCTATATTATTTTTGTTCATGTCATTATTTATTATTTAAACATGTTTTCGTGCAAAGTACAACAGCCACTAATCAGTGAATGCGTATACCTATTATACCTACTTTATCTATTTTTTGTATAAAAAAGAGGTAGAGCATATCTATCATATTTTCCCATTCCATAAAATAAGTCCTTACGTGTTAATTTTCAAAATAGGTAATTTTTATATAGAGTGCTTTCAAAATGTGGTGACTAAATTGCAACGTCTGTACTCAACTCTAATTTTAAGCAAACAGTTTTTCTAGAATATGATCTGAGAGAATGTTATACCTGTGACGTCAGATGTCAAACCACGTTCGCATGTGTGTACTTAAATATACAGTGCCTTCATAAATGATTACAAGCCACGTGATGAGGGTCGAGATTCTCAAATCAATCGCAGAGCAATTCATATGCGAATATCTTTTTCCTCACTACGGCAATTGAGAGAGACAAGAAATCTATTTGCATACGAGTTGTTCTTTGAGAATCACAGTCCTGGTCACGTGGCTTGTAATAATTTATAAAGGTACTGTAGCAGTGTGCTTTAGTTTATAGCTGTATACTATTTCCATTTTCAGACAACGCATACATACGTTTAGAAGGATTAATTTATCATTTGTGATACTATTAGATGCTATTGTGTTAAATATACATTGGTATTGAATAAAATTTCACAATAGACTCATAAAATGGGCACAGAAAGTGCATATCACCGGGCAAATGGAAGAAATATTGCATCACGTCAGTAAAACATTTGTGTTACTTCGTAGAAACTGGGTAAGATGGGCCCAAATGCATTGACATGCCAGTGGTGTACATCAGGTATCTTAAATTATTTTATTAATTAATAATAACAGCTGCAAAAGCAGTTGAATTCGCTGATATAAAATAGGTGTTATAAAATGTTATTTATTTATTTCCTTACCCCACGAGCGTAAATTACTCCTGAAAATAATTTAAGCTCTTTAAGTGACAATTTACATGTGGAAATTTTGAAAGATATGTTATTCACGCACGATGATACTCCGCCATATTCGTCATTAAATGCTCGAAACCACTTAACCCAACAGTATCCAAACAAAAGGATAGGTAGGTCATGACAACCCTGCAAATTGGCCATCACGTTTTCCATACTTGAAACCCTTAGATTATTATAAAATATAAACCTTAAATCTTTGGTTTACAAAATGTGCGAATTACGAAAAGCTTTGGCAACGTATTCGAGATGAAATAATAGAGAATAGAGCTATAGCGATGTTATACAATGAATACAGTACTAAATTTTATACTACTCATGTATCCATTGGTGTAGAAATATGAAATAAACAATTGCAAACATTTCTACCTTTGTTTTAATTATCAGTTTTGTTATTGTCCCATGACACTATGCCAACGTACTAAATTTTAGCTATATGACAGCTATTTTAAATTTATAATACAAAAACATATTTAAGAACACTGGTTTTAAGTCTTTCTTGTCTTTCGTGCCTACAACTCGAGCTGCCAAATCTTGTCTTAGTCTTATCCTAGTCTTGTCTTTGTCTTGTCTTGGTCTTGTCTTGGTCTTGTCTTGGTCTTGTCTTGGTCTTGTCTTGGTCTTGTCTTGGTCTTGTCTTGGTCTTGTCTTGGTCTTGTCTTGGTCTTGTCTTGGTCTTGTCATGGTCTTGTCTTGGTCTTGTCTTGGTCTTGTCTTGGTCTTATCTTGGTCTTGTCTTGGTCTTGTCTTGGTCTTGTCTTGGTCTTGTCTTGGTCTTGTCTTGGTCTTGGTCTTGTCTTGGTCTTGTCTTGGTCTTGTCTTGGTCTTGTCTTGGTCTTGTCTTGGTCTTGTCTTGGTCTTGTCTTGGTCTTGTCTTGGTCTTGTATTGGTCTTGTCTTGGTCTTGTCTTGGTCTTGTCTTGGTCTTGTCTTGGTCTTATCTTGGTCTTGTCTTGGTCTTGTCTTGGTCTTGTCTTGGTCTTGTCTTGGTCTTGTCTTGGTCTTGTCTTAGTCTTGTCTTGGTCTTGTCTTGGTCTTGTCTTGGTCTTGTCTTGGTCTTGTCTTGGTCTTGTATTGGTCTTGTCTTGGTCTTGTCTTGGTCTTGTCTTGGTCTTGTCTTGGTCTTGTCTTGGTCTTGTCTTGGTCTTGTCTGGATTTTGTCTTGGTCTTGTCTTATCTTGTCCTGACCAAGATAAGACCAAGCTAAACAAGGCCAATGATTTTCATCTATAATATACACTAAGTCTTGATAATATCGAGATAATTTTGTCACTGAGAATGCTGAAAGCGTGTTGCTTGGTAATTACCTTAAAGCAGTATGCTAGAAGGAATCTCTATGACAAAATTTTGAGTATTTATCAAGATGAGAGGTCTATTCAATAAGACATTTTTTTACACACAAAAACATTAATTGTCCATCTGATATTTGTTCATTTTCAATTCAACATTTTAATAAATCATGTAATCTTTCTGAAAATATTCCCAGGTATGAGGTATTACTGCTGTAATCATTTCATGTTTGAATGGATGCTGTTACATGACCTGAAGTACAGAAATTTGATTGCTAGCTATAATACAGCAAAAAATTATATTTAAAATGGACCCACCTAAAAAATCGTAGCAGGCCAATTATCCGCGTCTATAGCAAACCACGAGTTGTCAGATGGTGACTTTGCAGAACCCTCTCCATAAAAAATAGTCCCGCTTGAACCGACTTAAGACTTAAGGAGGATATGAAAACCCACGCACACTGTTTTTCTTTATTACCAATCATTTAAAATATGTACATATTTGTTATAATAATGATATAGTATTAAAATATAGGGTGATTCACAACTTATCTAGAAAAAATTGGGAATAGATGCGCTATAAAAAATGAAGTCAATATCGTAAAAAAATGTTTGTAAAATCCTTAGTTTCCGAAAAAAAAAATTATTGTTGTAGTATTTTCAACATCAACGTCGCTGGGTTACTGTAGTCTCTAGCCAGGCGATTATTTAAATCCAATTATTTATAGTATTAAGGTTTTTGTGATGCGAGTATTCTTATAGTTGTATAACAAAAGCAAAACGATTTCCTTGTAAACATGTACCAAATGCAGCTACTTTTACCGCGGTGTACAGTGAGTGCAACGGTAGTGGTGCAAGAAGCAGAGAAATTTGTGTTAATTTGTAGAAACTGGGTAAGACAGGCCCAAAATTTTGTTGTTATAACATCAGCAGTCTGTCAAACTATTTTACTGTAAAACCACAAATTAATTCTATTAATAATTAATAACAAAAGCGGCAAAATTAGTTGAATTTGCTGTATAAAACAGGTAACAGGTGTATTTCTTTCCTTGGAAACTTCTTTCCTATTGTTTGTCGACTCGCCAAACGTATTTCAAATCATTTTCGAACTGACATTTATGATTTCTTTTACAAACTTGCATTTGTAATAGTACATTCATATTTTTGTTTAGATAAGTTCTGAATCACTGTATAGTGTATATCTAATTATACAAAACGATACGGTTAATATAAGTAGATACGTGCCTATAGCATTATTTTTACTCAGCAATGTATCTAAGTATGTAGGTAAGTAATATTTCTGTGATAAAGAAGAAAATACTCCCCGATGTTGCAGAAAAGCATGTTTTGTTAATTTATGAAATTTGTTGTTACACCCTGTATATTTAGAAACTTTGACAATCAATTATCAGTATACATATCTCAGTTAGACATATCAGAGCAAAGTTAAATAAATTCTGATTAAATATTATATAAATATACACAAGACGATAAGTGTTTAATATCAGAAAAACTTACCTGCTTCTATGGTTATCAACTTATTTCTGTGAACTCTAGAAAAAATTGCTATTTAAAACACAAACAATCTATTTAGCTCCCGGAAAATCACACAGTTTATAAAATATCATTTAAGCCACTTCATGTAATAAAAAAAAATTGATACAGACTCACAATCACACATTTTTGTGCAGGTTCTGCCGCACGCTACTTTAAAACAACTGATCAAGTGAAGTGGACTACCATTCAGCAACGAGACAAACATCTTAGAAACCGGATATTCATGCATTCGTTATTCCCTCTTCTTTATTGTTGGCTGTTGAATCACCGGTTAAAATTCTTTTGCCTATACAGTACGTCCTGTACGACATCGCACGCAACCAACCAATCAAAATACTTATACAGGCTTGGCAATACCACAGAGGACCTAATATATCCTCTGTGGCAATACCTCCAGTTGCTAAGCAAAAATTAGTATATTCCGCTATAGAATCTACATCAACAGGTAAAATATTAACCGTTCCTTATGAATCATATCCTGTATGGGTGGCGAGATACCGTGTAGGCATTTAAAAAATATTTTTTTATATCTAAACCGCTCATATCATCAAAATTCTGGAAGACCCTAAAACTTCCAATTAGTATCACCTATATAAAAAAAAATTATTATTATTGCACGAAGGGAAAAAAGTTATGAACGGATATTATCGCCATACATTAATTTTGTAGGAGTTGTATGGAGGAAATGTGTGTGCAAACATTTCTACCCCAAAAATAATCAAAAACGATTAATACGTATTTGATTTATTTACAAAGTTTGAATAATGTTTACGAACTTTGATGCTATTTAGTGGCCAAATGAAGCGATTTCGTATGGATATAGGTCAATCAGCCTATTTTGAGTCCTGTAATCTGTGGCCTTCCGTTGTACACGTTATTATGGGGTACCTTGTATAAGGACTCAAATTAGAGTGTATATCCCCACCTTCCAATGATATTCTAATAAATGGGTACACTTTCTATTTCCATCTAAAGCTTCCGTTCTCCTGAAGCCTTTTTCCCTACCTACTAACTTAATAGCCGGCTTGCCGGTGATTCGCTGCGTCAGCTTGTTTGTCCCGCAGTGGGTGTGGAAAATTTGTTTTAGTGAAGGAAATAGGTGAGATCCTACTACTACAAATGGACAGCAAACTTGTCAATATATAGCCATCATTGTCTATAGCATTAATGTATATTCAGTTTCTTGTTACTTTCATGCAAAAGCAATCGAGAGACCTGACCTTTCTTAACAAATATAAATGTTAGCTATAAAAGACGCCATGTCGAGCCAGATAAGTGAGCTACTGACTTTAAGCGTGGTTTCACACAGGACACAATATTATCTCTGTCGGTATCGGTCTGGTAGAAAATTGAGTCAGAAATACATGACTTCAAATAGAGCTATTAACAAAGTTTCCGATACGCGACAGAAATATTTATCGTTCCTTTCTAGAAGGCAATTCAATATACATACATGTGCTCATTGTTCACACAGACCGATGTCTGTAAAAGTGCAGTGACCAAATTGTAGTCATTTCTCAGCCAATTTTTCATGGCATCAAATGTACCATTAATGTATCTATCAGATATTATAACAATGGATGCACCTAGTATCTTTTTTATCTGAGCATCTGCTATAATGTAGATACAATAAGTATTTTCCTTCATCATTATTATTTTTAAACAATATAATTTCCAGCTATGGTTTTGAATACAGACGTAAAAATATATATTGTAACCTCTACGTTTCCTCCATTTCCGTCGCTCTTGATCTCGTCACTGGCATTCACTTTTATACTCCAAACTCCTCCTTTATTGGACGTTGCACTTCTGACACCAATGCAACCTCTACATTGACTTAGCCTTGAAACACGTCACGTAGAAAAACAAACCTTATTGTCACTACTTGATTACACGGCAAATTATAGACCTGATCGCACAGCAATTGGAAGCCGTTTCCAATCGTCCGACGCACGCGCAGTTTATTTAAAAAGCCTGCATAAGGTTGAAAATCCATTGTTTTAGTAGGAATGCGCACAATCCGGACGATTGGAAACTAATTTGTGCACTGTGCGAACAAAGCTTATACTTAAAACAAATTCACAACCGTCACGTCTTTATTTTGACGTTTATGTTATTTCCGTTCGACTGCTCAATATAAACTGAAACTATGTCGGCGAAACCGATCCGCTTATAGATAATTTTAGAGTTCTCGAGTTTCTGCAGTCACGAGAACGTGTCGAGAAGCAAATAGAATATAGCCCAGAATGTTCTAGAAAACATCAAAATAAAGGTATTACAAAAATTATAAATTCTAACGCAAACATAATTAACACACTAAAAAGGCATCCCAAAATTAGCGCTCAATATTTCTGCCATGTATTATACATGTGAAAATAAGTCAAAAAGTTTCTATGAACATGACCCGAAAAATGCTTCATAAGGGGCCTAGAACCGCCCAAAAGGGGAATCTTGAAGATGGTTTTTCCAGAATATCTTTCAAACTATTCAAAATAAAATCAAGAAATATGGTGGGTAGCATACATCTCGCATGCTACAAAATTTCCTGTTCTTACAACTTAAAATATTTGCTCAGAGGCGTCACATGCATGAGGGGACCCAAGGTAAATATTGCCCCATTTTTTTTATTTTTAGGTATTTTCTCTTGTTGAGATATTGAGAAATTATAAAATTCCATAGTTTTCTACACAAAAAGGGACTCTTGTTCGAATAATAAAAAATAAGATATTTTTACAGGTTTTTACACTTTTTTTATGGGAATTAGGAAATTTGTTTGTTAGTTGAGCAAATGGTCGAAATGGACATTTTGTTCAATACAATATCTAGCCCGGCGTAGAATATTCTGCGAGGCACGGAGCATTTGAAAATTATTCTCTTTTATTTGATTGCCAAAAGTAATTCTTCACGAGTATCCACCTCAGCTGCATAAACCAGATTACTCATATGACACCAGAGGTAATAATATAGCGGATTCAAATCCCGTGATTGCGCTGGCCAGGCTATCGGACCACCTCTCCCTATGCACTTCTCAGGATACTTTTCATTCAGCCAAGTACGAACCGCCTGCTGGTCAAAATGAGCTGGTGCTCCATCATGTTGAAAAGATATTCCCACTTTTGTCTCTCAGGGAATATCATCTAATAATTCAGGTAGGCGATTTTGTAGAAAGTCCAAATATCGTAGGAAATTCGAATTATTTGGCAATTTAATTGGGCCAATCAACTGATGGAAAATCTATTTTAAAAATTAATTTGCCGTACTCTTGGGTTTTCGTCGGCCCACAAATGGGTATTATGGCTGTTAAAAACTTTACATCTACTGAAATTTGCTTCATCAGATCACAAAATCTTTGATTATTTATTTCTATGCCTCAAAACCCATCGGTAGAACTGCACCCGAGATGAAAATCTTGAGGCATTAAATCTTGCACCTTTGAAAATGGAATGGATGAAGACCTAGCATTTGCGTCATTCTTCCTATCTAAAATAAATAAGAAGATAATTTTAGATAATTATGAGGTTGGTACTTAACGTATTTATTACAATTGGCTTTGGTATACGTGTGTCTCTGGACAGCAGTCTGATTGAAATTTGTGGGTTTTCCTCTATCGACCGAGGGCATGTTTCAAGTCATTGTTTCCCATAGGTCGCCCTTGTCCGCGAAGACGTCGCAAGGATCCATTTTCAACTAAGTTCCTGTGCACTGTTACGGATACTCTGCACCCAGGCGCTCTTCGTTCTGGAAATCTTCGTCGATATTCCCTTGCGTCGGCAAACGCACTTCCATTACAGTATCCGTACACAAAATGAATATTTGCGAGTTCTTGGTTTGAAAAATTCGGCCTGCTATTAGAATAAAAATTTATTTTTATTTTATGATGAGATCAATGTTTTCTTTAAATCGATTTTGCTCGAAAACGGCGTATCCTGTCGAGATCGAATAAGAGTACCTTTCTTGTGTAGAAAACTATGGAATTTTATAATTTGATTTCAACAAGAGAATATACCCAAACATAAAAAAGTGGGGCAATATTTACCTTGGGTCCCCTCAGCATGTGACGCCTCTGAGCAGATATTTTAAGTTGTAAGAACAGAAAATTTTGTAGCATGCGAAATCTATGTCACCCACCAAATTTCGTGATTTTATTTTCAATAGTTCGAAAGATATTCTGGAAAAACCATATTCAAGATTCCCCGTTTGGACGGTTCTAGCCCCTTTATGAAGCATTTTTCGGGTCATGTTTATAGGAACTTTTTGACTTATTTTCACATGCATAATACATGGCAGAAATATTGCGCGCTAATTTTGGGACACCCTGTATATCGCCGAATACCTCTTAGATCATTCATCATATGGAAGAATTGATAAATGAATTTGCCGAGCTTAGCTAGGCAAAATACTCATTCGAAAACGCAAAAGCATTTTGCGTTCGAGATCCAAACAATAATTTTTTGAAAACTGCAATTATGCGTTATGTGCAACAATTTAATTTATATTATTTTAAATCGTCTGAACTTGGTTTGAATCATGACGGTTTAGACGCAGTGACTATCATAAACACTAAAAATTAGTTTGAAAAAGTACCTAGTGTCACAGTTATTTATTTTAATTCATATCTTCTAAGAATGTTTAATTGAAAATGAGCTTATAATTGTTACTATTTTGTATTGAAATATTATATTACTTAAAATGTATATTTTAATGAATAAAATCATAAATAAGTTTCGAAAAAATGACGAATTATTTAGACATTTTCTTTATGTTTTGCAATGAAAAATAAGTCAATTGTCAAGGTTTATTTAAAACATAGGAGCTGTTTCAAAAATAAACGAAAATATACTGACATTTTTCATAATTTTCATGAAACTATTATTCTATTTATTTCTACCGTAATTCAACACAAAGAAGTCTTAGATAAATAATGTATCATATGCCATTGTCTTAGAAAATTTAAAATATCTAGAAAATTGAGCTTTAAATAAAAAAATTCCAAAAACAATAGTTTGGAATTGCCTATCAAACGAATGTAATTTCAAGACCATAGGCGAACGCTGAAAAATATTTAGATGGAAGAAAGGGGCTGTAGCCTCCCTATTACAGGGTTCTAAATAATATTTTGTGTCCAAGATATTTTCCAAAAACATAAAGTAAAACATATTTACCAATAATTAATTAATCAATAATTTAAAAATACTTTTATTTCGAAAAATATCTATTTTTCATTACATTATCTTATTTTACAAAGTTCTATAACCTGGTAAGGTTTAGTCTCTGCAATTCGGAACACCATGTATATAAATAAGTTGTATCACTCTCCAATTTTATATCTTCGTTCCCTCATCAATGCTTATTGTCTCTTGGGCGATTTTAGTGGGCGAAAATATATTTGATTTAGTGACTGAATTTATACCATGAATCCAAAATAATTGTAAATGCATAATTTCTTGACATAGGCTATGAATTTTTAATGGGTAAAAATTAAATTTGAACGTATTTTGAAATCATGTTAAAAATTAGATGAGAGATTGCATTACGGATTAACAAGAAACATATAGCAAACACAAAATTCCAGGAAACAACTATACTCTGCGGGTTAATGCCCCGACCAGCATCGAATTACACCTGGAAAACTACTAGCGACAGTCCACAGACACGAAGCGGTCTACATCGCCGTAGAAACCATTGAAAAGCTAGCGATCTCTCGCGATTGCGACTTATCACACATTTAAAAACAATGTAAACTTTCAGTTATAATAGAATTGATTAGATAGAATTTATAAAGATTTATTAGTACCCTATTCATTAGATTACGAAACTAAAAACTATAATATATGTGACAATAAACCATTAATTAAGAAAAAATTTACACTGTATTATCAACATAGATCACAAGAAAAAGCAAAACTGGAAAAATAAGAAATGTGTAATCGACACACTTGATTGTTTCTTATTTACAGTCATAAAATGTACTATTGTATTTACTAAATTTGTGAACAAAGTTCAAGGCAGAATATCATAAGTACTTAGTCCTAAATATAACTTAAAACTCAACAATACGAAAAACGGCAACAACCTCTTTTTATATAGAAAAGTAAAACAGGGTCGGCTATAATTTTTGGTCCCTTTTATAAAATTATTTTGATTATCTTTATCAAAATTGCCCTAAAAAGTATTCTGGTTATATTTTATTAACCATCACGAGCCTATAGGCTTTTAATATTATTCATTAAAAGCGCACCATTCTGTTTTATCGCTAGATTCAGTTTAATTAAATAGCAGTGAAGCTTCATTCGATAAACCTACTAAGTAATTAAGGTAGGTAGGATTGAAATAATACTGCTAGGTATACTACAGATTTTCTATGAAAAATATTTCTAGACTATTTATATATATTCGCAACAAGAATTCAGACAACTTACGTCATACGAACAAATGAATAATTCATTATATTTTCATTAAAATATTTAAGAAACTGCAACTGATAGTAATAAAACTATATACTACACTAAAAGTTTGCATTATGTATTGCACTAAAGTGCAAAAAAACGGTTGTTTTTAACGCGACCAAATATCGAAAATTACGTTGACAATAAAAACAAATGTGTAACGTCAGCTGTGACGTAAGACGTCTGAATTCTTGACTTGAGTATATTATGACAACCAATTTTTAACCTCCTTTATTAATTAAGTTTTTTATTTTATTTCAATTTTTTTTTATGTTTGCATTGTGGCATTGTCTACATTGAGTACATTGTTATTGTATGCATACAAATCCGGTCTCCGCGCAATACAGAGTAATTGTACCGTTGTTAATTTACAGTTACAATGTTTGTTCGTTATATTTAAGTTATTTGCTGGTCCTAAACGATCCCACTTATATGTGCTGTGGTTTGTCAAAACTACAGGAGAGGAACATATTGTTTATAAATATTGATGTTTACCAAATACATGCATCAAACGTCAGCAAAGTGCCAATTAATGATCATTGCCTGCTTAACTTATTTTTTATGATGACTGATGACAATGACTTTAGTGTTTAAGTGGCTACCCATTAGGGTACCCATTTAGGTACTAACATAAATTCATGCCTAATTTGGATGTCAATAGAATTCTGTAAAACTCAAGGTATTTTAGTAATTAAATTATGTTAAATTATGTATAGGGTGTTCCAGTTTTGTTAGAATTGAAGGGTATCTCGGAAACTACAAGAGATAGAAGGATGCGGTTTTCACAACACTGGGCTGCTTCTTCTAGAAACTTAAGATGCCGTAATCAGAGTTTTAATAGACTTCTTCCATGTACCAATTTTATATAATTATATAAAAATGCATGGCTAACTATTAGGGTGACCGCAAAAAATCGGAATTTTGTTCGTCTGGATCCCACAAAACGATTCTCCTTTCCAGATATTGAGAAAATTTGAAAATTTGAGCTCGATTAAACGACGTTAACCCGTGCCATTCATCGCTCAAAGTTTGAAAAATTCAAATTTTTGGCCAAAAGCTGACATATGGAGCCATAACTCCAGAACGGTAAATAATAGAAACACGCTTCTCAAAAGAAAGCTAATGTTGTTCTTCAAAATTTATATTCTATACATAATTGTTGTTATTTTAAGTCAAACCGAGTTACAACAGCCTTTAGCCCCAAAAACGTGACCTGGTACCACTAGGAGCATACTTCGTATATTTTGTTATTAAGTGATAAATTTTGCTTTTTTCTGGTATATTTTTGAGTTTAAAGTAGAAATATAGTAAAAAAACAAGTAATACTGATAAGTCTAATGACATTTTTTATTTTAAAATATAAAAATCAGGTATATAATACATATAAAACAGACACAGAAAATATACAGACGTAGTACCTACATGAGTTGATAATTTTACATAGTTATCTATTCTAGAGCTTTTATTAAAGTAGTTTTTGAAACGTTAGGATATAATGCTCGGCATTTGCTTACAACTTGCAGAACATATTGGTCTTCATCTTTTGTCAGAAGGTCGTTAAAGTCGGTTATTAATTTAACACCACGCTCAGCCATATCATTAACTACCTACTTTTAATGTTTTGACAAATTTCACGATCTAAATCTACTACTAGAAAATATGCCATTGCAAACAAGACAGGAAATGTATTTCATGCATGATGGGGCACCGCCCCACTTCAGTTGTGAAGTTAGAAATTACCTCAACGCAACATTTGGTGATAGGTGGATTTGTCGAGGCAGACCACACTTATGGGCACCTAAGTCACCAGATCTTAACCCCCTTGACTTCTTCTTGTGGGGTTACCTAAAAGAATTGGTGTATTCAACTCTGGTTTATACAACAGAAGAGTTGATGGCAAGAATAGAACATCATTGTAATGCATTCTAAATAGCATTTGTGGATTCCGTTTAATTTCAACAAAATAATCTTAAAATAATAAGGAAGTGCATTGAACTAGATGGAGGACATATCGAGCATTTGCTGAAGAAACCTCTTTTAATCCATATGTTTCATATTTAACTTTTTTCTGTTGCGTTGTGTCCTGGTTGTAGCTACACAAAATAGTTATAAAGTATACCTTATTTGTAGAAAAGTAGCAGGGCTATCTGCCTGCGAGGGCAAAATGACAGATTTGACAGCTCCGTCAAAGTTGCGTAAATTTTAGAACATAATTTCGAGCGTCCTTGTATAATAAAAAATATTTGATTCAATTTTAAATGCACAAAGATACATTTCAATGAGTTGCATTGATCCCCCAAATTTCAAGTTAAGCAAAGTAATCCTTTAGAAATTATGGACAATATTCATTTTTAAACTTCTTACTTTGGTAAAAAGTTTATATGAAGTACTAGCACTCGTCGTTTGACCTGCTCTATATAAACCCTTTATTTTTCCCCGTAGTTACCAGACACCCTGATATCTGATTTTTATATTTTAAAATAAAAAATGTCATTAGACTTATCAGTATTACTTGTTTTTTTTATTATATTTCTACTTTAAACTCAAAAATATACCAGAAAAAAGCAAAATTTATCACTTAATAATAAAATATACGAAGTATGCTTCTAGTGGTACCAGGTCACGTTTTTGGGGCTAAAGGGTGTTGTAACTCGGTTTAACTTAAAATAACAACAATTATGTATAAAATATAAATTTCGAAGAACAACATTAGCTTTCTTTTGAGATATTAAGCGTGTTTCTATTATTTACCGTTCTGGAGTTATGGCTCCATATGTCAGCTTTTTGGCCAAAAATTTGGATTTTTTCAAACTTTGAGCGACGAACGGCACCACGGGTTAGCATCGTTTAATCAAGCTCAAATTTCGGCTATCTCAATATCTGGAAAGAGGAATCGTTTTGTGGGGTCCAGACGAACAAGATTCCGACATTTTTTTCCGCCCTCTATGATATCCGGTCACCCTATACTAACTATGCATCACGCCACATCAATTTTTTTTGACAACTTCCAAAATATAAAGTAGCAGCCGTTATATGTACAGGGTGTCTCAGGTATTACTGACATCCTTGGAAGGGGTAATTGTACAGTCAAAATAAATGAGATTTACCCAAATATACCTATATTTAAAAATTCACCATTTTCAAGAAACAGAGTATCTAAAATTTTGAAATTTTTATTATATTTTTTATTTACTTGGAAACTCTTCGCGATAGAATAACAATACATCTAGGTTGTAATGGGATGCCTTATTAGATCTAATGATTCAGTATGTTTAAATATTCCCAGTGTCACTAGTGGCGTAGAAACTCTGTGTCACTTTTCTTTTATATTTATAATAAAAATGGGACGCCACTGTCATAAATATAAAAAATGTAAAATACTTTAATTCCGATTATTTTGAGAAAATAATTATTCTTTGCAATTTCCTTTAAAATGCATTGAATTCAAGTAATTGTTCATTTAAAATATCTGCATTTCGTGTATTTTCAGTGGAAAAAGAACTTTATTTGAAATCAAAACAATTTTTCTCCTGTGCATAGATTATTTCGAAAACGGTTACTTCTAACGACTAACGGTATACTTTTTTCACACAAAGAAGGTAAGAGTCGATTGTTTTAATAGTCAGATGTATACATATGACATTTGAAAAAAGCATGATGTGCCATATGTCTACTAGTAGCGTCAAAATTGGAAACAAATTTTATTTTCTCGCCCCCAAAACTCCAGGTCTCCAAAATATACACAAATATTTACATTTAAAAAAGAATATATTTACAAATATATTATTTTGACACTATTTTTTTAACCATCAACTTTTGACTAAAGTAAGTTTAGCTATATCGTATTATTTTGTCGTCAGAAAATCTACTGGTGCATTAATTTTGGAACAACCTGTATTGAAGCATAATAAGTCACCACGCACAAACTACGAAATGATGAAATATTTTTAAAAAACTACCGAAATACGATGTTTAAAAAAATTTAAAGAATAATTATTTGTTCAAAATAATCAAAATTTAAAGTATCTTACGTCTTTTTATAATTAGGACACTGGCGTACTATTTTTATTTTAAATAAAACAAGAGCGTCACAGTAATACCTGAGAGACCTTGTATAATAATAATAATAAAAGCACTTGTTTCGAGGAAAAATAGGTACAATCGTTTGCAATAATAATGACACTCTCTTAAAACAGTTTTTGAACTTCTGGAAGTTCTGAGTAGAAATTTCATTAAATCTCTATCGGTGAGTGAAACAACTAATAACTAATATTAAAAATGTGAAGTAGATTTCATTAAAAATACGTCAGAAGTTGTAAAGAAATCGCAAAATTCATTTTAATGAGTGTCATTATTATTATTGCCTTTATGAAGGCAAAAAAATAATGCAAATTGAACTGCATAAACATACTGACGTTTCTAACACTAAACAAACATTTTTCCATTGCAATATTGCAAATAAACATAGATAGAGGGCACATTGGGGCTGAGTATAAATTATAATATACGCAAGTAAATAATGTTTAAGCTAAATTATTAGATTGTTCATTATGCAACCAGATATACACTGCACATATTTTCAAATGTAATTTAATTTGACACGAAGTCTTCATATAATTGGATATGTCCGCTTGTGCATAGAAATACTAAGAGGGGGAAAATTTTGTAAATTGATTGTTCTATTTACTGTATTTTTTTCACATCAAGAAACGTTTAGAATAAAAAGTTCTAATTAAAAAACAACAGAGGTTGGTGGTTGCCACCCTTGTAGACATAATAATCGTATTCAACAATGTCACTTAATTAACTAAATGTATTCACCGATTTTCATATTTATAAGTTTAATCGAATTTGAGAAAAAAATGCAAACCAAAATTTTTTCAATTTTTTTAGAAGTCCTTATCTCGTACACTGAAATGTAATTTTATATTATGATGGCTGGAATGCGCTAAAAGTTGCGCGAATGAATTATTCATGATCAGCGCTATATTTTGTTTTGTGCCTCTAGCAATGGCGGAGCAGTAGGGGTTTAGCTGATTGTGAATTAAAATGAAATTGAAATCTGGATATGAAGAATTATTTCGTGCTATATGTTGGTTAATTTTACAGTTCCTTATAAAACATGACATGTTCCAACAATAACACCCACAAAAATACACAAAGAATAACACTAACCAGATACAAGATAAAAGAAGAAACAACACTGTACGCCAACGACGTGTTTACAAACAAAATATTGGGAAATTAAGAACACAATTCATATCGTACGTGCAGATGGTTGTCTCTCTCGCACCCACATACATAAACAATGAAGTATGTCTTTGCTGAGTTTCATGTGCCTCCTTTTGTCTGCTCCTATATATCTTTATTTAGATGCGCAATGCGATTAAACGCATTTCATATCGTACATTTCAGTGATCTCGTAAGGTACAGCTCAAATCGAAAAATTGTATACAAACCCCCCCTAAAATGACCCAAGGAACGCACCCTCCAAAAGAGCGCACATCATAGAGCATCTGCGGCACGTGATCAAAATAGGCGTGGCTACTGGCTTGGAGGATAAACAAACAGCGATCATAACCTCAAACGTATTTATTACTATTTATTTATTATATGTTTTCACGTTACCTTAAGTGGTTGTGTTCTGGTTATAGTTTATTGTTATTATTTTTCGTTTTTTTGTGGCTACAATATTCCTTCATTTATATAATCATGTATAGTGAATATTATTATACACTGAAAGTCATAGATGCTGAAAGTGCTGATGGATATAGACATAAAATAAGTGAAATTGGAATAGATCCATACACATTCAATCTGATAATGAAGAAGATTTTCCTAAAACTTTATATCCAAATACTGTAAATTATTTGTTATATAATAAAAGTGCTTATACACATACATCAAATTTGTGGTTTTTAGGTACTGAAATCTCGAAAAATAAAACAAGTAGAGCAAAAGTAATATCAAAAATAAAATTACTGATGTTTTGTTTATCCACTTTTACTGTTTAAACTCTCCTCAAATAATATAATAACTTTTAAAAAGCATTTGTATGATACACATTATTTCGCTATTCTAACCCCACATTTTAACAAACGTGAACAATCTTATATGCAGAACTATGTAAGTTTATGTTACTTACATTTATTTAAAAAAATACGTGTTGTGAAAGATTTCAGTAGGTACCTAAAAATTTGCTGGATAGATCGTTTTCTGACGTTATGTATTGATTTTACTTCTACATTTACATTTAAATATTCGCAGGTGGCATGAGATAACATTCTTGTTATTTGCTAAATTCTATATTATTCAGTTCTTAAATTACTTGTATTTGTAAACACTATTTCAAGAATACGGCGCCCTTAAAGCATATTAAAGGCTTAGAAAATAAGTAATTTTTCTCACGGAAAATGTACGCATATTATGTATATAGGTATGCATCAGTTTAATTTCAAATAATCTAAATTACCTACAAAAGAAATATTTATTTATAACTAAAAAATGGTACTCCGATATGGTATTCATTCTACAAGATTTTATATAAAATATTAACTTTTCACAAAAAAAATATTACTGAAAACATTTGAATTCGTAAATAGCAGAAATATGTGCCAGTTTTAAACAAAGTTTTCCAAAAGTAGGTATCCACAGAATAAGAATAAATAAAAATTTAGTCCTGAAATAGGTTGCCACTAAATACAATCAATACATATGCTGCTGTGGCGTTTGCACAGCCACGGAAAATTGATATGGTTTATTTTTCAAACCTCTTTTTCTTCATTTAATATTTTTCGCCTCATATCTATCTCTTCTTGATTCTTTTGATGAAGTACCAGATGTATAACTCATATTCACAGTGGGGATCCAATCCGAATTCTTTTGCTCGTGCAAATTTGCAGGTTTCCTATAGTATAATAAATGTATACCTAATTTTTACTCTTTTATGTTTTGAATATTTTCTTCCAAATTTAATTTTGGACTCTGTAAGGTCAGCTCTTTTTAAACTATTCATTCAAGCCTTTCGCCTCTCAGATGCTAACTGGTTAAATTGTTTATGTCTGTCGAATTCAGAATGAAGAAACTAACATTGTCCCTTGCAGAATTACTGCCACAGTTTACTACCATACAATAATTAGGCATTTTATAATACAAATAACACTCAAATATTTAATAATAAATTGGAATAAATATAAGGTTATACTTTTGTTTATCCTCCAAACAACGACCTTGAAAATCGTGACGTCACGTGCAGATGCCCTATTATAGGACACCTTGTATAATAGTAAGAGCAGCACTGAGGAACAGCATCGAGATTTTATGCAAATATTATTCTGGCATAGATTATGCATTTTTGTATACTTTTTATAACTAAATATCGTACGATCTCAATAATTTTCACTACACATACAAAGCCAATTTACTGAATTGTTGTTCTTTCCTAAACCCGACTTATTACAAATTGTGATGCAGATTCTGCATTTCTGGTCATTCAAGATAAAAATATACTATTTTCAAACTGGTACTATTTATGCAGAAAAAAATATAGGAAAATTTCACGATTCTATATTATGCAAGTAATTTCTTAAGAACCCTACAGCAGTTCCGCAACCTACCACCAGATGTCAGTCATTAAGTGATTTTACAAATTTTTGGTTTCCCTTCTATGTTCATGTTCCTTGTCTTGGCGGGAATTCACCAACATTAAATTCATAACCCCTTAAAACTATTATCCAATATTTGTATTTAAAGTTTTTATTAGTTTAGTAATAAAAATGGGTGATTATCTAGATCCTGAGGAAGAATTTGAATTAATGTATGGAGATGAACTCGACTTATTGAAAGAACAAGACGAAGGTACTATTTTAATTTTGAACTACTTATAGGGTTATAATATGTATTATCAATTTTAGAAATTCATGAACCACCACGTAAAAGCAGAAAAAGTTTAGATTTTAGCACACCTTCAACATCTAAAGTTAATGGAAAATCCTCTAGTAAAAATTTTAGTAATGTTCAATCTGTAAGTTCGATTGACGAATTAACTTTCGATTCTCAAACAGATGCATCTCTATTTCCAACACAACAACCATATAGTAAAGAACGTACTGCAGAAGAATTATTGGAGACACCTGCAACATCTGAAGTTAACAAAAAACCTTCTAGTGAAAGTTCTAATGACATTCAACCTTTAAGTTTGGTTAACAAAGTATCTTTCAGTTCGCAAACAGAAACACCTATTTTTCTAACTGAACAGTCAAATAGTAAAAAACGTACTGTAGAAGAATTGTTTGGCGATATCGATGATATTGGAGATGACATAATATTTGAAGATCATCCTAATGTAAAGAAGAAAAAATCCGATGAACACTCGGAAGATCTAGCATTAATAGAGCATATATTAGAACTGAGAAAGTTGTCAAAGGAAAAAGATTGTATAATTACTAAGAAAGATTACTCTACCTCTAGTACAGAAAGAGATAAACGGAATTTATCTTACAACGTACCCAAATATCCATTTGTTACTGTTACTCGAGTAGATAAAGAAAGAATTTATGTTAGGTTTCACTCTGAAGAGTTTGAAAAAGAAGATAGTGAAAGAATTGTGAAGGAATGTTCATTTCATGGTGTCATGGGCGATAGTTTCAAAGATGTATGGAATGAGGCACGCAACTTGGTATGTAATTTTATTATTTAAATAGTAGAAAAGTAGATATAATATTTCAATTTTCAGATCAATATGCAGATGGACTCATTAGAAACAGTAAATTCAGATAATGAGCTATCAATTATTCAACAAATTGATGAAAACAAACAATTGTGGGCAGACTTATACAAACCAAGAAAATATTTAGAACTTTTAAGTGATGAAAGTACCAATAGAATAATGTTACGTTGGATGAAACTTTGGGATAAAGTAGTTTTTAATAGGAAACCGAAAATAAAACCAATGAAACCTGAAGATAGCCATAAAAATAAATTTTTTAAGAAGCAGGAGCTCAATACAAAGTTAGACGAACATGATAGACCTGAGCATAAGGTAGCCTTATTATGTGGACCGCCTGGATTGGGTTAGTATTCATCACTTTTAAGTAACACACATTGCGAAAACAAAATGTCAATATCAGGATGATTTGCATAAGTAGGTAATCCCTTTTTTAAAGAATTAGTATGTAATATGAAATATTTGATGGAAAAATTAATGAAATTCATTAATATGCAGTATGTCCACAGGAAAGGTGTTAAAGTTTCTTATATTTCATTTTATCGAAAAAAGTTACCTAATCGTGATAAAAATTTTTGCTGATTCTTAAAGCAGAATTAGGATAGAAAAATTTAATATTTCTTGTTCAAAAAATTGAAGAAACTTTAAATGGTACGCGAGTAAAGTTCACTTATTTGCGAAGATGTGTAAATTACTAGTAAAAGTTGTTCAAAAGTAATGTTTGAAAAAATAGGCCTTCTTTTATTTATTTATAATCTTTAATTTTTTTTTATACAAATTCAGTTATTCCAAAGTAACAATTTACAAATTTTAAAATTTTATTTGCTCAAACAGACTGCTACCATATTGAACACAGGTTTTTAAACGGACAAGTAATTTATCAAAACTTCAACCTCATCTAAAGATATTGAAGCAACTGCATATCTAATCGCATCCTTTCATTGATCAATATTGAAATCCATTATAGAGTCCAGGTCTGGACTCCTAGGAGGCCACTGAACTGGTCCTTGTCTCCTAATGCACTAGTCTAAAAATGTATGGTCTAACTATTGTCTTACATTTGTCGCATAATGTGCTGGGTATCCATCATGTTGAAAATAAAATGAACGACCGTATTCTAACATAAAGTTTTCTAATTCACCGTAAAGAAAATTTCTTAACATATCTAAGTAACTATCCACATTACAAAAAGTGTTAAAGAAGTATGGCCCTATTTTTTTACTGTTTAAGAAAGGTATTTTAAGCTAATATCTATCAAATCTACAATTCCTATCAATGAAGTCATATGTATGTTCTCTGATACCAAACATCTAAGTATGCTAATGAACATCCACAGACAAAACTATTGAATAATTATCTAAAGAATTTAATCTATTTTTACTAACCTCTGGAGTGGGAACTCGAAATTCAACCACAATAGATGAGATTGATATATTTCTGCATTTTTTTGGATTGCTTCATCAGGTGGTCTCCTTATTATTTGGTAATAAGAAATGGCGTACCACACATTTATTTAGTAAAGTACTGACACCTCTGTGGTATCCGAAAATGCATATTAATATCACTACAATGTTGTGCATGTTGTAAAGCCACAACACCATTGGTTGAAAAAGTTGATTAATCAGAAAATATGATTTTTTTATGAAATCCTCTCCATACTGCCAACCCACAAACAAAAATCCAAATGTATCGCTACATCAACGCCTTCCAAAAAATCATTAAAAACTGGCTTGTATGGATGTGTCTTATTATGTTGTACTCGTTTTAATATCTTATGAATTTGCGATTTTTTAACAAATTGGAGATTTTCAGCTCTTATTCTTAATGATAATGGGGATAAGGGTGTTCCTATACTGAATGTTTACCAACAAAGTGCTTGCATCATCTTCATTGTATGTATTTTTCACTCAGGTATTTGTAATAATGAGCCAGTTCTAAAAAACTTCAAAATTATTTTACGGCAAGTAGCCTCCAGAACATACATACATATTCGGGAATATTTCATTAAATTCCTGAATAACTTGACGAAATATTTTTCGCCTTGCCCATAATATTGTACTAAGTACATTTTTTGCTGTAAAGTAAGCATTTTAACCTGGCGATGTCTAATAAATTATAACAGCGAATTGTTAAATCAACATGAAAATATCAACGGCTACTAGAACAAGATTGAAATTGGGATAACTGAGAAGGCTTTGGCCAACTCACATTGAAACTTATCTTTTGATACTTGTTGTATCCTTAACATTTTCACAATTTGGACAAGCCTTATTATTTAGAAATCAATTTTAAAGAAAAATGTGCTCTTGTTTCATTATCGTTAAGTGCTTATAGTTTCGAGAAAAATGAAATGAGCTAAATGCTCAAAATCTGTACTAAATATCTATTGTATGAAATAAAAAATGATTTTTAATTTGTTAGAAGGATATTAGTAGGATGTGTCAATATCAAACAATACAATATTCAGCAACAATTTAATTACCTTCTGTAATTTTTTAAGGATTAATGCAGTCAGACATTCTACTTCATTTTTCTCAAAAACCATGTACTTTATGGTAATGACCCAAATCACCATTTTTGTTTAAATTTAACAAATGTTACATACTTTTTTAAATGAAACATTCTATACATGGGCGTTGTTACAAAATTTTTCAAGGAGGGACAAATGCCAAAAAATATTAAACCCGAAACAACAAAATTAACATTTTAAAAGGATATATAAGGTCCATATAACTCTTAAGCATCATATCTTCAATAACGTAACAACAAAATATTATATATAGGTACTATAACATAATAAAATAAAATATAATAAAAAAATAAAACAGTCAGCAGGATATGATGTCAAAAGTTCTGTTTCTGCTCTAAATAGATTCAATTTGTATAGTAACACTGCCCCCTCATCCCTGTTAAAGAAACCAGCAGAACCAGCAAATGTGTGATATTTTTGACAAAATTTATTAAATAAAAAAAAGTAAAGCAAAGTCTCTACTTGATTAATAGTCGGTATGACCTCCACCACGTTCCAATAGAATATTGATATGTCTGTACATTGAGATAATCAAGCGGTTAACGATCTCTTGCAGAATATTGTTCCATTCCTCTTCTGCTGCCACGACTAACTCATTTGCAGTCTGATCTGGGGGAATGTGATTATGAATGCATTGTCGTCCAGAAACACAAACTTTTCACCTAATTCATTACGTAGGGAGTAATGGGCGCAATAACTTGTTTGATGTAAATTTGACTGGTCATATTCTGTGGTATGCGAATTAATGGGGTGCGGCGGTTGAACATTATTCCACCCTAAAACATTACGGTACTCCCCTTTGTACGAGCAACTTAACGGGGAAAATCAAGTCGCTGTTGACGACCTGGTTCTTTCCAGACTGTTTGTTGATTGTCATCAGCCAGCCTAATTCTGGTTTCTTCTGTAAATAAGACCCACCACCACTGGCATAAAAGCCAATCCCTATGCTTTCGCGCCCATTGGAGACGGGCAGCACGATGCCTTGGAAGTAGAGTCGGGACCCGTAATGGTCTTCTAGCATGTAAATGTGCATTGTGGAGTCGTCTTCGAATAGTAGGTGTCAATATAACACGGCAAAACATACCTTGAAAGTGGTCCCTGAGAGCTGAAGCTGAAGATGTGCGGTGTCTACGGGCATATTGCACCAAATACCAATCTTCTCTTTCATTAGATAATCGAGTACGTCCACTACGTGATACGTTTTCCACTGTCAAATTCTTCATGTCTGTGTACTATTCGTAAAACAGATGATCTGGGAATGGCCAACATGTTCTATATCTGATGATTAGAATGTCCTGCATCATGTAAAGCAGTCATTCTTGCTCGGGTAATTGCAGAAATTTCACATCCTGGCATTATAATGTACAAAAATTCAACTCACCAGATTTGTAAAAACATTTGTAATAAAGTAAAGGTTCATGGTCTGCAATTTTTTATTGTCTTTTTTGTTCCCTAAGTGCATGTACTTTTTTACCACAATAAGAAAAACCATTATGTATTAGAAAAAAAGAAACAAAACGCACAGCGCACGAGTGTTGTTTACCTAAGCTATAAGTCTGAAAATTAGGCTTTTTCGCAAGGGGGGGCAGTTGTCCCGAAACCAAAACCACGAAACGACCTCCATGACTATATATTTTTTGATATCAGAAGTCTGCATAAAATTAATAGTTTTATCTATTTTTTATATTTTAAAATATTTTCCTTACTCATGTCATATTTAATGCAGATCACCAATATTAAAAGATGTAAATATAGGTACCTATATCTATTAGTGTTAAGCTATCTTCAGAGAACGACGTACTGTTGCCAGCAACACAAACTCACTTGATGTTTAGCCAATGAAATTAATTTTATTCCCCTCTTTTCGCTGTTGAAGTTGAGTGAAGTTTAAAATTTGTAACTTTAACTGTACAGCAGACCAACAGTCGTACATAACATAACCAGTAAAAACATAAAATCATAAAATCTTTATTTCATATAAATTAAACTGGTGGTGGGGATGTTGCCAGCAACACTACATTGTTCTCTGAAGGAGGCTTTAATTATAAGAAGTATTTGTACATCCAAATTAACATTCTCAGGTTCTGCCAAATCAAACTGACATGCAAAAATTAAGCTAGTTTTTTTTTTAATTATTGTAGAAATGCTTTTATTTGTTATAGGAAAAACAACATTAGCTCATATGGTGGCCAAACATGCAGGTTATAATGTCATTGAAGTAAATGCATCAGATGATCGTAATACAGAAGCGTTTAAAACTTGTTTGGAAAATGCCACTCAGATGCGTTCGGTCATAGATAGGGAAAAGCGTCCAAATTGTCTCGTATTTGATGAAATCGGACGGAGCACCACAGTCCTCCATAGATTACTTGGTGAAATTTATAAGTGGCACTGCTTCATCTAAGGCTAAGAAAGAGAAATCTGAAAAGAAGTTCATTTTAAAAAGACCCATCATATGCATCTGCAACGATGTTTATGTTCCGGCTTTGAGACCTTTAAGACAAATCGCTTTTGTGGTTAATTTTCCACCCACGTCAAGTGCGAGATTAGCTGAACGGCTTATGGAAATAGCACGCAAAGAAAACGTTAAAACTGATGTTGGTGCTATGTTAGCTTTGGCTGAAAAAAGTAATAATGATATCAGATCCTGCCTGACGGTGTTGCATTTCTACAAAGCTCAAAATAAACCAGTCACTCTTTCTGAAGTTCATAAAGCTAGTATAGGTCAAAAAGACATGCAAAAAGGTATGTATTCTATCTTGTCTCCCACCTGTATAAAAACTACCTAATTCTTTTATATGTATTAAATCTAATCTTCTAAATTCTCATATAGTTGTTGTAAAATTGCAAAAATTCATGTAAAAATTGACATTTCAGAGCCATATCGTTTTTTTTTTTCTATATTTTGATAGATATAAATACCTACAAGGTATTTTATTTAAATATACATACGTTAACGGTGAATACAGGGGATCTATTTAAAAATTTGATATTTGGTAAAGACAGGTACTCTACCTAATTTTTCCAAGCCAGTCTCAAAAAATATATTTTTTTTATTAGCAAAAACATAACTTTATATAAAGGGCTCTGTAACATCTGTATAGGTATAACCAGGGCCGATCCTGAGGTATTTGCCGCCCCGTGCAAAATATAAAAAAGCCGCCCGTTCTTCTGCAAGTTCTGTTAGGGGTATATATTTTTTTAATTTATGACTTTTTATAGGTTCTTTTCTAATAAATCTATATTTTATTCTACAATAATTATCATCAGTTTGGGCTGTAAAGTGAATACTAATTTTCCCTAGTGATAAATATTTTAAATCAATGATATGGCATAGTTTTTAATTATTACTAATGAATATAATAAAAAAAGTATACAGAGTGGAAGAGAGGTATGGAATAAATTCATTATTTCTAAAACTACGAAGTTTCATGAAATTTCCTCGGACAGGTCGATTTTGCTTTTTAAAAATACTTTTTTTTCTATACCAACGTTCATTTGTTTTCGCGTGATGACGTCATCGGATTTTTTTTTAAATAGAACCCCTATATTTTTTCATCGGATTCTTGTAGAGCTTAACTTGCTGAATTCAAAAATGTATAATTTCAACACTTTATTCCTTCAGCTTTATCAATAGTGCAGCTATTGAAAACTGTTAACGTATCAGGTAAAGTGCCTTTTCCACTGAAAATACAGCAAAATGTTACTTGAAAAAGTTGTTCTGAACGGTAAATTATGAGGACGTGCAAAATTTTAAGAAGATCGGCGAGGTTTGATGTTCAAACCATTTTTCAACGAAGCACAAAGATTTAATCAAAGCAGGCCGATCTTTTTAAAATTTTGAACGTCTCCATAATTTACCGTTTTGAACAACCTGAAACGATAACAGTTTTCAATAGTTGCACTATTGCTAAAGTTGAAGGAATAAAGTGTTGAAATTATACATTTTTGAATTCAGCAAGTTAAGCTCTACAAGAATCCGATGAAAAAATATAGCGATTATATTTAAAAATATCCGATGACGTCATCACGCGAAAACAAATGAACGTCGGAAATGCGTTGGTATAGAAAAAAGAGTATTTTTAAAAAGCAAAATCGACCTGTCCGAGGAAATTTCATGAAACTTCGTAGTTTTAGAAATAATGAATTTATTTCATACCTTTCTTCCACACTGTCTAATAAAAATTCTTGAAAACCACTCTACAAAAATACTCTAAGAAAATTTGTCCAAAAATTTTGATTGTTTTCCTTCCAAATGTTCAACTTTTCAATGGACTATAGGGAATATTAGTGTTCACTTCACAGCGCTGTAAAATCCAAACTAATGAATATAATAAAAAAAGTATATAATAAAAATTCTTCGTTGAAAAACCACTCTACAAAAATGCTCTGATGTAGATTTTTTTAAATAAAAAAATAAATAAATTATGGCGCCCAAAAGAAAATTTGTTCAAAAATTTTGATTGTTTTTCTTTAATATCTTTGTTATTTTTCAATGGACTATATTGTGATATATACATTGTCATATAAGTAATCGGTACGTGTGGACTGTCGTAACTAATAAATTTTAAATACGGCCGCCCCTTGCAGCTGCACAGTTTGCACCCTCGCCAGGATCGGCTCTGGGTATTACAGTTAGTAAACTTATATTTGACATCACATTTATTTGTTTAATACTACAGTGCCTTCATAAATGATTACAAGCCACGTGATCAGGACTGTGATTCTCGAAGAACAACTCGTTTGCAAACAGATTTCTTGTCTCTCTCAATTGCCGTAGTGAGGAAATGAAGGCACTGTACTTTGCCATATAGAAAAATAAGTTGTTTTAGATGCGGTAGTGAATATATACAGGGTGATTCAGAATTTATCTAAACAAATTTGGGAATGGATGGGCCATGAAAAATGGAATCGATATCATAAAAAAATTGTTGTAAAATCCTAATAGTTTCCGAGTAAAAACATTTTGAAGTTGTAGTATTTTCAATCTTTACATCGCTGGGCTACTGTAATCTCTAGCCTGGCGATTCCGAATATTGAAATCCGATTACTTTTTGTAGGTATAAAAGTTTTTGTGAGGTCAATCTTTATATTAGCCAATCTTTCTATTAGTTTCAACTGTCAAATATGGTTTAGGTGTATGGCAACACGGAGTTGATGGATATTTCCCAGTAAACATGTGCCAAATGCAGCTACTTTTACCGCGGTTGGCAGTGAGTGCAAGTGTAGTGCAACGCGAAGGAAATTTGAAACTGAATCGTGAAAAACAGGGAGGTCCATATTTTTTAATCATTTTCGAACTGCCCTTTTTGATATTTTTTTACAAAATTATATTTGTAAGTTTGTAAGTGTCCCCTGTACATTTAAAAATTTTTTTTTAGATAAATTCTAAATCACCTTGTATATATTTTTAAATTTTAAAAAGTGCATTCTCTTTTTGAGAATTACAATTTATTTATTGAAAATCAGCTGGGCAGTAACAAAGAGAAAATCTATTGTTACAGCAACAGCAACTTGTTAACTAAAACCATACTTTCAGTTATTTTAAATTTATCAATGCCTGATGCTTACATTTTATGAAAGAAAATTTTCTATAGAACATGTGAAAATGTTTAATAAGTATTTCCTGAATAGGCCTGCTCGGGATTTATTTTTTTATTTTTTATATAAATTGAACATACAAATGAAGATATCAGAATTTTATTTGCACTCTCAGTGCCTTAAAAATAATAACAAATTTCATCATGGGGTGGGCACTCAATACAAAAATTATTTTATATTTTTTTTCTATCGTCTTATTATTTAAATTATGAAATGTTTTAGTTCTCCGTCCAATTTTCTTCTAGCGAAAATTGTGCGCTTCATCTTCATCTGTTTTCTGTGTGATTTTAGTGTTTTCTTCGATGGACAATTATATGTTATCTTTATTTATCTCTTATTTAGAATAAGTATACTAAAAATTATTACAATTTTTAATGTATATCCATAAATAATTTTAAATGTAGATTATATTATTTCTTGGTACTGTTCTTTATTAGATAAGAACTCACCAAGACATCAAATCCTAATCCTAATAGATATTAGAAATTATATGTATGGAAAGTGTAGTAGGTATTAGATTAATACATATGGATACCAAATATTTAAAAATAAATTTTTAAAAGAATTATAATTTATAAGCTATCAGTTAGAAACTCACAAATGTAAATTTTATTTAAAATTCTATGAGTTCACATTCACATAAAAGTTATCTATTTGTAAATGAACATTTTTGTTTTGCATTAAAGTAATTCAGTTCATTATAATTTAGGTAATATATTGAACGAAAAATATAATTTTATTGAAAGATTTTGAATTTTGAGATAAAAAACATGCTCATCATTGTTTCTTGATGAATTTTGAAAAATTACTCTTGTTGGACATTATAATTTAAAAACAGAATTAGTATTCATTATTTGTTTAAAAATTTGTTATGATTTTGTAATTATTTTTATGCAAAATGTTTTGGGCTAGATTGCAAATAAATTTTTATTATTTCGATTATACTTATATTGGAGGCATTTTAGAAATAATAACCCTGTGATGTCTGGAATATAAGTGTCGACACTAAAGAGGCTTGTATATCTGACTAAAAGCAACAAAATCTCTTATGAGAAAAATGTCTAAAACGAATAGTGTTTCTGCAACAGCATTTGAAAAATAAAAATACAACTGCAATAAAATGCAAAACTGTGTTACAAAATTACAAGGTATAGTACTACTAAGGTTAAGTAAAAGCTCCTATAACATAATTTGTTTACAATTTATTTTTTACCAGTATCAAACAATAGTGTAACATACTATAACGTTAACGTTCGACAGCATTGCAATCCATTTCTTCCTGTTTTAACCTCAAATTATTATTATTATTATTAGTAGTAGTAGTAGTAATTGTGCATCTAGTGTGTTATGATTATCTGTACCTAGTGCTTGTTTGATATTTGTGAGTGCACATAAACAAAAATGGAACAGTTTATATTAACCATGACCAGCTGCATGACATGTTAACTTACAGACAAAACTCTCTGGCTATGAGGTGTCTGTATGGTAAAATTAGATGCATTTGTTATTATTATGTAGAAATACTTGATATGGTTGGTAGGCCACATTGTCACATTTTGAAGACTTGTTTGCCATCACTTTTCTATTACTGTTGGTCAGAGAAAAAAAGTTAAGTCAAATATGTTTGTTAGGTATAATTTTCATACAGCAAAATAACTGCATTCACTTTTCAGAAACTTTGTACGTTATTATAAAATCACAGAATCTGTCAATTGTATCAGCATTTCTCAAGTTTTAAGGTATGTAAATAATATTTGCAGATATTTTACACATAACGTTGACTTCTCATGAAGCATATTAGAAAATTCTTTAAAAATGTTCTTAGATTTTAAAGTAGTTTTTAAAATACCTAGAGTACATAAAATAAATATAGTTCTAATTAAAGAGTTATTATATTTCTTTCTATATATTCTCAAATATTTTAAACACTGTAGGTACTATGAAATCTAAGAACATCTTTAGTGAACTTTCTTATATTTTCCGAGACTTCAGAGTTATGTGTAAAACATTGCGAATATTATTTTTCAAATTTAGTACAGCTTAAAATTTTAGTAATGTTACTGATGCAATTGGCATTGCATTTAAAATTTTTAATAAAATAAAATTGAAGGAGTTATCCTAGATTTAAAACAGATTAGTTTTACCACGTACCAATAGATGGCGATACATATGTCTATACATTTACTAGAGAGTGTTTGTCCATCTCAACTGTGCTATCTGTGATCTCCACTGCGCGAGAATGGGGGTGTGGCTAGGCGCTATGTCACTATACGCATACGCATGTCGTATATGCCCGGCGATCCGCGATTTGCGTTCGGCTTGATGCTTTTAGATGCTATAGTACAGTTATTTTCGGAGTATTGTTTGTGTTGCGTATTGTTTGCTTAATTCGATATGAGTGCAAAAATTATATTAGGAATTATAAGTATTGCATAGTTCCAGAATGCACAAACACAAGTACAAATGCTCCAGAAAAATTATTTATTTGTTTGCCAAATGATCAAAAGCAAAGAAGAGCATGGCAACGTGCAATGCGGAGATTAGATTTTGTTTCTGACAAAGGCACGAGATTTTGTTGTGAAGATCACTTTAATGTAAGTTGTAATATACATATATATTATACATATACTGTCATATGACGTTTTTATAATGTGTTTTTTGTTTTAAATAAGGTTGAAGAGGATATAGATAATTATCTTTACATAAAAACCATGAAATGTGGGAGAATAAGATTGAAACCAGGTGTTATTCCTCACATTTTTGATTGCCAAAAGAAGCTTTCTCCATTACAAACTTCTAAGCATCGATTATTAATACAGAGAAAGAAAAGCTGTTATAGAAGAATTATTGCGAGAAAATGCGGCAAATGAAATTCATTTACAGAACAATAAAGAGGAAAATGCAAGTTCCAAAGTGTATTTCAACTGATCAAGGTATCCAAGCTAATCTCAAACCACTAAGACGATCCAAAAGTATTCAATGTGAATTAGTTCAAGTAACTCGCAAAAACGAAAGTCGAAAGATGTTAGAAGCGAATAAAAGATAAAGAAAATGTTAAAATCTGTGATTGTCTGAATCAAGTTCCTCAAAAGTTCCAGAACATCCGCATTCTCAATAACTGAATAATGTATCAAATTATTTTGTACAAATTTGGAATAGGCACTGAGAAATATTCAAAAGAGCTAGGTATGCATTTGATTAAAAAAATCCAGAACTGCTTAGAAATTCCTAGTAACTCATTATTTGTTATAGAAATGTTGTCTCAATGCAAAATGGCGAAGCTTGCATATTTATAACATTTAGAAATTAAAACTTGTGTTGTATTAGATGATGGATTTCATTGCTGGCTTTATTTCTAAAGCCCTTCCGGGTGCCGAAAGAATTCCAGATAACATTATTGTTGAACGTTCAAGCTTTTAAATCTGATTGAAGATGGAGCATACATTATGGCATACAGGTTTTATATATCTTGGAGCAGCTGGCATGCAAAATGTCAAGCTAGTGAGGCCACCATATGCACAAAAAGTTCAAAAGAAGTAAAAGAAGCAAAGCGGATAGAAGAATTAGGAAATTTCATATACTCAACCTCACGCTCGAATTCATTTACTGTTAATGAAATATGTAGATTTAATAATTTGTACTATACAGTGCGTTCATAAGGTAACATATAAATTAATTGTTAGCTAAATAAACAATAATATTAAAAATTCCCGAAACAGGTCGATTTTTGATTTTAATTTACTGTTTTTTTCAAATAATAATTTAATATACAGGGTGACCTACCTAATGGTAAATGTACCATTTCCTTGCTGAACTGATTACAAAAATGTATCACAAGTTGCTTCAAATTTGCTACAGAGGGCAACAATACCAAAATTACATGTTATTTACAAATGAATACATTATGTATTACAACTACTTTGATAAACTCTTAAACAAAATCCCAAACACGTTTCTTAGAGATCTCTGCGCGCCCGAGCAGACTATCTCATTCATGAGTTGGCTGAAGACATTGACCGAAGATCTGAATTCTGGTATATGCACCAAAATAATCAAAATAAACAGTTTCATTGCTAAGGTTTTATTTTCCGACGAGACAACGTTTTATTTGGACGGGTATGTTAATCGGCAAAACACCCGTTATCGGTCTCAGGAAAATCCTCATTGGATGCACGAATACCATACGAAACGACCACAAGAGGTCAATGTGTGGGCCGGTATTGTGCTGGTCCATATTTTTTGATGAAAATTTGACAGGAGCATTGTATCTGAATTTAGTAACGTATAACTTTCTATTAAATTTTTATAAACACCTTTGGTATTGTTGCCTATGCTGTACGAATTTGAAGCAACCTGTGATCCATTTTTGGAATCAGTTCGGCAAGAGAAATCCGGAAATCGGAAAAATGGATTGTTCCATTAAAAAAATGGTGATGACGTCATTACACGAAGATAGGTCACCTTGTATATTAAATTATTATTTGAAATAACAGTAAATTAAAAGAAAAATCGACCTGTCTCGGGAATTTTTAATAATATTGTTTATTTAGCTAATAACGAATTTATGCGTTACTTTATGGACGCACTGTATATTGTTTGTGGAATTATGTAATATTTGAGATTTTTTAATTAAATAATAAACGGGTTTAACTTTTTATGTGTATTATTATAAATAGCATTGATCTAAAATGTATTAACCTTTTTTTATTTTATTTTTAACAAGTTCATTATCATGTATGTACTTATAATGTTTGTCAGAGAAAAGTTTCGTTTAGTTTAAAATGGGGATCTGCATTATAAAAATAGTTTTTTCTCGTTTCATTTGCAGCTGCATTTGATAACAACATTTTGTTTTACATTGCTAACGGAATACCACTAATTTGTAAAATTTTGCGTTTAATTTCTACCACAAAATCATCGTTTATACCATCCAGAGATGCTGCTATAGGTGGAAAATCTTCCAACTGTTGCTTTGAAAAATTTTGTTGCCATATCTTCCCGTCAATATTTTTAAAATATTGTTCTCTAAGTTCAGTCCACGTGACATGGCTTCCGCCTGAAATTGCGGAGGGTTGTCTCATTTTAGATCTGGTAATATACAGACAATCCTATATTTTCTGAAAATGCAGACTATGAGCTTTCGATTGTTATATCTTTTGTTTTGTTAAATTGCTCATGATATTGGGCAGCAACAATATAAACATTAATGTTTATAAACATCCCATGTTGAGAACCTCCTAAGGGATGACAATCTTGTACATTTTTACTTATCGGGTTGTCAATTTCCAAACGGATTATTTATTTTATTAAAACCGATTTGTAGTTCACCTCCGTAGTTAATATTTGTAATGCATAGTCAGAGCTGAGTAATAATTAATTACTCAGTAATTTAATTACTAATTAAATTACATTTCTAGTAAAAGTAATTGTAATTGAATTCCTTTTAAAACCAGTAATTGGCAATTACAAATTTTCTGTTAAGTAATTGTAATTTTCTATACTAAAGTAATTAATTACCACGAATTTGATACATGGTGATTTTTCGGGTTGTTATGCCGTGACCTCGGTAACTGGTAGCTGCCAGAAACAGAGTTAAAATGCACATCCCTAGCATTAGCTGGGATACTTTTACCTGCCCTGGTTGTTCTCGGTCTAGGCTCTGTGGGGACAGACCCGCTATCGGTGTCTCTGGGCCTGTCCATATATTGATTTCGGTTCCTACTGTTGGTATTACGACTGCTACGGTCGGAACCGCTTCTCGGATACTGGTGGTCCTCCGAGGCGTTCCGTAGCCGCCGCTGTAACTGGTCGCATCCCATGCTTCCAAACGTTTCGCCGCTCTTCACTGTCAGCATCTTCAGTGGTGACTCTGCAAGAGCTTCGCCGCGACTGAGCAAGACTGAGCAAGCTTTTGCAGAGTCACCACTGAAGATGCCGACAGTGAAGAGCGGCGAAACGTTTGGAAGCATGGGATGCGACCAGTTACAGCGGCGGCTACGGAACGCCTCGGAGGACCACCAGTATCCGAGAAGCGGTTCCGACCGTAGCAGTCGTAATACCAACAGTAGGAACCGAAATCAATATATAGACAGGCCCAGAGACACCGATAGCGGGTCTGTCCCCACAGAGCCTAGCCCGAGAACAACCAGGGCAGGTGCTAGGGATGTGCATTTTAACTCTGTTTCTGGCAGCTACCAGTTACCGAGGTCACGGCATAACAACCCGGAAAATCACCATGTATCAAATTACAGCACTGGCCGTGAAAGCCTAAAAACCACTATAATTACCACGACTAATTACTTTTTAAAATTAACGGTCTAAGAAAATATTAGTTTTATACCATTAATAAAGACTCGCAAGATGCTATTATATTGCCGCTACTGTACTGCCTAATGTCAAGTTACATTGGTTACATCATTATTTGATTGAGAGATAGTCATTAAACAGGATCAATCTCGACCAGAATAGCTCTCAGTTAACGACTTTTTTATTTTCCTTGTTAAATAAAGAAGACGTTGTCCAGAATAACAAATTTGAAGACTTATTGAAAAGTAAAATTGAACTAGAACTTCTCAAATTGCTAGAAGACAGGAGAACAACGATAGATTATGCTAAATGATTATCAATTATTGGTAAAATAAATTTTCATTAAATATAATACGAGTCTACCATCTTTTATTTCAATCATACTGGAAGACTTAAATGCACAGTTAAGACAGATTAATAATATTCTACTTTTTTCGTTATTATCAATAAAGAAAATGCCGATATTTAAAGAATCGTCGCTATTAGTACCACTTATGAATATTCTGACTAACTGAAAATACAAATTTGCAGACTGATAAATAAGTTACTGGGTTTTAAACATATTACAAGTAGGTACCGCAGGTGACGCCTTCGAAGACCAAGAGTCAAATTAGCAGCTTCTTTGAATTTCTTAGGTAGAAAAAACCTTGTTTGCCAATTTTTGTTGGATTATTATTTTTTTAAAGTTACTAAAGAAAACCGAAAAAACTTTTACAGCCCGCGCTAAACACACTACAGATTTATTGGACGTTTTATACGGTTAAGCAGTATTTAGGTTTCCCTTATGTTGACATCTAAGCATGCGTATATGTGCATTAAGGATGGAGTAATAAGGATAGTGCTTGACCATATTTTAGCAAGATTAAGGCAACACCAAACAATCCCTTATTTGATAGATCAGGTCGCTCGGCCGTAATCGATCGTTGTGATATTCTTCTAACCTAAAATAAAAATAAAATGTGTTCCTCTTTTTTAATTAGTTTCCGTTGCATATTTGAGGAAAAATGATTTACCATTAAGTTGTCAAAATCGAGATAAATAAAAGAATAAGTGAATCCCGTCCGACAAATTGTTGACCAATAACTATTTTCTTTGGGCAAAATAAGGGTAAACAGTATTTAAATAAAGTCGTACTAAATACTGATGGGCAGTATTAAAGGAATTTCCAATAACTCTCTACTATAACCGTATGCTATCCCTAACATATTCCATCTTTGCCTACCCGTATCTCTCATCTTCTGATTGTATTTGAACATGAGCGGTTACTCAGAACTTTTTTGGTTCCAAAGTTAGTAAAATAATTCGCAGTTTCTAGGACGCCCATTTATTTTGTTCTCTTTAAATTTTAAATCCTAGTTTATTTGTATCAAATTATATGGTTTAAGGCATCCTAGAAACTAGATCTCGGATCATTATTACGGGAGTAATTTTGATAATAGTTTCAAGATACCTAAAGAGGCCCTTTAACACCCCATGTTTCTATAAGGAACCTTTAATTTTTTAATCAATTAATTGCGTTATTTTTACATAGAGAAACTGCTTTGTGTCCTTTTACTTAAGTTTTACCATGTATACTAATTTTAATATTTTCAGGTCTTTTTTCTGTGTGGCAGGAGATATTCAAAATTGAAAAATCTAAACTTCAATTCAATTCAGCTAGTTCTGCGAGTAACAAAGAAACTGTAAAATCTCGCATGAAACAAGTGTTACAAACAGTGTCATCATTTGGAGATTATGACAGAGTGGCTCAAGGAGTTTTTGAAAATTATCCTTTACTGAAATTAAAGGATTCTTCACTTGTAGGCATCAGTGAGTCTTTGGAATGGTTTGTTTTTAGTGATACAATCAATAAACAGATTTATGAACAGCAAAACTACAGCTTAACTTCTTATCTTCAGTATGCATTTGTTGTTTGGCATTTTGTATTTGCAACAACTCATTATCAAAAATTGAATTATCCCAGTGCTGGCTATGAGGTAAGTTTACATATATAATTTTTTGTAAACTAAAAATTTACAAATTGCATCACTGTTCTTAAGGCTGCATGACACGGTGTAACATTTAAAATAGTTTTTTATTTTATATTATAATTAAGTGGTTCGTGCCGTATCATACAAGCAAAATGTACAGTTTTCTACATATAAAACTGAAAATTAAAACATGTTCTATTTATATAAAATTCTAAATACATTTTTATGTGAACAATAATATAACCTCCAGTGCAATACAATGCAATATAACTTGTACTTTTTACCGTGCATCAAAAATCGGAAACAAGTGGTAAAAACAGTTTATTTCATGATAACGCAGTTTGATCTTAAAAAGCATCGTTTTTTTAGTCTTTAAAACATGGTAACCCATTTGTGACATCAGAAATGAGATAACATTGCTAATTACTTGACATTTCACTTACTGTATTTATTTTTTAATTTAAAAAGATGTAGGTACTTATACCTGAGTAATCTTTGAGATCTCAAAGATGTTGAGCATATACCTAGTTAGAATTTTTTTAAAGTATAAATATGGCACTTAAATATTGTGGTTCTGTTGTGTACTAATTGCAATGTTGGCGACACTAATTTTGGCGATTTCCAATTTGCTAACCATTATCGCTGTAGGAATTTATTAAGCTAGAAGTGCTGCCATCTCTTATAATTTTGTGGAGTTCGGTTCACTGTATACTGTGCATCATATTAAGAATTCTATAATGTTTAGACATTTCTGTGAATAGAGTACTTTAATCATTATTGTTATAGTTTCTCTATTTTGTGTCAGAGAGCTGCTGCAATAGTATGATGATTTGAAATCGGATATAGAAACTGTCATAGAAATAAGTAAAATATTTGTTGCATACTCACATTTAAGTGACTATAATATGTACAGTTTTTGGCTAGGTGAATATACGGGGTGTTTAGTAAAGAATGGGTCATACTTTAAGGTTAGCTGTCTTGGACAAAAATAATAATCACCTTACCTTAATATAATTTTGCTTTCTTAAGAAGTTACAGGCCGACGAAATTACTTTTTTTATGATAATTTTTTTTGTTTGTTGTGTAATTTTGCTGCTTTATTAATAGAGCAGAGGATAAAATCGTATTGCAGAAAAAGTTCGTAAACTTCCGACTACTGTAAACTGTAACCGATTTTAGCACATTTGGCCTTGTTTTAAAGGCATTTAATAACCGAATCATAAAGTGCAACCAAATTTATGTTTCTGTTTAAACCTGCACTGCCAGATGGCGTTATTTGATATCTTTATAAATTTACTAAATCTTCTCGTAAAATTTTAATGCCAATATGAGAGTTCAAAACCGTCCCACGTGACACACCTTCCCTATTGATTTTATGGAAAAAATCTCACTGCGATTTAAAAATATGCCATCTAGGCCCAAAATTTGAGTGGAAAATAATTTTACTAAGCTTCTCGAGGTCACTTTTGTTATCATTATATTTTTCCGGTAGCTGTAGGACGAGTGGTCCCCGAGATACAGCCGCTAACCGATCTTAACGGAACACCCGGTATATTAACAAAAAACAGAGTTTATTGCTGAAAACACTATAAAAATCTTTAGAAAAACCGCGATTGAGACCCAAGTCAAAGTTTCAAACATAAAAATACACTTGGTATCGAACTTGGTATACCTTTTCTTACTTGGAATTCAACCTATAGCCTTGTCTTCATGAACGCAAAATTGGCGAATTATATAATGGCGGGGAAAGTCTCAACTTTTAGCAAATTTTGCCAACTGCAACATTCATCATTCAACTGTAATAGATTGTGATGGTAGATTGACAGAAGTTTAAGTTAAACTTGCTAACTCCATAAAATGATGAAATTAGCGATAATATTCCTGAAGTTGACACTTTCCCGAAATTAATAATTTTAATCAAAATCTGCGAAATTCACAATAATTTTCGCGCATTTCGCGTTCATGAGAACAAGGCTTTACACAGCGCTAATACTCTGACAAATTTTAAGACGCAGAAAACTCAGCTTCAAACGACTCAGTACTAGGATTACAAAACATTTTTACACTGTTCAAGGTAGATTAGTTGGTTTACTCAACCAAAAAATATTAAAATTATAGAAACGTCCTCCTTTTTTTACAGCTTTTTTTAAGCCATGAAAACGAAATTTGCCAAAATACTCACGAATTTCGCAAATTTTGATTTAAATTGTTAATGGCAGGAAAGTGGTAATAATATTAATAATAATATTAATATTGATAGTAATAATAATATTAATGCCAGCTCATAATCTACATTTACTAAATATTTTTAAGAAAACGCAAAAGGAAGAAGATATGGATAAATCAACTGTTTAGTATAAAACATTAATTTTAATATATTTAGGAGTTTTTTCGGTTGATCGCACCAATATTTATGATCTATTTTTACTGTTTATTTATTTCATTCAATATTAATGCTACAAAATCAATATGTAGCAACTGCGAATAGACACAATTTTTCCAACAAAACGGGACTGTTTACAAATTATGACTGTATGCACGTATACGTATGAATTGATCTACAGCTACTGTGAAAGCTTCTATGTATTTTTAATAAAGAGTTCCGATTGTTCACGCCATATAATTCGCACGTACTCTCATCCATTGTAACAGAAGTTAAAAGTCTAATAGCGATTCTTTTTTCCTCAAAACATCGCGGGGAGGAGGAGCAGGAGTAAGAGCACGAGCAGGAGCAGGAGCAAGAGTAGGAGTAGGAGTAATAGTAGTACTGAAAGCAATCCATGGCACGTTTGATTTCAGAATTTAATTTTGTCATTTAGAAAAACGTTTATTTTCTAAGAAACGGTACTTTTTATTAAGCAAGAGTAGGTACCTATGTAGTTACGTATGTATTTTTCGATTCAGCTGAGATACCTTTTCAGAAAAATACATAACTTTTCTGATTGTTGTGAAAACTCCTATTGTATCATGCATGGTAGTAAATAAATTAAACACATTACAGTTTAAATTTTACAATTTTTAAGAAAAACGAATAAATTACAAAAATAATTAAATTCTGATTTATTACCATTAAAAAGTTTAAATAATAATTAATTGTTTATAGTTTTTATATTTGATTATTTGGTTTGTATTCAAAACGAAAGAAATACAATAGTCAAAAATGTAAGGTTATGTTTTTAAAAATATTTAAAAATCTTATCACCTAACTTCTCCGATTCTTGTTAAGCGTTGGTGAGATTCCTTTAACCACTGACGCAGACTTTCCTAAGTACATAGGCCTGTCAATTACTGCGCTACTATTGGATGATATCTTTTTAACGTAACGAGTCCGTGGAGAACGACGCTACATTATTCAAAACCTCATTAGGAGGTAAAACGGCAAGAACAACTCGTTCCTTGTAACGTTTACACGGCATTTTCAAACACTTGGAACATCCCAAGCATCTAGCTATTTATAGACGCAAAACTGTTATATGTTTAACAAAAAGATTCATACCAAGTTATTTTGTGTTTAGTAATAATACAGAGTTACTATTATATAGTTATTTAAACTAATTGAATATGCTAACTAAAAACATTAAATGTACAATTTGTGGCATTTCAGTGATAAGAGATTCTGTTCTTCAGTCACGGAACATACTGTTACTGTTGATATACTACGTTCTTCAGCACGGTTGTCTTGAAGTTCTAATGAGGGCTATTTTTTTATCCAATTAATTCTCAATGTATAACTCAGGTACCGCTGTGGACTTGTGCTGTGGACACTATGCCGATTTGTGTTTGTAATAATGAACCCGGAGTTGGCTAATAATATGGCAGAAGAACGCCTAGCCCCTTTATATAATAAGAAAAACCGATCGTAAGGAGTATCTCTAGGACACAATAACATTTAATTCTTTCTTCGTTGTTCACCGCAAATTTTCTTGAAACTTTGGTTTTCCTGTTGGGTATGACAATAATAGACACATCCCCTTTGCCTTCCATATCGGGGATCGTCATATTTGTTAGGTCTTCGCGGCGAGAGCAATTCCAAATATCATCGCTACTTTGATCATAAGATACATATATGTGTTGATATATTTTCAGGTATTAACAATATTGTGTGAAACTAACTACTCAGTGGACAAAAGCCCCAACCTGCGTTGAATTACACCCACAATATCTACCCATATATTCCTTATTATTAGCTTTTGTAACATTTTTTACTGTTTAAGAAAGGTATTTTAAGCTAATATATATCAAATCGAAATACGAATATGGGAACTCGAAATTCAACCACAATAGATATTTGGTATCAAAGAACATACATATGACTTCATTGATAGGAATTGTAGGAGATTTGATATATATATTAGCTTAAAATACCTTTCTTAAACAGTAAAAAATGTTAAAAAGCTAATAATAAGGAATATATGGGTAGATATTGTGGGTGTAATTTGCACTGAGTAGTTAGTTTCACACAATATTGTTAATACCTGAGAATATATGAAAAAACTATACATAAAAGGTAAATTTTTTTATTTATTTTAGTAGGTCGTTATGATATTTAAATTCATTGACAGTTAATCAGTTTGACATTGTCGACATTTAATTTCATTTTGACATTGTCCACATTTAATTTCAATTAATTTTAATTTATTAGATATTTGACTCAAGTTAAAGGAGGCCACCTGATGAAGCAATCCTAAAAATGCAGAAACAGGTCAGATCTCATCTATTGTGGTTGAACTTCGAGTTCCCACTCCAAAAGTTAATATAAAGAGTGTTTCCATTAAATCAGGTTAGTAAATTTAAATAGATTAAATTCTTTAGATAATTATTGAATAGAGCTTTGTCTGTGGATGTTCATTAGCATACCTAGATGTTTGGTATCAGAGAACATACATATGACTTCATTGATAGGAATTGTAGGAGATTTGATATATATTAGCTTAAAATACTTTTCTTAAACAGTAAAAATACCTATATGTTGTCTGGAACATTTAAAAGAAAATTTTCTCTTTCCTTTCTTTCTCATACCTTTGATTTTTTGGCTTGTAACTGACATTTGATGTCTTCAAATATGCCATTAACTTGAGGTAATTTCCAATATCAATGTCATTCTTTACTTTGCAGCATAGTTTGAACATCGAATACTTCGACCATAGAGTTGACGGAGTGTTACGTTTTGCAATATCGTGGAAACAGGCCAAAAATTCATCTTCTTTTAAAGATTAAGTGTTATTTTCCAGTCTCCAATGTCTTTGTCGGAACATCATTGGGAGACCTCATTCATTTTGGGTAGACCTATATTTTTTTCTATTTGTTATAAAATTTTTAAATGTTCGTAGAAAAATAGTGCATGCAACTCTCATATAATCGCCATTAATACACTCATATGAAATATACGAAATGGTTCGTTTTGTATCCTACTTATAATACTCGTGTATTAATGACGATCACTACTTGATCATTGTTTAATATAATCGTATCTAGTATTTTTTTAATCATAAAAAGATTCACCTAGATTTTAAAAGGCTGTGCCATTTTTGGTAGAATACCCTGTATATTATTTGATACCCTTACACTCTATATATAAATTATAAAGAGTTGAATGACATCTGAAAGTCAACATGTAGCTAAAAACGCATACTTTGCAATGCTCACTTTTGGATATTAATGTAGTATTATTTGCCGCGTTTTCGACTTAAATGTATTTTCTATTTAAAACACGTTGCAGTCTTCCTCGTACTCGGTCTTCATTGGGTTGTTCACTCTACCGATACCCGGGGTCTTTGCATTGTTTTGCACTGTTCTGGATTCCGAATCCGTTGCGTGCAACGGCAAATCATAAATTCGCACATTCCATACATTAATATCACTTCTGCTAATTCTTGATTCGGACAAGGCATCTTGAAATAAATAATAAAATCAAGGTATATCCGCACTCTTGAACACATAACTTAGTAACTGAATTGTAGACAAGACGGTTAAGTGGGGTACTGGAGGGTTTCACCAAAATAATTCTTGAATAATTTTCTGAAACATACGCCACTTAACATCATATGGTTAATGAAAATTATTTATTTTTATTTACCGTTTTAAATATCATTAAAAAAATTCTGTTTTGAGTCTTTGTTGGTCTTACAAAATACTCACCAGTCTTCTTTCAGTAGGGTTAAATTTTGTTGGTACCAGTATTGGTTTATTGCTTCAGGTAAAGTGCTTTTCTACTGAAAATACAACAAAATGGTACTTGCTTAGAACGGTAAATTATGGAGATGTGCAAAATTTCAAACAGATCGGCCTGCTTTGATAAAATCTTTGTGCTTTGTTGAGAAATGGTTTCAGCAAACCTCGCCCATCATCTTGAAATTTTGTTCGTCTCCATAATTTACCATTCTGAACAACAACAAATAACATTTTGTTGTATTTTCAGAAAAGGCACTTTACCTGAAACCAAAACAGTTTTTACTCATTGCACTCAGCATTTCAAATAGGATTATTTCAGAAATGGTTACACCTACCGACTTCAGCAAGGTATACCTTTTTCAAATAAAACAGGTAGGATAATCGATTGTTTCGATAGTCAGATGGATACACTAAGCTGCAAAAAAATTCTGCCATTTAAAAGAACACGGTGTGCCACCATTGGCGCTCTGTACTAGTGACGTCAAAATTAGAACCAAATTTGAATTTCTCGCCCGCAAAAACCCCCGATTTACAAGTGAGATATAAGTGGTCTGCTTACTTCCTGCTCGGCCTAAGCGGCTCGACTTACGGGAAGCGACCTACATTGCAGCAAGTACTTAAGTACAGACCTCTCGCCCTGGGCGACGAGCCATTAAATCTGTAAATGATACTGCAGGAAACAACTACTCCGCGGACTAATGCCCCGACCGGCATTGAATTACTCCTGCAGTATCTGTGTGAACAGCCAAGAACCCTTATCGGACACACCACCAGACATAGACCGGTTTCGGGCTTGTTAGCCTTCATCAGTATGCCATAGGTGAGATGACCGACAATTGAACTGGCTGTTCCTTCATATGTATGTTCACATATAAACTGAGTGCAGGTGAGATATAAGTGGTCTGCTTACTTCCTGCTCGGCCTAAGCGGTTCGACTTACAGGAAGCGACCTACATTGCAGCAGGTATTTAACGCAGACCTCTCGCCCTGAGTGCCAAGCCGTTAAATCTGTAAATGATACTGCAGGAAACAACTACTCTGCGGACTAATGTCCCGACCGGCATTGAATTGACTGAATTTTTTGATTGAAGTGACCGACGGTCAACTCATCTATGGCATACTGATGAGGGCTAACAAGCCCCGAAACCGGTGTATGTCTGGTGGTGTGTCCGACAAGGGTTCTTGGTTGCTCACACAGATACTGCAGGAGTAATTCAATGCCGGTCGGGGCATTAGTCAGCGGAGTAGCTGTTTCCTGCAGTATCATTTACAGACTCCCGATTTACAAATTTTATGTAAAATTTGGATTTGTTACATACGCCACTTAGCATCATATGTTTAATGAAAATTGTTTATTTTTATTTGCCGTTTTAGCTATCATTAAAAAAAATCTGTTTTGAGATAGCGTCTTTGTTGGTCTTACAAAATACTCACCAGTGTTGTTTCAGTAGGGTTATATTTTGTTGGTACCGGTTTATTGCTTTTTGTTTTCCATATTTAAAATTGTTTGTGAAATTAATAGAAAGGTTTACTGCACCATAAAAAATATCTGTCAAATTTATTTCCGAATAGAATAACCATATCATATTCATATCCTAAAATTGTATTTTTGTCATTTGTACTATGCATACGAAATATTTAGCTACTTGAATTAATTTAATATATGCTTGTCTATGTACTCGTATATTTATTTATTATGTTGTCACTGACCAAGTTGTTTAAATATACCTCAAAATTCGCATCGAATCGGTGTAACTCGGTGTAAACTTGGTAAAGTAAATCAGGGAAAATCTCAATTTTTCGAGCGTGAACTTTTAATACGTTTTCATTTCTTTAAAAGGTTTTCTCTGGAAGCGCAGTGTAATTACACCACACAATAATAACTCGTTAATAATTAAGTAGGCGGTGCTTTGTGCTTCCCAGCCAGCGAGGAAGGGTGAATTATGATAAGCGATATAATAAAAAATAATTCCGCTGCCGTCAAAAAGTTTCCACCGTGCAGCCCTACCCTTTCTTTTATTCCTGCCATTCCTAAACAAAGGGATCGCAGTGTGAAGGACGTGATTTACGTTTCATTTAAATTCTTTACAGGGAGATTTTTTGCTTTAAGAAGATACACATTAATTTAGACCTTTTACTGGAATGGGTTTGTGCAACAAAGACAAACCGTCATGCTATGACGTTTTCATTAAGGAAAATAGTTTATGTAACAAAAATATTATGTTGCTGCAACAATAACTATTAACACTTAATTATTTTTTCTACAAACATGTTAAAAATGCAATTTTTAACACTACCTTGTAGAATTAAAAACATTGTTTTAAGTCATCAGTGCCTTAAAATGATCACTTTAAAGCACTAGTGCCTCAAAGTAAATGTCAAATTATAACAAGAAGAATTTTCTTTATTAACATGAATACTTATATTACAATTCACACAATTTGAAGAATTAAATCCTTCCACAATTCTATCACTATCAACTGAAACGACCGCATTCGTAGTTGACGTATTGATGGCACTGATAGCAGTATTCGGGCAATCGAATTTTTACTTTCCAATGAATCTTTGATCTACCCCTCGACGACTGTTGAAGATTTCAATCCCCATGCCGCTTAATTGTCGTTAAATTTGCTCCACTATCCGCTAGTAAGCTTGCCGATGAACGCTGAAAACAATGTCCAGTATAAAGGTTAGAATTTGGAAGTTGCAGAAATTTAGCAATAGCAGCAGGAAATTTTCCAGTCGTATTTATTCCCACAGAGTTTTTCGTACACTTGCCTTTCACATACTTTAGGAAAAGCCTCCGATGTCCCACATTTGCTGGACGAATAACTATGTATCTCCGGTAAATATCCAAATAAAAGTCTTCAACGATAGTGAAATTGTGGAACCTTGGTGTCTGATAACCAATACTGGAAGTGACCACAATTTCCAAGTTGTCGAGAGTCAACTGGCAAAGCTCCTCTCTACAGCAGGCACCAAATATTCCCAAAATACTAGCTACTTTCATTATAAGATATTCGCCATCCGGTGCGCACTTCAAAAACTGTTCAATTTGGTATCTGGTCAAGATCTTTGATTGTTTGGGTTGATAACCTTTTCCTTGACGCTTCAGAAACGCAATGAGCGTAAAATGCTTGCTAATATCTACGTCGCTATTTATTCGTAACATAGCTTTAATCATAGAATAATTAGACCATAGAGATGAAGATTTCCAAACCTTTGATTTCTTCTCAAAATGGGCGAAGAGTACATGTTCGGTATATTTTCTAGAAACGCCTTTTTCTTTACACCACTTCACAAATTTATTGTATGCAATTTCATATTGAATCCGGGATTTTCTTGGTAATAAGTCCAAAGTTGCTTGGTTGGTCGCTTCATCGATTTCTTTAAATGATTTGTTTGTTTCCATACTTTCTTTATACATTTTAAGGGCATAAAGACACAACGTCTAAAAGTGACAAATCCAAAGCTTTCAAACTTTTCGTAAATGATGAATACAACAATGGTTGCTACCATGGCTTCTATATATCATTGGCAAGTGCCAACTTCGAAAATATAGTGCCTGCGATGCTAATTAATACTTCCGGGTTAATTATTTTTAATGCTGTTTGTAGAAAAAATATTGTATGATATTTGTGTTAAAAGTGTAAGTACATACGAGTACGTGCCTTAAAAATGTACTTTTAACAATCACATCAGAAATAATATTATATCCGTTTATTCTGTGTAAATTAGACTGCTTTATGTATTCTATATAGTATTATCGTTTTATCTACTTATTCTATAAGTCTGCACTATTGGTTTAATGGGGATTTTAAGATTTGCTTTAATATTTTTACTAATGTTGTTCGAGTAGAATTAATTGTTTATTAATTCTAATGAAAATATATTTAGCAGGGTATTTCTTTTGAGATTTTGAGATTCATTTTCATTTTAGCAATATACAGGGTGGTTTTAAATGAAGTAGCAAAAATGAGATCACAGACTCCTTAGGTGAAAATATATCGATTTAACCTAACATACGTATATCCCAGGTCGCATAGTAAAAAGATACAGGGTGTCAAAGTTAAAATTTTATTTTCGATATTTGTAGATAACTTAAAACATCCGAATATTTACATAAAATTTGTAAATAAGGGGTTTTTGCGGGCGAGAAATTCAAATTTGTTTCTAATTTTGACGTCACTAGTGCTTTACTTATGGCACATTTCATTTAAATGGAAGAACTTTTTTGCTGCTTAGTGTATCCATCTGACTATTGTAACAATCGATTCTCCTACCTGTTATATCTGAAAAGGTATACCTTGTTGAAGTCGTTAAGAGTAACACTTTTCGAAATAACCCTGCTTGAAATATTCAGTGTACCGATTGAAAACTGTTATCGTTTCAGTTAAAGTGCCTTTTCTACTGAAAATACAGCAAAATGTTGTTTGAAAAAGTTGTTGAGAACGGTAAATTATGGAGATATGCAAAATTTTAAAAAATCGGCCTGCTTTAATAAAATTTTTGTGCTTTGTTGAAAAATGGTTTCATCAAACCTCTCCTATCTTCTTGAAATTTTGTTCGTCTCCATAATTTACCATTCTGAACAACAACAAATAACATTTTGTTGTATTTTCAGAAAAGGCACTTTACCTGAAACCAAAACAGTTTTTACTCATTGCACTCAGCATTTTTGGATCGGTCAGTGGTCGCGCGGTTTAAGGCGTCAGTACTTGAATCGAGGTGACTGGATCGCTGTGGGTTCGACCCCGCAGCCGGTACACCGTATATAAGCTATATCGTGGAGAGATTGGCACCCTCTCTGCGGGTATGGTAGGGTGGAAGAATGTTGGCTTGGGTCAATGTGAGAGATTGATACCGGATGACATTTGACTACCCCCCTAATTAATGAGGTTTTCCAGGTTTTCCTTATTCCTGCACTGAATGGTGGTTAGGGCCTACCAACGTAAGTCGTTCCTGGACGCAAATGCGGCCTGCTTAATAATAATATGCCGCCCCCTCTCCCGCACAAGTCTTCGACTTCTGGGCTAATCCTCGTGATTAGAATGAGGGGTAGAGATATTATTATTATATTATATTATTATTTCAAATAGGATTATTTCAGAAATGGTTACACCTACCGACTTCAGCAAGGTATACCTTTTTCAAATAAAACAGGTAGGATAATCGATTGATTTGATTGTCAGAGGGATATACTAAGCTGCAAAAAAGTTCTGCCATTTAAAAGAAACAAGGTGTGCCACCATTGGCGCCCTCTACTAGTGACGTCTAAATTAGAAACAAATTTGAATTTCTCGGCCTCAAAAACCCCAATTTACAAATTTTATGTAAATATTTGGATTTGTTAAAAAGTTATTTACAAATATCGAAAATAAATTTTTAATTTTGACACCTTGTATCTTTTTTAGGTTAAATCGTTTTATTTTCACCTAAGGAATCTGTGGTCTCATTTTTGCTATTTCATTTAAAAACACCCTGTAGAGTGTAGACAGCAGGTAGTTTTAAAAGTTAAATTGCCAATTGTTTTGTATCAAACATTCTGCATGTGTATGATAAAGATAGAGAGAGGAGAACGTGCAACGCAGCAAACAATTATCCGAAGGCGTGTTGACAATTCATTTGATCTTAGCTATGAAAAGACAATTTGGAATGAGAAGTAACTCAATTTTCCACGCATTTAACACTGACATAATATGACAAAACCGGTAAACCACAAACAAAATGCAAATTGCGATTAACGGCAACTCTGTACACCGAAGTTTACTATGTGTAGTTGTAGTGGTGGGACGAGTATATCAAATGGACATACGCATAGAACAGTAAGCAACATTGCCACACTTCCTCTACATTTGGTTGGTATGGAATTACAAAGAAAGAAATTATATTTAATAAATCATATATTATCCAAAAACGTCTTTTTGAATATAGAGGGGACTCTTACAAATACAATTTTGTAAAAAAATTAGAAAGGGCAGTTTGACAATGATTTAAAAAGACACTTCTGCATGGCACTGGAAACTGATCAACTGTAAAACCTGACCATGCGCAAGGCAAAGACGTAGTTTGTGATCGGCACGGCGGCAAGGTGTAATAAAAATGAAAGGACAAAAAATTGAAGAATTTTCCAAGAAAAGAAAATTTTATAACACCTGTATTATATTAGCAAATTCAACTGCTTTCGCCGCTATTGTTACTATTAATTAATTTGTGATTTTAATTAATAAAACAATTTGACATATGTGATGTTACAATAACAACTGTTCGAAATTTTATCCAACGACGTGTAAGCACATTTGGGCCCGTTATCCAGTTTCTACGAACTAAAACAAATGTTTCTGGTTCTTGTCCGCTTTGAACAGGTAAGTTATTGGCATAATTGAACCTCGTGTCTGATACAGTGGCGTAGCCACGGGGGGTTTTGGGGGTCAGAACCTCCCCATGGGTTCGGTTGGTTGGGCCATATAGGTATAATGTCCCACTACAAACCTGCAATCACGCTATTCGCCAAGATTTTGCAACGCGGTGAGTGAACTGGATCTCCTACGGCAACCTTACATACATTAGGGTTCACCTGCAACTAAGTCCTGATTTTATGTTTGCCATTTTGTAACAAATATTTTCGTACCTGTTTATTATTTACATGTTTACGATGAGATCGGTTTTATTTACTTTTATTGTTTTAATTTATGTTGTATTTACAACAGCGTAAAACTCTCAATCTTAACAAAACAATTCGTACCCCCTATTTTCGAGGGTGCTAATCACGAATCTAAAGTTAGATTTTGATGTAATTTACGAAAGAAAAATTCAAAATTGTAACCTCTGTGTATACATTACATTAGGTTGAAATTGGGATATACCGCCATCTTCATTTCATTACGTCACACTGTTGTTAAAATATATAAAGGCAACGCTGCATGCAAGGCAACTCGATCGTTTCACTAAGCGCATTGCAACCGTCCAAGTTCTCATACTTCTCATCACCTGATACTTTATGGACGTAAGCGGCTCCTTTAGCAGGCCTTAACTTAAAATGCAGTTTCTTAGTTCTAAATTTACAAAGTTATTATCAATTATTCTCAGGAAAAGTGTATATAAATTTATAAAATAATTTGCCCTACATCGTAGAAACTAGACGTTTTCTAAGAAAACTGGTGCAAGCCGGATCTAAATCGGATCATTATTACGGGAGTTAGTTTTAAACTAGTTTCAATATCAATTTTGGGACAGTTGTGCATTGCTTATCTTACTTTTTAGGCAAGACTGAAAGAAACGCGCCAACGGGCTCTGGTTTCTGAAATCTTAAGAGGAATGCATCCTTCCGTACGATCGTATTGTCAGCGGATATCTCTCATTCTTGACATCCTTCCTCTACTCATCAGGATAATCGTGCCACCCTTTAGGCCTGTTAGTCTTCATCTTTATACGAAAGAGGAGAGGGAGAGCTTGTTAAATGTGGTACATATCATGATAGATTATAATTTGAACTACATTCAGGAAAGAACACTTGACGGGACATATTCCTATAACTTAGGTAGGTAGTAATTAAAATGTTTCATCAAAAATTAAAAACATTTGTATATGGGACAATTGTAATGCTAAAATCTATTATATTTGTAAATATTTCAAACTTTCATGTCTTTATAAGAAAAGAATCAGTATTAAAATAGAAAAATATGGATATGCTCAAATGATATGACTAGATAAAACTCCTGTATTTTGTACTCCAAATAACTCATATTGTATACCTATAAAAATTGGCAATAAAGGGTGCTCTCTAAGTCCATTGTCATGGACTTCAACTTAGAAGATTGTGACTTGACCGTTTCAGGGTAAAACTCCTTATTTAAAGAATCAATGACACCACCGGTTTTGAGATATGGTGTTGAATAAACCTTATTTTGGTTTATTTCTTTCCTGTCTTTTTTCCTTATAACAGTTCAAAGGACAACAATAAACCACTTATTGTGTACTATGGAATATTTGATTTACCACATCATCAATTGAGATCAAATGGACCTGGCAAAACAGATAGTGTATTAATTTTGTTTCATTTTAATCTGTGATATATAAAGTAGCCTTTGAAGAAAACAAGTGCGGTAACTTGCAACAGTATAAATGTAATTATTGACTTAGTAACAAATATCCAATAAACGAGCAATAATAATAAACGCAACGAAAAATCAACTACGTATGCACCATTACCCAGCTAGTAAAGTAGTTCTATAAATTTAGAGTAACAGGAGTTTTATATTCTGTTAATAATTTATAGTTGTATCTAGAATACTAAATTGTTACATTAATGTGGCACAGGAGACTATTTTGCCTTCAGAAACTGAATGGTTTTTTTAATTTGTTGCAAGAACGTACTTAGAGCATAATTTATAGAGCTTTATAACATAACTGCTAATGTAGTCCTATAAGTGTGCCCAATAACACAATTTTGCAGCAACGGTGCTTATAGAATCAAATTACTGTAAAACCGATGCAAAATACTGCTTTATAGACTTATACCATCAACTGTGACACTCTTATAAAACTATTCCGTAATGTGGCTTATAGTTTAATTATAGAACTATTGTATAAGGCGTTATTAAGTTACAATTCTGCTGCGGTAAACAAATTACAAATATGGAAGCTGCTATCGAACTTAAGAGAAAAAGCTCTTTAAAGCAGTTATAGGGAATAATAATATACCTAGTTGTTATAAAATCATTATAGAGTAAATAAGTAACAAAAGCCTTTTTGTTCCATAAAGAAACGCTATAGAACTATCATTTATATATGTAGGTTTCCCATACCCCCATCTGACGAGACCTGCCTGTAAAAGTACGAAATATTTTGATCAAAGTATAATGGGGAAATTTGTATAACATAGTCGTGACTTGTAAAAATATTTAGCTGCTTGCAGAAAGAAAATTTCATTATGATAGATAAGATTTATTTGATTGCTAATAGAAATTTAGTAATACATATATTTAGACCATTTCAAACCTTATCCATTTGCACTTCTAGATGTTGAAGTTAAAGAATTTTATTAGTTTTATTAAATAATATTGGAATACCACAATAAAATATGACAACACTATATTAAGTGGCATAGATTTGTTATGTAGTTGCTTACCAAGCATCCATAATCATTGCAATCGATACAAAAATGTTATATTAGTGAGAATCCATTGGAAGTACAATGCCTTTCTTTCTGTCGCCATATTATGAAGAAAGAGAAAAATCTTAATTAAAAATATATACAATATAAATAGAGGAAATATGATGATAACAATAATATGGATATACTTACTTTCTAAAAATTGTATATACAGTTGGTTGTTAAATTCACCAACATAGAAAACAAATTTTTTTAATTAAAATTACAGCAGCATAGGAAAAATAATGTTAAATGAGGGCGCGTCAAAAAAATAACATTATATACTAAATATTTCACGATAAAACTTTTTCCCTGATGGACAAACCAACTAGGCAATTCGTAATGTGAGTACTTCTATGCAGGCTGATTAGGTCCACCTTATTGGTTCTAATTGGCCCATCCATATTATTTCTAACATGTGCGATACAGAAACATTTTGTTTTTAGAAGATACAATTAAACGATTTTAAAGTTCTCTAAATAGAACACCATGCAACACAAAAATTGTATAACGAAAATCTATAGATTTTTTTATGAGATTGCTTTGTAACTGTGTTATAAAAATTCTTTAAGACCAGTGAAAACGTTTATTCAACAATTCTATAAGCTTATAAAGAACTTGTAAGAACGTTTTGAAAATGTTCTTAGAACAAACATTGCTCTATAAAATTTGCTCTGGAAACGTTCTTACGATTTTTATAGAACAGGACATTGTTAGCTGGGTAATATCTACCTATAGATTATAGCGTTTTTATTTCGGATTAAGTTATTTTTAAATTATAAGTCGGTATTGATTGCAGATATCTGTAGTTCAAGTTTCCAAAATGTACTGGCATTTTTGTAGTGCATTTACTTGACTACTATTAATGACGTACAACTCCTTGTTTATTTTAGAGCCCAATATACAGGACGTTGTTATTTTCGACAAGAGCGAACGTTTACAGAGAAGGACATTGTCATATTCCAATATGCAGCTTATATCTAGGGAGATTGAACTGGAAAAGATGAGGCGGTTTGAGGTACCAAAAGTTGCTGAAACATCTAAGAAAACAACCACTTCGACTGAGAACATAAAGGAGAAAAGCAAAGCAGTTACTGCTCTGCCGAACCACTTACAAAGACTGCAAGTTAAATCTGTGAAGACCGTGAAACCGGTGAGTGATTTTATTTGGTTTATTATTATTATTATTCAGTCACGTTTGTACATGAAATATTTAAATTATAATATATTTATGTATCTTTGATTTTACGGGAATGAGTAATATTTTTCATAATTATCAATTTATAAATCAGCATTTACGAACACCGTCAAATTCATTTCGGTATTGATGAGCTTTCGGTTTTTAACACTTAACTGCTGACATTGAATCTGTGGGACTCTGCTATTAGCATATAGCATAGACGTCTAAACTTTAAAATTGCTGAGGGGGCAAACGTTGGTGACGTAAAAAGTCCATATATTCCATTAGAGTATAGCTGTATTGAATGAAACTTCACTATACGCCTATCACCCTGTCACCAAAAACAAGTGATGTTTGCAAACACGGAATTCCAGGAAACAACTACTCTGCGGGCTAATGCCCCGACCAGCATTGAATTACACCTGGAAAACCTATAGCAACAGCTAGAGTCATTTGTCAGACGCCCACCAGACATATATCGGTTTCGAGCTTATTAGCTCTCATCAGTATGCCATAGGTGAGGTATCCGACGAATAATCCTAGCTGCTTTCGTCTGTCTAACCCGACAGAAGGGACCATGAGTACGCGGTGTAGAACTAACTACATCTATCGGCCGTTTGCTACTCCATGCCGGACTGAAAATGTCACAGGCACGAAGCGTTCTACATGCAGTAGACACCATTGAAAGCTGTCGACCTTTATCGCGATCGGCGAGAAACGATACTTTTTACTGTTTAAGAAAGGTATTTTAAGCTAATATGTATCAAATCTCATACAATTCCTATCAATGAAGTCATATGCATGCTCTCTGATACCAAACATCTAGGTATGCTAATGAACACCCACAGACAAAACTCTATTCAATAATTATCTAAAAAATGTATTCTATTTACTAACCTGATATACCCTATATATGGAGTGGGAACTCGAAATTCAACCACAATAGAAGAGATCTGAAAAAACTATACATAAAAGGTACATTTTTATTTATTTTAGTAGGTCGTTATGATACTTGACAGTTAATCAGTTTGACGCTGTCGACATTATTTAATTTCATTTTGACATTTAATTTCAAATAATTTTAATTTATTGGTATAATAATTTTTATAGTTAGATATTTGACTCAAGTTAAAGGAGGCCACCTGATGAAGCAATCCAATTAAAATGCAGAAATAGAGCAGATCTCTTCTATTGTGGTTGAATTTCGAGTTCCCACTCCATATATAGGGTATATCAGGTTAGTAAATAGAATACATTTTTTAGATAATTATTGAATAGAGTTTTGTCTGTGGGTGTTCATTAGCATACCTAGATGTTTGGTATCAGAGAGCATGCATATGACTTCATTGATAGGAATTGTAGGAGATTTGATACATATTAGCTTAAAATACCTTTCTTAAACAGTAAAAAATGTTACAAAAGCTAATAATAAGGAATATATGGGTAGATATTGTGGGTGTAATTCAACGCAGGTTGGGGCTTTTGTCCACTGAGTAGTTAGTTTCACACAATATTGTTAATACCTGAAAATATATGGGAAAAAAAAACTGTTGACCTTTATCGCGATCGGCGAGAAACGATATTTTGCAAACACGGAATTCCAGGAAACAACTACTCTGCGGGCTAATGCCCCGACCAGCATTGAAGGCGCGATAAAGGTCGACAGCTTTCAATGGTGTCTACTGCATGTAGAACGCTTCGTGTCTGTGACATTTTCAGTCCGGCATGGAGTAGCGAACGGCCGATAGATGTAGTTAGTTCTACACCGCGTACTCATGGTCCCTTCTGTCGGGTTAGACAGACGAAAGCAGCTAGGATTATTCGTCGGATACCTCACCTATGGCATACTGATGAGAGCTAATAAGCTCGAAACCGGTATATGTCTGGTGGGCGTCTGACGAATGACTCTAGCTGTTGCTATAGGTTTTCCAGGTGTAATTCAATGCTGGTCGGGGCATTAGCCCACAGAGTAGTTATTTCCTGGAATTCCGTATTTGTAAAATTTCGTTCTCGCCGATCGCGATAAAGGTCGACAGCTTTCAATGGTGTCTACTGCATGTAGAACGCTTCGTGCCTGTGACATTTTCAGTCCGGCATGGAGTAGCAAACGGCCGATAGATGTAGTTAGTTCTACACCGCGTACCGAAGTGATGGATATTTTGTTGCTAATTTGTACCACCAATTTTAGTTTTGCAGCTTGGACCGTTCTTGAGAAAAAGGTGGCTGCGTAATATTACTCTAGCCGACCATTGAATTTCTCGGCAACTAAGAACTATAGCAAACCGATTTTTGCACTATGTTTTGTTGCTCGATGAGTAACTTCAGAAGGTGTATAGTTTTTTTATTTTTGAAAAAAAACTATACACCTTCCGCGAGTCTAAAAATTAAAAATCAAATTAGTTATTAGTCAAACTCTAATTATATTAGTCATTTTCTGCATCATTAAAATGAATTGGGAAACTGTTCTCGACAAGAAATTAAATATTTTGTATTTTCCATTTTGCGGAGCAATTCGATGATACAATAACAATAATAATATCTCTATCCTTCATTCTAATTACGAGAATTAGCCCAGAAGTCGAAGACTTCTGCAGGAGAGGGGGCAGCATATTATTAAGCAGGCCGAATTTGCTCACAGGAACGACTTACGTTGGTAGGCCCTAACCACCATTCAGTGCAGGAATGAGGGAAACCTGGAAAACCTCATTAATTAGGTGGATAGTCAAATGCCGACCGGTATCAGTCTCTCACATTGACTCAAGCCAACATTCTTCCACCTTACCATGCCCGCAGAGAGGGTGCCAATCTTCTCCACGAATGTAGCTGATACACGGTCTACCGGCTGCGGGACTCGAACCTACACCGGTCTAGCCATATCGATTCAAGAACTGAGGCCCTAGTGCTAGTTATATTACGCTAGCAACCGTCATTTTTCGCGAAAGTGGTACAAAATATAAAATTAAAATTGGTACAAATTACCAACAAATTGAGAATTGTTTTTGGCGGTTGTATTTTTACTTTTTGGACAGACGTATAAGGCAGCAACAAATGTTTAACTGATCATGAGTTGAACGACCAATTTTTTGTTATCTTTGAAAACAACTATATATATGAAAGTTCTTCTAAGAAGAACAAAATATGACACGTTGGAAGCCATATCTTAACTAAGATTTTTTATTTTGTTTTTATAATTTTATATTATGAAATTTTTAAATTTGTTATATTTTTTTAATTTTTCTTATTGTACTACACTTTTATTAATTATAACTAAATAAATCTACTGCAGATACAGTAATACTTATAATTATCGTAATATTTGAAAATGTTTAAATCACTATTTTTAATTCGGTATCTGATAAACTCAAAGTTAGTCTAAGTGTTCAGTAAAGGAGTCAGTAGTTAAGAGTATTTGAATAAAATCTTTATGACTTTTCAAGTAATTATGCAAAATGATAACAATTGTTTCGTTTTCATAAAATTTTCAAAAATTATTTTAAAAATTCATATAGTCGAAGTTGTAATTTAGTTATCAAGATGATGCATACCATATTCAGGTAAGTATCTTGTTTTTTTTTTACTGTAGTGTTGAACTAGAAATGTGTAACAGGTTTAAGGACACAGGCAGGTCTGTTAAATATGTAATTTTTATGCACTTATTCATATGAGCGCCTATATTCGTATTCGTATATTTATGAAAATATGGAAATTATTAAAAATAATATATTTTGCATAGTTGTTTCTAAACGGTATAAATTAGTGTTATTCGAACCTTTTATTTCATATTTACGGAGTAACAGGAGATGTTCTGTTGGTCTACATAAACCTAACTATCTGTTAGATTCAGTCCCAATACATTATGGGCAAATTTATCTATGCCAATGTTCAAGTTCGCAGTTTGTTTTTTATTCAGAATTATATGGTAAAATGTGGCGTTTAGTTGAGTTGTAGATTTCTAAAGGTAATTGCATTTCTCAAACGAAAGAAAGAGCATTATATTCCAAAAAAGGTTTTAACTAAAGAGATTGAACGACTTCTGTTGTACACTACTGATGACCATTGCAAAAATTGTAACAATATTCGGGATTTATGGTTGTTGTCGATGAGATAAACTTCTTTCATTGCCATGGTGACGGAGAAGATATGGACAAATATGTGACTGTAACATTGCGACAAACAAAAAATTTAACAGCAAGGTTTATCATAACCGGTGATGGCTGCAGTTTCGAGTCCAGCTTGTGGTACAGAAAATACGTAAATCTTCTCCTAGAACAGAAATCCTACGATGTTTTTTTTTTTGACATATTGAAATGGAAAGTGCGTTTCCATTAATGCTGGTCAGCATAATATTGGCGCTGTCCTAAAGCAAATTACGAAATATGTATGTTTAAAAGAACCAGAGTAATATACTGGTCTTTCTTTTCCTCGATCTGGGGTAACTATAATTAATTGTGTAAATGGTTCAATTTCAACTATTTCTTCGTCCAAATTTTGCATTACCGGAAATAACGGTTATACCATGATGTTTAACATATGATACAAATAAAACATAATAATTATCTAATGTAAATGTAAAATTGACAGTTAACGTGTACAAATTTTATAAGTTAGCAGCTTGTAAAGATAAACTATCTTGATTAATACGATGTTTTGATAAAGTGACGTTACAAATGTGTAGCAAACAAAATAAACTGACCGGCAAAAAAACCGGCCACTAAAAAGTATCCCCAATTTTAAAGTTGGCTTCCTCGCGAACCGCTCATTTGATTTTGATGTTCGTTTTTTTAAATTGTACATTGATTTCTCAGGAACGGATGCTATGTCGGAAATTTTTTTTCGAAATTTACGGGGCGCAATAAAAAGTCGAAGTTTTTTTCCCGAAGTTTGTAACACCCTGTGGGGTGCAGCAGCTACAGTCGCTGTTGCTAACTGTAGTCACACTGTAGCCTCATCTTTTGTGAACATTTTGTTTTTTTAATCACGACATTATCTCTGTTTTTATGGGAGATACACTGTTTTAAAACGAACGTCTTGGAAAAAGGCTTCGCAGGCAGAAATTTCTACGTGTAAATAATCAAGGCGGCATAGGCGGAAACGCATTGATTGTTTGAAATATGACAATTAAGAGTTTGTCAACGATTGTCTGCGAATTGCACTTCAGGAAGAAAATGCAATTTCACAAGGATTTGTTACAAACCTGATTGATTCGATCCAAAGGGATATAGTTTTCGCTCAGTAACTCCTCAACGAAAAATGATAAAAATATGCGGTTTTTTTTAATAGACTACAAATATTATTTTACGTCGACTCTGTGTTTTGAAATTTTGAGAATATGCAAAATTCATTTAAAAAAAATTAATTTTACACTTTTTCAAAATTTCAAAACACAACGTCAGCGTAAAATAATATTTATAGCATATTAAAAAATACCGCATATTTTTATCATTATCCTTTAAGGAATTACTGAGCGAAAACTATGGGTTTGTTCCAACACAGCAAGAGTCGATTCCGAACAGTCCAGAATTAGTCAATCAGTTTAGTTTTTCATGTACTCTCGGCGAATGCGACGTAAGACGGTGTTGGTCAAACATTTCTCACGGTTCTGAACCAGTTCTCGACGGTTTTTGGAACAGACTTTATAGATCGTTTGATAGAGCGCTCACCGTAAGCCGTAAGCCATTTTGAAGCGAGGAGGCCACAGTAGATATTAGCTCCTTAATATTTGTTTATCTTGTTTTTAATTTTAATTTTTAATACAGTTAGCAACAGGGACTGTAGCTATTGCACCCCACAGGGTGTTACAAACTTCGAGGAAAAAACTTCGACTTTTTGTTGCGCCCCGTATATGCTGAAATTAAATTTTGAATAAAAATTTCTGACATAGCATCCGTTCCTGAGAAATTAATGTACAATTTAAAAAAAGATCATCAAAATTAAAAGAGCGGTTTGCGAGGAAGCCAACTTTAAAATTGGGGTTAGATTTTAGTGGCCGTTTTTTTTGCCGGTGAGTGTATTTTACTTTATTTTAAATGAAACTGCTACTTGTTGTTTCACTGCACTATATTGCTGGAGTTATGGACAATAATTTGCTATTTATTCAATTATATTTTCGAAATTTTGTTCAATCAAATCCTTCATTTGGAATTAAAATAAACCATTCTAAAATACGATGTCATCTGCAAAAGCAACTGTCTCATCATTAGTGTTAAGCTTAAAGGAATCATTTATATAATGATTAAATAAAAGTTGACTCAAAACTGTGCCTTGAGGTACACCATACTCGACCGTTTATTAGAACATTACCAATAGCAACACAATGCAGCTTATTATCCCTGTAGCTGTGCATAAGTTTTGAAGCAGTTCTTCTAAACCGATATCATACTGCTATTTTGATATATTTGTCATGGAAATAATTAATATGGGCCTTACGTAATAATAAATATTTATCTAATCTTGACGTACGAATGGAAGGTGATATTTTACCCTCTGAAGCTATTTGCTAAAATACATTAAAACCATGAATGAAGGCCATTGAGTTTTATTAAAATTTGAGTTTTTTGTACATTATAAGTACTAAATATTGAATACTTTATCACTAGACGAATCTGATTTCGACGTTGATATAGTTCGGGAAAAGCCACTTTGTTATGCAAAGGCCATCAGATAAAGCGGGCTCTTCCGTTTTGAAACGGTCTAGCATCGTCGAATAGTTCATTGAAGGCATATCTGCGACCAATTTTCCGTACGCCGGGGCGTAAATGCGGCCTTTAGGGGTGCCAAAAGTGTTTTAAATTGTTCTAGTGTATAAAATAATCCGGCCAGGAAGTCCCGGACAGGCAGTATTTCACGATGGAGAAGGAACACGGATTTTGCCGAGCCATTTAACAAGCGCTCCGTTGGCAGAGGTCGCCAACAGTACGGGGAGAGCAAATTACAAAAATGTGTGTCGACCACTGAAACGATATACAGGGTGTTTCAGGTATTGCTGGCATTCTTGGAAGAGAGAGATCTAAAAGTTCACCGTTTCCAAGATACAGGGCGTCAACGATTTAGATATTTTTATTATTATTTTTATTTACTTTCGTGATAAAACAGCAACAGTTCTATGTAGATTGTAATTGAATATCTTTAGTCTAACTATTCAGTAAGTATGTTTAAATATTCGCATTGACACCAGTGGCGTAGAAACCCTCTGGCTCTTATTTAAAATAAAAATGATACGCCTTACGTCTATAAGAAAAACGTAAGATACTTTAAATTTTGATTATTTTGAACAAATAATTATTCTTTCAAATTTTCTTTAAAATTAATAGTATTTCCGTAATTGTTCTTTAAAAATATCTCTGCATTTCGTAGTTTGTGCGTGGTGTGACCCATGCTTCATTAATACAGGGTGTCCCGAAATTAAGGAACCATAGGGCAAGAGTAGATTCTTGACGCTAAACTTACTTTAGTCAATACAGTGTCAAAATAAAATAAAAAATATTATTTGTAAATAAGTTTTTCAAAAATCTAAATATTTGAATATATTTTGGAGATCTGGGGTATTTGGGGGCGACAAATTCAAATTTGTTTCTAATTTTAACACATCATGTTTTTTTGAAATGGCATAACTTTTTTGCGGCTTAGTGTATGCCACTGGTTCTATGCCACTGGTGACATTGGAAGTATTTAAACATACTGAACAATTAGACCTAAGATATCCCATTACAACCTAGAATTATTGTTGTTTTATCACGAATAGTTTCGAAGTAAAATATAATAAAACTCTCAAAATCTTTGACACCCTGGAACTCAGAAACCACCTCTTCTAAGAATGCCAGTAATATTTGAGACATCCTGTATAAAAGTAAACTCAAAGTCTAAATAAAATTTATTGGTTTTGCTTAAGTTTATGGGTATTGTATGACAAATTATATATATTCTGTATTTTAAATATATTTAAACTAATTCAAAATAATGTTTCTATCAATGAAGCCATGTAAATAAATGCCCATATTTTGTCCATATACAGATGGCTGGACTTTTTATTAAGATTTTTGTAAAATGATTTATATTTCAAATCGAAGTAGGCCGATTTGTTCGCAAACTGAAATTTTGCTGTTTAATTCTAAGCTCTAATTTCATTATTTTCGAATTTTTGAATTTCAATAATTATTATAATGAAAATTAGTTTATTTTTGGATTCATTATATACCACTGAAGATAAGACCGCTCTGTGTATACATCAATTTTGTCTCGCAATTTTTAAAGTGATTTTTCTATATTTTGGTTGACCTCAAACCTCCACTAGGTATAGTAGTTATACAAGATGTCTCGAAATTAGGGGATAATATTTCCTGTGCGTCCCGTTTTTGATAAAAAATCGTGTTTTCCACGTAGTCCCCAACTTAGCAAAAATCTTATTTTCTTTTCATGTGTTATATTGTCCTAGTTGTTCCGAACATTGCACCATTAAAAAAAATTGGTATTTGCCTCCGTTCTCGGAAAATTGGAAAAAACCGAAAATTTTCAGGCCTTTCATTTTTAAAATTCTATTGTTTTTGCTTTTTGACATTCCAATGTGCTGAGTTGTGCTAGTTCTTCCGAACATTGTGCCGTTTAAAATTTGATATCTTCCTCTGTTCTCCAGAAAATGCAGAAAATCGAACATTTTAGCGTGGCTACTGTGCCCTTTACTTGGCGAAAATTAATTTAATGTGTTGAATTGTGCTAGTTATCTCGAACATTGTGCCATTGAAAGAAAATTGATATATACAGGGTGAGTCAGTCATAATGTCATTAATTTTAAGAGGAGATAGGTACAATGCGAATAGGTGATTAAAAAAAATCTAAATGCATATTTACACCGAAAAAAAATCATTATTTAAACCCCCTTTTCAGACTGTCACTGACCGGTCATAGCCTTGGTCGGTTACAGCTGACAGTTCAACTCGATATCGACCTGATGCAATGTTGTCAAGTTGTAATATTTTTCTATATAGTACCTACCCACCTAGGTTTTAGACATCACAAATAAACGGTTGTACTGACTATTTTAGAATATCATTTTTTCTTGCTCAGTTCAACTTCAGCCAATAATAATTTAAAATGTTAATAACCCAATAAAATCAAATAATAATAATCAAATAATTCTATTAAAAATTGCAAGTAACGCGGTCCACTCAGGTTTTCCCGTAGAAAATACGGCCCAATCAAACGATACCCGTACACTCGCGTGTCGATTTTTCTCTGAGCAAATGTAGCTGTTATGACTGCAACAAAACTCCAACGTGTCTAATAATAAACTGAGTAATAAACCATTTACGTACATTACATAAAAAACCTATACCCAATGGGTAAATTATTGAGAAGCTGAAAAGTGTTTCGTGTTTAAATACTAAGTACTTAATAAAAAACCATCGTGTTGTCGACAGAAAACTGTCCAAGATATTTTTTTTAATCTCGATACATGAATGAATTTTCCTTAAATATTGATTTATTTGTTAATAAAAACAAATGTAGATAATAAATAAATGTTTTTGAATGTTAGGTTATTACAGTTTAATAATTTTGATATTACGTTTTCACTGCGTTTTACAAATAAATATGAATTTAGTACAAATTAACCGCACACATAACCAGATGTACAATTTGTAGTTACGTACATCTAGCCTAGAAATGTATTGTTTTTTAAGTAGTATGATACTAACCTGTTTACAGCCCACCTTTCAAGTAAAACTTCATTTATCCGTCCATAGCACTTTATTAATAAAATTCAGTCGCATTTCGTAAACATTCTCCGTATAACACTACCTGTTCCACATATTCGGAATTTGTAAAATTATGCGTTGTGAATTTACGCCAAATACGTGAGGTTAGACCGAAATAAACAAATTACTGCTTACTGCTTGTATTCTCTCCATCCCCCTCCAATGTGTGGCATGATCTACAAATATGAGGGAAGAAATGCGGGAAATGCAGAGTGCTAAATGGAGGTAAATTTGAATAACACGCTGATGTGTTAGACGATATTATGTATGTAAATGTGGCATCCATGGTTAATACGGCAAGTCTGTGCATTAGAATTTCGTCGGGTGCGCCATCAAAAAGTTTGTAGCGTACCAGGAGCGTCGTGTTACTGATTTTTATAGGGTGATTTGTTTATTTCTTTAAAGGTCGAGTAAAAAAAATTTTTTTTCGATTTTCTGCCTTTACTAGGCCTCCCGAATACGTGGTTAAAATTAATGACATTATGACTGACTCACCCTGTATATCTTGGTTTCCTCCGTTGCTGTACTGTGCAAGTTGTCTTGAATATTGAAAGCATTGTGCCACAATTCAGCACAAACACGTTTTTAATTTTTAAGCAAAACCGTTAAATTTTTATTCGGAGAACGGAAACATATATTAAATTTCTTTAAACGGCACAATGTTCAGGACAACTAGCACAACCCCGCTTTCTAATTTTCGAAAAATGAGGGGACCAAATTCACGCGCGCTTAAATTTCCGGATTTTCTGGAGAACGGGGACAGATACAAAATTTCTTTAAACTGCGCAACATTCGTCACAACTAGTACAATACAGTACAACTAACACAACCCCGCTTTTTAGTTTTTGAAAAAATGGGGGGCCAAGTTCACGTTTAAATTTCCGGATTTTTGGGGGAATGGGGACAGATAAATAAAAAATAAAATTCAACACCCCGTATCTCAGAAACGAAGCGTTTTGAGACCCATATTTATAGGAACTTTTAGTCACCGTGTATAAATGAGATAGATCAGGAGATGCATACAGTTAAACAGTAAATTTTCAATTTTCAATATTTTTCATACTTTTTTCAGAGTGTAAGAAATTCAATTAAAAAACATCTGTAACTTAAATTTAGCATAATAATCACAGGCTGTATTCTTCAAGAAATTAATTTTAACAAGTCTTAAATGAAAACAAATTTTCAAAATCTCTTTCACTAACGAATGGCGATTGAATTGACCATTGTAATAACAATTAAACAATAAATAGATTTTTGTGGGACCTATACAAAGTGTCCTTAAATATCACACACACAAGATACAAACTAATTGATGTATTGGTGACAAATTTGGTACACGATTATATAACCCACCTTTGCAGGTTTCTGTTGATATTAATATCTCGGAAATAGAAGTCTCTTCATCGACAAAGCCTTCATCTCAAAAACTAATTTTTTAGAAAACAAGCAAGAAAACTTTTACGTAAAAAGTCTAAAAATCGTAGAAATGGTGATAACAAATTAAAACAGGTCGAAAAGTGAATATATTAGCCGAAATAGTTTCAGATATCATAGTTTCCGAAAATTCTCAATCATTCTGCAAGATAGAGACATTGTCCACCATTTCATACACAATATATCTATACTTTTGTTAGCAAAACATCATATGTAATGTAATAGTACATTAAACAAGTTAAGAAAAGTAGTTTTACTAAACGAATATAGCTTTTGAGTACGAGCAAGTACCTTAAGAGCTATATGAGTTTAGCAAATCTACTTTTCTTACGAGATTTGTTTATACTATTTTTTCGCATTTTGAATTAGTAAGGTAATTATATGCAAATAGTGACGGATATAAAAGCATTACAAGTTAGAAATTTAAAACATTTGGTAGTAGGATTTTCGTAACCTAATATCCTGACAATCAGGATATTCAGGAATACAGATAGAGAATCACAATACGAGTAGTTTTTGCGAAGAACAAGTAGAATTGAATAAATTTCGTTTTGTTGTTAATTTTTCAAATTTGAATAATTGTACTTTTAGTATATATGTTGCACACAATACTCGAATTCGGACAGTGTCCGAAAAAAGTATGCAAAACTAGTTCTGAGGTCAGCAAAATTCCCATACCCGAAATTTTACGTTTAAACGACTTTTGCCTATTGCAAAATATGGACATCTAGTTCTGACTGCTGGGCATTATAAACAGTTCAAAACTAGTTTTGTGCATTTTTAAATGCAGAACTAGTTCCCTTCATTGTCTGAAGCTTATGATACTCGAAAAAGTATGCAAAACTAGTGATGTGAAGGCAATAAAGGCATAACTCTACTTTTAATTTTTTCATGTAACTCTCAGAAAATGAATAGAACTAATTCTGGTCATTTCAAAATATACAAAACTAGTTTTGAATAATTTATAACGCCTAGAACTAGTTCTCTGTATTTTGTAATAGACAGTAACCGTTTAAATGTATAATTTTGGGTATGGGAATTTTTCGAAAGTCAGAACTAGTTTTGCATACTTTTTTCGGACATTGTCCGAATTCCAATATTGTGTGCAATATATTAAACAATGTTTCCAATATTTAAATAAATAATTTTCTGTCAAACTGTTTTTTATTAACACAGTGACATCGCCATATAGTAAAGTGACAGCTCAATGTGGTAAAGTGCCACTTTAATAAACAATTTTGAATTTAGTAAATAGCATATTACGAGTCAAAATGCAAAAAAATATAATACTTTTTTAACTGTAATTGTTTTTTGTGAATAAACCTGTTTGTAGTCGTCAATTCTTTTATTGTTTCTTGCGATTGTGTCTGGTTTCATAAATATTATTACTGATATTAATTTCCTCAATAAAGATTAATCCGCAGTGTTTTAATTCTTTAATAAAAAATAGGCTTTTAAAGTACATACCATAAACTAATTTTAGCATTAAGTTTTATTACTTTTCACTAGACATATAATAAATAAGCGACGACAGTTAATTATTCAATATTCAATAGGGTGATATTTTTTCCCTCGTCTACAATTTATTAAAAATAAATTTTAATACCGTATTTTTAAAAATCTACACAATCAAAATAAATGTTACATATTTCCAGCAAATTGTATTAAACAATATTTTTACTTGTGTTATCCCTTTAATAGTTATTTATGCAACAAGTGCAAAAAGTTAGTAGTAGAGTTGCATACAATATTTTTTCTACGTTCATGCAAAAACCAAAAAATGTTATTTAGATGACACTAAGTCTAGAAAAATGTGACGTCGATTTGAAGGTTTATGTTTGTCATGATGACAAAATGCTGCAGTAGAATGACAGATGAGTGCAATAAAGAACCACTTTTGCCACTAAATATAGTTGTTCAATAAAGTATTGTTTTTTGCATGAACGTAGAAAAAAACATTTTAGATCTAGATATTAATATATCAAATATTTTTTAAACGAGGTAAAATTTAAAAAGTTGTGGATAAAATAATGACTACCACATAAAACTATTTTTTTCTACGTTCATGCAAAAAACAAAACTTTATTGAACTATATTTAGTGGAAAAAGTGATTCTTTATTGCACTAGTGCAATAAAATGTTTATTGCATCCATCTCATTGCAGTCATTCTACTACAGCGTTTTGTCATCATGACAAATATAAACGTTCAAATCGACGTCACATTTTCCTAATCTTAGTGTCATCTAAATATCATTTTTTGGTTTTTGCATGAACGTAGAAAAATATTATAATAATTTCTAAAGTTAGTGCCCATTGAATAAGAATAAGAATACGAACATTTTAAGATATCGCATATAACTTTTTTTTAAAGGTTTCTGATGTAGGTCCTACTTGATTTAATAATACCAAAGAATAATTTGTGTCCAGTGTCTATTTATATTCTGATATTTAGAGGTCAGGTAAAATATCGAAGCAAATCGAACCGCATTTTCTTGAAATGCTGTACCCTGTATATTTGTATGTCCGCTTTAAAATCTAATTCAGTTTTATATACAGGGTATATTAAGTTGAAAGAGGAACACTTTTTTGGAATAGTGATAGTACTTATTTCCCAAAATACTAATCTGAAATATTTTCTAATAAAATAAATATTATTATGATATACCTACTAACAGCTATGATTATGATATACTAACAGATTGAACACGGGCAAAAATGATCTTATCACATTTATTTTAGTTTTCAGTTTACGAAAATGTATTTTAATGTGGTGATGCGATAATTTTCTCCTTAATAAATGAATCTTAACTGACGATTTTTTTAAAATTAATCCATTAAAAACCTTTCGAAAACTTATATTGCAGTAACGCATAGCATAACATCTTGTCACTTAATGTGTCAATGGTTCTCAAAATTGGGAAAGGAGGGGATGATAATATGGTCAGCCAGGAACCTCGATCTAACGCCTCTGGATTTTCATATAACCTTAGAAGAACTGGTATACACATTTGGAAAGTGAGGATCTTGATGGTGAATTGTGTTTTGCCGCTTGCGTGTATTTGTGTCATGCTACACGCATACTTCCACCACAGCGTGCTTCCACTGTTCGCATAAGGCAGTATTGCCAGGTGGGAAAAATTCAGTGCATGAGAATAATTTCAAAATAGCATGAGGTTTGGAGAAAAAAGCATGAGATGGCTTATTTTTTCAAAAAACACCTCTTGACACAGCTTAATTTTTAATTACTTTTGTAATGCCATTTTTATTTCATTTAAAAGCATTATGTTATGCTACTTTATCATAATATTACATTGTAAGTAGGTACTTACAGGTACTTACTTAAAAGTTATTAACCACGTAACCTTTCTAATTTATTTTATTGTTAGGCCGGGCGAACGTTGAGGCGTAGTTGACATGACGCAGGGTGACACACGGGTCGTAAAATCTGTTGTTTCCAGAAAATGTAGGTACCCTTACGGAATAGAGTTAAGAATCACTGCAATACAGCGTGAATACAGCACACACACCGCATATCCGTCGACTGTCATACCCGTTTATGTATTAATTGCTAATTATTAAGAGAGCAGTCTACAATAAAGGACATTTCAAGTACCCAAATATTGTAGATACCTACCTCTATCTATTCAATTTTGCCTTTATTTCTCGTTAGGTCTTTGTTTTGATAGATTTCAAAGAGTAATTTTAATAATTTTATTATTTCTTTTTGTGTCTATTAAAAAGCATGAGATTTTGTAATCAATAGTTATTTATGCAACAAGTGCAAAAAGTAAGCGTTTATTGCACGCGACGTGAAGTTGTCCTACGAGGCCGTCAGACACACGTCGAGTGCAATAAGCACTTTTTGTACGAGTTGCATACAATATTTTTTCTACGTTCATGCAAAAACCAAAAAATGTTATTTAGATGACACTAAGTCTAGACAAATAATGTGACGTCGATTTGAAGGTTTATGTTTGTCATGATGACAAAACGCTGCAGTAGAATGACAGATGAGTGCAATAAAGAACCACTTTTTCCACTAAATATAGTTCAATAAAGTATTGTTTTTTGCATGCACGTAGAAAAAAAAATATGAAGGCATGAGATTTTCTCGGAATGCATGAGATCTCATGCAAAAGCATGAGACCTGGCAACACTGGCATCAGGTGACTGGATTGAGGTCTGTAATCTGTGAGGATACCGTCATTGTTGTGCGGCTCTCGTTACCTCTCGCCTACCATCGACAGTTATCGGAGGTTGTAGACGCGTTAAATGGACATTCAAAATTTAAAGATCTTATTCACGCCGTGTTTTATTCGCTACTCTTTCCAAATAAATTAATACACGTCAGCATTTTAGATGCAATAAAAGGACTTTGAGAAGAATAGGGCAGATATAGAAATAAATTTAGTTTTCTATTATACTACCGCGCCGCTTATACTTCGTACCTTCCCTGGGATGAAGCGGCAATTTCTACTTTCTCTGTAAAGATCCGCAATTTCCGATTCTGTATGTAGCGGAGGTGCACACTCGTGATGAATTAATAATTAGATATGCAGCTGAACTTATGCAGAATGTATTATTTTCCCCCCAATAACAAGGTCGCAGATAAGAGAATGGTCACGCGCATGCATAAGGCAGGGCAGTAGTCATTTTAAAAATTGTATAAATAGCTTTTTCACTTTTATTTAGTTTACTACCGAGACTGGTAATCTTAGTATTACCCTTGACTATATACACTAAGACTAGTCAATCTAATGGGAGAGCTTGTTGCCCTGAATGGGAAACCAACTCTCGCGTGATGGGAAACGATCTCAAAAAGTACGTTTACGCTTGGGCTATTTGCTAATAGATGGCGCAATATTAGGTACTAAAATGACATGAATTTGGATATATAATTTTGAAAGCTCCTCCCATCGAAGATGATTGGTTCATACATATTATGTTATGTACAATCGTTTGCAGTAATAATGACACCCTTTAAATTGAATTTTGCTATTTCTTTTGAACTGCTGACGTATTTATAATGAAATCTACTTTCAACTTGTAACATTAGTAATTAGTTGCTTCACTTACCAATACAGATTTAATGACATTTCTACTCAGAACTTCGAGAAGTTCAAAACTGTTTTGAGAGAGTCATTATTATTTCAAGCTTGTATGTACTTAGAATTTATAACTTTAATGACATTCAATAGGATTACTGTTTAATTTATTATTAGGTGAATGTGTTAGTCATGAAGAAGCAGGAAGGAAATAAATGTTATTTTTTAAAATGTAATAAAACTAGATTCCAGGAATAAAACTTTTCCGCAAGGTGAAAATCGACTATAATAATAGATTTTGAATTGTGATAAGTAATTATAGTAATTCCATCACATGATTTAATAATAAAAATATTCTCATATTTACAGAAAACAAACAAATTACAGAAGTGCAGTTATCCAGTTTATATTCACTTTCACGTATCAATGAAAGTCAAAGCTTAAAATATATTAACCGCCAGATAACACTTTTATCATACTGCTCCAGCTTTGGTAAATTCAAGTGAAGAAATCATTCAATACCTACGTGTCGATAAAAATATACAGGGTGGGTCATTAATAAGGGAACATAGAGGAGGAGTAACATCATTGAGAGGAAATATGAAGATATAGCTAAATATATCTTAGTAAAATATTGCTGTGGAAAAAGATACAAGATGTCAAAGTTGAAATATTTTTATTTGTGTTTTCTTTTTTTGTAATAACGCGAGTATCTCTCAACTGATTGTCACCAAATTTGGTAGTGAAACATTTTTTAAGAAAAATAAAAATAATTTATGTATTAAATCAGTTTTGCCAATAAAGAGCGTCGCACTAACAATGTCTAATGATGAATTTTTCTCTTATTTTTTGTTGATAAAACATTTTGATTCGGTCGACTACAAAATTATATCCGAACATCATTTCTACGTTTTGCTTACACGCGACTTGAAAAATGCTATTGAAATTTAATTCCAAAAAATTAGTAGGTATCAATGAGTCGTTTCTTTTAAATATCCAGAGTAACTTTGGAAAAAACTCATATTTGGAAAAAATTATCCACATATTTACTTTTATTTACAAAAATAACAACAGAGCACTAAAAACAACTTAGCCCTTGAACAAACTCTCTCTACCTCTACTACATGTCTTAATTAATTAAACTAATTATTACAGCTGATTACAGTAAATTTTCAATATGGCCTTCCACTTCTATGCAATTTTCTAATGCTCCTAAGAGCTTTCCTCACGTCGAAAAATACATGTGGTTGTTTTAGATCAGTTTTCTGGAAAACGGTAGGAATTTCGTTAACAAAAAATAAGAGAGAATCTGTTTTAACTACTACATAAATTATGATTACTTTTCTTAAAATATGTTTCTCTACCAAATTTGATGACAATCGATTGAGCAATCCTATATAGTTATTACAAAAAAAACGAACAAAATAATGTAAACCTGTATCTTTTTCCACAGTAACATTTTAGTAAGGCGTATTTAGCTATATCTTCATATTTTGCTCCAAAGATGTCATTCCTACTCTGACACATTATTAATGGTTCACCCTATATAATACTTCAAATAATAAATACATTTTGAAACACATATTCTTTTCTGATGAGACCTGTAAAGTTCACAAATGATTTTTACTAAAAACAGCGCATGTAAATTTATTTAAATTTGCATGCGCAAATGTTAAATTATTTGAATTTTTAAATAAATTTAAATTTAATTTAAAAATTACTCTTCAAAGAGACTACAAAATAATATTTACACACCATCACAAAATTATACTTAGACCAAACATTGAAAAAAGATTTGTATACTTATTGTTTTATAATTTTTACTAATAAATTTTTCTTAAAAATATAAGATTTTTCGTAAAATAATAATGCATCTTATGCAATAAGAGAAAGCCACACGATAATCTGTAGTTGTATATGTCTCTTTATAGAAGTAGGTATATCAAATTCATTTGAATTATCTTAATATCTTTAAAGCAAATAAAATAGAAACTGTAAATTTTGGCATATCGCTGAAAACTCTTTTTTACAATCTTATTTTTCTTTTTTTTTTAATTAATTAACAGTTCATATTTTTACTACTCTAACGCAATAACATAAACTGCTTATGCTTCAAATTTTTTGTGGTTTGAATATGAATATATTGCCACAATCTTATTATTTAGGCAGGTATATGAAAAAGGTCACGCGGCCACGCCCTCGAAACGCCTTTGCAGTTTTTGCAGATTAAAATAGTAGCGCTTTATTTCCTTCGTTTGAATAAATGCGTATTGTTACACAGGACGACATCTAACAGGAATTATGATAACTATATAGGTTTTATTAAGAGTGGGCAATGGTAGACACATTCGTCAAACTTACGGTCGCGGAAGGGGGGTAGGTATCACCGGTAGGCATGTCCTTAGAAGCAATAAATTATCTGGGCAGCAGTAAAAAATGACACACGCTCGACAGAGTCGAACTCGGACTTAAGCAGACGGCGTTACAGTTAGGCAAAATAGGTATATCGGGTATATCACTGTATCATATTTTAGAATTACGAATAGGAACAGTCCGTGGCGTCGCGTGGACTGTTAAAATTAATAATGCTTAACATATTGTTCCAATTCATGACCATTTTAATATTAGCTCAGTTGTAACACTATATATTATTTGCTACTAACATCAAATAATTTGACAAATATAATGAAAATTATATACTTATAGTTGTTACTACTGTTACTCATAAAATACAGGGCGTCCCTGAAATGCATATATCAGTGAATCACACTATATTCTTAAGATCAAAATGCGACGAAAAGGGACACTTACGTCTAAGTGCGTGGCGTAAAAACGTGGTTGCAAAAAGAGTAAGTACGGGCAAAATAAATACTATAATATTGCTTTCGGATTTAGTAATATAATTAAATACGAGTATATTCAAAAGAAGTAGCACAAATGATACCAGTGAATCTACTGCTAAAAAAAAACACGTTTGCATAAAAATTACCATAACACCTCTTAAAAGATAGGTAATTTGAATACTAAAGAAAGATATAAAAGTAAAATGTTCAATACTAATGCATGTGCAATAGTTTTTCGAAAATGTCTGCCCTTAAGGGGTTGATATAAGCTTCCCTCATTTCTTTTTTGCTACTTATCGTTATAATGAGAATGATAATGAATTTAATTTTTCTGTTAAACGGTTAGTATTAAAGCGAAAAAGCAAGAGAAATAAACGTTTTAAAATAAACCAGGCTATCTGATACATTCAGGGATTCTCATTTCAACATATTCCAAGGAGCAAAAATTTTCGAAAAAATTATTGAAAAGTTGCACATGCATTGGTAGAAAATTTGTGTAAAATTATACATACTATACATACTATTATACCTTTTTCGGTTTTCAAATTCCATATTTTTTGGAAAATGAGGGGCTCTGTCTCCTAAGGAGTGAACATTTGAAGGTCATTTTTATCCAAAACGTGTTCTTTTTAGTTGAAGATTCACCGGTACCATTTGTGCTACTTATGTATATAATTCATTATAATAACATGTACATAATGTAAATGTATGTATCATGTACAATACATAGTAAATTTTTAATCATAACTTCTACAGTTATTTTCAATTTATTATAAATTCCCACCATCGTATTTATTCAGAGTGTTACGCATTATAACCAACACAGAGCAGGTGTATATAGGGGTCACAAAATATTTCAATTTAACTAAATAGGCCTTCCAAGTGGGGTCAAATATTTTGAAAAAAAAATACCTATTATTTCTAAATTACTTTAACTTGGAATAATCAAATTTGGTAGGTACGTGATTTAAGTTTATAATTGGTATTCTTTGACAATGAATTCAAGTAATTTGAAACACACAAGGTGTTCATTGATTTTACATTAATCGAATTTGAAAAGAAGAATGATAATATCTCACGCAGAATTTTATTTGAAACACTTTTTACTCTTGTTAAATTTAAAAAACTTTGAAGATTTCAAGAAAAATGCATTAATTAAAATAAGATTTTAATAGTGTTTATTAGAAGCAATCAAAAATCAGTAGTAGGCTGTCTTTTAAATTTGACAGTAATAAAACTATGCAACTTTATATATAGGTATGTTTGGTTAAATTTCAATATTTTGGAACCCCTAGATCACGCCGTACATGCACCTACTCTATGTCTATTCTTATGCGGAACACTCTGTATACAAAGAATATTCTTTACAAAAATATTTGAACTATCAAGAAATAAATCAATAAAACAGCTATAAATTAATAATAATTATTCGTGCAAGTTTGCATTGTCCACTTTTGTCAATTTAATTTTGAACCATCTCTATGATATTCAATATTACATGGCTAAATAATCAGTTATTAAATGACAATTATTACTATAGAATCTCCATACTTATTATTTTATTGGACTATTGAAATTTTTGTAAAAGCTAAATACTAGAAAAATAAAAATGTGTATTTATAAACTTTTAAAATCAATTCACTTCCTTATTCAATAATAATTGATTTCTGTAAGCAACAAAACAGTGATGAAGATAGTTATTTATTTTTGTGTGGCTGCTTCTTTTCAATTCATAAGTATATATTCTTGTGGAAAATATAAATTATGAAGCATTATGGTTAATTTATATTACATACAATATTAATTATTATATGTATAGACAAATAAAAGAAATAGTACATAAATACCGAATTATTGCCGAATTATTATTACCGAATTGCGAATTTTACCACAAACATGATATAATTGTAAAATTCACGTAAAATTCGCGAGATAAGCGTAAACGGGCGCCGCCGGCTCTGATACCACTAGATTCCAAGTCTGCAATCCAGAATAGTGGGGAGAGCTAAACCGTTTAACAAGATTATTAGAGATATCTCTGGATTCATAGGATAAAAAAATTAAACAACTCATGATTTAGAATCTGCAATATATTGCTGAAGTCCGATTTCACTGTTTTCCTGTATATGGTTTGTCTAATAGACGTAATTAAATAAAATAGTTTAAAACTGGTGCTCGGCGCCATCTATACGAATTTTGTTAAACTACATAGGTGCAAAATTATTTATTTGATTTAAAAAAAAACTCGTTGATATAAAGTAAATAAAAAATAAAGGAATTAATCCTTGAATAGTAGTGCAAGTCCGAAATTTGTTAGATTTTCATTATTTATCTCCGGTGCATAAAAAAAAAATCATTAAATTTGGCATCTATATCAGGTACCATTGCCCACTCTTAAGAACTGACTCTCTTGGTGTATATACTCAAGGGTATTACTTATGTAATTGGATGATATTTCCTACAACTTTATTAGGTACCTCATTTGGAAGGTAGTACAGAGAAGTTTTCTAAATAATTTTCAATGTATTATCAAATTTTGGAGTTACATACGCACGAATGCATACACTTATTTTTTTTAAGCATGAATGCTTAGCCTTAAGGTATAAACTAATGAGACAACATAAAATAACGAGGAAAAAATTATATTTTTCGGAATTTTTCATAATTAGTAATAGAGTTAAAAAGTCAATGGTAATAGTTGGTAGGGTTTGTTAAAAAACACATAAATTAGAATTGCATGAAAACTACTGGGATTTGTATAAACGTATTTATTTATAGTTAAAACAATGAGATCTACTAATACGTGTCTCTATCTCTATCACATTTTTTTTTAAATATAAATTTCAAATAAATATATATGGAAAAGTTTTTTACTTTTTGGTTCATTTTGCTAAGTTAAAAAAATTAACATACGGATAAAGTTTTGTATATACATTTTTTGATCTAATTCTTAAATAAATCTTTTACCTGGATGTTAAAATATAAATGAATACGTTTTTTATATATTTTTAGGTATTAACAATATTGTGTGAAACTAACTACTCTGCGAACTAAAGCCCTGGCCAGCGGTGAACTATACAACAATATCCCACAATATCTACCCATGTATTCTTTATTATTAGCTTTTGTTACCTTTTTTGCTTAGAAAGGTATTTTAAGCTAATTAAATCAAATTTCCTACAATTCCCATCAATGAAGTCATATGTCTGCTCTCTGATACCAAAGATCTAGGTATGCTAATGAGCAATTCCACAGACAAAGCTCTATTCAATAATTATGTAAAAACATTAATCTATCTAAATTTACTAACCTGGTTTAATGAAAACACTATAAATATCTAAGCTCACTTTTGAAACTGTGGGAACTCGAAAATTCAACCACAATAGATGAGATCTGACCTATTTCTGCATTTTTAGGATTGCTTCTTCAGTCTTTAAGTTGAGGTAAATATCTAACCATAAAAATTATTATATCTAAAAAATTAAAAATTATACCAAGTTAGTAAATTTAGATTTAGCTTTAATTCTTTTAGATAATTATTGAATAAAGCTTTGTCTGTGGAATTTTCATTAGCATAACTAGATGTTTGGTGTCAGAGAGCATACATATGACTTCATTGATAGGATTACTAGGAGATTTGATTTATATTAGCTTAAAATACCTTTCTAATACAGTAATAATTGAATACCCTGTACAAACCTATTTCATAAATAAGCCAACTCGGTCGCCTACCGCCAAGTTATAAAACTCCCAACAAAGTAACACAATATCGCCCAACGTCAAACTACATTTAAAGAAATTACCCGGCAGAGGAGTTATCGCAGGATGCAAGTAAAACGTTATCCTGTAAAAGGACCTTTCTGGCGCCCGAGTGGTTTCGCAGGAAGTCGAGAGTTAAAGTCCTTTCGTCCAGATCGCTTTACTGGCCGCGCTGATGTGTTAACTCCCATCAAATTGCTTCCTCACTTAATGGATTTTTTCGGTGAAACGCCGAGAGTTGGATGGACCGGAAGAGGGTGCTCAGGAAATGAAATAACTCTTAAGATGTTACTTATTTTATTCGGGTTTTCGCATAATGCCCAGACTCTGAAGACTAATTGAATTCCTAAACGCAAAATATAAGCTTGCATTGCAGGGCTTTTAGTATAACATTGTTATATTTTCGGAAATTGAATTTTGTTAATCGCGGATATTACGGTAAGTATTTAAAAAATGTATTATAGATATGACTTACAGTTTGAAACAAAGCAGGCACCAAATGTAGGCAGTATCTATTTATATACATGCTAGATTCACAAAGTGTTTGCACACGTCCAATGTTTAGAGAAGAAGTAAGTATAGTAACTAAATCATACAACTACTTGAATACATACTAAATATTAAAAACCAAAAATACAGATTAAAATGAAATATAACTAATATAAAAAGGAAAAAAACATACAAAACCAATAATAATCACATAAAATCATTAAAATTACAAATCATCAAGAGAGTAAAACATATGGAAGCAATGCATTGAAAAACTCAGAAAGTCCGTTCTCTTTCTCGCTCTTTGGAGTCTAAAGAATCTACCATTAAGGTCATTTTTCCTTATAGTATCGTAAGAATGACACTGACCTCTACTATAAAAAAAATGCTGATTATGTTTAACGTAGAGGAGACATTGGATAATATAAATAGATGGGACTGTAAGAATGTATAAATCAGTAAAACAATGTCAGCAATCGACTTTCTCTGCAGGAAAAACTTGTGCACTGAAGGGTGCATGCCCCCATATCAGACGGCAAAAGATATGACAGAATGAATGAGGCTATGATACGAGATTTTTAATGTAGGCAGTGAAACTTTGTGAGCCCAACTGTGGAGTAGTAGTAGGTGTCGGAATATTTTCTTACATAAATGTTCAACTTGATGGTTCCAAGATCATTTAAGATCCAAATAACCTCCCAGTAACATTTTCCGGATTATCTACGCCATTAAGGCTGCGAAGACTATATATCACAATTTCCTTCTTTGTTACATTTACGGCCAATCGATTGCTAAGTCATTTGCAAGTGCATGTTGTCAGATGTGCATTGTTAAGCAATACATATAAATTCGAATTTGCTGTGATTACACTAGTATCATCAGCGATTAGTATACATAAACTGTTGTCAAATATGGTAGGTAAGTTGTTGATATAAACTAACAAAAGTAATGGACCCAAAATTGAACCTTGTGGAACCCCATGTTTGATTTCTAGAGTACTTGATTTTACACCACGATAAACAACATACTGATAATATATCGATTAAATAAGAAGATAATAGAGATATACTATCCATCGAAAATCCATAGTAAGACAATTTATTTAACGAAACATGCGAAACACATTCGAAAGCTCCCAAGAATTGGGAACCTACATAATATTCTTCCTTCAAACCCGTTAGCTACAGGAGATACCTGTCGATCGATTGCTAATTCAATTAATAAATTGCTTCAAATCTGAATTGTTGATGGTTGAATAATTGGAAGAATTCCACATGAGCAGTAATTTGGGTCTTGAGAATTCATTTCGAATATTTTTTAATATATTTTTAGGTATTGACAATATTGTGTGAAGCTTTTGTAAATTTTTTAACTGTATTTTAAGCTAATATAAATCAATTATCCTACAATTCATGCCAATGAAGTCATATGTATGCTCTCTGATACCAAATATCTAGATATGCTAATGAACAATTCCATGGATAAAGCTCTATTCAGTAATTGTCTAAAATAAAAATTAATCTAACTAAATTTACTAACCTGGTTTATTGAAAATTTTCTATAAATACTTAAGTTCACTTTTGAAACTCTTGGGACTTGAAAATTCAACCACAATAGATGAGATCTAGGATTGCTTCTACAGGTGGCCTCCTTTAAGTTGAACCAAATATCTAAATATATAATTATAAAAATTACTATACCTATAAATTAAAATTATTTTAAATTAAATATCGACAATGTCAAAGGTGTAATGTGATGACCTGTCAAGTACTTTTAAATTAGACATTACATTTATGTACATATTTATCCATAAAATTGTTACAATTTATATCTTTTTTTAAATATTTTTAGGTATTCTCAATATTGTCATCAGAGAGCATACATTTGACTTCATTGATAGGAATTGTAGGAGAATTGATTTATATTAGCTTAAAGTATCATTACAATACAGTTAAAAAATACACAATATTTTGGCAAAGTAAGGAATGACAGATAAGTTTAGTACAGTTCACACTATTTTTGTATTAAATATTGATATACATGGAGCAATTAATGCACTCCGTTTAATTACAAATATTTATTCTAAAATACAAGAGATAAACGTTAATAGCAAAGAACATCTTGTCACCCGAGTACTGATAATGTAATTGACGGTTCCCCAATACCGAAATACCTATCTACACACGGGTACTTGAACAGGTCCAATGATTAATATCCCGCGAAGGTGGACATATCAACTTTTTCTGAATGAGAAAACATTTTGTAAGCACAAAAGGCATACGTTTGACGTTCGCATTGAGTAACGCAACATTCAATTATTTTCCAACGACTACTTGATCCTTTCACCGCTAATGTGATTTTTAGGTGGTATTTCTTTTGAGAATCTTTAGAACGATATTGCTTATAACTTTTTAATGGGAAGTAATACCGAAAAACGTCTCTAATAAAAGTTTATTAGATCAAGTACAGCTTTTTAACAGAAAAATAAATTGGGTATGTTTCTGGACAAATATAGTTGATGAGATCATTAGTCCTTTCAAATCCCAAAGATAATACTTTCGATTGGAAATGGAGCTTACCTCATCCCATGTAAAACCACGTGTCTCAAAGGACCCCGCAATAATCCTATGAAATTGGGTTTCTGTCAAATTGTCTACATTTTTGATATGTTGTAGATTTTGTCATCCTGAACAAAAGTCTCCATGGGCACAAAGTGTCAAAATGAACATTTTGGCAGTTACGGAGCTGCCAAAGCTCCCCTGACCCGTTGCAAAACTATTCATTTTCAATACTATTTACAAATGGCAAAAGCATATTTTAATTATTCTAATATATAGGGTAATGTTTTGAGGTCACTGGATTCAACCAAAAATTGACAGTTGACAGCTGTCAACTGTCAATTTTTCCAATCCGATATTAGAATTGAATTCAGCTCCCTCAAAAGCCCAAACTCCTAATGTCAACAGAGAATATTTACTTTTCTGTTCTTCGTCGACAGTGAATTAACAGCTGTCAACGGTCAATTTGTCCAATCTGACATGAGAATTGAATTCAGCGACCTCAAAAACCCAAACTCTCAATGTGAAAAGAGGATATTTACTTTTATATTCCTCGTTGACAGTCAATTGACAGCTGTCAACTGTCAATTTTGCCAATCTGGCATGAGAATTGAATTCAGCTCCCTCAAAAGCCCAAGCACTCAATGTGAAAAGAGAATATTTACTTTTCTATTCTTCGTTGACAGTGTATTGGCAGCTGTCAACGGTCAATTTGTCCAATCTGACATGAGGGTTGAATCCAGTGACCTCAAAAACATTACTCTATATATTAGAATAATTAAAATATGCTTTTGCCATCTGTAAATAGTATTGAAAATGAATAGTTTTGCAACGGGTCAGAGGAGCTTTGGCAGCTCCGTAGCTGCCAAAATGTTCATTTTGGCACTTTGTGCCCATGGACACTTTTGTTCAGGATGACAAAATCTACAACATGTCAAAAATTCAGACAATTTGACAGAAACCCAATTTCCATAAGAATATTGCGTGGTTCTTTCGCTAAATTTCTCTAATAAAAGTTTATTAGAAACAAGAGAGCTTTTTAACAGTTACAAAATGTGGGCATATTTCCGGAAAAATATAATTGATGACGTTTCTGACAAATCTCAAAGATAATACTTTCAACTGGAATTTACCTCATCCCATTTAACACAACGTGCCCCAAATTTTATTAAATTTTTGTATCCTTGCAGTAGGCATATATTAACGAGTTTGAGACACCCTGTACATTAGTTTGTAATTTCGTAACACAGTTTTGCATTTTACTGCAGCCGTATTTTTATTTTTGAAATGCGTATGTAGAAAAACTATTCGTTTTATACATTTCTTCGTTAGAGTTTGTTGTTGTTAGATATATATACTCGGGTCAAGAATTCAGACGTCTTACGTCACGGCTGACGTTACACATTTGTTTTTATTGTCAACGTAATTTTCGATATTTGGTCGCGTAAAAACAATTATTTTTTGCAATTTAGTGCAATATATAATGTAACTTTTAGTGTAGTATATAGTTTTATTACTACCAGTTGCAGTTTCTTAAATATTTTGATGAAAATATAATGAATTATTCATTTGTTCGTATGACGTAAGTCGTCTGAATTCTTGTTTTGAGATAGAATACACTTTAATATAGGTCCTCATATTCCGGACACCCTGTATAACATTTTACGAGCGAATATTGATTTATCTATATTTTATTATTTATATATCTATTCTTCGACCGCGTTTCCATATCTAAACATTGGGATCCATATATTGTTCTACAAAACTATATATCAGAATTTTCCTACGGATTCGATTAGGATTTAATAATATATTTTATTTGCCATTACTCTTCATCTTTTTTCCAAAAAAGGATGCCAGAAATGATTTTCCGATAGCGTGGTAAAGCGATTACAATAATCGGTAGACAATGAATCCATCAGCGCAGGGAGTATTATCAGTTTTAAAAGCGCCTCCGCAGACGATGACATGATAAATTTATTATTCCCATCGACTGTGCATTATTGCCATTAAACATGGTGGATTGCGGTCCATTACGGCATAATTAAAACGTTCCATTGGGCAGAATTCCTCCGTCGATATTCTTTTCATATTGAAATCGCGAAGCCATTACGACGAACCAGCTAGCCGCTGCAATATTAATATACTGCGAATTTTGTTTTAGGGGCCCCGTAAACGATTTATCATCTCCGGAGATGACTTAAAGGTTGGAGATTTATTATTTATTATCCTTGAGGTTATTTGTGTACATTTAAAAGGGTTTTGTCAGGTTTTAGGAAACTCTGACCAGCATTGTTTTGGTATCCGATATAAAACATGAAAACCATATTTCTTGTCCGGCTTTACAACGTTAGGAACAAGGGAATGGCGTTTTATGAAAAATGGGACTGGAAATGTTGAAATCATCCTGTAATAATTTGGTACACTAACTGAGCCTAGTCATGAAAGATGAGTTATTTCTGTATAAAAACATTATTTATCTGAAACATGTTTTTCTTTCACTTTGGGTATTTTGCCACCTGCGAATATCTATACAGGGTAATTGGGGGACCCCAATATTCGAAAGGGGTTCAGGGGGCAAAAGTGAACAAAAAAAGCCTAACAAACATACGGTCGAACATCAACGGTTACTGAGATAGCAATGAAAATATTGTTCCCCTAGTTAATTATTGTAATCCATCAGTACAGAAAAGTGTTTATTCTGTAAGTATTATTAATTATAACATTGATTAAAGATCTAATACAGAAAGACGACCATCTGACCCAACTGGATCACGTAATTGATTATAAATCATACTTTGTCACGATGTTGTGATAGTTATTTCGATAACGAGTGAATTGAGCCTCATCAATGAACAAAATGTTTTTGTAAAGTGTACTGTTTGCGTTTATCCAATTGCTAAAATGCAGCCGCAATTCATTATCACTATCCTGAACATTCTGGAAGCGCTGAATATGGAAAAGTTTTAAACCATTTTTGTGAATGACTTCCCATGCCGTAGTTTGATTAATTTGGACATGGATTGCAATGCGCCATGCACTTACATCCGGGCTACGTTCTACCATATTTAGAATTTCTTTCTCCATTGCTAAACCAGGACGAACTTGCCTCTCAGATATAATTCTCACACTGGGAAGCATTCCAGTTCCACGTGCATTGTTGAAGACTGTCTGGAATACATTTCTATCTGGCACTCTTCTGTTCGGGAAGCATATTCTCGATGACTAAATGTGGCAGGCATTACGAAATTATGTGTGTACAATACCGACTAAACAAACGCACATATAAAAATATATGCGACAGTTATAAAATAATTTGATACATGGTGATTTTCCGGGTTGTTAAAAACCACTATAAAATAATTGTTTAAATCACAAAATTAATATGACAATTAGTAAACACTAATGTGAGTTTGATTTAGAATGTTTGACCTACTCAAAATAAAATGTCAAATAATAACAACTTTTGCAAAAATAGCAATAAAAATATTGTCATTGTTATCTCAGTAACCGTTGATATTCGACCATATATTTATTATAGGCTTTTTGAAGATTCTATAGCTCGATAACTTCGTTCTGAAATCTATGATTATTTAACCAGATTATCACAATTTTGTGCATAATAATACGTGCTGTGATTTTTACGAATATTTAATAAAGAAATTCAAAATGTTAGCCTCAAAATAATTTTTAAAACTAAAAGTATTAGCATATATTAGAATGATTTGCAAAAGCTCATTTAGCTCTTACAAAACTACCTTCCATCTTGCTTTTACTAAAAACAGAGCTTTGCGTAACTTGGTGAAGCTATGGTTTGGTGAAGTATGGAGATTTCCTTTGTTAAAGGGAGATCTTGAAGTAGTGTTTGACCAAAAGTTAATGTGGAAAACTTACTTTGCTGCATTTATTATAGAGCCAGAATAGTCCTTGAAAGGTGCAGGTAACTTTATGAAACACTATAATTAAAATAACCTTATGGTTATACAGACAAGACATAAGGTTAGTGTCAATGTATGAGATTATGGCTTGGTGGCCGAAGACGCTGCAAGTGAAAAGTAGTCACAGACTGGCTTGCCTTAGAAGCAGATCTATTCCAACAACAACAAAGAAACCTGCCAATTGTCAAGGAAGGTAGGAGGTAGGGTATACTAAAAACTGTATAAAGGCACATCAGATTTCTGGAATGCCAAAAGATCGTCTATGTGTTAATTAGATGCGTTAGCAAATAGTAAAATACTCATGTAGAAATTAGAAGAGCCGGAAATGGTGGGAAGAAAATTCTAGAAACAGACAAGCGAAGAAATTCTTAAACGGACCATAGAAGAAGTTAACGTATACCTGCTAAAACAAGACCAGTCAAGACTGGTCTACGACTGGTAATGAGACATTACCCACACAAAACCACCTGAATAACATTGGTCTGTCAGGTTCTGCTAGGAGGAAGAGAAGATTGCAGCCTGCAATGTGAGGAGACGCTGTGAAGCCTAATTAGAATGTTAAAACCAGATGAAACACTCTGAATTCATGGAAGTGTATAGTAGACCTATGCCAGTCGCGAATGGAAAAGATGTGGCCACATCATACGTTTACAGTTTATAATCTGCATTATAAATTTATAACTTTGAAGTACTTTTGATGACTTGCAAAATACAAATGGTATACAAACGAGGCATTCTAATGTATATATGAAAAAGGTGTATACAGATTCGGAAATTGCGGATCTTTATAGAGAAAGTAGAAATTGCCGCTTCATTCCACGGAGGGTACGACATATAACTGGCGCGGCGCCGTGCATTGGTCTAGCACTCTCCCCACTACTACGGTAATCCGTTCCGTATCGCCAACGCCAATTCGTAGACGGCAAGCCATAAGCCATGGGCCACAGATTACAGACATGAATCCGGTAACTTGATGCCAGTGTTGCCAGGTCTCATGCTTTTGCATGAGATCTCATGCTCTCATATTTTGATTACAAAATCTCATGCTTTTTAATAGACACAAAAAGAAATAATAAAATTATTAAAATTACTCTTTGAAATCTACCAAAACAAAGACCTAACGAGAAATAAAGGCAAAATCGAGGGCAAAATTGAATAGATAGAAATGTAGGTATCTACAATATTTGGGTACTTGAAATGTCCTTTATGCAGTGCAGTGCAATGAATACATAAACAGGTATGACAGCCGACGGATATGCGGTGTGTGTGCTGTATTCACGCTGTATTGCAGTGATTCCTAACTCTATTCCGTAGGGGTACCTACATTTTCTGGAAACAACAGATTTTACGACCCGTGAGTCACCCTGCGTCACGTCAACTGCGCCTCAACGTTCGCCCGGCCTAACAATAAAATAAATTAGAAAGGTTACGTGGTTAATAACTTTTAAGTAAGTATCTGTAAGTACCTACATACAATGTAATATTATGATAAAATAGCATAACACAATGCTTTTTAATGAAATAAAAATGGCATAATTAAAAATTAAGCTGTGTCAAGAGGTGTTTTTTGATAAATTAAGTCATCTCATGCTTTTTCTCCAAACCTCATGCTATTTTGAAATTATTCTCATGCACTGAATTTTTCCCACCTGGCAACACTGCCTTATTAAAGAGTGGGAGCACGCGGTGGTGGAAGTATGCGTGTAGCATGACACAAATACACGCAAGCGGCAAAACACAATTCACCATCAAGATCCTCACTTTCCAAATCTGTATGTTTTCATCTCGTCTTTTTGCTGTCCATTTTACAGTAATACAGATTCAATTTGGTCTTAACCCGTGGCTACAAGGGGAATTAAACAACTGGTTTTCAAAAGCAAAACATATTGTCCATTTTCTCAAAGTATTTTGCTAGGTTTACTGCAATTGTAAGGAAAAATGCAGCTATATAAAATATTGTATAATGCTAAAATGTCGTATAGGTAGTCTTGCCTCACATATTTAAAAATTAATTAACTACGATAAATGCAAATGCAAATCTAAAATTTTGATCTTATTTTGTTCTTTTGAATTTTTGAGCTATGATCAACGGTGCGATCGCTTTTTATTATATCTTCTACGCTACCTTCCTCGGAAGACAACATCATTTGCATAAACATCAGTGAGTTTTAAATTGATAATAACAGCGTATACTTTGTATTTGCTTCAAGTTGTATCTTGGAATACTACATTAACAACTTGGTACACATATAGTTAAGATGTAGCTTTAAAATAACTAACTTTTGCGGTTCATCTTTTATTTAGAAATTAGGTATACCAGAGCTTTTGGATAACTCTGGTATTTATGTGGGTGTGCGTACATTTTAACAGAAATATAACTAAGTGGAAACATGTATCAAGTTTGCTTTATCTTCTAATAGCGCCCGATTTAATATGCCCCCACATTAGTTTCCAGTGTTTTCCATCAATTAAAAATCACAATGTGTCCCCCTTTGTTCATTAAACAATTCACCACGCGAGTGGTTGTTTTGTCCCTAACAAAAGCCGTTGGCTAAGTACCATTAAAGATTAAACTCGATACAGTATTCATTATATTTGCTTATAATAAACACTGCGGTATCAAAATCGAAACCGTAATAAACAAACAACGCGTGAAGAGCAACATAATAAAGATTAAGCTTCCCCAGTAGGCCGATATCCTACTTGTGTTTGCAGAGTGCAGGATACGGTTACGAAACGGAACTAATTGTGTAAAGTAGAAGTGTCCATCTGGAAATATTTAATTACAGTTTTAAATTAAAAATATGTAAAACGTAACATATGAGTTTTTTTACTGTATCGTAATAGTATATTAAACAACAAGGTTTAAAACGACTCTTTAAAATTTTAATTTAAACTCAGCCAACTTGAAACATTGCATAATTTGGGTGACAACATCAAACAAAAATCACAATCTGGAGACGCGTGTGCAAAGATGACATAACCGTGTGCAAAATACCGTTTTCAGAGCGTATTTTCCGTGTGTAAAACCCCCTTTTGCAAGGCAGTCACATAAAAAGGTATTTAAACTAATATAAATAAATCCTACAATTCCTATTAATAAAGTAATATGTATCTTTTTTGATACCAAATATCTAGGTATGCTAATGAACAATTCCAGAGACAAAGCTGTATTATCTAAAATTGAATCTAGCTAAATTTACTACAAAAAAGACATACTTGGTTTAATAAATCATTCTATAGCATTCAAAACTCAAATTCACTTTTGAACATGTGGGAACCGTAAATAGATGAGATCGGACCTATTTCTGCATTTTCAGGATTGCTTTTTTAGGTGTTCTCAGCGGTTACATTCTTTAGAAGCAACTCATAGCAGAAGCTATTCTTTTCTGTTCTCGGTGGTAACGTAAAGATGCCAGTTTTGTCACCAGAAAAATAAAAGAGTGTGATGGCTGTGTTAACCGATCCCTTCAATTATGATGTTAACAGTATGGCAGATTAAAGTTGTCATAATGCAAAATTATTAGATTATACTTGAATTACGCCAGTTATGCCAATCTGGTTTCCGAAAAGGCCGGGGGTGTATTGACAATGTCTATGCGCTTAGTTCAATTACACAACTTCATTTAAGGCTTAAAGGTCACAAGGGTTTTGTAGCATTCGTGGATTTTAAACGTGCTTTTGACTCCATTGACAAAAACTTTACAAAACTGGGGTAAGCTGTGCCATAATTCGGATTATTAGGAATTTATATTTCAACGCGCATAATAAAATCCGCTGAAATTTTAACCAAACGAAGGCCTTCGACTTAACCACAGGGGTTCTACAGGGTGAGTCTTTAAGTCCTTTGTTGTTTTCCCTTTTTATAGCAGACATTGAAGATTTTTTAAGTTGTCACCATGTCCACGGTCTTAATATTGGTAATTTATTCATTGATGTTGTAATGTTATTGTATGCGGATGATTTGGTCCTGTTAGCTGTTTCCGAAATAGATCTATGTCGTAAATTTAGTTTGTTGGAAAGATATGTTCTTTTAAATCAGCTTACAGTTAATACAGATAAAGATATTGTGTTTTTCCCGAGGAGGTCGAATTAATACCTCCCATTTCGGTTTAACGGAGAGTCTGTTATTTGGGCGTTATTTTTTTATCTTCCACGTTTTTCGTGTTATGGCAGAATCTTCAGCTGGAAAAGCCAAACAAGCTGCAGCCTCTATTATCTCTCTAATGTCTAAATCTAAAATGAACTCCTGGAACTCACGTATGGTGCTTTATAATTCAATAGTAATTAATTGTCTAGCAAATTCCTTACCAATATGGGGCTCACAGTACACAGATATATTAGAAAGGGTCCAAGTTGGTTATTTCAAAAGATTGTTATTGCTACCAATTAATAGTGCTGGTTATATTGTTAGACTTGAGACAGCTACAGTTGTTAAATGGCGATCCACGATATAATTGGCTTGTACAAATGAAATAATTTTGCTAAAGTATAATATGTGTTGATGTATGGGAGAACTTGACTCATATTAATCTTAAAAAACAAATTCCTACGATATTACTTACACACGATGAGATGCTCTACCAAAAAGACTTAAATTCTCTCTTGAAGCCTACAATGCCTATATGATACTGAAATTTTGATATAACAAGGTGTACTGCTAAAGATTATCTGCAGTTTCAAATTCCAATATACATAATACGAATCATTGCTCAATTCTGATCCCACGAGAGTGACTGCTGATACTGAATCTTTACTTGACTTAATAATTACTAACTCTGATTTGTGTATTAAAAATGTAGAAGTTTTAGATATTTGTTTCTCAGATCATAATGTAACATCTTGTGATATTGCATTAACCAGTAGCGTGCCTAAACCTGTTGTAAAGGAATATCGTTGCTTCCGTAATTTTAATTGGGTAGCTTTTAATCGTGATGCTGCCAGTATTGATTGGAATCACATTTATAATATTGATTCTTTGTTTAGTAAAGTAAAATTTTTCAATGATTCTATTTTAAGACTCTTTGACAGACATGCTCCATTAAAGAAGCGTACTCTTAAATCTTCTAAAAAAAGGGAACCATGGTTTACGGATACCTTATGGGAAATAAGGAAGATTAAAAATAGAGCCTGGTTAAGATACAAAAAAAGTGGAAATGCTGTTCATAGAAAATTCTTTTGTGACATTCGCAATTATTATGGTTTTGCTGTAAAGCAAGAACTCGCTGCCTTTTATTCTTACAGTATAAATAGAATTAAAAATGATCCAAAGCAATTATGGTCAAAATTAAGATCTTGGGGGGTTGTAAGTGATAGACTAAATGAAAATCTTCCTGACGAATTGTGCAATGCTACTCTTATTAATAACTATTTCATTGATTCTACACCTAATTTAAATGTTAATGAAGATTATATCTCTTACTTTTATAATTCTAAATTTATGGATGATTTAAATTTTACATACAGCCCTACAGACATTAGTAAAATTGAAGATCTTATTATGAAACAAAAATCTCATACTATAGGTTCAGATGGTATTTCTGGTAAAATGCTACAGATGTCGGTTAAATGGATATCAGCGCCTCTGACACACATAATAAATTATTCATTGGAGATTGGTCAATTACCGGAACAATGGAAAGTTGCTTGTATTAAACCATTACCATAAGAAAAATCCTAAAGAATTTAAAGATCTCCGTCCAATCAGTATGCTATCTGTACCTCTCAAAATTGCTGAATCTGCTATCTCTGAACAATTGGTTGAATATTGTGTTAAAAATTCTATAATTCCTGTAAATCAGTCAGGTTTCCGGAAAGGGGTTAGTTCTTCAACATTATTGGCTAGTATAACTGATGACATTTTGACAGCTATTGACAATTCCCAGATTTCATCTCTCACATTACTAGATATGACTAAGGCATTTGACTCAATCGACATCAATTGCCTTATAGCTAAACTTCATTATTACGGTATATCTAGTAATATATTGTGCTGGTTTTGCAATTATTTACATGGCAGAGAACAATATACTAAGTTAAATACTTTGTCCTCGATACTTACTTCACCTTATAGATCAGTTGGTTCTGGTGTTCCTCAGGGATCTATACTAGGACCACTTTTATTTAACATTTTCACAGCAGACTTGTCGAGAGTTCCTTTGAATTGTCAACTAAATATGTACGCTGACGATATACAACTTCTTTATAGTTTCAAGTTCTCCAATTTAAATACTGCCACAGAAATAATTAATAATGATTTAAAACTAATTTATGACTGGGCCATAGAAAATACTTTATTAGTTAATCCTAACAAAAGTCAAAACATTCTATTTGGAACATCAACTCAATTGCGAGATTTAGATAATGTTTCCGTTTTAATTAATAATGAGAATATTTCTTCAACTAATGTTAAAAATCTTGCCTTAACTTTTGATTCCTCGTTAAGTTTTTCGAATCATGTAACTAATATATGTAAGAAAGCATTTTTATCCTTAAAACAGTTGCAATGCTTTAAAAAGTATCTAAATTCTCAGACTAAAATTTTACTTACTGAATCCTTAGTTCTATCTCATTTGAATTATGCTGATATTGTATATGGCCCCTGCCTTACTCAAGACGATAAACACCGACTGCAAAAAATACAAAATTATTGTGTTCGTTTTATTACAACTGTCCCTCAGTTTAGTCACATAACTCCATATTTGCGATCCTTCAATTTGTTGAGCATGTCTGAGAGGAGACTTATTCACTTTGTTTTTTACTCAATATTTTAAAGAATAATAAACCTAAATACTTATGTGATAAAATAAAATGGAGATCTGAATCTCACACTAAAAATTTGAGATTACTGAATAGCAGAGCGTGCATTCCTCTTCACAAAACTGAGAAATTTAAAAATTCTTGTTCATATTTGGCTTCTTATGTTGTTAATAACTTCCCAATCCAGTATCACAATTTGTCAGTGTCAGCAGTTAAACATAAGATAAAAATAATATACTTTCCTCTGATTTGGTATTGTTTGATGTATGTAGATTTTAATTGTTTTTTTTTTGTTGTTTTTTTTTCTGTTTTCATCTTGTCTTATTGATTGTTTTATTTACTGTATTTGTTTTTATTCTACTATTTTTGTCTCAGGAGGTGTTGTAAATCAACTTTGTTGATACACTGTCCTTTTGTAAAAAACGTTTGTATACTTTTTTGCAATAAATGTATTATTATTATTATTATTATTATTATTAATTGCGCCTTTGTAATAAATTCTGCATAAAATTATTTTTCAATGGTATTTCATACTCATTTGATCTCTCAGAGTTGTGTTCAATATGTAACCAATATAAATTAGAAACCATTGAGCACATTTTCACTTAATGTCCTATATACACTACTTTGAAGCCGCCAGAATTAAAAAATATCACATCTGTCAAAGCGTTAGTACAGTTTCTCGATAATCTAACACTCAGCAACGCTAAGGCATTGTGTAGATTTGTAATTGGTTTTCTAAAGCTTCGCACATTTGTGTTGAGTGAATAATCTTGCTCTATTGTATTTGTTTTTATTTAGTAAGCAGATCACTTATATCTCACCTGCACTCAGTTTATATGTTAATATACAGATGAAGGAACAGCCAGTTCAATTGTCGGTCATCTCACCTATGGCATACTGATGCGGGCTAACAAGCCCGAAACCGGTCTATGTCTGGTTGTGTGGCCGACAAGAGTTCTTGGTTGTTCACACAGATACTGCAGGAGTAATTCAATGCCGGCCGGGGCATTAGTCCGCGGAGTAGTTATTTCCTGCAGTATCATTTACAGTAGGTACTCTTCTTGTAAATTTTTTTTTTTTTTTTAGGAATAAAGATTATTATTATTATTATTACTTCAATTGCGTCCTCAAAATGAGTTGTTAAATAAACCTCAGCAATCACACAATTCACATTCTTTTTCGTGTTTACGTTAAGTTACCGAGACTCATTACCAGGAACAATCTTGGAGAAAAACTGTCAATGTTATCGACAGGATTAACATAAATAAATCGTTCAAATAATCTTCATCAGTCGAATGGTCTACCTGAACATTGCGTCTCGCCTGTGCGAAAACCACTCTCTTTGAAGCTAAAGGGTATATTATAGCAGGAAAAATCGTTAATTCGTTAAATTCCGTAACATCTTTAAAAGAAAAACATTTTGGTTCAAGATTAACAAACTCAATAGTTTCTCATGTTTATATCCGATATGTGTAGTACAGGGTTCTCAGCGTCAGGGAAAACCTGAAAAACCTGGAAATGTCAGGGAATTTGAACTTTGTCAGGGAAACGTCAGGGAAAGTGCCAATAATTGTCAAAAATCAGGGAATTTTTATTGTCGTCAGGGAAAATTTCTGAATGCTACTCCTGCCGTGTTTAAATTCTTTATTTAATGAACGCACCCAGTTGCCTATTTCTGTTTGTTTCAATCACACGTACCCGCAGATTGATATAAAGAAACAGATATATCTGGAGTGTATAGCTGTTTTTTTATACATATTCATCGCTTGTTTCAAGACGTATTCAATGGTGACGTTACTTATGTAATGCACCAAGAAAATGTATAGTTTCAAAACGTAACGTCATTAAATATTTGTTTCTCTTTAACATCACACTCACACTTTTTGATAATTGTTTATACAATTTATTTATAACAAAGCTACACTAGATTTGGATTAAAATAGAACGATTATTAGAAGCAGAAATTATTAACAATATAATTCTGGTTCATGTTTTTGTATATACATATATTTGGAAAATGTGTGAGGTCTGCAACAAAAACATGGAATTGATTTTAGCAATTGCAAACCAGAAACAAATAATTACCTACATGTTCGTGTGAGTGACAGGTTTAATGAAATTTGTAGAGAAAAGTAATTGGATTATGCGTTTGTAATGTAATTTAAGATGTCTAAGAATACGTTAAAATTTGTAGAGGTACATACAATAATCCAATTCCTTTTTAAATAAACAAGATAAGAAACTTAAAAGTATCAACCATTTTAAACATAAAATCTGAAAATTTAAATCACACCGATTTTGAAATCTCTATCTAGCAACTGCTGCATAGACCTTAGCAAAGCATCTAAAGAGTTCAAACAGGGATCAGTGGACATTTTAAACACGGTTTAAAAAGCGACTTATGTGACGTTACTTTTTCAATGCAAAAATATAGTGTTTTTAACCGACTTGAATATGGCATACATATGACATGAGTGACATAAAACGGCTAAAGCTGTTTTTTGTATAGCTGTTTGCTCAGTAGTAAAATTTATTTTTATTGGTTTTTGTTGTTTGTTTATACATATTTCTATTAGATTTCTTAAATATGTATATTTGTTAATATTTAACACAGTACAATGTGTTGCAATGACTGAAATAAATATTTCTAATAAAATTAAGTATCCATGTCACTTATTTGTCATCGAATGGGCTCATTTATGCCTATCATTTGACTTGTTTTTACTTTTGTTTAATTTTTAAAAAATATGATATTTTGTATGCTTTTTGTCAGGGAATTTAAAAAAAGTATGTCAGGGAAAACCTGGAAATGTCAGGGAATTTGGTTCTGAAAAATTGCTGAGAACCCTGTAGTAGCCATCATATTAAAACAATAAACGATACTGGAAACTGGAATGGAAATATAATAGAAAGTATTATAAATTACATCTAACTAAAATAAAGAAGTTCTATAGCGTCCTGGGCTCAAAATCCATATTCTCTATTAGCTACAGATATGTGTCAATGTAAGTATTAACTGATAATGTTGTTGATTATAACACCACGGTCTCAAATCGTTTTTAGTCATGGTAAAACCGAATCAAATTTAATGCGGGTCAGTTTGGTGGAGAAATACAGAATATTACATTTTTTTTAATATCTAACATTAGCCTGTTACCAATACCATACACCAATATTAAATATCATTAAACTTTTGTTGAAGAGGTGAATACAGTCAAAATTTAAATCAAAATTGTTAATAAGATTATTGAAGACTCAAATTTATTATAAAATATGTATTGTATTACCTTATGTTGACTAATGACTAATAGTAGATAATATTTGAAAAAAATAATGGGGTGTCAATTACCTATACTAAGCATGCTAAGCTTTTGAAGGAAAATTGAGTTATCAAACTGATCTGTCGAACGTCGTATCTGTTTGCACGTTGCCATCAAAACTATACCTATTTTATAAAGATCAATTTGAAAAATTAATCTTCTTTATCGAAATTAATATTGTAATTCTCCAAGATGCATTGAAAAGCACTTAAATTGTAAAATAATCAATCACATGTAGCTTAAGGTGGGCGTATTTCTCACAGTAAAATAATGATAAAATTTCTGGTGTTTTTTAGGTACAGGAGTCTCTTAATATTAAAAATAACATTCTTGATGTTTTGTTTACTATTTAAATTATCCGCAAATAAAATAATAACCTTTAAAAAGCGTTTTGTAAGACACACATTTTAACAATTAGTTTCACATTCTTATAAACAAAATTGAACAATCTTATATGCATAACTATGCAAGCTTTTGTTGTTAACAATATTTTCATCTATATTTAAATATAAGAAAATACGTATCTTAAAAGATTTCTGTAGCTAAAAATGTGTTAGACCGCTTTCTGCCGTTATACAGGATGTCTGTGAAAGGTTGGGAAATCTTGGAGCTGGAGATACTGGTGACCAAAAAAGTCGATTGAGCCAAATATGTCTTATCCGAATGTTGCTGGTTTCAAAAATACAGGGCGTTCAATGCTAGAATTTTATTTTCAAATATCTCAATAACTTTGAAACCTGTGGGACTATTAAAGAAAAAATTGGCACAATTATGTTTTTTGGTACGGCAAATAAGAATTTTTAACTAATTTTGACGTCACTAGTAGAGTGCCAATTTTTTAATAGTCCCACAGGTTTCAAAGTTATTGAGATATTTGAAAATAAAATTCTAGCATTGAACGCCCTGTATTTTTGAAACCAGCAACATTCGGATAAGGGATATTTGGCTTAATCAACTTTTTTTGGTCTCCAGCTCCGAGATTTCCCAACCTTTCACAGACACCCTGTATAATCGTTTTGCTTCGGTACTTTTGAATATTCGCAGATGGGATTAGATAACATTGTTATTATTTGTTAAATTCTATATTATTCAGTTCTTAAATGTCTAAAATTATTTGTAGAAAACACTATTTCAAGAAAATGGCGCCCTTGACGTATTCGGTAGTATAATTTTTTAGAATTATTAGGTTTGCTCAAGCAAGGAATCATGACTGATTTCAAACTCAGAAATATTCGACTAGTAAAGTTATGATTTATTTTCAGTAAACATAGTGCAATAAGTAGTTGGACGAACAGTTTGGAACCAGTCTGAATTCCTTGCTTGAACAGATCAATTATTGATAAAATTGCGTTTAATTCTTAAATTTACCACCAAATTAAATAGTCTCAAATTCAATATTATTCATTGAAATAAAGGATTATGAAAAGTACATTCAATGAGTTGTATACTCTTAAAATAATGTAAGTTTTGACCAAAAAATGCATTTTTACGAGACATGTGTGAGACTTAAATTTGAAAAAGCAGTCAATCAGTTTACACATCAAAAAGAAAAAAAAACAATAATTTCTTAAACGATTAAAATAAAAACGTGTGAAATTTAAATACTCTTTTGTAGATGTTTTATGACACACTGGTAAACTAAATAACTGAAATATTTCCTAAAAATGCACACAATGTAATATTTCTGCATCAAATAAACTTTTTTATTATAATGTGGTGTAACTGGCATGGTCTATAAAATTTAAATTTATTTATTGATTTCAAATAAAAAAAACTGCTGATAGAGAGATATATCAACTTTAGGGCCAATAAATGAGATATTCTGAATTGCCACCATTAAAATTTATTTGTATTAGAGTTAAATTACTTTGGATTACTTAGTTACTGGTTTTTATTTCATTGTTATTGCTCTTAATCGCAGTAATAGTGGCCAAAGATAACAGTTTTATTGCGTTTTCTGATTTGCATTTGTTGGCCATTAAAAAGTAATATTTGTACTTGTTCATTCAATAGGATTAGAAAATATCTATATATATCTAAGAAAAACGTTATCTAAATTCTGAGCAGCAATATACAAAAATAAAGTTTCTGTTGAAATTATAGATTTAAACACGTGTTTCTAATAAACCGCATTGGTAGTGACGTCATAGATTATGCAACCAAGATTACAAGAGAAAAAAAATTTGACTCAATCATCACACTAATTAAAAATAATCCTCTAGACTAAGTGATGTTCAGTGCCAATTTGAAAATATGTATTATATAATTTAATTTGTTAATTTACCACCACACTAAATGTTTGAACCATATATAGTACTAAATTACAAAAATGATTGTTTTTATTGCGACAAACTATCGAAAATTATATTGACAACAAAAACAATTGATTGACGTCAGTCGTGACATCAGTAGCCTGAATTCTTACTGCAACTATATGTATTTAATTCCATAAATCACAAACTTACTTATACAAGATTTAATTTTGAAAACATAAAAACAAAACAATCTCAATATACTTGTTGTAGTTAACTGACAGATGACAGTTGAACCAAATGAAGTTATTATTCAAATGAGCTTAATTCTGTTTTGCTATTGATAGAATAAGACGTTCTATAAAAGTTTATTCAAACCATTTAAACGAATCTACTGTTTCATTTTCTCAACTATTTTCCACATTTCCACAATTATTAACTTTGTTAAAGTTGTAAATAATGATGAAGGAGGTTAGTATGTTTATTTTAGTATTGTTAGTATTTATATTGTCGAAAGATGACATGAATGACAATTTTCAATGTTACTTTATATGGAATTTCAGTAACTGAGATCTAATATCTTTTCTCCGTTGCATTTCAGCTGTCATACCTGTAATGATTTGCACAGCAAAGTTGATTAATCTTGTACAACTTCAAATAAAATAAAAAATATTAGAATTGTTTTGAATATAGAATTTGACATTCAATTTTAGATTGTATTGCTATTTTATTGTGTTGATTTGTAGATTTTACATTCTTCTTATGTTTGTAATTTGTGCGTTGTGTTTATGTAATCTTGTAATTCCCCTGTAATTGGTCATTGACTGTTGGATGGTATAATTCGAAAATAAAATAAAATTAATAAAAATAAAACTTAAAGAATATTAAGGCTTATCATAGGCCTCTCTTTATGTTAGATACCTTAGCAGAAGCCTTGAATTAAAAAGGACCATGTCAATCCTCATTTCCTCCTCTTTAATCTGCCAGTAAAAGTTTGCTTGTAGGGATACTTAAGTATATGTAATAATTTTATTTTACTTGCTTTGGTTGCCAATAGGCTTTCATATAAGTTAACAAACTTGATACTTGCAATGCTTGCTAATGCTAAAAACATTGTGTTAAATACAATAGCCCAACCCACATATGTATATCCCCGACAATCCAAAGATTCTATTGTTACCACCAGCTAAACAATGTTCTGAAATTGGAGGGGTAGCTTCGCAACCACGAGCCCTCTGAGTTGCGAATATTTACTGCGAAGGAAAAAATATTTGCGCCAGTGGTGCATCTTTTTCTTTTACTACTTATTATACTGTCATAAGAACTTCCTAATGAAGAAAAGCTCTAGATATAATCCATTATTTTTGAACATACTTTCAAATATGATATATTTTTGATATATCATGGGGATGTTGCTGCACTGAATGATTTCAAAAGACTAAGAGCTAGTGTTAAGTTAGCTGTTGATGTCGCTTATAGGAATTATGTACACTCAGCTGATTTAATATTATAATAACGACCCAAATAAATTATGGGCTTTTGTAAAAAGTAAAACTGGGTCGACTAGTATTTCCAATTGCATGCATTACAATCGTAGAAGTTTGAATAATCCTACATATATTATAAATTCATATGCTACTTCTTTTACAACACGTAATAATAGTGCAGTTAATTGTGACGTGTCTTTTACTAAACATGTACATATTGCAATATTTGAGGAGACCCAAGTTTTATCTGCTTTAAATAACTCTAAATCTAAGATGAAAACTGGACCGGATTTGATACCTGCTTTTATTCTTAAGGATTGCGCATATGTTCTTGCACCTCTGCTAACTTATTTATTTAATTTATGTCTCATCTATGTAAGATTTATAATGTATGTCCTGTTTTCAAAAAAGGCGATGTATTATATGTAATGTATTACATTTTCTTTAATAACTCTCAACTACTTTTAAGTTAAATTCATGAAATTTTGTATCCGGAGGTTTATTGGGACGGGAAATTTAAATTGGCTGTATCTCCAAGAGGGCGCCACAAGCGGCTATTAGGATCCTTTAAATCGCTTCAACTTTTTTATGCCACAGTGTATGTCATTTTAGAATAGAAAAACATTTTCCCTTACCTTTTCTACTAAAGATATATCCACCTTATTGAAGTCTCTAGTAGTCGTTTCCGTTAAAAACACATCTAAAGATGATGATGCATGCAAATTATGTATTAGAGTGCTATCTTACTTTTATCTAAAAATCAAGGCATAATACTTTAAAGACTAAGAACTGTTCTTAATCTTGACAGTTTGAATTTTTCGTGAAAATTGTAAAAATAAAATCTCTAAAGAAAATGTACAAAACCTTAACATTAACTTTCGATTCACTGTAATCTAATATTTTTCCTTTGCAGCAAACGTGAATCAAAAAGCATATATACTTTTAGATGGGCAAATTTTCCATCGCTTTATAATTCTATGTTACAAACAGACTGGTCATTTCTACATAATGTAGATGGTGTTGAACGGTTTCATGCAAAATCGTATCAAATAATTGAAGAGAATGTATCTTACTATGTTCAACTTACATGCCAATTTCCTAAGTGGTATACGTTTGAGGCTATTAAAAAGTATTAAAAAAGTATAGAAAAATTTGAAATGAACAATTTCTGAACGAATTTAAAATGTTAAGAAGGAAAATCAAACCCCAAATAAAACATAATTATTCAAACTACATAACATCCTAAGAATAGGTCATCTAGAATTCCCGGTATTGTACATGACGATAATAATTCATATGAAAACCCAGAAGATATTGTAAATGCATTCAGTAATTTTTTTAGTTGCATATACATATCTAGCGTACATAAAGATATATTTACAGCTACATCACCATTATGTAACGTCAAATATAGAATCAAAATCGGATAACGAAATATTAACTGCTGCAAAAATTGAAAATAAAATGACGTCTCGTCCAGCTCAGCATAACATCTTTCTTAGTAAAAGACTGTATTCGCAATGATTAAACCTTTATTTGAAATTTGAATTGTATAATCTAGTTCTGAAAGCGAAAACATTTCCAACTAGATGGAAGGAAGCCAAAGTAGTTCATGTGTTTAAAAGTGGTAATAGAGTTGAAGTAACTAATTACAGATCAATTTCCATGTTATCCTATTTTGCTAAACTCTTTGAAATATTATATACAATATAATGTATCCTTTGGTGCATCATCACATTTCAGAATATCAACATGGTTTTGTAAATAAACGATCTATTACGAATTTAGCAGTTTTTTCACAATTCACATAAAACTATATTAGACTGTCGTGGGCAAGTGATTTGATTGGGAATCTGGAATGCTTTGGTTTTAACTCAGAATTAATACAATTACTTAAGTTTTACTAGTTTGAAATATCGTGTTGTATAATGGATTTCGTTGATTAAAATATTTAGTTACATCGGGAGTCCCTCATGGATCTAACCTAACTCCCGTGCTATTTGTTTTATTCATCGATGATTTAAGTTACATTATACAGTCACATAGACTTGTCTTGTTGATGATTTAAAAATATATTCCATAATCGAATCATTAGACGGCTCCAAACTTCTACAAATTGATCTGGACACAAAACAAGAATGGTGTAATAAAATCAAACACGGAATTCCAGGAAACAACAGCATTGAATTACACCTGGAAAACATATAGCAACAGCTAGAGTCACTCGTCAGTAGACCACCAGACATATACCGGTTTCAAGCTTATTAGCTCTCATCAGTATGCCTTAGGTGAGGTATCTGACGAATGATATATGTCTGGTGGCAATCCTTTGCATAATCAAATTGATTGTTCTCAAATTTTAGCACAAACTTCAGCATTGCTCATTTATGCGATATTCACAATTATAAGCTGAATTATATTATCAAATTAGTTCTGTAAGTATTCGGTATTGTAATTAATTTTGAATATTTTTTTTTGTTAATCAATTCAATTAATTAATAATTTTCCTGTCTATAAAGAAGGTCGTTACGATACTTTCAGTAAAATAATCCTTCAAGTTACATATAAATTCGAAAGCATTCTGTATAAGAAATGAAGAAAGCATAATTCGAGTTTCGTCGATGATCACATGAACGTCCCCTATTAAAATTTTTAACCGCTGGTGGAATACGTTCCCGGTGAATCAATATTCCACCCCATATGGTGATATCAGTTCCAGCGCAACGCACGCACACTCCGCCACTCATGCCTAATGATCTAACCGTTTCCAAACAGTTTATCATTGTGCGAATGTAATTGCTCTGTTATATCATCATTAGCCGATGACACAGCGTAATGTGCGCCATTGGCTTTAAATTACCCGAATTTATTTCGGGTTGCTATTACCCCGCTAATTCATTGTCGCTTATTGCCGTTATTTTTGCTACTAAAAGGTTTGCGAGGTTAATAGGATTGTAATACTAATATTTTCCGAAATGTTTTTTTGTATGTGTTGTCTGGGCTCATATATTTTCTTAATAGAATAGTGTATTCAGGCGGTGGTATGTTATATTTAATGGTTGCACGTATTTAATTCCATTAATATTTAGAAATGGGTGTATGTAGAAATAGAATTTGTCTTCTATTATATTATTAAGCATAAATATTATGTGTATCTTTTCTCGGTCAATGTAAGTTGTCATTTAAAAGCAGGGCTGTCGAACATCGTGACGACATATTTGCGGCTCCCGAAGTGGACTGTAAAACCGCACACAGTGAAAGTTAGACATTTTCAACACGAATTTAAAATTAATGTGTGGGTAGGAATAATTGAAGATGTTATTGTCGGTCCTGTCCTTTTACCACATAGATTAGCGGGACAATTTTTTTTTTGGAACATCTACAAAATACGTTGCCAGACTTGTTAGAGGATATACCTCTACAACTTCGGAGAGATATGTGGTTTATGCATGATGGGGCTCCACCACATTTTTCATTACCTGTTCGTAACCACTTAAATCAACAGTACCCAAACAAATGGATAGGTAGAGGTAATGACGCTCCTGTAAATTGGCCACCACGTTCTCCAGATTTAAATCCATTAGACTATTTTTATGGAGTCATCTTAAGTCCGTGGTTTATATGACATCGGTAGAAAACGAAGAGCAACTATGGTCTTCAAGATTCAACAAACACTGTTAGAGACGATGAAGAAATTATGCAAAGAGTAAATTTCAATTTTCTTCGTCCTGTAAATCTTTGTATGTGTGTAAACGGTGGCCACTTTGAGCAGCTACTGTGACATCTTTATTTATTTGCATTCATGTTTTCCTAATTTAATGTTTATGTTAAAATTGCTGCCAATGATTAAAATTACAAATTTCGAATAAACCACGACAGTAATCGAGTCTTATCAAGAGTACCTTTTTTGTAGGAAATAATTTACTTAATCTAAATTTTATACTGAAAATCTTTTTTTTCATTGACGTAGAATTATCGAAGGTGTAATTAATAAAAAAAAAATTCCACGCCAATTGATTGATATTACTGATAATTTTGATTGTCCTATAGAGTAGGGTCAAATTTTAGCAAAATCGCATAAGGCATTTTAAATTTATATAAAAGAGCGATATCAAAAATTGCAACTTCAGCGTCGTATAGCGCCTAAGCGGGTCAACTTTGAACTAAGGTAAGTTTAGCTAAATCAACTTATTATGAGCCGCACTGTATCTGGTGGAGCGTTGCAAAGACTTTTAGGGACACCCTGTATATAATTGAAATTAGTAGTTTTTACTTAGTAATTGAATGAAGAACAAATTGTCAATCTATGTTAAGCGTCTTTAAAGGCATTTTTAAATTTCAAATGTTAATGATTGATAATTACGTGGAGATCCTACATTTTTGTTGGATCGCGCTATATCTAATGACATTGTAAATATTTATACGTTTTATTGTACTATTATACGTTCCTTGTATGTAGAATATAGAAAGTATCCTCTACAAATCATTTTTAATGGACCAAAAGGTCTGTTAAGAACTTAAATCGGTAAGTCACGTTAAACAATAAGAGAGTTCTGTACATTTTCTAGGATATTTAGAGTGCTATTAAGGATTGTATTTGTCGGTGTTTAGGCGAGACGTTTGAAGGAAATAAAACTCAGTGACTGTTCGTGGACAGGAACACCGATTATATGAAAGTTGCTGTTTTTATCAGGAACCTCTTCTGAATGTTGAAGTCTTTATTTGAACATCGTAATTAATCATTTTAACCTTTGATTAAAGGTAGTTGTCTAATCTATGATTATACAGTGTGGAAGAAAGGTATGAGATAAATTCATTATTTCTAAAACAACGAAGTTTCATGAAATTTCCTCGGACCCGTCGATTTTGCTTTTTAAGGTGCCCGTATCTCTCGCCGTAAAATGATCAAATTTGTGGTGTTTTTAGGTACTGAAATCTCGAAAAATAAAACTCGTAGAGCAAAAGTAATATCAAAAATAGAATTATTGATGTTTTGTTTATCCACTTTTACTATTTAAACTTTCCTCAAATAATGTAATAACTTTTAAAATGCATTTATATGACACACATAATTTCGCTATTCTAACCCCACATTTTAACAATTATTTTCACATACTTATAAACAAAAGTGAACAATCTTATATGCAGAACTATGTAAGTTTATTTTTTTTCATATATTTTCAGGTATTAACAATATTGTGTGAAACTAACTACTCAGTGGACAAAAGCCCCAACCTGCGTTGAATTACACCCACAATATCTACCCATATATTTCTTATTATTAGCTTTTGTAACATTTTTTACTGTTTAAGAAAGGTATTTTAAGCTAATATGTATCAAATCTCCTACAATTCCTATCAATGAAGTCATATGTATGTTCTCTGATACCAAACATCTAGGTATGCTAATGAACATCCACAGACAAAACTCTATTCAATAATTATCTAAAAAATTTAATATATTTACTAACCTCTGGAGTGGGAACTCGAAATTCAACCACAATAATTGAGATCTCACTTATTTCTACGTTTTATTAGGATCGCTTCATCAGGTGGCCTCCTTTAACTTGAGTCAAATATCTAACTATAAAGATGATTATACCAATAAATTAAAATTATTTGAAATTGAATGTCAAAATGAAATATCGACAACGTCAAACTGATTAACTGTCAATGAATATCATAACAACCTACTAAAATAAATAAAAATTAATAAAAAAATTTACCTTTTATGTATAGTTTTTTTTTTTTTTCTCATATATTTTCAGGTATTAACAATATTGTGTGAAACTAACTACTCAGTGGACAAAAGCCCCAACCTGCGTTGAATTACACCCACAATATCTACCCATATATTCCTTATTATTAGCTTTTGTAACATTTTACTGTTTAAGAAAGGTATTTTAAGCTAATATGTATCAAATCTCCTACAATTCCTATCAATGAAGTCATATGTATGTTCTCTGATACCAAACATCTAGGTATGCTAATGAACATCCACAGACAAAACTCTATTCAATAATTATCTAAAAAATTTAATATATTTACTAACCTCTGGAGTGGGAACTCGAAATTCAACCACAATAATTGAGATCTCACTTATTTCTACGTTTTATTAGGATCGCTTCATCAGGTGGCCTCCTTTAACTTGAGTCAAATATCTAACTATAAAGATGATTATACCAATAAATTAAAATTATTTGAAATTGAATGTCAAAATGAAATATCGACAACGTCAAACTGATTAACTGTCAATGAATATCATAACAACCTACTAAAATAAATAAAAATTAATAAAAAATTTTACCTTTTATGTATAGTTTTTTTTTCTCATATATTTTCAGGTATTAACAATATTGTGTGAAACCATTGTATATATTTATTTATACAATGGTGAAACTAACTACTCAGTGGACAAAGCCCCAACCTGCGTTGAATTACACCCACAATATCTACCCATATATTTCTTATTATTAGCTTTTGTAACATTTTTTACTGTTTAAGAAAGGTATTTTAAGCTAATATGTATCAAATCTCCTACAATTCCTATCAATGAAGTCATATGTATGTTCTCTGATACCAAACATCTAGGTATGCTAATGAACATCCACAGACAAAACTCTATTCAATAATTATCTAAAAAATTTAATATATTTACTAACCTCTGGAGTAGAACTCGAAATTCAACCACAATAATTGAGATCTCACTTATTTCTACGTTTTATTAGGATCGCTTCATCAGGTGGCCTCCTTTAACTTGAGTCAAATATCTAACTATAAAGATGATTATACCAATAAATTAAAATTATTTGAAATTGAATGTCAAAATGAAATATCGACAACGTCAAACTGATTAACTGTCAATGAATATCATAACAACCTACTAAAATAAATAAAAATTTTACCTTTTATGTATAGTTTTTTTTTTTTTTCTCATATATTTTCAGGTATTAACAATATTGTGTGAAACTAACTACTCAGTGGACAAAAGCCCCAACCTGCGTTGAATTACACCCACAATATCTACCCATATATTTCTTATTATTAGCTTTTGTAACATTTTTTACTGTTTAAGAAAGGTATTTTAAGCTAATATGTATCAAATCTCCTACAATTCCTATCAATGAAGTCATATGTATGTTCTCTGATACCAAACATCTAGGTATGCTAATGAACATCCACAGAGGCCACCTGATGAAGCGATCCTAATAAAACGTAGAAATAAGTGAGATCTCAATTATTGTGGTTGAATTTCGAGTTCCCACTCCAGAGGTTAGTAAATATATTAAATTTTTTAGATAATTATTGAATAGAGTTTTGTCTGTGGATGTTCATTAGCATACCTAGATGTTTGGTATCAGAGAACATACATATGACTTCATTGATAGGAATTGTAGGAGATTTGATACATATTAGCTTAAAATACCTTTCTTAAACAGTAAAAAATGTTACAAAAGCTAATAATAAGAAATATATGGGTAGATATTGTGGGTGTAATTCAACGCAGGTTGGGGCTTTTGTCCACTGAGTAGTTAGTTTCACACAATATTGTTAATACCTGAAAATATATGAGAAAAAAAAAAACTATACATAAAAGGTAAATTTTTTTATTAATTTTTATTTATTTTAGTAGGTTGTTATGATATTCATTGACAGTTAATCAGTTTGACGTTGTCGATATTTCATTTTGACATTCAATTTCAAATAATTTTAATTTATTGGTATAATCATCTTTATAGTTAGATATTTGACTCAAGTTAAAGGAGGCCACCTGATGAAGCGATCCTAATAAAACGTAGAAATAAGTGAGATCTCAATTATTGTGGTTGAATTTCGAGTTCCCACTCCAGAGGTTAGTAAATATATTAAATTTTTTAGATAATTATTGAATAGAGTTTTGTCTGTGGATGTTCATTAGCATACCTAGATGTTTGGTATCAGAGAACATACATATGACTTCATTGATAGGAATTGTAGGAGATTTGATACATATTAGCTTAAAATACCTTTCTTAAACAGTAAAAAATATGTAAGTTTATGTTATAACAATGTTTACATCTATAGTTGAATTTAAAAAAATACGTATTTTGAAAGATTTCAGTACCTAAAAATTCATTGGATAGATCGCTTTCTGATGTTAAATATTGATTTTACTTCGGTACCTTTGAATATTTGCAGGTGGCATGAAATAACATCCTTGTTATTTGCTAAACTCAGTTCTTAAATGTCTAAAATTATTTATATTTGTAGAAAACACTTTTTCAGGAATACGGCGCCCTTAAAAGACTCTTTTTTGTATACCAACGCATTTCCGACGTTCATTTGTTTTCGCGTGATGACGTCATCGGATATTTTTTTAAATAGAACTCCTATATTTTTCATCGGATTCTTGTAGAGCTTAACTTGCTGAATTAAAAATGTATAATTTCAGCGCTTTATTCCTTCAACTTTCCGAGAAAAAGAATAATAACCGATCCAATAAACGCTGCGGTTGACAGATGTCAATTCTGATTAGATTTTGTTTAGCTGCCAGAAACAGTTTCTTTGTTGTTTTTGATATCAAAAGATGTAATATTCTAACATGCAATCTAATAAAACAAAATAATAAATTAGGGGGTCAAATACGATTGAGGCAACCAGAATTTAATTATTAATTAATTAATTATTGTTAAATTGTTTTAAAAATGAAGAGTCCTTATTTTGTGATACTGCCGATAAATTCACTATATCCATTTTACTCTCAAGGCGATTTTATTGGATTGGTTATTATTTTTTTCGGAAAGTTGAAGGAATAAAGTGTTGAAATTATACATTTCAGCAAGTTAAGCTCTACAAGAATCCGGTGAAAAATATAGGGTTCTATTTAAAAAATATCCGATGACGTCATCTCGCGAAAACAGCTGAATGTGGAAATGCGTTGGTATAGAAAAAGAGTCTTTTAAAAGCAAAATCGACGTGTCCAAGGAAATTTCATGAAACTTCGTTGCTTTAGAAATATTGAATTTATTCCATACTTTTCTTCCACACTGTATACATATATTACGTAGCTCGTGCAGTATCAATGAGATAAAATAAAAGTTGCACCAAATCAGTTTCCTCACGTCGCTTTGTTTCTAATATATTAAAATCAAATTTACATCTAGCGACTATTCGGTACTCCATGCAGTACTGACAAGCCACAGACACGAGAAGATTTATTGAATCAGGTTCCAACTGTCAGACGCATGCGCATTGCATGTAAAATAATTTACCTTCACTTCAATTTACGTGTTATTAATCAATTCATTTTTAGTAAGCTGACGTAATGTAATTTTTATATTAAAAATATAGCTGTTCACAAGAAATTTATTTGCGTATTCGTGTAAAAATATTTGAAATATATTAAGGTCACCGTATTTCTCGTCGTAAAATGATCAAATTTGTGGTGTTTTTAGGTACAGAAATCTCTAAGGATAAAATATGTAAAACAAAAGTAATATCAAAAATAAAATTCTTGATGTTTATCCACTGTTACTATTTAAATTATTCTCAATTAAAATAATAACTTTTATAAAGCGTTTGTAAAACACATATTATTTTGCTATTCTAACCCCACATTGTAATAATTATTTTCACATACTTATAAAGAAAAATGAACAATTATCTTATATAAGTACAGAATTATGTAAGTTTATGTTATTACAATATTTACATCTACAGTAAAATTTTTAAAAATGTGTATTTTGAAAGATTTCTGTACCTAAAAATTGTTTGGTAGACCGCTTTCTGTCGTTATATATACGTTTTACTTCGATACTTATTTGTAAGTGCCATGAGATAACATTCCTGTTATTTGCTACTCTATATTATTCAATTCTTAAATGTTTAAAATTATTTGTATTTGTAGGAAATACTATTTTTAGTTATTGAAGTGTACAAGAAAAACAAATCTTTTTATAACAACTATGCCTATAACTTTTTTATTAGGAATGAATGGATTATTTAAATTATTTAACCAATAAAATCAAGTGGATTCGATACTTATCTAGAACTTCATAAACATTGTTTTTCTACTTTGTAAAAGCGAAGAGTTAAACTTAAACGTGGATTTTATTTAAACCTTTGTTTATTCAGATATTATCAAAAACTTACCTAAGCAATGCTCTTTCACTTCTTGATAAACATTCTAAAAATTAGGGAAATTAATCTTAACACTTTCAAGTATGCAGGGAGCGCATTCACCAAAACAGAGGATACCCGTTTAGTATGTTAAAAATAGTTTAAGAAATTAAGACATTTGCTAACAAGAACGCAACCTTTAGAAAATATTGAAGTTATTAAAATACCGGAGGATTCAAAAAGCTAAATATTTATTTCAATTGTTCAAATCTTAAAAGCTAATTTAAAGTTACGGCGTAAAAAGGAAAAACATGTCGGACCTGTTTTATGGCCTCCAAGATCGCCTGATCTGAACCCTCTAGATTTCTTTGTTTGGGGATATTTGAAGACATTAGGGTATGATACTCCTGTAAATAGCCTGGAAGAGCTGCAGCTACGGATTAATCAAAAGTGTCAAGAAATCCAAACCAAGGAGGGTATTTTCGAATGAGTTCGAATATCGTTGAGACGAAGATGTCGTGCGTGCTTGGAAATGGACGGAGGGCACTTTGAACATTTTCTGTAACTTTGTTTTTTGTTTGTTAAAAGCTTCCTTTGTCGGTTTATTCCTAATAAAATAAAATATTTGAAAACTAATAGTGGTCCATATCTCCGCAACCGTTACTTTGCGGACCCATGTTTATTAAGACTTTTCTGCTTATTTTGGTTCATACTATTACTTCCTGAAATATTTTACACTCTTTTTTTTAACACCCTGTATATACTAAATTTCACTTACAAATTGTAGCTACAACGTGCAACATGTTATCATAAAAATATGTTCCTTTTTTGATTTCCTGTCAAAACTATATAAGGTGGTTTGCAAATCGTGGGGACTTTGCGGACCCATGTTTATTGAAATATTTTATACTCTTTTTTAACACTGTATAACTCAATTTTTATTATAAAATGACAAATTTAGCTATTGAATGTGGTATATACAATTTGTAGAACAAAATATGAAGCGTAGGCAAAAGAGATAAATAGTAAAGTTGGTAAGTCTATATTGTTCAAATTTTCATTGAATTTGTTACTTGAAACTGTACCTGTATGGCATGTTTGCCGATAAATAGGTACCTAACTCTAATACATATTTTATTTGATTAGGAATCAGAGACGTATTCAAAGAAATTTGCGAGATAGGAGTAACCCTTATGAGATGTTCAGTACCATATTCTTAAAATTGTTTCGTTTTAGTAAAAATGCATGTCTGCAAGTAGTACATCACAACCGAAATTATTAAGAATTCTAACAGCTTTGTTATAATTTATACAACTTTAATTAACAATGTGGTCATAAATCATTGATATAATCTATTCATTCATAAATGTAGCAATTATATTGGTATCGGCAATGACAGTAATCATTTAATATTTTGATAATTGGTAATTAACTGGTAACATTTACTTTACAAGCTTCTTCCTGCGTCTTATCAAAAACTTAAATTGATTTGTCATTACAAAGAAAATATTACTCAAAAAACTCATCTACTTACCAAAATTCTTATAGAATTAATAATAAAATCATAGTTTAATATATTTAACTATTATACTACATAAAAATATTTTAGAATAACAAAACTATGATCATATTCATTTGTTTGTGTTATTTATACAGGGTGTCTTGCAAGTCGTTACAATAATTTTAGGAGTTATTTTTTATTTTACCCTGCTTTTCTGCAATTATTGTGTAGAAGAAAAGCAAACCTTTTTATATCAAATATTTCTATACATTTTTTATCAGGAATAAATGGATTATTTAAATGATTTAAACAATAAAATCCAAAGTGGCTTCGTTGCGTACTTAGATCTTAAACATAGTTTCTACATTGTAAAAGCAAAGAGGCAAATTTAAACGTGGATTTTATTTAAACGTTTGTGTATAGGTTTATTCCGATATTATTAAAAACTTACCTAACCAATGCTCTTTCATTTCTTAGGAAGAACTTCTTGATAAACATTTTATAAATTAGGGAAATTAATCTTAGCACGTTTGCATATGCAGGAAGCGCATTCGCCAAAACAGGGCAGCCGGTCAGTATGTAATAAAAATGGTTTAAGAAATGAAGATATTTACGCTTTACTTTACACTTTAACTGAGATTCGAACGTATAGTTTGACAGTTGATCTACATTTACGGTTGCTATGGAAACTAAAGACAATTGTTTTCTCATGGCATACCAAGCTATTTAATAGAAACATTGCTTTTCCTTTTTACGCCGTAACTTTAAATTAACTTTTAAGATTTGAACAATTGAAATGAATACTTAGGTTTTTGAATCCTCCGGTATTTTAATAAGGTTGAGTTCTTGTTAGCAAATGTATTCATTTCTTAAACCATTTTTATTACATAACAAACGACTGTCTTCTGTTTTGGCGAATGCATTCCCTACATACTTAAACATGATGAATTTCCCTAAGTTTTAGAATGTTTATCAAGAAACTGTTCCTAAGAACTGAAAGAGCATTACTTAGGTAAGTTTTTAATAGTATAATAAACCTGCACACAAATGTTTAAATAAAATCCACGTTTAAATTCTCTTCGCTTTTACAAAGTAGAAAAACCATGTTTATTAAGTTCTAGTTAAGTAACGAAGCCTTTAGGTTTTATTGGATAAATAATTTAAATAATCCATTCATTCCTAATAAAAAAAAGTATAGAAATATTTGTCATAAAAAGGTCTGTTTTTCTTCTACACTTCAATAATTGTAGAAAAGTTAAATTAAAAAATTAATTATCTCATATATTGTAGCACTTAAGTCAAGTATTCTATCACCTCCTAAAATTATTTTAACGACTTGCAAGACACCCAGTATACTCGTATGTATAATATATAGTAGAAATTCAGAAATCTACCTCAGCATAATATAATCAGTAATAATATAATAAATTTTATTGTTAATAAGAGAGCAATGATTATAATATATTTTATGACAAAGGTAGACGCGCCAGTCACACATACTCGTAGAGAGGTGCAAAACATAACATGGCAATGCAAAGACAAAACGTTTTTCGAATATGTTATTAAAGTTGTCAACAGTAAAATCACAAGAGCTTTTGTTTTTAGAAAAACCGACATGAAAAATTCCCAATACCGAAGATTGAGCGATTTTGTCAAATATCAGTTTTTCGAGCAAAATTACTGATTGGCAAAATTTTGAGTTAAAAATAAATTTATCCATAAAAAGAAAAGCTCGAGTGGTTTTTAGCAAGATAAATTAACGACCAAATATGTGAATTTAGTGACTTTTTTGCGAGTAACCGTTGTCAGAATAACGGTTAGTTAGCGGTATCTCTTACATGAGACCCCCACTCCTAGATTATGTTCCGGTAATATAGGCTCGCTAAAATACACCGGTTATGGTTCGTTTTCCGTCTGTGGTTGTTATGTTACTTTTTAAACAATCATCACCGTAAAATATAAACAAGCAACATAAACATGGATGTCTTTGTTTTTTGTGTGCTTGTTCAATTTATTTGTTAACAATGAAAAAATAAATCAAATTTATATTATGTATTGTTTTTTACACTTTAATAAAACCTTACTTCGCTTATCTTTTGCTTCCACCAGAATGAGGCAAGTCACACGGTTTGGTTAACCGCATTGTATTCTATCAACTTACAAATAGAAAAAGTAACATTTTATAAGTTGATTAACTTTATTATGGAAAATGATAAATATAGTACAATTGTATAAGGAAATGTTCCTTTAAAACAATGTTATTTTTAATAATGTAAAGTAATGCTACAGTCAATCATTTTATTAATTGTATGAAATGTTGTCTGCAGAGTGCAGAGGAATTTCTGTTATAATCTCACAACTTTCATAATATTCGTAACCTACCTCTCTAAATATACACTAAAACACTACGGTTACTAAGAAACAGTTACCGGTATTTCAATAGTTGCTCGCAAAAAAGTTCTATAGGTATAATTTAGTATACAGGAACCAGAGTTTCTATCACTTATGTACAGGGTTAACTATGACTTAGTACAAATATTTTTAGAGGGGTAGGGAAAATAAGAATTAACGGAATCATCTACCAAAAAATTTCCGAACTTATTTATCAAGCAAATTTTTTTTTTCAAAACTATATTAAATCCTTATTTATCGCAGTCACTGTCCTTCTGTCAGCCACGAGGTTAGGTATATTCTGCCAAAGTCAAAGGTGTCAAACGTAGTGTAGGTCACCGCGTTGACACGTGTATCAGTTTAAGCCGCTTTGAAACAAAGAAGTTATTTACAAAATGTAGATTATTATTTAATGAGAAACACGATACCTATGGTAGCGCAGTGATGCAGCAGCTACCTTACTAATATTTATTTCCATGATTGATATTTGGAGAGATTTTACGAATGTTGTATCATTTTCTGATTTCTTACTTGTTTAAATTAAAACCTGCCATTGCAAAGCTTTATTTTTGTACTTGCTGTGGAACTCTCCTTCGTCCAACCGTTCTTTTTGTTTAAAGCGAGGTATCTACTTAGTCCGGCGGTCTGACCAGGTCGATTACTTACATCAGGAAAAAAACACAAAGAATAACAAAAAAATACACGCAAATGTACACAAATACATAAAAACACTGCCACACGTTTGCCGCCAAGGCATTATAACAGTTATTGAATGGGGTTCAAAAAGTATTCAGCATAATATTTTGTGTACTCGGAAAACGTCTTTGGTATTACGCTGCGACACGATAATATGCACTTGTCACACTCCCATAAATACGCGAACAATTAAATTTGCGAAAAACAATTACTGAAAAATTATTTCGAACTTATTAGAGTACCGTAGTCATATACAATATTTTTTGACATCTCTCGGCTTTTGACGAGAGATAATTTTCAAAACATTCTCGAAAAAATTGCCGATTATTAATTCAAACTCGTGGAGGATTCAGTAAGAAAATTTCACAGCTAAAAATTTTTAAAAGTCAAGTAAAAATCAATTTAGTTGACAATTAGATTATTTAAAGACATCGAAAATGAAGCGTTAGTTGGTTATGAATGTTTATTGGTAATTATGTCAAAAATTATACCACGTTATATATCTTCTAGTGTTAGTGTGTAGGTACAAAGTATCGAAATAGAATTGCGAATAGGACATTGTTCCACCCATTTTAGTTTAATAAAATTAGTAAAATTGTTTAAAATAAATTATGTTTACTAAAATAGGTAGAATGTTGTTTTTACATTATTTATCTTTAAGTGTTATAACTGTGGGTGGGGTATCTAAATAAAACGTTACAAAAACATTGTTCCACCGATTTTATTTAACAACAAAAATTGTTTAAAATAAATCTATTTTAGTTATAACTTAAGTTATGTTCACTAAAGTAGGTAGAACGTCGTTTTTAATTAATTTGCAAGTGTTGTTTTTGCCAGTTCTAAATATACAGGGTGTTTCAAAACAAAGGCGAAAAATTTCAGAGGGTGATTCCTTGTTGAAAATAAAAGGTAGTTTGTTATATAAACGTTGGGTCACAAGTCAACCATTAGAGAGATATCGCGTTGCAAAGATGGCGGAAAAAAGAGTTTTGTTTTTCTCGGAAATGAAAAGCGTGGGAATGGTAAAATTTTGTGGAAGTATTACCATCATCGAAAGACACTTGTGACATATTTTTTCACTTTTTGAAAATAATTGGAAAGGGTTGAAATAAACTACCCGTTTCAGTTTCTTTAACTATACATTCAAGAAACTTCCTTATCGACGTAGAAAAAAATAAATTGAGTTAAGCCGATTCATTTCGAAACTTTTTTCTCTCTTGTATTTTTTTGATAAAATTAACTGTTTCGATGTTAAAAAATAAAATATAAAGTATTGCACGTCGGGAAGAGGCAGTTTTACCACATATTTTATTAATCTGTGGTTTTACTACACCCATTATTAGGAAAAACTAGTTGGCTGCTGTCAATTTCCAGATGTTTCCATTGTTGCTTTGACAAACCCTTTTCATTTTTAAAGCTAAATTTTAAGTATATCCCATGTGTCATTATTTTGACATAAATATTTCCACTTGGTAACCCTGAGGATGAATATGCCAGGAAATATTTTGGGTTTTCATGGTAACCAAACGAAAATCGAGTCTGACTTAAAAATATAGGTATGAAATTTTTATAAAAAATTATCATTACAACCATAAAACTTCCAACAGTCCGCCGCTGTGAATCAGCTTGTATAAAAGGAGTTTGATGTTGTTGAATGAAACAACTGTCGTTGAATATTACTAAATGATAGTAATAATTCCTGATCGTAGAGTACAAACAATAAACCTTTTAACGTTCCTGGAGCAACAGCCAATAAATAAAAATAATTTCATGAAAAGATATATCTTTAAGCACATGATTAACCGTATGTTTCGGAAATTGCAATGCCGATTTTCAGATAAAATTTAATTTTTATATTTAAATATTTTGTTACAAAAATAATATTTCTGTAGAAAACATTTTATTGCCGTTTCAAATTAACCATGTGGAAAACAAGTTAAAGAAGAAATCATTTTTTTAAATATTCAAACAAATTGTCATTAAAAATCAAAATTTTCTTTATGATTAATAAATATCTATGTATAATACATCTTTTGTTACATGTTAAATAGAATAAGAATAGGATATCACTAACAACAGACGGATTATACATAGTTATGCAATAATTATAAGAAAAACGTTGCTTAACAATGTTAAAAATTAAGAATCATTTGCTCTTTAATTTGAACATGATGCCATTTTAATGGACAATAAAATGTTTTCTACAGAAATATTTGTAACAACAAAATTAAATTTTATTTGAAGATGGGAATTGCTGAAATAATTTTTTCCTTATAAAAGAATTTTTATTTATTGACCGTTGTCCCAGAAATTTTAAAAAGTGTATTAATGTTACTTCAAACAGTAATGTTGCTATAACTTCCTTATGTAATATGGGCGTAGAAAGTCATTTAATTGAATTTCTTACTTGTCTTTAAGAATCTCTGCAGTCTCAGTGTTCAGGGAAGACAGAACTTTATAAAATTATAATTTTAATTAAATTGTCACTTTTAGTTGCAAAATCCCTTTACTTAAATTATTATCTAATTAAACTCTAATAGTAATTATAACCATAAAGAAATAAATTTTTACAACTTATTCAGTATTAATAGGTATAGATAACAAAATATAATGGCGTTTTAGATTACTTACAAATATTAGTCAGTATATAAAAGAAAAGACAAATTTGGTTCATTCATTCTGTTTTTGGAATTAATCAAGCACAATGATGAAATTCACGATTTTAGTGATTGCCTCAGTGCTGGCTTCAGGTAAGTAATAATTTTTTTCAATTTATTATATGCAGTAAATATAAATGTAAATACGTCAATTTTGGTTGGGTCCGTATAAAACATAATCGGAATTATTTTTTAATAATGGTTATAAAATATTGAAATAATGCATAAAGTCTTATTTATCTTTTTAAATAGGTCTACAAGCAGCCAATGTGCAGATATCCACCTTGCCATTCATTCTTCCCGATACTAGACCTCTTCCCATACCAGAAGTTATACCTGAAGTAGTTCCAGAAGTAGAGCCCGTGCTTCCAGAACTTATTGATGTCAACCCATGTAACACTTGCTTCGAGTACATGACTGCTTTGATCGACCAACTCACTGAAGTTGCCGTACCAGAGCAAGAAACTCCACAGCTACCAGAAATTCCAGAAATTGGATTGCCAAACCCAGAGATTGCCAGACCACTTCCAGAAAGTATCTCGCCAGTTGATCCAGAGGTTGGCAGACCACTGCCAGAAGATCTCGTACCAGTTGTACCAGAGATTGGCAGACCAGTCCCAGAGGGTCTGATACCAGTTGAACCAGAGGTTAGACCTCTTCCAGTTCCAGTTGTCCCAGAAACCAGACCACTCCCATTGATCATCCCCGCACAATAATTTAATGTAAATAAAAAATATATAAAAGAAAATTCTGTTAAACCATGTATAAATTTAAATAGAGTCAAAATATAAAAATTGCAGTAAATTATTATGTTGCTGTTTAATTTCGTTTGCACCTAATATTGGTATGGTGCTTGGAATGTATCTACAGTTGGTTGTGCTAAATTATCATTGAGAATTACACCATCCCATAACATAGCGTGTACAAATTGTTGAAGTGTATTATGAAAGTGCTCTAACTAACTGTTAATGGTGAAAGATATTGGGATAATCGATTATCTGTGCCAGACAAGCCTTTGCTACGTGCCACAGAGACTGTTAATTATGTTACTATTTAAAAAAGATGATGGCACTAACATTTTGTCAATCCCTAGATCAATATCACCTTATACACAGCAATATTGATGTTGTAGAAATCTGGTGTAACAACTGGTCTTTACCCTTCAACACTACAAAGTGTACAGTTCTTCACATAGGAAATAACAATCCTCAACTTTCGTACGAGCTTGATGGGCATTTTATAAGATAAGCAAGTCGACTTAGGCGTTACAATAACGACAAACCTGTTCTGGTCTTCCCATATCTAAAACATTGTTAAAAGAAAACTATTTTAAATCTTACATAATATTTAAAACATTCCTGAATCTTTCACCCAGACGATTTTTCCTTTTGTACAAATCACATAGAAGGCCGAATTTGCCTAAATAAATGAATAGATGAAGGAAATTCATGTGACAAGTAGCTGAGTATTTTTAAAAATCAAACTTATTAAGACTAATCTGTGGCACTAAATCTTTCCCATCTATCTGAACGAAGTACAAGTGGTGTCCAGATTTTTTCATATTTAATACGATTTTACATGGTCATTTTTGTGATAAAATTAACAGCTTGTTAACACTCAACAGAGATGTCTCTCTTCTTCGGAGAGAGGTTTAGATCAACCATTAGGTAAAACTTTGTGTCAAATAGAGTGTTCAATCCTTATAACTACATATGAGTGAACTATAATAAGCTAAGCCTTTTACTTTCTTATGGGACTATTTATTGAATATCTTTATGCTATCACAGTTGCTTCAAGACGGCGAATAACTAAAGGTATCCGCAAATAATTTAAAATGTATATATGCTAAATCTTCGCGAATTCTAGAATTGTTAAACATCCGTTGAGCGTATACGATAGAAATAATAGCCTTGTTCGCGGTGGCGATTCCGAACTATACACACGCGCACTGTACACGCGTACAGTTTTTCTGATTATAGGTGGTAAATTGGATTATTTCAATGTAAATTGCACCAAATATTTTTCTCAGAAGTATTTGAACATTTGTATTCATTGCCGTGACATTTTTAGACCGCACGAAATACTTACGGTGCCGTGCATGGTCATTTTTGAATACTTGTTAGTGTTACATCGTAATCTGTTAACTATTGACAATGTTATATATCGGTATGTCGCTAAAATGTTTCATAAGTTTGTTAAAAAGTTTTTTATTAAGCACTGCTAATTTTGACCAATCCTCGTAATCTCTACAACTGGGCTGTCATCTACGAACTTGAAAGTACCGCCAAAGTTTACTAAATATTTATTTAGTAAACTTTGGTACCGCGGTGAACTGATTCTATTTTTGTTTTATGTACACTTGCTTTCAAAATTTCCGCGTACACATTCAAAATAAGTAACAACGATTTTGCGAAAATTTTACTTTTGTGAACGCATAATTTTAATATTAGGTTAAAGATCTATGAGTTTTCAAAAATTCAAAGGTCTGAGTTGATTAATTATAATCCTGATTTAATATCTACAGTGAAAAATAGGTGTACGCATACGACTAAAGTTACTTGTACGCGAAAGTTTTGAAAGCAAGTGTACGCTGGCTACATAGCATTTGAGCACTCAATGAGAGCCGGACCTGGCAAGGAATTTGTATGGTTTCTTTATATTTCCCTGCGTGAACTTGGCTTGCAAATTGACCAATAGGAGACGAGGAAACACGTTCCCTTGTTTACCAACGCTGAATTCTTATCTGAGACGGACTATAGTTCAGGATTAATTTACGGATCTGCTCAGGCGCAGTTTGAATTTGATCGTCAGAAATGCAAACTGCGCTTGCTCTCATCCGTAAATTAATCCTGAACTAGTTCGGAATCGCTACCGCGAACAAGGCTATTATATCACTTGAGTGTTGTCGCTGTAGAGTATTTTTTATACCGTCAAAATAAACGTAGTAATATGACGTATCCCAAGGCATGGTTCCATCGTAACTATTTTGTTATACGAGTAGTAAATCAGCTGTATGTCGAAAATGTCTAAATAAAAACGATACTTCTGAGCCTCGATTGTCAAATGCAGTGAAATAAATTCGAGTGGGAATTCATTCCACTAAAAACATTCCTGGGTAGGTGTATTATTATCTATGTATAAATAGGGTGTCTGGAAAGTAATGGGACCCAGCTTAAACATAGCTTCCTGTGATCAAATAGAACCGATTTAGACAAACTTAGCTTAGTTTAAACGTGCCTCATTTAGAAGATACAGGACTTAAAAAAAAAGTTTACTTGTTATGGGCATAATTAAGAAACGAAACGTCCAATCAAGTTGAAATTTGGTACAGTTATGTTTTAGATAAGTACAAGCATTGTAAAGAAGTAAGTAGTGCTGTATATCGTAGGGGGCTCTGTTGGCAGTTTTTTGTAACTCATTTTTATCGATTTTTTTGTTGATCCTATTCTGATACGGTTGACGGAAAATTATGGTGAAGAAATTAATTTTGCATAGTAAAGCTATACCTGATCCATATAACTGTACCTTCTTTCTGCAGCTCCTCCGTTAACTTGATTTTGACAATAAACAGCGATCATATCTGCCGTTTCTGAGTTGGAAAACTGATTATGTCGAAGTATGTTTTAAAAATTTTACAAATACTACTAATAATTTGAAATTATTTACAAATTACATTTACACTTTAGACAACTACACTCAGTACAACAATTAATATTAATCTGACAGGTTGTTGATCAAATTTTTATCTAATTTAAGCGTATCAAGGTCAGTTTGACAAGTGGTAACTTGATCGAATTAGAAAACTTATTTCTATTTTAATGTGCCGAAATTTTCAAACGCGTTTTTACCGAAAACGGTACATTTTATCGACATGGTATAGCTTTTCTACGCAAAATTAATTTTTCCATCATAATTTTCAGTCAAGCGTATCAGAATAGGACCAACAAAAAAGATACAATAAAAATTAATTGTAAAAAACTGCCAAGAGCGCCCTCTACGATATGCGGCAGTACTTACTACTTTACAATGCTTGTATTTATCTAAAACATAACTGTACCAAATTTGAATACGATTGGACGTTTCGTTTCTTATTTATGCCCATAACAAGAAAACAATTTTTTTTCTTTGAAGCCCTGTAACTTCTCAACGAAGCACTTTTGGACTAAGCTAAGTTTATCTAAATTGGTTCTATTTTATCACAGGAAGCTATGTTTAAGCTGGGTCCCATTAGTTTCCGGACACTCTGTATTTACAATTCTTGAAGCTTTAGCAAAAACCATGTGAAATAATTCCCCAATTTGTATTGGAAAAATAACTACAATGTGAATGGAAGAATACATAATGGCATTTTCTTATGAGAATTTTGCCTCACTTTTCTGAGGGAATGTGTTCCACTAAGCTTGGTCATCGAAAATAAATGAGGTGTTTCTGTCGATTTACTGGCATGAATTACATTAAATTTATTTTAATATAAATAAAGTATATTTAAACAAGTTCGTCGCCATGTCCGGACCTGAGATCTGCGACAAAAGTGTGGGCTTTACTTATCATAGAAAACTTTTTGATTAAAATTTAGTTTAGTATAAGATTTTAGAAATATTTTACAAACATTTTTGAGAAGCGTTTTTAATAATTATCTGCACAAATAAGTGACACACATATTTAATCACTTATTGATTCAATATAAGAAGAACTACTTATTATTTACAGATTTATTATTCTTTATTCCACATTGAAATAATTATCTGTTTGCTAAGGATTTAAATATCAAATTATACCCATTATAGCAAATCATGCCCTAAGCTTTTTACTCATTTCTCTTTATAAATTAAATTATTGAGCTGTTATCATGCAGACGGTTTTGTTATCCTATAACCCTATAATAACAATAATAATAAAAACATGTTATTGGACAGATGATAAAGTTCACATATAAACCTGGTAGTCCCATAGTTAGTGGTAACAAAAGTAAATATGGTCCTTATAGCATTCGTCCTAGCCCTTGCGCTAGCTCCAGGTAAGATCCATTAATGGGCGTGCTTGTTGCCTTTTAAAATATAAATTAAAATTGGAAACACTACCTTATTCTACTATTTATTCATTTTTTAACCACTTTTTCAAATACCAATTTAATCTAACACTTTAAACTTATAAGTCCATGAATTTAATAAGTAAAAATAGATATTTTAGGTACACGTATTAACGTCGTCGTATTTTGATTAAAAAAGATCAAATTTCTGATGTCTTTAAGTACCGATACCGACCACTAAAGAACATTTCTTGAAATAGCGTTTTCTACAAAGACAAATAATTAACATTTAATAACTTAATAACCTTTGACTTAACAAATGACAGGAATAAAACCGGTGCAAAAATCATAACGTAACTCATTTGGTGCTATTTTTACTGTATTGTAAATTAAATAAAAAAAATATTGTTAATACCTAGTAAAATATTATTTAGTATTAGATATAAAATTGTTCACTTTTATTTATAAATAATAATTGTTAAAATTTGGGGTTAGGTTAGGCAACAAAAACGTATCTTACAAACGTTTTTTTCTAAATTGTTATTCTATTTGAGCATAATTTAAATAATAGTACTGTGGTTGTGATATACAGGGCGATTTAGTCTTAGTGTCATTAATTTTAAGAGAAGATATAGAAAATGAGTATAATACTAATACCCGATTAGAAAAAAATTTAAATTAAATGCATATTTGCGCCGAAAACAAATTTTCAAATCGTTCTTTAAACCCCCTTTTCAGACTCAGCTCTTAGTTCAATTCGATGTCGGCTTGACGCGTCGTTGCCAAATTTAAATATTTTCTTAGTATCTACGTACTTATTGTAATGTTCAAATATGTCCCCCATTCGATCAAATAATAAACCATTTACATTTTATTATACAGTATGCGCAGTATGTATTTTTGGGAAAAATCCTCGAACAGGTCGATTTTTAATTTAAAAAATACATATTTTAGCGTAAAATGCGATTTTCAAATGTCATTTGTTTTCGAGTAATGACGTCATCGATTTTTTTTAAATGGCAACACCATATTTGTTTCCTTGATTCTGAAAGATCGTTTAATTCTCTATCAGACAGTACTAAAATTTTGCCCTCTTACATAGGAAAGTTTTCGAGTAAATGACGATTGAATGTTAGAAAACGTAAATTTTATCCATAAAAAGTAACAATTCTGAGGTATGTAAAATAAAATACAATTGATTAAATTTTATACTTCAATTAAATGTTCGAATTGCCATCCACCAAAACATTGTGTACATTAATAAACCACGTAATTTAGAAGAACTTCAAAATCGCATTCGGGACGAAATACGCAGAGTTACCCCAGAAATCATTCATAATAATACTTGCGCATTGTCAATTTTTGATTTTTTGATTTTCTTGGGCCTTCCGAATGCCTGGTTAAAATTTATGACATCATGACCAAATCACTCTGTATTATTAAATATTTTCCATATATTGCTCTATTTCTCACGCATGTCATTTATCATATTGTCCAACCTAGGTCTTCTACATGCAACTGTACAGACTGGAGGATTTCAGACACTTCCAGACGTATACGCACCACCTTCGTTACTGCCTCCAGATGCTGTTCATCCACAGCCCGAAGAAGAACCAGAACCAGAAGCAGTGGTAACTAATCCATGTGACGCGTGCTTCGAATACATGACCGCTTTAATCGACCAACTTACCGAAAGCGTCGTCGAACCAGAAATTGAAGCTCACCCAATGCCGGAAGTTGAGACTGTTCCAGTTCCAAATCCAGGAGCAACACTACCAGTTGGTCCCAGGCCTTTGGGACCTCTTGCATAATTGAATCTTTGATATGATGTTTCATTTGTTTGGTGACTTGGCTTTAATAAATGTATACATTTCTATTTCGTTTTTTTATTATAATCAGTCTATAGCTAATAGCTTTTTAAATGATGAAGTGTAGTTCTATATTTTAAGTCAACATTAGAATGGTGTTTATTTCAATCCAAAAATCATTAAAATAATTACTTGAATTAACTGGATTTCGAGATACATGCTGAAACTTAAAAAATAAATAAATCAGAATTCAAATATCTCTGAATATAAATATTATGCTTACAATCTAATTAAAGATTCATTGAATTAATTATACAAGTATGTTAATCACAGGCGGAGATGATGGAAGATAGTGATATCAAGAACTCTAAAATTACGATGCAACTGATTATTTTATAAATTTATTAAGTTCGTTTAGTTTCTAGTGATTTTCCAAGAAAGAAATAATGTTTTACAAAACGTCAAAAATATAAAAAATCATCTACTTAACAACTGTGATTTATTTTTAAAAACTGTTCATACAGAATCTTCAGAATATATTGATAAACATTTTTTTGATATTCTTTAAGTGAGACTTTTGTTAATGTTGATCATGATGTTTTAATATATCATTTGTATCATCATCCTTGAGTTTTTGTAGACGGTATTAATACTTGGTTTTTATTAAGAAGCTTCCTGCTTTAGCGCATCCTTGTTATTGGATGCGTAGACTGTTATATATAGGTATTCTTAATTTTCCATTTTCTTTTTCGATGGCTTGTGCAATATATTCGTTAGTGTATTCTTTGAAGGCTGATCGTAGGTAACGTAACCTCTTGTCCAAATGTCCTGGTTCATATATGGTGCGTGCTAGACACTGTACTCTATGTACATTGTTATTATAATGGTGAATATCTGGCTAATATGCTTCAGAAATCGTTCTACACTGATATGATAAATATTTATCAAAATGATTTCAAAAGCCTTTCTGGAATGCTTTTGTATAGATAGTTACCAGGGTTGAGGATAAAGGTGTACCCACAGCTGCTGCTGCTTCAGTTAATTACAGTCAATCTATTATTTCTTGGGAAAGTTAGATATTTGAATTAGGAATTGCTAAAACCTAATACATGTATTTTTTTTTCTATAGTTTAAAATTGTAAAATATTTTTGAATGAGCAATATAATGGAGGTAATATAACTATTTACCTCTGTCTCCACCTGAATCTATTTTGGTGCATTGTGTAATTTTAAATTTAGTATTTTCAAAGCTTTAGTGAACCTACATTAAATTTAATCTGGTTTTGTTGAAGTTCGAGACTATATTTAGGTTTATCAAGCAAATTTGTACTATTTTTCGGATCTATCTCGATTTAAATTAATCGGTTACTGTACAGCAATTAATAGATAACCGCGATTTATTTGTAACTCAATTGCAGTGCCCACGAGCGCCATCAAACGAAATGTACCACGCGCAAATAGCAAACCAAAAAAGTCTCATGTGCCTTCAGAAAGCTACCGATAATTATTTAGTTAATAACTTTTAAAAATGAGCAAGTATTTATATCATAAAATATCTTACTAACCAAACTCGATCTAGCATAGTAATTCACGTTATAAGTCTGGTAGGTGACTTATTGACTTACTGTCTTTAAATCATTTTTAAAAATGAATTAAAAAGTTGTAATTATTTAAATTTAAAACAATATTAGTGGCAATCATTTGCTTGTCACTGTCAAATAAAATAATAACATAATTCTTTCCTACGAGCGTGCGCAGTAGTACTTTTCCGCACGAAGATTTTTTCCGCATTGAGTGCGGAAAAGTAAAACTACTAAAAATTCTCATTGATAAGAACCATTTTTATTTATTTTAGCAGCTGTAGACTGTTTTATGCAATGTAAGAAGCCGTTGCAAATGTATATTCTCTTACCTTTTAATTGTAATTCCCAATATTTGTATTTCAGCTGAAAATAAAAAGATTATTACCTGTCGACTTTGATACATAATGTCAGATTTTTCCTCCTTTTCTGTCAGTAAGAATCTACAAATACCGACACTTTTCTTCGCATCAAATCATAAAATGGTTTAAACACTGTTGAAATCAGCATATCTGGTGAGGAGCCACCAGATTCCATTCTAGATACCGCAAACTTTGCAAGTTCAAATTTATTTCCCGCTAAATCTGATCAAGAGTTTGAAAAACAATATAAACTTTTTGAATACTGTTGCCGCAACAAAGGGACAAACATTATCAATCTTAACCTATTTTGCAGATTTACAAAAACATTTCTTTTATGGAGTAAGTACACTATGTAAAAAATGTGTCCTTAAATTAAAAAAAAAAATAGATATTTAAGTCAATATTTCAAGCTAACATCGTTTTTAAAATACCAAAATTTTTGACTGAAATGAAGTTTCCAGATTTATGGAAGAAACTCCTGATCAAATTTACCTTCTAATAAAAGTGGACACCATTTTTGGGTTGGTCGGTGCTTGCAGCCGCCATGAGCTTTACCAAATAGTGGGTTGATCACATAGAGAATAAAGGAAATTTGATAGTCGTCACAAACCCTGACAGTAAAAACAATACTTATAGAATCTTTGTAGTATCCAATGAAACAAATAAGAGACATTATTTACAACTCTATTATAAATATGCAAATTCGCGAAAACTATACACACCGCACAAGCGTTCTTTTGTGCAGTATACACAAGGAGCATGCAGTACTCAATTTGTTGGAATATATTCAGTCGATAAAATGCTTTCAGAAATAGCTGCATAGCTACAATTTAAAAATCCAAAGCAGTATACAAGACATAGTTTCTGTCGTTCTTCGGCTACCATGTTGGCAAACGACTCGGAGGCTGGAAATCGACGACTGTCGCCGAGAGCGACATTAATGATTCTACAAATAAAAAAAGGATATGTCGAATAAAATATTGGCCATGAACAAATGCCCTTCTGCATTAAGTCAACCTTCATCAAGCCATATGAACAGCTGCCCTTTCTGAGTTAAGTCAAAGTTAAGTCAACATCCAAGTTATAATATTAACTGCCCTTCCGCGCTATGTCAGTGTTCATCAAGCCGTACCATGAGCCACCCATTAAATCAACTGATCGGATCTGCAATCAATTTGCAAATTGTCAATAATTGTTCTTTTGTTATAAATATTATGAACAAATAATTATCTATTATTATTTTTTGTCATGTAATTTTTTGTTGCATAGTTCTTTCAAGTTTAATTACAAATTATGGAATAAATTATCATTTTTTATTTTTGTTGTTATCTGATATATGAAGCTCGTAGGAAGAATGTTGTCCCTCTAACTGTATTTGCGTTAGGAAAAGTAACACTTTGCACACTTGCTAGGAAAATAACTACTGTTTTGTATTATGGAAATTGTTAAGGAGATTTTAAATAAATCTGCGGAAGCAATTAATCCGGAAAGCATAATATTACAAATAGAGGTTCGTACATTCCTCTAATTTATTAATATAATTCCAACTTAACATTTTTAATGTATTAGAAAGGTACTTTAAGCTAATATATATCAAGTCTCCTACAATTCCTATCAATGAAGTCATATGTATGCTCTCTGATACCAAACATCTAGGTATGCTAATGAACAATTCCACAGGCAAAGCTAATCAAGCTAAATTTACTAACCTGGTTTAATAAAAACATTCTATAAATATCTAAGTTTACTTTTGAAACTGTGGGAACTCGAAAATTCAACCACGATACATGAGATCTGACGTATTTCTGAATTTTTAGGATTGCTTCTTCAGGTGACCTCCTTTAATTTGACTCAAATATCTAACTATAAAAATTGTTATATAAATAAATTAAAATTATTTGAAATTCAATATCGACAATGTGAAAAGTAACCTGCCAATGGATTAAACAAGACAATGACCTACTTTAATTTAAAAAATGTTACCCTTTATGTAATTGTTTTTTATATATTTTTAGGTATTAACAATATTGTGTAAATACCATAGACCTTATAAATCATGGACGCGCCCAAAACCGTTTTTTGCCTATAGAAATCGTTGATGCTCAGATGTGTGCGACAGAGATAGAGCTAGTCCGGACAAAAACCCACAGATGATTGGCCGAAAAAAACGAAAACCGTAAATGACAGACGTATGACATTTACGGTGACAGACCGATAGTTTATGAGTCTTTAAAAACGATTGCTAATAAACGCACTAAACGCAACTAAATCACAAAAGGCACACAAATCATTAACAATATTAACAGGAAAGGTTTTGTCAGGTTATGTTTATTTTTTTTTCTGTCATAGAACATCTGTTTTTGCCCGGACTAGCTTCATTCCTCTTGTACATATCAGGACACCGGACCTCTCTTTCTAGGGCCGGTCAATGATTTATAAGGTCTATGGTAAATACAACATATTAAATAGTGTTGCTAGGCAACACACATTACGGTATCAGATACTGTAATGTTCCATTTCCCGGCCGCAAATGACGCCTGGATAGTCATTTAACGAACAGTATAAAATAAATTGCTATTAAAATACATTAAAAAATACATTGTTGAGAGTTGAGTTGAGTTTCTGAAAAAAGAAGAAAAAGAGTAGTGTGTGCTGTCTGTGCTTTGATATCTTTACTTAATATTTCAATCGAGAGGAACCACTCATGGAAATCATGCGAAATCCCGCGAAATCACGCAAAATTCCGCGTCATCTGGAGGTAAATTTAGCCGTAAAGACTGACAATACTGTCCACGTTCCATCATTATCGATCTTATTTATACTTATTCGTGTTTCAATTTCACGAATAATGCAGGTTCCAGCTCACATGATTATGTGCGCGACACCTATCACGGTTGTTTGAAACTACTGGAAGGCTGTTTGTCTTCAAAGTTTAATGTTTTTTTGTTTCATTTAATTTTTGAATTAATGCCCCTATCCACTAGTTTCTCTAAAAGTTTGTAAACATTAAAACCTAACACCATGTACCTGGAGGGCGGGTTAAATCAAGGGTTAACGGTTAACTCAAAAGTTAACTTCAGTGTCAACTGTCAATTTCACATTTTTTGTCAATCCGAGAGTTTCAGCCAATGTTGCAAAGCGCCATCTTTCGGATCTTCGCCACTGGCATCGAATATTTTTTTACGATTTTTTCTTGTTATACAGGGTGTGACGAGAATGAAAATCAGTATTTTGACCAAGAATGTCACAATTCTAAGCAATCTTAGAAAGATTCTTTTTTGTCGAGTTAATACATCAAGATGTTTTTGAATTTTTTTTATATATCTCGCGTATACAGGGTGTCTGTAAAGCTGGGAAAACAAGTACCACATTCTCCGAGGGCCAAAATATGTTGATATAAATTAAGTTACTTTAATCCAAAATTTTACTGTTTATGAGATACAGGGTGTCGAATATATAACTTTATTTTAGTTTTTTTCCCATAAATTCATATAAATTATAGTAAATACATCAAATTTGGGACAGAGGAATATGTCCGCGGATTTGCTGTCAACTGTTGAAGGTGCTACTTACAGTACCTATTTCACATGCATTTAAATCGTCATAACTTTATGGTGCCTGTACATCCAATACAAGATCTGGGCAAAAAGCTACCATATGTTCCTAGAGCCCAAATATGATGATCTAACCTTATTTACATTAGTCTAAAATTTGATAGTACATACTTAATTGAATAAAGTATGAAAGAAGACAATGGGTGTATGTTTATGAAATAAAACCTTTAAATCCTATCCAAAAAACAGTTGTTCAAGACGTTTATTTAAGAACAAAACGCCAAAGAATGAGAATTAGTGATTAAACAATCAATGCACCAGTGCACACAAAATTTATAACGATTTAAATGCATGTGAAGCACTGTAGGTGGTGCCCTCAACAATTGACAGTAAATTCGAGGCTATATTTCAATGTCTTGTGTCAGAAAATTCCCCACTACCTAGTTTTATGTATTTACTACAATTTATAATAAAGTTATTGAGAAAAAAACTAACAAAGTTCAACATTCTGTATCTCAAAAATTATAAAATTTTGGACTAAGGTAACTTCATTTAGGCCATAATATTTTAGTCCCGAAATATGTGTTTTTTTCTCGAACTTTTACAGACACCCTGTATAAGTTTACTAATTTTCAAGGTAATTTTTATCAAAATTCTTTGGAAACGCTTGAAATTACCCTGAATTTCGCAAAATCATTTGGAAGTCTCAATTATGTGAAATCTTGTCACAATTTTGATCCCAGTAGTTATAATGTGAATCTAACAAATTTGCCAAGTAAACAAAACCATAAAATAAATTCAGTATTTTATTTCAACAACATTCGCAATAATGACTGTTCAATTAAGCTTCAATAATGTGAGGGAAGACTGCAAATTCTGGGAGAGTTTCCACTTCAGGCTGCACTACTTCAATGGTTGGAATTGGGTGGGGCACGATGTTGAACTCAGGCACGGTTTCTTCCTCAACTTCTGGAGCTTGTGGCAATGGGATAGCTTCAATTTCTGGGGAGACTACTGTAAGTTGGTCGATCAGAGCAGACATGTATGCAAAGCAGGCATCGCATGGGTTAGACACTTCGGCTTCTGGCATTGGTATGGCTTCAAGTTCTGGTTCGATGAAAGCAGGGAGAGTCTGAATCAGGGATAGCTCTCCGTCAATGACGAGTGGCAAAGTGCTAATGCTTGGTAAATCTCTGGTGTCTACAACTGCACATTGTAGGCCTGAAATTAAAAAAAAAAGTATAAATGATTTTATATATTTTCGCCAATGAGACAATAATATTCAATTAGTTTTATAGAAACTAAATTATTTTTATGCTGATACTACAAATACCAAACTTTTTTGCATATGTAATTAATAGTAAATTCAAACTATGAGGGAAAAACATGAAACTAATCGTTAGAAACATATTTTATCTTACCTTGAGCTAACGCAAGCGCAAAAATCACTACTGCCAAAACCATTTTGAGATGTTTCTATCTAACCTGCTGAAGATCTCAGCGGATTCTGCACTATATATACTAAATCTATCTATGCTATCTTCTATTAAAACTCTTTTTATCACCTACATCCGTAGCAGGACAATAAAATGACAATCTCAGATTAAAAATACAAAGTTCAGTTTTATTCTGATAATAAAAGTACAATTCGCTTATTTATTTGTAGATCATGAATTTATGAATGAAAAATTGTGGAATCAGTTCTAATTTTAATAAACAATAATACAGAGCGTTCCACATAAGAACCGATGCAGAGCAGATGTATGTAGAGGAGTCCCAATATTGCAATTTAACCAAATAATCCTATACAGTGTGGAAGAAAGGTATGGAATAAATTCATTATTTCTAAAACAACGAAGTTTCATGAAATTTCCTCGGACCCGTTGCTTTTTAAAAAGACTCGTTTTTCTATACCAACGCATTTCCGACGTTCATTTGTTTTCGCGTGATGACGTCATCGAATATTTTTTTAAATAGAACCCCTATATTTTTCATCGGATTCTTGTAGAGCTTAACTTGCTGAATTAAAAAATGTATAATTTCAACACTTTATTCCTTCAACTTTAGCAATAGTGCAGCTATTGAAAACTGTTATCGTTTCAGGTAAAGTGCCTTTTCTACTGAAAATACAGCAAAATTTTACTTGAAAAAGTTGTTCAAAACGGTAAATTATGGAGACGTGCAAAATTTTAAAAAGATCGGCCTGCTTTGATAAAATCTTTGTGCTTTGTTGAAAAATGGTTTCAAAATCAAACCTCGCTGATCTTCTTAAAATTTTGCACGTACTCATAATTTACCGTTCTGAACAACTTTTTCAAGTAATATTTTGCTGTATTTTCAGTAGAAAATGCACTTTACCTAAAATTATACATTTTTGAATTCAGCAAGTTAAGCTCTACAAGAATCCGATGAAAAAATATAGGGGTTCTATTTAAAAAAATATCCGATGACGTCATCACGCGAAAACAAGTGAACGTCGGAAATGCGTTGGTATAGAAAAAAGAGTATTTTTAAAAAGCAAAATCGACCTGTCCGAGGAAATTTCATGAAACTTCGTAGTTTTAGAAATAATGAATTTATTCCATACCTCTCTTCCACACTGTATACAAAATTGCACACAGGTGGAGTTACAGGCCTTCAAAATGAATTACTTTAACTTGGAATAATCAAATTTGGTATATGATTTAGGTATATTATTGGTCTTCTTTGACTATGACTTCAAGTAAGTTAAAACATTACAAGGTGTACGTACATTGAGGGTGAATCACCCTAAAACTATACCAAACTTTATCTTCACTGATCGAATGTAAAAGAATGATGCCCGCGTAAAATTTAATTTAAAATACTTTTTCCTAGCTAAATTTTTCAAGAAAATGCATTAATTAAAACAAGATTTTAATAGCGTTTATTAGAAGAAATCAGTATCCAGAACTCTCAGAAGTCTTAAACGTAATCTACTACATCCATATCACATTCAAAAAGTGCAAGACCTATTGCCTCAAGATTTGGATCGACGAATGACCTTTGCGAGTATTATATCAAGGTATGCATTTTCACAAGAAAATGTTTTTAACTGATGAGGCATATTTTACTCGTAGAGGAATTACTAATGTTCACAACTTTCATGAATATTCTGTTATCCCTATGCAATAACTCCTAGACATTTTCAACGTGAGTTTAAGATAAATGTTTAGGCCGGTATTAATGACCGTTATTTAATTGGACCAGTTATTTTTGCCAAATCGATTAAATTGTAAATGTTATTTGGAATTTCTGCAAAATCCTCTCCCTGATTTAATCGAAGATTTACCGTTGCAACTTCGACTAGAGTTTTGGTTTATTTATGGAGGGGCACCGCCTCATTTTAGTGCTACTGTTTTAAGTTTCCAAATAAATAGTTAGTAAGAGAAAATAATTGTTCTAAAATTGGTCACCACGATTGCCAGACCTCTACAAATGTGATTATTTTGTTTGGGGAGTATTGAAGGATTTTGTTTCCTCGCAAATTGGATCCCGAAATGCTTTATGGAATCGTATTACGAATAAATGTGACGTTATAAGAAATAATAATTTATTGGACACAGTAAATTTCAATTTTCAGCGAAGAGTAGATTTAGAGTGTCATTATGAACAATTTCTTTAATTTTAATTTTTTAGTGCTACTGTTTCAACATGTTGCTCTGCAGCACAAATTGTTATCTGGATTTCCAAGTTCTATAGAATTATCTCTAAAGTTATTCAAATCAAATCCTAAATTATGAATAAATAGTTATTCTCTGCTTTGCGCAGTTAAATTTTCTAAGCCGTATTTACCACAGTTCCGTATACTGTTCCTACTATAGGTAGTGTTACGGCATGATAATTCAAATCGTAAGCAATTACAGCAGCAACAGTTTTGTTGCATCCATTTCCAATAAGAGTGCCAATGAGAAATTCTATTTCATTGGTGGTGGTGGTGGATATTCTCTTAGTAGAACCATTTTCTCTAGTTGAATTTTATACAAAACAAATCACCCATAAATAGAGTGGAAATAAGTAAAATTACTTTTTATTGTTCCATTGTTGCAATTGTGATTACTCAACAAATTTTAATTGCTGTCTAAGCAATGTGCAGTGACATTTATATGAATATTTAAATAAAGAATCAGTCAGTGGAGATCGAAGTAAATTTTTTTCTGATTAAAACAAAATTTGTATTGAACAAGGTTATGTTCACCGTTTTCATTTTCTCATTACAATATGTTTATTTCACCTAAAATCTCTTGTCAAGTTAGTTAATACGTCTACAACTACAGTTATGTTTTCATAAAAAACAGCCAAGGTTCGAATGCTAACCTGGCAAACTTTTTTTCTTTAGGACAATGTACAACTATGCAACAAAATAAAAGAGAACCACAGGAAATCAAGATCAGTTTGTAACACAAACTTATACGAATAAAAATTATACACTTCCCAACAGTCTTCATTACCTTCTTTCACTACTACTTCTAATCATATCATGACAGCGATAACAATTAAATCTACTGTACTACCAAGTTAAACACATAATATTCAAAGATACCGAAGTAAAATGAGAAAGCAATCTATCCAACAAACTTTTAGGTACTGAAATCTTTCAAAATACGTGTTTTTTTTTAAATAAACTATAGATGTAAACATTGTTATAATATAAACTTACATAGTTCTGCATATAAGATTGTTCACTTTTGTATGTGAAATTAATTGTTAAAATGAGGGGTTAGAATAGTGAAATAATGTGTGTCATACAAATGCATTTTAAAAGTTATTAGGTATATTATTTGAGGAGAGTTTAAATAGTAAAAGTGTATAAACAACACATCAATAACTTTATTTTTGATGTTACTTTTGCTCTACGTGTTTTATTTTTCGAGATTTCAGTACCTAAATAACACCATAAATTTGGTCATTTTACGGCGAGAAATACGGCGACCTTAAGTAAATAACTTAAGTACACAGTATCGCCATATTGTTCTTATTTAAATCCATAATAATAACTATTTATTATTTGGGATGGAAGAATTTACATTAGCTCCTCTAGAAATTATTGAATCAACAAAGCAAATAGAATGTAATTTATTACCAAAAAAATCGAAGAAAACATTATGAAATATATCAAAAATGTATTGATTACTGAGCTGAGAATAACATTATGTCTTTTTCGGAAACTAAGTATTGGCTTATTTTTCTGAATTTAGCAAAATTATGAAATTTTCTTCGTGCTCACTAATATACCGGACATTATTGTTTCCGTAAAGCTTCAACTTGGTGGATGGAAATTTTCAGCGGTAGCTGAAGCTACACTGAGGAGTTGAGGAGTCCATAGCTCGTAGATCAGTTTTTATCAAATAAAATTCCTACTGCAAGTACATCAAGTGCTGAAACCGATTTTTTAAAATAATTCGACCACTTTGGATTCAATAGTTCATAAACCGTCTATTAGTAAAGAGTCAAAACAGGACAAGAGATATTCCTTATAGGCTGTACTAATTTCACTATAAATGTTTACAATAAATAACATTACTTTTGGTAAAGAACAAATTATTATTTTTTTTTGATTTAGAGAGGAAAAATGATTCTGAGGCCTAGGCAGTAAATGTGACACTTCAGGGGTTGATAGCCCGTCTATAAAATTACGCTGTTAATGCCGATTGGCGAAAACATATATTTTGTTAACCACATTAACATAAAACCTTGGCATGTCCCGTTTTATCCCCCTGAAATTTTGTGCGATGTCCCGCTGGTAGATTCTAAAATACAAATTGAATCTTCTGTTTTATTGAGAAGCTACCTTTTCTGTTCTTTCGCATCTGCGACCGTTGTCGAGAAAAAAAATACATGTGTGTGTAATTCGCTAGTCGAAATTTGTAAAATAGTCCAATAGGTTTTGACTTTATTTGGACAATATCTTGTTGCTATTAATTTCGACAATTTTTTTGCCACTACCTGTTCAAAATTAAAGTTGGGATGACCCGGTTTTTGTAGCAATGATTTATTATAATAATAACGATAACAAGGGCGTCCGCTCATCTTCTCATTGATGCCCGGACTCTTTCGAACAACCCCGTGGTATTTCTTACTCTTTCAAATGTTAATTTGGTAAGTCATTATTTCGTTGCTATATTGTAATGATCACCAGTTTCAATCTAAAGCATATCTATCTAGATTTTCATACTATTACTTGATTATTAAGTATTATGACAACAACGATGTAATTCTTCCCAGCCTAGTCCGGGCAATACGTTCTTCCCGGACTAGGCCGAAAAAGGCTAATTTTTCAAAGAAAAAGCGTTCGGGAAGTGGATACTTTGCCGAATAATTTATTTGAATTAGCTTAAATTTCGTTACAATAATGAAAAAAATCTTAGAATCCTATATTTTGACCAGATAAAAATCAAATTTCTCTTAGGTCTAAATTAAACATTAAAACAACTAATTGCTGTTATCTCATAACTATTAAGTTTTTTACTTTCAACTATTGTACAATTTTTATTCAAAATTAAGCAGACTTTAATTATTTTACATCTTATGTAATTAACAATTCAAAATAATGTTTCATGGTAAAAATGATAAAATAACAATCAACTAAAATTCACTGTAGCCGATTGTATCTAGCCAATATATTGAATATAAGTACAGAATAAATAATATATCTTAACAGATTCATCTGTCTGAGCATTTCAAACGACGCAGGTAAAATTATCAAACATTTATTACCACCTCTAGGGAGGCAATCAATGATAAATATTTTATATATTAATAAGGTAATAATATTTTATTGTATATGGCGGTAAAAAATTTCAATTACTTGGATTATGTTATTAATAACTTACTATCAAATGTAACTTTTGTTAGACTTGCGTCAGAAGTGCATTTTACACAAAATAATTTTATATAGACCGAATTCCTTCAAATTAACAAATATTACATGCTATACAAATTTCCCGCTTTTATATACAGGGTGTTTTCAAAAGAAGTAGCACAAATCGTACCGGCGAATCTACAGCTAACAAGAACATGCTTGCATAAAAATGACCTTAGTTAAAATGTCCACTTCTTAGGAGATAGAGCTCTTCAATATTTCCAAATATTATCGGATAGCGGCTGTAATTTGAAAACCAAAAAAGATATAACAGTCAAATTTTACACAATTTTACACTGGTTTATTTTGAGACTTTTACCTTTCTTACTTTTTTGCTTTAAAACTAACCGTGTATTAACAAAAAAATAAAATTCCTTATTATTGGCATTACAATTCACACAAATAAGTTGTAGCCGAGAATAACTTAAGGGATGATTATTTCAACCCCTTCCGAGAAGCAGAAATTTTCAAAAAATTGTTGAGAAGTATGCATGCATTAGTAGAAAATTTGTGTAAAATTTGGCTAGTCTACCTTTCTTGATTTTCAAATTACAGCCACTATTTAATTTTTTTTTTTTTTTTGAAATTTTGAAGGACTGTATCTCCTAAGAGGTGAACATTTTTCTAAGGTCTTTTTATGCAAATGTGTTGTTTTTAGCTGTAGATTATTAATATGAATGGGTAAACACGCCGCAACGTAAAGGTTTCCAGCCGGAATCAGCATCATATTTTGCTTCAATTGTGAAACTCTTGTCCGTCACGCCTGCACTTAGACAACAATTATTGACACATATCATTGATGGTTTCCAAAATTCTTGTTAACAGTTTACCAGCTCACCCTTTTAAAAGTGTTAGGTTTTAAATTTTTATGTTGCAGCTACTGTACACATAGTATTATTAAAATAATACTACGTAAACACAATTTTAATTTGTGGATTTTGGTTAATACATACGTTAGCGTGATCTATACTATATGATCACGTTTACGTCTACTAGTATACAGGGTGTCCAAGTATTAAGAAAACGCTCCTAAAGTATATAAGCATAAGAAAAACATTTTATATAAGCTTAGCAAGGCCGTAGCCAGAAAACAATTTCGGGGGTTTGTTTGGTGGAACAGTAGAAAATCATAAAATTGTTTTAATAATAGAAATAAAATGGTGTTACTTATCATATATATAATATTTATTAGAAAACTATTACAGAAACATTAACATCTTATTACAAAATTAAATTTAGTCTTCTAGCTTTTTTTGCAGCAAACAAATCAATTACCTCCTCGGTATCGATGTCAATTCTGCGGTGGATTGACATTAACGCCAAACCGTTTAGTCTTTCCTGGCCTGTAGAATTTCTCAAATAAGTTTTGAGACGTTTCAGAGAAGAGAAAGTCCTCTCAGGGGTACATGTGGAAACAGGCAGTGTCGCCAAGATCTTTAAAAGTTTGTGAATGTTTGGAAATAAAGCCTGGTTGCATTCTCCTAGAGCTTCAATAGCACATGTTGGTCGATCTAGTTCAGATTCTTCCAGCCATTTTATCCGCCACATGTCTAATTCAGCTTTTACAAAGTCCCATTCCAAATATTTTTTATAGAGTTCAAAGTAGTTTTCTTGATAATTACGATTAATTTGTTCTTTGCAACACACAGACGGAATTAAAATGTTGAGAGATAATAATGTAGCTTTATGATTTTGGAATCTCGACTGAAGCTGATCAATGAAATCATCCAAAAGTGGAATCATTATAGTAATTCTAAAATAAGTTTCAGGATCTTTTGTATTGTAGTTTGCCCTATGCTCTTGGCGTGACGCTATTCGCGGAATTTTCATTTCCTCGTTTACAGTACTGAGCAAATTCTGTGCATTCTTGAAAAGTTCAGCAAATTTTGAATCAATATTTTGGCGAACATCTTCAATAGTCTTTATAATTAAATCGATATGTTGTAAAGCTGCTGCCAAATCGCATAGGGGAGATTGAAGTATTTTGCATAGTGTTAGTGTGTATGGGAACAACATTCCTAAGCAACATAAGCTTATAACAAAATCACTTGAAATGACTGATCTCAGAAAAGAATTAGCCTTTGACGATGTGTCAGAATCCATGTCAGTGCTTAAGTCGTCTAATGTATCAACAATAGCTTTATAGATTTCCTTAAATCTTAACAACCCATCATGATTTTCAACCCAACGGGTCTCGCACATAGCCGTAAGGTTTTTCCATTGTGTTTCGGGGAAGTTTTTTTCGATATTCTGTTTTAAGCACTTGGTTCGTTTTGCCGAGGACTTGATAAAATTTCCAACCGATTTTATAATTCCAATAGTATTTCGAATAGGCTGAACCTGGCAAGAATGACCCAGAGCTAAATTCAATGAATGTGAGCTGCAATGAACGTATAAGGCTTCTGGATGTGACTCACGAATTACTGCCTGCACACCTTTAAAACTTCCTTTCATCGAAGAAGCTCCATCATATCCTTGTCCGATTAAATATTCGCAAAACAAAATGATAAAAATATTTTTTTCCAAATTTACATTTTGCTGCAATTTAACAATTAATACTTACTAAAAGAAATATTTTTTACATCATTTCGGAGGGGGATCAATCCCCCTTGATCCCCCCCCCCTGGCTACGGCCTTGAAGTTAGGACCGAAAATGTACCATTTTCGAAATAATGATACAGTACTTATAATCACAATAGTAATTCTGTATTTTCAATAACAATGCCGTAGGTTTTCACCCTTTTTGTAAAATGTAACTTCTATGCTTATGACTTTTTAAAATATTATATGTTAAAATAACAGATTTACAAAAAAAAGCTTTTACTTTCGTATTTTTGTTATATTTAGGAATAATTTTACATTACATTGTACAATGTAAAATCAGTTTAAAAAATAAATTAATTAACAGATTAATTCAAAGAAATGTATTTATTTATTTATATCATCAAGTAGTACTAATAACTAAAACTAATATGAAAATAGTACTAACTTAGTAGTAATTGTTGCCCGAACAATGCTAGAAAAATAAGTACATAAATTATACATAAAACATTTATAAACATATCTATAAATAATACTGCAGGTAACAACTACTCCGCGGACTAATGTCCCGACCGGCATTGAATTGCACCTGCAGTATCTGTGTGAACAGCCAAGAACCTTTGTCGGCCACTCACTAGACATAGACCGGCTTCGGGCTTATTTGCCCTTATCAGTATACCATAGGTGAGATGACCGACAATTGAACTGGCTGTTCCTTCATATGTATGTGCACATATAAACCAAGTGAAGGTGAGATATAAGTGGTCTGCTTACTTCCTGCTCGGCCTAAGCGGTTCGGCTTGCAGAAAGTGTCCTACATTACAGCAGGTACTCAAACGCAGACCTCTCGCCCTGGGCGAAGCGCCTTTAAATTTATAAATGATACTGCAGGTAGCAACTACTCCGCGAACTATCTAATACTGTATTAAATCTTACTGAAATATCGTAAATAACATCTGACATACTTAATAACCAAGGCCGAGTAGACGTTATCTAGACAGATTTTACAAAAGCATTTGATAGAGTTGTCCATGCTTTGCTATTACATTAACCTAATTATTACGGTATCAGTGGCCCTCTACTTGAATTAATACCATCATACCTTAATTGTAGACATTTATTGGCCATCTATAATGGTTTTAACTCAAATCAAGTACGTGGCAACTTCGGGCGCACCTCAAGGCTCTAACTTGGGGTCATTACTATTTGATATATTTGTTAACGATTTGCCGAACAGTGTTGATTGTAACACTTTATTATTTGCTGACTACTTAAAAGTATATAGTCTTGTAGCTAGTGAAATCGATTGTCTTAGTTTTCAAAGACAAATAAATAATAATGTAATTACTTAGTGCAACGATAACCAACTTTTTATGAACATTTCTAAATATAAAATATGTTCATATACCAGGAAATTGAATCCGCTGTATTTTAATTATTATTTTGACACTTTTTCTGTTAAAGATTTAGGGATACACTTTGCCCATGCATTTACTTTCAATGAGCACATTACCTTAACATGCCCAACTGTGGTTCCTTCACTAATATTGATGCAATTAAGACATTATATATCTCATTTGTCCGTTCTAAGATGGAATATGGCGCTCTGGTCTGGTATCCTTCATTATATTATTTATATTAATATGTTTGAACGCACAAAGGCTATTTCTTAAGTTCTTGGCTTTTAAGATAGACCGAATTCACCACAGCGCACATGACTTTAATTGCTAGATTTAGCTTGCATACGTTGCATCACAGAAGAATTTTGATTTTATACAAATTATTGCACGATTTGATTGATTCTCCAAACTTGTTGGCATTTCTTAATTTTTCAGTACCTAGAGAAAATCTTAGAGCAGCTCACACTTGATGAAATCGCCTATTTGTGTTATATGTCTTAATTATAATAAATTATCTCATTTGTGTGACATTTATAATTGCTCCTTAACTAAGGTACTTGACGCTTCTCTTTAAACACTGTGTATACTTTTAATTATAGCTTTGACTTTGTTTTGTTTATTTTGGGCTTTGTTTTCTTTATATGAATACTTCTATTTCTAATTTGATGCAATTAATACTTTTATTTTATAATTTGACTTCGTTTTTGTTTATTTAAGTTGTGTTATTTGTACTCGTATGCTTTTTTACTATTATAGTATTTTTAGTTGTCCTGTTATTTGAATTTTTAATCGGTTGAGTAAGGATTAGAAGAAATAAATAAATAAGATTTATTAAGACAGATCTCTTTTTATAAAAAAACATGTTGAGAGAGTGATATGAAATTTTTTTAACCATAAAGAATAATTCCTCGGGAACAGTAGCCTCAAAGAATTTGCCAAAATGACAAAAGGAGGAATATTGGTTTATAATTATAGACGTCATTTTTGCTACCTGGTTTATTAATGGAACACTGCGCAATTTTTCACTTTTTCGATAATCCGATTAATCCGATATTTATGCACTTATTCCTCATAATACATAGAAGATGGTATCCTGATCCGTTCAAAAACTACTGAAATAATACGAAAAAAGTTTGCAGATAGATTCCGTATCATCAGCAGTAGACTGATTAAAATGTATATACAAATAAATAGATTTAATGCATTTCTTAGCTGAAAAGTCCAAAAGTCTTTGACTTTTTTTTAATACTATTTTCAGTATCTCCAACATATTTCTTATAGTCACTTTTAATACCCACCATCACCCTCTTCCTAACTCTTGAAAACTCTACATAAAATTCGTCATTTTTATATCTTATCCACTTTGTATGAAATTTACCGTTTTCTTTTATAGGTCTAATTAGTACTTCTATTAAACCAAGAAGGAAAGCCTTATTAAGGCTTGCGTTTCAAGGACAATGAATCGTATCTGAAGATACACCAAAAATCCACCCAGTAGGTGGAGGTTCTTGTTATCGTAGTACTTAAATATAGTGCTGAAATTGAATAATTTGGAGAGGAAATGCGCTAGAGAATATGAAAAACCGGGCAATGAATCATCTAGTTTCTATTTTTTTTTTCTTGACAACAAGGTGCGATACGAGTCACTCAAACAACAGGAAAAGTTTCATTTTAAGATGTTTAATCCTAAAAAATATAAAATTTAAAGTGTGTCCTAGGAGGCACTTTAACGAAATTATTGAAAAACTTCATAAGAGGGTTCAATAAGCGAGCAAAGATCGAACTTTTTCTCGTAAACGGTTTATTTTATCTACAATAAACAAGAATACGCTTTTTTAGTCTAAGGTTGAAGCTACCCAGATTTTTAAAAGTCTTTATTATACGAGGTTTGGCATTAAATTGTCAAGCTTAGCCCTCCCCCGGTAAACTAACAGAGCTAAATATGTTTCAAGGACACTATTTTAAGGGGACCTTACTAGTGAAATTTGTATTAAAGCATATTTGGTACTTTAAAAGTTATTCAAGGAAAATCGATTTCTAGAGCCATCCTCCAGGGTCTCCGTGGGGAGGGCCTGTAGGAAAAAATATAGGATCTTGTCATCTTATATTTTCATGTTCTATCTGCACTCAAGAGATTTCCCACATTTTCTCGGACACCCTGTATACGTGCAGATCTCAGGATAAGCTGCCTCTCTATATTATATATTTAATCATGAATAAAGATATAGGCTGAGCACTTCATTATCAAATGTTACCAATTTAAGTTTCACTAGCTGGATACAAATACATCATAATCAATAAATTCAATCAATCGGTGAAGATTTTGCTGAACTGAAATACTCTTCAAAATTTTAATATAAGATCGAGATGTAAAGCATCTTATTATATTTTCTATAATTCAGTAATATTTTGAAATTTCAATCTAAAGAGCATATTATTATTTGCAGTGTGTACTTACTAAAATGGCCAACTTAATTACTGCAGTCACTTTCAAATTATTGTCAAAATGTCAGTCACTCTTTTTTTCATTGGACGCATGAAGAGAGACATTTGATTGAGATATGTTTATCTTAATCGCTTTATGCTAAGGATATGCTATTATACTCATTCGTAATGAATTACCCATATTTCCATATTTGAAAACATCAAGTTATTGTTCTTAAACGATGAACTTGAAGCTCTAAATGATCAGAATTTATTATTTAACATGTTTAATTTAAAAACTCCTAGTATTTTTTTAGGTTTTATTTAATAACCTTGCATACAGTCTTATTGGTCAATTATTGAGGGGAGTGGCCTAATTTCTGGCTGAACAGGAAGAGGCCTCGTTTCAGGTATGACTGGAATAAATTCTGGAAGTGGTCGAATTTCAACTTCAGGAACTGGATGAGGCTGAATTTCAATTTCAGGCACTGGCAATGGATGTGGCTCAGGCAGAACCTCCGCTTCAGGAAGAGGATGAGGCAGAACCTCATTTTCAGGTGTTGGCATTGGGTGGGGCTCTATCTCAGGAATAGTGGCGAGTTGTTCGATCAGGGTAGTCATGTAACTGAAGCAAGCATCACATGGGTTTTCTAAAGGTTCTGGTCTTAGTTCTGGTAGAGCAACTTCAGGCGTTGGAACAGGTAGAGGAAGAGGTCTAAGTGCTGGACCTTCGATATATTCTGGAAGAATTTGTACGTCATCGATAACCTCAATGGTCTGGGGGTAGTTGGCAATACTAGGCAAATCTCCTGTCTGTACAACTGCGGATTGTAGACCTACAATTTATTTAAAAAAATTACTTCAAACTTCCTAGCAAAATTCAACTGCAATATAAGAAATTTCAATTTCAGTTGTTAATTCGTAAGTAGTATATTTTTTTAGAAAATATGCAAATATCTTACTACTGACTCGACAGCAGAGTATTCAAATAAACAGAGAAATAAGTATGCTATTAATAATATAAAAAATATATATTTTTACCTGGAGCTAGCACTAGAGCAACAATGATTACTGCAAATGCCATTTTAGATGCCTGTGTTGTTACCAAAACTTGATGACTGACAGTAACTGGCAAATGTTTGCCTTATATACACATTTACTATAAAGAACACCATATATTATTTTAATTGGTTTCGACAGGTTGCGATGAATGAAAGATAACAATCAAATAATCCTGTTTAGAATAGGAAGCGCGTCATAAAACTTTAATCTCTAGTAGTTCTAAGTTCATATTTAATAAATATATTAGCCTTTTAAAGTTAAACAGCAACAAGTAACAACTCACTTTGTCATTGCACCTTTCTATAGTGTTGCTGATTTAAACGTATCTCTTTATACCGATTGAGGAATAACTGTTAACCCCTTGTTACATAAATACTCGTATTTAATTCTTGAAATTGAATAGGTAACTGCCATTATTTATTTAGCAGTAGGCAATCCAATAGACACAAACATTATACAGACAAATCCGTTGTCGGTCTATAACCAAATAGAATACTTTGCAGTAAGTGTGAATTATCCAATACATAAATCCTAAATAATAGTAAATACGGACGATTGACGCTAATGTAGTAAGGAATTAGCATGTTTTTAAACTAGATAATGATGTATTAATGAAATCTAGATGAATAAAATAATCATTAATTATTCTTCTCACCATGCGTATTGCAAAAATTACTTGCAGAATTCAACAAGACGAAATATAAAAAGATTAGCATCTCTAGAAAATTGTAAATTAGGATTAAAAGAAATTTTAGTATAAGAATCAACAGTATTGATAAGAAAGTAATTTATATAAAAATAGTTCGTCTAGAAACTAATTTTGACGATTAGTGAGGCAAAATATATAAAGTGGGTGTGTTGAAAAATACAGACCATTTTTTTTTATTCGATTGATACTGAAATAATTTTGAGTCCGAGAAATTTCAATATTATAGGCTATTTTGCTTAATTTTCGAATTTTCTCAAAGTTGGCGTGGAACATCAATATTTTGCATATATTCTCAATTTTTCTTGTTGACAAATTTTTTTTAATACGATTTTATCGTACCTCATATAGAAATCAAATAAAACATCAAAGTAGTATTCAATTTTAATTTTGTGATACTTTTGGTAATATTTTTCATATTTCATAGACACAAGACAGTCTACTAGTATTTTACTGGATTTCCCAGGATTAGGTACATACTTGATTTTAATAATTTGATATCATGACATATTTTGTTGACAAACAAGTAGGGCTTGAATTTGAGTAGGCCATACTTGAACAATACGAGTACAATTTTTGTCTCTTATAAGAATCGTTTCACCTATTCGGTTACACCCTGATGGCTATAGTCATCATAAGGATGGAAAGATGATAAGAGCTCGTGACAGTCCACACATGTTGGCCAAGACAAAATATCTTTAAAGTGTTGTTCTTGCTCGTCACATCTTGCATTGTTTTGCGAGAATCTCGCAATTTTGCAGGACTCTTGGGTGATTCTTGCAATACTCTTGCATATAAATGAAACACATGGAACTTTATTACGAATTTGGTAACAGTGGTTGTTACTCTCGGTCGGCTACGGTGTCTCTCGGAGCTTACACGTAACTGTCGATAGGGTCGATCGTCGACAGTGATCGATTGGTAGGCTTTATAATATAAAAAAATTGCTGTTTTGCGTAATAACTGCGTAATAAGTAATGGACGAAACATGTGAAACAGAATCGTAATTTTAATCTAGTGGCAGTTCAGCAGGACCGGACCTCAATATATTTTTATTTTAAAAATAATTATACCTATAATAGATATGAAATTTTATTTGTTCAGCTATGTTCACTTAAATATTATCCCTTCTTATATCGCAAGATTTCGTGCCTTAGCAATATTTCTTGTCTTCTCTCACAAGAATATATTTTTAAATCTTGTATTTTCTTGCAATTCGAACTGTCAACTCTTGTCGTAATCTTGCCTTGTCTTGTCTTGCGAGACCAGGACAAGACCAAAAAGAAGCAAGCCAAAATGCCAACATTACACGTTACTGAAAATAATTATTCTTTTTTTGCAAAAAAACTCAAATTTTTGTTTTTAAAAAAGGCCTCGGAGACATGAAGCTTTACAAAACAAACTGCGAATAGCTAATATATAGTTTTTTTTTCTATTAAGAGATTCCATTCGAATTTATTAAATGAAAAATGTGTCCTAGAATTATTGTTATTTTAAAAGTGGTGATTGGGACAAAATAATATATATTAGGTTCTATGCATTTTTTTCGTACAGTATTTTGTTTTGGAAGTAGACATTGGTATTTTAAAGTTACACCTTGAAGTTTTTTCGGTAATAACTCCAAAACTGTGGAATTAATTTTAATGAAATCTCGGCTGTATAGTGTATATCCAGTACATCAATACTGAAAATGCACGGGAAAAATACAGTACCTATATGATGTCCAGAAACTAGTAGTCAAACATGTTGACGCATACCGGGGGAGTTAAAATGTCAGTACTTCGTAGACATTTCTATCCTACCTGGCTTCTTTAAGGATACACAGGGCTTCCAAGTAAGAAGAAATATTCAATTTCAATCATAATTTCTAAACCGTTCTTGGCAACCTTGAAATGTGAGTGACAGTAATAACTCATAGTAATATAACTTTCACTATTTAAATTGGTATAGGACATGCTCTATTATAAGATATACGATGAAAACTAAATATTTCAATTTATACAATTTTGACGCTGTTGCCGAACATTTTGCATTCACAGTTCGATTCCTCTATCAATTTGCTGCAAATAAGATATACGTTGTTCCATACGATGTCTTTCACCATTTTCGATATAAACGCAGATTTAATGATGTATGTAAATAGTAACGAAGTTAATATTTGCAGGCAACCGTCATTATAATCTACTAAATTTCTAGTCTCACAATAACTTTCATACTTACACATGTATGTATAGAACTCAGGAGAAGCTGCCTCTATTTCACTTTATTAATTAATAATTTTTATTATTATTTTTTTAATCATGAAGGTACTCGTGAAGAGCTGTATTTGAGCTAACACTCTGTATTTAATTTCCGATTGCGTTTGATTAATGCCGCAAAACTTTATATTTGTTTCGTGCCTTTACTAATTTAAAACTCTAGAAATATCCGACGTCATGTTATTGTGAGCATTGAAACCTTTCACTAAATAACGATATGGGTTCAACACCTGATTATCAAATATTACCAATTATAGTTTCCCCAACTGGTTCACATGCAAACAAACATTTCATATTCGATAAATTCAACCAATCGGTGAGGATGTAGCTGAACTGAAATATTCTTCATAAATTTAAGTTAGAAATTTAAAGAATTGCAATACATTTTAAAAAATATGTAAACGTAGATATGGAGGTGTATGAATATAAATTTTCGGTATAAAGAAAATATTTGCAGTGTGTACCTACTAAAATAGTCAACTTAATTACTTTCAAATTATTGTTAAAATCTCAGTTCCTCTTTGTTTCATTAAACGGAAAAAGAGAGCCATTTAATTCAAATGTGTTTTGCTTAATCACTCTGGATATGTTATTATACTCATTCATAATGAATTACCCTCATTCCAGATTCGACGAAATCATTACTCTTCCTTATTCTTATTGTTACACGATGAACTTGAAACTTTAAATGATCAGAATTTAACAGGGTTAATTTAAAAACTCATAGTATTACTTTAGATTTTATTTAGTACCATAATACATTGGCATACAGTTTTATTGGTCAATTATTGAGGGAAGTGGTCTAATTTCTGGCTGAACAGGAAGAGGCCTTGTTTCAGGTATAACGGGGATAAATTCTGGAAGTGGTCGAATTTCAACTTCAGGAACTGGATGAGGCTGAATTTCAATTTCAGGCACTGGCAATGGATGTGGCTCAGGCAGAACCTCCGCTTCAGGAAGAGGATGAGGCAGAACCTCATTTTCAGGTGTTGGCATTGGGTGGGGTTGTATCTCAGGAATAGTGGCGAGTTGTTCGATCAGGGTAGTCATGTAACTGAAGCAAGCATCACATGGGTTTTCTAAAGGTTCTGGTCTTAGTTCCGGTAGAGCAACTTCAGGCGTTGGAACAGGTAGAGGAAGAGGTCTAAGTGCTGGACCTTCGATATATTCTGGAAGAATTTGTACGTCATCGATATCCTCAATGGTCTGGGGGTAGTTGGCAATACTAGGCAAATCTCCTGTCTGTACAACTGCGGATTGTAGACCTACAATATACAAAAAAAATAAATTTAAATTTCCTAGCAAAATCCAACTGCAATATAACAAACTTTAATTTCCTTTGTTAATTAGTAAATAGTATTTTTTAGAAAATGTGCAAATACGTTACTACTTACTCAATAGCAGAATATTCAAATAAACAGAGAACTTAGTATGCTATTAATATAAAAATATATATATTTTTTACCTGGAGCTAGCACTAGAGCTGCAACAATAATTACTGCAAATGCCATTTTCGATGCCTGTGTTGTTACCAAAACTTGATGACTGACTACAACTGGTAAATGTTTGACTTATATACACGTTTATTATAAAGGACGCCATATAATATTTTAATTGGTTTTGACAGATTGCGATGAATGAAAGATAACAATCAAATAATCTTGTTTAGAATAGGAAGCGCGTCATAAAACTTTAATCTCTAGTAGTTCTTTGTTCATATTTAATAACTATATTAGCCTCCTGAAATTACCAAGCAACAAGTAAAAAGTCACTTTGTCATTGAATTTTAGTGTTTCTGAACCCCTTATTACATAGACATTCGTATTAAATTATTTAAATTAAATAGGTAACTTCATTTATTTTTTCAAAAGGAGATAATTCAACAGGCACATGTGTGTGTGTGTGTGTGTGTTCTTACTATGGCACTGGTTCTAAACCAAATAGCCAGCCATTGCCATTACAACAGGCACATCAATGCCCAATTACAAAGTTACACAAAAATTATACAAAGAAATCTGTGGCCGGTCTACTATCAAACAAAATACTTTGCAGTAAGTGTGAATTATCCAATACATAAATCCTAAATAATAGTAATTAGAGACGATTGACGCTAATGTAGTAAGGAATGAACATATTTTTAAGCTAGATAATGATGTATTGAAGAGGTCTAGATGAATAAAATAATCATTAATTATTCTTCTCAACATATGTATTGGAGAATGATTTGCATAATTAATTCGAAAAAGATTACCAAGTATAGGAGAATGTGAATGAGGATTAAAAAAATGTTTACTGAGAATATAAGTAGAATCAACAATATTGGTATTAATAGTAATACTTATATCAATATAAGTAATTTATATCAAAATAATTATTCTAGAAACCGTTTATTTTATAAATGGCAGTTTGATATAAAGTTATAAATTTCTATTAAACCTTAAATAAATTCAGTACAACAATTAACCTTTTCTATCAAATCTATTTATCTAGTTATAATGCAGGGGCAAGGCAAGGGCTCTATAAAGTCTTCCATATTCCACTTTATTTCTAACTAATTCATTATATAAATTACTTACTTCACGAACAGCAATCAAAGTATGACCAATACTGTAAGTATAAGCAATTTTAAGTTATTTTCTGGAAAATCTTATTCTATGGCAAGACTTAATAATATTAAGGAGAAGTTTATGAGAATTGACATATTAATTTAAGGGAACAAATTAAACGCTCGTTTAATTATTTAACTGCACGATAAATTTTCCGAATAAAATAATATAGAAATAGGATATTTTATTTGAATGCACGATACATTAAGAAATGTTTGGTAAACATAATAACAGTTCGGTGAAAATTATAAATTCTCAGTGAAAAATGTATTCGCAAACTGGAAATAATAGTTGCACGAGGGAAAAAATACATCTTCGATAAAAACAACAAATGCTCTCTAAACATATAAATGTGTTCATCACAAATAATACTTGCTAATTAAAAATAATAAATGCTCGGTAAAAATATTAATTGCTCAATAAAACTATTCATCGCCGGGTAAGAATATTAAAAACTTGGTAAGAATATTAAATACTCGATAAAATATTAAATATTTAATGAGAATATTAAATGAATCGTTAAATATATATATGCAGTAAAAATCAATAATTACTGCCTAGAAAGTGTAAATGCACAGTTATAAAAATTATTTGGAGAAAATAAATTCTTAAGTTTGAAAAATTGACTGTAGGTTAGGTTAGATTAGGTTAAATAATGAAATCAGCCCGGGACAGTCGTTTGTTCATTTCACTGCTGGGGCATTCCACGCCAACTCAGCAGTCGATCCCACATCACCCTCAGATCTGGTTCAAAATTGGTACATCGATTAGTACTATCGAATAAAGGATATTCCCAAATTTTCAGCCCCTAAGACTGTCATCAGGGGCCCATAGTGAAGTTTTCGACCATCATTTCACTTCCCGGGGTCTGAAATCGGATTTTCGTGTACTGACGCGGAATTTTGGTCTAAAAAAATGATCAAAAATACATAGGATATGCCAAATTTCCCGTAGAACACGATGCCACCATCCGTTTTCCGATATCTAGCAAGAGGAGCCCGGAAAACGCGAAAAACCGCGCTTCTGTAAAAAAATCTGATATTTCAAATACGGTCGCTTCAAACTGGCTGAAAATTTAAACAAAAGGCTCTTCGATTATTGCTCTTTCGAATGTTCATACGCGCGTGGTGATCATTATATGTAAAAAAAAAAGTTACACGCCTTTTACGGGTTTTATATGGAATTTTCTGTAATTTTTTCATTATACCCGCTCCACTGACCCTATCCAGTTGGATAATAATTGGATTTTTTTCTCTCACCAAGCGTATCTTTTGTCCCCCTGTCTTTACAAACCCAGCCCCAGCCAGTATTAGAGAAAACATTATTTATTTAATGATTTATTTCACAATTTTTCGTCAATTTTTTTATTTTTGAGCAAATTTACATTTTCTGCAGTTTACTTCTATTATTTGTAAAAAATATGAATATAATATAACATAACGAATGAAAATCGCGTTAAGAAACAAGAAAACCCACATTAAACTCATTGTTGACACTATACATCTCGATATTATTTTCACTATTTTACACATAATGTGATACATGAATCAGCATTCTATCTAATTTATCGAAATACCTTGACCCTTATATTTTTTGAATTTGCTAATTGTGTGGCCCAGTTTTATGGTGAATTCACCTGCTTTTTCAATAACTACAATCTGAGTTAATATATCAGTGTAGGGTATCGATAGTCTGGTATCCCTCTCTGACCATACATATATATTTTTCTTTATCATTTTCAGCAATGAGATCTCAGCAGTAAGCTCATTCTCTGAAATTTCGACTATATACCCAATTGACCAATTATCATTGATAACGAAAGTTACAAACATATCCTCTGCCCAGTCAAAGAGATATTTATTCAGAAGGTCGAATCTGATTGAATGTTCCCGATGAAAATTCGTGATTTTGCGTGCAACAACTTGTTCAGTAACAGGAACAAAATGATGATATCCCCTTGTACCAGGGATAGTCTGGGCATTCATTTGAGTTGTGGCCCGCTCTTGAGTTAGTTCCTCCTTAGAAACCAAGATAGACTTCAAGTTGGGCAAGCCACGTTGGCAAAAATCGTGCAATTAGATAGAATGCTGATTCATGTATAAGGACATTATGTGTAAAATAGTGAAAATAATATCGAGATGTATAATGTCAACAATGATTGCAATGTGGGTTTTCTTGTTTCTTACTGCGATTTTCATTCGTTATATTATATTATATTCATATTTTTTTACAAATAATAGACGTAAGCTGCAGAAAATGTAAATTTGCTCAAATATCAAAAAATTGACGAAAAATTGTAAAATAAATCAATGAATAAATAATGTTTTCTCTAATACTGGCTGGGGAGAGAAATTTCTGTGTTTGTAAAGACAGGGGGACAAAAGAGACGCTTGGAGAGAGAAAAAAATCCAACTATTACCCAACTGGATAGGGCCAGTGGAGCGGTTATAATGAAAAAATTACAGAAAATCCCATATAAAACCCGTAAAATGCGTGTAACTTTTTTTTTACATATAATGAATGATCACCACGCGCGTATGAACACTCGAAAGAGCAATAATCGAAGAGTCTTTTGGTAAATTTTCAGCCAGTTTGAAGCGACCGTATTTGAGATATCAGATTTTTTTTACTAAAGCGCGGTTTTTCGCGTTTTCCGGGCTCCCCTTGCTAGATATCGGAAAACGGATGGTGGCATCGTGTTCTACGGGAAATTTGGCATCTCTCATGTATTTTTGATAATTTTTTTAGACCAAAATGACGCGTCAGTACACGAAAAACCAATTTCAGACCCCTGGAGGTGAAATGATGGTCGAAAACTTCACTATGGGCCCCTGGTGACAGGAAGCAGTGTTAGGGGCTGAAAATTTGCGAATATCCTTTTTTCAACAGTACCAATCGATGTACCAATTTTGAGCCAGATCTGATAGGGTGATGTGGGATCGACTGCTGAGTTGGCGTGGAATGCCCCTGCTTGCAAATCATTCTATTGCGCACACGCGCTTTTAGATTCAAATCTGCGAACCAACATTAAATATCGTGCAAAATAAATAAAATATCGAAACATACTTTTAAAACTTATCGAGCATTTAGTATTTTTATTATGCAAATGCTATTTAAATACCGAGCATTCTTATACTGCATTCATCATTAGTAGTCAAGCGTTTCTCCTATTTTACATTGCAAAATATATTAAAATATCGAGCAGTTTATTGGGACCCTTAATTTAATATGGAAAGATTTTCATCCAGTTTAACGCAGTCATTTTCAGATCGAATATATCTTGATAATTTGAGGTCATCAATAAATATAATTCAAATATTTGAAACAATGTGGTTTATAGAAAGACAACATAGGAGAAGTCCCAGGTGTGAACTTTGTGATATTTCAGAAATACTGTGATAATAATGGGGAAGTTGCATGAGAATATTAACATTAATAAATTTCCATGGAAAACTACGTGATCGAAAATGCGATATATATAATATGCCAAACTAAACTTAACTGTTAATTCTCCTAACTTTATAGGACTAAAATTATTTAATTGTTTGCCAATAGAAATAAGAAAAATAAACACTCAATCTTTATTTAAAGTTAAGTTAAAACAACATTTAGTAAATAAATGTTTATATTCTGTCTTAGAATATTATTCTTCTATGTGATTTATCTTTTGTAAATTTGACTATTCCTATACATATATGTTTTGTCTGAGAGGAAAATAAATTATTATTATTATTATTATTATTATTATTATTATTATTATTATTATTATTATTATTATTATTATTATTATTATTATTATTATTATTATTATTATTATTATTATATCATTGGTGTGACGTCACATAAGGTTCAGCGCGGTTTACGTTTCCATAGATACAGGTGCAGTGTTACTATTTTTTATGCGTACTACTAATTCCATTCCTCTTTAAACATTTTTAAAATATTATTATTTATTACTTTTGTTTTTTATGTTTTCAGAACAAAACAGGTAATTTAATGTAGTAGGTACTTAAAGTCAGATAGCAAAATTTTATAAATACCGCAAATACAGTTGTTAGGAATCATGATGAAGCGCTGAATACGATAAATGAATAAAAATGTAAGTTTACCTTGATTTTCTAAACGCCCTGTAGACATTCTAGTAGCTTAAGGGCGCCGTATTCTTGAAATAGTGATTTTTATAAATACAAATAATTTTAGACATTTAAGAACTGAGTAAGATAGAGCTTAGCAATTAACATGAATGTTATCTCCATGCTACCTGCGAATATTTAACGGTATAGAAGTAAAACGAATATACAGGGTGATTCATTAATAATGAAACAGAGCTTAAGGGCATGTTGCTGACCTCAAAATAGAGCGATTAAGCCAAATATTTCTTATCGGAATGTTGCTCCTTTTCGATCTACAGGGTGTTACAGTTGAAAAAATATATTCGATTTTTTTAAATATCTTGAGCATCTTTGAACGGATTATCTTGAAAGTTTGTACACCTATGTTTTCTGAGATGGTAATTACGAAAATGGTAACTATTTTGCAATCACATCTAGGATGCGCTAGTTGTAGTGTTCCGTCGGAGTAAACATATGTCAAACTTTTTTGTCCTTCAAAAATCTGAATTTCCAATAAGAAATTATTAAACTACATTTTACGGCAACGAACACGGTGACCTTAATAGAAACTTTTAATTGATTCTTTGCAACTTTATATTTTAATTTTTTCAATGAACTTTTAAATCTACCTACTTAAGTATTTCCAATTAAACTTACGTCAGAATGGTATTCACAAACAAACATTGGTTCAATGTTGGACAACTTAAGGTTTTCCTTTCGTTGTGCTTTATCTCCCTTCACCACATTTTTCTTTTCATTTTTAGGCACGGTAAAATATTAGTAGGCGGTGTATGCTGAATTCCTACATAATTGCTACTTCTTCCACCCTACCACACCCGCAGAGAGGGTGCCAATCTCTCCACGAATATTGCTTATATACGGTCTACCGGCTACAGGGGTCGAACCCACAGCGATCCAGTCACCTTGATTCAAGACTGACGCCTTAAACCGCGCGACCACTGACCGATGTTGAAATGCACTTTCTGTGCTCATTTTACAGTTTCTTTTGCAACTTTATTCAATACCAATGTCTATTTAACACAGTAACACCAGTGTTTATAAAAGTATAGTCAGTCAACCTGCCTTAGTTGTGCACCATGTCGGTTAGATGGCGAGGACCACAATGTGTCCAAAATAATTGAAGAGCCCTATACAAGCTGGACCAGCATGAGGTTTTTGTATTGGCTTTCTTTATAAAATCTTTGTCGGAATTTTTATCTAATATTCATTCCTTTAACAAAGTACCACACATTTTATCTAGGTGTCACTGTACAAAATTTTAAAATACTCGACAAAAATTGTTTATTACTGCGAGACACGTTTTGTATATTGTAGTTCTACAATCCGCAGTTGTACAGACAGGAGATTTGCCTAGTATTGCCAACTACCTCCAGACCATTGAGGATATCGATGACGTACAAATTCTTCCAGAATATATCGAAGGTCCAGCACTTAGACCTCTTCCTCTACTTGTTCCAGCGCCTGAAGTTGCTCTACCAGAATTGAAACCAGAACCTTTGGAAAATCCATGTGATGCTTGCTTCAGTTACATGACTGCCCTGATCGAACAACTCGCCACTATTCCTGAGATACAGCCCCACCCAATGCCGAAGTTAAAGTTGAAATTCAGCCTCATCCAATGCGAACATCTAAAGCTGAGGTTATTCCTGAGCCACATCCGTTGCCAGTACCTGCAATTGAAATTCAGCCTCATCCAGTTGCTGAAGTTGAAATTCGATCACTTCCAGAATTTATTCCCGTTGTACCTGAAACGAGGCCTCTTCCTGTTCAGCCGGAAATTAGACTAAGTACTTCCTTCCCTCAATAATTGACCACTAAGACTGTATGCAAGGTTATTATGATATTAAATAAAATCTAAAGAAATACTTACTTGAGTTTTTAAATTAATTAAACAATAAGTTCCTATCATTTAGAGTTTCAAATTCATCGTGTAACAAGAGACATAGTATATACAGGGTGTCCGGGAAGATGTGAAAAATCTCTTGGATACAGATAGAACATGAAAAGCTAACATGACAAGTTCATTCACGGTTTATTTTATCGACAATAAATAAAAATACCTTTTAGTCTAATGTTGAAGCTACCCAGATTTATTATTTTCTTATAAGTCTCTCAAATCATACAGGGTGTGACACATATCTCCGCAGGGGAGCTGGTACACATTTTTATAGGAACTTGTCATCTTATTTTTCATTATTTCATGCTGGATCATCTAAATACGTTTACATATTTTTAAAGTGTAAGTTTTTAAGTAAAATGCTTTACTCGAACTTAAATTTATGATGATTGACAAAAGTTTTATTCTTAGAACAGAATAAAAAAATCAATACATATCTTGGCATTTCTTTGCATAATATGAACCAATTGATGAAACTTAAACTGATAATTTTTTTATAATCAAATGTTGGACCCATAACTATTCACGGAATGATTTCTACCCACAAAAAATTAAAATAGCTTCTCCTGGGATCTCAAAAGGGGTTGTTGCACATAATGTTTAAAATATCTCTTCCCATAATTAACTGATAAGTTTGTAAATTTGTTGTATCTTTTTATGAAGCGTTTTTTATTTTACTAATATAATATATAACTGGGTGTGTTTTTTGTTAAAATCACATTATTTTTCGTCTGTTTCAGTTTAGTAGTCTATAAGGGGAATAAGATTTATTTGTATTAAACTTTTATTCATATATAATAATAATAGCATTTATTTCCAACAGATTACACCCAGTTATAGGAAATACAAAATTACACTACCTTATATATGCAGCTTAAAATTATAAAATAACTAAGATTAATAGAAAAATATGATAATATAAAATTAGATGGGTAATAAAATGAACAAAAATTATGAGAAACAGAACTAGAACACTATAATAATCTAGGCACTTTATATCACAAGAACGGCATAGATTATTAAAGTTCCGACACATACTATATATAGCGCAATAAAGCATTATGTTGGTATTGATGCCATGATTATAGAAAGTTACAGATTGTCTGGATTCAGCACGCGGAACTAACCAGTTAATATGTTGGAGTAACAGCTGACAATCGACATTGTTATGCACTAAATTATATAAAAATTTGATAGTATTTATTATTCGCCTGTTATTCATCGATATCTCACCAAATCTAGACAACAGCAACTCATGATCGTATCCTCTAGGTGGGTATTGATGATCTTCTTTAAATGATAGAAATTTAAGAAACCGACGCAGTACAGATTCAACTTTACTTATACGGCAGTTATATATGGGTGACCAAATCAATGCACCATACTCCAGTTTTGAGCGAACAAACGAGTAATATAATAACTTTATAGCATTAATGTTAGTAAAATGTTTGGTATTACGGATGACAAAACCAAGAACCTTAAAAGCAGATGAAGTCAATATGCCGTACAAATGAGAATTTATTGTCAAACAGTATTCCCAAGTCCCTAACCTCATCAAGCCTTGTTAAAGTAGTGTAATCAATATTGTAATTGAAAGGAATTGGGTCACGCTTTCTATGATGTAATGGGACTTATATTGGTCAAACAAAACAATATTTGCATAAACGTATTTATAATCATCAATATAATATTTCTACTAAAAACACAAATTCTACTGCTCTTGCTAATCATGTAATAGAAAGTAACCAAAATTTTGATTTTGATAACGTTGAAACTCTCAATATTGAAAATAAATTACAAAAACGTTCTGTTCTTGAAATGATTCAGATTAAGAGAAATACTAATTCTATTGATAATTATACTGATATTAACGGTTTGTCGCATGTATATTATGACTCGATTAACAACTGACTTTTTATTTGCAGATTTTTACACTACCTGTATATACTTTTAAATTTACTTATATATTTTTTACTTTTTTCACCAACACATTTTTTGTAAAGGAAAAAAACATTTTTTTGACATTCCTAAATATGAGATCTTCTTTCATTCTTAATATCGCGTTCAAATATTTAATATTTCAATTTGTACCACAAGACAAACTACAATAAAAATTTATATGTTTTGAAGAAATCTAAAATAATATTTCTGGAAAAATTATTATGAAAAATTAAATTTCTTTTACGGTATGTTAAACTAAATGTCTTTATGTTTTCTGTTTTGTTTTTAAAAAAGTCATTTACATCTTATTGTTGCTCCTTTAGCATAATAATGTATATATTTTTTCTGGATATGGGTATTACGAAATAAACCCGAAACGTACGTAAAATTCAAGTTAACTATTAGTTCATTTTCCTCACACCATTTTACGAAACTCTGAACAAGAGCTTCAGTAAACATGTGGAGCTCCCGACTGAGATCACTGCGGTGGTGTCATCCCCAAAAAGAGTGATAACATCTGCATTTACATCATCCGGCAAATCGTTTATAAACAGTATAAAGAACAATGGCCCCACCACGGATCCCTGAGGAACTCAATATGTTGCAGCCCTGTTGTGTGACCTTTATATTTAACAACCAATGTTCTATACGATAGATAATTTACCATCCAGTCTAAAAACATTCCATGAAAGCCAATACTAAATAATTTACTGTAATGAATTGGATGCTTAAGCAATCAAATCGAGATAAATAAAAAAAACGAACTCCATGGTGACAGTAACTAAAAATATTAAATTTGTCCAAATACTCCACAATTCTAGAAAACACAATTTTATCAAAATTTTTAAAAAACACTCGAAATAGATATCGGTCTATAATTAACAACATTATCAATATCACCCTTTCTATGTAAAGGTATAATTGATGCTGTCTTCAGAATAGAAGGAAATTCGCCAATAGTAACCGATAAATTGATTAACTCTGCTATATGTCCTACTGTCGCAGGACTAACGCGTTTTAACATTTTTGTCGTAATATATAAACCGGATGAACTTTTATTCTTTTGATTTTTTATAATATCTATTACATCTTCCGATACAATTGGTTTAAAAGTAAAAGTCTTATGGATCATGCTAGAAACTGTGCACGTGACTGGTTTATTAACTACCAGTTTTATGCACAAAATAGTTCCCAACAGTTTTCACCACTTCATTTGGTCTACTTATTAAAGTTTCATCAACATTAAGTACAATATCCTTATCCTTATTTACTTTTCTTTGATCAATTTCTTTATCAATCCAGATACTTTTAGATTTGTTGTTGGAGTTAACAATAAATGACTGTCAAAAATTAACTTTACATTATTGTCAGTCAGTGCTACATACTGTAACTTTGCCCTCTTGTACATCGTTTCACCTGCTTGCATAACCAGAACATATCTTTGAGATCTCTACTTGCTTTTTTAACTTCTGGGGTAATCCAGCTTATTTATTTATCCCTGATTCATATTTACACTTCTTCAAAGGACAATGCTTATCGAATACAAAATTAAAAATGTGTAAAAAGGCATCAAAAGCTATATCTACTAGTGGAATAAATTTTATCAAAATTTGCATTAGCCAAACACTGAAAAAATTGTTGAAGATTGCAGTCAGATAGATAAATCTCTATAATATCTTGTCTCACATTTAATTAAATTGTCAGGAGTATCGTTATTATAACAAAAGTTCAATGTAAAAACTCTATGGTCACTGAAACCTGCTTCATAGACCCATAGTATCACAAAATTTATACATATTAGACAAAATATAATCCACTTTTTTACTGTATTAGAAAGGTATTTTAAACTAATATAAATCAAATCTACAATTCCTATCAATGAATGTATGCTCTCTGATACCAAACATCTAGGTATGCTAATGAACAATTCCACAGACAAAGCTCTATTCAATAATTATCTAAGGAAATTAATCTATCTAAATTTACTAACCTGGTTTAATGAAAACACTCTATAAATATCGAACTTCACTTTTGACGGTGGGAACTCGAAAATTCAACCACAGTAGATGAGATCTGACCTATTTGGGTCTTTAGTCTACAGAGTAGTTAGTTTCACACAATATTATTAATACCTAGAAATATATATAATCCACTTTAGTGGAACTTGTTAGACCTAACTGATTGGTGAATACCATTGCAGGAAACATGGAGGTGACATGCATATTATAACAATATAACAATTCGTCAAATAATAATTTGTGAGTTGAATGCGTGAGATGATCAATATTCATATTGATCCAAGCCAATATTTTTCCACCCTACCATACCCGCAGAGAGGGTGCCAATACTGCCAATTCTATCCACAAGTATAGTTAACAGTATAGCATCTCTAGTATATTTTGATTTTTCATTTATAAATTCATTCTTATTGATTCATTGTATTGTTTATAACAGATTGCTCTATTATTCTTATATTTCTTCATAAATTATCCATAAGTTATAAAACGATACTGAAACAAAGAACCTAAATTAACTTATAGCAGGTAAATGGGTTTTGCCTTCAGCTGGTGGACTGTTTCGCGGTATGACGTCATAAGCGCTAATCTCGCTACAGATAGTGTTTGCCAGCCTCATTAGTTTCAGTGTATTTATTTTTAGTTTATTTGGAACAAAAAACAACATTTTAATGATCCTAGGACATATTGTCCATGAGCGCATGTTAGAAAAAACGTGGTGGTCAAAGTACCCAAAGTTCGTCCGTTTGATTTTTAGGCATTGTTCACAATAATACTCTTGACTATTTGTTTAACCACAACAAGTATCTCTATTAAATTGTAAACATATGGGAAAAATTATTGTGAAAAAACAATTTTAAAAGTTCCACTCTAAGACCGAATAGACATTTTTGTATATAGATACATAGAATTGAATCGTCATCTTTTGTCACCGAAAATACGCGATTAGGTGGGATGATCTGATATTTTGTTACGTCCTGTATGTTACTATAATGACAACTTGAAATTTGTCCCTATTTTTTATATTGACGCATAATTTTTTAATTTACCATTTTCTGTAAAATTAAAAATAAAATCACTTCTTCAATTAGTTTACATGGTTATTATGAGAAGCGAAATTTTTTGCGAAGGACATGATATAACTTTGTTCCAACAAATATTTGAATTACTGTATCTCAAATGGTCAAAATTGAATTTTTTATTATCTACGTGGTAGTCAACGAATATTGTTTACAATTTTCAATTGGGGCACTGGGGAAAGTAGAAAACATGTACCTTTCCGAATTTTTATTGTATCCCAGAGTACTTATTACTTTTTTTAATTAAATACAAATTTGTATCTTTGGGTCAATGTGATTAAGCGTCAATGGTTGGCCATGGCTGAGGTTCAATCACTTCAGCGTCATCAGAGAAGGCTGCTACATCAATAGTTGGCCAGGGTTGAGGGTCAATCACTTCGGCGTCATCAGATAAGGCTGCTACATCAATGGTTGGCCAGGGTTGAGGGTCAATCACTTCGGCGTCATCAGAGAAAGCTGCTACATCAATGGTTGGCCAGGGTTGAGGGTCAATCACTTCCGCGTCATCAGAGAAGGCTGCTACATCAATGGTTGGCCAGGGTTGAGGGTCAATCACTTCGGCGTCATCTGAGAAGGCTGCCACATCAATGGTTGGCCAGGGTTGAGGGTCAATTACTTCTATGTCATCATCAGAAAATGGTATCACTTCAACTTCTGGTATAGGATGGGCTACAATTTCATCGGCAATTATTTTTGGCAAGCCTATAGGAAATAGTAGATATTAATAGAAGTATTTATGTAAATGCGAGTAGAAGAACAACAACAATTATTTTAATATTATAGTTAACAATTTATTTATCTTAAGACAGGAATTAATGAGGATATTTCAGCAAACGATTACATATTTTATTTTCCAAAATATTGAATGCATATTTATGTGCTATAATTTAACAACCTACCTGGTGCCAGCACCAAAACCACAAGGAAAATTGCGAAGGCCATTCTGTCTACTGTTTCCAGAAAACGATGGATTGACAAGATGTCCGCCGATGCTTCTTTTATATTGAATTTTTATCAAGCGCCATTTGTATTGGGTTTATGGTAGCTGATAGGTGTGGGATTAGTAAAAGATGAAATTAACTAATTTTTAATGATTTTATTAATCTGTTAAGCGAAATCGCATTACTACAGAAATTAATAGCTATAAAAGTTAAGCCAAATTGTGGTCATGATATCGTTTTAATTAGTTTACTCGTACAAGCAACTCAATCCGTGATAATTATATCAATAAAGTATTTAGATTTAACTTTCAGCTAAAGTCAAACTTCTGAAACGATTCAAAATTTCCCGTGAATTGGACAAAATGAGACTGTGAAAAATTTCATATTTTGGTATTGAAGTTGGTCGAGCAGAACATAATTTTTATTTCTTCTTAATGGAAGAATTAAATAGTTCTTTTCTGCTTAAAGAAATAAAAAATGTGTGTAACAATTACTCTGCAGACCAAAGTCCTGACTAGCATTGAATTACACTCGCAAAATGTCACTAATAGTGTTGGAAATCTTCTTGCTTTTTCTTGGTTTGATAGACAAAACAATAAATATTCCTACGGCAAGAAGTCTTAAGGCTAAACTTTAAGTGAACATGAAGAAGTCAATATTGCATTTCCATTGTAGGTACTAGTATATACTTTACTTAACGACATCCAACATATAAAATTATTTTTAAAACCAAAGTTTGCTGAGTCTAGGTCCAGTTCTGCCGAACTGAACTAATTATAAATTCAGTCCTACTTTGCAAGACTTTCGCCAGGTCATACGTGAAAGATCTTGTCAGACCGAGCAAAAAAAAGCCTAAAGAAACTCTTATCTTATTTTGCAAGACAGAACAAGACTTTTTCAAATTTTGCAAGTTTTCTAGTCTCAGCCAAAACCAGGCACTGATTGTTTTTTATTATCTAGCATTTGTATTTTTTTTTATTTTATTTTAAATTTATCATCAATGTCATTTAAACAACTGTTGAGAATTATTTAATATTGAAAATATATATAAAAATGTTTAGATTTTCCCTCTGGTGAATATTTTAAATATAATCATGAAAATAATCATCGGCAAATTATAAAATATAAGTATGTATTTTGGATTTCAACATGTATTATTTATTACATAGTGTTATTAATTGTGGTGGTAAAGATCCGTTAGATATAGCATAAAATAATATTTATTATATAACTTAATTGTTTAACCAACTGTTCATTTTGCATACATTTTTAATTTATTCTAAGTACTTAACTAACGTAAATTTCTTACCAATTGTGTATAATTATATAAAAATACGTGGCTAACTATGCACCAGGCAATATCAGTTTTATCAGTTTCACATTTCTTGACAATTTTCAAAATATAAAGTAGCAAATATATATCATTATGAAGGGGCAAAAATGCAATTGAATTGCATAAACATATACAAGGTTTCCCCTTTTAAAAAATACACCCTGTAGAGAAATTACAAGTACGCCATTGAACTGTACGTAAAAAACTGGATCAGAAGCAATTTTCACCATTCCGATATCTCAGCTATTTTCCAAAATAGACATAATCCCTTAAAATAGTTTTTTTTTTAATTTTGCTCTGCATCTCAAAAACGAAAAGGTGTATGAAAGTTCTGATTTAAAAAAAAAAATTTAATTTTCTTGCGTTTTTAACGTTCGTGTACGTGCGTACATATCTTAAGCCATGTACGTGAGTCTGCAGCTGACTTTAGTTGTCATGCTTTTTCTTCTTTAAATTAAAATTTGTTTCTTTTTATTAACAGTAATGATAAGAAACAAATGTAATATAAAAACATACCTTTTTCAGAAAATATTGTATATCACCATTCAGAAACTAAAGTAAAATGGGTAAAGTAGTTGTGTTAGTGATTGTATCTTTTGCATTTTTATCAGGTAAGAATTAATATAAGCGAAACATTTGTCACCTTTGATATTTGAAATAGTATGGAATACAACTTAAGTGGTATTTTTTGTATGATTTTTTTTGCAGTTAGTTAACAGATAATTTAAACAAATTGAAAGTATCTTTTAATTAGTCATTTAGAGGAGTTACTGAATAAGGAGTTTTTTGTAATAACATATTATTATAAGTTTTATGGCAATGGCTTATTAATCGAATAAGTTTTAAAAATTATGTAAAAAAATGAGTAGATATTCAAAATTTCAATGTATGTAAAATAAGTCAAAGGATGACGAAAATCTTATTTTTTTTTTCAAACACCAGTATAGATATTAAATTATGGTCAGTTATTGAACTTTTGTGTGTTTAACAATATGCAATAGAAATTGTTTCAAAATTTATGTTGGGTGTGTGAGAAAAGAGCTTGATCGAGGGGAAAAGTTCATTTTAATATTTTTATACGTAAATTTTTCTAATTAATTAAAAATATGAAAACTTGATTTTTTCTTACAATAACATACATTTTTGTGTTCAACAATATGTATTAAAAAACATTTCAAAATTGATATCATTGATGAGAAAATCGCTTAGTATATTTATATTTTATTTTTCATTGTAACACAGTATTAAGCACTACTTGTTTGTTTCTTACATTATTAAATTGTTTGCTCTATAAATGGTTTATAACTGTTGGGCAATAAAGGTTATTATTATTATTATTATTATTATTATTAATGGAGTGTAAAGTCCTTTAATTTTTTTATGGGTATATTTCTTTTTTAACTGAATTAAAACTTGATGTTATATATTTAAGGGCGCTACCTATTCTTGAAATACTGTTTTCTGCAAATACAAGTAATTTTAAATATTTAAGAACTGAATAATGTAGAGTTTAGCAAATAACAAGAATGTTATCTCATGCCACCTGCGAATGTTCAAAGGTACCAAAGTATAACGACAGAGAGCGGTCTAAGCAACAAATTTTTGGGCATAGAAATCTTTCAAAATACGTATTTTTTAAATTCAACTGTAAATGTAAATATTGTTAAAATATAGACTTACATAGTTCTGCATATAAGATTTTCTTTTGTTTATAAATATGTGAAAATAATTGTTAAAATGTGGGAATAGAATACAAAAATAATGTGTGTTTTACAAATTCATTTTAAAATTTATTATTATCTAAGGAGAATTTAAGTAGTGAAAGTGGATAAACAAAACATCAATAATTTAGTTTTGATATTACTTTTGCTGTACGTGTTTTATTTTCGAGTTTTTGTACTTAAAAACACCACAAATTTGATCATTTTACGGTTAGAAATACGGCAAATATCGATACAACTGTTCTCGAGTAACTTCAATTTGAAAATTATATAACTTCCTAAAAATCTATTCTCAATCGCAATTTAAACTACTTCTTCTAAACATTCTTAACATTCCTATTACGTGTCGCAAACTTGTATGTTCTTTATAACACATTTTCAAAACCTTGCACTATCTAACAGGGTTCCCTCTCAACCTGGAAAACCTTGAAAACCTGGAAAAGTCAGGGAATTGGTTTTAAGGGTAATAAAGTGAGGGAATTGTCAGGGAATTTAAAAATATGGCGTAAAAGTCAGCGCATTTTTAAATATATTCACAACAGTCAGGGAATTTTAAAATTAATTGAAATTGACAGATATTTGTTTTTAATTTACTTCGGTTTTATATCTATTTTACAATATATTACAAATCCAAATACTATGTATTCATGACAAAGAATAGTTATTTTACAATATTTTGACTTACTTTTTTTTATAACGTGTCAGGGAAAACCTGGAAGAGTCAGTGAATTTAACATGAATTTAAAAGAGGGAACCCTATCTAACAGTAGTTGCATTTTAGAGCTTATTATAAAATTTTCAAATTTATCTGGAGAACAATACATCCTATTTATATTTTTTAAGAGTACCTACCATTTGTATGTAAAAAAAAGTTTCCGTATTTTTCATTTATGAGTTAAAAAAGTTCACATATAAAAAGATTAAAGTGAACTTTATTATTATTATTTTCTCACGCCCATGGTATAAACTTTGAAACGTTTTCTATCACATATTGTTAAGGACAAAAAGTTTAATATCATACCATTTTCAAATTATTTATTATCATCATCATAATCATATATCATCTTTTGACTTGTTCTACCTACTTTGAAATTTTGAATACTCATTTTAGAAACACCTTGTATAAACAATTTTATCAAAAGCATACACTTCAAATTAACATCTATTATACAATAGCATTCGGTACAAACAAATATTAATTTTGTTAATATTTCAGAAATACAAGCAACTACGGTGCATGATTTAAATGTTACCGGCATTCCCGCAATCATTGAAGAACAGAATGAGGAAAGTATTGTCGGCAAGACTATTCCTGAATTTAATCCTTCTGGACCTAATGTTCAGGATTCTGTTCCATTGAAGCCATGTGCTGCTTGTTTCGATTGTTTGACTCCCGTCGAAGATGACCCTGTAGTTCAATCCTCCCATTCCAAGCCCACTTCTGTTATAAACCTGTCGGAAGATGAAGATGACGAAATATTGGAGGAAGAGGAAGTAGTCCCAGAAGATGAAGCTGTTCTAGATGATGAAGTCGTCGAAGAGGAAACTCTAGAAGAAGAAGAGGAGGAGGAGGAAATACCAGAAGAGGAAACCGAAGAAGAAGAAATTATAGAAGAGGAAGAAGAAGATGATGAAGAAGAAACATCAGAAACGTTAACTGCTGAAGAAACTGCACAAGAAGAGAAAACGGAAACTGTAATTTCAGAAACAGAAACTTTACAAGCAGAGCAAGAGGAACCTAGATGAAGTATTCAAAATTATTACATCTCATTTTATTAAATAATTACGAAATAAAACAGCCCCTAGTTCGAATGTAATCGACAACAGATATCAAAATAAATAAATTTTAACTCAAGAACTTTTGAATTTAGTACATCCAAGTGGAATTAAATAAACATGCCGATAACGTAAATGTGGATTTTTTATGTTAAACAATACTAGTATATATTCAGTCAGTATTACGAGAAATAAATATGACAAATATTCACTGAGTGATCGTTTACATTTTAAATTCATAGTAATTTTACTTTTCTATTTCTAATTAATTCTAATTTCTTTTTTTAAATCTTATCAAGTGAAGTAAGTTGATATAGGTATACTCGCGGCAAGAATTCAGACGTCTTACGTCACGACTGATGTTACAATGATGTTTTTATTGTCAGTTGTTTTGCAATTTAGTGCAATATGTAATACAAACATTTAGTGTAGTATATAGTTTTGTTGTAGTTTCTTAATTACTATGATGAAAATATAATGAATTATTCATTTGTTCGTATGACGTAGTCGTCTGAATTCTTGCCGCGATTGTATATTAAAATTATAGCTCCATTATTTGTTATTTAAAAGAAGTAAGAAGTAGGTGTACTTAAAGAACCCATAAAATTTATAAAGAGTTCAAATCTTATCTGTGTTGGTACTAATACTATGTAGTGTGTTTCCTTAAAATGTATTATGATATTTAACTGTTTCATTAGTAATAATTGGCTAAACTAATTTTAATTTCAATAGTTATTTATTACCAGCATTTAAAATGAATTAGTTTAATAATAACTTTAAGGTAGTCCTGCTGATGATAAAAATATATATGTCTAGTGTATCCGTGGATTACCACCAGAAAAGATAAAATATTGTTTCTCGATTTCTCACAATCAAAAATTGAGAAAGCATGTACAATTTTAATATCTTAAACCTATTTTGATTTTCTGCTCGATTCAGATCTTTGTCATTTGTAGCGCCTTTTTTAAATACTACTATATTATTAAGAAAAGTTCTACTGTGGTGATCGTGTGTTGGTATATTGTATATTCACAAGTGAATTTGAGTTTTAAAATCGTTTACGCGGTATTTTTCGCTGTAAAATGATCAAATTTGTGGTATTTTTTAGGTACTGGAATCTCGAAAAATAAAACAGGTCAAAAATAAAATTGCTAATGTTTTGTTTATGCACTTTTACTATTTAAACTCTCTTCAAATGATATAATAACTTTTAAAATGCATTTGTATGACACATTATTTCGTTATTCTAAGCCCACATTTTAACAATTATTTTCACATAGGTACCTATAAACAAAAGCCAACAATCTTATATGCAGAACTATGTAAGTATATATTATAACAATGTTTACATCTGTAGTTGAATTTAAAAAAAAACGTATTTTGAAAGATTTCAGTACCTAAAAATTTGCTGGATAGATCGCTTTCTGACGTTATTATCTATATCGAGAAGTAACGAATAAATTCATTATTTTTGAAATTGAGAATTTTCGAAAGCCTGGCACGTCGTTTTTGTTTTAAAAAAGGCACTTTTTGATATACGACCCACATTTGTGTCGTCATCGTTGTTCGAGATATGACGTCATCGACAATTTTTTTAAACAGCAACTTTCAATTTTGACCATACCATTTGAAAGAGCGTGTCATTCTACATACATGCATCATGAAAAATTATAGTGTTACATAACAAAAATTTCAAGAAAATAATGTTTGAAAATTTTAAAATTTAATTTTTACAATACTGAAAATGATAATAGTTATGTAAAAAATCAACTAAATTAAATGTTCAAATTTTGCACCGTTGGCTGCCTGACAGTATCCAAGACGATTAATAAATACTTTTTGGACATTATCAATAACTTCAGGAGGTATACGATGTATCTCGTGACGAATTCTTGCTTTTAAATCTCCTAATTAACCGGTCTAGTAACGTATACTTTGCTTGCTAAGTATCCCCACAAGAAATAATCTAGGGGTGTCAAATCAGGCGGTTTGACTGGCCACTCAATCGGCCCACTTCTCCCTATCCAACGATTCGGGAACAGCCCATCTAAATAAGCACGGACAGGTGTTGCATAATGAGGAGGTGCATAGTATTGTGAAAATTAAATTTTAAGATCTTCAAACATTATTTTCTTGAAACTTTTGTTATGTAACACTATAATTTTTCATGATATATGTATGTAGAATGACACGCTCTTTCAAATGGCATGGTCAAAATTGCTATTTAAAAAAATTGTCGATGACGTCATATCTCGAACAACGATGACGCCACAAAAATGAGTCGTATGTCAAAAAGTGCCTTTTTTAAAAACAAAATCGAAGTGCCAGGGGATTTTTTCCAAAATTTCTCGATTTCAAAAATAATGAATTTATTCGTTACTTTTCGAAAGCACTGTATATCGATTTTACTTCAGTACCTTTAAATATTCGCAGATGGCATGAGATCACATTCTTGTTATTTGCTTAACTCTATATTATACAGTTCTTAGATGTCTAAAATTATTTGTAGAAAATACTATTTCAAGAATACGGCGTCCTTAATGATTTCATTATGCTTGGCATGTATTTTTTTATTGGTAAATTTAGATTCATTCAAGATGAGAATTTTTGCAGTATGAAATGATGTCACATACATATTGTAACAAAATACTGTATTAATTGTACTATCATTTACAATTTGGAGGTAATTGAAAACATTAAACACTTTGCAATATTTGAATATAATATAACAGTAATCATAAGTAAAACTGTTTGATCTTTACATTTAACCAATATAAATGGTTGACAAACAATAAATTTTCTTTTTATTTTAGATTCCTGTTGCACAATCTCTGAGTTTTATACTGCGTATATGACTTCTGCTTCTTGCAGGTCTATTAATTCTAGCAATTGCTCTACTTCCACAGGCGTTTCATCACCCACAACTTCTTCTGACGTTTCTTCTACTACTTCTGGTGTGTGTTCTTCTTCAACAGCTTCTTCTTCTGGACTTTCTTCTTCTACAAGATCTTCCGGAGCTGTCTCTTCTTCAACTCCTTCTTCTGGAGTGTCTTCTTCAACGACTTCTTTTTCAGGGGTCCCTTCTTCAACATACCCTTCTGGGGTCTCTTCTTCAACTTCTTCTTCTGGGCTTTCCTCTTCTTCTACATCTTCCTCTAAAGTTTGTTCTTCATCTTCTTCAACGACTTCCTCTTCTGGGATCTCTTCTTCAATTTCCTCCTCTGGAATTTCATCTTCCTCTGGAGTTTGTTCTACTTCCTCTTCAACGTCTTCTTCTTCTAGAGTGTGTTCTTCTACTTCTGGTATTTCCTCGTCTTCGGGATCAATAGGAGCTGGTTCAGGTATAGACGGCTCAACAACACTGCTATCTGCGCGCTGATCTATCAGTGCAGTCATATATTCAAAGCAAACATTACATGGGTTTATTGAAACAAGTTCTGGAATAACAGGTTCGACTTCTGGAATAGATTCGGGTAAGGTTTCAGGAGCAGCACTCTCTTCTTCCTCGATGATTAAAGGAAGAATCGAAATATCCAAGTCCTTAATCTGTACGACACCAGCTCGAATTTCTGAAATATTTTTTGTCATTTTCATTGAAATTATTTAAAAAATTATGCCTCCTGTTTTTATTTTGGAAAGACAATCGTTACTGCAGCATGTGTCCTTTCGTCCTTAATTTTAACCACAGTTTATTTATTTATATAAACTGCGCAATTACGAGAAACGTCCTTACTTGCCGACAGTGAAGAGCGATGAAGCGTTTAGGGAAGCATGGGATGCGACCAGTTGCAGAGGTTACTGCGAGTATGGTTCAATTTGATTGATTTTAGTTTTTTTGCAACTTGGACCTTTTATTTGAAGAATTGTTTTTTTTTTAGAAATTTGGGATTACAAACTGTGATTAAATTTCCAAAATACTCAACGGCGACGCCAAATTTCTTGAATTTTTGGAGTCTACCCCTGGTTGACATAAGTGAATTCAACAAATTTGTACTTTTAGTCATGACATCAAACGTATTCAGAGGTATTTTTGAAAATGTAAATTTTCCCATTATGAAATAATTAAAAATGTCATATTTTGTAACAAAATTTTTATTAACTGTACTACTTTCATTTACAATTTGTAAGTAATTTAAAACATTTAAAAACGTTAGAGCAATAATATTTATATTTAAATTTAATAAAACTTTAGTTATAAATAAAACTGATCAATCTTTACATTTGACCAATATGACTGATTGACAATAAAATGAATTGAATTATTTATTTAGATTCCTCTTCCACTGTCTCTGAATTTTGTTCTACGTCTGAGGCTTCTACTTCTGATTCTTCCAGCTCTATTAGTTCTGGCAATTGCTCTTCTTCCACTGGCGTTTCTTCAACCATAACTTCTTCTTCTGGTGCTTGTTCTTCTTCAACAGCTTCCTCTTCAGGAGTTTGTTCCTCTACAACTTCTTCTTCTGAACTTTCTTCTTCTGCGCTTTCTTCTTCTGCGCTTTCTTCTTCTACGCTTTCTTCTTCTGCACTTTCTTCTTCTACAACTTCCTCTTCCGGAGTTGCCTCTTCTTCAACTTCTTCTTCTGGAGTTTCTTCTTCAACGACTTCTTCTTCAGGGGTCTCTTCAACTTCCTCTTCGGGGGTATCTTCTTCCTCTTCTGGGGTATCTTCTTCCTCTTCTGGGGTTTCCTCTTCTTCTTCCTCCTCTTCGGGGGTTTCCTCTTTTTCTACATCTTCCTCCTCTTCATCTTCTTCTGGAGTCTCTTCTTCTGCTTCTGGTATTTCTTCTTCTTCTTCTACCTCTGGTAAACTTACTTCGGGATCAATAGGGGCTGGTTCAGGTATTGAGGGCTCAACGACAGTGCTATCTGCGAGCTGATCTATCAATGCGGTCATATATTCAAAGCAAGCATTACATGGGTTTATTGGAACAAGTTCTGGGATAACAGGTTCGACTTCTGGAATAGATTCTGGTAAGGTTTCGGGAGCAGCACTTTCTTCTTCCTCGATGATTAAAGGAAGAGTCGAAATATCCAAGTCCTTAATCTGTACGACACCAGCATGAATTCCTGAAATATTTTTTGTTATTTCAATTCAAATTATTGAAAAAATTATTTTAATAAAAAACTTCTTACCTGTCGTAAAGACAAACGCGATTATTGCTAACGACACTACTTTAGCCATTTTGTAATTGTTGTCTATGCTGGTACACAATATTTTTTTACAATACTTTTCCGTATATATATACAAAATTTATCTCTTATCACCTTCATTAATAAAAGAAAAATGTTTGGAATTCTCATTATAATAGGAAAAGTATAAAATCTAGGAGGAATTTATTACAGTGCTAAATATTTTCCACTGATTTATTTCCTATTTTTATGTTTTATGACTTATATTACCCATATTTGTATAAGGAATGAAGGTAATAAACATTTCAACTATTTCATCTCTTTTATTACTTCAGAAATATTGTTTATTATATACTATTTTTCAGATTTTTTAAAAAATTGTCCATGTTACTTCACAGACAAGTTTTTTTTCTTGCGAGTAACAATATTTGAATAATTTTTTCATATATTTTCAGGTATTAACAATATTGTGTGAAACTAACCTGAAAATATATGAAAAAACTATACATAAAAGGTACATTTATATTTATTTTAGTAGGTCGTTATGATACTTGACAGTTAATCAGTTTGACGCTGTCATTATTTAATTTCATTTTGACATTTAATTTCAAATAATTTTAATTTATTGGTATAATAATTTTTATAGTTAGATATTTAACTCAAGTTAAAGGAGGCCACCTGATGAAGCAATCCAAAAAAATGCAGAAATAGATCAGATCTCATCTATTGTGGTTGAATTTCGAGTTCCTACTCCATATATAGAGTATATTAGGTTAGTAAATAGAATACATTTTTTAGATAATTATTGAATAGAGTTTTGTCTGTGGGTGTTCATTAGCATACCTAGATGTTTGGTATCAGAGAGCATGCATATGACTTCATTGATAGGAATTGTAGGAGATTTGCCACAAGTGGGGTAGTTGCATTTGAAATTTTTAAGTTGGGGTTGCTAGGCATTAGGGGGACGAACATATCGAGTTGGCTTGACTGTCAAAAAAGTTCCCCCCCAAGAACAAAAATCGACGGGTCTCGGCGAATTTTGAAATATTATTCGGTTTTCCAATTATAGGGGCGGTCAAATTTTCGTTGGGATACCCTGTATGTTTTTAAAAAAATCATTAAGTTCTTTTTATTTTTTTATTGCTTCTATTACAAAAATTTGAAATTGAAGGTTACTGCTCAAAATTAGTAGTAGTATTAAAAAACTGCATAACTCACACAGTAAAAATTGAGACATTGTAAAAAATACAGTGTGTTTATTAAAGAATGAACCATAGTTTAACGCTAGCTTTCTTGGACGAAAATAAGGTGATTTAAATCAGCTTACTTTAGTATCATCTTCCTTTCTTAAGAAGTTATAGGCCCGAGAAAATAGTTTTTTTATTTCATTTTTTGAGAATATTTATTTATTTTATGACATTTAGACATTTATTAGTGTTAAATATACATAAAGTGTTTACACGCGTAAGAAAAAAGAAAATATGGTAATACATTCAAGTAAGATACAAAATATAAATATTTAATACTAAAATAGACATAAAAATATGCATAATAGACATACCTACAAAATAAAACACACACAGGTACACATTAAAATAAGAAATAAAGACATACATAAACGTCATAATTTATTGAATTAAAATATTGCAAATAAAATATGTAAAGCCTTAGACAATATTTTTTTAGTATGGTGGGGTCACTATCTAAAAATTGTTGTACCATGTAGGGCTTAAATTTCGCACTGAAGGGATGTGCGTGAACTTAGCCCCCACAGAGGCAGATATCAAATTTCTTTAAACAGCACAGCGTTCGACGCAACTACCAGAATTCAACACAATCGCGCTTTTTAATTTTCAGGCAAAATGGCAGGTGCTGTAACGTCGTGTCAAAATTTCCGGATTTTCCGGAGAACGGAGGTAGATATCGATTTTTTTTAAACGGCACAATGTTCAGGACAACTAGCATTCAGCACAATCCCTTTTTTTTAATTTTCGAGAATTTTGGGGGGCTAAGTTCATGCCTAAATTTCCGGTATTTCCGGAGAACGTAGGCAGATATCAAACGAATTTTTTTTTAAACGGCACAATGGTCAGGACAACTAGCACAATTCAGCACAATCCCCTTTTTAATTTTCGAGAAAAATGAGGGGCTAAGTTCACGTCCACACAGATATCAAATTTTTTTAAACGGCACAATGTTCAGGACATCTAGCACAATTCAGCACATCGAAAAATAATCGATTTGTGGTAAAATGGGGGGGCTAGAAAAAAAATCCGGTTTTTCAAGATTTTCCGGAGAACGGAGGCAGACATCAAGTTTTTGTATACGGCACATTGTTCAGCACAACTTTTATTTTTTAGTTTGTCAAAAAATGGGGGGCTGAGTTCACGCACATGCTGAAGGGGCAATGCGTTGAAAAACTGAATTCCGTGTTACGTGTTTTACTTAAACGATGAATGAAAGTTGGTGATTATGTTATATTTATTTCTTTTTTCATAACAATAGATTTGGATACGAACTGTGTATGTATGTATCTTCATGTCCTTTAATATACAAAATACATTGGAATATATAAGTACATGGCACAGTTAAGATGCCTAGTTGTACAAACTGTTCTCTACAGTCATCTCTATATCTCAAACCCGATATTATACGAATGGCTTTTCTTTGCATTGAAGAGACGGCCTCAGAAGAAGGCGCGTGTCCCCAAACCAGAATACCATAAGACAATCGGGAATGAATCAGACTGTGATAAGCAGTCACTAGTGTCTGTTGAGATACCTTGCAATACAACTTGCGGATTAAGTATATGCCATTGGATAACTTATTGCAGAGAAAGTATGTCCCATTGCAATTTAGGATCCAAATGCACACCATGAAATTTCACATAATCAGGATTAATTACTTCGTCTAAACTACGTAAGCTAAGTATCATATTTTCGGTCTTAGCTGCATTAAAGCATACATTATTTGAGGTGAACCAATTCAATGTGTCGTCTTCGACTGCTTTAACGTCTTACATCAGATCTTGTAACAATTTATTAGATGGAGATAAATTATTGTAATCAGCAAAGAGAATCGTGAGTACGTTATTCCGTACGCTGGTTGGAAAATCATTAACATACAATAGAAATAACAATGGTCCTAGGACAGAATCTTGAGGTAGACCGTAATTTAAATTTAAAATATTTGATTTGTTGTTATATAATACGTACTGTTATCGATGGCAGAGGTAAGACTTAATCAGTAACGTGCTTTCAGGTGTAGAACCACAACATTTCAATTTATTGATAAGTATATCATGACATATACAATCAAAAGCTTTAGTGAGATCAAAAAACATTGAACACACATATTTACCCTCATCGTACCCATTATTTATACATGAGCTCAACTTATGTATTGCAAGTGTAGTTGACAAATTACTCCTAAATCCAAACTGTTTGGGATTAAATATATTGGTATATTCTAAATATGCAAGAAGTTGTATTTTCAATATTAATTCATATTTTTTTGCGAAACTGGGGATGATTGATATTGGTCTATAATTTGATGGTTCATTGGAATCATCTTTTTTAAAGATAGGTATGAGATTAGATATTTTGAGGCAGGGAAGATACTTAGATAATTAGAAAGCTCAGTAAGGGGGAATAATATGGTGTATTTAATACCTGTAACGATTCTTACCGAGATATCATGAGGATCATGACTTTTTATGTTTTTGAGATGTGTTATAATCTCATCTACCTCATGACATGTTACTACGGTGAAGGAAAATTTGTTGTTGTGAATTACTCCATTTGTGTAATCGCTGTAATTAGCTGCTGCAGGTGGCAATTTTGTTATTATATTAGCAATGCTAGAGAAGTAATTAAATTCATCACAAGTAATTCGCGTAGTTATATTTTCAGGCACATTCCTCTGCTGGTTTATTATTTGCCACATAGCTTGTTGAGGATTTGAGTGAGTATTTATAAAATTGTTAATTTGGAAACGATAGTCAGATCTAAATTGATTTAGTAATGCTTTATTATCAGGAGAATGATTTTCGTACAAAAATCTCAAATATTTGCGCATTCTCCAAAGGTCGTTGAACCAGAAATTTTTCTTGCGATTTTAGGAAGTCAACAGTCGAGTTCTTTTAGGAGAGGCTAGGTTTATCTTACTTGATATGATTTCGATAAAATTCACACGAATATAAATTGATTTAAGTCACCTTATTTTTGTCCAAGGAAGCGAGTCTTAAAGTATGGCCCATTATTTAATAAACAGTCTGTATATTTGACTTGGAATAATATCAGACTGAGATGAAAGAAAAGCTCACTTTGTAATAAAAATAAAATTTGTACATAGAATTGCATTGCTTTTTTTAATAGTTAACATTTACGGAAAACAAAAAAAAATGATAGTAAAAGAAAAGACAATTTATATTCAAATTTATTACAGTCATATTCAGGATGCTCTGATTTATAAATGTACAAGCCATTATCATAAGCACTGCTTTCGCCATTTTTTTAGGTACTTTTTACGAAGTTTAAATATATTTTTTAAATAAAGAGATATATTAAGAATGCGCATATTTGGAAAGTCGAACTATCCGCATGCTACGATTTTTCAGTTGTAAATTTATAAGAAAAATTGTTATTAGAATTTGGTAGGTATTCTTGAGGTAGGCTTAGCTACGGTTTTTTCTTTCAATTATTATACATTATTTTTATATGTAATCATGTAAACTTTTATTCTTGCCAAATTACCCTCAGAGAAAAAATATAAATACAAAATAATATAATAATAAGAGCATCTTAAAAGATACAAAAAGGTGTCTTGTCCTATACTGACAACTTCACCAAGTGAAGATGCTGACAGTGAAGAGCGATGAATCGTTTAGATAAGCATGGGATGCGACCAGTTACAGAGGCTACTACGAGTATGGTTCAATTTGATTGATTTTAGTTTTTTTGTAACTTGGACCTTTTTTTTAAGAATTTTTTTTCTTAGAAATTTGGGATTACAAATAGGGATCAAATTTCCAAAACACTCAATGGCGTCGCCAAATTTTTGGAATCTACCGCTGGTTGATATAAGTGAATTCAACAGACTCTTAGTTCTAGGTTCATGACATCAAACGTATGCAGAGGTATTTTTGAAAATGTGAATTTTCCCGTACGAAATAATTCAAAATGGTATGTGTTGTAACAAAACGCTGTATTAACTGTACTACTTTTATTTGTAAGTAATTTAATACATTAAACACTTTAGAACAATCATATTTATATTTAAATTTAATATAATTGTAGTTATAAATAAAACTGATTAATCTTTACATTTAACCAATATAACTGATTGATAAAAAAATAATAATTCTTTATTTAGATTCTTCTTGCACAGTCTCTGAATTTTGTTCTACGTCTGAGGCTTCAACTTCTGATTCTTCCAGTTCTATTACTTCTGGCAATTGCTCTACTTCCACTGGCGTTTCTTCAGCCACAACTTCTTCTTCTGGTGTTTCTTCTACTACTTCTGGTTCTTGTTCTTCTTCAACAGCTTCCTCTTCTGGAGTTTGTTCCTCTACAACTTCTTCTTCTGCACTTTCTTCTTCTACAACTTCCTCTTCCGGAGTTGCCTCTTCTTCAACTTCTTCCTCTGGAGTTTCTTCCTCAACGACTTCTTCATCAGGCGTCTCTTCCACTTCCTCTTCTGGGGTTTCCTCTTCTTCTACATCTTCCTCTGGAGTTTGTTCTTCGTCTTCTTCAACGACTTCCTCTTCTGGGGTCTCCTCTTCTTCCTCAACTTCGTCCTCGGGCGTTTCCTCTTCCTCTACATCTTCTTCCTCTGGAGTTTGTTCTACTTCCTCTTCAACGTCTTCTTCTTCTGGAGTCTCTTCTTCTGCTTCTGGTATTTCTTCATCTTCTTCCTCTGGTAAACTTACTTCGGGATCAATAGGGGCTGGTTCAGGTATAGAGGGCTCAACAACAGTGCCATCTGTGAGCTGATCTATTAATGCGGTCATATATTCAAAGCAAGCATTACATGGGTTTATTGGAACAAGTTCTGGGATAACAGGTTCGACTTCTGGAATAGATTCGGGTAAGGTTTCGAGAGCAGCACTTTCATCTTCATCGATAATTAAAGGAAGAGTCGAGATATCCAAGTCCTTAATCTGTACGACACCAGCACGAATTTCTGAAATATTTTTTGTTAATTTCGATTGAAATTATTAAAAAAATAATTTTAATAAAAGATAGTTCTTACCTGTCGTAAAGACAAACGCGATAATTGCTAACAATACTACTTTAGTCATTTTTAATTGTTGTCTATGCTGGTACACAATATTTTCTTACAATACTTTTCCTTATATATACAAAATTTATCTCTTATCACATTCATTAATAAAAGAAAAATGTTTGGAATTCTCATTATAATAGGGAAAGTATGAAATCTAGGAGGAATTTATAACAGTGCTAAATATTTTAGACTGATTTATTTTTCTAGTTTTATATTTTAAGACTTATATTATCCATATATTTGTATAAGGAATGAATATAGTAAACATTGTAACATTTTTTTTTCTTTTATTACTTCAGGAATGTTGTTTATTATAAATTGTTTTTAAGTTGTTTGAAAAAATTCTGCCGTGTTACTTGACGGACAGTGTGTTTCTGTTCTTGTGAGTAACAATATTTGATGAATGTTGAGAAAATATATATTTAAAAAAAATCATTAAATTCTTTTTTGTGTTTTATTGGACCTATTATGAAATATTGAAGTTTAAAGTTTCTGCTCAAAATTAAAAGTAACGTATTAAATAACTCTAAAAAGACACTAAAGTATTTAAAAGCTGTAAGACATATTTTTTATGATTTTAATTTTTCTATGATTTATGCTTATATATGTTTTATAGTTTAGTAGGAATTAAATTATTTAAATAAAACAATGTGATTTTAACATTTTGGTAAATATGTTTAATTTTTAAATAGTAGTTTTCTCTGACTTAAGGTCGCCGTATTTCTTGAGGTAAAATTACCAAATTTATGGTGTTTTTTAGGTTCAGAAATTTCGAAAATTAAAACGCGTATAACAAAAGTAATATCAAAAATAAAATTCTTTATGCTTTGTTTATCCACTTTTACTATTTAAATGCTTCTTAAATAATATAATAACTTTTAAAAAGCCTTTATAAGACACACATTATTTTGTTATTCTAACCCCACATTTTAACAATTATTATTTTTACATACCTACTTATAAACAAAAGTGACAATCTTATATGCAGAACTGTTTAAACAGTTTATATTATAATAACGTTTACATCTACAGTTAAATTAAAAAAATACGTTACTTGAAAGATTTCTGTACCTAAAAATTGGTTGGTTAGACCGCTTTCCGTGGTTATATGTTCATTTTACTTCGGTACCTTTGAATATTCGCAAGAGGCATGAGATAACATTTCTATTATTTACTAAACTCTATATTATTCAGTTGTATTTGTAGAAAACACTATTTCGAGAATATGGCACCATTGACTAACCAATGTTCTTGTCTTATCTGTCCTGATAATTAAATACAATGTTCTTTTCAATTTTATATACAATTAATTATTGTCAGTTACCTTCGTATTAGCCCTTGTTTTCTTCTGCAGTTTGTGGAATCCATCTGTATTCTACGTTGATCCGTTTTTGATTATATATATTTGCCTTCTTATATTGTTGATTTTCTTTATTTTATAATTAAGTTTTAATAAATCCTTAATCCTCTTGATATAATTAAATAAAATATAAATTCTCATTTAATTTTCAAATTTTTAAATACCTTTTTCTTGATTTTCCCATTCATTCGTAATAATCTTATTTCTGTTTTCGCTCACATATTGGTGAAATCGATGGCATATTTATCGATAGAGTTAACCTCAGTCAAGACCTTGCAGCAGCGATATCAGAGAGATGTAGATTGTTTAAATGTGTCTAATGTTTCGTCTTCTTCAGCTGATGACAATTATTTGTCATCCTAATACGATAGGGGCGTTGTAGTTCGGACCAATCGGAAAAATTCAGTGCGAAAATCAGTTCGGATTTTGAAATAAATCAATCAAGTATTTATAAAATTCTTGAACTTGTTGATGACGTAGTCAATGGTTTCGAACGGGGTACGTTTACAGGTGCAGTGTTGTGTGACTTAAGCAAATTTTCGACTGTATCTCTCATACACTTCTCTAGGATAAACTTTATTTTCATGGCATATGTGGTATTCCTTTAGAATTGATTAGTTCGTACTTAACTAATAGAATACAATGTGTTTTCTACACTAACAGTTTGTCAAATTACTTTTCTATTTAGCATGGAATTCCTCAGGGGTCTGTACTGGAGTCACTGTTACTCATTTCAATGACTTATACTATTACATGTACCCGGATAGGTGTTTCTTATTCGCAGATGGCACGACATTGATATGTACTCGTAAACATAGAGTTACAGTCTTGAGGCTGGCAGAAAATGATCTAGTTAAAGCCGAATTATGGTTTACTTCAAATAACCTTAAGTTAAATAAAGAAAAGAAAAATAAACAATTATATTTTCCAGTAATTATCTACATAATGATATGCATGTAAAACTGTTGAGGATCAGTATTGATAGTTCTTGTAAGAGGGCACATCACATTGATGGTGTTTGTAAAAGACTTTCGGGACAGGTGTATTTAATAAGGAAATTCAGAATGTGTCTGGATGATGTAACATTGGTGAACGCTTATGGTGTTATGCACTCATTTTTAAGTTATGGAGTAGTTCTGTGGGGTAATGCTTCAATAGCTAATCGTGTTTTTAAACTCCAGAAGAAAGCTATTCGCATAATCTGTAGACTTTTGAGCATTGCAAACCTCTGTTTAAAAATTTAAAAATTATATCCCTGCTATCTCTTTACATATTTTTTTCTTTGATTGAAATAAATACAAAATATAACACTTACCTAACTAATTCGGATGTTCCCAATTGTTTAACCAAAGATGCTAATCTGTTCCGAACGTCTAAATTTAGGTTGCAAAAATCGGAACGTAATTAATTAAACCCAAATCTTTATAATAAGCTTCCAGTACATACAAAGATGCTGAACAATGCTCAACTTAAAAATAACATTAGACGAATCATCTCGATCACTGTTTTTATTCTGTTCGTGAATATATGGATGCTGCCGCAGTTCATTTTAATTATATTTTCATTTATATATTGTTATTTGTTGTTAATATGTTCTATATAATTTTATTGCTACTTGTTATACTTACCTCTTTTTAAATCTTATTGGTCACTATACCTATATATCCTGTATGTACTTATTATGTGACCAATAAAATAAATATACTTACAACGATTCGTAACGACGTTAAAAATATTACATTCTTAAAAATGTTATTATGTTAATATTTTTTATTTTATTCTTTTGGACTGTACATTTATTTATACTAAATTATCATTTGTTAGTTTGTACATAAGTGAATTCGTTTATATTCCAGTAATGGTGTTTTATTTTAGTCATTTTTTCATTCAGTGTCAGAATTTTGCAATTTTTTTAAATTAATAGTTATTTTTCTTGCTCAATTAACAGTTTTGTTAATATTTTTCTTCTATTTCTGCAACAGCTCTTGACTGTTGATGAAGTTTTCGCGAATCTCACTTAAGAAAATAACCCGAAAAAACATAGCAGATTAAAAAAATAGTCATTTAGAAAATTATCAATTTTCTAGTCATCTTTTAATAGTGTATTTGTGTACTTATGGTTTTTGAATCATATTTGATGTTGGTATATAATAAGCAACACAAAACAAGTTATTACTGATAACCCCAACACGCCAAGAAGCATACTGTTTCAATTTTATTTTTTATCTATAAGAGAAAAACTTCCTTCTAAAAAAATTACCTTAGATCCAAGTATCTCGGAAACTAAGCAGTTTTTCGAAACTTGTTTATGTAGGTATATCACAAAAGTTCATTATAATTTAGTTTTAGAAAGTTCCCATGTGGGCACTTTTTAAAACTGCTGTCAACAGAACATATTTTCGAGTTGCAGGGCTCACAAGTGAAGCCATTTATTGCGACTATACAGTTTTTTCAGAAATTATTTCCCTTTTTAATTATGTAATTATATATTGCCTACTAATTTTTGATCAATTTTTATTTTATTTTTATAGCAAAAACTTGTACGTTTGTCGTTTACCGTTCGAGGTATTGAAGCTTTTTAGAAAAAAATATTAAGAATTTTAAAATTATATTTATTATCAAACTGTTGATTTCGATTCGTATTAAAACGCAAGTGTGCAATATTTCAAGTCTTATTAATAAACGCACTTTATTAACATTGTATTAACCCAAATTGAATCGATTTTTACGAAAAATATAGAAATTATCAATAGAAAGGTATTTCCTTATTTTTTTTACAGCTTGTAGGTATCTCAAAAACTAAGATTTGCAGACAAAAATACAATATTTTGTAAAATGATGGTTAAAATGACCAAAAATTAAAAACGCTCTGTATTTCTTTAGTGAATCAAATATCGATATGAAAGCTCGTAATATTTAAACTACTTTTTGTTTCCTTATTCATAAAATATCAAGCTGGCCACAGACTTCGTTCTTCTCGAAGGAAGAACAAGGTCTATGGCCGTCTTTACAGAGTGATGAACAGATTTCAGTAGCTTTTATGACCTATCCCCGCTCTTTAAATACAATATATACGTAGGTGCTTCGTTCATTTTTGTAGCCATCTACGAGTCGGTAGTATAGCTTCTAGCAGAGATAAAAAGCCTACAAAGACTACGTATTTTCTGTTTGAAACAGTTTCGTGTTATATATGTTTTATAAAATATATTTATATTAATAATGTTCTAACAGCTGTTTCACACAAAACAATTCATTGAACAAGTTAACCTTCAATTTATTTAAGCAGTACAAAGTAATCAATAAATAGATTAATAAATTGTGGATTTTAGAACATGCTCTAATTTATTGGCCAAGTTTAAGAATATCTAGTTACATTTCGTATTTGTGTTTAAATTTAAATCAACCTAATTGTGCTGATGAATTATGTATAACCATATTTTTCAGAAGATTGTTAAAATGACAAAGGTGGAAAAAAACCGAAAAATATGCTAAAACAGCACTTGAGCAATGGAAAAGTTACATGAATTTTATAGCTCTATTCCAACACGGCGCTTGACTGGTTTGAAACCTGTCCAGCAGTCAGTCAATGTAATATTAGATATAACTCCGCTGCAGAAAGTCTGTGAACGATTTGGCTATCCACATGGGACAGGTTTCCAACCAGTCAAGCGCCGTGTTGGAATAGAGCTTATATGAGTTCAAAATGTATTACAGGGTGATATTTCAAACATTCTGAAAGGTCAGAATATGTGTCTGGCGGCAATAATCACATAATAATTAAAATATCAACATTAATAAATTGTCATAGAATGTAAAACCACGTGGCCGAAAACGCAATTTCATTAGCGGTTTCTTTCCGTGAATACAGATGCAGGTTCCGGAGTTGTTGATGTAAACAGGCGTTTTTTCTTGTATTTTTGCAGTTTTGTGGCATTTGTGGGTTATAGATACATAGTGTAAATACTGTGTAGGTAATGCCATAATTATTAGTGGTGATGTGGTGAACTTACGGTATTGTTAAACGTAACTTATTCCTTTGTTTACAATATAGATCCGCTCGTGACAATTACGGCAACAATGCTGTTGGGTAACTGCCAGATAGATGGTTTCATTTGAGGTATTTATAAAATTATGCCATCTGATTTCACATTAAACTACTTTTTAATTTGAAAAACAATAAGTAAAACTAATGAATAATGATATTTAACATTTATTATTTTTTTATTGCTATTTACTACTGATTTAATTTCTCCTTAAACATTAAAAAAATCCTTATTTATTACTTCGATTTATCATGTTTTCAGAATAAAATAGGGTAATTTTATGTAGTGAAGTCAGATAGCAAAATTGTACAGGGTGTTCCTAAAAGGTCTTTACAACGCTCCACCAGATACAGTGCGGCTCAAAGTAAGTCGATTTAGCTACACATACCTTAGTTCAATGTTGCCCCGTTTAAGCGCTATACGACCCTGAAGTTGCAATTTTGAAATAGTTTTCTTTTTATAGATTTAAAACGCCTTATACGATTTTACTAAAATTTGGTAAGTTGACCTTGCTCTATAGGACAATAAACCCCATATCCAAAATTATTAGTAATATCAATCCACTGGCGTGGAATTTGTTTTTTTTTTAAGTAATTACACCTTCGATAATTCTACGCCAATGGAAGAAAAGATTTTTCAGTATAACATTTAGATTAAGTAAATTATTTCCTACAAAAAGGTACTCTTGATAAGACTTGATTGCTCTCGTGGTTTATTCGAAATTTGAAATTTTAATCATTGGCAGCAATTTTGGTACAAAAATTAAAATAGGTAAAAATTATTCACAATTGATATTCTTGAAATTTAACAAACACGCTTATACGTTTCCGCGTATTTCATATGATATATAGACAAGTTTCCAGGTGCTTGCCTTTATTTTTGATTTATTTTATTTACATTTTTCATTACCTGTTCGTAACCACTTAAATCAACAGTACCCAAACAAATGGATAGGTAGTGGTAATGACGCTCCTATAAATTGGCCACGTTCTCCAGATTTACAATCATTAGATTATTTTTTTATGGGGTTATCTTAAGTCCGTGGTTTATATGACATCGGTAGAAAACGAAGAGCAACTATGGTAACGTCTTCAAGATGCAACTCTTAGAGGCGATGAAGAAATTATGCAAAGAGTACATTTCAATTTCCTTCGTCTTGTAAATCTTTGCATGGGTGTAAATGGTGGCCACTTTGACCAGCTACTGTGACATCTTTATTTATTTGCATTCATGTTTTCCTAATAATTGACTCTTATCAAGAGTACCTTTTTTATAGTAAATAATTGACTTAATCTAAATTTTATACTAAAAAATATTTTCTTCCATTAGCGGAGAATTATGGAAGGTGTAATTACTAAAAGAAAATAAATTCAACGACAATTGATTGATATTACTGATAATTTTGATATGGGGTTTATGGTTCTATAGAGCAGGGTGAACTTACCAAATTTTAACAAAATCGCATAAGGCGTTTTAAATTAAAAAAAAAATGATTTCAAAATTGCAACTTCAGGTTCATATAGCGCCTAAGTGAAGCAACTTTTAACTAAGGTAAGTTTAACTAAATCGACTTATTTTGTGCCGCACTCTGGTGGAGCGTTGTAAAGACCTTTTAGGGACACCCTGTATAAATGCCTAATATATTCTACATCACGTATCTAAATAGTTGGAGCAACGCAAGAGAGTACTTTTTGTGCCCATTTTATGAGTCTATTTTGCAACTATATTCAATACCAATGTCTATGTAACACAATAACACCTAATAATATCACAAACTCTTTTAAACGTGATCGAAAATGCAATATCATAGGTGTGACGTTGCACGTCATGCAGCGCGGTTTGTTCCCGTGGATACAGGTGCAGGTTACGGTGTTGGTGATGTAAACAGGTGTTTGCTTGTTTACAATATACATCCACTCGTAACAATTAGGGTGACACTTTTATTGGGTAGATACCAGATAGATGGTTTTACTTGATGTATTTATAAAATTATGCCATCTTATTTCACATTAAACTACTTACTTGTTTTAATTTGAAAATTGATAAGTAAAAATAATGAATAATATTTCACATTTATGAATTTGCTATTGCTATTTACTACTGTCATATCTATTCGAGATGTGACTGGCTTGGTCAGATGTTATACATATAGTGGGAACTAGGTCGTGGTTCAGAATAAATGTATGAAATAATTTTATTTAGATGTTAATTGTTGAGCGCCACCAACCGTTAAAATAATGTATGAGTTATCAAATTGTGGTTGGACAAAAAAATGACTACCACTCGGACATTGATATTCTAATTTAACAAATTTTAAATATTAAAACTAACAAGCATCAAATTTTTTCAGAAAAAAAATAGCTATTTTGTCCTTTACACTGTTTAAATAATAAAATTAACTAGTTAATTAATAGCGGTTTTACATATGGCTCTAAGCCTAAAAAAAGCAATAATCTTAATCGTAATGTTTACAGATTTTTAATATGGGTCAAAGCCGCAAAAACAAATAAATTCTTATTTAAAAGAAAATCTGTCTGATGTTAAAATTAAATAATCATGATAAAAATTTGAGCGTCTTCCTAAATGACAAACTGTGTCGATCTCGGTTGAGATGTAGGTGAGATGTAATCGCACTGTGTCGATCTCACCAAGACAGAAGCCACCTTGTCTTACTCCTTGAATGTTATCACCCTTCTGCTTAGGCCACCATAAATTCCCTCAGTAGCCTTCGGAAGAACCTCCACTATCAGCCGTCTTATTGGTTCCTCAGTTGTTTTTTCAACATAGACCCAAAGTCCAATTTGAACCAGTAATGACAAATGTATGCTCAGCATTAAAACTCCAAAAATCTGAAATTACATCCTACTTACAATTTATCTCACAGTTGTTGGATAAACCTCCCCGTTTGAACTTTTAATTAATAATCGACAAAAATATCAGTAATAATCCGATTTCCTTAAATTGACAATTGACTATGAACGTATAAAAACTTTAATATATGACTCTATTAATGAAATTTAATACATGAATGTTTTTTTCCACCCTGTAACCTATAACAGATAAATTCTTTATTTTAATTAAAAATTCCCAAAAATATGCTTCAAATCTCAAAGTAATTATTTTTTTATGTATTTAATAATCAAGAAAACATATTGTTTTAGATGGATGACTCATATAAAATGTGATTACATATTTTTACCTCGTGGTTTTGAGGTTCTCGAGTCACGCTATAGAGGTTAGAAATTCACGCTCGATCCGCGTACCAGCTTGCAGAAGTAAGGGCTTAGCGTATCATTTCCCTTCAGCAGGTGTACCTATCGTGCCGACTTAAATGAAATCGTTATTACCAACCTTAGAAATTTAACTATTTATGTGATCCGTACTGAACTGATTGTAAATATAAACAATTAGATAATTAACTTGACACGTGTGTGAAATAAATTAAAACCAACTACCTGAATGAGCCAATAAAATCTGATAATAATTAATTATTCTTAACCTACTCGTATATTTCTGAAACTGATATAATCGCTGATAGAGATAAAAAGCCTGCTGCTTAAGATGATCTGTAACATAAAATAAATATAATTATCAAAACAATGTCTATAATTTACAGTAATTATTATAAACATTATTTTACACTGCAGATTATTATACATGGGAACGTTCCATGTAAAAATGAACGTTACAGCTGCATTTTATTTCTTCTTACCATTGATTTTCTAAACGCCCTGTATACATTCTGCTAACTTAATAGAATTTTAATTGATTGATTACAACTTTACATTTTATTTCTTTCGATGAATTAAAACCCACATGTATTATCAATTAAACTTACATTAAAATGGTTTTCACAAACAAACAATGTTGCAATGCTTCCTTTCGTCGTGCTTCATCGCCCTACACCACATTTTTTATTTAATTTTTTGGTACCGTGAAATATATTAGGCGCTGTATACTGTATTCGTACATAATGGCATAATGCAGTACTTCTTTTATTTTCCCGGTGAGATGCACTTTCTGTGCCCATTTTACAAGTCTCTTTTGCAACTTTATTCAACACCAATGTCTGTGTAACAGAATAACACCTAATAATATCACAAATAATAAATTAACTCTTCTAAACCTATGTACAGGGTGTCTCAAACTCGATATTATGGTCCTACTGTGAAGATACAAAAAATTGAAATAAAAATAAATGCAAAATGTTGCAGTTACCGGATTAACTTTTACCTATCAGGTATCATTACTAGGGCGAGCACCCTTAAATACGAATACGACTCCTATACATTACAAGATAATGTAGACATAGTTAACATTTTGTAATTAATACTTATTAAACAATATGAGAGAACAATCATCTTGTGAATAATTTAAAGTGTGAAACAATTAAATGATGAAAAATTGAGAAAGAAGCGCTACTTTTCAAGTTAATTGTGAATTAGCCTACGCGAACTACTATCCTATTTAGCAGATATATTTAACCATCCAAATGAATTAAATAAATCAATGCAAGGATTTGGTATGAATAAAGTAACAGCTAGTGAAAAATTATTTACTGAAAAACTGTTTTTACCATTTTTGTCACCAGTTATCTGTGTGCAATGGGATTTTTTTTAACATGAAACTAACAACGAGTAATCCCTTATTATAAATCATATAGCCATTAAAAATATTATTTCATATTATGTGTATATAGATATATAAAGATAGTATTGTTATATGTATGTATAAATGGGTGATAACACGAAAACGTTAGATTCGGCCAAGAATATTGAAAGGAATTGGGTTGACTGGTAAGTTTCGACCAATTACGGTGCAGCCAACGCGACGCGTCATTTGAAGGAATAAACAGAGCTGGGGTCGCGTTATATTAACTGTTCGAGCGTTTTAATAATCTTGAGATTCGGCTATAACTTTGATATTCTATAATATCAGAAAACTGAAATGTGCATTCCTTGACGAATATTTCACGAGAACTTCAATTTTCTTATAAAAAAAAAACAATGGAGATTTGCATTACAGAGATGTTGATATTAAATTTGTTTTTCTTATGAAACACTGTATATTAATACATTTTTGGATACTTTACTTTTTCCTGATTGCATTGAAATCATGAGTTATATTTTACTGTTTGTGAGATATTCGTTGTGTTAAAAATTGAAACAAAAATTCGTTAAAAATTAGTAAAGAAGCAAACGTTTCTCCTAGGGTTTTTTAGTATATTGTAAAGGTTTTCCTACATTTCCTATTAATCAGGTAATTTCTATGTTTTTAGGTACCAAATATCTAGGTAGGCGCACAATTTCATAGACAATATTGTATTCAATAATTATCTATAATAAAAATTAAACTAGTTAAATTTACTAACAAAAAAAATACTACAAAAATTAATATATAAGGAAATGTTATACTTTTGACATTTTTTATATTTCTTCATAAATTTTATTTATAACACTTATTAAATTTCATCACAAATTCATAGCTGTTTTATAGATATTCTAAAAGAATCTAAGCAAGTTAGAAAAAATAGTTCTTCACTGTGTCAACTATACAAATTTTCTCCACCGTCTATAATAGTATGCAGCCTGGTAAATGTTTAGAATAAGAAGAAAAGCATATTTTAAGGGAGATGACAGACGAAGCGGTTTGTGCCAAAACACATACAATCGTTTGCAATAATAATGACACTTATTAAAATTAATTTTGCGATTTCTTTTGAACTTCTGATGAGTTTGTAATAAAATCTGATTCACATTTTTAATATTAGTTGTTAGTTGTTCCACTCACCGATAGAGATTTAATGAAATTTCTACTCAAAACTTCCAGAAGTTCAAAAACTGTTTTAAGAGAGTGTCATTATTATTGCAAACGATAGTACATGCGTTCTCCAAAAGTATGGAAATCCTATACAGATATGAACTAAAGCACACTATTGTATTTAGGTATACACCTGCGAGCGGCGTCTAACATCACAGGTATACGCTGTGGCAGCGATTTTAAATACCGTTTTTAAGCTTATTCTTCCACGAAAACGCCATTTTGATTAAAATAATACATTCTTACTGCTGCAAGTATTTGGAAAAATCATGCACAAACCGCTGTGTCATCACCCTAACTTGTTATGTTTCATCATTATAAATATTATCACACTCTACAGAATACTTTTAATAAAACTAGTAATACTTGAATTGATGTAAATTATTAAGTAATGTTCACGATGCAAAGTACAAAATGTTCTCCAGCGCATTTTTCCTTCAAGAAAATAATGGAAATTATTCTGCATTATAGTTTAGCTTTACATTAATACAAATTACCACCTCCTGGATGGATTTTCTTTGAGCATACTTCAATCCGGTTCTTTGTTCATAAAACATCAGCCTTAAGGACTCCATATTCATCAGATATTATATTCTGCAAAGACAAATGATTTTGAACATTAAATAACAGCACTATTTAAGAATTAACAAAAAATGAGAATGTTATGCCATCAGGGTATTTTCTACAATAGGCAGCGAAGGAATGCGGCTAAAGCAAATAACTAAAAACGGTATGTAACAAATTATTTTAAACTGCAGATATAAATATTTTTATAATAATGCTTAACATCCTAAACTATCCCTATTTCTAAAATTACTTACATTTATTTATAGGTATATGAAAATAATGATAGAATGTGGTGTTAGTATAGCAACAAATACGGTCCTGCAAGCGCTTTTTAAATATTATTTTGTTTGAAGGAAAATTAAATGGCTACAATAAATAAACAAACCGCCAGTAATTATATTTTTATACTTAGTTTCGCTCTGCATGTTTTAGTTTTCATAATTTCGGTATACTTAAAGATACCAAAATTTTTTTCAATTCATAGCAAGAAATACAACGACCTTAAGCAATAGTATTGGTAGGTTTGACCGCAGAGGGTGTTATTTATTTAAAATTTGTTTTTCATTGATGCAGTGGAAATGCTCATTAATGAAAAACGACACCAATAAATATTTACACACAATACTTCATTGTTTTACGACTTAATTTTTTATTTTGTCTAGATGTGAAGATATTTGCGACTTAAATAAATATATTTATTGATAAATAATCAATAGAATGGAAGATTAATTATTTATTACATACAAATATTTTGTTTAATTGCTCATAAAGTTTATTAACAACTATTTAGTACACGGGCACATTTAATCTTATAGAAATAATAAATTTAGTTTATGATGCTGTATACAGATTAACCAATTATTGAAACAATTCATTTAGCTCATGTACTATTTAATATATTTATTAAAAAAAGGAACAATAAATCAATAAAAACATTTCCTGCGTTATAACTCATATTTTGTGGATTTGATATTAATGTTAATGTAAAGATGACAAATCTGAAGCTTAAAAAAATGATTTTTTGCAAAAAATTGTTATTTAATCGATAAAACTAAAGCCTTAAAGTTGCTTTTAAAAGTTTTTTTCTACGTTCATGCAAAAACAATATTGTATGCAACTCGTACAAAAAGTGCTTATTGCACTCGACGGGTTGTCCTACTCGGCCTGACGGCCTCGTTGGACAATTTAACGTCGCGTGTTTTTACACTTGTTGCATAAATAACTATTAAATATTTAACAAATATTTCAAAATGTGTGGGACGCAAACCTGAGATTATATGTGTTATTTTTGTTTCGTAAAATAGGTATCTATTTTAAATCTATATCTAAATTAATTAAATTTATATCATTATTTCATTTTGTACAAAATGAAGTGAAACTGGAGCCCGATACCTATAAGAATCAATAGAATTGTGCGGTCTAAGGATGACTGTTTGAGGAGCTCTTATAAAAATAGATGTCATATACATTATGTTTCTCAAATATTGGACTATATTGACACGGGAGATAGCAGGAATAACATATTATGTTTAAAGTTTCCTATATGCATAACCTCGAAAACGCTTAGTAAAAAGTTAAGTACATGATGGTAAATGTACACTGCCAAAATAGTATATTGTTGTATTAGGCTTAAATATGTCACAAGCCAATCTCAGGCAGTCAAAAATGTCATAGTTTTGTAACGGTTGGAAAAATAATATTTTTAAATAACTCCAAAACGGATTATCTGATCTAAATGAAATTTAGAGGTTTTTAAACGATTAGCTTTTTCTCATATGCAGTGGTGATGTCAGAGGTAGCCAAGAATTTTCTTATCAAAAAATGTACCCTAGAATTTTTGATAATATAATAAATTTTTCTGTAAAAAAATGACATGAAACATAAAACTGTTGTTCGGTATCTACAGGATGTTAAAAAAAGGTCATCTTATTAACTGCATATTTTTGGCGACAAAATATGACAATTTAACGTATGTACAAAATGCCTACCTTAAAAACCTTCAAAAACCTTTAAAAATTGTTTTTGGGATGACCTTTTTGTTACACCCTGTATATTCTTCATCTTTCTCCAGAAATGTACTGATAAACGAGTGATGATTCAGATTCTAAAAATTAAATGTTGCATGGGCTGTTTTCAAGTATTACTACTAATACATATTTTTAAACTAAAACTCCAAAGTTCTTAAATATCATAAATAAGAAATTTTAAACTAGGTATTAACAAAATACAAACACTATTAATATTATTAATACATAGTTATTTTTCTTATTTTAACTAATATGAAAGAAATCGCAAGGTACTTGGAAATAAGAACATATTTTTGTATGTAATTATTAGAAACATTGATTATATCAAACTCTGGAGAATTAAATGCACTTATGCAATTAAAATAGTTTCAGTTTCTGTCAATGACTGATGCAGGTATTTAAAAACTAGTGATTTTTACTTTTAATTTATATAGGGTGATTTAGAAATAGTAGAAAAAGTGGAGACATAATCTACATGAGAAATTATTTAGCCCGATTTTTTTGTTTTTCACAATTCATATTTTGAGGGCCTTGGAGCTGTTTGAAATTGGGCTTAAAATTTTGTTTTTACAAACAGGATCGTCGTAATGCCTGTCCACTGTACTCTTTCCAGCTGTCCAGTTTTAAAAATGTTGCCACTTCTTGCGACACGGCTCTGATTTTATGATCACATTTTCCGCTAACATATCTGAGAAATAGCCGACGTTCTGACAATCCGGGTGGACGTAAAGAAACATATTTTCGATAAATATTTAAATAAATTTTCTCCCAGCACAATAAAAGAATGTGGTCTCTTGGTTTTGGTAGTCGTAATTTTTATAATTAAGGCGGACTTCACATCTTCAATATTATTAATTGTTAAATTAACTAATATATCAGAAGGGGCTTGCACCAGCAACCCCAATATTAGGACGACCTAGAAGCTTTTTGAAATGTTTGTTCTTTTATTTTGAAAGCGTGTATCTTCATCACCAAATATAAATTATCAGCAATCAACCTGCTTCCTTGTAAATACTCGCGATTTTTTTGTCTCTTGAGAAAAGCACGAATATTTGCTTATATCTTTATCAACGCAACATTGAATATTGTGATCAAAACATTGACGGCTTCATTTTATTTGCTAAGTTTGAGAAATACACTATCAATACATCTTCTGAATACAATTTAAGGTTTGCTTCTTTGCACCAATCCATAAAACATTGATAGACACAATCATAAATTTTCCGAAATTAATGATTGTGTTAAAAAACAAGGAACAAATATTAGCATAAAATGACAACAACTACATTTTGCATCTCTTCCACTGTCTATGAAGAAATAGCCAATCCCATGAGATTAAAATACCGTTATTAATTTTTATTTAAATCTGGTTAGTCTTTGTGAAATTATTTTTAAGTAGCATATTTTAAAATCATCCTGTATATGTGAATATTACAATTTCAGTAGATGTTACATAATTTTCCACGGTAGTCAGTTGCAATATGCACACCATAGAGTTTTCTAAAATAGAAGAAATACAAAGTAGTTAAACTGCGAAAAAAGTTGTACTTGTTCGCATGTAACTTGTGAAATTTAAAAGTATGACAATAAGTTGAACATAAATCGAATTGCTCCTGAAATGTCCTAGAAACTGGACTTTTCTCGATTGTCTATATCATTTTATTACCGAAAAATGAAATTTGATATGTACATATAATTTAATATGTTTTATCATCTATCGCTCTTTAAAATATTTGAAGAATATCGGAATTAGGATAAAGTAAATAATAAATAGCCTATGTGGCTCGCAAAAAGATTTACAACTTTTCACTGCATCCAAATGTAATGTAGAAAAACGGCGTAATTAGTTTTCAATTTTGAATATTCAAGATCCAGGTGCATTTTATCATTTGCAGTGACAATGAAAATGATTTAGTTACATTTTTCTGTTCCATTTCATGGTAGTGTGTAAGCAGGTTCAATTATTGTTTTTAAAATCATCATAAAAAAAAATAAGAAAAACGTCTACTAATATACTTTGCATTTGTTTTATTAACAAGGAAGATAACTGTACAATACAATCAAAATGTTAGTGTGCAAACAAAAAATGTACAAATTTACACAAAAGATAACAATTTTGGCGCAAGCCATTCTTCCCTTCTACCTATATCTGAAGTAAAATAACAATGAATGCTGAAGTATGTGATTTAACATAATGAATAATATAACTTTAGGAAGAAAGAACAAAAATAAATAACCAAACACAGTACATACCAAGAAAAAAAATGCAATCCAATTTGTTTGATTAAAACTATCTAAAATAAGTTGTTTTAGCTCTCTTGTAAAATGCCTAGGTGGTAAATTAAGAAAATTCAGTACCTTATTTAAATAGGTGCCATATTAGAGAATGATCCCAAAAATTTAGCAGTTGAATGCCGAGGAATAGAAAAAAGATTTAATCTTAAATTAACATCGTGCACATCGGACAGTAAATTAAATAAGTACACAGGCATTTCATTTTACAAAGTCGATATAGATACATTATAAACAAATATTCGATTTTTGTAGACATATTTGGTTCTGATAATCTACGGAAGTAAGGAATAATATGTTGTCTATACGGTACACAACAAGCAAACCTAATGCATGCATTCTGAGATCTTCCCCAGAATACTTCCTTGGGGAACACCACACTTAGTTGTTTTAAACTGAGAATATTGGTTATCGTTAATTCTTTCCCTTTGCCTTCGTTCACGAAGATAACCACAAAACCAATTAATAGCGCCATAATCAAAATCTATATACCTCAATTTACTTAGAAGCAAGTCAAAATTTACCAAGTCAAAAGCTTTACTTTGATCTAAAAGAAGCAACACGTTACAGATAGATTTATTTAATTCTGTTGTTATATCAGTAACCACTTTTAATCATGCTAACGTTATACTATGTTTCGAGCGAAATCCTGACTGTGTATTGGGAAGAATGCTATTGGTATTCAAAAAATCATTTACCTGATTGGGCTATTAAACGTTCCAAAATGTTTGACAATGCTGGTAAAATACTAATAGGCCGTAGATGATGTAGAAGCAGAACTTTTTGGTAACGGAATTACATTAGCAGATTTCCATATATCTGGATATCTACCATATTAATAATAATAATAATAATAATAATAATAATAATAATAATAATAATAATAATATCTCTACCCTCATTCTAATCACGGGGATTAGCCAGAAGTCGGAGACTTGTGCGGGAGAGGGCGGCATATTATTATTAAGCAGGCCACATTTGCGCCCAGGAACGACTTATGTTGGTAGGCCCTAACCACTATTCAGTGCAGAAATGAGGAAAACCTGGAAAACCTCATTAATTAGGGGTAGTCAAATATCAACCGGCATCAATCTCTCACATTGACCCAAGCTAACATTATTCCACCCTACCATACCCACAGAGAGGGTGCCAATCCTCTCCACGAATATAGCTTATATACGGTCTACCGGCAGCTGGGCTCGAACCAACTCCGTCTAGTCACCTCGATTCAAGTACTAACTCCTTAAACCGCGCGACCACTGACCGATTCAATACATTAATTAAGAATTAAAACTATAAAAAAAGGAATTACCAAAATTATCATTTTAATGTTAATATTATCCACACCACATCTGTTAGATTTTATACTTTTTATACTTTCATAAATTTCAAATTCATTTATTTGTTTCAGAGTAAACTTGTGCACCTTTATTCAACCTATTACTATTGAAGTAATTAATAAGATCCGCTTTTATTATTGACATACCAGCAACGTTCAAGAAATAGTTATTTATACTCTGAGGATTATTATTTAAATTATCAGGAAGAGTTCATAAACAGTTTCAACACTTCCACTTATACAGTGTGTTTATTAACCAATGGGCCATACTGTAAGGTCAGCTTTCTTGTACAAAAATGAGGTGATTTAAATCAATTTAAAGTCCATTATTATTAATTCTGAGCTGACGAAAATCTAAATGCAACTGCGCATAAAATTAATTTTCCAATAATCTTTGGACTGGAATATTTGGAAGTCAGTTTATACAGTGTATTTATTAACCAATAGGCCGTACTGTAAGGTCAGCTTTCTTGGACAAAAATAAGTTTATCTAAATCAGTTTACCTTATTACCATCTTGCCTCCTTAGTATGTGTTAGGTCCGAGAAAGTTGTTTTCTAATTTTATTTTTTACTAATTTATTTATTTTTTGAATTATTGTATTAAAATTTTGTACAATAAGTTTCTGTTTGGATGATACATACGGATATCTAATTGATTTTTGTGTTAAATGTACAGGGCGTTTGTGCCACTGTATATTTTCTTTCAGATTTTATTTAATAGACCCGAAAAAGTATTTAAAAAAAACTTTTGTGACTTATAACTCCTTAAGGAAGAAAAGTTGCACTAAAGTAAGTTAATTTAAATTACAATTATTTTCGTCCAAAGAAGCTGGCCTTAAAATATGGCCCACTGTTTATTACCCGAGATTGTATAGCAATGCATACATTACATTAGAACTCAAATTGGAAACGCAGTTTTCTCTAAAATGGTGCATTTTAGCGGCATGTAACAAATACATCATTTTAAAACTGATAGAATGCTGTTTCAAAATAACTAATTTTCCAAAAATATCTGTCCTTAAAAAAATACAGTGGCATAAGTGCTCAGAACGCCCTGTACATTTAACACAAAAATCAATCAGGTATTTGAGTGTATCATACAAAAAAAACTTGTTCAAAATTTAAGTACGATTACCAAATAATAAAAAAAAATTCTCGGGTCAATAACTTCTTATGGAAGCATGATGGTACTAAGGTTGATTTAAATCGCTTTATTTTAGTCTAAGAAAGCTAATCTTAAAGCATGGTTCTTTCTTTAATAAAAACCCTGTATAGTGAGCCATTTTTTACCACATTAAATTGAGTTAAATATAGGGTATTCTATTCGAAATAAGAAACCTTTCGCATATTGAAATTGGCTAAATGTAACTGGGAAAATAGAGCACTTGATGTAGTGTTTTAAAACTGCTTTTAATTACAAAAGTTAATACATCTTTTAAGATTACATGGCATACCAAAAATTAGATGCCTAAATGTAACACAAAAAAAGTTATAGAGATTCTGACACGCCTATCACACTGTCATTATCATACAGAGTTGACTGAGTACCTATAAATATTTTAACAGAGAACAGAGAAAAATAGAAATTAAGGGAATCACCCTTCAAAAAATTTCCAAACGTATTTATAAAGCGAAATTATTTTTTCGAAACTATACAGGGTGTCTACTTTTATTTGTGTACAAATCCGTAAAATCTTTATTCTTCAAGTTAATTAAAAAAAATTTAAATTTGTTTTAAATGACATCGAAACCCGCTTTCTCTGACCCTACCACGGCATTTAAGATGGCGATCCAAGACCTAGTATGATTTTTTTTATACCCCCGAAATTCAATAAGTAAAAACGTTTAGCGATTTTTTTATTTAAAATCAGATAAGGTGATGTTAATCAGATCCCCTCAAAACCCCTGTGTATGAAATTTGAGCAATAACTATACAGAGTGCTTTCTTATATACGTTCTAAAGTTGAATTTTTGTAAAAAGCGGTTTTGGATGTCATTTAAAATTAAAAAAAAAATGTTTTCATTGTTTTGAAGAATAAAGATTTTACGGATTTGTACACAAATAAAAGTAGACACCCTGTATGTATTAAACCCTATTTATTGCCGACCATGCGGCCCGTTCGTGGCGAAGTTATTTATTTTGCACTTTTGACGTTTAGTGTCTGGGCAACCGGCAACACTATTACTAAATTCATTGTCATAATTGAAATCCTATGAGGATGTTGTGATTTTATGTTTTTCAGTTATTAAATAAAGGCATTTGTGTCGGGTACAGATATTTTCCTATGATGTAGTTCACCGGTTTGTTTTTCTAGGTTATCGGACAAAACTGCCGCGGGTGTATTTAAAGTTTTCTATTATCTGTTAGTATTTCTTCCGTTCGATTTTCTTAGAATAAATGGGCATTTTATTTGACTGTCCGCGAAGTGTGTTTTGTTGGTAGTTGGTAGTGGTTGTAATGGGTGAAAATTTGGTTTTTACTGTTTGGAACGAAAGAACAAGAAGACGAATTCAAAACAGCCGGAATAGCTGTTACCTATTAGGTATTACTTATTAAATAAAATTATCATTGACGTCCACATTTGGCAACGTTGTAAAAAACGGCTGCATGGTAGTTGACAGATCTAAGCTATCTCGGACTATGCTCATAGACGCTGATTTTCCGTAGGAAAAGAGGATTTAGTTCCATCCAAAAATACGTATTTTTTAAATTTAGCTGTACGAGTAAATATTGTTATAAGATATACTTACATAGTTCTGCACATAAGATTGTTCACTTTTGTTTGTAAGTATGTGAAAATATGTGTTAAAATGTGGGATTAGAATAGCAGAATAATGTGCATCATACAAACGCATTTTAAAAGTTATTATATTATTTGAGGAGAATTTAAATAGTAAAAGTAGATAAACAAAACATCAATAATTTTATTTTTGATATTTTCCTCTGCGTGTTTTGTTTTTCGAGATTTCTGTACCTAAAAAACACCACTAATTTGATAATTTTATGATGAGAATAATGCTGCGTTGCTGCAGTGTTGCATTTTAAAAAAATTTTAGAATGTTCGTCTTGAAATTGGTCTGGTAGTCAAAATGATGGAAATAATCGACTTAAATATACGAAGCTTTTAGCCATATTTTGAAGGGAGCCCATATTTGAGCAAGATAACTTAAACATTCATAATTTTAGTTAATGTTATGTTTTTGAGCATTTATGCAAATAAGCTTGTTAGCACGCAGCTACTGTTAATGCAGTTAACAGCAGCATTTAACCTTTAAACTTTATTTAATTAGTAACATAATACGATTAAGATAACTGATACAGCTTTCACGCTTATCACTTTTACAACTTTTATAAACTTTATCTATATTGAGGATGTGACATTTCCTTTAATTTATAATGAGTGACAATCTAAACTATATAAAGTGATTTTGCAGAGAATCGATCATCAGTTTTGTAAAATCATAGAACTGTAGAAGCAAAAATGGCAAAGTTGCAAATTTTTGTTTTGGTTGTGGCTTTAAGCCAAGGTAAGTTTTATTTGCTATTTTAGAACATCACAACTTCCTTTTCTTCTTAATATGAAGTGTAAAAAAAATAATAATTCTGTTTGCAGTTTACGGTAGCATCGAACTCTCCAACTTCCCTGCCCTCCTCCCGATCGAGGACATCGAAGTAACCGACCCCAAAGAGTTGCCCACCGCACCTGAACTCGTAAGCCCACCATGCGTCTCATCCATCAGAGCCCTTCTCGAAGCTATCCTCGCCAGGTTGCCCGATATTGAACAACCCAGACCTTTGCCCATTGACCCAGTCGACCCAGAAGTTCCAGAAATCGGAAGGCCACAACCGGATATAGAACCCGAAGATAATCCAGTGTGGGAGACTCCTTGCACCGCCTGCTTCGAACACATCAACTCCCTGTTGACTTCCGCTGAGAAAGTTATTGCCGTGAGGCAAATGGCCGCAAAACTTGAAGCTGCCCGTCGCCGTTAAATGTATACTTTGACTTTATAAATACAGTACCAAGTAAATGTTTGTCTTTGCATTTGACCCACCAGTGTTAAGTTAAGAACAGTAGTGAAATAAATATACACCTTTACTAATTATTTTTATTTTTCTCAAAAAATATTATATGTTATTTAAGTTTGGTGTAGTGAAATAAACTGGACAGGAAATGTCTTACAAATATAAAGAAAATATTGATAATTTTACGGTTTTTGAAATATAACATGGTAAAATTGAATATGAAATTTATAATAATATTAATTTACTATTTCAAAGAAAATTTAGCTCAATATATTTACAGAAACCTTAAACAACGTTCTGATATTTGTATGATGCAATTTATCAAATTAAATTTTAACAATTATCAACTACAAATTCTGTTCGTAAATTATCTCATCTATTATTTTGTTGCAAGTTGCAGAATGGATATAACTACTAAAATTGTAAGTGGTTTCAAATTTTCGAACTTTTTCGGTATTACTATCTTCGATTTAGGTAATATAAGTACAGCATGCAATCTTATTGTCGCTGTGGTATTTTGTTTACACTACCTACATATTAAATAACTCAACGTCAATTTATCAAAACACCGTTTTAATTAAGAAAGTGTATTTTTACAAGCTACTAACTTGTAAAATTTGTACAGGATAACTGTCAACTGTCGAGTTCATAGTATTATTAACATTTACAGTTTTTATATCATGTAGGTATGTTAAAAATCATGGTACAACTGTTATTTCCGGTAATACAAATGTCACAATTACATGTTTGCCCATATCCTCTACGAGTGTACGTCATCCATGGTCAGAGAACGAAGTTCACCACTTCGACAACAACCATAAATACTTACTTGAATATACAGGGTGTCCGGAATATGAGTGCCGTAATTTTAAAGGCTTATACAGGGTTAACTATGACAGTACAAATATTTTAAGAGGGGATAGGGAAAAATAAGAATTAACGGAATCACCCTTCAAAAAAATTCTAAACTTATTTATAAAGCCAAAAAATTTTTTTTCGATATTATTTTAAATCCTTATTTAACGCCGCCAATGTTAACTTGCTTGTTGGTTGCATACTCTACAAGCATGCAACAGTCGGTCAGTCGGTATCGCTGTCATGTCATAATTTAATGCCTGTGTTTACGTTGTAATTTTGTGTTCTTCTTCAGTTTTTAGTGCCTTTTTAAATTTTTAAACGTTTTATAGTTATTAAATAAAGACATTTGTGTTGGGTGCAGATACTTTCCCACAATATAGTTCGCCAGTTTTGTTTTCTAGGTTATGGGACGAGACTGCCGCGGTTACATTAAAACATCTATTATCTATTTCTTTAGTTCGATTTTGTTATAATAAATAGGCATTTTATCTAATTGTACCTACGGGAAGTCTTTTATCGGTAGTGAGTGGTTGTAATGAGCGAATATGTAGTTCTACCAGTTTATAACGAAATAATGGAAAACGAATGCAAAATACTGGAGCTAAGTGAATTAACTGTTACCTATCTATCAGGTTTTGCCCCATTTTTTAAATATCGAGCTAAAATTCTGGAATATTTTGTTATTGTCTTTTAGGCCTCCCTGAGCACGTGGTTAAATTGTTTGTACTTAGCCATAGTTAACCCTGTATAACTGACTAAAAGCAATAAAAAACTTTTATGAAAAAAATGTCTAAAACGAATAGTTTGTCCACAAATACTTACATTGCAAAATTTAAAATACAAGTGCAATAATATGCAAAACTATGTTACGAAATAACAAACTAAGGTACAATTAAGATTAAGTAAAAGCGCCTGTAACGTAATTTGTTCGTAATTTGATTTTTGGATTAGTATTAATGAAATAAACAATTGAAGTTTCTTCAACATTCGTTAAAACTGTAACGTACTGTAACGTTCTTCAACATTGCAGTGTCAGGCTCCTGGTGATAACCTAAAAGTAATATTAGTCATAATGGTGCGTACAGCTACTACGACCAGACCCCCTGGATCCCCCCCTCCGTATCTACGCCACTGCTTGCAAAAAACAGAAGTAATTTTAAACACTTGTAACTAATATCCTGTGTTGTGAAAAGAGCTCTAAGAAAACCACTCACAGTAAGTACTATCGTTTGCAATAATAATGACACCCTCTTAAAATAGTTTTTGAACTTCTGGAAGTTCTAAATAGAAATTTCATTAAATCTCTCTCGGTGAGTGAAACAACTAATAGCTAATGTTAAAAATTTAATGTAGATTTCAATATGAATACGTCAGAAGTTCAAAAGAAAACGCAAAATTCATTTTAGTGTGTGTCATTATTATTGCAAACTATAGTACATATGTTTAGGTGTACCTATGTGTAATTATTATGTATAAAACATAACAATCCTAAGATAGTATGTGAGCGACGTTGTCACATATTCAAGACCTGTTTGCTGTCATAATTCTGTAACCGTTTGTCAGAGAAACAAAAATTGTTAAGTCAAATATGTTTTATTTAATACAACTTATCATGTGACAAAATTAAGGCACTCATATTCCGGTCACCCTGTATATTGTGACAATTTTCATCAGGAGCGTTCAACAAAAACCATTCAACCTCTTCTTTGCTCATTCTTTTGTGTGAGAAATTCAGTTACTTTTAGAAGTCTACAAATTTAACGTCAGATTTTACCATCTAATTTTAAATAGAAAACATACCTGTGAACTAGAATATTTTCTATGATTTATAAACAACTTTTAGCATGGACCATTTTTCCCATATTCGGACTGAATCTAACAGATAGTTGATTTATGTAAACCAGCAGAACATCATTTGTTACCCCAATCATACCATTTTTTTCTGCCAGCTTTTGAAATTGCTGTATTCATGTGTGCATCTTAAAGATGGTTTGAACATTGAATATTGTGACCAAAGCGTTGACGGCTTTATTGTATTTGCTATGTTTGATAAATACTCCATCAATTCCTCTTCTGAATATACTTAATGTTTTTTTCTTTGCGTCAATCCATAAAACATTAGTAGACACATTCATAAATTTCGCAAGATTTCTTTGGAAAAAGATTCAAAGAATCCTCTTTCGCACACGTAACTTGTAATGCTACAACTTTCTCAAAAACGTTGGTAGTATAGCTATTGGTCTAAGGTCGTTATAATTATTAGGATTCTTAGCTTTTGGTACTGTAATATCTCTGCGAATTTCCATTTCCAAGTGTCAGGAAATATGCCACTTGCAATTGAATCATTAATAATAAATAAAAGATTTTGTCATATGTAAAATAAATTATAAAAACACGTTGGACGTTCTGTGTGCTGAGTCTTTTCAGTTCTGGTCGAATTGTCTGGTGCAATAATGGTTTTTAGCGAGTTTAAGAAAGGGAATATTTATCACTTATAAGTAGCACCTATATTATAAACTTAAAATGAAACATAGCAGAAAATTTTACTTCTCGTGGGGTAGAGACAAAAGTTTTGAAATTATATTATTTCTATCACAGAAGTTTGGCCGCAGCATAGAGATATAAAATTATCAGTATTGATAATCCGTCCGTTTAATCTTTTGAATTTATTTGCATTATATTCATTCTCTTGATAGCGTTATTTGAAATTACATTTTTAGTTTACTTTGTACCATTATTTTCATATTAGGATGTGAATAACGTAGTAATGACACTTCAGTAACATAAACATATCCTTCATAACCTGATTTTTAAATTTTTGTCAGATAGACACTTCATGAGAAAACGCTATACTCGTAATGTTGAACGAAGCTGGCATTTTTCTATGTCATTATTTTTAATAGATAAAATAATAATTTTATATCTAATCCAACCAAACAAAACCCAGTTTGTTCGACAGCAACAAACTAAATGCAATTTGTCCGACATGTTTTTGTTTTTTAATGGTCAAAGAAAGTTTATTGTAGGTTTTATTATAATTATGTGTTTCATTTTTTATGAGTTATTTTCCCGGTAAATTCATCATTCAGATTTTGTATATTTTTAAAAATTTAATATAATGGATAAAATGCATACGTATTTATAGAAAGTCTGCTCATTTACATTCAAGTTGTTATATTTTCGTAGAGTTAGAATTGCTCACCAGTTGGTTAGACTTTTGTGTATCCCTGTATTTTATTTATTCTTATACCGTATAGCGTAGTATAAACAGAACAGTAGAAAGAAATAATGGACTTAGGAAATAAATCCTCTAATTGCATTATTTGTCCTTGCTGTTTGACCTGAAGAATGAAGATAGTATTACGCTCAAATTGAAGTAATTATGGTCAGCATTATGCATAAGTAATCAGTATCCGAATATTGTGTTAATAGGTAAGTTTCTCAAAATATTGATAATTGAACCATACAAATAAGTTAAGGTAGAGGCAGGATATCAAGTGTAAACGTAGTATGAATGGATTCTGGAAAAGGATAGACACGAAAGTGTAGTTATCCTACTAATATGTACCGTGCATACTGTATAAGTTTTATTTTTGGTTTAAGGAACATCCTGTTGATGTATATTAAAGTTATATGTTTTATGGAAAGCGAATATTTGCTCTTTCTTTGGTATCTAGCTTCTAAAGGTAACTGAGAAGAGAGACTAATATCTCAATAACATCCGAAATCCAACTAAAGACGGCTAATGCTATTCCCAAAAGATATCACGGCCCTAATGAAAGATGACCCGGCTAGATTGCAGGCTTAGAGTTATATTTGAAAATGGGAAAACTGGATGCCGATGGTCCGTTTTCGGCGCTCTTCCATTGTTTGTCAGATTAAGAATATCCCAGGCGGCAGACCGTCGACTCGCACTGGCTATCAGCATTTGTCAGCGGTATATAACTCATTCTTCCCCTTTCATTTATCTATTTGTGCATGCTGAACAGTTTATAGAGTGAAAGGAAAAGAAACATATTTTTTAAGAAATAAAAAATATGTACTAGTCATATATCGTTTACGGAACAGTATAGATATACAGTGCTTTCGAAAAGTAACGAATAAATTCATTATTTTTGAAATTGAGAAGTTTTCGAAAAAATCTCCTGGCACGTCGATTTTGTTTTTAAAAAAGGCACTTTTTGACATACGACCCACATTTGTGATCTCATAGTTGTTCAAGATATGACGTCATCGACAATTTTTTTAAATAGCAACCCCCAATTTTGACCATGCCATTTGAAAGAGCGTGGTGGTTATGGTGTTACATAACAAAAATTTTGAGAAAATAATGTTTGAAGATTTTAAAATTTAATTTTCACAATACTGATAATGATAATGATTATGTAAAATATCGACTAAATTAAATGTTCAAATTGTGCACCGTTGGTTGCCTGACAGCTCATCTAAATAAGCACGGACAGGTGTTGCATAATGGGGAGGTGCACAGTATTGTAAAAATTAAATTTTAAAATTTTCAAACATTATTTTCTTGAAATTTTTGTTATGCAACAGCATAATTTTTCATAATGTATACAGGGTGAGTCAGTCATAATGTCATTAATTTTAACCACGTATTCGGGAGGCCTAATAAAGGCAGAAAATCGAAAAATAAATTTGTTTACTCGACTTTTAAAAAAATAAACAAATCACCCTATAAAAATCAGTAACACGACGCTCCTGGTGCGCTACCAACTTTCTGATGACGCACCCATACGAGAATCGAATACCGTATCAAACCATCAATGCCACGTTTACATACATAATATCGTCTAACACATCAGCGTGTTTTTCAAATTTACCTCCATTTAGCACTCTGCATTTCGCATTTCTTTCCCCTAAATTTGTAGATCATGCCACGCATTTGGAGGGGGGATGGAGAGAATACAAGCAGTAACCAGTAGTTTGTTTATTTCGGTCTCATTTCACATATTTGGAGTAAATTCACAACGCATAATTTTACGAGTTCCGAGTATGTGGAAATGGTAGTGTTATACGGAGAATGTTTACGAAATGCGACTGACCCTAATTTTATTAATAAAGTGCTATGGACGGATAAATGCAGTTTTACTTGAACTGTGAGCTGTAAACAGGTTAGTGTCATACTACTTAAAAAACAATAAATTTCTAGGACTACAAACTGAATAATTAATTGTACTTACGAGTAATACTAAAAATTCATATTCATTTGTAAAATGTAGTGAAAACGTAATATCAAAATTATTAAACTATAATAACCTAACATTCCGAAAACATTTATTTATTATCTACATTTGTTTTTATTAACAAATAAATCAATATTTAAGGAAAATTTATTCATGTATCTAGATTAAAAAAAATTGTTTTACTCCTTGTCGTTAAATAACAGTACAAAAACTAGGTAACTAGGTTATTGACCGAAAGCACTGTATAAAACACACCTTGATTTAATCGCATACAGGACAAACAAGTTTTCTATAAAGATCATATATCTATTTTTACGAAAACATTGCATATACAGCATTCATTTCTAAAATTTCATTCATTCATTTTTTAATGTCTTAATTGCAAAACATATTTGAATCAATTTGGAAGTTAGGCGGTCTATATGTTGCGTCCAATCTAGACTCTCCTCTAAGACAACCCCAAGAAAATTAGTTCTTGAAACCACATTTAAGTCATGACCATTTTAGAGTTAAGTTCACATTGTCAGCAGAATAAGTTTTATTTTTAGTTTTGAAAAACATACATTCTGTTTTACTATAGTTGATAATTAGTCGATTTTTAGTTAGTAACTGTATTACACAGGTAACCAATGCTTACCGGACATTTGTTAGAGAGATATATGTTTCAACAAACTCAACAAACAAGGAACCACATAAAAACTGAGTAAGCTGTATCAAGAACAGTTTAGTTTAAATAGCTTTAGTTTTATCATAATTAAATTAATTATCATATTTGTATCATATTGAAATAAAAAAAAAACAATAATCGAATTGTTAACAGTTACATATTGCAAATTTAAGGTGATGAAATATAACTTTTAACCTTGAAATAACGTAAATGATATTTTGACCAAAAAGGCGCTGATTGATTTGGATTCATCATTATATTAATATATCGGTAAAAGTATAAATTGTTTTTTTACTGTTTAAGAAAGGTATTTTAAGCTAATATGTATCAAATCTCCTACAATTCCTATCAATTAAGTCATATGTATGTTCTCTGAGTAGTTAGTTTCACACAATATTGTTAATACCTGAAAATATATGAGAAAAAAAGTATAAATTGTGTTTGAAAAAATATCATGTTTTAGTCACTTTAAATATTATTAAATTATAAAAAGAAACATACAGTGTGAATCATTTGTTTCCGGCACCCTGTAAACTTTTTATTGTGCGGCTTCAACTGGATTTATATAACATGTACAGTTTGGCGAACTGATACACTGATGAACGTTGATAAAACCTACCACGTCAGGTTTTAGAAGTGAATTTAAAAAAATTCATATTAGCAATTTTCTTAAAAAAAAAACTGTGCACCTCACTGGATTCGACACCCCTCAAAATAAACATGTACTAAATTTTATCAAGAGCTTTTAAATAATAACCTTTTTACAGGCATATTAATAATGAACACTACTTACTCATTTTCATTTTATTCCTAAAGACCTGTCAAAAGAAAAGGGGAAGACACTTTATAATTTATTAGTTGTAAATGTAGACTAGTGCACATTCGATCAATCTTCAATATATTTTTAGAAAACCATTGCCTGACAGGTGACAAGTTGAAAATAATAAAAAATGTTAAGCTTCTTACCTATGTTGTTCTAACTCAAGAAAACTCCTGGTCAGAATAGTTAAAATATTTGTAATTTTAATAAAAATCTATCTGCATAGGACATAATATAATGTTGATTGACTAAAAGTTCAAAATAATGCAGATCTTTATTATTTTTATATACTTGCATTTGGATGAGCTCAGACGTGACCCAGAATAAGAAATCATATAATCAAGATAAATAATTTTTCATTTCAGTATACCTACTAAGATTCCAAGATCCAATTATGCTATTAGTGATTTCAGCAGGGAATAGGAACATGATAGAGAGTAAATTTGTAATATTGTTGTTGTGAATAATATTACATTACCTACTATTAAAAAAATCTTAAAACTTCATGGCCACTTTATCATCACCACTATATCAGTAAGGAAACGCTATATTTTATATCAGTATAATTGTTTTGAAAGCAGTCTGATATATTAAGAAAGAAAACAAACATTTTATTAAATTTTTGTTTATGTAATAACTATAAACATATAAAAAAATATTTTACAATTAATTTATTTTAAAAATTGAAGTTACAAATTTAATTAATCTCTGAAGATGGTTTTCCTCAACATTGGTTTCTAGGTCTTGCTCTGGGACTTTTTCGGAATTGTATTCTTCTGAATACGCATGAATTGTATCTGGTTGATCACATTCATTGTTTAAGTTGCAGGCACCTGATATTTCTTCTTCAGTATTTTTGTATCACTCTCATTTTCTTCTGCAGGCTCTGGAGAACTTGTTTCATTTGTGTCATCATTAATTTGATCCTGTACACCTTCCCGTTCTGCAGGTTTTTCTATAATATCTTTTACTGCATCTTCATATTCATTCTCTTTCTCTGATTCAGATCTTGCATCTTCAGGTTCATTTAATTCGGCGTTTGTATCATCATTAGTATCAATTTTATCAACTGCCGCTTCGACTGTATCGTTATTTTTATTGTCTTTCTCTATATCAAGGTTGATGGTATCTGCTTCAGATCTGGCATCATCTATTACATTTGTTTCTGCTGCAGTGTTTTCATTAATATCATTTTGTTCATCTTCTACAGAATTTACTAAAGTGTCTTCTTTAGCAGTGCCTTCATCAGCTGTCTCCGTTTCTTCATCAAGTGCTATGGTATCTTCAGATTTAATGTCGTCAGATCCATTTGCGTCTGCTACGTCATCACTATTCTCTATATTAGTTTCATCTATATTTTCTGATGCATTTTCATCTGATCCTCTGTCATTCACGTTTATTTCTTCTTCTTTATTAATATTGTCGTTTTCGTTAATTGCAGACTCAGAGGTATCTATGTCTGCCTCAATATTACTTTCAGTGTCTAAGATTTCATTTGTTGCTTGTTCTTGGTCGTTGCTTTCTACCTCTTCATCATCATTTTTTTCTTTACTAGTGTCACTAATATTTAGTTCGAGATTTTCTCTAGGAGTTTCATTTTGATTGGTTTCACCTGATTCAGATTGACTTCCTGTAACTTTATTTTCTGCATTCAAATTCATTTTGCGTGCTTGTGATAGCTTCAATTTCTCATTTAAATTTTTTTCCACATTCGATACAAGGTTCCTCAAGTTGTGTATATTCTTTTGATTTTCTTCATCGTCACTACCGAGTTCAACTCCATGTATTCTTATCACTTTTTCAGCGAGCAGATTTATTTGTTCTTTGTCTAATAATACGGGTGCCTTTTTAGTTTTTGGTATTGGCTTGACTGCTTCCGTATTTGCATCAGTAACGGGTTTTTCATTTGGCATATCAGTTTCGCTGGAAGGAGCTACTGTCTTCAAGTTATCATTATTAACTTCATCGGGTATAATCGCTTCAGCGCCGTCGTTGTCTAACAAGGAAAATACTCCTGAAAGAAACAGAATATTAGAACAACAAAGCTTTGTTCGTAGTACACCCGAATCAGTTTCCAACCCTCAGAAGCATGCGTACTGCATATAAAATAAGGCGTCTTCAACCTTATGTGGGCATTATAAATTCATTGCGCGTGCACCTCAAGATTGGAAACTTTTCAAATTTTCTACGAACAGGCCGAAAGTAATTGGTCATTTGGAAATAGTGGGTACAGGGAGTCCCAAATTCGATAACTTAAAACATACGAAAACGCTTAAATTGCACAATTTAGTATTCAATCAAATGCTGTATAAAAATTGGAGACATTTGTAATACTTTGTCAGATACCCACAAAAAAAAGTTATAAAAATAGATCTTTTTACTTTAATTGAAGAGTTTTTTTTAACTAGATCTTCGGGCTCATCATCAACTTTATTTTTTTAGATATGGACCTAGATATTTTATTTCAGATTTCGAGAGAACTCGTCTATAAAAAATATATAGGTATGAACCAGCAGCGTCTTGTGTAATAAATAAATAAAGAAATAATATTTTGCACCGAATTTGTTATGTAAAAAAATATATATTTAACAAACCCATTGACTGTTTTAATATAAGGTCTATTCTTCGATCTCTTAAGGTCACCGTATTTCTCGCCGTAAAATGATCCAATTTGTAGTGTTTTAGATTGAAATCTCGAAAAATAAAACACATACCTAGAGCAAAAGTAATATTAAAAATGAAATTACTGATGTTTTGTTTATCCACTTTTACTATTTAAACTCTCCTCAAATAATATAATAACTTTTAAAATGCATTTGTATGACACACATTATTTCGCTATTCTAACCCCACATTTTAACAATTATTTTCACATACTTAAAAACAATAGTGAACAATCTTATATGCTGAACTATGTAAATTTATCTTATAACAATGTTTACAACTATGTTAAATTTACTTACTTTATTTTAAAAAATACGTATTTTGAAACATTTCAGTATCTAAAAATTTGCTGGATAGATCGCTTTCTGACGTTATATATTGATTTTACTTCTATACCTTTGAATATTCGCAGGTGGCATGAGATAACATTCTTGTTATTTGCTAAACTCTATATTATTCAGTTCTTAAATTTTTAAAATAACTTGTATTTGTAGAAAACACTATTTCAAGAATAAGGCGCTCTTAAAACTACAAAATGATTGATGATGTCGTTGTAACAAGGTTCTTCTGTTCATAATATATTATATTTTAATATTAAAGGTAGGTACTAATCAGTTTCCATATCCACCAATTATAATTGGTATAACCATAAAAAATCATGGTAAATGCATGAGCTGTAACAATTACGTTATAAATTTGATCATCTCCAATTAAAGATCCCGGTATTCCTAATTCTGATCGAATTAATAATCTTAAAGATGTTCCTACTATTCCTGATCATGCACCAAAAATAAAATATAAAGTTCCAATATCTTTATGGTTAGTCGAAAATAATCATTTGTTCGGTAAAATGGCCGAGTTTAAGCAGTAAACTGTAAATTTACTAACGAAATAATTATTTCTTTTACCAAGTCTTGTATTCAAAAATGATTTTAAATTGCAAATTTAAAGGTGACGGAAATGTCTAAGGCTTAAGAAATTTTTTCCTTATTGTCAACTTTGAAGGTTAATAGTTTATTTAACTTAAATCCTTTTTCATTTGAAATGTGCCAAATTTATAAGTCTGGTTTCTGTACTTGAGTTACAGAAGTTTGAACTCATTTTAGGTAAGAAAGACATGATTGTAATGGTCTTTCCAACAAAATATACCATAAAATATAAACATTTCGACGAATTCGAATATTCATAACATGTAAGTAACCGAACACCGGCATGGTAGAAACAACAGGGCTGGCTTCATAAAAAGTTATTCTAATTGTATAAACAGGCGACGCAGATCTCGACCTCCGCGACACCCGCTGATTCTGGTCAGCTATACGCGTCCCCGTTGCTATGACGTTGTCATAGCAGCTGCCGTAAATAACTGCAGCAAATTTTGACTGATACCAATTCCGCAACAGTTCCTGTTCCTTTTGAAAAAGCGTTCAGTGCCTACGTTTTATAATTATTATTCTTGTTTTTTTCTCCGTTTCTACTGATTTTGATAAATTATGCAATAAACGGAAACTAAGTTTTTTGGGCTAAACAAACAATACATTTTTGGTATCGACATATAAATTACAAAATTTTAGGTGAAGCGTCACCTAGCGAGCCGCCACTGACATTTGTAAAGTTATTAAACGTTGCGACGTAACCGCATATCAGACAAAATTTATATGTAGAATAGGTGCTTCTGAAACAAAACATATACATTAAACTATTATGCCAGTTTGCATTTATCTTTTGTTAATAATTAAATAAATAGTAATTTTTTCAGTAGCATTCGCAAATTTAATTTGTCATGTATTTCAAACATGTATTTGAATGCCGAGGTGACGGATAAGGCGCTGGTTTATGGGAAGTGTGACAAGTGCATTTTGTCGTGTAACAGCGTAATGCCAAAGACGTTTCCCGAGTAGACAAAATATTATGTCAAATCTTTGAATTACATTGAATAGCTGCTGTAATGCCTTGGCGGTAAACGTGTGACCATGTTTTTATGTATTTGTGTACATTTTCGTGTTTTTTTTGTTACTCTTTGTGTTACTCCACCTGGTTGTGGTCGTCAGGCCGAGTATCTTACTTTAAGCAAAAAGGACGTTTGAGGGAAAGAGAGGTTCCCAACAAACATTCAGCAAGTACAGAAATCTTTGCAATGACAAGTTTTAATATAAACAGGTAAGAAATAAATATCAGTAAAATAGATGCTGTGCTACCATATCGTGTTTATTAAATAATTTAGTGAATACATTTTTTTCTTTTAAAACGGCGTAAATCGATGCACTTGATAACGCAGTGCCATTTGCCACTTTTGATTTGAGGAATATACCTAACCTCACGGTTGACAGAAGGCCACAATCGGCGATAAATAAGGATTTAATATAGTTCGATAAAAAATGTTTCGAAATTTTTAATGGACTATTTTAATTCTTATTTTTCTCTATCCCATCTTAAAATATTTGTAATTAATCGTAGTTAATTAACCCTGTATATAAAAGGTCATATTAAAATAGTTTTTTAGCAATAGTTTTCGAGTCATTTATTATTTTCTAAGGAAGCGTCGGATTCCTAATTAGGCCATACCATTAACTACATATTCTTTGTACAAAAATAATGCAACTTTCCTTATGCTATTTTTTATTTGGGCGTCTCTGTTTCAATATACAGAGTGGTAAAGTTACATTTTAAAAAACTATTTTTGTTAATAATCCCATTTTTTTGTGAGATACACACTTGAAATTTTGCACGTACGTTTATCGTATTTTGGCATAGGTACTTATGTAATTTTGGTGAAAAAAATCGAAGGGCGAATGGAGGTAACTGAGGGATGCAATACTCTTTATCCCCTCCAATTATTTCTAAGTACGCCTATGTAGCTTTTTCTTAAAATATCAAACGTAGAATTTTCTTCTGATAACTTTATCTCTTTTGTAGTTGTTTGTTTAAATGCTCCGTTTTGGAGAAAAACTGCAATTTGTAGTTCCCATAAATCTATTATTACAATACCTTGGCAACTTAGCAAATCGTAATACTTACTGAATGAATAGTTGCTAATTAAAACAGAATGGATAATTTAAAATATTATAAAACGAGGAATACTTATGAATTGAAAAAATAATATGGCATTAACATCTGTAATACAGTTCTCTTATAAACCAAAAATAATAGTCTCATTTAGTAATAGTAATAATGAACGATCAACATAATAATTTTTACCTAAATAACAAATAACAAACGTTCTACTTGCGCACCCTCATTAACACATGTACGTGCCTTTTTAAGTAGCGAAAACCTTATCTTTTGAAAGATAATTAGCAAATATTCATTCAGTAAGTATTAAGATTTCCTAAGTTGCCAAGGTATTATAATAATAGATTTATGGACACTACAAATTGCCGGTTTTCTTCAAAACGGAGCATTTAAACAAAAAATTACAAAAAAGATTAAAAAAATTTGCATAGGCGTATTTAGAAATAATTGGAGGGGATAAAGGGTACTGCATCCCTCAGTTACCTTCATTCGCCCTTCGATTTTTTTTACCAAAATTACACGATAAGTATGCCGGAATAAGATAAAAGTACGTGCAAAATTTCAAGTGTGTATCTTACAAAACAATGGGATTATTAACCAAATTATTTTTTTAATGTAACTTTAACACCCTGTATATTGAAACAGAGACGCTCAAATAAAAAATGGTATGGCCTTCTATTTTGGACACCCTGTATATAATATATAATAGCACCGGTCGTGAAAGCCTAAAAACCACTATGTCAAATTTACTTATCTAAATTGAACGACAAAATATAAAAAAACTTATTTTTATTTACTTATGCTTATGATACATCATCACTTCCAGCAGCAAAATTGTTACTTAAAAGAAAACTTTTTCTAATGCAGGTATTTAAGTTGTTTCGCTTTGTATGTCATATAGTTAAGAAGTAGTAGGAACTTGTTTATGTAGAAAGTTCATTAAATTTTTATATTTTACAAATTTTCCAAATTATTAAGCATAATTTTGAACAATAATTTGTATGTAAAAATCTACTAAAAATACAGAAAGTAAGTAGTAGGTGAGTTAAATTAATGAGTAATCGTAAATATTATATGACATTTATCTTTTTCTGTATCTATATTATTACAATAATAAAAATAAATATTAACTAAACCCTGATACTAAATCGACTTAATTAAATATGAAGAAACTTACCCGTACTTAACAGTAAAATAATTATTATTTTAGACATATCGACACTCACCACGCACCATTGAAAATTTCAAATTTCATTTTACGAGTTCGAACCATTATCAGTATCACAGCACCATAAAATTTGATAATACAGATAATTTCTATATGAGTTTGATTAATCCCATTCATTTGGGCAGCATTCTTTATTACCATCATAAGCTTAAACATCATTTATTATTGTATCGATAAGTAATTTGTAATTCTACTGTTATTAATCAGCTATTTTAGTATTCTTCATATAATAATTTTAAATATTGTAGCATTATTAGCAGTTAAAAAAGAAACAAATATAAAGTAAAACTAGTTACGTTTATTAATTTTTAAACATACAGGAAAAACAACACGGCAAATAATACAGAAAAGATCTACAAAGATGTTATTTTCTAGCGTTTAGCTCTTTCTTTCTTTTTTCTTCCAACTTCTCTTCAAGATTTCTATTTACGCTTGCTACGACCAATTTCAAATTCGCTATGTTTCTGTAATTTTCTTCACTTTGGCTACCTAATTCAACACCATGGATACGAATAATAATATCTGCTAGCCTATCCATTTGTTCCTGAGTGATGGATAATCCTGGTACGATTGATTTTCTTTGACCCACAGATGGTTCCAATTGTGTCTCGAGATCAACGCTAAGACCATAAACTCCTAGAAAAGACATTCTAAATTGAAATTTTATTAAAATGTATAATTTTTCTGTTCATGTTCATGACTTCAACAAGTTTTAGCTTGAATCATTTTCAAAATATATGACAGATCTAGTTCTAGACTCAATTCCTCAAAAGTCGCTGTGTCATTGGACTAAATTGTTCTGGAAAAAATAGCGAATTTACCCGCATTGTTTATTATTAGATTTTGTACTAAATGTATTATAAAGATATGCAGGGTGTTAAATAAGTATGTGCACAAATTTTAAAGGGTTAATCTATGATTGATTTTAAGACAAACAGTTCATATATAAACATGGGTCCGCAACGGCTTTGTTTTCCAGATACAGAGGGTGTTAAAACTTGAAAAAAATCATATTTTGGATCTATTTTCTGAGTAGTAAGAGCTAGTTAGCTGAAACTGACCACACAATAATAGGTATTTAGAGACTACATTTTGCAAGTATTAAATTATTTTTAATTTATTTTCAAAACCTGCGTCGCAATAATTTTACTACTTTGCTTTTTCTACTATGGAGATATGTGTACCTGAAGGACACCTTTGGAAATCGGTTTTTCTTGAATAACCTTTAAACAGGGTTCTCAGCGTCAGGGAAAACCTGAAAAACCTGGAAATGTCAGGGAATTTGAACTTTGTCAGGGAAACGTCAGGGAAAGTGCCAATAATCGTCAAAAATCAGGGAATTTTTATTGTCGTCAGGGAAAATTTGTGAACGCTGCTCATGCCGTGTCAAAATTATTTATTTAGTGAACGCACCCAGTTGCCTATTTCTGTTTGCTTCAATCACACGCACCCGCAGATTGATAGAAATAAACGGATATATCTGGAGTGTATAGCTGTTTTTTTGTAACGAACCGTATTCATCGACTATTTCAAAACGTATTCAATGGTGACATTACTTATATAATGCACCAAGAAAATGTATAGTTTCAAAACGTAATGTCATTAAATATTTGTTTCTCTTTAACATCACACTCACACTCTTTGATTTTGAACAAAAACAAATAGTTATGTACATGTTCGTATGAGTGACAAGATGCTTTTGTAATGTAATTTAAGATGTCTAAGAATACGTTAAAATTTGCAGAGGTACATACAATAATCCACAACCAATTCCTTTTAAATGGACAAGATAAGAAGTATAAAAATATCAACCATTTTAAACATAAAATCTGAAAATTTAAATCACCGATTTTGGGATCTCTACTTTTAGGCAACTGCTACATAGACCAATAGCAAAGCATCCAAAGAGTTCAAACCAGATTCAGTGGACGTTTTAAACACGGTTTAAAAAGCAACCTGTGTGACGTACGTCACTGTTTCAATGCGAAAATGTAGTGTTTTGAACCGATTTGAATACATTTCATCGTAAAAAAACAAGTTACAACTGTCTGCTCAGTAGTGAAATCTATTTTTATCGGTTTTTGTTGTGTCTGTTTATACATATTTCTATTAGATCTTTTATTAAATATTTATATTTGTTAATATTTAACATAATACAATATTGCAAACACGGAATGAAACAACTACTCTGCGGGCTAATGCCCCGTCTGACGAATGACTCTAGCTGTTACTATAGGTTTTCCAGGTGTAATTCAATGCTGGTCGGGGCATTAGCCCGCAGAGTAGTTGTTTCCTGGAATTCCGTGTCTGCAAAATATCGTTTCTCGCCGATCGCGATAAAGATCGACAGCTTTCAATGGTGTCTACTGCATGTAGAACGCTTCGTGCCTGTGACATTTTCAGTCCGGCATGAATTAGCGAACGGCCGATAGATGTAGTTAGTTCTATACCGCGTACTAATAATACAATATGTTCAATGACTGAAATACATATTTTTTTATAAAATTAAATTTTACGTATTTGTCAGCGAATGGGCTCATTTATGCATTATCATTGGACTTGTTTTTATTTTAGTTTGTTTTTAAAAATATAAATTTTGTATGCTCTTTGTCAGGAAAACCTGGAAATGTCAGGAATGTGATTTTGAAAAATTGCTGAGAACCTTGTTAAAGTGCTCCATATAATTTAAAAAAAAAATTAATGTGATGGACTAATAAGTCTCTTAAAATAGTATCCTTGAAACATATTTAGCTTTTTTAAAATCATAAATCTGGGTAGCTTTAACTTTAGACTAAAAAAAGTATTTTATTGTCGATAAAATGAACCGTTTACGAGAAAAAGTTCGACGTATGTTCGCATGTTGAACCTTTTTATAACATTTTTCAATGATTTTGTTAAGGTGCCTTCTACGACACCACTGCGTTTATTTAAATTTTGTATTTTTTCGGATTAAACATCTTAAAATGAAACTTTCCTGTTTTTTGATGACTCGTATCGCACTTTGTTGTCAAGAAAAAAAAATAGAAATAATGGCCCTTTTCATTAAAAATAAAACAAAAATGGGTTTATTATTATTTCTCTAGTTAACGGTTTATTTTGTCGACAATAAACAACAGTACCTTTTTAATATAAGGTTGAAGATGTATTATTTTACAGTCTTTATCATACAGAGTATTAAAAATGTAAGCAAGCTTATACCGCCCTGGTAAACTAAAGCTAAATATTTACTGTCCGTCACATTAAATATTTGTTAAATTATATTGAGAACTTTAAAAGTTATTCAAGAAAAACCGATTCCCAGCGGTGTTCTTCAAGGACACATATCTCCGTAGGGAGAGCCTGTAGGAAAAAAATATATAGAAACTTGTCATCGTATTTTTTCTATATGCACCGGAGAGATTTCCCACATTTTCCCGGACACCCTATATATTTAGTGTCAAAGTACACACATATGATTTCATAAATAGAAAATAGTTAACTACATTTACAATACATTAAAACATATTATCTTCTTTATATGTTTCCAACGTTAACAAATTCCTAAAAATTACATAGTTCAAACCAAATAATTCGATAGAATCAAAGCGAAATACAATATTGCTTTTGCCACAAATTAATACTAAACCAACCGATTATAGATTTACTGGCATTTGATTTATTTCTGCTAATAAGCAAAACAAAAATTATTGACACGTAGGCCTAGTTACATAATTTTAATTTGAAAGTTTTACAAAAATAAACTAAATTTGCTAATGTCCCATTATATCCTTGAATTTCAAACTACAAGATAATATTTATGATCACCAAATATTGACAGCGTTTTATGTTTATGACTATCTAAGCAAGGTAACAATAAAGAATAACTGAAATCCTACCTGAATCTAGTATCAGGAGAAGCAAGGCAATTTTATGCATGTACATGTTTGCGAAAACGTGGCTTTTCTGAACAGCACTTACTCATAGTATAAAAAGTACCGATACATCTTAGATAATTGGAAATTTTATTTTTCTAATCCCTGCAATATTAGATATCGAAATAATATTTATTGAATATGGTCTGCTTCCTTTATCAATTGGAAGAATTAAGATATGTAGTAAATAAAAAGTTGTAAAATAATTCAAACATATGAACTTTGCTCGTTCAATGTTTTTATTTATATGGCTCCTATTGTTAAGTATTTCGTAAAAGGATTAATAAATAAAGGTCAATTTTAAAATCATACAAAAATATGATCAGTTATACAGACGTAGTATTGATATTTCTACATTCACATTGAAAAACTGAAGTCAAATAAGAGCCTTAAATATATATTAAAGGAGTCTATCACCATTAACTTTTTCACATTTTAATTAGTAGGTACAAATATATCAGTAAAGTTTTTGATTTTCTGATGTGGATAATAGTATATTATTCAACGAGCTGGAATTTTAGCTATTATATGCAAGTAGAATACTATACTTTGTCCACGACCGTTAACAATATTTTAGTACTTTTTTGCTGAAGACGTTACATAATATTTTGACAGTGATAACATGAATATGGTATAACAGCTGTCAAAACATCTTACTTTCAAGTTTGACATTTGTCGTTCACTTGACAAATTTAGCAAATACAGCCTCAGTAAACTTCTGCCATCATTCGCAATGCGCCAAATGTTAGTATTGCCTGATATAATAAGTGGGTAGCATATGGCTTTCATACAGGAGGTTTTGGTTCAGTTGCTGACACCGGAAAATTTTTGTTTTGTTAGTTCATTGAAACCACTGAATAATGATTTCATTATTCACTGATGAATAATGGATATTATTCTTATTATTGAGAAACACATGTATAATGAACATTTTCAAATCAAATCAAAAAGTCTTTATTTGGCGGGCTGCTTAGGCACAATCACCAACGAATACATTTTTTTAAACAAGATAGATTCTAAATAATTACAATACCAATTAGCAAAATTAAACAGAATGAAGTATAAGAAACTACAACAACAACAAAAAAACGAACTTAATTCTAATAGAAACATATGATTTTAATTATTTCTATTTATTTTGGTAAGTTAACTTAAAATATTCCTTAAGTTTATGTTTAAACGAGCTGTTACGATTAATTTGAATTCCTTTAGTAATATATCATAAAAATGTGCAGCTAAATAAGAATACGAGGAATAAAGAATGAGGATGAGTGCAGAGGTATATGTAGTAAAAGTTTATTTCTCAGATTTCTATCGTGTACATTATTACATATTAACTTTGGATTGAGATATGGTGGAATTTTTGTATTTATGATCTTATGTATTAAATTGATATAATGAATATTTCGACGCACTTCCATTTTGAATCATCCATTTTTAATAAAATAAGGAGTGATGTGATCTCTCCTCTTGACTTTTTCTGCATATTTGGTACATACATTTTGTAGAACTTGTATTTTATAAGAGTCAGATGAACATTTTATAGGATACTCGGGGACAATAATTATTATTCTTTGTGTAAGTGGTTTAAGTAGCATTTTATTCACGCAAGAATGTTTAAAGGCGAGAACGAATTTCGAGTGTTAAATATTCTTAACTGGATAAAAGGCAAAACACGAATTCAATAAAACCTTTTATCCATAATCACATAACAATCATATTTGTGGAGTCAGAATTATTGGAATTTAATAATACAATATTTGCACTACTTGATATTTCTTAGTACTCAATGAAACGGTAGATTTTGTTATGCCTACTGGTGGCTTCTTTATTATTAATTATTTAATAATAATAATAATAATGTGTCTTTATTAAAATTCAAATTATACATAGTGAAGAAATGTTATTAAAGAAGTGGCGAGGTTCAACATAATTGTTGCTCTGCCACCTAACCACCCCTTTAAACGATACGATACAAAGTAAAACTGTAAGACAACAGAGAAATTATAAACTATATATAAATAAAAAGCATACATGATAAAGAAGCATAAATACATACATGTTTAACTTAAGTTGGTAACAAAAGATTTGACCGGTTTTTTCAGAACTTGGCAACTAGAAGCAGACTTAATAGCAGAGGGTAGTTTATTATAAATTTTAACGGCATTATAGCTAAATGACCTTTGAAATTCAGCAGTACTATGACGTGGGACAGTGTACAGATCACAAAATCTAGTAGATCGTTCATGCTGACCTTTGACGAGTTTATCAAAAAGATATTTAGGATAACCCAATTTATTAATTTTATAGACAAGAGACGCCATATGAACCATATAACGCTCAGTAAGTTTTAACCACTTGGACTGCTCATACTTGTCACTTATGTGATCAAATTTTCTAACACAATACGCAAACCTTAAACAAGTGTTTTGTAGCCTCTGAAGACTTTCCTTGTCCCTATTTAATATAGTAGGCTAATAAACTATATCACAGTAGGCTACATAACTAAGAATTAAGGTATCACACAACTTTAATTTGACATTAGTGCTAAGAACTTCTTTAAAAAGATACAGTGTTTGTAATTTCCAATAAGACTTCTGAATCAAATTGGACACATGTTTCTGAAATCTGAGGTCAGTATCAAGGTAGATACCTAAATCCCGGCAACACGTAGACGAAACTAAAGGTTTACCATTTAGGACAATGTTAAGATCAGGGTAATTAACTATGTCATCCCGACGCGGTCCGAAAATTAGGAACTATGAGCATTAGACACAGTAGAGATAACATTTAAATCGGAGTTAATGTGCTCCATTGCAAAATCAATGTTCGAGGTGGAAAACTGATAAAATATTTGATAATCATCAGCATATTGATGCGACTTAGAATATTGCAAAAATGTCGAGAGGTCAGCAGTATAAACTGAAAACAAAAGCGGCCCCAAAATGCTTCCTGAGGTACACCTCTGTACATTTTAGAAATATCAGAAAATGATTCACCTAAACAAACTTTGGCGCCTCAGAAAGATAATTTGAGAAAAACATAACAACTAAATCACTAGCGCCAAAATATTTAAGCTTTAAACATAATGTAGAAGGTACTAGTGTATCGAAGGCTTTACTGTAATCAAGAAGCACTAAAAAGGAATTTTGTGATTATCCCTGGCTCTATATAGCTCATCTGTAGCATCTAACAAGGCAGTAGCTGTACTATGATTAACACGAAATCCAGATTGAGTTGGAGGCAAGATATCGATATTATTTAAAAAATTGGAAAGCTCTTCATGAACTATGTTTTCAAGAATTTTGGAAAGCGTAGACAAAATACTGATAGGTCGGAAGTTAGAAATATGATTTGGATTATTATTTTTAGACACTGGAATAACATGAGCTTCTTTCCAAACGACAGGGAAAGTGCCAGTAGTTAAACATTTATTAATCAAAAAAGTTATATAACCACTCAGGTGAGGAAACAGCAACGTGAGCATTTTTAAGTTAATACCATCACATCCTTTGGCATTTGACTTGATTCTAGCAAAGACTTTCTCCACTGCATTGACATCTACTTCTGAAAATTGAAAATTTCTGTTTGTGCCAAAATGTTTATTAACATAATTATTAGTAAGAAAATTTTGATCACCCGTACTTTGAGAAATATTATTAAGGAAGTATTCGTTGAAATCATTAGCATTACCAAATAAAGAATAATTAATTTTATCACTACTTTTACTAATATTCAAATATTTCAAAGTACGCCAGAAAGCCTTAGGGTCAGTTTTAAATTTGTAATGAAGGTATGCTTTTTTTTCAGATTTTATCGCTGAGTTAACCATATTCCTAAGTCTTTTGTAAGCTGCCCAGTGAACTTCAGTTTTAGGTTTTATATTTAAGAAAAGCTTTATCTCTCAATTTCATCATAATTTTAAATTAAATGTAAGCCAAGGAGCAGGTGGTTTCGTAATTCTAACAGTTTTTAGCGGTGCATGAATATTAAACAAATCAATAATAGTTAAATTCAAAAATTGAGCTATATCATCAACAGACAAAAAGTTATATATCAAGTCAAAATTAATATTTCCAAGATCGTATAAAAATAAATCGTAATTAAAATTAGAAAAATCTCTGAAGGTACGAAAAAGCATAGGTTGTTTAACTTTATCAAACTTCAAACTACATGTAACCAATTTGTGATCAGAAATACCATCCATATTAATGGCTTCACTATTTACAATTATGTCATTACATGACGTAACAATAAGGTCAAGAAGCGTTTGACAAGTAGGAGTAATTCGAGTAGGGCAATCAATACATTGTGTTAATCCATATTTATCTAAAAAATTATTTAAAAGTAGGGTAGCATTATTCACAGTTAAAAGGTCAACATTAAAGTCACCCCCAAAAATAACGTAATCATTTAATAAACAGTTCTAACTGAATTCGGTAAAAATACAAGAATTATTGTGTTCCCGTGGCTGTTTTCGAAGAAGCTCAAAAAGCAATTTTCCATTTATTGCCAGCGGAATTCAGTGAACATTACAAAAAATTGTTCACCGAATTTAACGAATGGAGGAAAAACGGAGAGTAATAACAGTAAACGAAGAAGTCATGTTATCGTATTTTTTAAATTTGAAGAAAAAATATGCAATTTCATCTATGTGGTTGAAGTATTCTATGTTGAAGGGTCTGCAAAAATATAGATATTGGAAAATATAACAAGCTCACTGCTTATTTGAAGAGTGCATCGAGTGGGTACAAAGCAAAAAAAGCTGCATTATTGGAAGAGCACATATTGAAGAATTTTTGATTGGAGCTTCCAATAAAGAATGATTAAGGTAATATCTCTTTACCTTCTACATATTATTAGGTATATGTATAGTGAACTTTGAATTATCTTAGGTTTCACTAATAATGGGGGTTTCTGGTGCCTGTTAATGCTGCGAATTGACAAATTCGAAAATCACTGAAGTGACAGTTACCTACTTATTTTAATACCTGACACCAAGACGAGCATTTCAAGAACTTACAATTATAAAAGAAGGATTTTGCATGAATGCTGTTGAAATATGTAGAAAATATATTTCTCTGCGCCCAATTCGCTTATCACAAGACATATTCTTTTAAGATAGATCAATTAAAATTTACTTTTCATCCTGTTAGGATCAGCACCTTGGCGAAGGTAACCTCAATAGTTGCTGCATTCCTGAATATCGCAAAACCAGATGCAAACAATGGCCATTGTATGAGGCGCATTTTAACAACTTTAATGGCCAATAAAGGTGCTGATCTTACCACCATTAAACGACATGGTGGATGGAAGAGCTCCTCTGTAGCAGAAAGTTATGTTGAGGAGTCCATATCTCACTTGATATTGCAAGGAAATTATAGCTGTTCGTTACAAGAAGATCCGTAACTTGTGCAAATTCTTCACACATAACTCTGGCAGACATTATGTTCCGAAAATGATGGCAATAATGCTACAAGGGTTGTTATTAACCATTTTTCATAGAAAACATCTCGATATCAGTCGGTCCGCACCAGCAAACCTAGAATAAATTCACAGTTTTTGCAGCCTCAGAAACGTAAATTTTTCCATGAAATTATTGCTGATTGTGACCTTTCTATTCCATTTTCAAACGAACCGATTCTAGCCGAGATAACACCACCAAATTCTATTTTTTTCTGACCGTTTTTTATATGGAAAGAAAGTTCAATGTGATAAAACAAAAGACGAACTATCTATTATTATAAATGTTAATAAGTAAATAAATTAAATTTGATTTATTATAGGTTTATTAATTTTTTTATTATACTACTAGTGAAATAGAGTTACTTTATTCCACTAGTGGATAAATACGGTTCATATGTGTGGATAAAAGTCCGATTGTAAGGTGGTTGTGAATAAAATAAGGTACCAAGGAGAAAAAATCTGTTTCAGCTGCCAAAACTGCGCATAGAGTACCAATCGGTGATGTAAATGTATATTTGGTTTTACAAAATTATTGAATACTTATTTGTTTTTTTTTTTTCATAGTTATGTGACCTGAAGTCACATTTACCAAAATCGTAGCAAATATAAGTAATAATGTATCCTAATTTGGGAGATCAGTGGATCTCAAGCCGCCCCTAATAGAAAGAGATTCGGTGGTGTTTCACAAATTGATTCCTTTGAAATTGAACTCTCTATAGGATTTTCTTATCCGGAAACTTTTATTAGAAATAATGATTGTGTTGACAACAGATTATGGGAGGCGGAACAACATTACATTACTTTCCTATAAAGCAGAAATCTCCAATTACAGCAGATAAAGGAAATCTATATACTAGATGACCCAAACCATAGGGTCCATTCTGTTATTAGTTTACGATTCATTTTAGTGACATCATATTGGACTTAAGTAAAATATGCATAAATTGAATGACTTCGTGAGTTAATCACTCTATCACTTCCAGTTTGATCGCAGATAGTCTCAAAATATATTCGTTAGTCAAAATAATTTTTTTGTCATCATAAGTAAAATTTTGGTTAAATTTTCAGTTGGCAAAGTCTTTTTTGTCACATGGCTGCGAAATGATTTTATGTTCTAGCACGCCTACTGACAATAACGTCGAAGATTTAAATTTATGTCAGTAATCCCGCTCTGGACACTTTTCGAATTTTCTCTTCATTATTTGAATTCCTTGATGGTTATACTGTCTCAACGATTTTTTGGAAATTAATTGTGAAACAGCAATTTGTGCCGCTTCCAATACTTCCCCTGGTAAATGTTCGTCTCCGTTTTCCGAACTCGTTTTGAATTAAACACTCTTAGAATATAAATTACAATATACAGTGTGGAAGAAAAGTATGGAATAAATTCATTATTTCTAAAACAACGAAGTCTCATGAAATTTCCTCGGACACGTCGATTTTGCTTTTTAAAAAAACTCTTTTCTATACCAACGCATTTCCGACGTTCATTTCTTTTCGCGTGATGACGTCATCGGATATTTTTTTAAATAGAACCCCTATATTTTTTCATCGTATTCTTGTAGAGCTTAATTTGCAGAATTCAAATATATATATATATATATATATATATATATATATATATATATTAAACACTTTATTCCTTCAACTTTCCGAGAAAAAAAATAACCGATCCAATAAACGCTGCAGTTGACAGATGTCAATTCTGATTAGATTTTGTTTAGCTGCCAGAAACAGTTTCTGAGGTGACTTGATTTAATTTGTTGTTTTTGCTATCAAAAGATGTAATATTCGAACATCCAATCTAATAAAACAAAATAATAAATTAGGGGGTCAAATACGATTGAGACAACCAGAATTTAATTATTAATTAATTAATTATTGTTAAATTGTTTTAATGAAGAGTCCTTATTTTGTGATACTGCCGATGATCACAGACACAAATGGGAATATTCACATTTTTTTCAAGCCGATTTTATTGGATCAGTTATTATTTTTTTCTCGGAAAGTTGAAGGAATAAAGTGTTGAAATTATACATTTTTGAATTCAGCAAGTTAAGCTCTACAAGAATCCGATGAAAAAATATAGGGGTTCTATTTAAATAAATATCCGATGACGTCATCACTCGAAAGCAAATGAACGTCGGAAATGCGTTGGTATAGAAAAAAGAGTCTTTTCAAAAAGCATAATTGTAGCACTACTTTTTCAAACTAATTTTTATTGTTTATTAGGTTATTATCGTTAGGATAGTCACCTCGCCTAAACCGCCTTAGTGCAAACACAGTTCAACCGATTTCAATAATTGTTGTACATAGGTAACACAATTGTCTTATTTTATTGCAGTTTCTGAAACATTATTGACTTCCATTCTTGTACGCAAAAGTACCATTTTGCGTTGTAGATACAAAAGTTACTATTTTAGTTTGTATTTAATGTCGCTTGCAGAGTGTCCTTTATAAATGTGTAATGTATGGAAGTCACAAGAATAATCAATCAATGCGTTTGATCTCACTAGAAGTGGTGCCCCCCTGGAAAAAATAACCCAATAACCCAAAGTCACTTTATGAGAAGGCAGCGACATTTGTTTTAGAGCCCCCTAAGATTTCACTTAGCCCCCTCTGACAAAGCTGGCTGATTACGGCCCTGATTTGATCCGTTATATTGTCTATATCCAAGACAAGAAAAATTTACTTTGGTGACTATTTTGAATTTTTCTGATACGTTTATTAATTAAGTGTAATCGATCGCATGTTACAGGCGTGTTCCACTTTTACGCGAGACACCCTGCATACACACTTTGACGTTGATCAAATAAAGATTAACTAACATTTTATAGAACGTACGAACTGTAAGAGTGGCCTTAAACACATATTTCGATAAAAGCTATGTTACAATTTTGAACTATTTTATTCTGTTTCCTTTAATACAATTTTTATTTATATGTATGTTTTTTGTTACAGGCTGTCACCAAAGACTTCTTTGGAAGAATAATTACTAAGTCAGCATCCTCAGCTGGTAAGCACTGATTGCATATTATATTTTAAATATAGTTTTAAACATGATCTTTCAAATGCCCCTCAAAAATCGGATTAGTTTACCCCCAAATTATTCGAAAATATTACCACACACACATTTCAAAACCGAAATTAAAACACATTTTCACAGTTCGCCTGGTGTTTTAGCCCCCCCCAGATTTAATGACCTAACTTCACCCACGTACACATATGTTTTTTCAGTTTTCTATACTACTAAAGCTTTCATGGTCGGTGCTATCATTTGATACATAGTGATTTCCGGGTTGTTATGCAGTGACCTCAGTAACTGGTCGCTGTCAGAAACAGAATTAAAGTGTACATCCCTAGCATTAGCCGGGATTCTTTGACTTGCCCTAGTTGTTCTCGGGCTAGGCTCTATGGGGATAAATTCGCTATCGGTATCTCTGGGCCCGCCCATGTATAGATCTCAGTTCTCATTTTTGGTATTACGACTGCTACGGTCGGAACTAATTCTCGGACAATGATGGTCCTTCGAGACGTCCCGTAGCCGCCTCTGTAACTGGTCGCACCCCATGCTTCTAAACGTTTCGCCGCTCTTGCCTGTCGGCATCTTCAGTGGTGATGCTGCAAACGCTTCGATAGCGATAGCTGGTCTGTCCCCATAGAGCCTAGCCGAGAACAACTCGGGAAGGTAATAATGAATAATATAGGAACGTTTAATATGATCACCTCAAGTTTCTATACATTTTCTAAAATTGTCCAATTGACCACAAACCGTTTCACATGAAACATGTTGGGGTCATTTTTATTTTTGTTGCGTTTTTTTGCGCCTCCTGTAAGCCCTATCATTTTTGGCCACTATTATCTGAACACCCTGTACGGTAAGACCACTTTCCACCACTTCAGAGACAGTAAAAGTATATAGCAATTATTTTAATCAGACATGTTCAGCTTACTCTGAAAATCATTGCTTCCTATTTTTTTTGCCCCTAATATTTGTTCAGTTCGATATTCTAATGCGACTACTATGTTTAAATAAGTTTAGTGTTCTTGTTTTGTAGTTACAAACTTGACCGTTTTCGAGAAATATGATATTGAAGTTTGGAGTATGTGTCATATATATCTACGAAAGCGTAGAGTTTTTTTAATTTCTAGTTTGAATACGAAATTTCGAGGTTAAAGTCAAAATTTGTCGTCATTTTTTACCACTAGTTTCTGGATACTATGTATATACATCATTAAACAAACTTCAATATGGCTCAATTCGAAATTTCGTGTTCGAACTCGAAATTAAGTAACAGACCTCTCTATGCTTTCGTACATCTCTGATTAAGCGAAATATATTTATAAATTTAACCCTTTTAACGCAAGGATTTGTTTATTTGTCTTTTTCTCAATGTAGCAGAAATTCTCAATTAAATTTAAAAAGGAATAAAAATACCACACATAAATAATTACAATAAATAATAAGTAAATTCAGAAAACTGGAACATCGTATTCCTAATTCAGATATAAATTAATTAAGAAAAGATTAGATATAGCACATTATGTTGATTGTGTCATTATTATTATTTGAGTAATAAAAAAATGTATTGCTTTTAATCTTCGTCTTAATAATTTAAGAGAAATAATTTTATCTTTAGCAGTAATAATCGAAATAATGCTGTATTATCCATTCATTAATTTATCTGGTTTTTAATTACATCCGTCCTAATAGATCCGTCCCGAATTAATTCAAATATTGCCCGTAATAATATCGGGCGCTTCCCAGTGCAAACACTAAATGGGGCAATAAGGCATTAAGTAGAATTGCAATTTCTCTTGGCAAACAATAAGTTGATGGCGGCTCGTCGAAAGGAATGGCTCAGATTCTATCTGAAGGCAATTGCCAATGAGTTACCGCTCCAACAAATCCGGTAATTAAACCAAACTCGAATCAGTGGTGTTACAACAGATCGCATCGCGAAGATGTTTGGCCTCTACTGTATACAGATAAACATAAAATGTATAAAACGGTTTTATTTTTTATTTAATATTAATGACCTAATTAGTAACAACCGATAATTATTTTAAATGTTTATTGCCCTCAGTGAGAGTACAAAATGATTAAATTTTCAATTCCTTTGGAGTTTGCATAAGTCGTACTTTTATTATTACTATTACATAATAGCAAGGACAGCGGCAAAGCCTATTAGTCCAATAAAATATACAAAATGACAGTTAACAGCTTGTAGGGTAAGACTAAATAAATAAACAAATACAAAAAAATGCATCAACAGAAAACTAAAATCACAATACAAATCATAGCTCACTAGCGTGACAGGCCATAAACCGCACACGAAAAATACACTAGACGCGCACTCACCGCACAAATTACGATGTCATCCACGCATCCAATCTGTTTTCGAAGGAGTTGGCTGATGCAGCAGTAACAACAGATGAAGGTAGGCTATTCCAGTGATAAAACACTCCACAAAAGTTAAACTGTAGTGATTTTTTTAGAATCTTGTATACTTGAATAAGATCATCACGCATACGTTTCATATTAGTACAAGTAATTTTCAAACTATCCAAACGACGATGATATGGGAGTGATTTGAATTTGGGGATCCATTCGTGAATCGTATATAATAATAATATAATAATAATACCCTCATTCTAATCACGAAGATTAGCCCAGAAGTCGAAGACTTGTGCGGGAGAGGGGGCGGCATATTATTATTAAGCAGGCCGCATTTGCGCCCAGGAACGACTTACGTTGGTAGGCCCTAACCACCATTCAGTGCAGGAATGAGGGAAACCTGGAAAACCTCATTAATTAGGGGGGTAGCCAAATGTCAACCGGTATCAATCTCTCACATTGACCCAAGCCAACATTCTTCCACCCTACCATACCCGCCGAGAGGCTGCCAATCTCTCCACGAATATAGCTTATATACGGTCTACCGGCTGCGGGGGTCGAACCACACAGCGATCTAGTCACCTCGATTCAAGTACTGAAGCCTTAAACCGCGCGACCACTGACCGATCACGCGGACGAATATATGATTTGTATAATTTTTAAATGCCTTGATCATTTCAGCTCTGGACACACTTATTTAAAAGATAAGATATGGAATTGGTTTTTTTCACCATGGCGGAAATATGTCCAGACCAAGTGAGACTGGAATTAATTAGTACAGCTATATCATTCTGGCTAACAACAGTTTTTAAAGGTTGACCTAATTGAAAGTATATGTAAACTTGGGATTATTTCTACCGATATGTAAAACACTTATCTAAATTCAGTGAGATAAGCCAATCGTTGCACCAGTGCCCGATGGAAATAATATTATCTTGTAGGGTTTGTTGGTCTTGCAGTGCATTAACAAATATCTTTGAATCATCGGTATATGCATGCTGCGACTTGATCTTTGGCGAGAAATCCGCTGTGTATACTAAAAATAGAACTGGTCCCAAGACAGAATAGCTGTAATAGTATCATCGTTAGTTAATAGAAGGCAGCAACGAAGGCGCTTGATTTAAGCGATATCTAGTAGCAAACACGGAATTCCAGGAAACAACTACTCTGCGGGTTAATGCCCCGACCAGCATTGAATTACACCTGGAAAACCTATAGCCGATAGATGTAGTTAGTTCTACACCGCGGATATCTAGTAGGTTTTCAAATGAGCTGGTTCAGAGTTCAAAAACCTGTTGGCAAACATAGATGGAGCACTTATCGCATTCTCACAGCGTGCCAAGGCATTCCAGTTAATAGTTGGAAGGTTAAAATCACCAACGATGATAATACTCTTGTACTTGGTACTAGATTCCTGAATAAATTCGAATAACTGTTGGTCGTGAGGATTGTATGGTGGAGGTCGTTATACAGCAGCTCAAGTAAAACAAAACGATGATTTGCCAACCAATTGGAACCAAAGAGTTTCAACACCAGATATAGTAACATTTAAATTAGTAATGCGATATTTCTTATAAGCATTATAATCTAAGAAGATGCAGACACCACCACCTTTACTCTCTCCGTCTGTCCGATACACGCTGTAGCCCTTAATTTTAATAATTGAATCGGGGATGTATGTGTTATCATGTAGCATTCTGTTTTAAAAATTTCTGCCCACATTTGTGTTGCAAATATTGTGTAGCTTGTTGCAAACGACATTTTTTACAGTTGATTATGCCTAGAGACGTAGATTTGGGCATATTTCCCAGCTTAGTGACTTTGAGAGGGGGCGGATTGTTGGGTTGTGTGTAGCAGGTTTGTCGGTGAGAGAAATTTCAAAAAATACTAACGTACTCTATTGTGCGTACGGTTTTACCAGATGAAAAGTCAGGAAGGTCGTGGACACAGCGGGAGGCACCGGCCGTCGTAGAGGAACACAGAACGTGAAGGTCGTACATTGCGACCGATTTAGCAACAGGTGGACTTCTGCAAATCAGTGGTTTGAAGAACATGATAGTATGGTCGGTATAAGTACATTATGTCGCCAAATACGAAGTTTAGCCTTATTATCTTATCGTCCAAATTAAGTGCTGCCTCTGACTCGTCAACATCGAGCTAACAGCTTACAATGGTGTAAAGATAGAATTCAGTGGCAAAAAAATGGAATCAGTTGATCTTAGTGACGAATCCCGTTTTGCCTGGTAATGCACGATGGTCGTGCAAGAATGACAAGGCGACGTGGTGAAAGACGCGAAACACAATTTGCCAGAGATCGTGTTCATCACACAGCATGTGTTATGGTATGGGGGTGCTGTCGCGTATAGTAGCAGATCACCACTAGTTTTTATTAGAGGCAACATCACAGCTCAACGCTGCATCCAGGAAGTGGTGGAACCATATGTCATTCCATATCTTCTTCACGTTCTGTGGTCCCTCCACGACAAACAAAGCTCCTTAAAACTTAACAGATAAACTTTCACCTAGAGTAGTAAACATTTAAAAAATTTTCAAAATAAAATGATATCTAATGGGTGTTTACCTTTCTTTGTCACGTAGTACTTATACAGGATGTCCCATAATTATTGCGACAAATTGATAGGAGTCGTAGAGGGCATGAAAATAAGCAATTTTACCTAATAAACCCCTGTCCGGAAATATGTCATTTAGCCGCTACAGCGCAGGTACCCCCTGACTATAAAACTAGAAGGCCGCGACTGGCAGAAGTTGTTTCCTTTTTGACGGATTTTAAAAATTGTTGTACCACAAAATTCAGAAAAAAAGCCTTTATTAAAAAATCGATATGGTCCCTCTTTACTTACTTTATTTGAAAAAAATTTGTTTTTAAGAAAATACAATAAATCGAAATTTTTAATGATAACTAAACAATGTACAAATATATTCATTTTTAGAATTTTTCCCATAATTACAAACAAAAGAAAACAATTTCTGCCAGTCGCGGCCTTCTAGTTTTATTTTTAATAATTAAAAAAAAACTGCCATACATAAAATGATTCCAAAAATGTCAAAAAATATAGGGTGTCCCATTTAAAAATATAAATGTACGGTACTTCCCGGTCAAACCGGAAATGTCATGAAATCCGAAATAACCTCAAAGAACTCATGGCACCATGTAGTATAAACTCACCCAATTTCAAATTTTTATCAGCAGTCATAAAAAAGTTACAACGTATTCCCACTTTCCATTGTCACCCTGTATAGCAAATTCAACTGCTCTTGCCGCTATTGGTATTAGTTTTTAATGAAATTAATTTGTGGTTTTAATTAATAAAATAGTTTAATTAACAAAATTTTGGGCCCATCTTACCCAGTTTCTACAAACTAACACACATGTTTCTGCTTCTTTTTCATTTTGAACTCGTAAGTTATTAGCAGCAACTATGATACGTTTGCGTAAATCATCAATAGTAGGTATCCACTTCGGTGCGATAGACTTCATTTTTTAAATATCTCCACAAAGAGATGTCTAAATGATTTAAAGTCAGGAGATCGTGGCGGTCATTGTCCGGTTCTCCGCGTTCAATCCCTTGGTATTAATGCTTGGATACGCTGTACATGGTACGGATATACTTGACCCTCGTGTATGATACGCCACACTGCTACAATACGCCATAGACGCCCTGGAGCTCTGTCTCTTCCACGATTCTGTTTTCCTGACGCTACACTACATTTGCACTCACTCCACACCGTGGTAAAAGTAGCTGCATTTGGCACATGTTTACCGAGAAATCGTTCTGCTAAAGCATTTTCACGTCAATAGACATTTTAAAAAGAATCACATGTACAATTTTATACACTTTCTTCATTGTGTTTCATATAATCTTACTTTATCTTCATCATTTCAGTCATAATTATTATAAACCTAATGAAAAAATAGATATATTGAATATTTTATAATAAAATACCAGATAATTTTTAGTTACTTCTGTTTCAAGTGCGCCACTGTCTACAGTTAGACGTTAATTACAACAGACTTAGTCAATCTCATTGTCATACTCCGGATTCTGTTGATTCTGCTCTTCAAACCGATTTAACAATGTTAATTAAAATTAATATTCTCACTAGACATTTTGAAATAACAATTTTGCGATTAAATCCGTCGTGATTCCATCAGCAATTTTGTTACATTATTATAAAATGTTTAAAATTTGTTCGTCAAGAATTGTTTCCTGTATCAATTTTTAATTATTTTTTTATTATACAAAGTGCCTCGTTTGCCCTTGAGGAAAATCTGAGGGATAAGTTCCTTTTGGAAAGTAATAGAAGTCGTTCATATAACTTGTAACTCTACAGTACAGGATGTCCCGAAATAAATGGGACATAAACAAAAGTAGATTATTGACGATAACATATCTTAGTCAGAAGTTGAGGTTAACATACATTTTGGAGATCGAGTTCTTTTTTGGAAACGAAAAATTGTTTTGACGTCACTAGTAGAATGCGCCACTTGTGGCACATCAGGCTTTTTTAAATGACAAACTTTTTTGTAGGTTAGTGTATCCATCCGCGGAGTAGTTGTTTCCTGCAATATTATTTATAGATTTAATAGCTCGTCGCCCAGGGCGAGAGGTCTGCGTTTAAGTACCTGCTGTAATGTAGGTCGCTTCCTGCAAGTCGAGTCGCTCAGGCCGAGCAGGAAGTAGCAGACCACTTGTATCTCACCTGCACTTAGTGTAAATGTGAACATACATATGAAGGAACAGCCAGTTCAATTGTCGGTCATTTGACCTATGTCATACTGATGAGGGCTAATAAGCCCGAAACCGGTCTATGTCTGGTGGGGTAGCCGACAAGGGTTCTTGGTTGTTCACATAGATACTGCAGGTGTAATTCAATGCCGGTCGGGGCATTAGTCCGCGGAGTAATTGCTTCCTGCAGTATCATTTATAGACCTTTTAACAGTTTTAATAATTTATGCTTATTATATTTAAACCGTTGACTTTTTTGACATGCGTAAACATTCTGTATGTTTAACACCTGTAAATAACTAAAATTAAATTAATAAATATAATTTTATATAAAATTTAAATCGAAAAATTTCAAAGCTAAATATGAAAATAATAACCTGACTTTTTTGTTTCAGGGAAAAGTAGCAGTACTCCTATCAACGATATTTGGTATCAGTACAAGGAGGGTTATAATAATGCAGTTAGGAAGAAAATATTGATATCTAGTTTAAAATGATATTTTAAATACCAATAAGATAGCTATAATATGTGTATTGTAATAATAAATTATTTTAAATAGAAAAGTGCCTTTACTTAATTTTGATACACTACATTCTATTTGACAGTTTAAACTAATCCGAAATTAAAACTAATAATTAAATTTACCTTAATCTACAACGAATTGAAAGGGTGGTGTAATCCAAAGAAAATTCAAAAAGTGTCCGTAGCTGTATTACTGACATTATTTCGAACATAAAATTAAACCTTCGGCAGTACATTCCATGTTAAAAAGTACGCTGAATGCCAAAGAAAATAATTTGACTCACTGCAATATCGGCACTTTCAATTTACATAGTGAAAAATAAATTGTAATCATCTTGTTTATAATAGTTATTGTTTTGTATTGAAATGTTATATTACTTAAAATGTATATTATTTCATTTATAAAAACATAAATAAGTTTCGAAAAATGACAATTTGTTTTCAGATTTGTTTCATGTTCTAGAACGAAAACGATTTTGGCATTCTACAACAAATGTATCATTCTACATACATACATCATGAAAAATTCTGGTGTTACGTAACAAAAATTTCAAAAAAATAATGTTTGAAGATTTTAAAATTTAATTTTCACAATACTGTGCACCTCTTCATTATGCTGTCCACCTGTCCGTGCTTATTTAGATAAGATGTTTCCGAATCGTTGGATAGGAGAAGGGGGCCGATTGAGTGGCCAGCCAGATCGTCTGATTTGACACCTCTAGATTATTTCTTGTGGGGATACTTAATAAGCAAAGTATACGTTAGACCCGTTAATTTAGAAGATTTAAAAGCAAGAATTCGTCACGAGGTACATCGTATACCTCCTGAAGTTATTGACAATGTCAAAAAAGAATTTATTAATCGTCTTGGCTACTGTCAGGCAGCCAACGGTGCATAATTTATACGTTTAATTTAGTCGATTTTTTACATACTTAATCATTATCATTTTCAGTACTGTGAAAATTAAATTTTCAAATATTATTTTTTTGAAATTTTTATTATGTAACACCATAATTTTTAATGATGTATGTATGTAGAATGACACGCTCTTTCAAATGGCATGGTCAAAATTGGTGGTTGCTATTTAAAAAAATTGTCGATGACGTAATATCTCGAACAACGATGACGCACACAAATGTGGGTCGTTTGTCAAAAAGTGCCTTTTTTAAAAACAAAATCGACGTGCCAGGGGATTTTTTCGAAAAAATCTCAATTTCAAAATTTATTCGTTACTTTTCGAAAGCACTGTATAAGCAATTGTTACACATGTTATACTAGGTTCACCGTAAATTCTGAAGTAGTCACTGTAGCTATAAATATCATACAGGGTGTTAACAGAATTGTACCTATTGTTATCTTCTTCAAAAGTAAAACATTTTGTTTTTTTTTTTCAAACGAAACACCCTGTACTTTTAACGGGATATGAATGACCTTCTCAAAGTCTACAACTTTCAGAATAGGTGTCATAATCAGTTCCTCATATTTCCTCATTTCCTTTTTCTTCAGTAAAGATATATTCTAGGCAATGCTCTTTTGTTTCAACCCTTTATTCCAAGAGCGTCGACGATAATTATGGTAAATGAATGAAAAATAAAAAAATACTAAAAGTGTCAAATATGAGGAACTGATTGATTTTAACACCTGTTATGAAAGTTGTAGATTTTGAAAGGGCCTTTCACAGGGTGTTTTTTGTCTTTGAAAAAGATAACGATATGATAAGATTTGGTACGATTTTGTGAACACTCTGTATGACATTTATAAACAGTGCCGCTTGAGAATTTACGGTAAACCTAGTACAAATGTAACGATTGGCTGATATTTTTAACACATAGTACCTGCTACACAAAAGTAGCATAATTCCCTGAAAAATATAAATATCCTTTCAAATCCATGCTTTTCCATTTAAAAAAATACAACTTTCGTCTGCCCTTCGAAAACGAATTACGCTTTACTCAACTCAAGAATTAGCAAATACGATATTAATATATGGAGAGTATTTATTGACATGTCTTTAAAATATTTGTTTCGCCAATGCTTAGAAATTTATCAGTAGTATTAATAATGTAACTGTAAATATTAACACACCCCTATAATGGAGCGCAATCGAAATTTGAACAAGTTCCTGCAATAAATTATTTCAAACAGGTAGGTAAAAACCCATAAATTTCCAATTAATTCAAACACCGAAACATGGCACAGATGTTCCAAATAAGTTTGTAAGAATATGGGTAAAATATGGCACGAAAATAATCACCATTACCATGCTAAGTACCTACAAAAGGATTGTTTTGTAAGAAAGTGAGGATTTATAGGTTTAGTTTTAATTGTCTAAGTAAGTCCTAAGCTTTAGAATTGCATGCTGCTTTAATATTTAATGGGGCAAGAAGCTACTGATGTGCTCAGAGAGTGGAGTTCAGTTTATATACTTGTGAGATGAACATCTGATGTATTTTCTACAGGGTTAACTATGACTAAGTACAACTATTTTAAGACGGGGCAGAGAAAAATAGGAACGGAATCGTCCATCATAAAAACAAACAAAAATCAGAACTATATTAAACCCCTATTTATCACCGACTCTGGTTGCCTGTTAGCCGCGAGGTTAGATATATTCCGCATAAGTCAAAGATGTCAAAGGTAGTGACAGAGCACCTCGGTGTCACGGGTATCAACTTACGCTGCTTTGAAAGAAACAAATTTATTTACAAAATGTATATAATTATTTAATGAGAGAAACGATAAGGTAGCGGCGTTGTTTACAAAAGAGCTAGATAAAATTATGTTTTCTCCACTACCGATATGAAATCAGCCACATCCACAAATCTAGGTTGGTTTATAATCGACAAAGTCGTAGTCATATAAATAACTCGGTAATAGTCAACTTTCTTGAAATTATTATATTGAATTTACCAAGTTTAATACAGGATTGTTGAAAACAATAAATTAAAATTGTATTACTCACTAATTTGGAACAAGGAACTATTGTAGGAAATGAAATATAGATAAAAAAATGTAAGCAAACGAAGTAATATCAAAGTTAGAGAAATATGTTAATGACCGCTAATTATGTTTCTACAAATTATTGGAAATAAGAAGATTAAGTGACCACTTTCATTTTCGTTTAATTTGTCATTCCGTCACAAGCGGCGAAAAGCGAATGAAAATTTAAAAATTCTAGAAAACATCATTTGAACTGTTTTGATTTTCGTAGATACCGTTGAAAATCAGAAGATTAAGTGATTCCATTTAGGTACTAGTTTCAATTGTCAGCCCGTCAGCATATTTCCTAAACCTACTATTATACAACGCAAGTAGCGCCCCATCAATTTTTATTGGTCAATTCAAATTCTAATTGGTTACAAAGCACTATATTAATGTTTTATACGATGCAACGTAACCATACTACTCATGCGATTTTTAACATCAGGAGCATAACTGTAATTAACTATACGTTATGCGCCTGTATACATATAGTATACGAGGTGTGGCAATTAAGTTCCGGGAATTTAGTTATAACTCGGAAACTGGCAACACTGCATCGTTCATTAACGTTTTACTAGAGAGGGGGGACCTTCCTTTTAGTTTCAGTCCAAGGTTGAAGTCGATAGCACGTTCGGTTTGTGTTTTTTGTGTATTTTTTGGAAGTAACTTTTTTAGTGGCGTCGTGAAAATGAGTGACTCAAATTACAAGCAACGTGTTGTGATTCAATTTTTAGTGAAATCTGGCGAAAAACCCTCAGAAATCTTTCGAAAATTGCAGATGGTGTATGGAGACGAGTGCATGTCGAAAACACGCGTGTTTGAATGGGCATGGTAACCGTTCAAGGGGGGCGTGAATACGGTCCACGTGAAGGAGATCCCGTCACTTCTCGTACTGACGCGAATGTTGACCGTTTGCGTGCACTGATCACGTCAGGGCGCCTAAGAATTCGTGCGTTGTCTGACGAGTTAAACGTCAACAAAGAAACCGTTCGCACAATGTTACATGAAAATTTGAATATGCGAAAGATATGCGCAAAGATGATGCCAAAACTTCTCACCCGTGAACAGAAAGACTTTCGAAAATCGATTTGCGAGGATTTGTTGTCCTGTATTCAGAGCGACGGTAGAGACTGGATGAGTCGGGTAGTCACTGGAGATGAGACCTGGATATTTAGGTGTTACCCGAGACCCGTAAACAAAGTCAGCAGTGGGTGGAAAAGGGTGGAAAGCAGCTAACGAAAGGGAGGATGTCCAGGTTACGTCTACAGGCATTGTTGATCGTTTTTTTCGATATCCACAGCATCATTCATCGTAAATATGTTCCTGCCGGCCAAACAGTGAGTGGACAGTTTTAAGTTGGCGTCCTGGAACGGCTGCAGTCCTCCGTTTTCCGCGTGCGACCTGAATTCGCCGAGAGCGGCTGGATGTTGCACCACGACAACGCGCCAGCCCATTCCTCGTTCATTGTGCAATAGTTTTTGGCAAAAAAAGGCATTCCAACGTTGCCCCACCCACTCTATGGCAGGCACGATATTGCTCCCTGCGATATTTTTTATTCCCCAAGATGAAGTCGCAACCTCAAGTTAACTCATCATAGCGGCGTACAGGTCAAAGAAGCTGTAACCGTGGTGCTAGACGGGTTTACTTCGGACCAAGGGTACTTCCAATCTTGGGAGCAATGTTGGAATCATTGTGTAGAGTTAGAGGGAGACTATTGTGAAGGTCGATAATAAAACTTTGACGAAATTTAATTTGTTTGTTTTTTCATTGACAAATTCCCGGAACTTAATTGCCACACCTCGTATATCTAGTTTTGAGATATATTTAACTTTTAGAAGAAATTTGGCAGCAACACTTTATAACTCTTTTATTAAGGAACTCCTCTTAGACTTGGCAAGCTTGAAGACCTAAAAATGTACCTAATATTTATTTTATGCAATCAAAATAATTTCATGGATGGCATAGACTCATATTTCTATCGTTACATTTTGAAAAATTCAAAGCGATTTTTTTTAATTGGTTAAGTAAAATTATTTCTCGTCTGATATAGATATTGTGAGGGTTTGTGCTGAAACTGATATTAAATATATCTCAAAAACGTTTAGCTGCAACCTATGACCACCACAATCTTCTATTCTAACTACATTTAGATCAGCTGAAAGAGATTTTACGAAACCTATTGTGAAATATTCCATTTAAATTTATAGTTTTGTACACTTTTAGTTCTTCAGGCTTACCAAATTGCAACCGGAATTCATGTATAGCGTTGCAAGTGCATTTTTTTAATTGTCAAATATCTCTAAAACAGATAATTTTAATTAGAGAGTATACTATATGTTTTCGAAATAAAATTGAATGTATAATGCAATAGTATACAGGGAGTTTTTTTAAAATAACAAAGTTAGTTGGTATTCTGGTATAAAAGAAAGTGACACTGTCGTAAAAATATTCTGTTTAAATTCGCTGTTGATTTTCAGATTTCTGAAATCGATAGCAAAGCTTATAAAACCAGTGATTGATAATATCTAATATTCATCGCAATTTCAGTAGATATGCGTTTTTTCAATAGCACATCGTTTCTAATGGTATTTCTGTTAGTTTTCCTTATTTTAATATCTATGGAAGCCCCATAATACGCTGCCTTTTTGCGAAAGTCTTCGGGACATTTATTAAAATCACTGCGATGACAAGCGTGTATATTTTTCTAAACAGCATTTTTGCAAATTTTGTATAGTTGAACCAGCAATTGAGTTTTAGTTAGCGATAAAAGAGCCTTTACCCATTCGTTGCACCTAATATTAAAATCATTTGAATTTGATTCTTCATTGCATTTTTCTGATAATATTACACGCAAGACTGTCTTCAGCGTTGTACTCAATTATACATGTTTAATTGTCCATCATTACACAAGTATTTTTGTTTTAAGGTAATGTTAAATAAAAGCTGGCTGCAGTGAATTAGGTTTTGGTAAAATGCTGGAATCGAGGTGACTAGATCGCTGTGGGTTTGACCCCGCAGCCGGTAGACCGTATATATGCTATATTCGTGGATAGGATTGGCATTCTCTCTGCGGATATGGTAGGGTGGAAGAATGTTGGCTTGGGTAAATGTGAGATATTGATACCGGTTGACGTTTGACTACCCCCATAATTAATGAGGTGTTCCAGGTTTCCCTCATTCCTGCACTGAATGATGGTTAGGGCCTATCAACGTAAGTCGTTCCTGGGCGCAAATGCGGCCTGCTTAATGATAATATGTCGTCTTCTCTCCTGCACAAGTCTTTGACTTCAGAACTAATCCTCGTGATTAGAATGAAGGGTAGAGATATTATTATTATAATTATTTAGGAGCCTAATGGTAAAAGTCCTGTTGCATCATATTACACTTTGAAATAGTGCGTTGTAATCAATTAGAATTTGAATTGATCAATGAATAATAGTTGGTGAGTCGTTACTTGCGTTGTACAGTATTAGGTTTAGCACGCTGCCCGTCACGGGTGATGAAAAGGGGTGAAAATTAAAAAGTAATAAAAACTAAGAAAATACAATATAAACTGTAATGATGTTCATAGAAAACGTTGAATATAGCAATAAACAATTCCACATACTAGTTTTAGTTGTCAACCCGTCACCGGTAACAAAAAGGGAAATGAAAAAAATAAAATAAAACAGAAATAATCCTACTTCGATGAGTTTAATAAGATAGTTTGCTCATAAGAAGACCATGAAAGTCAAATTTTATTAATAAATTATGTCATTTTTTCCTTGTTTCACATTTATGTGAAAGGACACGTTAGAAATATCGTCCAGGATATTTCTAAAACCGGCACTCTCTGTCCCATTCGTAATAGCACCCCATATATGTGTATAATACTTTTTTCTTTAAAAAAAAAAATGAAACGTGCATAAAATTCTGGATGACCCTCGTATATACCGAAACTGGTAATACACTCTGATACAACAATCAAATTAAGAAGAGTAGCAACTGTACACGTTTCACACGAACAATATATTTCCTGAATTTACGCCAGTAATAAATTATATCAGAACGTTTGCTAATTGTGTATAATTAGCAAGAGTGAAGTGTGAATTTATGACGTGTAGTGTAATTCCCTCTGAATTATGATCCCAATTGTGAAATTAGATATGAAAAGCGGTACCTGGCCCGCTCTCAGTGCAGCCAACCTCTCTAATGGAATTGCCTGCTGATGCTGTTTGCCACTGTAATTTATGGATATTAATTTCTATGATATTTCAGATTAATTGCCAACAACAAAGGAGTTATCGCTGCTTGGTAATATAATGGGGATGTTGTCGAATTACATCAGAATAAAGTGCTTGGTTACGGTTTTGTAGTAAACTGTTCGACTACTAAAAATAATATTTTAAATTGCACCAAATATCAGTTTTTTATTTCCTGTTAATTACTTTTTCCTGTTAAGGAAAGAGAAAATTGTTATAATAAAAATGTTCACCTTATGCATGCATAATATGTTTATTTTCTCAAATTTTAGTTAAACTTATGAAGTTAATTCAAATGAATTCAAAATTTGTTCCAGTTTACGCAGCCTCACAAAAAAAGTTTCAGATCTGGAGATCAGACCAGGTTTACTGCATGTTTTTGGGGTCGCTGAATCCGAATTCGCGATCCGTTTAACATCATCACGTCAGGGTTTTGCATAACGTCAAACCCAATAATTTAGACTTTCAGAACTATTAAACGCATATAACTCTATTACTTAAACCTTAGGCACAAAACCCAAGCTGTAAACCTCTAATTCCATAAACCAATAAACCCAATAGCCGCGTTTCTCAATACTTGAACTTATCTTATATCACGCAATTTGTCAGTCTCTTTAAACAAAATGTATCCTACGCTACAAACTTATAACCTAATAATCTCACAACTCATGACACCCATAACCCCATAAACAGTTACAGTTGTATTTTACCTGAAAAACGAAATAGGACCGTCGGCATTAGAGTTACCCGACGTACACCACGAGGAGTTTGCACGAGCGGATTATGTATCATGTAGCTCTTAAAAGGGTGTTTGAATCTATTTCTTAGACTCTTTCTTAGATTCTATGGAAGCTATGCATTTACAAAATAAAGAATGCATTTACAAAATTTGTGCTACGCGGAAGGAAAAACTTCTTATAGAAAGGAACTCTAAAGAGTGAAATTAAAATTTCAGCTCTGGAAAGTTGGATGTACTAATGTGATATAGATTATAGATCCATACACTTTTGAAATACCTAAGACGAAGGCCCCGACATAATTAAAGATATCGTGCTCTGACAGGCGTATAATGATATCTATTCAAAATAGTGTTGACTGAGGTATCTTGCAAAATTTGAACAAATTTTGTGGGAAAAGTATTTAAAGTCTTGGACCATTTGATTTTGTAGGAGAGCTCGACAAAATAAACTACAACATACTGGACCAGTGCAAAATAAATTAACTCAACAAAGCTAACTTAACTTTGTCAGAAGCTAAAAAAAAACATGTAGAACATAATATGCCTCTAGTGTAGTACTCTTAAGGGTGCCGTACTCTAAAAACAGTGTTTTCTACAAATACAAATAATTTTAGACATTTAAGAACCGAATAATATAAAGTTTAGCAAATAACAAGAATGTTATCTCATGCCACCTGCGAATGTTCAAAGGTACCGAAGTAAAATCAATATACAACGTTAGAAAGCGATCTATACAACAAACTGTTAGGTACTGAAATCTTTCAAATACGTGTTTTTTTTAATTGAACTATAGATGTAAACATTGTTATAACATAAGCTTACATAGTTTTGCATATAAAATTGTTCACTTTTATTTATAAGTATGTGAAAATAATTGTTAAAATGTGGGGTTAGAATAGCGAAATAATGTGTGTCATACAAGTGAATTTTAAAGCTTATATTATTTGAGGAGAGTTTAAATAGTAAAAATGTATAAACAAAACATCAATAATTTTATTTTTGAGCAAAAGTAACAACTTTTGCTCTACGTGTTTTATTTTTCTAGACTTCAGTAATTACCTAAAGAACACCACAAATTTGGTAATTTTACACCGAGAAATACGGCGACCTTAATAATAACCTAACCATTATCTATTCAAGTAATTGTCAATGATAATAGCTAATAATACTCAAAAAACAAAATGCGTATGGATGGAGTGACCAAATTATGTATAATTTGTCACAGAATAATTTAATCTTTTGTAATCTGTACAGTTTGTACTGAAAATGTTGTATGTGGTCCACTTTCGAAAGCGGAAACTTTAGAGGCAGATAGAGAACCACAAAATAATCAGTTTGTATTATAAACTATATTAGAAAAATGCGTCGCTACGAAAATACAGGGTGTCAAAATTTTTATCAAAAGTTCCATATTTATTAATATATTTACTACTTTTTTAAGTACTTTAGATATTTAAATAAAATTTGGAACCTTTGAATAGGTAATCTAGATACATGTTTTTATGTAAAAAATATAATTTTTCTTTCACCATTGGCGTGCGTACAGACAGATCTTCGGGAAATTTTAATGAAAGTCCTCTTTTACCAGACGTGGGGTAACAAATTACCATAATATCCATATTTGGGCACATCAGAATCCTCGATAAATTCGGTCAAGATCATTTCAAAATGAATTTTCCGTAAATGTTTGTTTGCGCTTTATTGACGGTAATGTTTGTGGTCCACATTTCCTACCCCCAAGGTTGAACTAGGAACTGTTTATGGAGTTTCGTAACAATAATCTGCAGGACTACCTAGAGGATTTACCCATTAAATTAAGGTATGCAAGTTGGATACAACTGGATGGAGCTCCCCCGCATTTTGGAATAGCTGTGAGAGAATAGCTCAATACCAATTATCCTCAACGATGGATTGGCCGGCTAGGGAGGAATGACATGAATAATGACGTGGTTAATGGTATTGGACCAGTGGCCTGGCCACTCAGGTCACCGGATCTTAATCCGCTAGACTTTTACGTTTGGGGCACTATTAAAGATAAAGTCTACGCTAATCCCGTATTAACATGGGAAGATTTAATTTTAAGAGTTCAGCAAGTCTGCAATGGTATGCGTCGAAATTAGCATGAAGCAATAAATGAGTTAGGGAGAATATTGTCGAAAATATATTGAGGTAGGTGGACTACATTTCGAGCAATTTTTGTGATTTTACTCTTAATTTTTTTTCTTTTTGTTATTGTTGAAAGCCACTAACTAAATTTCTCATTTTCGTTTTTGTTTACTTAATTGTTTTTCAGAAATCATTAGGTAATTTAATTTTTTACTGTCAAACGGTGTGTCAAACGAAAAAAAGTAAGGAGCCTTTTTTTATTGCAAATTGAACAATGATTCTAGAAATAGTTTTTGTTTCTAAAAAAACATTGGCGTCTCAGTTTTTTTCATTAAAATTTCCCGAAGATTTGCCCGTAAGTACGCCACAGGTGGAAGAAAAATAATATTTTTTTACGTAAAAATATGTATCTAGATTACCTATTGAAAGGTTCCAAATTTCATTTAAATATCTAAAGTAGTTTTAAAAATATTAATAAATTTGGAACTTTTGATAAAAATGTTGACACCCTGTATCTTTGTAACAAAGCATTTTTCGAATATAGTTTATAATACAAACTGATATTATTTTGTGGTTCTCTGTCTGCCTCTAAAGTTTCCGCTTTGAAAGTGGACTGTATAATACACATGCGACTTTTAACAGGTTTATCTGGTGTCCCATATTAGTTCATCCAAGAATGATTTGGATAATCGTTACGAATATTTTTCATTTTGTTTATTGGATAAACATCATGTTAACATCGTAAGTTAAAGAGCTTTCATCTAAGTTAGATGGTCTTTTGTAGGCACATAAAGAATAATTCATTTTGAAATAACCTTTAAACGTGAAAATGGTGTCGATTCCATTGCTTCTCATAATTGCACCAATTGATGTAGTAGTAGGTATTCTCGAAAATATTTATACCTCAAGAATTATTCATATTGAAATGACCCTTGAACGTGAAAATCATGTGTCGATTCCATTGCCTTCTCACAATTCACCAATGAATGTATTAGTATCCTCGAATGTATTTATATCTCAAGAATTTATTCATATTGAAATGATCTTTGAACGTGAAAATCATGTCGATTCCATTGTTTATCATAATTCACTAATACTTGTAGTAGTATCCTCGAATATATTTATACCTCAAGAATTTATTCATGTTGAAATGGTCTTTGAACGTGGAATGGAGGAAGTTTTTTTCTTCATTTGAGATATTTTCCTGAATGTTGCAGACATATTCAGTAAAACTGTAATACGTATCTATTAAAAATCTATGATGGCAAATCCCAAATATACCCCTTTCGATGAAACTGAACATATAAACCAAAATATCAAAAATGTAGCAAAATAGTTTGCAATAAAAATCCATCGCTATATTAATAGAATTACGAATGCTTTCCCACCTAATAGTTTTACTTATTTGAAAGAAATATGCTTCCAGTACGAAAATATTCTTATCTTGCTTCAACTGTCACTTTTAGCGGGGGTGCCGCATTAGTCCCGCCTCCTTCACGATTTACCAATGGCAGTTTAGGATTCAGATGCATCGATCAACGTCGCGACGCCTTTGTCTCTCTCAACACGGTCTTTAGATTCTCCTCAGATTTAAAATAGATCTAAACCCAGACAGATTGACAACACCACACATTCGCGTTATTAAGTAAACATTGTAGACTTGTAGTATGTAAGAACGTTTCACATAGGTAATAAAATTTGCATTAGTTTAATTTAGGTGCAGATGGACATGCTGCAGCAATTCTACAGAGTGTTAGGCTTAAATACTAGCCACCCCTATTCCCATTTTTATGGTGCTACAGTTAGAGTAGTAGATACCATTAGATATACATACAGTATCGGGGATAGTTATAGCAGCCATAATTATACCCTTTCGTGGTGGGGACGTTTCTATGTATAAAAAATGAAACAGACATTTACAAAGTCTGGCAACCATGAAAATGCCAATTTCTCTGTTTCACTGCCTTAACACAAGAGGTCGTTTAATGCTATCTTATTGTAAGCAGAGGGAACGAGAGGGAATAAGAATGATAATGAAGCTTATATAACCAATGATAATTATTATTGATATTTTTAGGAAAAATCATTCATACTGACTGACTTGGCACAAGCACAAATTTACTAGTTTTGTACTGTTTTAAAATAATTAAAAATAGTTTTCGGTATCCATCCATATATTTTTGAAAATTAATAGTATTTGCTTAGTTTTAGCATAATTGCAGTTTTTCTAAAGCTCTCGGGAGGTATTAGGTACATGATTACTCGCAGTAGAAAAAGAAATATATTTTAAAAGTTTCAACTGAAAAACTACAAAAGTTGATACTTCCTTTTGCTTGTCCCACTACAGGTATACCGGTGAAATGAACATTGATGCTGGGATAAAAGTAATTCTAGAAATATGAATTTGATATAGGTAATAAGGTGCATGTCTCTTTTCATTATATATTTTTCAATGTATTGTTATTTACTCCTATATTCAAAATATTCTTGGGATCAGGGATTCACTAGAATTACATTTTAAATTATAGTTAACCAATTTTTGTTATCGGTGGTTACAAGTTTGAGTGTTCCGGTAATGAATTATTGATATTTCGAGATTACTTTTTAAATTCAATTTAGATTTATATTTTTAGGTATCTGTTATATTTTATACAATGTTTAAATACATTGCATCTACAAATGTTTGTCAGCTTTCTCTTTTATAATCCTTTCACTTTTTATTGTTCTATTTTCAAATTCAGTCACATGCCAATATTGTAAAAGTCCATGTTATACTTTATTTCAGTGCGTGTGTTAAGGTATAATCTTAAAAGAAATGAAAATCACTTTTATATCTTTATTATTTTATTCGACACACTAGATCTTTACATTTTTACATAGCTGCTTATAATACATTCTCAGTAAGAATAATAATACTAAATCACATCACAAAATGGTAACTATTAATCTACCTGCTATAATATTAAGTAAAAACTACACCTGATATTTACAGCAATTACAATAACATTTTCTTAAACCTTATTAAGTTACATTGCTTATTCTAATGGTTTCAACTACAGTTTCTGCTGAAGATTGGAAGTAAAATACATCATAGGGTAAATGGTTTAAAATTATTAACCTATTTAAGCTAAAGTTCTAATTATTACTTCTGTTAATGTACTACTTTATTTATATATTAACTCATGTTTTTAATATTCGTATATACATTTTATTTACATTTAACACACATTTAAGCTTTGGTGTTAATTGCAACATTGCACATTGGTTTCCATAAAAAATGTGGCCATTCTTCATGACGTTTCAAAAACATATTGGAATTTGAAATAGTTTATGTTTTAATATTGTATGTAACTGAAGTCAAAATTACTTTGAATAAGTATGGTTAATATAATATAAAATAAATAAAAATCAAAGATGAATTATAATAATTAAGCTTCATTTTTTAAATTAATTCGATTACAGAGTGGTATACATATACTTTTTTTTTGCTAGACTAATGGAATCATCAGATTAGGACCAATCTTTAGTTAGAACTAATGTTATCACTAGGGATACCCAAATATGCAAGTGGAAATGTACACAAAATAGTTATTGAAAATATGCAAAAAAAAATTATTTGAAAAATTCAAATTTATTCTTTCACTTAAAAATAAACAACAATAAAAACAATTATAGCAACAAACAAAAAAATACAGCTTCACTTAAATACAAAGCACAATCGACGTGATAACTTCAAGATCATAATCGGAAATAAAATGTAGAAATGGATGATTTGCTTACTTGAATTTACCTCTTACAGTATAATTTACCAAGATTTTGTTTTTATTTATTTGATAGCTTTTTTCGCATAACACCAGAATCAGGTTTACAATCGTTCAATACAGCACAATATGCTATTCATTAAGAATATATGCCAATATTTCAAAAAAATGCATAAAATATGCTGTTTGGTTTACCCTAGTTATAACATTGGTACATACTATCTTTTGTGAAACATATTTGACACAATACAAGCAGGCAACAAAAGTAGGATATGAAAAAGTCTTTAAAGTTAATGTTTCAATGAGCTGAACTTCGCAATTTATATTTCAAGATAGTAGTAGGTATTTTGTAATATGTCAAATGAATTAATGTAAACAACACATATTTATACAGAGTGTTTGGAATATGAGTGTCTTTATTTTGTCAAAGGAAACATAATTAATTTAACAAATATTTTTCTCTGATCAATAGTATGGCATCAAACAGGGTTTGAATATGTCACAACGTCGCATACCTACAAGTCAGGTATTTCTACATAATAATTATAAGTATACCTTGCACAACCAAATTACAAATAAATTAGATACGTTGAAAGGATTTTAGCTTGGTATCTTTGTTTGCAGTCTCGCAAGTAAAACAGTTTTGCATTTTATAGTAACTACGTTTTTATTTTTGAAACATATTTGTAGAAAAGCTATCCACATTTTGTTGTTTTTAGTCAGATATAGAACCTTTTTTTACATCTTTCCAATATTGACACTCATATTTCCTGTATTTTTAACAATGAAGTTGACAATTTAAATACAATACATTTTGATTATAAAATGTTTCTAAGTATTTGTGAAAGCAAAAAATTATTGTCAGCTACAATAGAAAATGCGGCCTGCTTAATAATAATATGCCGTCCCTTCCCCCGCACAAGTCTTCGACTTCTGGGCTAATCCTCGTGATTAGAATGAGGGGTAGAGATATTATTATTATAATTGTTGGAGACATCTGTTAATATATTTATTGTTACTTGTCGTTTCCTACGTTACTTTTAAGTATATATACACGACAATTTTGTTTTTATGAGTTTTGATTTTGTCAGAAAATATAATGTCAAAAAGTCACTTGTGTGTAATAAAAATCTATTGATACGTGCTGTATTTACTTTTCGAGAGAAAAAGAACCTGTGTGGAAGCTGTATGGACGGGTAGTTCATGTGGTCTCTAAACGCGAAATAATGGCGACCGTGACAGGACTCTCTATGTAGTGGAAAAACGTTTTGTTACCAAGTCAGAGACATTTGTGATTTCGAGACGATAAACTTTTGCACCGTTTGTGTACTGGAATTTTGTCAAACGAGTGTTGTTTTGAACAGAGTTTATCATGGATCTGAACGTGGAACAAAATAAAAGACGTCGTAAAGTATTGCGTACTGTATTTACAAAGAATGCTGGTGACTTAGAAGCCCTTTTGACAGGTAGTGACCGATCTCCAGTTAGTTTAAGAGACATTCAGGTGTCCTGGGAGCTGCTTGTACAAAAACACGATAATTTAACAATGGTAGATCGTGACATCTATGAAGCACTTCTAGCAGACGATGCAACTGAAGAGGGTTCGTTGTTAACAGAAATGGAACTGTGTGAAAATTACGAAAGGAAATTTACTGATCTGAAAATCCGTTACAATGATGTTGCCTCACATTGTCAGCAAAGAAGAGAGGAAGATGTGCAGTCGGTGAGTTCAGAGGCCAGTAATGTAACAGGTAGGCGTAAATTTAAGCTACCTACTATAGAATTTAAAAAATTTGATGGCAATATTCGAGACTGGTTGTCCTTCTGGGCGCAATTTAAGAAAATACATGATGATCCTGATATTGCCTTGGAAGATAAGATAGAATATTTAACTCAAGCCACAGTGCCAGGAAGCAGGGCTAGACAATTAGTAGACAGCTTTCCTGCAATAGGAAAAAATTATGAAAAAATAGTTCAGGGGCTAGAGGCGCGATTCGGTCGAGAAGACCTACAAATAGAGGTGTATGTTCGAGAACTACTGAAGCTCATTCTGCACAATGCCAGGTCACAAAATCATGTAGATATTTTTACATTGTATGATAAGTTAGAGTCTCAAATGAGGGCGTTGGAAACCCTAGGAGTAACGTCCGAAAAATGCTCTGCCATGCTTTTTCCTTTAATAGAGTCGTGTCTACCAGAGGACTTGCTTAGAGTTTGGCAGCGTGTAGGAAGAAGAACATCAACTGATGTGGTGGCAGGAGAGTTAGGGTCAAGCGAATCACTTACTACCAAGTGTTCATTAGAAGGCCAGTTGAAAGATTTAATGAACTTTCTTAAAGAAGTGGAAAACGAACAACGCATTTCTCTGGCTAAGGAAGGATTTGACTTATGTCCCGAAGGTTCGTCTGCAGCAGGAAAGATGTCAAGAGAAGGGCAAAACCTATTGAATCAACTGTAGCGACGGCGAGTACCTAGTCAGCTGTGATGTTGCCAAATGTGTGTTTTGTGAAGGATCACATGCAAGCGAAGCTTGTTTTAACGCGCAAATTTCACCTTAGAACACAAACGAGAAATTTTGGCTAATAAAGAGCGTGTTTTAAGTGTCTCAAAATAGGACATCAAGCCAAGAGGTGCCGTGTACGTTTGAAGTGCATTGTTTGTGCTAAACCGCACGTGCCATTAATTTGTCCAAATCTGCCCGCGCATACACGTGACACCACAACGCGAAACGGTAACATGGACAATAAAGGTGGGGTTAGTGAACAAGCTCTTGCAAACAACACCGACAGCTATGTATTTTTGGAAACTTTGCGCGTTCGAGTAAATGGACGGTGCAGTTCACAGTATGTTCGAGTTTTAATAGATACTGGTTCACAGAGATCGTATATCATGAGATCAACTGCACAGCAATTAGGTAATCGATCGAAGCGTCGTGTAAAAATCGTACACTGTTTATTTGGTGGTGTTGAACAGACCCAAACACACGAATGTTTTGACGTCAAGTTAAGTGCGAGATTTTTCATGCACCTTGGAAGTACTGGACCAGCCTATGATATGTAAGGAATGTTTCGCCTGTGTTTGAAGGTCCCTGGATGGAAGAGATCAATGCATTGAATGTGCAGCTTAGTGATGTAAGAGGTACGGGTGACATTGAACTTCTAATTGGTGCTGACTACGCTGGGAGACTCTATACGGGTAGGAGACACATATTAAAATGCGGTTTAATATTAGCCGAAACATTTTTGGGATGGACGCTTTCTGGGAGGATGCAGGGTGAACCACGCACCAGTGTGTCCATGGCCGTTCTGTCTCTATTTGTAAAGGAATGTCGCATCACAGATTTTTGGCAATTGGATGTGATTGGAATCACTGAACCATCGGAGAAGAGGACTCGTGAAGAAATGGCGCTGGCTGCAAAAGATTTTTCTACAAACTGTGACGAAGGATGAAAGCGGACGATATGAGATAAGATTACCATGGTTAGATGAACATCCTACATTACCCAGTAATTATCACTTGGCAAAAGAGTTGGAATCCGTCGTTAGGAAATTAAAGAATGATGGACTTTTTGAAGCTTATGATCGTGTCTTTCAAGAGTGGTTACAGGATGATATCATTGAAGAGGTTGGTTCGGAGGAGGAAATTGTAAGAGGTCATTACCTACCTCATAGACCAGTGTTGAAAGAACACTCAACTACGAGAATCAGGCCTGTATTTGATGCATCGGCTCGAGACAGAGAACGTCCATCATTGAATCACTGTTTGGAAAGGAGAGAATCTTATAGAGTTGATTCCTACGAATTTATTGCGATTTAGAGAACAGAGATTTGGCGTCATTTCAGATATCGAAAAGCATTTTTACAAATTGGTGTTTATAAAACTGATAGAGATTTCTTGAAATTCCTATGGACTGATTTCGAAGGAAAGGAGAAAGTGTATCGTCATCGCCGTGTTGTGTTTGGTGTGAATTGCAGCCCATTTCTGCTTGGGGCGACAATGCAATATCATCTTGGAAATTGAAGCAGGACGAGACAACGTATTCGAGGAAAACAATTTCAGAAATTATTGAAAAGTTTTTACGTGGATAACTGTGTAACAAGCGTAGCCTCTGAGAATGACTTGAGAATCAGTTTATTTTAGAATCAAGTATGCTTATGGCCGAGGCAAAATTTGATTTACGAGGGTGGGAGTCCACACTAAATTCTTCTGATATTAATGTCGCTATCCTAGGTCTAACTTGGAATACAAAGAGAGATGTATTGATGATAAACAGTGAATGGCTGAAAGAAATCACCAATCTTAAGGATAAGACTGTTACGAAGAGATTTATCTTATCAACCGCCCAAAAATATTTGACCCCATAGGCTACGTGTCCCCAACCACTTTGATACCCAAGATATTATTACAGAGGACATGGGAACAACAAATGGGTTGGGACACTATAGTAGATCCAGAATTAGAGCGGGTTTTTAAGAGTTGGCTCGATGAACTTCCATACTTGCAAAAAATCGAAATACCCAGATGGATTTGTGCAGGACCAGGCGAGGGAACAAATTTGAGCCTGCACACCTTCTGTGATGCCAGTAAAAATGCTTATGCTACAGTAGTTTTCTTAAGGGTTGAACAAGGCAACAGGGTGTCTGTACGATTGCTAGCCGCTAAATCCAGAGTGGCCTGAAGAAAGTAACAATACCTCGGTTAGAACTACTGGCCGCTACAATAGGAGCCAGGTTAACAAAGTTTGTATTAGAAAACCTTGAAAAGGAAATTGAATATTTCTGCTGGAGTGACTCCTCTACTGTTATTTCGTGGATACGAAGACAAGAGCCATGGGCACCGTTTGTAGGAAATCGAATTGTAGAAATCCGTTCGTTAACTTCTATTGAAGCATGGAGGCACGTGCCTGGAGATTTGAATCCAGCGGACTTACCATCCCGAGGCTGTTCTGCGAAAGATTTACTTGAATCTAAATGGTGGGAGGGACCAAAATGGCTTCTTCAACCGCAATCTCTGTGGGTGCATGAAAATCTAGAGTATAACGAACTAGAAGTGAACAAAGAGAGGAAAAGGAATGTGATTTCCTGCATGTGCATTGATGGTTCTAGCGAATGGCACTTCACTTATTTTTCTAAGTATAATAAAATATTACGTATGATGGCTTGGATTCTGCGTTTTAAACACAACCTTAAAAATGCTACTAATAGACATTCAGGACCGCTGACTGCTGAGGAAATTAATATTGCGGAAGAGTTTGTGTTTAAAGTTGTTCAACAAGAGACATTTACGGGGCCAACTGATAAAACATTGTGTTCTCTTAATCCTTTTTATGACGAACATCAATTATTACGATTAAAATCGTATGTGAGCAAGCGACCCGACGTAGACAGTTTTCGATATCCAGTGGTGTTATCTGCAAAACATCCCGTAGTACGTCGACTAGTTTTTGATGTACATGAACAATCGTGTCATCTGGGTACGCAGGGACTATTGAGTTTATTGCGGGAAAAGTTTTGGATAATTGGTGGACGTCGGGCGATCAGGTCGATTATAAACAAATGTGTCGTTTGCAAGAGATATAATGGAACCCCATGTAAAGTTGCAACGCCACCTTTACCGTTGAGTCGTGTACGTGATGCTGCACTATTCGAGGTAACCGGAATAGACTTTGCTGGTCCGTTATTTTTAAAGACTAATGATAAAGTTTGGGTGTGTCTCTTCACGTGTGCGGTGTATCGCGCAGTACACCTAGAACTTTGTACTTCACTATCAACAGCTACTTTCTTACAGGCATTGCGCAGATTTGTAGCACGACGAGGACGACCGCGAGTTATATACAGTGATAATGGTACAAACTTTGTCGGAACCGAAAATGCCTTTAGTAAGATCGACTGGAAACAAATAACGGAAACCACGTCAGTGCAACGTATTCTATGGCGATTCAACCCTCCATCTTCTCCTTGGTGGGGAGGCTTCTGGGAACGCTTAATTGGCATGACAAAAGGTTTGCTAAGAAAAGTATTAGGCCGTTCTTGTCTAAATTTTGAAGATCTTATGACACTTATTTGTGATTGTGAATCTATCATCAATTCAAGACCCTAACCTATATGTCGGATGAACCGAAAGATTTGGCTCCTTTAACCCCTATGATGTTCCTACGCGACCTGAGTGAAGATGGTTTGCCTGAGTGTGATGCAGTAGATAGAACATCCTTATGTAGACGGATAATATACAATCAAAAGCTCAGAGAAAGCTTACGGAGTAGGTTCCGTAATGAATATTTGGGAGCATTGAAGAACCAAACCAAATCTTCATCTAAGCAAGACCAAGTTTCTGTAGGACAGGTTGTACTTGTCGGTAATAATCACGATAAGCGTCTAAACTGGCCGCTAGCTCGCATTGTTGAATTAATTCCAGGGAAAGATGGTACTGTTCGCTTAGTCCGTGTAAATACAGCGGGTGGAGAACTTCTTCGGACTTTGCAAAACATCTACCCTCTTGAATGTAGTAATGTTACCGAATTTCAAGATAATTTTCCTGACGAGGCGACTGCTCCTGTTGATGACGGCTGCCCAAACGAAGATAATGAGTACCTAAGAGATTGTGCGGGAGTGCATAATAAAAGCAGAGTACCCGTTGACAAAGTGTTCGTTACGCGAAGTGGACGTTCAGTCAAAAGACCTTGTAGATTTATGGCTAGTTAAACCTTTGTAAACAGTAAAGTAAAACCGATGTCTCTTTTGTTTTATGAGAAATTTGTTTTAGATTCGAAATTCCTCAGGTGGGAGAATGTTGGAGACATCTGTTAATATATTTATTGTTACTTGTCGTTTCCTACGTTACTTTTAAGTATATATACACGACAATTTTGTTTTTACGAGTTTTGGTTTTGTCAGAAAATATAATGTCAAAAAGTCACTTGTGTGTAATAAAAATCTATTGATACGTGCTGTATTTACTTTTCGAGAGAAAAGAACCTGTGTGGAAGCTGTATGGACGGGTAGTTCATGTGGTCTCTACACGCGAAAATAATAGTGTACTTTTCCATGTTGCCAAAAATGTTTAGAAAAGTACCATTTTCAGTGGTACTAATAAGATATACAAATATATTCTATAAATTATTTAAACTGTCATTCTGTGTTAGGCTCCTTTAAAAGAAAATATATTTCTGACAATTTTTCACAAAATAAATCTGGTAGTCATGAGATCAGTAGCATCGTACAGATTTGTTTTTACTTTCTTACTCATTCACATAGTAGTGACTTTTCTACACAGGAAAAGCGATTTTTTATTATTTGAATTGATGCAAATCTAAAATAACATACCTAAATATACACAAGATGATAATAACTATTGTACTGTATTGATTTTAAAAGATGAAGGTATATATTCAAAACAAAAATAAACAGTAACACAACAACAAGAAACTGTTCATTCTTAAACGCTCGAGGATGGATATTTGTCAAACTGACACAGCAAAACAATTAACTTTGATAGTATCAAATTATGATCATACAATTTAGCCCAGCTTACAAACCACTTTCATTCCCTACAACCAAAAAAATATATATATTGATTGCTTGTGCCTCTTACAGACGTTAAATACAAGATTTATAAATTTTGTTAAATGTAAAATTTTGAAATCAAAAATGTATTTCGTACGGAACTGAAAATATTTACGCTCCATTTGATTCTTTCGTCGTCGTCATGTTGGTTTCGTTGCTCTCATGTTTTCTTTGCAATGCTTGCAGCGTCAAAGGCGGCAACAGAGGAAAGTTCAGCCCTCCTGCTAGACTGGCGGCTTGCTGAAAGTTCGCGACGTGCTGTAAGCTCTGCAGGAGGGCAGCGGAATGTTCCTGAGCCTTCCTTCTCAGTTCGGCCACACTTGACGATCTCTGATCGTTGCCCGGGGAGATTTGAGACGCTTCGCTAGATGGCAGTAAAGAAGAGCCCAGACTCGACATGGGTTTGATTGGACAGCAGGAACACAGTCCGGGAAAACCTGAAAAAACTTGAATCTTCATTATTCTGTATATTTGTTTAATTACGAAAATGTAACAAGACATATTGCACTCGTCGTAAGATAAAGATACAATTTAAAAATTAAATAATTCGTTTTAACTTTTGACAGCTTTTTCATTACTGAACTGACTGAACATTCGTAATACTTTTACAAATCCTTTCCTATTATTGTTTTTAATATACAGGGTGTCTCACTTTTAAATACTTCCAGAGCATTTAGGGCCTCATTTTGAGAATAAAAGTACCTATAAATATGAGCCCTATTACGTTTCATTTATGAGATACAGGGTGCTGAATTTTATTTTTTATTTACTTATTTATTTTTTAACGAAAAAAATTGTCATGTCGCTAAAGACTTAGTATTTGGCATTCGACATCGAAATACATCACATGTTAATTTCAGTTGTGGAGATAGAGGGGTATCTATGAATGTTGTTGTAAAAAGTACAACTGAATTGAATTTTTGCAAATGTTTTCGAAAAATACAAAACCATTCAATTTTACCCAGAAAATGCTTTCTTGTCCGAAGACAAGACGTGAACCAAAAATAATGTTTAGATGTCAAATAATAATTTTTAAACATTGTGTTATAACTAAATTAAATAGTTCAAAAATTCAGTCAAAATTGTTTTTAATTAATTAAATGGAAATAAATTAAAAAATATATAATCAAAATTATATTAAATCTTAGATAATATAATTATTATATTATTAGTTAGTAATAAATGTTTCATACTTTTATTTCATTTTAGCATCAACACAGAGTCGTTCTTTTATTTTTAACGGGCCACATTAATTTATTTCTAAAATTTAGGGCAGGATAGAATTTGCTTTCATTTTTATTTACACTTCTAATGTCTTTGCTAGGCTTTATCATTGTTTCTTGTTACATAAATTATCCAACTTTGGATGCACATTGGATTTTATCAATTTTTAAATTCATATTTAAGTAGTAGAACCCTAACAGCCGGATTCATGAAACGGGCGTAGCGCTAGTCGGACTAACGAGTTTACGCCCGTGTAAAGCGCGTTAGTTGGCCTAACCAGCTGTGCGCTCATTCACAAAAGATTCGTTGCTAGGTAGCGAAGCATGCGTTGCTAGGTAGGCTGTTTATTTACGTCCATATTTGCGCCAAAAGTTAGACCCAGTATTGTACCTGTCTAAAAATCGCGTAACTTCGGCCTCTAGTTCCTTGCGTTTGCCATTGTATATTTAGTATTTATATTCAAAAACAGTACTTTTCAGTGCTACGGATTAGTTAACATCATAAAGTAAGTATTATACATAGTAGTGAATAGGAGTTTGCTTTTTATTTAAATTAGTGCAACAGATGCGTAAATTTTTCGCGTAACCTCCGCTAGTCTGACTAACGTTACGCCTTGTTGATGAATCCGTATGTAAGTGTTCAGTATCGCAGTAATAAATCAATTGATACATTAGGGGTTCCACTGAGATCGGTACTTGGTCCCCTTTTGTTTATAATATTTATGAATGACATATTTAACAATATTCAGGCACTCAGACACTCTTATATGTTGATGAATCTGTTGATTCTGTTCAGAGTGCTACTATTTATTTACAGCAAGAACTGTTAAAAATTAACTCCTGGTGCACAACTATCAAATTACCGTTAAATGTATCCAAGTGTAACGTCATGAGTTTTACTAAGAGACAATTGCTCCTATTCAATATAACTATATATAGTTAATACTTCATTAAACAGATGTACTCAGCTTAAGGATATAGGCGTCATTTTTGATACTAAATTATCTTTTGTCCTGCATATTGAGCAGGTAATATCTAATGCCTACAAAACTTTGGGTTAACTTAATTTACTTTTTAACTCGTTTGTCAGATCAAAATTGAAATCTAATAGTATTATCTGGGATCCTACGTATGAGGTTCATAATAAACAATTTGGAAAACATTTAGAGAAAATATGTTAAATATCTTAGTTTTAGACTTGATGGTACCTATCCACCTCGCGGTATTTCGCAATCAGATTAAGTAGATTTCACTTAAAAGAATTAGCCACATGTCGCACTTCTCCAGATATTTTGAGAAATTTTAATTTTAATATCCCTTGTATTTAAACTCGTTCCCATATACTCTTTTATACTTAAATATTCTCCTATTTATAGAATGTGCACTGAATATTGAAATTATCAAGCACACTGATATTTTTAGTTGTTCCACTGCCACTATAAGGCAATATGTTAAATTAAGTTGACATTGTATTGTTGTTGTTGTTTTTTTGTTTTTTTAACTTAATTTTCTTTCTTCATTGTTTTTTATTTGTATCTATACGATTGATGTATACACAAAAAAATAAAGATCATGTAAAAGAAAACACCCTTTAGAGTTTTTGTAAAAATTTCACTCTTAGGGGTTTTGAGGAGTCCTGATTCACACGACATTAAGATTTTAAATAAAAATTGCTAAACGCTAAAAATATATTTGTTAGATATCTTGCAGAATAAGGTTTCTACGGATTTGTACACAGGCAAAAGTAGACACACTGTATAATCTACAAAGAAAAACTGTTTTTCTAATTTGTAATAAACAAGTTTTTGTAGAGATCCATTACAAATATTTTAAAATATCATATAGGTACAGGGTGAGTCAGTCATAATGTCATTAATTTTAACCACGTATTCGGGAGGCCTAGTAAAGGCAGAAAATCGAAAACAAAAATGTTTACTCGTGTAAGTGCCTTCGCGATACGGGTTCTGTAAAACTGCGTAGGGCGATAGAGGCTGTTTTAAATTTAGTTGAGGAGCAGCCTACTATTTCTACAAGAACCATTTCAAGGCGATTGGAGATATCCCAAAGCAAGGTCTGCAGAATATTACGAAAAAACTCACTGAACCCGCATCATTTTCAGAAAGTTGAAGCTTTAGAACCTGCTGATTTCCCCAGCCGTCTTGAAATTTGCAGTTGGCATCAAAATCAAATTGCGGCTTACCCTAACTTTATTAATAAAGTGCTATGAACGGATGAGTGCAGCTTTACTCGAACTGACATTTTAAACAGGTTAGTACCATACTACTTAAAAATTAGAAATTTCTAGACTGGATGTACGTAACTACAAACTGAATAATTAATTGTACGAGTAATACTAGAAATTCATATTTATTTGCAAAACGTAGTCAAAACGTAATATCAAAATTATTAAACTGTAATAACCTAACATTCGAAAACATTTATTTATTATCTTTTATTTTATTAACAAATAAATCAATATTTAAGGAAAATTCATTCATGTATCTAAATTTAAAAATAATAATTTTACTCCTTGTCGTTAAATAACAGTACAAAACTAGGTTATTGACCTAATAATATGATCAAGGTCAAGATTAACTCTCGATAACTTTTACGAGCATCAGATCAGAGGCGTGCCATTTCGGTCTTGGGCAGTTTTTGTCGACAACCCGATGGTTTTTATTACTTAGTATTTAAACATGAAACACTTTTCAGCTTTTCTTAATAATTTACCCATTGGGTATAGGTTTTTTATGTAAAGTACCTAGATGGTTTATTACGTTGGAGTTTTGTGATTTCAATGTTAAATATAACTGTAACTAAGCTAATTTCTTTGCAATCATAACGGCCACATTTGGTCAGACAAAAATCTACACGCTACTCGTCGGTTTAGCTTTCAGAGGCGATTTGTTGTCAACGTATGGGCAGGAGTGTACGGGGATCGTTTGATTAAACCGTATTTTCTACCTGAATAGACTGCGTTACTTGCAATTTTCAATAGAATTATTTGATTATTATTATTTGATTTCATTGGATATTAACATTTTAAATTATTATTGGCTGAAGTTGAACTGAACAAGAAAAAGTGATTCTAAAATAGTCAGTACGACCGATTATTTGTGATGTCTAAAATCTAGGTAGGTACTAGATAAATATTTCAACTTGGTAACATAGCATCAGGTGGACATCAAGGCTGTCAGTGGTCAGCGACTGTCTGAAAGGGGGTTTAAATAATGATTTTTGTCGGCGTAAATATGCATTTATATTTTTTTAATCGCGTATTTGTATTGTACTCATTATTCCCTATCTCTTCTTAAAATTAAAGACATTATGACTGACTCACCTTGTATATTGTATGTAATGTTGAAACATTTTGCTAATTTTAGTTCCTATCAAAAAGGAAGATGTATGAAACCAATTTGAATACATTTTTAATCTCTTATTTTCGATACGCTGCAGATCGATTAAATTGTCACGAACCGAAATTTATAAGCAATACATCTTCCGATCCACCGCCGGGTTTGATGTCTCTTCTATCACGTCGTAACCATGATTTATCCTCAAATCCAGCAATGAATTACGTTATCTCGTTATGTTTATGCCGCGCGAGGTTTCTATCCACTTATAAACCCCGCATTTTGCCAATTTGCCACCACTTTACACCTGAGAACTCTCAAATTTATTGAGAACACACTTTCAACTTTAAATTTAATCACATCCCCGTAATATCCACCCTAATTTCTTTAAGATTCCATTATGTTGTGGTACCTTCTGAACTAATATCGTTCCTCCTGTAAGTAACCAAAAAGAGCTACAAGACGGGAGCATCATGAAAATATGCTAGCAATTATTTTACTGCTAATAAATTCTCCGCAGGAAAACACGATCTGATATTTTACTGTAGATACCTAACATTTTAGTGCTATCGCAATTATTATATTTCATTGCTTAGAAATGTAATATTTAGGTCGATCGATATGCACACGTATGCAAATTAAATCAAACGAAAAAAATCTTGTTTGAGTTTTACAGTGTGTAAGTGGAGTAAATATCCCATAAAGAATGGAACGCAACTCAATGGAGGGTTCCTTACCAAGGATGTGAAATACCTTGGAATCACACTTGATGCAAAGCTAACATGTAATCATAATTTGGAGAGAAGACTAAAAAAGGTGTACATATCCTATGAGCGGCCGCAAGACCTTTGATAAAACCTGCCCAATAAAACCGAAGGTGGTCATGTGGATATGTAATGTCATTGTGAGATAAATGTTAGTTTATAGGGCTGTCGTAGGTGGTCAAACATACGACTGTTAAACAAGGTACAAAGGGTTGCCTGCTTGAGCAGAACTGAAGCTATGCGAACCACACCCAGCATAGCAATGGAGGTAATGCTGTGTTTGGCACCTTTGGATATTTATCTAAAAGAAGTGGCTGTGACAACTATGCTTCTTTTCAACAATACTGGTATTATACCAGATGTAAGATATGGAGAAGTTAGAAGTCGCCTGTGGAAAGAGGTCGTCAGAAGGATGCCTCTACTGCAGTATTTCATGCATTGCATTTTACATACCCTATACAATTGTCAGGAATGAGAAGAGCGCCTGCAAGGATGTAATCAACATCTTCATAGACGGATCAAAGAGAAGGGAAGGTGCAAGATGTAAAATATGTTCCATATCCCTCCAAATCCAATACTAGTGGGCAATGGATAGGCATGCTACCGTGGTACAAACGGAACTAGCAGGGGTAACCATAGGAAATTCTCCGTGGGCATACAACTGGCAAAACCATAACGTTATCATAAGATAATAACTAGAACAGCATAGGAATGTCACCAAGCGCTAGAAGTGGCTTCAATAAAACAGCTGATAAGCTAGCTAGGAGTGCATCGGGTTGCAATATCCTTGGACCTGGTCCCTCCAGTATGCTTTCGCTGTCAGCTTTCGTTGAAGTTATTAAGGGGAACATCCACAAATAATTTTGAAGATGGTGGGATGAAACAAATAGCTGTCAATTTGCTAAAGAGTTCCTAGAGTATCCTAGCGAGGATACAGCAAAAAAGTACCTGGCTATGACTAGGATGAATCTTCGTCTAGTGACAGGTATTCGAACTGGACACTGCTGGCTAAGAAAGCATCTACATTAGTTATATGAGGAAGTGTGAAACACCTTTTTGTGAACAGGAAAACAAGACAGTACTTTATGCACTCTGTGAGTGCATTGGGTCTCGTCAACAAGAGAATCCGTTGAGAACGGTGGCCTACATCAGAGGGATTCCCCTAGGTAACGTCACTACCTTTTCTCTTTATTAGGTTGGTTAGCGGCTCAAGTGGATTAATCTCTTAATAGCAGGAAGTACAAGAGGATACATTTTTAAGCTACTCTCTCACAATTCCAGAATCCAGAAGGTTCCTTAGATTGAATATAAGTTAAAAATAATTAAATTTGGATAATGTAACTGAGGTGTTTTAAGTTACTTTTTTTAATTATTTAGCGATGCAGAAAAGGAAAACTTACCAACCCTGAACCTAGCTAATGAAGCAATGAAAATTGTAGATGGGAGTCATTAAATAAAAAAAACCATTTCAACCGATGAAGATTCCCATGAAGAAACGTACGAAGATTCCGATGCCACAAATCCGTCTGATAACATGGAAAGTGACGAAATAATTCCAATGAAGTGATATTGAAAATAAGAATGATAATTCTGATAAAGATAATGAAGATTAGCGCGACCAAGACAATAATGTCAACAATGAATAGGATCTAGAAGGTTCCAAAGAAAATCTTGTTTATGTAAATGGAAAAACGTTACCATCTCGGGTATCAAGGAGCTTATAAGCTATTGTAAGCATTGTATTACAATGGGTAACATACAAATATCCAATATCAACCATTATTGATCAAAAAATAAGATTTATTATCATTGATTGTTCAATAGTACAAATTATCATAGTTGTTCACTCCTAATACATGTTTATTGAATTTAGTTAGTAATTTACTCTGGAAAAGGTACCACTCAAGATGCTAAACAAGACCACGCATGCCGTTGCCCAAAAATTAATTTATTATCACAATTTTTAAAGACATATTGTCTTAAATCGCAATATTTTGAAGTGAAAAATCTAGTATGCCTTCATAGGCCAGTACTTACGGACCACCCTGTATGTTTTACACAGTTAGTTCAATATCAACGGATTCAAACCGATAGCGATACCTACATATATTGTGAATCTGTCACACAGAATGGTTCAAGCTTAACTTTAAGTCCTTTTAAACTTCGTAACAGCATGACATCGGTAGAAATTGCAGTTCTTAAATTTTTAGAGGTAAGTATTATTCGACTTACCTTTAAGCGTGGGAAACAGTGGCGGTGAAAATTGTGAGGAAATGTGCGACGCTAGATGTGGCGAGAAAAATAATGGAGGCGTATTTCTAGCACCCGAACTTCCGTCCATGAGTGGCCTAAATCCTCCAGTGGAACTAAAACAAAGAAGCATAGTTAAATATTGAAATAAATACTCGTATGAAAAACTAAAATTGAAATCGAATCGAATTTTGGTCACTACTACTAGAATAAATCATTTTTCTGATCACATAATTTTCTTTCAAGAAAGTGGCGTTTGATCTAAAAAATATCGTTAAAATATAAAAATGTAAAGCGGAAAAGGGTTACTTGATAAGAATAAATTCTATCTAAAGTTTTAACTCAATATTTTAGTTAGTAATATTAGTAATAATATTATTTTTTAAATTGCGATTTTGTGCTTAGAAATATAAAATATAAGAAAAGTGAGTGATATTATTTTCATCAAAATATCAATTATTGGCCTATACTTTTTGTAACATCCATAACAAATAGAATAGAAAGAATGAAAACTTGAATAATTTGCTTGAAGAAATCCCTCAAATACAATCAAGTGTGGAGAATTGGTTTACAAGTAATAAGCTTTGTCTGAATGTAACTAAAACTGAGACTACGATATTCACTTTATGAGAAATTGATAATGACCCAGAATTAGACCATATTAAATTCCTAGGAGTCTATCTTGATTCTAAGTTGCTTTAGGAACAACATACAGCTTATATTTGTAAAAAGGTATCTAAATATATGTAATTACTCCGAAATCTTGCAGACTCTTAAAACAACATATCACAGCTTTATACACTCGAATATATCGTATGCTATACTTGTGAGGGGCATGCTACCTCTAGTAGCATTGCCTTTGCACATCAAAGAAAGGCCATTAGGATTATGTTAAATTTGAGTTACAGGAGCGACTGCAAACAGTATTTTATTACCTTAAATATACTCACTGTTCCTTGCATATACATATTACAATGTCTCCTATATGTGAAACAAAATTTAGGAAATTATTTAACCAGAAATCAGCTACACAATTATAATATAAGATCTAAAAATAACTTGACTGTCAATTATCTAAGATTAAATAAAACCAGAAATGGCACAGGATATATGGGAATACGTCTTTTTAATACTTTACCAATGCACATAAGAAATCTTAATCCAAGTCAATTTATAATTAGAATAAAAAAATGTCTTTTAAGAAATGCGTTATATGATATTGAGCAGTTTTTGGGAAGTGACCTTGACCAAATTTGAGCTCTGAGCTATGTAATATATTTGTTTATTAGATTTTGTTTTCATTATTTTATATGGTGTGGATTTTAACACTTTAATATGTTTAATGTGTTGTGTCTATTTTACTCTTTTTTAATGTATTTGTATTTATATTTTAATGTGAATATTTTATGTTTTCCTTTTTGTTTGACGTGTATAAACACTTTTTTTGTGTAATAACATGAATCCATAAATAAATAAATAAATAAATACTGTTTAAAGTTTAAGGTGTTTGTCCACCGTCGAAACAATAGGACCAAGCAACCGCAAATGGTGGGAAAATACCACATAGTTCTTATACATACTTTAGTGCCAAAAGCTATGTGGTTTCTCTCCGACAATAGGACCAAGCAACCGCAAATGGTGGAAAATACCACATAGTTCTTATACATACTTTAGTGCCAAAAGCTATGTGGTTTCTCTCCGATTGCTTCGTTTCACTGTGATAAGGACGTTTATCTTTGCGACACGACAATTTTTTCTATGGGCGGCCATTTTAGACTTCATTACCTTTCAAGATATATGTCGTTCTCTTTAAAAGTAATTCATATCTGATGATTGCTAGTCCCTTACGCTGCATGATTTGAAGTGGTCAAATTGTACGTATTTCTAGGCGTGTGCAAAATACCCTTTTCAGAGCGTGTTTTCCGTGTGCAAAACCCCTTTGCAAGGCAGTCGTATAAAAACAATCTTTTAACGCACTGATTCGTAAAAGTAAAATAACTTAATTTTATTTATTGTAATTATTAATAACACAATCTTTCAAATCGGATAATTAGGTGAACATATATTTTTCTTCACTTCATATAACCTGCATCCCGGTGCTGCTGGTGCACTGAATTTTCGAATGAAAGTGGTATTTCCTTTCTTCCCGAGAATTTTCCTTGTGATAGCCTGGTTTTTGTATAGAATTTTCTATGTACCCCTCTGCACCAGAAGTTGAACGCCAACTCTTGAGCATCGATATGTTGCATATGTTGCAGTGTTCAGTATACTCAGTAACATTGGGTAATCTAAGAAATTCGGTAATCTTTTTAGGAATTGTTATTTATACCTACTGCTTGTTTTTAATTCCTGTATCTGATAAAAATCGATTGTGATCAATGGTGCATGGACGTAGACTTCAAGGACCAAAAATTGACAATCTATATATCCCCTCTGGTATTGTAAATAATCTAAAAACATTAGTTTTGGTATTAGGAATAGTCACTTTAATGAATTACTTAGCATCTTCAATGTTCTCTGGATGTAAATAAGTTAATTCTTCTCTCCTAAAGGCTACAAATATAGTACTTTTCATTATCTGCCTCTTTGATAAATCTTTCAACCTGTCCCTTGGAAAATATTCTGGATTCTATGGGTCTATAACCATTAGATTTCTGTTTGAGGGAAGCAATAATGTAATATTAGTATTTCTATCCAAATAAATTGTAGCTCGCAGCATGGAATAATTGCTCTATAATGTAGAGAGTCAAATTTTGCATATGTTTTTTGGTACAATTTCTTCGATTTCTGAGGAATCAATGTACATAAGGCAGCATTTTCTAATTCAGAATATTCAGTATCACTAAAATCTGCGTCACTGAGTTTAATTTTTGGGGTTTAATGTTCACAAACGTTCAAAGAATTTTTTTAAATGTTTGTTTAATTTGTAAGCACCGTAGCATAGCAATTGCTCCATAGCAAAAATCTTATAGGCAACTTGGTTAAAGTTGTAAATAAAATAACCTGGAGATCATAGTAGCAAATGCAATTGAAGACTATGTCGGATGTCGGAACTATTTTCGATATTTTTAACTGAATTAGAAAAGTATTTTAGGCTAATATAAATCAAATCTCCTACAATTCCTATCAATGAAGTCATATGTACGCTCTGTGATACCAAACATCTAGGTATGCTAGTAAACAATTCCACAGACAAAGCTCTATTCAATAATTATCTAAAAATATCTAAGTACACTTTTGAAACTGTGGAAACTCGAAAATTTAACACAAGAAACGAGATTTGACCTATTTTTGCATTTGTAGGATTGCTTCTTCAGATGGCCTCCTTTAATTTGAGTCATAAAAATTATTATACATGTTGCGAAATAGGTGTTTTAGGCACGTAACGTGAAGTTTAACGCGTTAAACACCATTATTTCGTAAATTGTACTATTTTGTTCCCTTCTCACAAAATAAAATATCACTTTTAGCCTGTGAGTGCTAAAGTGACATAGTGTAATTATACACTAATATAAAAATAGTTATTCATGGTGTAAATCATAAAAAAACGTTTTTATATTATTATGTATGAATGACATTTTAACCTCCACGGTATAGCTAATGTCTTTTTTGATGAATAGCATCAAAGAGTAGAAGGAGATTGTAATAATAGGTGGAGTAAAGACAATTTTCCTTTGCAAATTAATTTGCTTAGAAGGAAATTAGCGTAATGAAAATATCAGTGTCATTTCGCGTACCTCTGTGAAATGCAAATGGGACTTTAGCCAGTTTCTTTTTGTTTCAGCGAATGGAAAATTCGTTTTATGATATTACGATCTTTATGTCTGCTTGATGAATATTTAAATTCTCGTCTTGTCAGATCTTTGCTCGCTTTCAAGAGATGTAATATGGCACTTCTCACAAAGAATATAGAATTTATATGTTTTATAGATCCGTTTTGTAAAGGCCAAATATAGTTTCCCTTCTGCATAAGCTGCTCTGGATTAAATTTTAAAAATCCTGCATAGACCCTCCATATATATCACGCATTTGTTTGCCGGAACAGTATATTCCTTTTAGATTAATTTATCTAAAACGTGTAGGGATACCTACAGTAAAAATAACATTGAGTAAGTTCAAACTCATTTATAAGTGAATTAATACTGTGTTGAATTTTAAGTAAATTTAACATTTTAACAAAGAAATGAATTTAACCAAAATATGTGTGAGTAAGAATAAGAACATATTGGGTAAAAATAACACCAACCGATGTACAGTGCCTTCATAAATGATTACAAGCCACGTGATCAGGGCCAAGATTCACAAATCAATCGCAGAGCAATTCATATTCGAATATCCTTTCCTCACTACGGCAATTGAGAGAGACAAGAAATTTATTCGCATACGAATTGCTCTTCGAGAATCACAGTCCTGGTCACGTGGCTTTTAATCATTTATGAAGACTCTGTAGATATTACCCATTGTTTAGTAAGTGGAAGGGGGAAAACAAAGTTGGGTACGAGCAGGTACCGATGCGCATTTGCATAAAAAAGTATGGTGTAAACTGTAAAGTGAGAATTTGTGTCATAAAATTGTGGTAGAAATAGGTAAGTAACAATGACCGTCTTCATCCAATACAAACAAATTGTTGATTTGTTTCTTATTTCAGAAAACCTATCATATGTGTGTCATTACATGATTATCATTTGATTTGATCCTCAACTACTTAGCTATAATATTTTGGAGAATAGATCAAACCTAGAAATGATTGCTTTAAACAGTTTATTCAATAAAGAGCCGTTTGAACTTCATCAGTGATACCACTGAGTATTCTGTCACACTAAAGTATATATTTTGTTAAATTTAGAAAGAATGTAATGTTTAATAACATAATAAAATAAAACATCTTTACATACTGCGTCGTGTTATTATCTGCAAATATAATCTCAACCTTTATTTTATTCAACTTGTTATAGCAAACTTTTGTTTCAAATAGCCTGTAGTTAGTAGCAGTAATAAATATTATAATATAATAATAACAGTAATAATTATTATTATTGTTGTTATGGTTGTTTCCATAATTTCATTAAACCTATATTGTGTACCAACTGAATAGGTTTTCTTTTATAGACTTATTTTATGACATAATTATTATTGATTTAATTATAATTATTTGTAATAGTCATAATGGTATCAATAGTAATAATAATAATTATTATTATAAATACTTATAAAGTAATAATTTACAATCCGTAAAAAAATTTAGACGTTTAATAGATACCTACACAATAGTCTAATTTTCATAAAAACTGTGGAATACAGTATAACGAAAAATCATCACTATTTTGAGTTTGTTACAACACTAAAAATATATGAAGCAACTAATTACTGATTTAAATTGTATATATATTGTGAAAAAATAAAGAAATAGATTGATAATATAACTCAATTTTGCGTTTGGAATAACACATAGTTTAGAAAGCTAACTCAAAAATTGCTCAGTGTTACCCTTAAAAGATTTATTTATTTTTAAATATATGAGTGAACATTACTCAATGAATTATGTTATTTCAACACAATTGAATGTGGACTAGATTTGACACCATTTGTGTTGAGATAATGTCTGAAGCTATTTATTTGTGGCATAATTTTAGTTTTTCTTTAGTTTTATTGGGTTTTTGCCACACTTCTGAAAAAATAATAAGATTAATTAAATAAGCCCTTGCGCCAAACGGAACAGTCAAGGGTTATTTTTGTGTTGATTTTGAGTGAAATTTTACTCAAATTTTTTTACAGTGGGCTATTTACACTAAGGCGAATTTTTTAAAAATATATGCGAATCGGTCAGTGGTCGCGCGGTTTAAGGCGTTAGTACTTGAATCGAGGTGACTAGACGGAGTTGGTTCGAGCCCAGCTGCCGGTAGACCGTATATAAGCTATATTCATAGAGAGGATTGGCACCCTCTCTGTGGGTATGGTAGGGTGGAATAATGTTAGCTTGGGTCAATGTGAGAGATTGATGCCGGTTGATATTTGACTACCCCCCTAATTAATGAGGTTTTCCAGGTTTTCCTCATTCCTGCACTGAATAGTGGTTAGGGCCTACCAACGTAAGTCGTTCCTGGGCGCAAATGCGGCCTGCTTAATAATAATATGCCGCCCCCTCTCCAGCACAAGTCTCCGACTTCTGGGCTAATCCCTGTGATTAGAATGAGGGGTAGAGATATTATTATTATCATAATCATATGTAGCTATATAGGGTGTTCCACCTGTAAATGCAACAACCGTTATCTAGAAAAATACTGAGTGCCTGGAACGAATACAACTGACATATTTAGAGCATTTCAGCACTTCCGGTTGTACAGGTAGTCGGCACAAACTTCGTTATTTTAAATATATATATATATATATATTGCATTTCGGGATTCTACAGACAATTTTAGAGTCGGTTTATATAATATTACAGCTAGCAATTATAGATTTTGGGGAAAAATTGAGGAACGCCAGGGTGCGCGTAGGTGTCTGTAACTTTTTTTCCTAGAAATATACAGGGTTATTCAGAATTTATCTAAAAAAATTTGGGAATATATGCGTCATGAAAAGTGAAATCAAAACCGTAAATATTTTTTTGTAAAATCCTTATAGTTTCCGAGAAAATAATTATTGAAGTTCTAGTAGTTTCATCCTTTACATTGCTGGGCTGCTGTAGTCCCTAGCTAGGTTATTACAAATATTCGATTACTTATCGTATCAACATTTTTATAAAATGAACTTATTTAATCCCTTTTTTGTTACACGTTTTTTTTAAATTTATACAGTTGCTATTAGTAATTAACTATACCTATAAAAAAATCGTCAAAATTGTAACCGCCTAAAGGGCTTAAATGGATCTAGTGATCAGAAAATTTAACAGAACATTTAATTTGTTTTTTTTTAAGAAAAAAATGTATTGATATTAAAAAATATTAAAAACAAAATTACAATCTTTTCTTGTGTCAAGGTGGTAACGTTAACCATTTTTCAGAAAAAAAACAAGCCTAATTCTGCGATTGAAGCTTAAAAAACCATTAAATCTATTTTGCAGTAGAAATCATTGAAAGTAAAATAAACAGAAAATATGACATTTTCGATAAATTTTTAGTTGACAAAGTGAGTCTTCTTTGTCGTCTAGCTGCGAAATTACTTTTATGTTCTAGAAGTTTTTTTCGTTCTAGATATAAAACAAATGTCAAAATAATTTTTCATTTTTTTTTTAACTTATTTATGATTTTATTAACTGAACAATATACCTACATTATCATATAAAACAGTAACTATTATAAACAGGACGAATACAATCTTTTGCTCAAAGTTTTTTTAGCAAATTTTACTTTAAATACATAATTATGTAATCATTCAAGATTAAAAATATGACTGGGAATTTTGAAATTTCTAATGATAGCAGGAGACAAGTTTTAACGTTACCGGTTTTTTTCAGATGGGAAAAAGAAGCAACTGTTAACATCTATAACATTACACATTTAAAATTTGATGAATAATAAATAACATACAAGGTGTGAAGGTAAGGAATACATTTTTGTAATATTAAGTATCAGTGCCAAGTACCAAGAGCTGCAACTCCCTTCGATACATGTTCAGAAGTGCTTCTCATCACCTCCCAAGATCTAGTATACTTTATACCCTGTATAAACTGTTTTGCTTATTTTCCCTACGGAATATTCCTCATTTATTTGCTTTTCATTTCCTGTAAGATGTCAAATTAAATTAAAAACTAATGCAAGTGTTCGTTACATATGTACACTAATCCCCGAGTATAATTTTAAGAAACGATGCTAATTAAATTCACTTCTCCCCTCGCGTAATAATCCAGCAAAGAATATCCCCCCTCGTCACACAATGCGTCGCTTAAAAAACACTCAAAGAATAAAAAATGCGTAAATTCATCCCGAAATTAAACACCCCAAAACCGCTATTAACAAAAAAATCACATAAGAATACAAAGAGCCACCCTCAGCGTTAATCGCCCTACTTGAGGGTCCTGGGGGGTGAGAATCAATGTAGCATATGCAAGAGCGTATACGCCCTTTGCCCTATGGGCAAACAAAACGTTAAGTCAATGGAGACCGGAAGCGCGCACATGCGCGCACGGAAGTCAATGTGGACCGGAAGTAGTGGCACTTCTTCTTCAGCTTCCGGTTGCTATCTAGATGACCTTCTGTCTCGCAGAGACAATGCGATAAAGGACATTATTTGGATGATGTAATGCGTTTAATCTCTAAGGGTGGTTTCGGGGGTTGTTATATGTGTAATTACTAGGGATGAAACTGGTAATAATGGTTTTAGATCTATGTACGTGGTGAGTTCAGTGAAATCCATCTTTGGTCCATATGGTCGAACATCATACTACTACTACTATTTTTTCTTCAAACGTTATAACTTATAAGTAAAATGATTAAAATAACTAAGAAAAAAACCAATTTAAAATAAAGATTAACATACGGATTCATCAACAAGGCGTAACGTTAGTCAGACTAGCGGAGGTTACGCGAAAAATTTACGCTTCTGTTACACCAATTTAAATAATAGCCATACTCCTATTCACTACTATGTATAATACTTACTTTATGATATGTTAACTAATCCGTAGCACTGAAAAGTACTGTTTTTGAATATAAATACTAAATATACAATGGGAAGCGCAAGGAACTAGAGGCCGAAGTTACGCGATTTTTAGACAGGTACAATACTGGGTCTAACTTTTGGCGCAAATAAACAGCCTACCTAGCAGCGCATGTTTCGTGAATGAGCGCAAAGCTGGTTAGTCCGACTAACGCGCTTTACACGGGCCTAAACTGGTTAGTCCGACTAACGCTACGCCCGTTTCATGAATCCGGCTATGATCTTTAACTTACTTCACTGTATATATCTTTACTTATCGTTTCCATAGATATGTAGTTGCATCTATCAAAACAAATAAAAAAAAATAAAAATGGCACAAAAACTGAAATGTTCTAGTTTGTGGGCTCGTTATTCAATGATATAATCTGCGTCAAGGTTAAAGCATAATGTGAACATCGAAAAATACAACAATTTGCGTGTATTTTTGAAAAAAAAAACAAGAAGAATGTTATAAGCCAAAGAAATCGAGTTTTATTAAGGGAACAGTTCCATATATTTTGGTCTGATGCTCCAGATGAGAAGTATTTGGCGATAAAAGTAATAAAATTACATTTTGTTTGTTTCATGTTGTGCTAACCAACACTTATTTTTTTAGGTAATTTTGATATTTGGTATATCTGGGGCATGTCGTTGCGACGAACTAGTGAAGATGACATATTGAAGACATGGAATCTTTGCTGCTAATTAAAATTCCTAATACTGAAACTAACAGGAATAGAACTTTCACCGTCTTGGTATGAATATTTAAGTAAATATAGAAAGTACGTTAATTTGCCTTTTTTCTATTTTAAGGAACAACGTTTTTTTTATAAAATATCAAAATGGGAAATGTTATAATTCTGTTATGGGTAAATTCAGCAACGAGGGGGATATTTCTACGTTGAAAAGGCATGGGGATTTGTAACGGATGCGGTTGCTGAAGAGTACATCGAAAATTCTGTATTCGAGATAAACACTCAAGACATTTTGGAAGAACAAGAACTAAAGAAGTAAAGAAAGAGTCAATGATTTATGGTAGCCGTCTATAAATAACTATATGGAAGAGAAAATAAAAATTGTGAAAACAAACGAACATCACACAGAATAAATGTTGGCAATAGATATCCCTTCAGTACCGTGGCACACAATAGGAGTCGACTTAATGGACGTAAAAGAAAAAAACTTTCTTAGTGATCCGAGATTATTACAGTTGACAGCCTGAATTATTTGATCTAAAAGATATAACGGCTAGAATAGTGACATAATGTTTGAAAGCGACCTTTGCAAGGTTTGGAGTACCTCAAGTTGTAAGATCCAAGCCAATGGTCGATAATTTGACTGTACTTTGTTTCATGCCTTTGCTCAGGAATATAAATTTAAATGGATTTCAAGTAGTCCTTTGTATCGACAATTAAACGGACAAGTCCAAGTTGTAGTAAAATTAACGAAACAGATACTCAAGGAAAGCTCCAACCACTACTTAGGGTTATTAGGCACAAAATTATTAAGTTTCACCAGCTTAATTAATGATGGTGCGAATGTTACGAGAAAATATACCGGTTCAGGAAATGATGTTACAACCTATTCTACCAGATCACCAAAGAAGAAAAAGTATGATAGAAGACAAAAAATAAGAATTATAACAAACGACACAAAATAAGAGACTACGAGAAGTTAAATGAAGGAACAAGGGTATGGATAGTAGCAGAGAAACAAGAAGGAAGATTAGAAAGGGGAAGAAAATAACCTGGATCGTACGAGATTGAAATTGAAAGCAGAATAGTAAGTAGAACTAATACGTATTTACAGAAACTACCAGAAGAGGTCGAAGAATCGAGAATCAAGAAGAACGACCTAAAAGAAAATAGAAGAAACCAACTTATTTGGAAGATTATGATATATAAATTCAGTTATTTTAAGTTTGGTAAGGAAAGGGAAATAAGTATGTTGTAAAATTATTATGTTGTCAGTTGATACATGACAATAATAGTAAGTAAAAAGCTGTATGTAATTTTGGTTAATAACAGTAATTTCGCGACAATAATCACAAATAATTTGCGCGGCAATTAATGTTCCGATTCCACTATTTCACCAATCGATGTCTGATCTACTCAGTGCTCAAAGATTTCTTGTTGTTTCTGCTACTGATTGAAGAATTTCTTTACAGTGTTTTGTGCTTTTCGGTTCGATCAAAAACGCCCCTTTCTTTGGGTCGATCAGTTTCAAAAATATGGTAATCACAATCTGAATGCTCTAAAGTTCTCCATGTCTTCTATTGAATATTTTATTTTGTCACGTGAACCAGTGACGTGAAATAGCGATTTCTTTTTGTTGCAAAAGATTATCCCTGAAACTTCTTTGGTCGTGGTGAATCAGACTGTTTTCATTTTAATAACAACTTACTGGAGTTGTTCAATATTACATTACTAGCAGTTATTGACCAAAAAAATCAATAACATTTATACTGCGCATAAGAATTATATAACCTCAGATTTAACATACTTGGATGAATTTTGGATAACAAATGTTATAAGTCACGATGTTTAAAGTCACTAGCAACAGAATCACGGTACAAATAAGTGTGACGCAAAACTAATAGTGTTACAAAACATCAGCTGAATGATTACAATTGATTCCAGGACAAACAATCTGACTAGACTGATCTGACTAGAGATGAACTTCCATTAAACAAATCCCATATACAGGCGGGTGTATATGGAGTTACCACAGTTTTCAGTTTCAGTTCAAAATAAGCAGACTTTACGAAGTCAACCTCTATTCTAATATGCTTTGCTTAACCGCTAAATAGCATCAAAGTTGACATTGTTGCTTTTTTAAACCATTTAAGATTTTTTAGAAATATACAACACTAATATAAGTACTTCTAAATATAGGCTATGAAAGTTTACGTCTTCCCATTGCTTTTGCGTAAGTGGAGCAGAGTAAGACAATAAACATCTGCATGATAAATAATGATGATTATCTTGGCAAGACTTCACAATCTAAATAACACTGTCCCTTTGTAGAGGAAGTTCTTCAAATTTTTTACTTCATTAAATCACATTTTCCGCGCCCATTGCCAGACACTCAATGTAATGCAACTAATTGCCGGCAACCCGACCATCGATAGTGTGTTGGTGGACAAGAGGAAGAGCGTCGACAGAAGATAAACTTTTGACGAGAAATAGAGAGGTAACTAGTTTATTAGAATATCCTTGGACAGGTGGCGTCTAGACCTCATTTTGCATGTCAAAGCTATATCTAACCTATTTTGTATGAATTATGGTTATGTGAATAACGACGATGGAATGAACAAAATAATATCAAGCAACCAGCCATTTTCACGGTCTGGCAAGGTTGGATATATTTTCTCTTTAAGTGACTTCTTTAACAAAAATGGTTCTTATTGAAGAACGGAGAGAACTTGTGCTCTTTGCTCTTTCCGAACCTGTAGATGAAAGTGAACCAATCTGCACGTTTTTTTTTTCTATTAGATGATTGCTGTTAGATTACCAATTTGTTTCATTAGCAACAGTGATTTAGATTTTCTGCAGAATATCCTTCATTGTATTATCGCAAGCAATTCATTCGCATTGTTTTGAAGCCGCACTTTAAGAAAAATGACCAAAATAATAATTGATTTTACACTATGACATATCATTACATCATACTGCTGATATCATAAAAGCGCCTATTCAGGAGATTGCTTTCCACATCAACCTTATTCTCCCGATTATGCTCGATCAGATTTATATCTTCATCACGCGTGGGATAAAAAACTGCCAGATCATTGAGTGGCAATTGAAGAAATAAAGGCAAACCTATGACACAAAGGCATATCTGAATAAACATTTATGTCTTGAATACCAAGGTCGAAATTGTGGCATCATCTGTTTTACTAGTTTCTGAAATACCTACTACCATAAACTCTCAATCTCATCGAATTTGACACACTCTGTAGACCAAACTCATTAGCATTTGATAGTTTTGGCAGGGGGATTAAGGTCCTGAAACATGAAAACGCTTCACAACACCTCCAGTAATTACATTAATGCTGATGCTCATAAATAAATAGCGATCGAATTAGAGTGACTGTGCAATTAATTAATCAGCTAATTAGCAGACATCAAGGCATCAAAGAGGGCCAGGTTTCCGGAAACCGCAGCTGACTATGTAAGCCCGTTTTATGCTTAAGTCTCTAAATGCATGTTTCTCTGTAAACCTACAACGCAATTTGGGGCATTAGGAGGTTCGTAATTTAATAAATAAGGTAATTTCTATTAGTAGACTCAAAATCCTGAGTATTTGGCTTTATACTAATAAAGGCTTTCGAATAAGATGATCATACAAAATACATCAAGTTGTAGGAAGTTATGATTATTATTTATAATACGTAATACATTGTTCTTTTTTTAGTTATTATATTTTTTAATGTTTGCGGTACTGACCAATTTAATAATGTCATCACGAACGTTAAAGGAACTACTTTAAATTATATGTTTTGTAAAATGTCAGTAAAAACTGTAGAAAACAGACTAGAAATTCAAACTGGCGTATTATTTGAGTTAAGCTGACTTTTATAATTTTAGGTCAATTTGTCATAATAAAAATTTTATGAAATAGAAGTATGAGTGTCTAAAATAGCGTATGTGTAATTCTCTTTATAGAAGAGGGACTTATGTCTTCAATTTTACCCTATTTTGTGGTTAAAATAAATGACATTATGACTGAACTCTGAACTTTCCCCCCCGAAGTCAGTCATAAAATATTTTGTTAAATTTCTGAAAATTTTGTTCTCATATCGTTGGACATGGCAGAAGAGGTAGCGAAACACTAAAGAATTGTTCCCATTTTATAGAGCGAATCTAATATAAGTCGCCAGAGGGTCCATAAAAGAAAACTTAAATATTAAAATACAATAATATGCCAGCGTAACTCCCATTATCCAAATAGTTTTATAGCGCCAGCAGAAATGAATATAAATTTATGCACTCCGGGGTACCGCATGTTTTCTTAAAACATATAACTGGCGTAATAGGCCAGAATGTATGGGATCCAGACACAAAATCCTGAAATATAGATGCCCTGCATAAAATTTCACTTAGAGGTTTTTTTCTGCCTTTCTCGTAACGTGCTGAAATTATTCAAACCAGTGAATGCTAACCATTAAAGAGTCAAAATATTCTCAGGAAATATCATTTCTTAAGATGTTAATATGCAAAGTATTTTGTGTTTAATACAAGTTATCATCTTATACAATAACTTTATTTATTTTAATTAATAATTACATTAATAGAGGATCCGTCATCAAACACACATTAATAAATATGTATACACATACAATATAATAATACAGATATATACAAAATATATATCGTCATAATATAAATCACATATAAATAATACAAACAATAATACAAGTAATAAGACAAACAAGTTAATTAGTACATGAGTAAAACTCATTAATGTCATAGAAACATTTATCGATTAGATACTGTTTTAGACATTTAACAAACATGTTTTTTGTACTAGAAAGTTTAATCTCCATGGGTAATCGGTTGAAAATGTCTAGGCCTTTAACAAAAGGCAGATTTTTACAAATAAGTCTCTTATAAGGAGTATAAAAGTTATTTCTTTTTCTAGTAAAATAATGATCATGATCGATATTCCTAGCAAATAAATTTTGATTATCATAAACACAAGTGCAGATTTCCAGTAAATATATACATGTAAGTGTCAGCAAATTCAACTTTTGGAAGAAGATACGACTAGATGTTTGCGTTAATACACCCACCAAACTTCTTATAATACGTTTCTGACAAATAAACACGTCGGATGCCATTGTAGCCAAACCCCAAAAACATATACCGTACTTCATTCTACTATAAGTCTGAGCATAATAAACAGAAATGAGTTGATTCATATTAAGTACCTGTTTCAGATTTCGAAGAAGGTAGCAAAAAGAGGCCAGTTTGGAACATAGTCCAGCACAATGATTTTTCCAGCTGAGAGTTTCATCAATCGTTAAACCCAAAAACTTAACATTAACCGCCAATTTCCAGGACATCACCACCAACTGAAATATTAATATCTAAGTCATTATGATTCTGTGATGTATGGAATCTTATGTAGCCAGTTTTGGAATTATTTAAATATAAACAATTGGAATTAAACCAATCACGTAAATTACAGTTGTTCTCAAGTATAATTTTATCTCTATGGGAAATAGCTAGAGAAGTGTCGTCGGCATACAGTGTTGGAGATACATATCGTGGGAGACAGCTTTCAAGGTCATTACCATATATTAGGAACAACACCGGGCCGAGTACAGAGTCCTGTGGTACCCCGACAGATACTTCAGTTAGTGGTGAACGTACCTCTTGCACATTACAATTGTTTACTCGGAAGTTAACTTAATAAATTGTTGTCTGCCTTTTAACAAACTAGATATCGATGTATTTGCCAAACCCCTAATTCCGTATTTTTCCAGCTTGTAAAGTAGCCTATCATGATTGACACAATCGAATGCCCTGCTAAGATCACAAAATATCCCAGCAGGGCACTCATCCACATCAACATAACCAACTAGGTCTTGAAAAAAAAAGAAAATATAGCAGTTTGTGTGGATTTTCCTGATTGGAAACCATGCTGGACAGTTGACAAATATGAAATCGTTCAAAGAACGACTTTAATCTAAACAAAAAAACAATGTTCAAATATTTTCCTGAAGCTTAGCGACATCATAATAGGTCTGTAATGGTCTACGTTCATTTTATCAAGCTTTTTATAAACCGGTACAACATTACTCAGTTTGAGAATATTTGGAAATTTACCTAACTAAAAAGATAAGTTGACAAGATAACACAGAGGTTTTGCTAATGAGTATGCTACTTGTTTAATAAGATAGCACGATACACTATCTGGTCCAGTTGATTTTTATTTTTTATTTATTTTTTATTATACTGATTATTTCATTCTCAGTAAATGTAGTCAAAAAAGAGTCGCGAGCTGATCATGCATGATGTTGTCATATTTATCACACTGAGATATTTTATCTAAAATTCATAACGGGGCTTCTTTAAACGAATTTGAGAAACATTTTGCTACTTCATATGGATATACAGGATGTTGCTAAGATATAGTGCCAAACTAAAGGGACGATGTAATTTTAAGTATTCTGTGTTTTGAACATTTATATTTAAATAAGTTTACAATAGGTGATTTGCTGTAAGTCAAATTTAGTCTAACTTTAAGATATCAATATACAGGGCGGTCCGTACGTAATGGCCCATGGAGACATACTAGATTTTTCTCTTCAAAATATTACGATTTAAGCCAACTTGCCTTAATAAAATGTTGATAATAAAAAAGATACAGGGTGTCAAAGTTGGATTAAAAAGTGATTTTTGTCATAATTTCACTACCTGAATGTATCAACTTAAAAATTTAGAAAAGATGTTTTTGGATATGAGAAATCATAGTCTGTTTTATATTTTGATGTATTTCCTAGAGGGCGCCACATCCTTCATATTTGTGACGTAAATGCGAGCGTAACTTTTTGGCCCTGCCGTTATCACTTTTTTATTACAAAATCTTAAACCTACATTATTTTTGAGAGAAAAAGGTATACTTACAGTCTCAGAAATCGGCCATTTTGAGAAAACTTTTCAAGAATTGCTGCATTGTACAACATTTTAACGTAGTAGGCGCCAAAATTCCCTTGCACATTTGATATGTTAAAGGTACAATCGTTTGCAATAATAATGACACTCTCTTAAAACAGTTTTTTAACTTCTGGAAGTTCTGAATAGAAATTTCATTAAATCTCTCTTGGTAAGTGAAACAACTAATAAATAATGTTAAAAATTTAAAGCAGATTTCAATATGAATACGTCAGAAAGCGCAAAGATATCGCAAAATTCATTTTAGGGAGTGTCATTAATATTGCAAACGATAGTACATCGACAAGCAATAAAATTTGCACAGTGATGCTAAATGTTACGGATAGAATTTCTGTCGTCTTGAATTAGTTTATGGATAATCCGCCATGTGAACAAATTTTTCGTCTTTTTTTTCTAATTGCACTCATTCGGCACTTGTTATTCGCAACTTTTCAAAAAAGATATGACAGTTCATTCTCATCCTCCGTATTTGCCCGATTTGGCTCATACCAACCTTTTTTCACCAAGTTCAGGTGCCTCTCATGATACTATATTTTATTTTTAAACCAAGAGGAGTGATTTAAATTTCTCGCGCTTAAACACTAGCTTGTTATTGATTAATTTGTCTCCAAGTTTACACAGAATCACATAAATTCATGTTTATTGTCAATGTCAATACTGTTAGCACAAAAGTCACTGCAGAAATCAGGAAATTATGTAATCAGTTATGAGAAGTACGATTTAATAACTGTTCATGTTTCAATTACGTATTACATACAAGATTTTTTCTAATTTTGACAAAAAATGGGAAATACAAGTATAATTTAAATAACAATTATCTAGTAGGTCAGTGTCAGTTTAAATTGTCTTGTCATTGGGCTTGACAATTAATAGACGCTGATCACAAAATATGTAGTTTATACTTTGTGACGCTGATCGTCACTATTACCATTCATTAGGAAAAATGTGTGATTTACATTCAGATTCTGATGATATTGCGATATTGAAAGCGGCAAGAAATGCGGTATGTTCACTGAAAATTTCAAAATGACTTGACTTAGGAAAAATTTGAGAAATGGCGTGAATAGACGTCACATCAATGAGAAAGTACTATTGGCTTAATTTGAAGATACGAAGAATTTGAAAGCTTCTACGCTATGGATGCAGTACTCCATGTTGAAAAAATGTAAAGGGAAAAGGGTATACCTTATAGACATTAAAACATACAATAGTTTGATAGAATTTTTGAAAAGCCAGTCCGATAGATACCACGCTTAGAAATCAAACGTTTTTTCAAAACTAAATATTGCGAAGTTTTTGACGGAGGTGAATGACAATAATTTATTAATGGCTAAGGTAACTAATAATCGCTTCATTTGTTGTCAGTTTACTAATTCGCATTTTTTGCTTTAAGTTGTATTGGTTGTGGAAATTAACATTTTTACGTGTTGAAGATATTACAGATGAGGACACGTATTTTCAAGTAAATATTGCAAATACAAGAACTAGAGTAATTCGTGAATTTGTAATCACCCCGGGAGATATAGACGTTGACATTATCACAAATCAGGAAGTATAGAAACCCCCGGAAAATATTAAACACATTAGATTCTTTGTTAGATATAGAAATGATAAATGTGGTGTACAGCCAGTAGGAATTAATATTATTGGTCAGTTACCAAATATGGTTGCTGAAATGATTGGTTTGCTGAAATGTGCATTATTCACGGGTAACTGTTTCAGAAGATCTTCGGTCACTTTACTTGCAGATTCTGGGGCCAAAAATAAAACAACACGGCGCGGCGGCTGGAAGTCAAATTCTGTTGCAGAATGTTGAAAATTCTATAGAAACTAAAAATACAATTTCCGGTGATATTCTTGGAGAACCGAGCTTTACCAATAACATATCAAGTTGAACAAATAAGATTTCTTCTGGAATTAGTTTCACTAACTGCACCAACTGCGTTGTGAATATTTATAATTAAATAACAACAATTAATAAAGAGTTATTTATAAAATTACTAATTTATAAAAAGTGAATTGTGGAACTTTTCGATCACACCCCCTAAAAAAATGAAAGAAGAAACGATTTCGTCATTTTTCCATTATGACAAACAAAATATTTACTAATGTGGTTTGATGAAGTTGACAAAAATTAAACTTAATATTTATTAATATACGTAAATTTGTAAATCTCCAAGGCAAAAATCTGTAACATTAAATTGTGTTTCTAAACGACTAACCAGAGAAATCCAAAAGTAATACAGAAAAAACTGACCCCACATGTAATAAATAATAAATGCCAATAAAGATAATAACGTAAAAATCTCATTGAGAAGCAATTTAAAATGCGACCCCGAAGCATTCGCGTCGGTTCGAATTTGAATCCTTAATGGAGGGCGGAGCGGCGGCGGCCGATTTTTACCATTTTAAATTCGCCCCTTAATTTTCCACCCCTCGCGATTTAAATAAATAATAGCCATATTTATGATGTGGAGAGGTTCTTAAATAAGTAAGCATCATGAAATAAGTAATACACTTTGGTAGGAAATATTTTTTCTGCTACGTTTCGTTTCAGTAACAGTATGTGTTTTTTAATTAATTTGTGAGGGATTAGGGCTAAATCCAGGTTATAATCAAAAGGCTATGAGATATGATACAAATTGTAAAGAACGTTCAGTGGTACATATGTACATATTTAAAATATTTGTTTATATTAATTTCGTAGATCTGTACTTTAAATTTATTAGGTATACAATTTTACATATTGCAAATGTCCTTTAGATATTTCCTAAACTACTTTTAAACCAGCAAAAGTATTAAGATATTATAAAGTAGCGGGTAGTAGAAGTATTATTTATTGCCAAATTTGCTTTAAGAAGATGCATTTAGAGTAGAAGAAAATATTTGTGAACATGAAAATACTACAGCAACTATACTATTTTTAAAAATCTGCGCGGTGGGCGGAAAAATTCGGGAGTCGCTATTGAGAGGTGTTGTTGAGAAGCCTCAGAAAAGCAAGTTAAACCAAAAGGAGGGGAAAGTTCAGCAAAACAGTTTTCTTTTCCCAGGACAACGCTTGCCCACACGCTGCTCGAGAGACTTAAATCTTTTGTAAATTAAATCAGTTTCAATGAGATGTTTTCGGTCATCCCCCTTACTCTACTGATCTTGCACCAAGCGACTTTAATATTTTCCATCGCGAGGATTTTAAAAATTACTGTGACTTACATCTGAAACGACCCTGGTATAATCTAGCTCTGAGAGTCTAGAAGGTCCATGTCTTGGTTGATTCTCTCCTTCTCCAGAGGTCTGTTTTCCATCTTGTTCTCGGTCGCCTTCTCTTCTTCTTACCACCAATTGTTCGCATCATTACCATTTTCGGTGTCCTTATGTCTAACATACTCTCAATATATCCTAGCTACCTTAACCTTTGTACTTTTACCATGCTTATTATGCTCGCCTATTTATATAAGGTTTCTATTTCCTCATTTGTTCTTCTGATCCACTCGTCTCCTGTTATTTTCCTCGAAATTTCTCAATATTTTCTTCGCCCGCACTTCCAGTCTTGTTTATTCTGCTTCATTCAACGTCCATGTTTCGCTGACATACGTCACTACTGGTCTTGCCACTGTCTTGTATAGTTTTATCTTTGTTTGCCTATAAATATTTGTATTTCTCGTTTTATTTGCAGTCTTGCTACACATTTATTACCTGATATTATTCTGGCTTCAATTTCTTCTATTTCCGGTTGTTTGGCAAATATAGTACTTAAATATGTGAACTATTCTACTTCTTTCCCTCACTTTGTTTCTATTTTCAAAAACCTGTCTCTTTGATATTCTTCTTCCGTCCATTCTATGATATTTAGTATGGTATGGTATTTAGTTTTTCCCTCATTAATATATATAGCTATTTTACCTCTTTTAGTTCTGTTTCTTGCTAGCACTACGAGATCATCTATAAATGCCAGATACTGATGTCTTTTATAGTATATAATACCTGATTTATTGACTCCTGAATCTCTTATGATTTCTTCTAGTAGTAAACAAATAACACTGAAGATAATGGATCTACTTGTCAACATCCCGTTTATAACGTCAAACTTTTCCATGGTTCTATTTATTTTTACTCTATTCTCAGTTGTTTTCAATGTTAGGCATATCATGTTTCTTATCTTTCTACTCATTTCCAATTATTTCAATATAGAAAATAATTATTTTGCTGTTATTCTGGCATATGCTTGCTGATAGTCTTCAAATAAAACTACGGTCGGTATACCGTATTCGAAACTTTCAGTCTAAATTTCTCGCAGAGTGAAAACTTGTTGTTTTGTATTTCTTTCTTGTCTAATGCCACATTGTCCCCACTTCTGTTACCAATCTGTTTTTGATATAAGTGGCTAGTATTTTATATGCCACATTCAGCAATGCCCTGTAGTTCTGGTATTCCCCCATATATTCTTTTTATGTATAGGGCAGATTACTACTGCTGATTACATCCATTCCTTTTTCAGTTCTTTTTTTCCCAAACCAATCCATTGCAACCGATGCCATCAGATTTGATAAGTAATGCAAAAAACGATTGAAAAATGTATGTTGCTGAGAAATCATATGGTAAACATTTGATTCTAATTTCTTTTCATAGAAGATGTCTCGTACCAAAAGGATCATGCTTCTCACCTCTAGTCTGAATAATGAAGATCGTAAATATTATAAGTAAAGCAGCTGATGAATGTGATATTAATTTAATCGAACCTACCTCGACTATACAATGTTTAAATGTAAGTGCTGTTACTTTAAAACAATGTCAACCAAAATTAATGATTTTTTTGTGATATCTTATACCCGCCAAGGATGATCCCAGAGCAGGAAGTAGAGAAGGTACACCAGCATCAGAAGGAGATGAAAGATCAGTTAGGGTTCATCTTCGATAAGCAGGAGATCGTAAAAATACAGCAAATGATAAGCTAAACGAACATAATGAATCGAGGACCCTAAAGATGACGTTCAACTGCTCTTCGATTTGGATACATTTTTAAATTTTCTTCCATCAACGGATTGTCTCGGTTTGAGCGGAAAAAATGATTATAATCAAGTAATAATTATTGATATCAATACAACAGAAGATGATGGATTTAATTATATTACTATGGATTTAGGAGAAAACTCAGTGAAAGAACAATGTAGAAGTACAGATGGTAAAAAAAATAGGGTGGATGAAATCAAAGACAAATGCTATAATGTAGCCGAAGATGATACAAGTAATGAATCTGAACAACAAAAAGAAATTAATTAACCCAACATAAAGTGTAAAAACAGAGAAGAACCAAACGGTACCAAATGAGTTAGCAATAAAAACTAAGACAATAGGGAGATAAATATATGAGTATCTACAAAAGAAAAAGACGGCATGTGGGTCTAGAAGTAGTCCCACATTCCGTCTTTGTTGATTTTAGTCTAGCCCTGAAGTTAAAAATTAATTAGTATACAAAATGTGTTCGTTTTACAAATTTCTGTTAAGTTATACCACCTGGCAACACTGGCCAATTCTTCTCGATAGGTTCATAGCTGTGAAACGGTGACACTTTGGTCAACGTTGTACTAGGATTTATATTCCCACTGCCAAATTGAGCTAAATTTTGTTTGCAAAACATGAATATATGACTATTTAATATAAGACTGTTTTATTCCGAATATTACCAGAAATCTGTATATTATTTTTAATGCATTGCCACACTTTGTATATGTATATATGCATGTAGATACTTCATTCTGAAATACTGTTTACCTCTTACCTTTTATTTTGTTTAAAGCTGCAATAATTTATATCATCCTGTATATTAAACAGTACAACAGCACTTATACAAGAGTATCTAGTAGCTGAAACAATAATTTTTTAGTCAAGTTCAACATGGAGGTATTTATTAAATTGCCGCACATCCGAAATAGTCATTCGCACTTAACGAAAGGATTTGCAATGCATTCGGCGGTCAAAGCACGGCCCTTCCCAAAGTGACTTAATAGAATTTGATATAGTTTGCATTAATTGCTACATGATGTATCATAATCATCGTGTTTCCATTTGTAAATTATATCACCAGGAATTAGTTGGGCCTCGATTTCCATGTTAATGTAAGCTTTTCAATTTGCTGTTTGATTATTTATCAAATTCATTTACATTTCATTGCGAAATACGCAAATTATAAATCTGTGATACCATTATTTTTTTGTAATTATCACAAAATCTCTCTCTATACCAAAATCAAAACTCATTTTGAGTACTTCCTTCAATAAAGTTATAGAGTGTGTAAAAATAAACAATTATTCATTTAGTAACATATACCTTATTCAACTGCTTACAATGCCTAAGCCAAGTTCATTATTCGCTGTGGTTAACGACACAAGCACTGACAAAAAAGAACTCCCGTCTTTTAAGAAGTGTACTCAGTTTTAAATACATAATTGTTACGTAAAAGTGTTACCGCATTATAATACTGTAACCTCTACGTTTACTTAGCCTTGAATTACTCCACGTAGAAAAACAAACTTTTTGTCACTACTTGGTTACACATTAAATATCCTTCAACAACTCTCAACTGTTATTTTCACTTTGAGGTTTGTCACTCGAGTTCGTCTTCGAAACATAAAGTGAACTGTGGAGGCGAAGCTGATCCGCTTATATGTATATTTAGGGTTCTCGAAATTTCTTAGGTCCTCGAGAATGCATCTAGAACCAAATCGAATATAGACCTGAATATTCTAGAAAACGTCGAAATAAAGGTGTTATAAAAATTATAAATTTTAAAGCCAACAGGAACATAGTTGACAAACTACAACGATAGGTAAGCTTTCCCTAACATTGCCCTTTTTTAGAACTGATCGTCCCGATCAAGTTACTCCGTTGTCCACATGGCTTTCTTGGTAAGGTGTCAATCGATGATGTTGATAATTTGCAACTTTGCTTGGGGATTCCTCTGGATCCATAATCCACATCTTGGCACAATGGTATAAGGGCCTTGCCACGATTTCTGCAGTTTTGAAGATTTATTATTTGTTTGGGGTATATAGACAATCTTTGTCATTATCTTGGAATCCGTTATTGTTGGCATGCAAGTAGTATCTGGTTTTCATTCTGTTGCTTTCAGTGTTTCTGTTTTGTTTCTTTCGTACTTCTTTATGTAGGTACCATATTTATTCTATCTTTCAGATGGCTGAGATAATCATCCAAGTTTTCTTCGTTTTGCGGTGAGTGAATTTGAATGAATTACCGCTTAATGGATCCATAAAAATGATGTCTGTCTAATTGTCTGTTTCTCGTTGACGGCTGTTTTCAATAGTGCGATTGAATTTATCCACCATTCCATCTGACTGCAGGTGAGGGGGTGTAGTCCAGGTTTTCTGGATACCTAGCAGACTACAAGCAATCTGAAATACCTCAGATTCAAAATCTTGTCCCTGTTCTAAACGGATTTTTCTAGGAACCCTATAGTAGCATAATATCCAGTTTTCAAATAGAGTTTCGGCTATGGTGATTGCTTCTTGATTGTTTTTCATTTTCTTCATTTTGGCTGTTCTTTATTTGTTTTAAATCTTCCTTCATTTCGTCTTGGCTATTCTTCATACCTTCTTGACTTTTCTTCATATCTTTCATCATCTCCATCCAACTATTTGAATATTTCCTCCATTTCTGTAGACTAACTATCATTCACTTTTCACTCAAATTTTTTCTCTGTGATACGTTCTGACACCGGTATAACCTCTTCGTTGACTTAGCCTTGAAATATTCCACGAAGAAAAACTAACTTTGTTGTTACTACTTGATTATACAATAAATGTCCGTCAAACAATTCTCCACTGTCAAATATCCATCATTACTTTGATGTTTGTTACTCGCGTTCTGAACATAAACTAAACTGTATAGGCAAAACCGATCCGCTGTATTTTTAAGGTTCTCAAAGTTTCATAGGTCCTCGAGAACACGTCTAGAACCAAATTAAATATCATCTGGAATGTTCTAGAAAACGTCAATATATGGGAATTACAAAAATTATAAATTTTAAAGCAAATAGGACGTAACTGACAAACTACAAAGGTAGGTGAGCTTTCGTAACAATATTGTATATAAAGAGGGTATTTCAGAAGCATTGGCTATAGCCTTTTTAACAGCAGGTAACTGAAATTTGTACTTTTGACTAGAAGAACGTTTCTGGAACTTGTGATAAGTTAAAATTAATTCTACGATAAAGGTAATGACCCCTTAGAGGAGGACTTAACAGAATATTTGGAAATGAATCCCAATGATCCCTATTAAAGTTGAGTGATAATGTATTAGAGAGTTATTGAACGGCTTATAGGGTTAAGCAGTATTTAGGTTTCCCTTATATTGACACCTAACCATGCGCATATGTGCTGTTCATTAAGGCAGCAGTAATAAGGATAATGCTTGACCATATTTGTGCATGATTAAAGTAACGTCGAACAATTTCTTATTTGTTAGATCTGGTCGTTCGGCCATAATCGATCATACTCGTTGTGATATCCTTCTAACCTTAAATAAAAATAAAATGTGTTTGGCTTTTTAATTAGTTTCTGTTGCATGTTTGAAGAAAAATGAAGTAAACATCCTTAAAATCCCAAAATATTGCCTCATACTCTTTTTCTGATTACCATTAAATTGGCATTATTAAAGGTATTTTCAATAACTCTCTATTGTTTAATTTATAAATATTTATATTAAAATAAAAGTTAAGTAAATACTACATCATGTAATTATTATCTAATAATACAACCTTTATCTTATTTAACAATTTTATAGGGATAGGGATAAGGGTAAGCATAGGGATAGGGATAGAGATAAGGATAGGAATAGGAGTAAAAGTAGGAGTAGGAAAAGCAGTAGAAGTAGGAGAAGGACTAGGAAAAGGAAGAAGAAGAGGAGAAAGAAGAAGAGGAAAAGGAAGAGGAAGAAGGAGACGGAGAGAAAGGGGAATAGTAAATATTATGATTATTATAATTTTTTGCAAACAATAGTATCACATTAAATAACAATTGCTTTTCAATGCACTTTTTCAATAAAAATTTAAAACACTAGAAATCATCATGCAAAATATAAATACAGAAATATGTATATTTTTCAATATTTTGGCTATATTATATAAGTGTACCTTTCTATGGACATTGTATATTACGTAGGTAAGTATATACAAACACAACTCCTGTTTGAAAGTAAAAGATGCTATTACATTGCCCTGCTGTGCGATGTACAAGCCACTTACTAGCTAATTTGTATGTTAATTATAAATTAATTTGATACCCTTTTGAGTACAGTAGCTAGGCTACAACTTCTGTTATAACAGGATTCTGAAACTGACTTCGTGACATTGTTTAATATAATATGCGACATTCGAGAAGATTCCTTATATGAAATTATGGCGCTGCTAAAGTGAATGCATTTGCGTAAATACCTCAGACAGCTTAATTTGCTACACTAACATATTAATTGGATAGCATGTGTAGATTCCTTTAGTAAGGGGATCTATTTTAGCCAGGCGGCGCGCGTCACGCACATCAAAGCTTTGACAGTGGCGGCTCACATTTATTAATGATAGGAAGGGTTATAATTTGCAAATGTTATTCAGAAAAACTGTTGTTCAAATAGTGCCTAAAATAAGTACTAAAAAATTTCAGTACATATAGTACAGGTTAAATGATGACGAAAACTTTACTCCAGTTTTTTCTTAAACACCTAGGTACTAAGGGAGTTACAACCCCTGAAAGGGGTGGCCCTGAAAATTATTTTTATTAACTTAAAAATGGTATAATTTTAAATCATGAAATATTGGTCCGTTACTGAACTGTACGGAGAACGAAAATAATATAAAAAATAAAATTATTAATGTTCTGTTTATCCACTTTTACTAATTAAATTCTCCTCAAATAATATAATAACTTTTAAAATGCATTTATAAGACACACATTATTTTGCTGTTCTAACCCTACATTTCAAGAATTAGTTTCACATACTTGTAACAAAAGTGAAAAATTTTATATACAGAACCATGTAAGTTTATGTTATAACAATATTTACATCTACAGTAGAATTTAACAAACACCTACGTATTTGGAAATATTTCTGTACCTAAAAATTTGTTGGTTAGACCAATTTCTGGCGTTACATATTCGTTTTACTTCAATACCTTTAAATATTCGCGGGTTGCATGAAATAACATTCCTGTTATTTGCTGAACTCTATATTATTCACTTCTTAAATATCTAAAATCTGCCAAATGCAGCTACTTTTATTGTGGTTTGCAGTGAGGGCAAGTGTAGTGCAACGCGGGCCTGACACGTAAAATTAGCAACTGAATCTGGAGAGATGGGAGATCCACGGTGTCCACGGCGTGTTGCAGCAGTGTGGCGTACATACACGAGGCTCAATTATACTTATCCGTACTATCTACAGCGTGTCCAAGTATTAATATCAAGAGATTGGACGAGAAGAATCAATGCCATGGCCGCCACGATCTCCTGACTTTAAATCCTTTGGACTTCTGTTTATGGGGATATTTCAAAAATGAAGTGTATCGCACCTAAATGGACACTATTGGTGATTTACGCAAACATATTACGTTTATGATTTCAAAACGGACAAGAAGCAGAAACATTTGTGTTACTTTGTAAAAATTGGGTATGTCAAACTATTTTATTAAGTAAAACCACAAATTAATTATATTAATGATTAATAACAACAGAGACAAAAACAGTTGAATTTTCTGTTTAAAATAGATGTTATAAGATGTTATTTATTTCTTTCCTGGGAATTTATTTCAATTTTTTCCGATCGCCGATTGCATGGTTTGCCTTGTCAGGTTTTAAAGTGGACAAGTGTCTAGTGCCGTGCAGAAGTGTGTTTTAAAATCATTTTCGAACTGTCCTTTTTGATTTTTTTAATAAAATTGTATTTATAAGTCTGTACATTAAAAAAATTGTTTTGGATAAGTTCTGAATCACCCTGAATCATCCATTATTAGCTTAGTTAATTACTCGCGAAGATAAGCCCAAAAAATGCCGATTATCATAGCAACCTTCATGAGTAAATATGTTTCATTATCTGCAGTAGGTAATTAGAAACTTATATACCTTGTCTTTCATAAAAATTGTGGACTTTTTGGCCTTGTAATCCTCTGAACTTCTTTTCAAAAATGCAATTAGTTGAGAAAATCTGCTAATATCTTAATTTCTCTTAACTGAAATCATAGTCCTCAACACTAAGTAGTCCATAGTGTACTTATAGACGGTTTCTGGAAAAAATAAGTCAAATGGATTTTCACAGACACCACTTTTACCTTGTTAGCTTTGCACCATTCTTCAAACTTTTTCTACTTCAACTCATACCGCGCCGATTTTGTTAGAACTAGACTTGAGATCACTACGTTTGCCATAAATTTCCATCAGAATCACACATTTTGAATAGCGCTTTTTATATTTATGAGTTTGTTGTCAACAAAACTTGATCCGTAAACTTAATAGCATCAGCTTCTTGTCCCGTCATTTGACACTTTTTGCGAAATATATATTTGTTTTCGTGTTATTAAATGAAGGTAAATCACATTTTGTCCAATATTCTTGTAGTAAATTCATATTACTACACTAGATATTTTGTCAAACTAGGCTGACGTCTAATTTGATACCTTTAACATCTCGTATTATAATATGAATCATTCATAATAATAAAAATAATAATAAACACATTTATTACCCAACAGGTTTCTCCACTAATAGGACAATATTATTATACATATAGTTTAGAAGATATAATAATAATGTGAGTAACAAGACATAAAAGAAAAAAAAAACAAAAAAGAAATATTTAGTACATTACATTAGAGGCATAGAATGTAACTGATAGTTAGTTACATACATAATTATTGTATATTCCCAGTAACAGTAACCAAATATGTAATGATAGCTAAAGTTACTGTACCGAAGCCACCATTCTATTCACTATTACATTTAGGGTTTCAATATTAATGTCACATGAATCAGCAATTCTATTAAAGTTAAGCAACATATTATAAGTGGGTGAGTAATTAATTTTGGATATAAACACAATCAAATACGGTATCAATCTCAGAATAAATCTTAAGGCCATCAGCAAACATTAAATAAGGATAATCAATAATGCAATACAAGTCGTCTATAAAAAGCAGGAACAAAAACCTAAATTGCACCCTTGCGGTACACCAGATGTTGGAAAAATTATTCGATTTGTAACCATTGTTAGACACATATTGAACTCTGCGGTTCAAGTAGAAAGTAAAGAAATTTTGAAGGGGTGTGTTGAAACCAAGCATTCAGCTTATTTAATAAGATTTTATGATCGACACGGTCAAATGCCTTTGAAAAATCTGTGTAGACCACATCCACCTGCCCATGCTGATCAACAACTTCCGATAAATGCTGTATAATCTTTGCAATACTTATATTGTAAATAACTATGGTCTAATAATTCCTGGTTCAATTTAGGTATGTTTAAATTTGTAAGAAATAATCACACAATATTAAGTTTCAAAATGCGCAATGATGCTACTCCAAACATTTGTTACTTATTTACACAAACTGTTCCTGTCGCGATTTTAGGGCCATTTTGGAGTGCTGTTATGCACAATTGGAGTTATATTTTACATACATTTCACGCTGTGCAGTAATAAGGAAAACAGGGCATGCAAGCATTTTATAACTGCGTTGACAGTATTATGAATTATGTGGATTTAGTCAGTAATCAGATTGGAACCTTTCAAAGATTTCTGTAACGGATGTTAATGTGTGCCTAATAGCCTCACACTTAGAGGTAATTTGTCGCGGTGCCGCCATTTTCTCGAATTTGAATGTCACAGCGTTCATTACGGCGGCGTAGGAGGACTTGTGTGTACGTTATTATGTATATCACTTCGATGTTGTCATTTAACTACACCTCGAATATTCTAATAACATCTAATTGATTCGGATGTACGGGATGATACAAGGTAGGGAGTAAAGCTAGTTTATATTTTATTAGGTATTGTAAATAATATAGTAAATTAATGTTTACGGGCTTGCCTTGATTTTAAACTACTATTAAAAAAGTAGATAAGTTCAAGTGAAATAATAGTATAGAGTGTGGAAGAAAAGTATGGAATAAATTCATTATTTCTAAAACAACGAATGTTCATGAAATTTCCTCGGACACGTCATTTGTTTTCGCGTGATGACGTCATCGGATATTTTTTTAAATAGAACTCCTATATTTTCATCGGATTCTTGTAGAGCTAACTTGCTGAATTAAAAAATGTATAGTTTCAACTCTTTGTTCCTTTAACTCTCCGGGAAAAAAAATAATAACCGATCCAATAAAATCGGCGTGAAAAAAATATGAATATTCCCATTTGTGTCTGTCATGGGCACATATACTTCGTGTTGGCTTTTTGCTTTATCACCACATCCTATCATATTAATAATGTCAATTCTTTCTGTAACTGTTGAATATATCTTGCAAATAATCACTAACGATTTGTTACAATTAAATAAACGCTGCAGTTGACAGATGTCAATTCTGATTAGATTTTGTTTAGCTGCCAGAAACAGTTTCTAAGGTGACTTGATTTAATTTGTTGTTTTTGCTATCAAAAGATGTAATAATCTAACATGCAATCTAATAAAACAAAATAATAAATTAGGGGATCAAATACGATGGAGGTAACCAGAATTTAATTATTAATTAATTAATTAGTTCCTTATTGTTAAATTGTTTTAAAAATAAAGAGTCCTTATTTTGTGATACTGCCGATGAATTCAGTAGGTATATTCATTTTACTCTCAACTAGCCCAGCACAGACACAAATGGGAATATTCACATTTCAGTCAAGCCGATTTTATTGGATTGGTTAAAAAATATAGGGGTTCTATTTAAAAAAAAATATCCGATGACGTCATCACGCGAAAACAAATGAACGTCGGAAATGCGTTAGTAAAAAAAAGAGTCTTTTTAATAAGCAAAATCGACAGGTCCGAGGAAATTTCATGAAACTTCGTTGTTTTAGAAATAATGAATTTATTCCATATTTTTCTTCCACACTGTATATCTGGTCAAAGTCATACAGGGTGTTAAATTTTAAACACTGTTTTATTTTTTTAAATATTATAAAAACTAGTTAGTGAAATAGCGTACCTAGTCCAAAGTCTGAAACCTTTTGCTAGAATTTAGATGCTCCAGTGATGAAGATATTGGGTACTGGCCACATATTTTTTTTTAAATAAAGCTACTACTTTATTGTAACAACCATGATATTTTCAGATTCATCTTTCAATTTTCTACAAATTACTACTTTATATTTTCTGGAAAAGGCATGATTTTCGAATAAAACTTAAGAAAGCGAACTGAAAAACAGTTTTATGTTAAGCGTTTTTTAATTAAAATATATTTTATATCTTTTTAACGAAGCGTCCTATAAAAACTTTACATGAAATTTACCAAAGAAAAGGTCATCATCATTGTCCATCGACCATCTAAGCTTATTTATAAAGCGAAAAAAATTTTTTTTAAACTATATTAAATCCTTATTTATCGCCGACTCTGACCGTCTGTCAGCTGCTAGGTTAATGATTTAATGATAAATACGGTAAGGTAGCACCTACCTTACTGATATTTATTTCCCTAATTGAAATGATTGGTATTTGGAGAAATTTCAAGAATGTTGAACTTGCTGGGGACCTCTCCTTCCCTCAATTGCTCTTTTTAGGTTTGTTCCAACACCCAATTCTAGGACCGTCCTGAAACGTTTTAGAAACTATTTGGATCGGTTTTATGCGTAGACGTTAACTTTGTATCGTCCTAATGTCGGTATAAAAAACTGAATAGTTGGAACGGAATGACATTTGATTTTTGATTGTTTAGTATCGTAGGCTTTATCAGCAAATAGGAACGCGTAAAATGAACCAAATACGTACTGCACAAATCAGTCCAAATGATCTCTACTTCTTCTTCTTTAGAGTATTGGAACTTTTTGTTTAAGGCGAGATATTCGGCTCGACGACCACGACCAGGTGGATTCCCTCGGTCAGGAAAAACCACAAAGAGTAACAAAAAACACAAATACATAAAAACGGCCACACATTTACTACAAAGACGTTACAGCAGTTGTTCAATGTCGCTCAAAGATGATTCCGCATGGTATTTTGTCTACTCGGAAAACGTCTTTGATATTACGCTGCCATCTTAATATGCGAAAAATTAAATTTGTGAAGAGCAAGTACTGAAAAATGATTGAAAACACCGTATGCAACATTTTATTTTTGATAGAATCTGATACAGTCCCCATCTGTAGGCCACTAGTGCAAAGTGTACTCACGCCGATAAAGTTTTCTTGTCCTGTTGAGGAACTAAATTGTCAATACTAATAACATAAACAATATGAACAATAATCGATGATGTTTGCATAAAATAATTCGTACTATTTTAAACTATAACATCCCGAGATGTTTACAGCGTTCTCTAAAAATTCTTCTTTGATCCTTGGAATATAATATTTTAAGCTTTCATCAGTGTTCATTGATGTTTGAGAGCATGAGAATTCTAGGTTATGGTTTAGTTTTAGTGACTATAAGTTTTAAACGTTTTGTAGTAATTAAATAAATGAATTTATGTCGGGTATGGATCGTACAAGATTTTATAATTAAAGACTGTCATAGATACATTCTGAGTTTCTGAGTAGGCATTTCTTACATTAAATTTAAATTTTCTTAAATGGGTATTTCATTTAACTGTACACGGACTGTGTATTCTGTTAGTGGATAATTCTGACGAACCTGTAATGAGTGAAAATGTAGGTTTGGCAGTGTGAATAAAAAACGAAAACAACAGCTAATAAGATTAACTGTTATCTGTCAGGTACTTAAATATTTGTTATTAACAAAAATGTTTATTATTGTCGTTTCTATATTTGACAACGCTGTAAAAAACGACCGCATAGTAGTTGATATTCTAAGCCATCTCAGACGATGATTGTCATAGGCGCCGATTTTCTGGAGGAAAAGAGGGTTTTGCCTCATTTTTGAACATCGAAATAGAATCGATAGAATTTCGAAATAAATATTTTATTGTCCTTTAGGACTTCTTGAACACGTGGTTAAAATATTTATACTTAATCATAGTTAACCCGGTACAACTTGCAAAAATGCCTCTTGCTGAACTAATTGAATAAAACCAAAAGTATTAATTGATGATGTGGACATTCGTTCATAAAAAATTACATAACTATTAACCAACGCGCACAATATTTACTAAACAACTGCTCTAATTAACGCCGTTTAAGGTCCTAAAATAACATTATATTATCCAGAACGAGGAGACTAATTATTTAATAATTAATTTAAACACTTGTTAATTGGACAACATCACGCACTTAAAATCAACCAATCCATCAAGCTCAACGTTGAAATCTTCAATCTAACTGAGCATGATGTCATGCACATGGTGTTAATTAGTTTGTCGGGCAGTTATGTCACAATGTTTAATTAGCCAGTAATCTCCGTTTTAAGCGTAGTCAGAAAATTTGACATTGCCAGGGAACATACCGAGGAGTTCTGAAGTGAATTATGGTAATAATAGACATAATATGCTTCGTTTGCTGTTTCAAACGATGGATTTTCTCAGTGAGTTTGATTTTAACAGTCTAAATTTAATTATCAGTCGTTCCATCTTTTCTAAATATAGAAAAGTTCGGGTGTGGAACAACCTGCTGATTCCCTTCGCTCCGCCTGTCATAAACTCACGTGTGACGTCACTGGTATTTGAATTGAAAATGTTATATAAAAGGTTTGTTCCAGCTGCATAGAAAACCGTACAATATACGGTTTGGAGTCTAAAAAACTGTTAGAGATTAGAAATTATATTATTTCCTTAGCGTTCCAAATATCTTTGGGCAGTGGCGGCTCGTCGTATGAAGCAACTGAGGCCGGGCCTCATTGTAAAATTTGGATTTGGAAATTATGGGGTATTAAAATATTAATACTCCATAATTTCCAATACGATTGCCTGCTACATTTATCAGAAATCAATGTAACGAACTAAAATAAGTGCTTCAATTTTAGCCCTCGTATGTTACAAAGTACCTCTGGTTTACATTTCAATATCCCGCCGTTTCTGTTTCTACCTGCGTGGGGAGTCCGGGTCACCCACCAATCCCACCACAGTGAGGTCCAATTTTCCGAGCTTCAAATTGCGTCGCACATGCCTATACGTTATGGTTTCCCCCACCATGCGAGACGGTTAAAATCGATGTTTTTCGCTCCATGTCCGCTCGAGACTGAGGCCAGATTTCTGGCGCCTCAAGTTTTTAGTTCAATGGCAAATGTTGATGTGATAGTGGCTAGTGACCGTAGGAAACTTATGAACTGTAGATTATTTACATGTGTCGTGATTAATCGATTGTTCAAGTGTTAATACTTTTAATTGTGTTTTGAATTTCCAGTGGTTAGTCTTAGTGGTTGATTAGTTGAATTTAACTTCTCAAATATTCTGAAGATTAGATGGTAAGCGCGATGGTAAAGTTTTACATACGGAATTTAAATAAAAGCCATACTCCTATTCATTACTATGTATAATACTTACTTTATGATACGTTAACTAATCCGTAGCACTGAAAAATACTGTTTTTGAATTTATATTACTAAATATACAATGGGAAACGCAAGGAACTAGAGGCCGAAGTTACGCGATTTTTAGACAGGTACAATACTGGGTTTAACTTTTGGCGCAAATATGGACGTAAATAAACAGCTTACCTAGCAACGCATGTTTCGTGAATGAGCGCAAAACTGGTTAGGCCGACTAACGCGCTTTACACGGGCGCAAAACTGGTTAGTCCGACTAGCGCTACGCCCGTTACATGAATCCGGCTGTTAAGAACAAGGCAGGTAGGGTTAATTTAAAGAAATAAAAACAACTAACATAATAGGAACTTAATTTAAATATATATTATCGATAGGCTTGTCGTTAATTATTTATAATAATGAATCCCTCTCACGATATTGTTTTATCTCTATTTGAACCGCCTTTTTCAATACGTAATGAAGTAGAGAAACAACCAATTTTGAATAGTCGGCCAACGCTTTAAAATATCCTGAATAAACAAATTTCCGGCAAAATCGTTTGATTGTTTACTACAAATGTATCCAAACATATTTGATAGATAAGTTGAAAAACAAACTTTATGTCAAAACATCCAAAACAAAACAGAGATGAACAATTTTATAATTTAGAAGTTCATAAAACGGTAAAAATATTATACAAGGAATTTAAAATGATATTTTCGGTAACATACAAATTATTTTGCTTAGTTTTAACAATTCCCTGCAACAAGTGTTTCAGAAGAACGAAACTTTCGTGCCTTAAGCGCAATAAGACTTCGGCTTAAACAATTTATCGATGATGGCTATAGAAAAAGAACTGTTGCAAAGTCAGCGCCTATTCCCAATTTTATGAAGACATTATAAATAAATTTGCGAATTTAAAACACCGACAAATAGACTTGTTTTATAAGAAGTGAAAGTATTACAATTTTTTTGTAAAAGTGGCTTTGTTTTGTATGTAAATTATTAAGTAGTTGAAAATTGGTTTTTATATTTTTTCATATTTTTTAGTGTTTTAAATACGTAGGAACATTTTTTTAAATTATTAGATGCTGAAACATATTTTTTCTATTATTTATATTGTAAATAAAAATCGGAGTTCTGATGTTATTTAGTTTTTTAATTTATGGTTAAGGATAGTAGGGCTATTGGCGAATACCTCCATAATAAAAAATGGTCAACGCGTCAAGGAATAGGTATTACCTCGGGGTGACGTATAAATTTATTCCTATTTAGGTATTATTTGGGCCTCACCTCTTGCAGCTACCACGAGCCGCCACTGTCTTTGGGACGAACATTGAACCATACCACAGCGATAATATGAGTACATGGTCGTGTGTAAACTACTTGCAAACTGTTTAAAATGCAGGAAGTATTTTCATACAAAAGAATATAAAATATATGTTGTAGAAGAAAAAGAAATTATAACCTATAAATTCTATATGTATATAAAATTATCGTGTCACAATGTTAGTCACCATACTCCTAGGAAACGGCTTGACCGATTTTTATGAAATTTTATATGTATATTCGGTAGGTATGAGAATCGGTTGTAATCTATTTTGCATACCCCTAAGTAATAAGGGTGGTCCACCCAAAACATTTTAATTTTATTTTTGGAGACAATTTTTATTCTTATTTTTATATGATGTGGCATTAAAAATACATACAACCCTTAATTTTCACCCTATTTTTAATAGCCATTTTAGTAATTTAATCATTTTTAACCCTGGTAGATAACTGATCGATTAACACTAGATCCGTTATCCCCGCCAGGCATCTACCGGTGTCACTTCTCACCGCAGACCTAGAAAAAATATAGACAGCGTCGGTTCATGGTATAGATCGCGTGACAGGTGCCGCGTTTTCTAAGGACCTAAGGTCCAGAAAATTGATATCTTATTTGCTTTATGTTGGCGGTTGTGCTTTCTGCATATGAAATTAACTAACTTGCTGTTAATGTCATTAAAGAATGTGACATGAAAGTGATCAGTCACAGTAAACAAATGAGATTGACGCTACAATACAACTAACGTAAATTGGCATAAAAACCATTTTTTGTGATTCCGGACCTTTTAGGGCAGCCATGAATTAGCGGTCGCCAGCAATATGGCACTGGCACAGTCTATATTTTTTCTAGGTTTGTGCTTCTCACCCAGTAAACAGCACGGAGTCGGGATGAGAACGAAGCCGACTACCTAAATATTCAGTAGCAAAAATTCATATGGCAAAACAACGTTTGCCGGGTCACCTAGTAAATTGTATAAATTCTTGTCATGTGCTGTATACAGCTATTACAGTATCAATTATTTTAGCATTTTTGTGTCTTAATTTGAAGTTTACATCGTGCAATTGTTCTGTGAAGACTGTTCCAGATGTTATAGATAAGTAAGTACCTACAGTGTACCGCTGTGGGTTCGGTCTCCGCAGCCGGTAGACCGTATATCAGCTATATTCATGGAGAGAATTGACACCTTCTCTGCGGGTGTCTGGTAGGGTGGAAGAATGTTGGCTTGGGTCAATGTGAGAGATTGATACCGGTGACCTTATGGATTTATATCTTTTCATCCAGTAACCTTTGAAATAAATTAATTAAAACCTAATTATTAGTATGCAATATTTTTTTTATGAAATTTGGTATAGAGCCATTTTAACAAGCACTTAATTTACTAGCGTAGGTACTTAAATTTTTTTAAATATCGCTAATACGTTTCTTCAATTTTTCCCCTAAAAAAATAATCTTGTAACCCTTGGTTTTTGTATAAAAAAAATGATACTTGATCCTAAACAGCCTTCCTTCTAGAATTAAAAAAAGTTGATCAAAGTCGCCCTGTAAATAAAAATTGTATTAAAGCGATTCGGTGTCAAATGAGTCACACTATACAGGGTGTTAGGTAAACATGCGGCAAAAATTCAAGGGGTTATTCCTTGGCCTATTCTAAGAATATTTTGTCCTATGATGATTTCTGAAAAACCCCTTTGTTTTGAAGATACAGGGTGAACAAAATTTGCGACAACCATATTCGATATTTGTTGAAATCATTAATGTAAATAAAAGTATGACGTACGCCACTGTATAAGACGCTGGATAAGAGAAGTTTATTTTTATTTACAAGTATATGAAAGTAAAAGGTGGGGTTCGAATAGCAAAATAATGTGTGTCTTACAAACATCTTTTAAAAAGTTGTTGTTTCATTTGAAGAATATCTAAATAGTGGCAATGAATAAACACAATATCAATAATTTTATTATTTCTCGCCTTTATTTATTTTTCGAAATTTCTGTACCTAAAACACCACAAATTTTATAATTTTACGGGGTGAAATACAACGACCTTAACAAAAAATTAAATAAAAACAAAAAAATTATAAATTGAGGGGAGTGTGTAATCAATTTTTTTTAATGAGAACGTACTGAAACATTTCTACAGATTACAGGAACAAATTTGAAACGGATTCTGCAAAATTTAAAAGCTTTTATCATTCGGCATGACGGCATCACGTTTTAATATTGTTAAAACTTCATTAATCGCAACAACTCTTTTAAATTTTACAAAAGGCAAAAAATATTGTTTCAAAAGTACATAAAAAAGTACTGATTGTATAATAAAATATCCCACAGATTAGATTTTCCTATGTAGCGTTAATATTTTTCAATTTGAGTAGCCAAAAAGTAATTTGAATAAAATGTAAAAAGCGGGACATAACTATTTTATACAGAATTTAAAAACTCGCTGGTATTTTTAAATCATTTTTGCATCCGATACCGGACTGTGTTTCCATTCGTCCAGTTTCATAGGCGAAACTTGAGGGGGTTACAGTGAAATAATACAGTGTAATTACTAATTACCTAAGAAAAATATATAGACGTTTCAAATGGGTTTTTTATAATTTATTTCGATGTCCTCAAACGAATAACTTACCTCAAATGGAGGTAAGTATTAATATACATCATATTGTCCTGTTTCTAATTAGTTATGCTTGATTAAATTATATATTATTATTTGCCTCATATTGGAAGAATGAGGGTCATTCAGCATTTTTTTATTGCATGTTCTTATTGGTTTTGTAATTTTAGTGCAATCTGAAAAAAATATATATTTTCCTGACGCCTCTAAAGCCTTTAATAATTTGAGAACATGGACTCGCCTAAACCGCTGTGTGACGTCACTGCCCACTATAACATGCAATGCGTTATTAGAGACACTAAACGAGAGCAATAAAAATTTAGATATTGTATTGCATCCAAATAAAATGAAGCTTCCAATGTCCACAAAACCCAAAAGCAGTAATATACAGAGTGTCTTGCAAGTCGTTACAATAATTTTAGGAGGTGAGTGACTTTGAGTCGATTTAAACAAACATACATATATACCAAGTGTTACAATATTTGTGATAATTAATTTTTTAATATTTCTTAATGTAACCGTGCTTTTCTACAATTATTGAAGTGTAAAAGAAAAACAAACCTTTTTATAACAAATTTACTGAAATAATAATGCATTTTACCTGAAGCAAATCGAGTCACACATAGCTTTATTTATTTAAGTTGAAGATTGTTTCTTCCTCCATATTAAGATATTAGGTATAGGGATATCGATGGGTCAGTGGTCGAGCGGTTTAAGGCGTCAGTACTTGAATCGAGGTGACTGGATCGCTGTGGGTTCGACCCCCGCAGCCGGTAGACCGCATATAAGCTATATTCGTGGAGAGACTGGCACCCTCTCTGCGGGTATGGTAGGGTGGAAGAATGTTGGCTTGGGTCAATGTGAGGGATTGATACCGGATGACATTTGACTACCCCCCTAATTAATGAGGTTTTCCAGGATTCCCTCATTCCTGCACTGAATGGTGGTTAGGGCCTACCAACGTAAGTCGTTCCTGGGCGCAAATGCGGTCTGCTTAATAATAATATGCCGCCCCCTCTACCGCACAAGTCTTCGACTTCTGGGCTAATCCTCGTGATTAGAATGAGGAGTAGAGATATTATTATTATATATACCCAAATAAATTATTTATTTGAGTAGGTACACCGAAAAAAATTATTTATTCTTGGGAAAAAATTAAACAAGTTTTTGGTATAATGTTCACATTTTTGTTAAACACACATTGAATTATTTGATAAGAACATTTCATCTGTTTAAATGAAACAAATAGTTATTCCAATTGAACATGAAAAATTTGAAAAATGATTTGCAAATAAATATATTTTTATTTTCCTTAATTATTATTAAAAATAACGTTTTGAAATAAAAAATGTTTTTTGATTGAAATGAATGTGCATTTCGAATCAAATAATGCATTTATTTAATTCAAAAATGCATATTTTTAATTGAGGGATGAAAAAAAGGAAAATATGTAATATTTTAATCCTTTTTGTGAAGTTTTTAAATGAAATTTTATTAGGTTATATAATTGTTTAAAAACCGCAAATAACCATATTGTCGCAAAAAGAATCTGTTTGAAAGGAAAAATTCGAATTGTTTCCTATAAATACAAAATAATTATCAATAAGTGGTCGCTAGATGCCGCTGCGCTATATTGCGTGTAGTTAAGTATGTCGGGTTTGAGAGACATGACGAGCTCGACAGTTAACTCACCTGCGACGTACTGATGAGAGTTAATAAGCTAGAAACCGGTAGCTAGCTATATGTTGACAATTTGCTATAGATTTTTCAGGTGTAATTCAATGCTGGTCGGGGCATTAGCCCTTAGTTGTCTCCTGAAATGACTGGACAATAAGTTGTTGACTTAAATAAGCCGATGTTTAATTGGAAAAAGAATCTTTGAAATACACAAATATTGTTTTATGATAGTGTCACGGAATTTGCCCCACTCACTCCCAAACCGACGACTGTGGCACCGCGAATTGCCTAAGATTGCCCCGATCGCCCCTACGCCATTCTGGTAAACAAACAACATGCCGTGATCGAGATCGGCCTGGAAAAATCGAGAATCGACGAGAAGCGTTCCAGTCGTACGAGAAAAGGGATCTAGAGATACTGGAATATATCTGGAATATTCGTTGGGTCTATAAAAGAAGAATAAACGGCCGAGTTAGTTAGTCTTGTATAAGTCTTGTGTTACAGTCTGAATTAAAGTGTTTAGTTGGAGATATCAAAGTGATTTAGATAGCGATTAATTAAATAAGTGTTTAGTTGACCTGTAATTAGTAGTGTTCAGTAGTTAATAAAGAAGTAATTAATTAACGGATTGTTTTTTGTGTCAGTAAGAGAAAAGACGGATTGGGAAATCCGTGACAATTTGGTGTCAGAAGTGGGATTTAACTGGAAGTTTGAGAAGCTTTCTGGAACCCTGTGCGTGAGTGGGTTTAAGTGGAAGTTGGAAGAACTTTCTGGAACCCTGTGCGTGGGTGGAATAAAGACCCAAGTGTGATATATCACCGCACTCGTCTTGTCGAAAGGAAGTGAACGGTGGTATTTGCGAAGGACATTCTCGAACATTCTAGAACTTTGTACGGGAGTGAGACAAAGACCCAAGTGTGGCATATCACCGCACTCGTCGTGACTCAAGGAAGTGAACGGTGGTATTTGCGAAGTTCATTCTCGAACATTCTAGAACTTTGTACGGGTGTGAGACAAAGACCCAAGTGTGGCATATCACCGCACTCGTCGTGACTTAAGGAAGTGAACGGTGGTATTTGCGAAGGACATTCTCGAACATTCTAGAACTTTGTACGGGAGTGAGACAAAGACCCAAGTGTGGCATATCACCGCACTCGTTGTGACTCAAGGAAGTGAACGGTGGTATTTGCGAAGGACATTCTCGAACATTCTAGAACTTTTACGGGAGTGAGACAAAGACCCAAGTGTGACATATCGCCGCACTCGTCGTGACTCAAGGAAGTGAACGGTGGTATTTGTGCAGGACATTCTCGAACATTCTAGAACTTTGTACAGGAGTGAGACAAATACCCAAGTGTGATATATCACCGCACTCGTCGTGACTCAAGGAAGTGAACGGTGGTATTCTCGAAGGACAATCTCGAACATTCTAGAACTTTGTACGGGAGTGAGACAAATACCCAAGTGTGATATATCACCGCACTCGTCGTGACTTAAGGAAGTGAACGGTGTTATTCGCGAAGGACAATCTCGAACATTCTAGAACTTTGTACGGGAGTGAGACAAAGACCCAAGTGTGACATATCACTGCACTCGTCGTGACTCAAGGAAGTGAACGGTGGTATTTGCGAAAGACATTCTCGAACATTCTAGAACTTTCTACCGAAGTGAGACAAAGACCCAAGTGTGACATATCGCCGCACTCGTCGTGACTTAAGGAAGTGAACGGTGCTATTTGCGAAGGACATTCTCGAACATTCTAGAACTTTATACCGAAGTGAGACAAAGACCCAAGTGTGGCATATCACTGCACTCGTTGCATTGTAAGGAAGTCAACTGTGACATTTACAAACACATTCCTGGACATTCTAGAACTTTCCAAATAGAGTGAATGCCTGTAACTAGAAGCCAAGTCAATATGGATGCACAACTGGCGAAACTGTTAGAAATGATGCAGACAATGCAACAGGAAATGAAAGACCAGACGAAGACGATGCAAGAGAAATTTGAAGAACAAGGGCATAAAATCGAAGATCAGTCCCAAACGATGCAGGAAAAATTAGAAAATAAATTAGAAGAACAGGGAGAGACGATGCAAATGAAATTAGAAGAGCAAGGGTGTAAAATGAAAGATCAGATACAGACAATACAACAGGAAATGAGAGATCAGACGAAAGAAATGCAGACAAAATTAGAAAAATTAGAGAATACACTAGAAGAAAAACTAGAGGAGCAGTCATATAAAGTGGAAAAACAAGTAGAGGAAAAACTGTTAGAACAAAGAAAAGAAATGAACGAAGAACTGTTAGCACAAAAAAAGGAAATAGACGAAGAAATAAACTTGGTTAGAGAAACCTGCGAAGAGCTTCGACATAAATTAGACAAGGTAACAAAAGAAGGCGTAATCAAATCAGAAGGACCTGTTATCCGAACTCAGAAGACGAAACCCCCTGAATTCGACGGCAAGGTTTCCTGGAATGTATATCTGCGTCAGTTTGAAGCAGCAGCATCAGCAAATGAATGGTCGGATTATGAGAAAGCTACTGCTCTGATAGTTGCTCTACGAGGGAAGCTCTTGACGTCTTACAAGGAGTTCCTGCTGGGCAACAGAATAACTACGACATTCTAAAACAACATATGGAAATGAGATATGGGGATAAGCACCTGCAGCAAGTGTACCAGGCACAATTGAAAAATCGTCACCAGCAGAGTGGAGAGAATTTACAACATTTTGAGACAGACGTTGCTCGACTGGTTCGATTGGCATATCCAACAGCCCCGTCGAATTTGTAGACCAGCTCTCCATCCAAGTGTTTATCGACGGCCTAAGAGATTGTGAAACCCAGCAGGCACTACGACTCGCCAGACCCAAAACATTGAACGACGCTCTTTCGCATGCACTGGAATTCGAGGCAGCAAAGATGGCATCCGGTAGACATGTTAAAGTTCGGGCCATCAGTGATAACAGCGATAGTATGGCGAATGGAGACCTAATAAAGACATTAAAGGAGATTATTGATAAATTCAGTTCATCTACTGGGCCAAAGAAAGAACAATCTGATAGTCGAAGGATCGCCTTCTTAAATGCTGGAACTGTGGACAGACAGGACATCTAAAGAGACAGTGTAGGGCCCCAGTCGCAGATCAGCAACAGCGCGACTCCCAAGCGGCACCTGCACAGGAAAACTAGGGTCAGCCGGCTTGACGGGGCAAAAGCCGGCTGCGTCCTCGTACCATGCCCCACGAGAAGAAGTTACGTTATCACGTCTCCAGGACTCTGACTCCTTGCTAGTAGAAGGCATTATTTTTGGTCGTATGTTCCCTATGGTAATCGACACTGGAGCGACAAGAACTATTGTACGGCCGGATATTATTGGTGATTGGCGTATTAAGAACCCTGCCAAACGTTATGTCCTTACAACAGCCAATGGACAACAACTGCCAGTCAAGGGGAATGCGAGCTTGAAGTAGAATTAGGAGACGTCAAGTTCAAACACAGAGCCCTGGTAGCAGATATATCGGACAATGTCATACTCGGACTAGACTTACTACGAGCAAAGGGGTGAACTTAGATTTGAATGCTGGTACGCTACGGATAATGGGTGAGGAAGTAGTGCTAACGACCATCACTGAGAATAACGCTGTAAGGAGACTCGTTGTTAAAGAAGATGTGGTACTACCTGGTCAGACCGAAACATTGGTTGCCACTGTAATGGATGGGGAAATGTCTTGCAGTGTAGGAGTGGTGGAACCCAGTAATCCGGATTTGTTCAATAAATCTATAGTCACCGGCCGCACACTGATTAAACCAGAGAAAACGACAATAGTACGGGTAGTTAACCTGAAAACCTTTCCACAGAAAATTACAAAGGGAACTGAAGTAGGAGTCTGTGAACCTGTTACCATGGTCAGAACACTCAAAGAAAACAACGAAATGGAGAAGAAACCAAATAAGACCAGCCTACCGGAATGTCTAAGGGACATCGTGGATAGGGCCAAGCAGAGATTAAAAGAGTCGGAGGTGGAACAACTGGAAGAGCTGCTACGTGAAAATGAAGATGTGTTTGCACTTAAACCAGGCGACTTTGGGAGAACCAATGTTGTGAAGCATCGAATCGATACTGGTTCATCATCTCTATAAAAGCAGCCACCACGAGGACTTCCACTAGCCAAGCGAGAAGAAGTTAACAAGATGTTAATCGAGATGCAAAATCAAGGCACCATAGAGCCATCTCAGAGTCCTTGGGCTTCTCCTGTAGTTCTGGTCAAGAAGAAAGACGGCTCCACCCGATTTTGTGTGGACTACAGAAAATTAAATGACGTCACCAAGAAAGACAGTTACCCATTACCGAGGATTGACGATACTCTGGACACCTTGGCTGGTGCGCAATGGTTTTCCACTTTGGATTTAAAGAGTGGATATTGGCAAGTCGAGGTCAGCCCAGAAGACAAGGAAAAGACAGCATTCACTACCGGAAATGGATTGTGGCAGTTCAATGTAATGCCATTTGGTCTATGTAATGCCCCTGCCACTTTTGAACGACTGATGGAAACTGTACTTCATGGCCTGCATTGGGAGAACTGCTTGATTTACTTGGACGACGTGGTGGTGCTGGGACGCTCTTTCCAGGAGCACCTGAAGAACGTGTCCGAAGTGTTCAAGAAGTTGAAAGCAGCAAACCTGAAGTTGAACCCGAAGAAGTGCAGTCTGTTCCAAAAGGAGGTCAGATACTTAGGCCACATTATTACTCCACACGGTGTGAAAACAGACCCGGAAGACAGAGTGCATAAAGAACTGGCCGGTTCCTAAAGACAAACATCAAGTTCGAAGTTTTCTTGGCCTATGCACATACTATCGACGATTCGTCCAAGGATTCTCGGACATTGCCAAGCCTCTTCATAAACTCACAGAAGACAACATCCCGTTCGAATGGACGACGAAATGCCAGCAAGCCTTTGAGACGCTGAAAGAGGCCCTCTGCACTACCCCGATTTTGACATACCCAATACCTGGACAACCATTTATAGTGGACACGGACGCAAGCAACATTGGAATTGGCGGAGTTCTTTCCCAAATACAAGATGGCCAAGAGCGAGTAGTGGGCTACTTCAGTAAAGTCCTGTCAAAAGCCGAAAGAACTATTGTGTGACTCGGAAAGAATTACTTGCCATCGTCAAGAGCCTAGAACACTTTCATAAATACCTGTATGGCCAAGAATTCCTTCTAAGAACGGATCACGCTTCCCTTAAATGGCTGTTGCAGTTTAAGAACCCGGAAGGACAGATGGCCAGGTGGCTGGAACGGCTGCAAGAATATCACTTTGTTGTTGAACATCGAGCCGGCAGGAAACATGGAAATGCAGATGCCCTTTCTAGGAGACCCTGTCCTGTCAACTGCAAACACTGTAGTAGTCTTGAAAAGAAAGAGGACATCTCATCAGTTCCTTGTAAGGTGGTAGCAGCCCAACCTGAAGACAGATGGAGTTCAGCGGCGATTCAGGAAGACCAGCAAGCTGACTGTGACATCAAGCCCTTACTAGACTGGAAAGAAGCCAACAACCGACCCTCATGGGCTGAAGTCAGCAGTAAAAGCCCAACATTAAAGAGCTATTGGGCTCAATGGAATTCCTTGGTGTTGGAAGACGGTGTCCTAAAAAGAGCATGGGAGAACAATGACGGAACGGAGGTCAAGAAACAAGTACTACTCCCGAGGACACGGGTCAAGGAAGTGCTGCAGGAAGTACATGGAGGTACTGGGGTGGACATTTCGGTATCAATAGGACTCTACAGAAGATTAGGGAGCGTTTCTACTGGTTGAGCTGTAGGACGGATGTAGAAGATTGGTGCCGAAAATGTGACGTATGTGCAGCCAGCAAGGGACCGAAGACCCGTTCCAGAGGCAAAATGCGCCAGTACATCGTAGGAGCACCGTTTGAGAGGATTGCGATTGATATCGCTGGCCCCTTTCCGAAAACCCAAAGTGGGAACCGATATCTACTAGTGGCCATGGACTACTTCAGCAAATGGCCGGAAGTATACCCCCTTCCCAATCAAGAGACCACAACCGTAGCAGAAGCGCTAGTCAACAACCTGTTCTGCAGATTTGGTGTGCCCATGGAACTACATTCAGATCAGGGCAGAAATTTCGAATCAGGTGTGTTCCGAAAGGTCTGCGAGCTTATGGGAATCCGAAAAACCAGGACCACCCCACTGCATCCCCAGTCAGATGGTATGGTGGAACGCTTCAACGCCACACTAGAAACCAATCTGAGGATGTTTGTGAACGAGAACCAGACAGACTGGGACAAGCTCATTCCACTCTTCCTGTTAGCTTACCGCTCAGCTGTCCATGAAACGACTGGGAAGACTCCCGCAAGGATCATCTTTGGAAGAGAGCTTCGCCTTCCAGCAGATTTGGTATTTGGTCGTCCTGCGGAACAGCCCACAGAGCCAGACACTTATACCCATGACCTAGAACGAAGACTAGCAGCCGTACACGATCAAGTCAGATCTCGAATGCGATTAGAGAGCGATCGCATGAAGACTCGATACGACGTCCGGGCCAATACAGTCGGATTCCAACAAGGCGACCTGGTGTGGCTGTACAACCCCACGCGGAAGAAAGGAAAATCGCCTAAACTACAGAACCGTTGGGAGGGCCCCTATACCGTCATTAAAAGAATCACTGACGTCGTCTACCGGATACAAAGGACTCCCAGGAGTAAAATGAAGGTCGTCCATCTGGAGCGTCTGTCCCCGTATAGAGGTGTATCCGATCGGGACGATCGGTCCTAAGGAGGGCAGTGTCACGGAATTTGCCCCACTCACTCCCAAACCGACGACTGTGGCACCGCGAATTGCCTAAGATTGCCCCGATCGCCCCTACGCCATTCTGGTAAACAAACAACATGCCGTGATCGAGATCGGCCTGGAAAAATCGAGAATCGACGAGAAGCGTTCCAGTCGTACGAGAAAAGGGATCTAGAGATACTGGAATATATCTGGAATATTCGTTGGGTCTATAAAGAAGAATAAACGGCCGAGTTAGTTAGTCTTGTATAAGTCTTGTGTTACAGTCTGAATTAAAGTGTTTAGTTGGAGATATCAAAGTGATTTAGATAGCGATTAATTAAATAAGTGTTTAGTTGACCTGTAATTAGTAGTGTTCAGTAGTTAATAAAGAAGTAATTAATTAACGAATTGTTTTTCTGGAAGAGAAAAGACGGATTGGGAAATCCGTGACAATAGAATATAATTAAATCTACGCCAGACCAGAAGTGTATGATTGAAAAGGAGATAATGTTTTAATGGACACAAATGCTTGCTTTAAAACACAAATAACTGTATTTTTGATTTTTTGGTGTGCATAAAAAACTTATTTTAGGGACTCAAATGATTCCATAAACAATTCAAAAATATATGCTCTAGATGACCATTACTTTCAATGCATAAAATGATTCGTTTCTCCAATGTTCAAATCTAATCTTCTCTAAAGAGCCTTAGGAAGCTTTTTGGGATAAGACGATTTATATCAAATTGATATGACATCGTTCCTAAAATTTGCTGTTTTCGATTCAACAATCGAAACCAACGTTTAGTTTTAAGACACCCTGTATTATTGTGATATTGGACATCACTTATGTTTATGCTTTCTTGTAAAATTGCTAAAATTTTACTTATGTTAGGTATGGTTTGTATTTTATGCATGACGCTGTATTTTGCAATAAAGGTAGTTTTGGTTATATCTGGTTAAGGGCGCCGTATTCCTGAAAAAGTGTTTTCTACAAATATAAATAATTTTAGACATTTAAGAACTGAATAATATAGAGTTTAGCAAATAACAAGGATGTTATTTCATGCCACCTGCAAATATTCAAAGGTACCGAAGTAAAATCAATATTTAACATCAGAAAGCGATCTATCCAATGAATTTTTAGGTACTGAAATCTTTCAAAATACGTATTTTTAAATTCAACTATAGATGTAAACATTGTTATAACATAAACTTACATAGTTCTGCATATAAGATTGTTCACTTTTGTTTATAAGTATGTGAAAATAATTGTTAAAATGTGGGGTTAGAATAGCGAAATTATGTGTGTCATATAAATGCATTTTAAAAGTTATTACATTATTTGAGGAAAGTTTAAATAGTAAAAGTGGATAAACAAAACATCAATAATTCTATTTTGATATTACTTTTGCTGTACGAGTTTTATTTTCGAGATTTCAGTACCTAAAAACACCACAAATTTGATCATTTTACGGCGAGAGATACGGGCACCTTAAGGCCAAGTATAATGTTAAAATATATATTACTGTGTTGTGCTACCCCTAAAATGAAACGTGTGCCGCCCATGAGAGTTCAATTTAAAATATAATTTCTAACTTGGCAAATATTAGCATTTCATATTTACCCCATTAGTGCACATGGCTCCTGCAACGGCCCAAGTGCTTTATCCAGATGAATATTTCATATTTTTCCAGCGACTTTTTTGACCGACTTTATCTCCAGGCTATGTGACGAATTTAAATCGCATAAGCACACCAGGCATGCTAAATAATTCTGAAATAAATTTACTATATGCATACTTTGGGGCTTTGCCTAAAAATTAATATCAAATATGTTTGGAAAATTTTATTTACCGAAAATGTATAAAATACGCTGATTACATGAACCCGCTTAGGGCAGGATTACTCATTTTTTGTTTAAATTATTTATTTTCATGTTGGGATACGAGGATTTCATACATATATTGTATATGAATGCGTGTAATGAACACGGCAAAGAGTGAATTTTATATTTTCGTTTGGTATAAAAATATACCCAAATGTAAAAACAAATTTAATCACACGAATTTACAAATCTAATTTTGTTCTCAAGGAACGGCTTCTAAATTTTATTTTTGGAATATTAAAATTGTGTAATTTATCCTGATCCTGTTAACGTCAATAAACATTTTACAGTATGTTTATAAAAAAAATCAGAGAATATCATAGTTTTGGAAGGTTAATATGTATAGAAAATTTAGATAGACACACACTTATAATATAATAATAATAATATCTCTACCCCTCATTCTAATCACAGGGATTAGCCCAGAAGTCGGAGACTTGTGCGGGAGAGGGGCGGCATATTATTATTAAGCAGGCCGCATTTGCGCCCAGGAACGACTTACGTTGGTAGGCCCTAACCACTATTCAGTGCAGGAATGAGGAAAACCTGGAAAACCTCATTAATTAGGGGAGTAGTCAAATATCAACCGGCTCACATCTCTCACATTGACCCAAGCTAACATTATTTCACCCTACCATACCCACAGAGAGGGTGCCAATCCTCTCCACGAATATAGCTTATATACGGTCTACCGGCAGCTGGGCTCGAACCAACTCCGTCTAGTCACCTCGATTCAAGTACCAACCACTGACCGATCCCGATCCTTATACAGGGTGACTTTGAAAGTGGAGTATTAATTTTAACTGATGGCAGTAGGCATTAAAATAAATTTAATCATTTTGCAAAAATTGCTTTAATAAATGTTTTTTAATAATCGAAATAACTGAGTTTAAAGTTATTGGAAATTTTGAAATCGACTCTGTAACCCTAACGTACCCTATAGTCTGTTTCGAAATGAAAGAGAGTGATAAAACCCGGCCATGGGCGTGGTAATATTTCGTTTCAGGTAATTATCACACAACACACTGTATGAGTTTTTGAAAGACATTCCTTTGAATCAGAGTAAACAAATGTGGTTCCAGCATGATGCTGCTCCAGCTCATTTTTCCATGGCCGTTAGAGAGCATTACCACCAAACTTTTCCACATAGATGGGTAGGAAGGGCCGGACCTGTTTTATGGCATCCAGGATCGCCTGATCTGAACCCTCTAGATTTCTTTGTTTGGGTATATTTGAAGACATTAGTGTATAGTACTCCTGTAAATAGCCTGGAAGAGCTGCTGCTACGGATTAATCAAAGGTGTCAAGAAATCCAAACCAAGGAGGGTGTTTTCGAAGGAGTTTGAATATCGTTGAGACGAAGATGTCTTGCCTGCTTGGAAATGGACGGAGGGCACTTTGAACGTCTTCTGTAACTTTGTTTTTTGTTTGTTAAAAGCTTCCTTTGTCGGTTTATTCCTAATAAAATCAAATGTTTGAAAAACAAATAGTGGTCCATATCTCCGCAACCATTACTTTGCGGAATCATGTTTATTAAGACTTTTCTGCTTATTTTGGTTCATACTCCTGAAATATTTTACACTCTTTTTTAACGCCCTGTATTAAATATTTGTTAAACATGATTGATATAGTAGCACGGGCGGGCAGCACCTACCTTACTAATACTTATTTCCAGGATTGATATTATGAGATATTTTATGAATGTTGTATCATTTTGTGTTTTCTTACTTGTTTAAATTAAAACCTGCCATTGCAAAAATTTTTGTACTTACCGTGGACCACTTCTGTCGTCCGTCCTTTTGTTTAAAACGAGGTACCTGCTTGGTCCGGCGGTCATGACCGTCGATTACTTACGTCGGGAAAAACCACAAAAGATAACAAAAATACACGCAAATGTACACAAATACATAAAAACACTGCCACACGTTTACCTCCAAGGCATTATAGCAGTTGTTCAATTTGGCTCAAAAAGTATTAAGCATTAATATTTTGTGTACTTGGACACACTATAGTATGTACTTGTCACACTCCCATAAATCAACACATTATCCGCCATCTAGGCATTTGAATACGACATGTTTGTAAATACACTAAAAAATACACGAACAATTAAATGTGTGAAAAGCAAGTATGCAATATTTTTAACATCTGCAGACGCCATCTGCCATCTGTAGGCTACTCATGTAAGCTGCAGTTCACGGCGATAAATTTTTAAACTTCTTGTGTTGTTGGGGAATTAAATTCTGATAATACTAAAAATAGCAAGAATATTAACAGTAATCGACGATGTTTGCATAAAATAATTGGTAATATTTTAATCTATAACATCCCAACATGTTTACAGTGTTCTGTAGAAATGTTTCTTAGACCCTTGGATATAACTAAGCTTCGCATGTTCTTTGAGGTTTGGAGAGTATGCAACTAGCAATGCAGTATTCTAGGTTATGTTATTTTAGAAAAGTTAAGTGACTAATTTTAAACGTTTTATAGTAATTAAATAAAGTTGTTTATGTCGGATATGTTAGTAGATATATATGACGAATCTGCAAGGAGTGAAAATGCAGTTTTGGCAGTGTACAACGAAAGCACGAAGAACGAATACAAAATATTGCAGCTAACCGGATTAACTGTTATCTATCAGGTACTTAGGCATTATTATTAATACAAATGTTTATTTTCGTCGTTTCTACACTTGACAACGCTGCAAAAAACGACCGCATGGTAGTTGACTTATCTAGCCATTTATTGACATAGGCGTCGACTTTCCATAGGAAAAGAGGGTTTTGTCCAATTTTTTAAACATTGAGCTAGAATTTCATAATAATTTTTTTATTGTCTTTTAGACTTTCCTGAGCACGTGGTTAAAATTTTTGTACTTATTCATAGTTAACCCTGTATAAAAATCCAATGCCAACTATGCATTACGCAACATCGATTTTCTCAATTTAATGTTTTCTGACAAGTTACAAAATAGCAGCAACGGTTATATATATAATTATGCAGGATGTTATATTTAGAAAAATTGTATATTTTAAAAACAACACCTTGAGTGAATTTAAAAGTACGTTACTGAACTCTCCGTAAATTTTTTTTAGAAACAATTTCAATATTCAGATATTGCAGTTAGTTTCCGAGATACAAAAAATGCCATAATAGCAGGTTTTTTTTAAATTTCGCCCTGTATCTCAAAAACGGATATGTCTATGGAAATTCTGATTATATTATTATGTCTGTTCGAAATAAAATAAAAGACAATTATTTTCTTCTTGCCTAATCTCAGTAGGTATGCTGTATACGAAATCACAAATACCCGTAATTATCAAAAGTAAGTTCTAAATTTCTAAAGTTCTTTCACTACCTACATCTTTCGGCACCATTAATAGATTAAGCTATTAAAGTATAACGTGTTATATCTAATTAACCGAATATGTAATATTAGTTTAATTGCCACGCGTGAGTGTACTATAAAATTTGAATGCGGGTAGGAAGCCAAACATCGTTAAATTATATAAATTATACAGAGTATAAATTAATTACACAATAAAATTGTTATTGTAATTTTAGGGGATGCTTATTAAAAGAGATGGTTTCTTAATTACCGTGGTAATAAAAGTTTAACGATTTCTGGTAACGCATTAAGCGGTGGGCAATGGCTGTTACTTTTCACAATGGGTGCATACTAGCTTATTAAATTAACATTAATACATACATATATAAAAATACGGAGTGGTGGAACGCCAGAAGAGGTACCGAAAATAGTCCACCTATGGAGAAAATGCGAGTCTGGTAATATTGCAGTAACTTAGCTTTTTATGAGTTGGTTGCACTAACGTGGTAGCTTCACACTAATGGGAGGGAAATTCAAAATACGAACATTTTACGTCCAATTCATAGAAGCATATGTTTTCTACGCCCTAATTATACATTCCGTTTTGGTTTCAATTGCACGCTGGGTTTAAAATGCAGTATTACCAACAGTGTACATTAAATTTTGTTGGATGTTTTCTGAACTTCTTTATAGTTTAAGTACCTAATGGAAAGACTTTTGTTCTTCCATATATTTTATGATTTCTATGATAGAGAGTGACAAGTTCGAAGATCTTCATTGGGATGTCAGAATCTATAAAAGATACAAAACAAGTTGTAAAATTTGGTTATCAAACAAATAGAAATTGTCCCGTCATAGATATTCGGGAAAAAAATAAATGTTCACATTTCTTAAAATGTTTTCCTGACTTTATTTGAATAAATCTTTTGGACTAACTTCACTTTCTCATTATCATTCTTTTCTACAAACTTTTCTATATTAAAAATATCATTTCTACTGCATATACTATGTGCATACGATAAACAAAAAACAGCTATATCTTCAGCAAGCAATACAAGATTGTAAATGGTTTAACGTATGTGTCTCGTTTTTTAGATATATTTAGCATTATGTAACAGAACATGTATCAGTATCATACATAGCTCATTTCACAAAGACAAGCTCTTTCTAAATCAGGAATAAAATATCTCCGTATTTAAGAATTAGAGTTGATGATGGCTTCTCATTATTTAAAACCGATTCATTTTTCTGTAAGATTGTATAGTGTTTGAATACACATTTGTCATGTGAAAACCAAGTTATTTAATTAATATCTGAAATATATTTGTTGAAAGTGGTATTAATTTTTTCTACACAATTCTGTGTAACATCAATCATGTGCAAAATTTTTACAGATTTGTTCATTTAATACATTGCATACTACTTCTGCACAATTGTATCTTAAAATCCCCACACCGTGTATATTGCATCTCATAACTTCACATTGTTGAAATATTTAGTTAGGTACGATTCAAGGCTATAACTGTGGAGATGTTTAGAATAGAGTATCAAGTATAGCAAAAATATGCTAGAGGAGTTAGAACATACGTATTAAAAATCTAAAACAGTTTTCTTTCTGTACTGTAGTGCATGGCCAATTTTAATACTATCTACGTAGACCATACTGTATATGCTTATTTTGTTACAGATAATATTGAGGACTTTTATGATGACTTTTATGGTAGTAATGTATGCTGATGTCCGATGACCACAGATAGCCAATAAACAAATGCGAGAATGTCATATCAATCATCAATTTTGTAAAGAAATATGTAAAAGTTCTGTACAAAAATTGAAATTCAAATTGATTGATACTGATTACACAAAAACTATAAAATTTTCACTATGTTGCATTATATTGAATATATAGGGTGTCCAAAATATAAGTGTCTATACTAAAGGGGTTTGTGTCTCATCAAAAGCAAAAAAACCTCTTATAAAAAATGTCTAAAACGAATATAATAAAGATACTACTGCAATAACATGCAATGCTGTGTTACAACACAGGTTAAGTAAAAGCTCCTGTAAAGTGATTTCATTGTAATTTGTACCAGTATTCACTTCACACTTTTCATCACTTTTTGACATACGACTCACATTTGTGACGTCATCGACAATTTTTTTAAATAGCAAGCCCCAATTTTGACCGTGCCATTTGAAAGAACGTGTCTTTCTACATACATACATCATGAAAAATTATTGTGTTATATAACAAAAATTTCAAGAAAATAATGTTTGAAGATTTTAAAATTTAATTTTCACAGTACTGAAAATGATAATGATTATGTAAAAAATCTACTAAATTAAATGTTCAAATTGTGCACTGTTGATTGCCTGACAGTAGCCAAGACCATTAATAAATTCTTTTTGGACTTTATCAATAACTTCAGGAGGTATACGATGTAGCTCGTGACAAATTCTTATTTTTAAATCTTCTAAATTAACGGGTCTAGTAACGTATACTTTGCTTTTTAAGTATCCCCACAAGAAATAATCTAGGGGTGTCAAATCAGGCGATCTGGCTGGCCACTCAATCGGCCCTCTTCTCCCTATCTAACGATTCGAGAACAGCTCATCTAAATAAGCACGGACAGGTGTTGCATAATGGGGAGGTGCACAGTAATGTGAAAATTAAATTTTAAAATCAAAATTGTCGATGACGTCATATCTCGAACAACGATGACGTCACAAATATGGGTCGTATGTCAAAAAGTGCCTTTTTTAAAACAAAATCGACGTGCCAGGGGTTTTTTTTGAAAACTTCTCAATTTTAAAAATAATGAATTTATTCGTTACTTTTCGAAAGCACTGTATATATTTGTTATAGTATATGTTTTGTAATTTTCGCACAATACATACATAATACATAGGTATTATATTATAGTATTAAATTGCATGTTAATAGAATGCAAATAATTTTACACAACAATAAAATCTTGTACTGAGTACCTCAGTTCTGCACATATATATTTTATACAAAAAAAGAACGATATTATAATATATTACTTTTTTTGGTCTTTTTCGCTTTTCCTATTTCACTGTAACAATCGTTTTAATATTATACATGGTTATTTATTCAACAGGGTACGAACTGAGTTCTACTTCCTGAACTATATCTATGCAAAATATTGCAATAAACTGAAAACTGTTCGTCGAAAACCCGTCTGGCCGACTACAAAGCTAACTTGTATCCGGGAAACTTTATTGGGGAAAATTTGATTTAATTTTTATAACAGCACCAAAGAGGAATGAGTGCCGTAATTTCTTTTGAAGCTAGCAATATAATTTCTGTATACCAAGTATCTCCAGGATTAAATTTTAAGCGCTACGCGAAAAAGTTTCACTAGCACACCTGAATAAGAAAGCAGCAGAAAAAGGAGGAAATGGAAAACGTTTCCGCTTTCGATTTATGCTTGATACGATTTGAGAAATAAAGAATTTGCGGTGCGGAAAAATTAAACTCTATTTATTAATTGCTTACCTTCGCAATCATCAAAAAGTGTACTTATTGGAAGTTTTGTGTTCTTCGAAGAATGAATAACACATGATGATAACTTATGTTAATTATTAAGGAAACAGATATTTTGTAAAGATATAAAATGACCTATTGCCTATGCAGTTCGTTGTCATGCAATATCAATACAGGTAACTGTATTTCATACAGGGCGATTTATTATCACGCGTTTTTCTTTTAAACGGCTGAAGCAAAATGTGCATTGTCAAACAAAGTTTATTTGGGCTGATAAGACTTTAAGGTTGATAACGAAACCATAACCAAACGATACTGGGCGTCGCGAGGCTTCAAACTATTTTTCCTTCAGATTTATACATTTTTTTGGGTATTGAAGGAACTTTCAATTTTTACCTTTTTTAAAAATAACTTTTTCTTACGTTTATATGAGTTCAAAGATATAGATTACTTACTGTGTAACTGGAATATTTCATTTACCACATGAATCGTCAGTTTAAATCAGGTGAGCCTTTCAGAAACAGTTATGTTTTATTTCTAATCGCAATTATAAATGAATTAGTCTTTGAATGAAGCAAGTGCGATGCAAAAAATGTAATTATTAATTTAATATTATCCGATACCGATTAAGAAAATTTAAGAAAAATGTAAAATAAGTTTTAATGGATGTTCGATATACGCATTCTTAGTATCTACTACTAGCACATATTACAATTCCTTTCAGAATCAACTTTCTTTTCTCTTTGAACTATAGATGCCTACAATGTTATCGACTATAATTTCAAAAATAACTTCATCCGAATTATTAAAGCACTACAATCTATGTGTAGGTATTATTGGAGCATACGTATAGTACAATTGTTTTCGGAAGCTGAAGCGGACAATAATACGTTGGTGAGACGAAATGTATATATTTATTTAATTTCAACTTATACCTACTTATAACAGGTATAACTGGACTAAAAGGCTCAGAGGTATATGTCGGGTTTCCCAACGTTTTATTGCCTACTTCGCCTTCTGAAAATAATTCTATTACACAGGGTGTTCCTAAATAAGTGTCGCAACGGAAAACTGTAAATTCATCTTAAAAAATGAAACATTATTTTCCTATTCCATTTTTCTCTCCGGGCTTTCGTTTTTAGTTTTCAATATCATAGGAACCGTTTGAACTACAGGACTGAGCTTTTGTAGACACATTACCACTATTAATAGCTACTTTTTCGCATCCTTTCGAATTTATTGGACGTGCCAGTGGTGGATATTTTAAGGTATCGGAAGGGTTTCTTCCCCATAACTTTTACGTCACTCGAAAAATTGACATTTGACAGCAAATTCTGAAGCGCCAATAAATTTTACACAAAAATATTTCTCTTGGTTCATTGCTTTAAAGTCAACCGTTTTCAATGAAAATGACTTTCTATAAACAAAAACAAACATTTTGCTAACGTTTCGAAAATCTTGTAATTCAAAAAATAGGTAGGTAGTAACTGATTTAGATTGAATAAAATTTCTATTAATACTTGTTCACTTTTTCGGATCGGATTTTTTTTGTTATCAATCAATGCGTTTTCAACAATATTGATATAATGCTTTTTGTGAACATAATATGTTGCGTTGGGACAAATGCTACAAAACCTTAACCTCAAAAAAGTTGCGTTATAAAGTGTCATTTGGGAAGGCAATTACTAGTGACTTGTGGTACAAAACCAACACGGTTTTATACCCTTAAAAACTTAAAATTAATTTTTTTAATCCCGTATCTTAAAGCAAATAAACTATACGTCTATGGTTCCATTAAAAAAACTGTTATTTTAATGTTCATCACTATCACTTATTTTTATTTACTGTCGTTTCTAGAGCACCCTGTATGAACATTTAATAAAACATCTAACTAGATATCTCACTGAGTATACAGGGTATTCTACAAGCTCTATGACAAGCTTTGGCAGACGGTACATTTTTTCTTATATGAACATAGGTCCGATTCGTTTTAGTTTAGAATTTACAAGCATTTTAAAACACGTAATTTGAGATTTTAATCAAACTAAAGTGATAAATAAAAATGGTGGTTGCTATAACAATAATTATTATTTGTGTTTAAAGTTTAAACATTAGTTAACCTTTATTAACCAAATTAGCAAATATTAATGTTCAAATTGTCCACCCTCGGCTCGATTGCAAGGCCCACATCGGCAAAGTAAAGATTCTGTCACTCGACGGATGAGATTTGGATCATTTCCTATCTGGTTAGCTGTATTCTGAATTTTTTCAAGTAACTGCTGACGGGTAGTGATTTCAACATGGTAGACAAGCTGCTTCCTATGTCCCCATAAATAGAAGTCTAAAGGATTTAGATCTGGGGATCTTGGTGGCCATGTTATTAGATCTTGTTGACATTCATTTATTCGGTAAATGATAATTTAACCAAGCAGTTACTTGTGGTGCACCATTGTGCTGACACCATATATCTTGAATAATATTAAGCCCTAGTCATCAATGAAATCAAAAAGGTTGCTTTTCAGGAAAATTCTATACAGATCTACATTTAAATAATCATTTAAGACATGCCCAGGCAGTAAATTATTGTTGAAGATGCTACCACAAACGTTGACATTAAAACGTTACTGAAATTGTAACATTTCACTCTTTAATACACGCCGTACAGAATTCTGTGATAAATGAAGATTACTTGCTATACGCCGAACACTAATTGAAAAGCTGTCAATGACAACATCTATTATATCTTCTTCATTTTGTATATTCACTTCAGTAGGACGAATGGCCTTTTTTGGAGTGGGATTACCTTCTTCTCGAGGTCTACAAAATGATGCACTAGACTGTGTGGGCAGGTTGATGTCTATTTGGGTATCTTCGTCGGCATTCTCAGGATGCTTATCTGGCGTGCCCATTGGAATATCCATATACAAAGACAGTATATGCATACTCTTCAATTGTAAACAAATGCATTTTAATTTAGCACTTTAACGCTAAATGTCAAATGAATAAACAGAAAAACACAAATAATAATTATTGTTTCAACAACTATCAGTTTTATTTATCAGGCTACTTCGTTTGAAATTGTATTTTTAAAATGCTTGTAACTTCTAAACAGAAACGAATCGGACATATGTTCATATAAGAAAAAATGTGTGTCATAGTGTGTAGAACACCCTGTAAAAATGGATTAGTTTCAATGTTGCGACATTTTAATGATCTGATGCAATTTATATTTGCAAGATACACAAATAAACATTATTGTATTATACATTTTTATTTTTGTTATTCTAGGAACGTAGTGAGTATTAATTGACATTGATGTATTTAAAAGAGTGTAATTCCAATTGATTTAAATGAATTTAGTGGCAATGATAGTCTAACGGTCTATTTTAGTACTTGGCATTTGGTACAATTAAAGAATTCTTGCTGAGTCAGACAGAGACAGACTCTATGGCAAATATAATTTGCGATGCTGCGCTTTCAATGGGTCAAGTGTCAATTTGCAATGTTTTAACGTCGTTGTCCAATTACGGAGGTTCTATTACACTGTTCGAATGTGGTTGTACTTTTATGCAGTACCGAGAGATTTATTTTTGTTCTGTTTAATTAGATTCAGAAAACATTTAAAAATATATTTTGGATAAGTAGTGATTGGTTCAATAATAACTAATTTTTATGCACAAGGCGGTCAAATTATAGAAGTAATAAGTAGAATCTAATGGAAGAAAATATTGATAATATAATATCACAGAAATTCTTTTAAGTTGTAAATTTGATCTCAGAGACTGCAACTGGTACCTACTAACTAGATTTGAGTATATCTGGTATACCGGATGTCCTGGTATGATATGTATACTGCAAGAACCTTTCTTGAATAAAATTTAACCAGTTGCCAAAAAGAGTTAAAAACCTTCACAGATTTTTCATTATTTTTTTAGATAAGTCGGTCACTTTTTATTTATTTATAATATATTTAATTATCCAACAGAAATACATGTGCCACCAGGTAAATTTAGCAAATTAATCAGTCCCATAGTTTAATATAATATGATTCATTTTGCCTTTAAGAAATAGGTACAAGGTTAAATTTAGTTACATATACTGGATGTCTCACTTTTAAAGAGTTTTTAGACTTCATTTTGAGACTAAAAATTCGTAAAGACTTAATATTTGAGAGCAAATAATTCGACATCAAAAATCATTCTAGGTATAGATATAGAATTGAAATTTTGCAAATGTTTTTGAAAAATATGAAAGGACATTCAATTTTACCCTCTTAACCAGAGTAATGGCCCTCTTATCCTAAGAGTATAGAACAGCATTTTCTTGAAGTCTTATCGACTTCGAACAAGAGGGATCTTTCTGAGTAAAATTGGACGCCCTTTCATAGTTTTCAAAAACATTTGCAAAACTTCAATTCACCTATACTTTTTTTACGAAAAAGAATCACAGATACCCCTCTATCTCCACCACTGGAATTAATATGCGATAATTTTCAGTGTCGAATTATTTGCACTCAAATACTGTCTTTCGTCGCAACATGGCGATTTTTTGGTCAGCGATTATTTCGTTGAAAAATAAATAAAACAAAAATAAAATTTAACGCCCTGTATCTCAAACGAAGCATTCTATAATAGAACCTATATTTATACAAACTTTTCGTCTCAAAATGAGATCTTCTAAAAACTCTTTTTTTTTTGCCATATTTTTACACAATATTTCAAACAACGATTTTATTTTGACCATAATTTTATCTGTTAATTACAAAAGTATACTCTGAATAATACAAAGTGTATTATTAACACAGCTTAGTTCTTTAAGTTGTGTTATTAGTTTGTTCTAGTGCAAATATTTCATCTAGAACAAACATATCAAAACATAATAAAAGTTTTTTGCGATTTCAATTTAAAAAATTGATAATTGAATGCTATTATGTTAACTAACATGCTAACATGTTAACTTCGATTACTTTTAAGTATGAACATTCCGAATAAGGTTATTAAATTGCATTGCAAAAGAACGCCACTGAAGAAAGTACAACACATAATTAGTTCTGTTGTTTGAAATGCTGCCGTTTTGTCTCTCCGCATCCTTCTATCTTGGTTGAAAATTATTTACGTTTTTATTTATAATGATCCATGTCATCCGATCCAATTCGGGAATGAACCAGTATAATGGACTGTGATCAATCGACGACAGTATGACATTTGCATACATGGGCAATGTTGAAAAACTGAATATATGTAAGCCACATCTTCATCAACAAGTCTATCAACAAGAATAATAATAATAATAATAATGATAATGATAATGATAATGATAATGCTAATGATAATGATAATGATAATGATAATGATAATGATAATGATAATGATAATGATAATGATAATGATAATGATAATGATAATGATAATGATAATGATAATGATAATGATAATGATAATGATAATGATAATGATAATGATAATGATAATGATAATGATAATGATAATGATAATGATAATGATAATGATAATGATAATGATAATGATAATGATAATGATAATGATAATGATAATGATAATGATAATGATAATGATAATAATAATAATAATAATAATAATAATATCTCTACCACTCATTCTAATCACAGGGATTAGCCCAGAAGTCGGAGACTTGTGCGGGAGAGGGGGCGGCATATTATTATTAAGCAGGCCGCATTTGCGCCCAGGAACGACTTACGTTGGTAGGCCCTAACCACTATTCAGTGCAGGAATGAGGAAAACCTGGAAAAACTCATTAATTAGGGGGGTAGTCAAATATCAACCGGCATCAATGTCTCAAATTGACCCAAGCCAACATTATTCCACCCTACCATACCCACAGAGAGGGTGACAATCCCCCCTATGAATATAGCTTATATACGGTCTACCGGCAGCTGGGCTCGAACCAACTCCGTCTAGTCACCTCGATTTAAGTACTAACGCCTTAAACCGCGCGACCACTGACCGATCCACATCCACAATGATCAACAACATCGATCGTTTTTGTTACAAATTGTTACAGGTAACGAAAAATGGCGTCTTTACGTTGATTTTAAGAATAGAAAAGGTTAACTTAGCTTAGAAAGTAACTCTTGAAGCAACAGCTGGTACACGTCTACGTAACCTAATCTAATTAGTTGTGTCCGAAGAATGTACCAGTATCATCATAGGTAAGGTATATTGCCATCAACTCTATTATATTTGGACCGTAATTCAAGAATGAAGGTATAGCGAGGGAGACATTGTTGAGTGAATTTGTAGCACAATATCAACATTCGCCGTCACACTACTAACATCTAAAATTTAGAAACTTGGTGGGGATGATACTTTTCATTTACTCTATTCTCCAGATTTCGCTCTAGGTTTCTATCTAACAATTCAAGCAATTTCCGTTAATAATAACATCGTGAAACTGAAAAACTATTAGATTATTGAGAGTGTTGATTATTATCAACAAAGGAGAATATCCCTGATTAGTTATAGTGTTGACTGACAATAAATCTTGCAAAATTTCCGCAAGTATTATCATGTCTTGCAAAAAAAGATAAGTCTCTTTAAAGTCTTGTTCTTGGTCGATTTTAGATACTCATGTCCTGTCTTGTATTACATGATTCTTGCGAGACTCTTGCATACAAATAGGAAACATGGAACTTTATTGAAAATTTGGCAACAGTGGTGGTTACTATCCGACGGCTATAGATAACCATAGATATGGTCGATAGTCGACTATGATCGATTGACAGACGTTATAAAGTATAGAAAGGGCCATTGTCCACGAAATAGGCCACGCAGAATTGGAGATCTTTCAGACAAGTGACAGTGAATTTATAATTAGTTCAGTTCGACAGAACTGTCAATACGTTTATTAAGCTTTGATTTTAAATAAAATATATGCTTTCAATAGAAATACAATATTTATTTTTTCAGCTAATAATACCCCTTCTTATGTTTACAAGATTTCTTGCTGTAGCAAGATTTCTTCCCTTGTCTCGCAAGACTTTTTTTAAGTCTTGTCGTATTTTGCAATTCGAGTTGTTAAGTATTTTCTTGGTTTTGTCTTGCCTTCTCTTGCGAGACTAAGACAAGACCCAAAACAAGCAAGGCAAGATTGCCAACGCTAATTAGTTCATATGTTTCGTTTATTATTTCATGTCTTGCAAAGAGAAATCTATTTCAAATTCAGTACCATTACTACGAACTTATACATCAATCCGATATGTAAGTAACGGAAAACATCGCTGGAAGATACTAAATTATTTACGCAGCAGCAAATTAAATGGCTGACAAATAAAATGTCGAGTCATACAAAATATGAATTTAAAATAGAGTAGATGACCGTGGCTTAGAGCAGCAATCCAGGATATCCCGTACTCGTCTGATGTGATTTGTAGACATAAGCCAAAGCCTCCTCCGGGACGCTGTAAAGTAAATTGAAGTCTAAACATTTTAACTGGGGGCGGATTTAGAGAATACACTGGAAGAAGCATGTCAGCAAACATTATTAGAGACGTCAAACAAGGCAGCCTCCATATCGGAAAATGTAATATAAGAAATGTGACATTTTGATTTATTTATATCTTCGAGATCGTGAGCAAATGGATCTCAATACTTTACGAAACGAATATTATCCCAGAACAAATGTCAACTTTGGTTTTATTCATTTTCCGCTACTTCGGGGATTTTAAATTCTCCATTGTTCTTTCAATGTTTAGTTATATATGTTCTTGGAATGAGGTAAGGTGATTAGAGTAGACTTCAGGTAAAGGTCATATTTTTCAATAAAATAATTCGTTGAAATCAAAAGTATCTATTTTAGGTATGGTAAATATTTGAATGAAGCCAAAACTATTTTTTTACAAACGTCATTTTAAGGCTCTGGTGTTAAAAGTAATTTACTTTCAGCACCGCCCTTTCCCTTCAAAAAATCAACAAGCTTGTAATATTTGCTTACATTCTGATTCGTTATGTTCATTATCGCCTTTAACATGGAATAATTTCATCAAAGTGTTGACAATTATATTATATTTTTGACTTTCCTTCAGTATGCCAAAAGCATTTTTTCACTGAACTTATATAAAAAGTACTTTATGATACATGGGCTAATGTGATTTTATTTTGTTCGAAATGAATATGCAACTTTGAGCACTTATATTCTTGAAACATAATTTGTAATAAAACAAATCTCTTGACTGACAACTATCATAGATTCATGGGATAAAAATAAGACAGATTTAATTACATTTACATCTATCCAAAATTGCTTCGCCTAACCTCTAGAAGGCACTTAAGTTTTGAACGATTTTTAATTCTTTTAGCAAACAGCTATGAAAACGTTTGATGAATACTTCCCTTCTATTGCTTGCTACAGACAATGCGTGAATTCGCGATTGGTGATGCGTCAATAGTATAATAAAATATAAAGCATTTTTATGTAGCTGCTGAAGTTTTTTACAGTGTAGGTCGACAACGGTGCGTAATAGTCCACTTGAGCGTTATATTTATTGATTAAATTATACCAATAAAGTTGTTGTTTATAGAGGCAATCATTTAATATTATGCGATTTATTTTTTATCACTTGAATATGTAGTGTGTCTTAATATAATAAAATGTATTTATAGATCAGCATTTACTATACAAGGTGCACAATCTTGAAATTTATTTGGTATTCTTCTTCTACAATATAGAAATTCCTCTCGAATTCGTTCTTCTGAAGCTTCATACTATTCTAAAACTTCTTCTAGATTCTCCTCTTATTTCTGTTTCTGGCGTTTCTTGTTTCATGTACTTCTCAGCATATTGTAATCAACACATTGGCGAAGATACCTCAATAATTGCTTCATTTCATTGCAAATCCAGAAGTATATACTGGCCATTGTATGAGGCTCAACAACTTTATTGGTCAACAAAGGTGCTGATCTTACAATCATTAAATGGGCATGGTGGATGGAGGAGCTCCTCTGTGGCAGAAAGTTATATTGAGAGGTCCATCTAACACACTTGATATTGCAAGGAAAATCCAAGGAAAATATAGCTGTTCCTTAAAAGAAGAGACTTCGGCAGATGTTATGTGTTCCGAAAATTATACCAACAATGCTACAAGGGTTGTCCTTAACAGAAAGGAAATTAAATGTGATAAAGCAAAAAAACAAAATGCCTATAAATGTTTATGTTAATAAATAAATAATTTAAATTTGATTTATTGTGTCTATTACTTTTTTCATTATTCTACTAGTGAAATAAAGTTACTTTGTTCCACTTATCTACTGATAAAGTATCACTTTAGACGGTTCGTATGTATGGTTAAAAGTCCGATTATAACTTGGTTGTGGATAAAATTATTTTTTTATATGTTTAAATATGCTAGTTAGAGAATTCTCTGTATCTTAAATACGGTACACCGTAAATACGCCTTATTATAATGCCGCCAACAAAAATTCTTATTATAATTTCGGGAAAATGCGCTACTCCGTAGGTACCCTAATTCGGCTACATTATAATTTATTAAAGCTAGCGAAATACGGTATAAAATCTGATTAGAGGAATTCCAAATTATTACAGCTACAGACAATAAGGTCCCCTTTGAGAAGTTCGTATCTTTATAACTTCATTTTCCGCCGCGCGACTAAATTACCTTAAGTCCTTATTATGCGCCCTTAATACAATCATAAACATTTGAAAATCATCTTGTGTCGTAATGGATGTATCGTTTTTTATTATCTGCCACATCTTTTAATATTACTTCGGGCTCTTCCTTTCCAGGATTTTAGAAATACGATTTATCTTTTATACATTTAAAAAGCCCCTTAATATGTTTTAGTTTAAATACATTTTTCTTCTGTATCAGAAATTTAGATATCAATGGAATTGAAAATTTCTCATGTGCTATCTAATTGAATTTACAGGTGTATATTTTTAGGTACTTTTAAATACATATGAAAATAAGAGTAGACATTGAGAACGAGGATCCTCTAGTTTAAAATAACTCTACGCCAGTGACAAATTGATATTATCGTCCATTTTCTAAAATTGCCGAAATGGTCTTATAGAAAATTGTTATCACACAACACAGCACAAAATGTAATATCACAGCCTACCCTGAGTTCCAAACTCTCCATGTGCATAAGGAAGGAAACAAGAAGAGAAAATCAGAAACAATAGAGATGATGCTCTGGGCCTTACGCAATGTTGCTAATGGTTTTCATGATTTAAAAGTGGTCGTCAGTCAATTGAAGATGATCCTCGACTCTCGACTTCAACTGATGACCCCATGTTCAGAAAATCCAAGGTCTGGAGCGCAAATCGCGGATTGACTGTCAGAAAAATTGTAGAAGAGGTTGGCAGTAAAAAAAACGTAAAATTAGACCAGAGTTGTGGCAGGCAGTTCATGGTTATTGCACAATGACAATGCGCCAGCACACTCAGGTTTGGTTAATTCGTTAGTCTTGTGCCAAAAATCGGATTAATGACCTCTCTCACTCTCCTTATTCACCACATCTGTATACCTATATATATTTTTTTATTGATCGCTGCAAAATATACTTTGTAGTCCAAAATATGTGGTTATAGAAGCTTCTACGCTCTGGTTATAGGGTTATGGAGTTATACAGTTTTAGGTTTTTGGAGTTCAAGAAATTGAGACACCTTAGGTTTTGAATGGTTAGTATGAAAACATGCTCCTCCAAAATTTAAGTCGTTGCAGGCCCTGGTTATGAAACAATAGGTTTCATTTCTGTAAGTTCTCATAAATGCCAAGTGAAATGAACTTAATTACCCCCCGGATATTAGGGTCAAATAATGATTCTAATAAGTATTTTTAAATTCAATATGTTATAGTTCTGATTCGGGTTCAGTGGAAAAATATACATAAGAGGCGCATCCTCAGTAATGCAGTCTGCACATATTGGATTTTTTGGTTTTGTGCCAGTGTTAAACTTTATAATTTTTTAAAATAATAGAGTTATAGAGACTTCTACGTCCTGGTTATAGGATGATGCGGTTATAGAGCATTAAGTTTTGTTTTGAATGTTCTCTAGCTGTAGTTTAAGTTCTTACTTAAATTAATTACTTAATTTCTCTACGGATAATCGAGTGAATGAATGGTTTAATGAAAATTTAACAGATAATTTAAAGAGAGGTTTGCCCAGATTCGCCATAAATTAACATGTCATGCAGCTGACAGAATTGCACTGTTGTCAAACAATTATTTACTTTACCTTAATTGTACCTTAATTTGCAATTTGGTAACACAGTTTTGCATTTCATTGTTGTTGTATTTTTACTTTTAAATGTATTTTTTAAAAAATTATTCGTTTTAGACATTTTTTTCATAAGAATTTTGTATTACTTTTGGTCGGATATAGACTCGCGACAAGAATTCAGACGACTTACGTCATACGAACAAATGAATAATTTACCATATTTTCAACAAAATATTTAAGAAACTGCAACTTATAGTAATAAAACTATATACTACACTAAAAGTTTGCATTATATATTGCACTAAATTCCAAAAAAAGATTGTTTTTAACGCGACCAAATATTGAAAATTACGTTGACAATAAAAACAAATGTGTAACGTCAGCTGTGACGTAAGACGCCTGAATTCTTGACGCGAGTATACAAGCCCCTCTAGCATTGGCCCTTATATTCCGGATACCCTGTATATCGACAGATGAACGTATCGTCAACATATCTTGACACTTCGCTTCAGTTTTAAAATTGGCGATTTCAGTCCCATCATTAATTTATTCTGCCAAATTATCATATCTTGACCTTTATTATTTGGTACAACAGTATAATTTGTGTTTCTTCGTTTAAGAACGACGACACTTACACAGCGGTTTATGCCATCTCGCCAGCCGAATCGACACAATTTATGGTGCCTTGCACAACTAGGGACTCATAGTTCATATGATCGGCCAACAAAACTGCGAAACCGCCGTCTGTGCTATCTCTAATATTAACAAGAGTAGGGTTCATAAAAAATCATTGTAGATAAGAAAAAATGGTGGTAGTGCTTGCTGTTCCTCTTTATTTTAACGAAAGCAATCAGGGAACTCCTACAGATACAATTTTGCACTGGAAACTGGTTCACTGTAAAACCTAACAAGATAAACCATGCAATCGGTAACCGGATAAAGAATTTAAAGAAATTCTCAGGTACAGAAGTTAATAATAATTATAAGACCTATTTTATACAGCAAATTCGAACTGTTTTATTAATAGAATTAATTTGTGGTTTTAATTAATAAAATAGTTGAACATACCTGATGTTACAACAGCAAAATAGTGCCCCTGTTTCTACAAACTAACACAAATGTTTCTGCTTCTTGTCCGTCTTGAACTTGTTTTGTGACATATTTACCGGGAAATCGTTTTGCTAAAGCATTTTCACTTTATCATAAATTAAAACGATTTCCCTCAACTTCGATTTGCTATACACGTAAGCTATTTTAGACACTTGAAAAACTAATGTAAACACTCGTATCACAAAAACGTTAATATTTACTATGTAATCGGATTTCAATATTGGGAATCGCTTGGCTATAAACTACAGTAATCCAGAGATGTAAAGGTTGAAAATACTACAACTTCAATTTTTTTTTCTGGGAAACTATACATATAAGAATTTTAGAAAATTTTGTTTTTCGATATTGATTCCATTTTTCATGACGCATTTATTCCCAAGTTTTGTAGATAAGTTATGAATCAACCAGTAGATTCGTATATCCTAATAATAACAAAAAAACTTACCATAATAGCGTATGATAAACATCGACTATACCCACCTATTTAGTTTTATCCAAAATGAGTATAAAAATGTGGTATATATAAAATTTCGCCTTAAATTCGCAATTGGTTGCATTGAATTGCTGATATAAAAATAGCCATGCATGATGTAGTTATTCTATTGTATTATATTCGTGATATGAGATACATTACACTGTCTATAATTAACATCAGTGACGTCATTGATTAATTAAAGTCATAACATGCCTTATCTGCCAGTGTCTGTAATTATATTAACATCGTAACAGAATTAATTAGACAACAGAATGCCGTGCACACATTCTTTTCTATATTATGGGTAATTTGTTCTACCAGTTTTAACGCTCAATGTGGGTTAATTTATAAAAAAAATTGTAACACGCTGCGGGGCCTTTGTAATTGTATAATTAGGTCTTGAGAAAAACCTTCATTTCTTAATGTCAAGATAATTCCAGAAATTTATTTTACATAAAAACTGTTGACCCTATATTTCATTTAAACTCTGTTTTGCGTCGTTTAACTAAATATAAGGATTATTTAAGGAAACAAAAAGAAGCATAATTACAAGAGCCACTTGAATAATATGCTGCGTTATATACAGGGCGATTCAGTATTAATTGAACAAATTTTAAGGGTCACCAGAATTTCGGAGAATAATGCCAGATTGTTAAATTTTTTTTCTTAATTTTGAGGAAAAGGATCTTCCAAAAATCTACAAGAATGGAATGGAATACTAAAAGAACACAGCATGACTTTAAATAAATACAAGACCAAAGTAATAGTAGTGGAGAAATTTGAAAATATAAATGTAAAAATTGAAGATGCTTATATAGAATAAGTAAAAATATTTCAATACCTGGGTGTAGAATTAGAAGACAGTGGAAAGCAAGAAGTTGAAATTATCAACATTGTAGAGAAAGAAGACTACATTACGCAATGAATAATAAGGAGATAAGTAGAGAAACTAAAATAAACGTATTTAAATCTATATATCGACAGACACTAACATTTGGATGTGAATCATAAGTACTTACAGCAAGACGGAAAAATAGAATACAAGCAACAGCAATCTTCCCCTGACTTCTTTATGGGCTGCGTTTATTAACACTTCGCCGTTAAACTCATTACAAGCGTTTGTGCTTTTTTCTTTCAAATGATTAATATCTCGCGAAGGTGTTTTGTAAACCTTATTTTTTAAAACCCCCATAAAAAAAATCGAGGGGTGTTTGATCTGGTGACTTTCTATGCCACTGAAAAGGTCAATTAATCCCAATCTATTTTTCTGGGAAAGTGTTATTACTGCACAATTCTGGTCTTGTGGGGTGGAGCTCCGTCGTGCTGAAACCTTAGCTGCAAAGGCACATTGTCTAGAAGTGCAGGAAGTTTTTCTTGTAGGAAATTTACGTTGTTCAATGTATGTTCATAAAAATAAGGCCCAATTAAATGCCTACCCATGATGCCGACCATACATTTACGGTTGATTTTTTCAAATTCAATTGCCGGCTAGGCTGATGTATAGAATTTCGTGGATTTTGTTCGAAATACTGTAACTGTCTAGCTGTATTAACACTGTTTCTTACTCTTCGGTCAATTATTTGATTCTTCCGATCTTCATTTCGTCGCAAAGTTGCTTCCAATCTTGTAAAGGTTCTACGATCAGGACTGAGGTACTATTCCTTCCTTCTCGATATAACCCTACAGCTCTTCTTTAATTTTTTTTGTGACTCGCCGTAAATTTACAACATATCAACTTTTTCTGAATGAGAAAACATCTTGTAAGCACAAAAGTTATACGTATAACATTCGTATTGAGTAATGGCATGTATTTTGTGACGTATATGCACCTTAAACAACGAACATTAAATTATTTTCCAACGACTTGATCCTCCTGTATTTTTAGATGGTATTTATTTTGACTCATTAGGACGATATTACTTATAACTTTTAAACGGGAAGTAATACCAAAGTTTACAGAATTAATATATAAGTTGTGTCACTGTCGAACACGCCCCCGCCCTACCAATTCCGCTCTCCTCACCCGTCTCGGGGACCGTTCGGTACCCAGAATCCCACCCGGTGGCCGACACTAGAACTGTAACGTGTTGAGTGCGATCGATATAGTGTGAGACAAAAAACCTTGAATTTCTGTTAGTGTTTATTTTATTTTTCTTCTAAAAATGCCCGTGGTATATTGTACTGTGAATAATTGTCCCTCAAGACGTGGTTTTTGCTTTTTCTATTGTTCAAGGCATGTATTTTATATTTCATCAACTAATATAAAGAAATAGGTCACAATATAAAATTTTACGCGGTACGTCGATAAAAATTAGAATCTTCATTTGAAAGATTGTCCTGATCAATGGTATAAAAACATTAGAATTTGAAGCAAACATTTTTCCAATGAAACATCAAATATTGTTTTTGTATGAATCAACAAGTACCTAAGTTCTTTGTACTGGTATTTATTAAAAAAGTGTAATATGCAATAATTATGTAAGTAGGTACGTAATTGTGTCATGTAAATTTTATACTCAAGCATTTTTGGTTGAAGCAGAGTTTCTGATAATATCAAAACTATTGTGGCGCCAAATTTCAAGATGCTGAAGTTCAAACTGGTACACCGATTCTAAGTGACACATGTGCACAAACTGTATATAATAAAAATGGTATGTACAGTAACATCTTTAAATAAATTAAAATAATTTGTCCCAAATTAATTAATATACGTACAGAAACACCCAAACCACTAAAATAATATTAAAGACTAAAAAATGACCTGGATATACTTGTACCAATGGGTTTTCATTTGAGTATTTTCTTTACTGAAAAGAATATATAGTTTATTAAATTACAAAACAAGAATATAATGCATTTTTTTAATATTTTTCAAATCAAGACTGCCAAACGTCACAAACACTTTCGTTAGGAGTTCAAAAAAATCTGCATTAAAAGACTGACTGTAACTTGTAAACAATATAGATTATATTATTTCCTATTTTAGTTTTAAAATAATGTATATTGTTTTTTTAATATTTAAATAAACATTTTATTGCAAATTTTCCTCATGGCTACATTATTTTTTATATAGTAGAGTACGTATATATTTTATTTTAAAATTTACAAGTGAATATATACGACTTCCAAGATTAACAAACAAAACTTTATACATTTTCCTATAATCGTTTTATAATATTTATATTTATTATACATATTACAAATATTTTATTTATACAATAAGCAGCCTTACATCACACTTTTGGAATATCCCTCGTATATGAATATTTCCCAATTGGAAATAAACTACTTTTTTAAGTCCCTCGTACTTGGCCATTTTTTGCGACAGTATTTACGTTAGGCGGTACGGCTTTGATCTCAAAACATCAAAGTGCCGACAGAGAGTGGTATAACTTATATTAATTAAGTAAACTTTGGTAATACAGACAAAATTCTCAAATAAAAGTTTATTAGAAAAGAGTGTTTTTTGACAGGAAAAAAATTTGGGTATGTTTCTGGAAAAAATTTAATTGATGACGTCATTAGTCATTTCTGTCAAATCGTGGCTCAAATTTTATTTGATTTTTTTTATATCCTCACAGTAGGCCCGTATTATCGAGTTTGAGACTTCCTGTACATGCAAACTTAAACTGATCCATAGCAAGATTATTTTAAAATCAAGCAAATTTCTTAAACAATTATTTTTGATGAAAAATCATTTTTCTCCTTGTTCACTGTAACAGTAAATACTGTACAAGTTACAATAAATATTATAGGAATTGCTTTGTAAAACTATGACTGCATTTAAGCGCACATCTACAATTAAAATTTACTTGATGGTGTTCTTTACAAATTGAATTATCAATTAAAACTTCCACATCCCTGTAAGTGTGGGATATAAGTAGTCAGTCACTCACCTGTCGCCGAAGGGAAACATATGACTAAATGGGGGTGGCTGAATAGGTCTCGGCGGCTCTGATGAAACCGAAGGCGCGGGACTGTGAGGCGAAGAGGGGTTAGAAGGATCAGCATCAGGGCACTTCTAATCTGCTCTGGACTTTCACGACCCGCGCTGCTTCTGCTCGAACATTCCCTTTCCTCGCCATGTCCTCGTCCTGATTCACTTCTGGAGAACTGGTGGGTTGACCGTCGTCGATCTTTGAAAGCAAGACAATATTAAATGTTATTTGATAATTGATGCTATTCATTTAAGAGCTTTTATAGTTAGTTCTAACGGTATATAGCAAGATTGTAATTTCTTCAAGGTTGAGATGAAATTACGTGTGAGTTTATGCACAAAATCTCTCTGTTTGTTTTTGAAAGCTCACAGAATTGAAATGAGCTTTAATTTCATTTGCAAATAGCATTGGATACGAGTTCATTATTATAAATAATTGCAATATTCATTTGAATTCGCTAAAAACAACACACTAATATGGGGAATCGTATGACCCAAAATATACAGAAACATCTTGGGTGATCATTGGTCCCCAAATGAACGGTTTCGGAAAATAATTCCAGTATTGACTATAATTCACTAAAAACGATCATCTACCGCTAGTTTTATACAGAGTCTAAATATTGTATGACTAGAATCACAGATAAACTAATTTATCTGTGCTAGAATATACTGGAAACTTAATAGCCATGAAACAAATCTTATAAAACAGCATGTCACAAAAATACAAGAATATTTATACAGCAATTATACAACCAAAATTGGCACCATATTATAAGACACTAGTCGCCGTTGGAAAGCCTGTTGGAAACTATTAAAAAATATTTATACAATACAGATCAACTAAACAACAATTATATTAGAGCTCCATTTTGACATCTTACAATTATACGTCATTTTTGTAGCATAAAATCTATCAATAAATGTAAATTATTTATTAACTGTATCGTAATGGTATCAAGTAACGAGCATCTCAGTTTAATCACAATGTTTGCAACTGGAATGTTATGTGGTGCATTACTCAATATGATTTTACACGTTTTACTGCACTTTGTGAAAGCAATTTTTATTGCGGACAAAATTTTATCGTATATTGATATGGCCCATATCTAGTGAATTTTTATATAATCATAATTAAAATAAAGAAATATAATTTTCATGGTTTTTGACGTTAACACTGGCGCTAAAAGCATTATAATCATGATAACATTTCTGCAAAATGCGCCACTTGTTTTGAATTTTTTTCGCAATCCAACAGATTCAAACATATGTTCCTTTGAATCAAGTATAGTTTTAACAAATAAATTTATTACGTGGAAAAGCCAACCCTTAATAATATAAGAATTTTAAAAATCGCTTAACCTCCTAAAATAACAAATAATATCAAGCATGTGTAGGAATAGATAAAATGGAATTTTGTTCGATTAACTTTACTTTAATTGTCTGTAACCTTTGCAGTGCATTTTGATAATCAAAGTAGAAAATATTTCAACGTTGTTCTTGTTTCAATGACCTTCAGAATAAATCTGAATATACAGATTTATTTTTTATTATCGTCATAGTAAACCAAGGGTATAATTATTGAAATTAAAGAAAAATCAACGTTATTCTATAAAGATGTTTCACATAGATAAAACATGATATATAACATACTAAACGGAAAAATTATTGGCTTATGCATAAATATGTCAATTGCTAAGCACTGCCACTAAGTTCCCAAGTATTATTTTCTAATTCTAACAATAAGTCCTCTACCTAGCTGTTAAAATAAAAACGAACCCTCTGTAAATCGAGAAAAGATGAACGGATAAACTATTCTATTAGCACCTAAATCTAGTTTGGAATGTTATATGTTATCATCACTATACATATAATATTATTTACAATAAAAACATGCATACCTTTTCCTCTTTAGTTTCTCCATCTCTCTTAATAATATCTTGACCGTCCCTTTTCCTTTGTTCTTCTTTCAATCTCTCCGCTTTTCTCCATTTCGCCCTACGGTTTTGGAACCACACCTGAAAAAAATATATATCTCTATGAGCATCTATATTTTTAACTAGTTTATTATTTATGTATAATTTAGTAAATCACGTCTTATTTAGCAAATTAACAAATGATTACCACTATTATTATTATCTTTAACAAGAAGGATGAAAAAAAAATATTTACTAATTTTTACATTTTTAAACTTAAATATGGAATAAATATAGTTATTAATTATATAAGGAAATTAACAAGCTTTTAATCCACGAGAAAAAATGGACACTTGAGGCACAGTCAAGAGTAAATTTTTTTTGAGAGGATTAAAAGCTGGTTAATTTCCCGATTATAATTCAACGTTTTATCCACGACCACAGCGAAAACCGGTCAATGAGGAGAGTGAAACCTGTGAAAGCAGGTGAAAAATTATGGATTTGAAAAACGTCGTATTTGATTTGATTTTAATCAAAAATATTGATTGTCAAAGGACTACAAGTCTTGGAATCGTTTCTATAACATACGTTTGTTTATTTTTCAATAAGGGCAAACAAATTTGGACAAAATCGGGACAAAAAATAAGTGAAAGTGTCGAGAATTTCTTCATTCCGGCTGAAATCCAGCAAGAAGCCCAAGAGCCAACATTAAGTCTGTTACCAGCGAAATGCAAAAGTATGTATGAGAAGGAATTGATGGAATTCGAACTAAAAGAGACATAGGAGAAGGAGCAATTACAGAAGAGGTGCTACTATTCTACTTTTTCAATATGGAGAAACGGTATGCTGCCTCTTCGATGTGGATAAAAAATTCCATGCTAAAATCAATGTTTAAAGTGCACAAAGGTATTGATATTTCAAAGTATGGTAAACTTACTTCATATTTGAAAGTAGAATCAAGAAATTATAAGCCAAAGAATACTAAGATACTGGAGAGAAATAAAGTCGAAGAATTTTTGAAAAAAGCACCGGATGAGGAATATTTACAAGTTAAGGTAAAAAATACACGATTTTAATATTTCAATTTATACACCGAGCGTTTTATTTTGAACTCTTTATAGGTTGCAACGATCATGGGAGTCGCAGCAGGTGCTTTTTGACTCATTCCGGATATGAAAGCAAATATTTCACGATCATGGAAGAAGCTTTTTCAAACAATGCTGTAGAAATGAGTGGAAAATATATCAATCTGCAACTTAAAATTACCACTGGGAGATTTTTCTTGCGATATGTGGCTGAAAAATGAAACATTATGTAGGCATCAACACAATTTCGAAAACGTTTTCAAAAGTGGTTGCATTTCTTGGGCTCCCTTATCCAGAAAGTTTTACCGGACATGGAATGATTTATTCTTCGACAACATTACTGTGAAGCGTCATGATGGTTGGAAATCGACTACGGTAGCGGAAACGTTATATTGAAGATGCATTGTTCAGCAAGATGGCAGTTGCTGAAAAATTCAGGTCCAATCTGGCGAAGTTGTGGACCTCTCCAGTCCTTCAGAATCTCCTTATCGAATGAATTTAAAGAATCCCGGTCAAAATAACAAGATCGTTCCTGAGATAAATGTTAATGTTAATAACAGATAACAATTTTAAATAAAATCGAAGCGTGGTATTATGAATTCTAATCCACTAGTGTCTTAAAAGGCCTTTAATCCACGGAAAACAGACATATTAATATAGTGGTCATGGATAGACTTATGTTTCCTATTTATATTATTTGTAACGAATACATAAATGAAAGCATTTCGTTTTCCATCGCCATAAATTAATGCGATATCCATCAAGTCCAAGTTGCTATACACGTAAGCCATTTTTGACACTTGAAAAACTAATGTAAACACTATCGCGAAAACGTTAATAATAAAATCATTTCCCTATTCGGAAGATTTGGAGATTGACAATACTACAACCTCAATACATTTTTCTTCGGAAATATAAGGATTTTACAATTTGTTATACAATATTGACTTTATTTTGAATGATACATATATCTGGATAAATTGTAAATCATCCTGTATTTGATCTATTCCGTAATGCTGTGTAAATTTATCAGTACCTTACCTTAAGTCTCTGTAGTAATTAGACATTCAGCTTTTTTAAAATTATTTTGAGCCCTCCTTGAAACCTCGCGAAGGCAACAAACATCCAGTTGCACTAACAAAACATACTCCAAAGCCCACTCGACCGTCAACAATACAGAGAACAATAAGAAAACGAATTGTGTAATGTACATTCTCGAGAGGAGATACAAGAGAGAAGTGAAAAATTCAGGCTGCGTTTCTCTTCACAAAGCAAGTGTAGTGGGCTGGGGAAGTGATGAGTATAATTGTGTCCAGAGAGTCTCATTAGCAGGCTCAAATGGGGCTCTAATTGCTGGCACAATCTAATACACACCTCAGTGAGGACACCTAGAGGCCCCCGGGCCTAACTCAATCGTGTGTCAAATTGTAGCCAGCGGACATCGGCCAGCGTAATTCACTCAACTGCTCCGCGTTTCAGAGGGCAAAGTTTGTTGTTTTTAGCTCCTTTATGTAGGATTTCGTTCGCTTATTACGTAATCTAAACAAATGTAATTACTCAAGGAAAGGTATGAAACCGAAAACGTGTTTACATCAAGTTTCAGTAACTACGAGGAACATTATATTATTAAAATGCGATTCGCGAAATAACGAGTAGATTTTCGGTCTACAAAAAAAATTGATTCGTATCGGTTAATCGAATCGTAAAATTTTATTTTAATCGAATCGAATCGACTCGAATTTATCCAGTGCTATAAAAAGATATATCAATTCGAATTGATTTGTATTTTTGAATCCATCCATCAAATCGAAATATCGAATCAATGATAATTCGAATCGAACTAAACTGAATCGGAACATCTAATTGTCGAGTAACTTTATTTGAATCGCCAATTAGGCGTGATTTAACGGGAAACGACATCAACATTCGATTTTTAACTAGGATATTCTATATATTTTTCATTTTTTAATTTACTTAGTTCTCGAATGACATCGATTAATTGAATCGTATAATTTTATTTTAATTGCATCAAATAAATTCGAATATATCCTGTGCCATAAAACGATATCTCAATTCGGACTGATTTGTATTTTTAATCGATCGAACTGAATCGGAACATCTAATTGTCGAGTCAATTTATTTGAATCAACAGTTAGGCGTGATTTAACGGAAAGCGACATCAACATTCGATTTTAAATCGGATATTTTATATCTTTCATTTCTTAATTGAGAATGACATTCTCGACTGACATCGATTAATTGAATCGTATATAATTTCATTTTAATCGAGTCAATTCGACTCAAACTATCCTGTACAATAAAACGATATATCGATTCAAATTGATTTGTATTTTTGAATCGATCCATCGAAAAAATCAAATCAAAATATCGAATGGCTGGTCAATTCGAATCGAGCTAAATTGAATCGGAACATCTAATTGTCGATTACACAATGAGTTGATATAGTCCGACCTTAATTTGGAGTTTACTGTGATACCTAAATCGTTATATGTTGGCACTGTGCTAAGCAGTTGATTATTTAAGTGATATTATAGGAAAGGGTTGTTCTTGCCAAGATGAAGACACATTTAGATATATTTAATGGAAGAAGCCAATCATTGCACCAGTTATTGATGGTCACATGATTTTGAATAGACTGATGTGTCATCCGCATAAAAGATGTTTTGTTTCCAATGAGATGTGTCACTGGAGGAAATGAGGAAAATAGAGGACCTAGTACAGAACCTTGCAGGACACCGCTCGTAACCGGTCTTTATTGAGAATGTACATCACCTACTATAACCTCGAAAAATCTGCCAGATAAGAGTTTCCAATCCATCGGTTCAAGTCTCCTCGAATTTCTAGGGGTTCAAGTTTGTGCAAGAATTTTCTTATTGGTACCCTGTTAAATGCTTTCGAGGAGTTCAAATAAATGAAATCGACTAGATTGTTCATATCTAAAGATAGTGACCAGTCATCAACATAGTGTAGCAAGTTAGTTAGAGTTGATCTGCCCGGAACAAAACCATGCCGCTGGTTCGGTACGATGTACTCTTGTAAAAGATACTCCGTTATATATTCAGCAATCACAGATTCCACAACTTTGCAAGCAATGAGAAGCAAACTTACGGGACGATAATTATTGGGATCCACCTTATCTCCCTTTTTGTAAATTGAAGTGATGGATGGCAACTAAACTGACCGAACATGTCCTTGTAAAATGATTGTCATCATAAAAAAAACTGTACAATTATCATCTTTAGCCTAGATCAGTGTTCGTTGAAGTACCAAAAGTTGAGTATTAATCCTTGAGTTTTAAAATTTTAAGATAAGTAGAGGTAAAAGTTTATGAATGAACAATTCTGTGATATCTGGGCTTATAACCACTACAGCCAGGATCGTACTAGAATTTTTTTTATAACGAAAATAGAAATTTACTTTTCAAGAAAATACATGAAGATCAAAACTTTTCAAGCCATACCTCATGTGTTACATCTTGGATCCCTTTCGACAATGTCCAAAATACGGTCGTCCGTTATGACATCGATCTGTCAGTCTGGACCATGATTTTTAGGATGAAGAACAACACTACACTGTTGTTCAGCCGCCGGGGGGATAGAATCTAAATAAATACGTCGTGCTCTAACAGAATTGCTGCAAGCTTCTGCATAAATTAATAACATAGTGGTAGGCAAAAACACTTCCGACAAACACACACAATTCAGATACCAACTGACCCGTACTCCCGGCCAATCCTTGAGTACATTCTGGCGCTGTTGCCACATTTCGCTATATAGACTTTATCGAATTGTATTGACTGAAAAATAAATTGAAAGAAGGGGTGAACATTCCATTTTATGGTCATTTAATGCACAAACGTATGGTAAGATTCCATAATTAACTGAATTTTTACAAGTGAAATTGGAGATTTGTTAATTTTTTTTCGGAAAACGGTTGAGTTTATGACTCATGCTATATAAAGTTTTGTTTATTTTGATGTATATTATTACTTGTTAAGTTTACGGCAGCCAAAGCTCTAACACCCCGTATACCTAATCATTTTTTCATAAGACTTATATTGTCAAGAAGTTGTCTTATAATTTTTATACATCATAAACATCACCCTGTATACACGTTTATATAAACGACAATATAATAATGTTATCTGACAGAATTCTAGATTATCTATACAATGTAAACGTATTAGCGTGACATCGAAAAGATTCAAATATTCAAGGGCTTTATGCATAACAGATTACATAGAGGGCTCTCCATTTCACATCGAGGGGCCGGAGTGGTCCGAAAGGTTCACAAAAAACACGTGATTCCAGTGGCGCGACGGCACGCCACTTCATAATTCGTATTGTTCGTCTAATTGGGACAGCCCCGCTCCCTTTGTTTTATATTCCAGCCTAAATATCACTCCCCGACAAACAAAGCAATAAAGCATCGTACAGCTCCTAATTGCATTTTACTTTTTCTTTTGTTCCCTGCTAATCTTGTTTATGTCACTAACGGTCTATAAACATAATCAAGATTTTTGATTTTGCCTCAGAGGTAATAACGTTATTGTTATTAATTTTTTAGTCACTTCATTGAACGTTCGGGCTGAGTTTAGTGAAACAAGAATTTAAAAATCTGCCTAAACTTATTATTTCTCACGGAAAATTTACCTTTAATGTGTCGATATGTTGTTTGTAGTGGCGTATGAAAAAATATGTGAAAAATATACCGAACCTGGAAACTATAAGAGAGAAAACAGGTTAAGGTTGCCTTATTTTTCGCCGTAAAATGATTTGTGATGTTTTTTAGGTACAGGAATCTCGAAAAATAAAATAAATAGAACAAAAGTAATATCAAAAATAAAATTCTTGATGTTTTATTTTTACTATTTAAATTCTCATCAAATAAAATAATAACTTTTAAAAATCAATTATAAGATACACATTATTTTAATAATTATTTTCACATTGCTATAAACAAAATTGAACAGTCTTATATGCAGAACTATGTAAGTTTATGCTGTAACAATATTTTCATATGTAGTCAAATTAAAAAATATAAGTATTTTGTAAGATATATGTATCTAATTTTGTTGGTTAGACCGCCTTCTGCCGTTATAAAGGGTGATTCACTCATAATGTCATTAATTTAACCATTCAGAAGGCCTAATAACGACTGAAAATCGAATAAAAATGTTTCAATACTTAAGTTGTTAAAGGATAAACGAATCACCCCATAACAATCGGTAACACGACGCTCCTGATACGCTTCAAATTTTCTGATGACGTGTACGAGTATAGAAGTTATATTAAAGTCCAGCAGCGTTGCCACTCAGGGTCACGTACAGTGCGTTTCAATAACTTTGATAACATTTTGATCAGCTGTAACTTTTCTGTTTTGAAAGATATCGGAATGAAGCAAAACTATAATGCGTAGTAGACTAGCAACTTTTTCTTATTTAAAAAAACGAAAGACCAACGATTTTGAGAGATCTTAACCTAAATTTTTTTTTAAATGTAACGCCCTGTATATTATGGTATATTTGTATTGTAATCAAAATTACAAGCATATTTTAAAAAGCATATCGTCTACATATCTTCAACTGTTTCTGTGAAATAGTTTTACAAACATGTCAAATTATGTTATAAATTGCTCTAATTGTTCATGGCACACTTTGCACTGAGCTAAAGCTGAAGTTCAGCATTACTTGAGCCGTGCTGGTAGCAATCGAGCCTTAGTGTTTTGTTCTGTTGAGGAAAATGGCAGACAACGGTATTCTAAACATGTTAACAAACAAAGAAAAATTTAGGAAATAGTGGTACACCAAAGCACTTCCGACAAACACATTAACACTTCGCAGTTGAGGTTGAGATACTCGGCCCGGCCAGTCATTGAGTACATTTTTGCGCTGTTGCCATATTCCGCGATATATTAACACTTCGCAGTTCAGATACTCCCGCCCCGTCATTGTGTACATTCTCGCGCTGTTGCCACATATCGAATTTTATTGAGTAACGAAAAAACTGTTTTATTAAAACTAAACATAAATAAATTAAAGTAAAAGGTAAACATTACATTTTATTATATTCATTTAATGCATCAAATTACAGGGAGATTCCATAATTAACTTTGGAGATTTGTTATTTTCCTTTTTCGATTTATTTTCTGCTAAGTTTACGGAAGTCAGAACTCTACCACCCTGAATATCTAACCATTTTGTGTTTGATTTGGTTACTATTTATAGGCGCATTTTTTCTGCAAGATGACGGAAATAAAAGTTCGTTCCCTAAAACATTCAAGACCTAACCAGTTTTTTATGTCGTATATATTTATGTATTCTACGTGACGGGAGTAAGCTGTGTCGGTAATAAATACATCCAGAAAATAGAAGGTGACACGACAACATCACGTAAGCCGAATAAGTGTTTATAATACGCGGCAAAGCCCGTCGGTGTATTGGCGGAGGCGCTCGGTTGACAGCAGCAACATAAATATATGTCTGTTCCACTAGATGTATCCTCCCATTTGATTTTATTTATTTTACAAATTTCATCTTAGGGTAAAGTAAGATAAATGTGTGTGTTTTTAAAACAACAAATCCAATTACGGTAGATTTACAAATGGGAATGGCTTGCTATTCTAAAATTGCAATTTCTTTTATAAGTTAAAGTTATAAAATATATTATAATGAATTAAAATCCATGATTTACTACTTAGTTTTAAAGTAGACGCCACCACTTAAGTAATCAAAAACGAATGAACTATTTGATTCTCTTAAACATTGGTTACAGTTTCTCAGTTTGAACAAATTAATAATATCAACTTATGCCCTTAAAAGATGGGCACTTGGTGGTACTAGGATATATCGCATCGGTAATATTTTTTATAAATGGTGTATTGGACGCCACAAAACATTGCGAATATTATATTTTGAAAATATACAGGGTGTTCAGTAAAAAATGGGACATGGGAAAACATCTCAGCTTACCTTAACCCAAAAGTTGACACTAACGGAGCTACAGGGTGTCAAAGTTGAAAAAATGAATCACATTTTCTTTATTATTTTTCGATCGCATCGACCGTATTTTATGAAATTTGGTATAGGGGGGTTTCTTGGGACTATACATTCAAGTATGTTGACGATTTTGGTGTATCTGCTAGAGGGCGCCACCACCGATGGTTTGGATCCCTTAAAATCGCTACAACATTATTGTGCTACACTGTATCTCATTTTGGACAGGAAAAATTTTATCCCCTATCTTTTCTACTTAAAAAAGATACACCTTGTTGATGTCGCTAGAAGCAATCGTTTCTGAGAAAAACGCATCTAAATCTCATGATGCATCCAATTTATCTAAAAGTAAAGTCAAATTGTTGGTAAGTAATAACTTATCTTAAAAAGTCAAAAAATCCATCAAAATCAATAATAACAAAGATACAGGGTGTCAAAATTGAAGAAATAAATCACATTTTTTAATTCAAAAATTGTTGAAGACCGCTGACCAGGCTCCGAAATTTTTGAGGCATGGTATTTTAGATTGGATGTGTTTTCCATAGCATTGCCAATGTTTCAATAATGTCTTGAAATCTAACTTTTTTAATAAAAATAGGCTTCAAGAAAGTTAATAACTAGATGAATGTTTCGACAAAGAATGATTAAAATATGCTTATATATGAAAATGTTAATAGCCACCTCTCCCTTTGTCATTCCTATACCTCACTAATAAAGTATATCTATGTACGTACATGAAATTGAAAACTTGAAATGATTCTCTACTCACAGTTATCCAGAATTTGATCATTATCCATTTTTACTACATTTCAACCCATTTATCACAATATAAAGAATACGCTTTTAGCATATCAATCTTTTCCCTGTTTAAATAATGCGCCATATTTTACTTAATTGCACCGCATTTCACCAAAAATATTAATTAATTATACAAGACTCTTAAAAGAAAAACACTGCCCGTTAACACATTGTTTGAGGTTATGCTACCATAATTAACTTTGTATCTCTTTCTAACAATTTACAATGGTATTAACTGAAATGTGGATAACTAACAAATATCTGATTTTCCAGCAAGTAGGTAAGCTTGTATGTATAATTTTTAAATCATTGAACAAAGTAACTTTCTAAATACTTTATTTTTACTTTATCACAAGTTCAGTTAAGAAGTTAAAATTTAATTACTGCGTAGCACACTACCTACCCAATTTTTTAAAATTTAAAATTAATCGCAATGATTTAATTTACATTAAAGTAAAGAAATATAGTTATTTTAGAGGCGATATGGAACTTCGCCTTCCGCAGATCATATAGTTTATTAAGTTCTCAGAGAGTGGGTATTTTTTTAAAATATTAATATCTAGCTACACCTACAGATAAAATATTTGTACTTATTTAAGATTCACCCTGTATAGTAGGTACCCCTAATTTACAGGGATATCATTAAAAAGTTATAAAATTAAAACCCTTATTTTAATTTCCTATAACTTGAAAGCGAGCAAGTTGAAAGGACTATTTTCCTTCTTTTGTTCCTAGGACAGGACCAAAAGTCTGTAACACACACTGTTTATAATATTTATTACAATATTCTTTTTATTAATACCTATTTTGCTTATTTAAAGCACCCCTCGGCGTTTTTAAATCCAACTTGTTTTAAAGTTACCATGGCGAAATCAACTACCCGAGAAACATGAGGTCTAAATGTCATCTTTTTTATTATTGTTCTGGCAGGAGTACCTTGTACCGAGAAATGAAATGATGTTCAAATCACATTCTCAGAAGTCAATGAGATTGCACTTCCATTAAAGACACTCCCAATAATGTTCATTTCATATATTGTCATGCCACTATTCATCATAGTGGTAGCGAACATACGTAGAAACGCATGTCCAGTGTATTTCTTAGGACCGTCCAATCTAAGATAAAGTGCAATTTGCAAAGGACATGATCTAAACATATTAATAGAAATCACTTGATTGGCGCTCTTCCCCTTATCATACCGTAAAAAACTCGATCTGTACTTACATTTTGGGGATGATAAGCACTGCTTCATCAAACGCACATAACTAATTTCATCACTGTCGGCAACCGTATAACATCGCATGGTAATAAGCAATACGCTTCCTTCTTTCTTGATGTCATGTAAGCGTAAGCGTAAGTCGCAAAATTCACATCTTCTACAAGAGCCAAATATACCAAAATGGCTACCACCTTCAAAAATAAATACGTAATGCCCGGTGCATCTGTGAAAAACTCGCAAATCGTCTTCTTTGAGTACATATGCCTTCTTGGCTACATCATTCTTGCTAATTACTTTCATGAATACATGCACTTTTACAAATGATTTTAAATCAACCCCTTTGTTTATCTTCATCATACTTTGCTATTTCGAATGGAAAGCTCACATAGTCGACAGTCGACGCCTTGTATTGCTCCGACATTTTCTGAAGATAAGCAAACACAACTTGTTCATCTGCATTACCTTTTGATGAACTTGTCGTATTCTTTTTTTATAAGCGTTTTCCGATTTTTGCGGTATTAATCGCGATTCTGCTTTACTATTTAAGTAATCAATATTGGAACTAATTTTTAAACAATACAACCAGTAACAACTGTCGTGACAAGAATTAATCTTATGACAGATTACAAATAAATTTTTATTTTTCTCATTTTCATGACAACGATGTCACATCACGAAATCAGTTCTTATTTCCCTTTTTTGTAGTATTAATACCACCATTTATGATTTCAAAGTGTACCAAAAAATAGCGTAAAACATTTGTGGACAACTGACCTTAATATCCACTTATACTTTAATGACTACTAAAAAAATTATTACAGGGTACACACAGTTAATTAAAATAAAGCATATACGTTGACTTTAAAAAATACGTGATACGTAATTCAATGAAATATTACCCGAAAATTAAATCTCACAGCGATCCCTTCAAAAATATTTAATGGGCCCATGAATTCATTTAAAGGCAATCCGAACGATATATGCGGAATACGGCCGAATTTCCCTTATTGAAAGACTAGGCGGTGTCAAGTTACCGCCCTATACGGTCACAAGCAATCATAATACCCAGACACCCCTCGAACCGGCCTATGAGAACCAGAGTGCCCTTATGTCAGCTCGAATAATGCGATACATCTATTTCCGAAAAATGTATAAGTAGGATAATGAACGCGTAATGGATTTATTTGTACAGGATAACACATGTTTATATAAAAACCAATTGCATATTATCAATTACGTTTTAATTAGTTACCTATTCTCTAAACATTAAAACTAAAATAGTCATATGAATTGATAACGTGCGTAAAATTAAATTAAAAGTTTAATAATATAATTAAATCATCCTCCTAGGAAATATAACCATTGCTTTTATTTTGGCTTGATGATGAAATGGTTTTCAAGAAATTGGCAAAATTCGAACGATATTTTAGATAGGTAGATTAAAACGGAGGCACATTTTATTAATATATACAGGGTTAACTATGACTAAGTACAAACATATTAACTACGTACTCAGGGAGGCCTAAAAGAGAATAAAAAAATTATTTCGGAATTCTAGCTCGATGTTTAAAAAATGGAGCAAAACCTTCCTTCCTCCGGAAAATCGTCGCCTATGACAATTAAGCCGGTCCCAGACGATGTGGCGAATGCCTTCCAACGTTGGACACATCACCATTTGCCACATCGTGTGGGTGGGCGCTGGTGAATTGCATGTGTCCAACGTTGGCTACATGCCACGTTCGGGCTTCTGTCGGTAAATCTGACCCGCGTCAAAGGAGCTTCCAGCGTTGGAAGCATGTTGGAAGCATCGTTCGTCACACACCCACACGAGCGATAGTGTGTTTGACCCAATCCAGGAGCGCATTTCATTTTTTACTGTTCTGTGAATCTGTAGTATAAGTACGACACTGACGAACGTTGGTCCCACATGTGTGTACAATGTTGCAACAAAAGTTCACCTCATCGTGTAGGAGACACACTTGCCACATTTTTATGACGCAAATTGTGTCCAACGTTGGCACCAACATAGGAACCAACATTTGAACCAACGTTTGACACATCGTTTGGGACCGGCTTTATCGGTTTAGAAATGTCAACTACCATGCGGTGGTTTATTTTGCAGCGTTGTCATATATAGAAACGACGCAAATACACATTTTTATTAATCTTATAGATAACAGTTAATCCGGTTAACTTCAGTATTTTACATTCGTTCCTTCGTTGTACAGTACCAAAACTACATGTTCACTGTCCAACAGAATTATCAACTAGCAAAATACGCAGTCCGTGTTAAATAAAATATCCATTTATTCTAAGCAAATTGAAATTTAATCTGAGGAGAATGCACCCGCGGTAGTCTTTAATTATAAAATCTTGTACGATTGCTGTAGTTCCCTTGGATTTGCCGCTAGAAAAACAAACAGCACATAGCATAGGGTGAACTATGATATGGGAAAATATTTGTACCCGACAAACATTCCTTTATTTAATCACTATAACACGTATAAAATTAATAATTAGTCACTAATACTGAGCCATATCCTAGAATTTTGCATTGCCAGGTTTGTACTCTACTTCTTATTCTAATTACGAGGATTAGCCCAGAAGTCGGAGACTTGTGCGGGATAAGGGGCGAAATATTATTATTATGCAGGCCGCATTTCGCCCAGGAACGACTTGCGTTGCTAGGTCCATTTAGTGCAGGAATGAGGGAAACCTGGAAAACATCATTAATTGTCAAATGTCAAATGTTGACCCGTATCAATCTCTCACATTGACCCAAGCCAATATTCTTCCACCCTACTATACCCACAGAGAGAGTGTCAATCCTCTCCGCTGGTCTATGGTCTACCTGCCGCAGGATTTGTGTGTTTACAAACATGTCGTATTCAAATGCCGAGATGACGGATAAGGTGCTGATTTATTGGAAGTGTGACAAGTGCATATTATCGTGTGGTGGCGTAATTCCAAAGACGTTTTCCGAGCAGACAAAATGTTATGCCGAATCCTCTTTGAATCACATTGAACAACTGCTGTAATGCCTTGGCGGTAAACGGAGGAAATCCACCTGGTCGTAGTTGTCGGCCGAATATTCGCTTTAAATATAAAGAACGGTCGAGGAAAGGAGAGGGAAGTAGAGGTATCCAGCAAGCACTCCACAAGTACAAAACTTGACATCCCGAGTTTTAAAGTAAACAAGCAAGAAAACAAAATGATTCAACATTCTTGAAATCTCTCCCAATATCAATCCTGGAAATAAATGTCAGTAAGATAGGTGCTACATCTCTGTTCTACCATATCGTGTTTCTCATTCTCTCAATAGGTAATCATCTACATTTTGTATTTTTTTTTTTTTTCAAAGCTCCGTAAATTGATATACCTCTCAACGCGGTGCCGTGTCAGAACCTTTGACACTTGACTTTCGGTAGGTATATACCTAACCTCGTGCCTGACAAAAAACCAAAGTTGATGAGAAATGGGTGTTTAATATAATAATTTCTATTTTTTTTTTCAATTATTTAATACTCTTGTATTACTTAAATTTTTTAAGTTCTCTATGTTATTACTTGTTTGACGCTATCTTTTCCGCCGTATGCACACGTTTATTGTATATACCAGCTTTGCAATGCATTGCACTTTCAACTTATCTGAGGGAAAACTAAATACTCATATCTGTCTCGAGGTGTTATAAATGGTAATATTATATTTTCTTAAGAGGTGTCCTTTTTTACCAATACATCCTTACATATTTCTACTTCTCTTTGACATTATCCTTTCGTGTGATATCTAATGGTAAATGATGCAGTTTGTAGCTTCCCATCCAAGTGTTCTACTTCACAGATTATGCTCGATGCACTGTGGTGTTAGTAATATCTTATATCCTTGTTGAATGTGATTCTTTTCCAACTCTATGATGGCATTCGTATCCATGTATCTTAATGTTGTTATATCCATGATAATTGTCAACATTTTGTATCCAAAATTTTCAATACAATTGATTCCAAAGTCTTCTTATTGAAGGTTTCCATGTTGATATTTAGGTACCAGCATTGGGTAGCAGTTCCTTCAGATTGTTCATAATACATCTCTAAAGAACACGAAATTTCATATTGTTACGGAAGCTCACATATCTATTTAGTTTGTTAATTATGTTTCTGTTTATGTTAGAATTTATAATTTTTGTGATGCGTTTTCTGGAATATTCTCGGCCACATTCTATTTGATTCTCGAGACCGCGGAATACTTCTAGATCCCTGAAAACCTATATAAGCGGATCCGTTTCACCGGTGGAGTCAGTTTATGTTGAGCAGTCGAACGCGAATGATTGAAACGGCAAAGTAAAAAATTTGACTGTTGTGAATTTGCTGAAGGATATTTCTTGTCTAATCAAGAGTGACAATAAAGTTGTTTGTCTACGTGACGTGTTTCCACAAAAAGGCAATTTCGAGGTTACAAGTGAGAAAGGGAATAAGTTGCACAAGTGATGCAGCTTTGGGAAGGGTTGTCTCAATCTTCGTTTCGGTGTTACAGACGAAACTATTATTGCGTATAGAATCGACCAGTGCAGAGTAGAAAAATAATTGATGCCATTTAGAGATTCTGTTATTATATGAATGGGACTAGATGATAAACTTTACGAGTAGTGTATTGTAAACACATCTGAACCATAACTTTGGATTTAATATTGCTGACCTCAAAGCTAGAAATTATAAGAAGATCCTACGAGGTCTACTAAGTTTTCATCCTTGTCCTTTGCATAATGAATATTCAAAGAAGTCCTTTCATAGCTTCTATAATTATTGAGATTTTTTTAAATCGATGAAATTGCAACCCATCCAAAGATTGTTTAAAGAATCACATGAAAAATTAAGTAAATACAAATTTTTTTTAAAACCTTGCTTCTATAAATCTTATAGCTAATATTAAATTTTGTTATTTCTTTTTGGAATTTGAAAGACAGATCTTTTGAGATTAGTTTTTTGTGATGTTTAAATAATTTTGATCAACGTAGACTTACGTACGTATGTAGTTACACACAAAGTTTCTGAAAACATAGTTTTTGTCTTTCTGCACCTTATGAAATTCTATATTAAGAAATATCCAGTAAGTAACTTATTTGAAATATGCAGCATTCTGTCGTACCTTAAATGTCTCGTAAATGACTATGACTGCGTTTGCATAATTTAAAAGTTAATGAGTAATAAACAGAATTATACAATGTACATAAAACGGTCTTAAAGGTAAAATGTTCTTACACAAGAGCAAGGGTTTAACGAAATTAAATAATAAAACGTTCGCTAATCTGACCAGTTAACTTTTAAAGTACGGCAGTCTAAAGGTAGGTAATATACTTTTAACATAAATTTACTTTAGGGGGCTTTTCCACGAGATCAAATTCGTTTTAATCACACATTTTCCTAAGTGATTTCATAAAACAGGCAAAGTGCTGCCTCTTACGACGTAAAATCATATTAAAATAAATAATCCCCTCATTTGACGTCAGCTTTTAGCTAGTAATGTGTCTTTTGAACGTTCCACGATGTCTAAATCGACTTGTTGTTGCTCGTAATGCATTTTTAAACTTAATCTTATTTATGGAAACATACTTTTAACGAGTGGAAAATGGTTATTTTACACTGCACTCGGCAGTTGTCTTAATAATGCAAGGACAATATAAATAATAAAGAAATTGAATTTGATGTAGATTATGATGGTGTATAACTAACTTTTATAGTCATGAAAATGAAAATTTTACATCAACATGAGGTATTTGACAATGTCAATGGGATATTCGGTCCGAAAATTTTTGAAAAAAAAACGACAGATAAGTCACAACACAACTAAACAACTACCTAGAAATTTATTAAAAGTACAGTTGGTAAAGGACAGTTATTAAAACTTAAGGTAACATTAGCTTGGCTAATATTTGTGCTATAAAAATCCATGACTACGCATAGTATTTATGATTGTGGTCTTGGTCTATGTTTAAGTATGGTTTTATATAATTTGGAATGTTATGATCAGTAATTTTCAGCAATAATTGTTGTTCTTGCACATTTCCAACAGGTCAACTAGCTAACAGCAGTTGACCTGTTCGAATGTTTTTGTTACCTTTTTGTCTTTTACATTCAGGCCAATAGCCTCAGCAGATGATTTAGTCCATATATTAATAGTACTTTTTTCCAACAGGGACATTGTCGCACCAATTATCGGTTTTCGTTTTCCAGTGTCGCATGTCGACTAGATTTTATGAACAGTCGTAGTGAGATAGTTTGCCTTGTTTTGACCGCTTCATAAAAAAGCGTACAGGACAACTTTGACGTTCACTACTGGTAATCAACCATTTCTTATTTGTATAGTTGCGGCAATAATTCAGACGACTTACGTCATACAAACAAATTAATAATTTATTATATTTTCATCAAAATATTTAAGAAACTGCAACTGAGAATAATAATAGTTATTTACCTAACAAGTTCGGGAAGTAATACTTTTCCGCACGCTGATTGCAGTTGAGCAATTGAGTACGAAAAGACACTTCCCGCACGTGTTAGGTACAATATTTTCCTACGATCACAACAATTCTAATCAGGCAAAGAGTATATTCTAATTCCAATTTTTATAAATGTCAAGTAATTATTAAGTATTTATTTATACTAATAGAATATGTTAACGAAAAACATTGAAATTAAATGTACAATTTGTGGCATTTTATGAACTCAGTTCTGAGACAATAGCGGCTTGAGGATATTCTTCAGTAGTGGAATTAACTGGTGACAAAGTATGTGCTAGGATTAGTTTGTAACTTCAGTGATGAGAGAATAGCAGCTAGATACTGTTTTTCAGTCACGAAACATATGTTATTGTTGATGTACTATGTGTTTGATGTACCTGTGGGCTAATTCCTTTTGTTATTCAAACAATCCTCAATGTATGACTCAGCTACCGCTGTGGATTTCCACCCACTATGCCGTTTTATGTTTGTAATATTGTACCCGGAGTTGACTAATAATGTGACAATGTCCTGTATACGCTTCAGGGTTTGGGAGGCCTAAGTAACCAACGATGTTAGATGGCATTTTTCCAAAGCTGTTGATACCTACACATTGTTTATTAAGTTTACCCCCTTTATAGAATAAGAGAGACCGATCGTGAGGGGTATCTGTAGGAAGCAAAATAGCATAATTTCAATGGATATCGACATATTTAATTGTTTCTTCGTTTGCCACAAATTTTCTTAAAATATAAGTTTTCGTATTTGGTAAGGTAATAATAAGCTCATCTCCTTTGTATTCTACATCGGGGATCGTCTATTTGCTAGTTCTTCGCGGCGAGAGGCACCGGCAATTCTGAATATCGTGGCTGCTTTGGTCATAAAATATACAATGTCTGGGTCATTTAAGATAAAATGTTCTATTTCAGATTGTACCTTCCTTCCTTCTTGTACCTAACATTTGATTNCTTTAAGTATACCGTTAGCTTGAGGTATTTTCCAATATCAATGTCCTTTACTTTGAAACAAAATTTCAACATCTAATACTTCGACCATAAAGTTGCAGGAGAGTTACGTTTTGCAACATCGTGGAAATAGGCTAAAAATACCTATTATTATATTCGGCCCCGTCTCATAAATAAATATTGTAGTACCCTCGTCTCCGCAGGAAACTAACCACGAATTTTAAAGCTGACAACACTGATTCTCTATGACCGTAGCTGCACCTTGCGCACACACACCTCAGTCTTAGTTTTCGTGCGGAACGACCACGTGGTGTAAATAGTAGTTTTCAAAGTGTGAACGTGAACCAAAAATAAATATGTCTAATCCAAGGAAAAGACATAGGGACCGGAGTCTTTCACCCACTCGGAAAAACAAAGTGATATTGGCGAAATTTTAAGAAGAATAGAGAGGTGTCTTGACCGAGTAGAAAGTCAACAAAGAGATACCGCACAGGGTCACCTTCACCAGTGCACTCTGAAAGTCATCCTGATTTTTCATCAAGATTCAGGAGAACGATAGAGGTCATAGACAAGAAAATAGTAAGTACATATTGGTATTCTTTTCTCATTAGCAAAGTTGGAAAGATGAATATTGATATCAGCAAAAACAACATATTTCTTTTCCTTTATTATCATTCAACCACCTGTGCCAGGGGATGCATAGGTATAATTTATTAGTTGTTATACTTTTACTTAGTTATTTATCACAGAGTATTGGTAGTCAGGGTACTACAGCACACGCCTAGGGTGGCGGAAATAAAATTAATACAGCCAAACATGAAGAAAATACTGATTATTTTTCTTACTTGTCTAGTGTGACAATTTACTGACATTACCTAGAGTGGTAAGCAGTCATACATGTGGCTATTTCAACAAAAATTAATACAACCAAACATGAAGAAAATACTGACTTTTTTTTTCTTACTTGTCTAGTGTGACAATTTACTGACATTACCTAGAGTGGTAAGCAGTCATACATGTGGCTATTTCAACAAAAATTAATGCAGCCAAACATGAAGAAAATACTGAATTTTTTTCTTACTTGTCTAGTGTGACAATTTACTGACATTACCTAGTGTGGTAAGCAGTCATACATGTGGCTATTTCAACAAAAATTAATACAGCCAAACATGAAGAAAATACTGACTTTTTTTTTTCTTACTTGTCTAGTGTGACAATTTACTGACATTACCTAGAGTGGTAAGCAGTCATACATGTGGCTATTTCAACAAAAATTAATACAGCCAAACATGAAGAAAATACTGAATTTTTTTTTCTTACTTGTCTAGTGTGACAATTTACTGACATTACCTAGTGTGGTAAGCAGTCATACATGTGGCTATTTCAACAAAAATTAATACAGCCAAACATGAAGAAAATACTGACTTTTTTCTTACTTGTCTAGTGTGACAATTTACTGACATTACCTAGAGTGGTAAGCAGTCATACATGTGGCTACTTCAACAAAATTTAATAGTTTCAGATCTATTGGTTGAAGTAAATCAGGAAGAATGTGGTGCCAGAGGCGATCGGGATCGACATTTTATCCATCTTAGGGGAGGATGAAAGTGCCGAAAAAATATATTCCCCACCAATACAACCAGATTTAACATCTCGTTGGATTAAAATTCTGAAGGCAGAGTTGCCAGAAGAATCCAAAAAGAGCTTATAAAAAAAAAAATCTTCCCCCTGAAAATTGTAAGGAACTTAGCCCTCCGAAAATAAATCCAGAGGTGAAAATAGCATTGCCAGAGATTTAGATTTCAGGGTAAAAAGATTTTTCAGAGGAGTTTATGATATGAGACCGCCAATGCCAACATACGAAAACACTTGGAACCCCAATATAGTTTTAACGCTCAATAATGATGAAATCTCGCTCGAACACTTAACTCAAAAATTAGCAGTGATAAGTAACAGAATAAAAACTTCTTCAATAAACAAGCCTGAACCATTTCTGGTTCTACCCCTTTTAATATAGACCCCAAATATATGTAGCTAGAACTTTATTAACACATATAGAAAAGACTAAAGACTTACGAAGTTCCTGCCATTTTCTTTTATTACTCATAAAAACCACATCGTCAAGCTTCATCTCAATCTATCAGCAGATGGATAAAAGATGGTTTGAAAGCAAGTGATTTAGATAATACTCAGTTTAAACCTCAAAGTACTCGACATGCGTCGACATCTTTAGCGTTTCGAAAAGGTGTTAGCTTCGATATTATTCGGCTGGCTGCGGGTTGGTCGAAAAATTCTAGAACATTCGCGAATTTTTACAATAGACCCGTAATAGATAATTTACAATTCGCAAATACTGTATTGATTCAAGTAATACCTAATCAGGTCATTCATATTGGTGTACAATGTTTTTCGTTGTAGTTGTAGTTATTTTGTCTTTTCCTTGTTGTTTGTTCGTTATACAGAATTTATTAGATACATATTGTAAAATCAAATTTTTCCCATTATTAGATATTAGATTATATAAAGATTTTTGTTTACTTTGTCCTTGTACATTATCTATATATTTCAATATAGCTAATATAAGCTGATGTTTTATTTGTTGCAACATCCTTTAAACATCTACAATATTTATTTATGAGACGGGCCGAATATAATCACAAGATCAAACGAACTTACCTAAGTGATGTTCGATCTTGATTATATGATGGCCCCGTCGAAATAAATAAAGTCCCAAGATCCCACCCTACAATTATCAATGATAATTACCCAATGATGTATGTTGCAACACCTTTAAAGTGACTGAGGTGTGTGCGCAAGGTGCAGCTACGGTCATAGAGAATCAGTGTTGTCAGCTTTAAAATTCGTGGTTAGTTTCCTGCGGAGACGAGGGTACTACAATATTTATTTATTTCGACGGGGCCATCATATAATCAAGATCGAACATCACTTAGGTAAGTTCGTTTGATCTTGTGATTTTAAATATGAAGTGTTCTTTTCCATGCGCCATTGAGACAACAAGCACTTCTTCATAGCGAACTCTTTGCAGGAATTAATGTATTACTGGCATCATTAGCGGCCTCCAGTATATCTGTCGGAACAACATTGAGCGACTCTTCACTCATTTTGGGTAGTTTACGGCAAAGAGAAATGAAAAATTAATCAAAGTCAACCTTCAACCTGAACTGATTGAAAATTTGAAAGCTTCTGTCAAACAATATTAACAATCAAACCGCACGTAGTTATGGAAACAGCAGGAATTTTTATCGGTGATTACTACTACATTAGCCATTCGCTATTCCATATCGTACAAAGGCTTTTAATGGTTTCTAAACCTATAGCTTTCTACTGCGATGTAAAATGCTTTGTGTCTATGACTAGCAGTTCGGCATGGAGTAGCGAATGACCGCTAGATGTAGCTTTGCTACTCCACGTTACGCATTGTCCGCACTGTCGGGATAGACAGACTTAAAACCCTTAAGGTTACTTGTCAGTTGCCTCACCTATTGCATACTGATGAGGATTAAGAAGCTTGAAACAGGTATATGTCTGGTGGACTGCTAACGAGTGACTTTAGCTGTTTGGTATAGGTTTTAGTACGCAGAGCAATTGTTTCTTGGAAGTCCATGTTGACAATATATCATCATCGCTGACTTGCGATAGATGTCGCTATCAGAGGGTTATGTTGCAATATAGAACGCTTTTGTCTGTGACTTGTCAGTTCGGCATGGAGTAGCAATTGTCCGCTAGATGTAGCTTTGCTACTCCGCGTTACTTATGGTATACTTTTAATTTACTTTATTTTGTAGGTCTGTTCAAGGTTTTAGCCAAGCATCTACTTAAAAATATATATTTTTAGAAAACAACTGCCTTCGTATATGATATTTCCCGGGCCTATTTTTCTTTTACTGCATGGAATAAAAAAATATATTATGCCATCGAATGGGCCTTGAAAAGAGTTTTAATGTGATTTATGGGCGACAGCTTTTGTTACTGTAGATTTCAATTTAAATAATTAATGGCAACTCTGACACCATGATCTTCTAAATTAAATATAGCTTAAGAAAAGTCCCATCGCTTTCGCCTAAATTAATTTAGTTAAAAGCTTGATCTACATTTTTATATCCTGTAGTTTTATGCATACTGCAGATAATAATCAATGACTCATAGTGACGTAATAATTGACAATAAAAAAGATGATGCACTTCTATTTGCCAAGTTACTTTACTTAATAAGTTTATATAACTTTCAAGTTTAAATGTAGACTACGTTTGCCAACAAGAGCTTAAACTGAGTTTGATGTTGACACTCTAAAAGGCCACGACAGCTGTTCTAATTAAGATATTTGCACGTCTAGGTTTTAATAATACCTACTTTTTATATTTTACATTGTCTCAAAATTTCCATACAACTTATTATTGTTACTGGACTGTGCACTTGAATTATTTTAACCTTAAAACAATTAATAATTAAATATCTTGAACATTTTCACAAGGAAATGACCTTATCAAACAAAATTTTGGTCAGAAGTTTATATATAACTCAATTTTTTATTTGTAGTAGCACATAGTTCAGTAACCTAACTCGAAAATTATAAAATATTTATTTATCTAACAAATAGCTGAGTGAACATTACTCAACGACTGTGTTATTATTTTAACACATTGGGTCTGAACTCGTTTTAACAACCAATTGTGTTGATTTTGAATGAAGTTTTACTCGAAATTTTTTACGATATAAGAAAATTTTGAGGTACCTAATAAGTAAACAAAGTAATCATGAAATACTAACTAGATTAACCAATGAGATAGATTTTAGAAAAAATACACTACACACACTTCATGACTTTTACTTCTGAAATTGAATTGATGCATTTAATTTCCAATCATAAGTAAGCAATTCTATGAAAGTATTTATTCCATTTTTATTTCCAATAATTCTAAAACTTTAGTAAATATGAAATAACTACCCTTTGAATTTATTTCTATGTAATTTTAAGTACATATAAGTTGTGTCCCGACTGTAATAAATTATTTAAGTGTAAGTTTCTTTAGTAATGAAAAAGTTGCGTTCAATAGAGTATAAAGTTTGTGAATACACCAGTCTGTCCTTTGTCTAATATACCACACTTAAATTCAGTAAGTGTCATAAATATTCTGTATATTATCCTTTTATTAGATCCCCCGTCTGGAAATTTTGATTAAATCATTTAAGAGGTTTTTCTATTCATAATAATGAATAACAACAAATTTTTATTGTACTTTTTTCGAAAACTCGTTATTACAGAACTACATACATAACCTCAAAGTGTTTTACTGAATATGTTTCAATAACTTTCTATACAATATTTTCATAGATTAATTTGATATGAATTATCAATACAAAACCCCGAGTGCCCCGGAAATCTAATACTAGAATTGAATTCGGCATCCCCAAAAACCCCCGAATAACGAGTTTGGAGCGCTTCCCATGGACTATGCAATTTCCCCCCCCCCCCAAAATGACCCCCGGATACCCCCGCAGAGCCGCCCCCGAGCGCCCCTGGGTAATTCCAATGCCAGAATTGAATTCGGCATCCTCGAAAACCCCTGAGTAAGAAGTTTAGAGCGATTTTCATGAATGCTGCTATTTCTCCTCCAATTCACCCCCCGCGCACCCCCACAGAGCCACCCCCGTACATCTCCGGGTAATTCTAATGCCAGAATCGAGTTCGGCAGCCGCGAAACCCCGAGTAATGATTTCTGAGCGTGTTTCCAGTCGTTCCTATAATGGTGTAATGCATTTTCCGGCCCAGAAGGCATTTTTCAAACATGCCTAAACCAGACGATATAGACTTTTTTCCTGGGATCTTCCTGAACACAATACAGAAAACCGCATCTCGATATTTGCTGTGCCTAAAAATGTCCGCTATTCGGTCGATTTTGATCTAAATGCCCTGGACTATATAGGGGCTTATATGTAAACTAATGATTATGGCCCAAAATAAGCAAAACTTTTTATCAATAATAACTATTTGTGAAAAATAATGTTTCCTCAGAAAAATTAACAATACTATAAGAGCCACCAATACATTGTATATTATTTAACAGGTTATCCTAAAAAAAACTACTGCAATCTCTAAAAAATCAAAATTCATATTAATTATAACTTTGGTATAATTAAAACTATTTATTACGAAAATTTTTCATCGAAAAAGTTTGCACATCGATAATAAATTTTGACACGTTTACACATTAAATATAAAAAATGCGAATGTCATCCTAAAACAAACTTTACCGCAGTCTCTAGAGAATCAAAACCCATATCAATTATAACTGTGGTATAACTAAAACAATAGGTATTTATTACAAAAATTTTCCATTGAGAAAGTTTACATATCGATAAATCATTTTGACAGGTTTAGATATTAAATATAAAAGAACTCCTTTGCAATCTCTAAAAATCAAAATTCATATCAATTGTAACTATGGTATAATTAAAACTATATTAATACTAAAATCTCAAATCGAGAAAGTTTTCATATCGAGAATATATTTTGAAATCATCCTAAAACTAATTCTACGTCAGTCTCTAAAGAATCAAAATTCATATAAATTATAACCGTAATTAAAACTATTTATTACGAAAATCTTTCTTACATTTTGATACGTTTACACATTTAATATAAGAAGAAGAATGCGAAAGGTCATCCTAAAACAAACTCTACTGCAGTCTCTAAAGAATCAAAATTTATATCAATTATAACTGTGTAATTAATGCTATTTTATTACGAATAATTTCCATAAAGAAAGTTTACATATCAATAATACATTTTGACAGGTTTACACATTGAATATAAAAGGAATGCGACAGATCATCCTAAATCAAATTTTACTGCAATCTCTAAAGAATCAAAATTCACATCAATCATAACTGTATAATTAAAACTATATATATTGCAAAAATCTCCCATCGAGGAAGTAATATTAAGGGATTGTTATTAGCACATCAAAATTGGATAAGCACCCTTATCCACAGCCAAATATTGACGGGTGTTACTAGTCCTGTTACCCGCCTGTTAGAGACAAATAAACTCATACAATCGCGCACTCCACGCACACACTTTCAATTGTCATTTATAGAATTTACACGGTCGGGGTGCCGCCTAATTACCCTATTATTTACAGAGGGATCTGATGTTATTGAGATGCAATTGGTTTTTCTGAGTGAGTTGCTGGATTTTGTGTTTGGTCACGAAGTGAAGCAGTGATTTGACGAGGTTGTTTAAACAGATTAATTTGACTAATCAGCAAACGTGCACAAAAAAGTTTGTTATTGTGTATATACAGGATGTTTTTAAAAACATGGCAATATTGCTAGGGGTGATAGAATATTGAAAATAAACTATTGTTTAATGAACGTATATCCTAGAGCCACTAATTTTTGAGATAGAGGAGTGTAAGATGATTTTAGATAATCAAATTTAAGATGTAATTTTTTAAGGCACAACACACATTATCTAAACTTAACACAGGTACGTTTTTAGGGTTTTTTCAAGGAAAATTCAAAAACTGTGCTAAACTCAACAGGAAGATTTTCTTCTTCTTTTAGAGAATATTGTACACTTAAGATTTTATTCTGATTTGTGTTTGTAACGTGCTCTACCTAATACTATTAGAAATTATAACAGCAGTGCAGATATTGACTTTTGGGAGGATATTTTAAGAGTGATTCAGCAGCAGTAGTTAGATGCTATTCCGAAAAATTTCCTGAGAGGCAACTGCCAAACAGAAAAACATGTTTGGTAGTAGAAAGGCGTTGCCAAGAAACTGGTTATGTTAAATCTAAACAAAATAATTCCAGTAGACCTAGGTCAGCTGGAATTGAGAAAAAAGATCAATATATTTTAGATACTGGTAGCATAAGTTTCCATTATTATTATGTAGTAGCGCACCACAAACAGAACAGAACAGAATTTAGACGTCATTACAATATCCACAAAGAACAAATTATTATTGAAATTAGTCATACAAAGTATGATACATAAATGGAAGACTTCGGGGTTTGACACATACACATTTGATAAATAAGTACTCTTACAGGGTTCGCCTGGTAGACCTCAGTTTTTTGCATTTTTTTTTTGAGAACGGTGACTTATTAACAAATTTACTAAGAGCACCTTTTTTCTGTAAAATAAAATATTACATAATATCACTAGAAATAATGATGGTTGATATAACAATAATTATTATTTATGCCATTTTGTTTATTCATTTGACACTTAGCGTTAAGTGCTAAATAAAAAATGCATTTATTTACAACTGAAGGGTCCGAGTATGCAGATATAGTCATAGATTTATTTTAAGTTTATGGTGCACTGTAGAATGTTTCCATTACATCATGTATGACTTTTTGCAGTAAATTTAGCTAGATTAATTTTTATTTTAGATAATTATTGAATACAGCTGTACCTATAGAATTGTTCATTAGTATACCTATACTGAGTATCAGAGAACATATGGCATCACTGATAAGAATTGTATTTTTCTAAATTTGAAAATAAAAAAGATACAGGGTGTAAAATTTGGAATTTAAAAAGTGATTTTTTGTAATAATTACACTATATCAACTTAAAAATTTGCGAATAGATGGTTTTGGATATGAGAAATTACATATTCCCTAGAGGTCGCCACATCTGCCATATTTGTGACGTAAAGTGAGCATAACTTTTTTGGCTCTAACGTTATCACGTTTTTTAAAAATCTTAAACCTACCATTTAATTGTCAACAAAGTAATTGGATAAATATCTTACATTTAGAAATACTTATTAACTTTAACATAAATTTTGTCTAATAATTGTTAAAATTTAACTTCCTATTGGTGCCTACTACGTTAAAATATTGTACAGTGAACTATGCAGCTGATTGTTGAAAACTTATTTTCTCGAAAATGGTCAGTTTCTGAGACTAATGATAAGTATACCTTTTTTCGAAGTACTCTATCGACCACATTAGCTATAGATTGTTTAACATCTACTATAAATAATAGTTTTGAAGAAGGGAAATTTGTTGCTAGTCAGTTTTTAGATTTAACAAAAGCTTTCGATTGTGTATCACACAAAATTGTTTTACACAAGCTACATAATTATGGTTTTTCATCAGATAGTGCAGATTTATTGGGATCATACCTGAGCAATAGATTACAGTACGTGGTATACAATAGTATGAAATCATCTACAAAGAAAATTGAACATGGAGTTCCTCAAGGTTCCACATTGGGTCCGCTATTATTTTTAATATATGTTAATGATTTTCCTAATTGCTTACCTCATGATACAATGAGTATACTCTTTGCAGATGATACCAATATAACAAGAACTAATTTAAATTTATCACGATTAATGACATCAACTTATGATTCATATACATTAATTGAAAACTGGTTTACCAGCAACCAACTGAGTTTGAATACTTCAAAGACCGAAACTATAATTTTCAGTCTCCGAATAATCCAGCTTATGTTATTGGTGTAATCTTATGTTTTTCTATGTTTATATTAATTAGATATATGTTTACGTATAATAATAAATAGGTTTATAATTTGTATAGTGTATGTGTTACACACAATACTCGAATTCGGACAATGTCCGAAAAGTATGCAAAACTAGTTCTGAGCCCAGAAAAATTCCCATACCCGAAATTTTACGTTTAAACGAGTTTTGACTATTGTAAAATAGTAGAACTAGTTCTGAGCATTATAAATTGTTCAAAACTAGTTTTGTACATTTTTAAATGACCAAAACTAGTTTCCCTCATTTTCTGAAGGTTATGATACACACAATACTCGAAAAAGTATGCAAAACTAGTTTTGAGTTCAGAAAATATAATGACAAAAACGGCATAACCCTACTTTTAATTAATGTAACTATCAGAATATGAATAGAACTAATTCTGGTCATTTCAAAATGCACAAAACTAGTTTTGAACAATTTATAATGCCCAGAACTAGTTCTCTGTATTTTGTAATATGCAGTAACCGTTTCAATGTATAATTTCGGATATGGGAATCTTTTGGAGGTCAGAACTAGTTTTGCATACTTTTTTCGGACATTGTCCGAATTCCAGTATTGTGTGTAACATATGTACTAAGTTTTTTATTTACTGTTATTTGACGCGTGTAAACACTTTTATGTGTATGCAACACCAGCCTTTATAAATAAATAAATAACATTTTGAAGTAAAAAGTCTAGCATGTATCCATGGGCCATTACTTACGTACCACCCTGTATACGTCAAATATGCAACTAAATACATTTCTACCAGAGCCCCTTCACATGAAGAAAATGCAAAATATTACAACATTTATCACTTGATGCTTTCTGATGATACTGAACCAACCATTTTCATCACACAATTCCCCTCTCTTTTACAGAAATGGCAGTGGGGTGGTTAAGGGCACGTGGTGCCGTTGCAAATAAAACTAAAAAAATAAAGACCTTCCAACAATGCAGTAAGACATCGAGCATTAAGTGACGGTAATCTGACACCAAAAATGACCGACTCGGTCGCTGTAAACCACCCGCGGGACCAGTTTTACCGACCGAGAGGTGCTGCTTTATAATGCTGCCACGCGTCCAGCCCATCTTCGTTTTCGTCTCTGGAGGCCCTAAAATTTTCGGTCAGAAATCAAATTTATTTTTGAACCGGAAAATATACTCCTCTTTCGCTAGATTTTATGGGTCTGCCACTTTTTATTCGATAAAACAGATATTTTCCGACATTTCGAAGTCTATTGAGAAATAAAGGGTGCCTACGCTTTTTAAGCTGGTTAAACGACCACATTATTAAGTTATAGTCGTCGTGCCAATCATTATTACGACCCTCGGACTAGGAATTTAATCGATAAATTCACCTTATTTCAAATATTTAAAAACTCAATTTATATTACTGTGATACGTTCATGGCAATCCTAGAAAGTCTTTTATATTCCTGATGTTTTTTTATACAGGATGATTGGGGAATGCGTAAGAAATGCATTAATTTATATGCCTAATGGTGTTTATAGAAAAAATTGTATATATACAGGGTGTTTCTTAACTCGACAGCCAAAATGAAATTTCATATGTAAAATAGAATTTTAAACATAAAACAAAGAGTAACTTTTTTTCAAATTGGGCTTCGTTTAAGAGATATTTTAAAAAATGTTTAACAAGGCAGCTATGAAAATAAAAGTTTATTATTTGACAGCTTGTCTTCAAGTAATTATTTTTGTATAACGTTGAGTGATTTTATGATTTTTATGTTAGTGTTTCATTTAAAATGCAGTTTAGTAACGAAGAACTTGCTGACATTATTTACGTTTATGGATACTGTGATGGTAACACTAGAGCTGCGTGTCGGGAATATAGTATAAGGTATCCAAATACACGGCAACCTTACCGTAAAGTTTTTTCGAATGCTTTTCGAAGGCTTCGTGAGTTTGGAATTAATGAACGGCATAGTGGAGGTCCACATCAACAGCACACTGCTGTACAAGAAATTGTCATTATTGATGCAGTACTTGATGATACAACGACCAGTACTAGAAGCATTTCCACACAGTTACAATTGCCGCACAAGTTTGTTTGGAAAACTCTTAATCGATAAATGTAATATCCATATCACTATCAAAAAATCCATCACTTGCATCCAGGCGACGAGGTACAGCGGTTAGCATTTTGTCATTAGCTACTTGAACAGAATGTACAAAATCGTAACTTTATTAGAGAAGCACTTTGGACAGATGAATCAATGTCTGCGAGGAATGGAAGTAACAATACTCATAACGAGCATACGTGGACTTTACAAAATCCACACCCAGTTAGAATTAGAGGTTTCCAACAAAGATTCTCTATAAACACCTGGTGTGGTATTTTCAATGGACTACCTATTCAAATTTTGCCTAATCGGTTAACTGGTGACGCATACATGACACTTTTAGAAAATGAGTTGCAAGATTTGCTAGATGATATTCCTATTGGTCTGCAAAACAGAGTATGGTATCAGCATGACGGGGCACCGCCACATGCTGGAAGAAATGTGGTGGAGTGGCTCAATAATAATTTCAATGGGAGATGGATCGGAAGGAGCGGTCCCGTTTATTGGCCTGCAAGGTCACCGGACCTTAATCCCCTTGACCTTTACCTATGGAGTCACCTAAAACAATTAGTTTATGCAGAACCTATCAACACTATTGAACAATTACAAGGTGGAATTTTAAATGCAGTGCATAATAGACAACATACTGTAAATTTTGAAGCAGTTTATAATTCACTTGTTTTGCGTTGCCAGGCATGTGGCAATGTAAATGGTGGCATTTTTGAACATCTATTGTAGTTCTTAACTTTGTAATAATGTTTGTTTGTTGTTTGTTTTATTATTTACTTTAATAGATAGCTATTTATGATATACGTGTTAAAAGTAAGATTCGTGAAGTTAAAAAACTCGCTACGCTCGTTTTTTAATCATCTTCACTCACAAAATAAAATCACTTTTAACACGTATATCATACACTATTTTTTCTACAAAACAATCGGAAGAACTTTAAACTCAATAAAAATAAGAAATCAAAAAATACCACACAGATCGCAATGTTTATGAACCAAAATTTTCGTAGCAACCAGTTACTTTTAACACGCGTGTCAAAAAATGACATTTTTAACATCAAAAATGACAATTAAAAAGCCCACTTTTAACAGTTTTGTAGAAAAATATTTTTATAACTCGTAGTCAAAAATAATCACATTTAAATAAAGGATTGTGGAAAATTAAGACAAATTCTAATAATGAATCCACAATTATCAATTACTCAATTATTTTTATAACTGAATATATCCTAAACGAAGCCCGATATGAAAAAAGTTACTCTTTATTTTATGTTTAAAATTCGATTTTACATATGACATTTAATTTTGGCTGTCCAGTTAGGAAACACCCTGTATGTGCTAAAAGTGATTTTATTTTGTACGAAGGGTTGGCAACTTCCTTCCTCACAAAATAAAATGTCACTTACAATTACATCATAAATGCTCTATTCTATTCTATTGATATTTATAAAAGACAATACATAAACATTTGATATATGTTTCACTTCCTTGCTTTATAATTCAAATCATGAATTTATTAAAGTTTAAATTTTAGTAAATGCATGCTTTCTAGAGAGACTTATAAAAATCTATTTTACCATAAAATATATCAATACACTTCCGATACCGAAGCGTTATTCATTCCATTGATCAGCCCGAAGTTGTATGCCTTGTAATTACCCAAACCATATTTGCAAATAATAAGAGCGTGTAATGACTTCATTGATATTTATTAGCTGTATTCGTTTGCGAAGGGATTAGGCATCCGAGGGGGTTGTTTTTATGAAACGGCAGGTTGAATCGTTGGGGTTGAGACGTAGTTGCAACATTGTATAGCACAAAGGGTAACATCTGTTGTGGTTTGCCAAACAAACTATCACAATCATTGCAGCCCGCAATCACTTTGCCTTGGGCTACTTATGATTTATGCGGTGGTAGGAAAGGGGTTTTGTAATTTTTTCGATTAAATATTGCATATTTTTAATGACTAGAACATCTGATGGAAATATTTAATGATATTAACAACGATTAAAATAACAAGATAATTTACAGTGTTTATAGTTTAATTAAATCTAACGTCAAACTAACAAAATTGATTTTTGCATAGTATTATTAGAGGTTTATAAAATTTACTTAATATACCAGAAACCAATTCGTTTGTTACTTTTTACAAAGCGTTGAGAAACATCAACAGCTATATACAGGATGTCTGCTGCTACTATAAGGGCTTGTATATCTGAACCAAAAGCAACAAGAAATTACAAACTAGAGTACAACTAAGGTTAAGTAACGTCATTTGTTTTATGAATTTGTATTAACAAAGTAAACAATTGAAGTTTCCCAGAAAATCCTTAAAATTGTAACGTACGACAACATTGTAATCTATCACCTGCTGCTGTTAACCTAAAAGTATTTATTAATTGTAGTATTGTGGCTAGTGCGTTTCGTAGTGCTTGGTTGATATTTGTGATTACACTAGATAAACCAAAATAGACCATGGCCAGCTGCATGACGAATCTAGGCAAAACTCTGGTTACGAGACACGATACGGTGTACGATAAGCAGCATAAGTCATTTTGAAGACTTGTAACTATTTCACATTTTATTCTGTGTTGTGAAAAGAACTCTAAGAATAGTTTGTCGGTCAGTGGTCGCGCGGTTTAAGGCGTCAGTACTTGAATCGAGGTGACTAGATCGGAGTTGCTTCGCGCCCAGCTGCCGGTAGACCGTATATAAGCTATATTCGTGGAGAGGATTGGCACCCTCTCTGCGGGTATGGTAGGGTGGAATAATGTTAGCTTGGGTCAATGTAAGAGATTGATACCGGTTGATATTTGACTACCCCCCTAATTAATGAGGTTTTCCAGGTTTCCCTCATTCCTGCACTGAATAGTGGTTAGGGCCTACCAACGTAAGTCGTTCCTGGGCGCAAATGCGGCCTGCTTAATAATAATATGCCGCCCCCTCTCCCGCACAAGTCTTCGACTTCTGGGCTAATCCTCGTGATTAGAATGAGGGGTAGATATATTATTATTATTATTATTATTTATTTTTTTTTCTCCAGTAAACACCTTCCGAGGCTCCGACACACTCGGAGATGTTCTGGAGAGTCAAGCAATGACCACTCTCCACTCCGTGGAATCAGTAATCATTGCGCCCGTAAATCGTGTGTTCTGAGCAGACGTAGCGAACCAAGGACGATTGCCTTCTGCATTCTGCCGGCTAAGATCTCTGCCGAATTTCGACAAGCCGGTATGATCTTTAAGTCAGAAAGCAACGTATGTCTCATTCCACCCAGGACGCCTATAATTAGCACCACAATCTTAACAGAGTGATCTGGATACAGCCTGCGGAGCTCGGAGAGAAGATCTCGATACTTCCTCCGTTTTTCCTCCTCTTTTAGGACGATGTTGTTCTCTGCGGGAGCCGAGAACTCAATCACAAACATCGTCCTAAGCTGGTGGTCGAGGAGGACTACATCAGGCTTATTGGCTTGGATTTGCCTGAGGGTGGGGAATGAATAGTTCCAATAAATTCGGCACTTCTCATTCCCCACTACGGATTCTATATCCCCCGGAGCATAAGGCAGCACTGGTGTCTCGTCTATCTCATACGAGTGTCGTAAATGATAATACAACACCCGTAAGGCTGAATCGTGTCTTTGGATATACGCTGTGGCCGCATATACCGGACAGGCCGACAGGAGATGCATAAGCGTCTCCGGCGCCTGGCGGCAGGCCCTGCAACTGGTATCAGGAACCTCGATACCCAAGACACGACTACGATAGACGAGTGTGTTAATTACACCATCTTGGCAAGCCATTATGAATCCCTCGGTCTCAGAGTTCAGCCCCGCTGACCTCAAAAAAGCAAAGGTCAGCCTTTCAGATAAGCCAAGCCCCTCTAGATGACGGTAGAAGAGACCATGCATTGGCTTATCCTTATGTAGCTGCAGAAGATGACGCGCTTCTGCAGCTTTAATTTGGGCTTTTAACTGAGCAGGATCCGACTCGGTGACAGAGTCTGGATTTTCCCGCTCAGTATCGAACACGAGACCAAGTTCATCGGCTGCTCTTCTCGCTGCCTTATATACAAACGCTCCTATCCCTGCTGCTTCATGGTCTTGGACCATGCAGAGAAGGGGATCCGAGCTCCTGATGACTTTACAGGCCTCCTCCAAAACCACTCTGCCCTGGAGACACTCCAAACTCAAGAGTCCACGGCCTCCCCGATTTCTTGGGAAGTATAGCCGCGGAACGGACGATCTTGGATGCAAACTCCGATGGAGATGCATCATTTTACGGGTCCCTACATCGAGTTGCCTCAGCTCTTCTTGTGTTCATTTCACTACTCCAAAGGAGTAGAGAAGGATCGGTAAGGCAAGCATATTTGTGGGACTCAACTTGTTCCTACCCGCCACGCCCGAAGTCCAGATCTGTCGGAGGCGGTGCCGATACCTGCCGCGGAGAGCGTTTTTCACCGTTGCCACCTCATGAGTGCCCCGCTGCGGGACACCCAAATAGGTGTACGACTCTCCGGCATCTAGATAGTGAAAGATGCTTCCGTCTATGAGCTGGGCGTCCTCTCCGTATGGACCGCATCGTCCTCTCTTGAGATGAACCAGTGCACATTTGTCCAGCCCGAACTCCATCCCAACCGCCTGCGTGTACTCATGTTATTATTATTATTATTATTATTATTATTATTATTATTTTTTATTTTTTTTTTCCAGTAAACACCTTCCGAAGCTCCGACACATTCGGAGATGTTCTGGAGAGTCAAGCAATGACCACTCTCCACTCCGTGGAGTCAGTAATCATTGCGCCCGTAAATCGTGTGTTCTGAGCAGACGTAGCGAACCAAGGACGATTGCCTTCTGCATTCTGCCGGCTAAGATCTCTGCCGAATTTCGACAAGCCGGTATGATCTTTAAGTCAGAAAGCAACGTATGTCTCATTCCACCCAGGACGCCTATAATTAGCACCACAATCTTAACAGAGTGGTCTGGATACAGCCTGCGGAGCTCGGAGAGAAGATCTCGATATTTCCTCCGTTTTTCCTCCTCTTTTAGGACGATGTTGTTCTCTGCGGGAGCCGAGAACTCAATCACAAACATCGTCCTAAGCTGGTGGTCGAGGAGGACTACATCAGGCTTATTGGCTTGGATTTGCCTGAGGGTGGGGAATGAATAGTTCCAATAAATTCGGCACTTCTCATTCCCCACTACGGATTCTATATCCCCCGGAGCATAAGGCAGCACTGGCGTCTCGTCTATCTCATACGAGTGTCGTAAATGATAATACAACACCCGTAAGGCTGAATCGTGTCTTTGGATATACGCTGTGGCCGCATATACCGGACAAGCAGACAGGAGATGCATAAGCGTCTCCGGCGCTAGGCGGCAGGCCCTGCAGCTGGTATCAGGAACCTCGATACCCAAGACACGACTACGATAGACGAGTGTGTTAACTACACCATCTTGGCAAGCCATTATGAATCCCTCGGTCTCAGAGTTCAGCCCTGCTGACCTCCAAAAAGCAAAGGTCAGCCTTTCAGATAAGCCAAGCCCCTCTAGATGACGGTAGAAGAGACCATGCATGGCTTATCCTTATGTAGCTGCAGAAGATGATGCGTTTCGCTATATTCGTGGAGAGGATTGGCACCCTGTCTGCGGGTATGGAACGGATGGAATAATGTTAGCTTGGGTCAATGTAAGAGATTGATACCGGTTGATATTTGACTACCCCCCTAATTAATAAGGTTTCCAGGTTTCCCTCATTCCTGCACTGAATAGTGGTTACGGCCTACCAACGTAAGTCGTTCCTGGGCGCAAATGTTGCTTAATAATAATATGCCGCCCCTCTCCCGCACAAGTCTTCGACTTCTGGGCTAATCCCTGTGATTAGAATGGATCGGATATATTATTATTATTATTATTATTATTATTATTATTATTATTATTATTATTATTATTAATATTAATATTATTATTATCATTATCATTATTATTATTACTGCGATATACATATAAAGATCTTAAAACCATTTTTGTTGTATTGATTCCAGAATTATTTTCGTGTCTTTTTCTTTTTATATTTTTGCACCAAGCAACAAACTAAATTGTACTATCCGATACCTAATCTCTACTGTGCTATCTAAAAAAAATTGGGAATAGATACGTCATGAAATATCAATACCGTAAAAAAAAAATTGTGAAATCCTTAGTTTCCCAGTAAATTCCTATATTAAAATAAATCCAATTACTTGTATTACGTTATAGTAGGTATTACGTTTCTGTGATGCGAGTATTTATATTAGTTTTTCAAGCGTCAAAAATGGCTTACGTGTATAGCAACTCGAAATTGATGGATATCGTTTCAATGTATGGCAATATGAAATTCTTTAGCAAAACGATTTCCTGGTAAACATGTGCCAAATGCAGCTACTTTTACCGCAGCGTGCAGTGAGAGCAAGTGTATTGCAACACGAGCGTGATACTGGAAATTTTAAACTGAATTTTGGAAGAGATGGAAGTCCAGGGCGTCTACGGCGTATTGCAGCAATAAGGGATTGGACGAGAAGGACCGGTACCATGGCCACCACGATCTCCTGACTTTAAATTATTTGAACTCCTTTTTGCGGGGATATTTAAGAAATGACGTGTATCGCACTGAAGTGGTTTAGGCAAATGTATTATAGCTGCTGTTAATAACTTACGAATTCAAAACGAACAAAAAGCGGAAACATTTATGTTAATTTGTAGAAACTGGGTAAGACGGATTCAAAATTTTGTTGTTGTAACATCAGGTATGTCAAATTATTTTATTATTTGAAACCTCAAATTAATTATACTAATAATTAATAACAGCGGCAAAAGCAGTTGAATTTGCTGTATAAAACAAGTGTTATAAAATGTTATTTAGTTCTTTCCTTGAGAATTTGTATTTGTAGGATTGTATGTTTTGCCTTGTCAGGTTTTACAGTGAACCAGTTTCGAGTGCCGTGCAGAAGTGTATTTTTAACTGCTATTTCTGATTATTTCTTACAAAATTGCATTTGTAAGAGTCCCCTGTAAATTCAAATTTTTTGTATACAAGTTCTGAATCACCCTGTTTTAGCTAAATATTTATTTATTTATTTTATCACAAGCTCGTTCGGTGTCAAATTCAATTGATGTTCCAAATCTTAATGACTTTTCGATTCGCAATTTCTCACGTGAGGAATAAATAAAAGGGTGTAAGTTGCAAAGTCGAGTATAACAGCATGACATTCAAGTTTATGGAGGTGTTAAGTCCTACTCATTCGACCGATAAATTCCAGTCAAACACGACTCCCAGCCCTATAAATTCTGGCCTCCCCCCAGTGCGTGCGTCTAGAGTGTCCCTACGCATGTAAAACGACACGCAATTGACATGAGAAAATGTATTTGCGGGTCTTTTATGTAGTTTTATGCAACCCGATAGTTTAATGATAATTGAAGCACTGCCTGCAAATCGAATTTACTCCTTTGTGCCGTCTCTCCGAAAAGGGCTTATTAGATTTATTAAATCGCCCTAATTGGGACATCATAAGTTGCATGCGGATAATTTCATTAGAATCGAATGTGACGCCGGGCATAATCCGATTGAAGTGCCACGGAAAATATTTATTGTGATGCTAAAAGAATATGCAAAATATTATTAACTTCGTCTTCACTCCTATACGGAGTGAAAAACAATTATTCAATGGGTTTTAGGGTATCATCATACTGATTTTTAAGACAAATTTTTTATTTGTTTTCGAGTTACATGATGATATTGATTTTTTCAAATTTTCGGTCACTTATTTTTGACGTAGAATGGATTATTATTTATTAATAATGATGTAAATGGTAAAATAATAAATTGTTACTTATGTAAATTAATGTAAAATGGTGTGCGACAAAATACCAACATATTACCGAAAAAGTTATGGTGGCGTACTTTGTCCAAAGGAACGAAAAATTAAAAGCTCCAGGAAGCTTATGGACAAAGTATTCAATGTTAAAACGTACAATTTTTGTTGACATGACTCGCTTGACATTTCTAAATTTTCGACATTTATAGAGCAATGACATGTAGGCGGCCCTGCGATCAATGTTAGGTATTAAATCTAACCTCACAAATATTTGTTATTTAATTTTTGTTGTGTTTCAATTTGTGTAAACAAAACAGCCATATAACTGTTATGTACCGCAGTGTTTATCTATTGCTAATAAAAATAAAGATTTCATGTTTCGTAAGTTCCCCAATAATGCAGAAGAAAATCGTTTATAGCAATTGCATCCAGCAAGAAACCAACCCAGTACACAAAGATCTGCTCAAAACATTTTACAGAAGATTGTTATATTATTACTAGCATGGGTAAGTACAAGCATACATGATCTATTTTCGGTGTATATTTTTCATTATTTGATAAGGTTTATTTTTAGGACAATGGAAAATTCTCAAAAAACAGCTGTTTCAACATTATATTTACCTGTATACGAAAATACGACACATATATTGTGAAAAATAATGAACGCATGAAAAGGTACTTGAAAAGGCGAAAACAGGATGAAAATGTAGACAAACTTGCAGATAGAAAAATAGTAGAAATGTGACATGAGTTCTTCTAAACTAACATAAGTTAAATGTGATAATACGATTCCTCGAATTGAAAATTACTTAAATGATAATAACGCCGGTAATCCTGGGAGTATAGCAAGTGCATCTAGTAGTAACAAGTTATTTAACGCTATGGCGATTCAAATAGTTATTTATGCAACAAGTGCAAAAATTAAGTGTGACGTGAAATTGTCCAACGAGGCCGTCAAGCCGAGTAGGACAACATGTCGAGTGCAATAAGCACTTTTGTACGACTTGCATACAATATTTTTCTAAGTTCATGCAAAAACCAAAAATGTTATTTAGATGACACTAAGTCTAAAAAATGTGACGTCGATTTGAAGGTTTATGTTTGTCATGATGACAAAACGCTGCAGTAGAATGACAGATGAGTGCAATAAAACCACTTTTTCCACTAAATATAGTTCAATAAAGTATTGTTTTTACATGAACGTAGAAAAAATGTTATTATATACAAAAGGGCACAACTAATATCACTCAAATTTTTAAATGAAAACCATTTAAAACACCTATCAGGGTTTTTAGCTTTTTCTGTATTGTACTTGTACTGTAATAAAAATACCAAATAAAAACTGCATATGTTTATTATTTATGTCACATGTACATTATTTAAAACACACATTTTTTATATATTCGTATTTTTTCAGAAACTGGGTATTTAATGTACTTTTTTATTTACTAGGCATATTACATGCTACATTTTTGCAATCTGAGCGACAACTGACCATTTTTCTATCGATTCGTAATATATAAAATTTCAATTCTTTAAAAACAAAGAGGTTTAAATTAAGAACAATTTCTGTGTTAAATAACGTTTTATTCTCTTTCCAAATTGCTAATGTAAAATGCAAATAAACAAGGTTATGTGAGGTTACCATAAATAAAATTTAATATATTTTTTTCCTGTTGTCTTTGTGTGTTTACAAACATTTTATTGATTTATTATAAGCTTTTATTTTAATAATACGTATGGAAATTAGATTTACAATCACTATTTGACTTACACAAATTCAAATAAAAATTATCGAATCATGAACCACAAATTAAATATATATAAATAAGAAAAATTATGAACTAGACCATAGAACATTAATATTAATACCTAACTTTGACGCTAGCGCTAGCGGAATTTAATGACACTGACTTAATGTAAATGCTCTATTGGCTACCCCAAACGCAAAAATGTTGGTTACAAACCAACAAAAGTTAGTATGTTTACTGAGAAAGACATGCTGCGTTTCCTAATTGAGGCACCAGAGAACAGATATTTAATTCATAAGGTCCATTTGGATGATTTTACATGTATAGGTGCTAAATATCGTTTTGCATTTTAGGTAGCATTGATATTAGGAATATCGGGAGCATATAGAAGGGAAGAGTTATGCAATATGACTATTCAGGATATTAACGATCAAGAAACATATATAGTTGTAAATATTCCGCAAACAAAAACAAATATTCAGCGAATACTTACTGTTACAAACAGATATTGAAAATATTCATTATTTAGAAATTCTGAATCATGTGCTGAACCATTACTTGCCTGACTATAGCTTCTACTTCAATGGCCTTGATAGTTAGTTTTACTTTAAATAGAAATATAATTGAAACCGAAATCGAAAAAAACATGTAATGTTCCAATTTCTGTAAGTAGTTGTACAAACTGCATTTAATTTCAACATTAATAATACATTTAAAGTACATCTTTCCTTTAAATCAATCAATTTCATAATTAAAGACTGCCGCGAGTGCATTTAAAGTTTTCTATTATCTATTAGTATTCCTTTTGTTTGGTTTTCTTAGAATAAGGGCAAATTTTATTTAAATGTACGCGGACTGTGTTGTTAGAGGTTAATCCTGACGGGTCTGTAATGAGTGAAAATGCAGTTTTGACAGTTTGGAACAGATAATCCGAAAAATGAATATAAAATACTGCAGCTAACCGGATTAACTGTTACCTATCAGGTATTATTGATATACATCTGGCAACGCCATAAAAAATGTTCGCGTGATAGGTGACATATCTAAGCCATCTCAGACAATGACACCGCTTTGCCGGAGAAAAGACTGTTTTTCCTAATTTTGTAAACATGGAGCAAGAATTCTGAAACAATTTTTTTATTGACTTTTGGGTCTCCCTGAATATATGGTCAAAATTGTTGTACTTAGTGGTAGGTAATTAACCGTATATATTTAGTAACTTTTCTAATTAATTATTTGTTTAAATTTTCAAATGTCATATAAAAAATATATTCGATATTTATTCAGAGTACTAAAATGAACTGTTAAAATTATGTAACTTTAAATTAGTGTTGAAGATCGTAGTTCCGTTTGTTCTGTATTTTGCAAGTACTGCTTATTGATAACAGGGATGCTCTTTATATTTGGAACTACGAAGAATTAAATTGAAATAAAATATAGTTTTACATAAGATCATGTTCATAGCCACAATTGATAATTAGATTATTTTTTATTTTTCGTAACAGCGTAATTACTTTATTTTCATCCCAAAAATTGCCTGTTGAAATCAAGGACGAGATCGAGATGAGAGATGAAAAATTTCGATGATCTTTACGAGATTAATTCCATCTCTCGGCTAGATCCCGATCCCAATCACCAAAAGCATGCAACAAAATCATCGAAACAATAAAATAACTATTCTTAAAATAATTGTCAAGAAAATATATTTTTTTATTGTTTTAAAGTTATCATCTTTGTCTTTGCTTTCCTATTTCTGAAATAAGTATGTTTCTTCAAAGGGGTATAGGAAAAAGTGAAAATAAACAATTATATTTCAGCGTCCAATCCTCTATATCACTTAACCACGTAGTACGCCGCTGTCGTACCCGTCATGCGCACAATGTTTAAAGCACTGCTCACTCATTCCCCTCTGGCCCCTCTGGCCGTTGAACAGCTTTCATTCGTTGCTTTGTGCCCGTCGCGCGCAAGGACAAGAACGACCGCTTTAACTGATCAAAACCCGTAAAGCTTGGTAAGATATAAAATGACAAAAGGGTATTTGTCTATGAAATGGTTTTTAAACATTTTAGTAAAAACGGTAAGCGAAATATTGGGTTTTTCGCTTCCTAAGCTAATGTTTAGCAGAATCATTAGGATTGTCGCGGGTCTCCTAACGGGCCACAGACATCTCAGTAAGCATCTTTTAGGTTTGATTTAAGTAACATCACCAGGTGTAGGCTTTGTGACAATGCATTTAATGAATCAGCACACATTCTCTGCAACTGCTTAATAGAAAGAAATACAGATATCTCCCTCCCAAAAGTTAATAAAATTAATTAAAAATTAACCCCATTATTCCGATTTAACCTTTAAAAAAATGAACGCTGTTAGCAACGGTCAGAGGGGCCAGAGGGGAATGGACGAGCAGTGCTTTAAACATTCTGCGCATGACGGGTACGACAGCGACGTACTTCTTTGGATTGGACGCTTCATATAATTACGGTAGAACTTCACAGGTAAGTTCCTTTGATCGTTCAACTTTCATTAAGTAACTTAGGCCAACCCTGCATCATTCAAGTGTTTACATATGGCTTGTCGTTAGTATGTGAATTGTTAATGATAAAACAATACTCGAATTCCAAAACTGTACAAAACGCAGTCCAAAGACTGCACAACACCTGTAGAGTGAAACTCAACAATGAAGACCGTGGACAAGAAAAGCCGTAAGGTGTCTGATATAGGATGGAATAATATTACAGCTTGTCGAGAAAAACTTGTTTCAAATATTGTGGCGTGTATTACCTAATATTTATTTATAACAGACCACACTTTCTAACCCAAAAAAATTAAACAGACATAAACAAAAAAAAAATAACATTCCAATTGATAAAAAATATTGCGGGGCGATAGTATTGACATATTTAATGCACCAGGCGTCGTTTCAAAATTTTTTGTTTGTTGCGTGTAACCGTTTTTTTTTTTGCAGATATAATAATTTACATCTCAGGTTACTTAATATTCAGGTTTAACTATGACTAAGTACAAAAAATTTAACCACGTGCTCAGGGAATCCTAAAAGACAATATAAAAATTATTTCAGAATTTTAGCTCGATATTTAAAAAATGGGGCAAAACCTTTTTTTCCTACGGAAAGTCGGCGCCTATGCAACAACCGACTGAAATGGCTTAGACCCATAGATAAAACTTTTATCTGTCAATAATATCCACTACCATCGTCGTTTTTTTGCAGTATTTCTAAATGTAGATGCAGTTAATCCACTTAGCTCCAGTAATTTGCTTTTCCATTATTTCGTTATAAACTGGTAGAACTACATATTCGCTCATTACAGCCACTCACTACCGATAAAAGACACTTCCGTAGGTACAGTGCGTTTCAATAACTTAGATAACATTTTGATCAGCTGTAACTTTTCTGTTTTTAAAGATATCGGAATGAAACAAAAACCATATTACATAGTGGACTGCCAATGTTTTTCTTATTAGAACAAAACAAAGACAATGATTTTGAGAGATCTTAACCTAACTTATATTTTTTTAAATGGGACGCCCTGTATATTATTGGATATTTGGATTTACTAAATAATTTGGCATATTTACAAAGCATATCCTATACCTATCTTCAACTGTTTCTGAGAAATAGTTTTACAAACATGTCAAATTATCTTAAAAATTGCTCTACTTGTTCATGGCACACTTTGCACTGAGCTAAAGCTGAAGTTCGGCATTGCTTGAGCCTTTATGCTGGTAGCAATCGAGCCTTAGTATTTTGTTCTGTTGAGGAAAATGGCAGACAAGTAGAGCAATTTTTATGATAATTTGACATGTTTGTAAAACTATTTCTCAGAAACAGTTGAAGATAGGTATAGGATATGCTTTATAAAATATGCTTGGAATTTTGAGTAGAATCCAAATATCCAATAATATACAGGGCGTTCCATTTAAAAAAAGATAAGTTAAGATCTATCAAAATCATTGGTCTTTTGTTTTTTTCAAATAAGAAAACTTGCTAGTCCACTATGTAATATGATTTTTGTTTCATTCCGATATCTTTAAAAACAGAAAAAGTAATAAATGATCAAAATGTTATCAAAGTTATTGAAACGCACTGTACAATTGGATAAAATGCCTATTTATTATAAAAAAATCGAACGAAAGCAATAGATAATAGACGTTTTAATGTAACCGCGGCAGTCTTGTCCCATAATCTAGAAAACCAATCCGGCGAACTATATTGTGGGAAAGTATCTGCAACACAAATGTCTTTATTTAATAACAGGATTTCAATTATGACATGACAGCGATACTGACTGACTGATGAGCGACTGTTGCATGCTTGTAGAGTATGCAAGCAACAAGCAAGTTAACATTGGCGGCGTTAAATAAGGATTTAAAATAATAATATCGAACAAAAAATTTTTTGGCTTTATAAATAAGTTTGGAATTTTTTGAAGGGTTATTCCGTTAATTCTTATTTTTCCCTATCTCCTCCTAAAATGTTTGTACTAAGTCATAGTTAACTCCACATACGTCGCGTAGCGAACCATACGATATTTCAAAAATCTGTTTACATCAGGCGGAAGGTATCAATTTTGCAATAAAAAATTATTACCAATAAGTTTTCTCTATCTCTTAAAATAAAGAAGTTAGACAGTCTTAAAGTTTGGTCACTTTACAGATTTTTTTTTGTTATTACACATAAAGTTGGCCATGGATTGCAAATTTGTTTTTACGAGCATAAAGGCCTCCAAAAATGCAACAAAAAACAATTAAAGATTTTTGACGTGTCTCGCATATTAAGCGAGATACATGGGAGTGGCCCTCTTATGTATTACGTTCTTATAATATATTTCAAATTTGAATTTGATATTATTTTTCATTTCTGAGATATCGATCAAAATTAATTTGCACCTGTGAACTTAAACGACCTCTAACTTCTACGTAAAAAAGACCCAAAATAAGAGACTATGAATTTTTTTCATAAATTTTAATATTTTATAATTATTTTGGTTATTACGCCTTATACATCTAAATTAAATCGTAACTTACATACCTGCACTCTAGCTTCCGTCAAGTTAATCTTCATCGCTAAATCTTCTCTAGTAAAGACATCTGGATAGTGAGTTTGTGCAAAAGCACTTTCCAACTCTTCTAGCTACAAAGTAATATTTCCAGATTAGAATAATTTTTGCATTATACAGTTTGTTTTACCTGTTGCAATGTGAATGTCGTCCTATTCCGCCTCTGTTTTCTCCTAACAAAAGTATCATCATGGATCGCAGGATGGTAAGAATAACTCGTATCTGAAATAAAGGAAAATGCTGATAAAGATCCTTCCATAAAGGTATTCAAAGATGAGACAACAGAATTTACAAAAAGATCTCAGCGATAGTAGTTTCAAAGGAATAGTCAAATTTTTTCAAACTATGGTATGCGCACCACTTGCAGTATAAGTATCAGAAAGTTTATGTCTTTCTATTAATTTTGCAAAGGGGAATGAAGTAAGTCAATTGAAATCTGTACGATAGACAATGACGGTCATATGCCAATGCTTTACGATCTAAATAATATTGCCCATTTGTAGTGGGAGCATCTAAAATCCCTATGCGATAAAATCTAATTTTCAAGACCCACAGCGGAAAACGCAAACGGAACGCAAACTGGCGCAACAATTATCCGGCAAGTCGGTATTCGACATTGCAGGAGAACAACTTTTGGCGTGAAATGAAGAGTAAACCGACTTATTAGAATATAATTGGACGATGGGTGTGTACAATCCCATCTGAATTCTTGAGCTATATCTTCCTAGTTTGTTCGTTTTCTATTTACGTAAATGATGAAGATCGAGCGAACTAAATAAGCTTTGCTATCAAGCAGACAAACATTTCGACAATCTGGCAACTGGGTGTACTATTCTCTATCTAACTAACTATTAACTATTAAACTACTTCCTTTATTCCTCCGCCTTATTGTAGCCGTGAGGAAACGTTTTTACTTTTCCAAAATATAATAATTTGCTGTTTTAGAGTTCTAAGCATTACTATAGTCGGGTTTCAAAATAGTACAGAGTGGTTCATGTTATAAACCCGCTCACAATTCGTAGCAGTCAACACATGTTGTCCGTATATTTCTGATATAAAATTGTATGTTCCGCATATCTCACAGAGCATATCCGATTGCACAGCTTCGGCTTCAGCAGATACGCATGCGCTACATCAGAATGCTCGATTTCTATTTGTTATGACGAATTGACGGATCCACCTATTCCATCGGCAGCGACCATGGGTGTGCGCCTAAGCAAATTTCGGGTATTATATCTTTGGGCTAATTAATTGTGACTGTAATTAATTTATTAGTAATTTTATGTTAGTGTTCTTAAGAATTGAGAAGCTCTCCATCAGCGTGTTCTCAAAATTGTGAACGCCCTAATATAACAAGTGAGAAATACCAGATGATAAAACATTTGTATGATGGAAAAAGTGATGCAGTTGAAATATGGGTTAACAGGAGTATCTGTGAGTAGTGTAATTGTGCAATAGAGAGTGACAAAGAAGAATATGCAAGTGTGACATGGAAAATACTGGACACTCGGCGGAAGGAAGAGATAGAGGTTGATGATACAAAATACTCAAGTCCCAACATCAGGAATTGGTTTTTCCTTTACAATATGTAAACTACCAATAAGATACGACAAAAAGGATCATTAGTTGAATAGCAATTTGTTTGAAAGAGTAAGTCTTTTAAGCATTTTTAAAATATTTCATGAATTTTTTCGTCTTGTTTCCTTAGAGCACGCGGACAAAAATTCTTCCTGATAGTTTAAGTACATGTTTCTCTGATTACACACAACTTGCACGATTTTTTAAATGTGAACAATGGAGATAATGGGGGCCTATAGCAGGTACCATTAACGCATAATCATATCACAAAGCGCATTAATAACCTCTGACCTGGGACGCGCGCAGAATTGTCACTTAGTTTCAGCCTACGTGCGTAACATGCAATGAAGGAAATAAAATCTTTCTATAGTGACATCGGGATGCCACACAGAGAGCTTAATACAGCTTGTTTCAGGATGGTGATATCAAAACGCTGTTATAAATGTATGTCTGCTTGTTTTCAAGAATCAAAGTTTTTCTATGATATATCTTGATTTCTGATGCCTTCCATTTTCTAGAGAGTGCACAAGGACGAAGTTGTTCATTCATATATTTTTTTTATGATAACTATCATATAAAATTTTTCGATTGATGTCTTAAATTCTCATTTAAAAGTTTGTCCAAAGAAACATTTTTTTTCTGACACAATTAAAAAAAAATAAACGTCGACAATATTTCTTACCAATAAAGCAGCGTTATAAAGTTATACAGGGTGTTTCAAAACAAAGGCGAAACATTTCAGGGGGTGATTCCTTGTTGAAAATAAAAGGTAGTTTGTTATTTAAACGTTGCGTCACAAGTCAACCATTAGGGATATATCGCGTTGCAAAGATGGCGGAAAAAAGAGTGTTTTTATTGTTTTTCTCGGAAACGAAAAGCGTGGGATGGTAAAATTTTGTGGAAGTGTTACCATCATCAAAAGACACTTGGGACATATTTTTTCACTTTTTGAAAATAATTGGAAAGGGTTGAAATAAACTACCCCTTTCAGTTTTTTTAACTATACTATAAAAAACTTCCTTAACGACTTAGAAAAAAATAATTTAGGTTAAGTCGATAAATTTAGAAACTTTTTTATCTTATATATTTTTGATAAAATTAACTGTTTCGACGTTAAAAAATAAAATGTAAAGTAAAGTATTACACGTAGGGAAGAGGCAGTTTTACTACACACATTATTAGGAAAAACTAGTTGACTGCTGTCAATTTCCGGATGTTTCCATTGTTGCTTTGACAGATAGCAAATGGTTTGTTTGATTCCGATCGTATTAGCCTTAGTGCCAACAATAGGAATCAAAAAAAATATATGGACCAGTCCAATGTACTAATAGTGAGTTTTCCTCCAGAGCCTAGAGAACAGCAGGGGCAGGTCAAAAATTCCTAGCTAAGACTAGGAAAGTATACATTAATTCTGTTACTAACAACGTCAAGTTACTTTATATTTTCTCAAGCCACAATTTTGTTTTACAATATATATACAAAACGGAATATTTTTATAGATTATACAGCTATAAAACTTTTTATAATAACTTCCTTATACAACCTTAATAAAACACGTTAATATAACTATTTTATAAGGTTATAATTATAAGTCATTTGCCCAAGTATACGACTCTTACACAATATGTTTATAATCCTTATATATATATATATATATATATATTTTAATGTTGTATAACGCATTATAATACTTTTATAAAAAAATTTAAAGGACCGAAACTTATTATAATATCTCTACCCCTCATTCTAATCACGAGGATTAGTTCAGAAGTCGAAGACTTGTGCATATTATTATTATTAAGCAGACCGCATTTGCGACTAGGAACGACTTACGTTGGTAGGCCCTAACCACCATGAGAAAATGAGAAAACCTGGAAAACCTCATTAATTAGGGGGGTAGTCAAATGTGAACCGGTATCAATCTTTCACATTGATCCAAGCCAACATTCTTCGACCCTACCATACCCGCAGAGAGGGTGCCAACGAATATAGCTGCGGGGGTCGAACCCACAGCGATCCAGTCACCTCGATTCAGGTACTGACGCCTTAAACCGCACGACCACTGACCAATATTATTTGTTCAAAACACTTTGTAAAAACTATTATAAAACAATTTTACACCAATTACTTTCTTCAGAGACAAAATTATGACAAGTATTTGCTCTATAAAATCAAATTGTTCATTAAACAACGCTATTCGATAGTTATAAAATTTAAAGTTCCATTTTACTAATTCGGCAGTTTCCAGTGCAGTACAGAAGTGTATTTTTAAATAATTTTCGAAAAGTCTTTTTGATTTTTTTTACAAAATTCCCCTGACATTCAAAAATTTTTTTTAGATAAGATCTGAATCACCCTGTACACAATATATGGGTAGTATATGAACCACTATTCGCCCCCACTACGTATCTAATGATGAAGGGAAAGCAAAAAGCTTGATCACAATAATAAAAGTAATTTCAGCGCTGCAGCAAACCGGATGTTAATATTAAATCAATAAAACGTTAAATGTTTGATGAGTTTGAAATAAGCGATGTTTGCGCGCGGTTTTAATTCGCGGAGAGCTGAGCAGATTATAAGATTAAATATACAATTTCTCTGAATTAAACATGAGATTTTAATTAATATATCCTCAGCATGGCGGTAATTATATTACGCATAACTGAAATTAAAGTTCTGATGCGGCGGATTCTGCTCAAAAAGTTACCGCTGGCCTCTTCAGATGATGAAAGCACACAGAAACGTAATCTCGTTTTCTCATTTGAATTTTTTAAAACTTTTATATCGAATATTATTAGGCTGCATTTTTGGGCCTCTTTTTTAAATTTCGTTACGTGTCAGTTACGGTAATTTGGGAGACGATTTTAGCATCTCATCGCAAATGTAAAGTTTAAATAAGCGCTTGTGGTATACAGGGTGTCTGTGAAAGGATGGGAAATCTTGGACTGGTGACCACAAAAAGTCGATTGAGCTAAATATGCCTTATGCGAATGTTGCTGGTTTAAAAAATACAGGGCGTTCAGTGCTAGAATTTTATTTTGAAACTTTAAAACCTGTCGGAGTATTAAAAAAAAAATGGCACAATTCTGTTTTTTGATAAAACAAATCAAATTAACTAATTTTGGCGTTGCTTATACAGAGCGTCAGTTATGGCACAGCATGTTTTTTTTTAAATGGCAGAACTTTTTTGCTGTTTAGTATATCCAACTGTCTATTGAAACAATCGATTCTTCTACCTGATATATCTGACAAAGATATACCTTGTTGAAGTCGTTAGGAGTAACCATTTTTGAAATAATTGTATTTGAAATATTCAGTGCAGCGATTGAACACTGTGGTCGTTTCAGGTAAAGTGCCTTTTCTACTGAAAATACAGCAAAATATTACTTGAAACAGTTGTTCAGAACGGTAAATTATGGAGACGTGCAAAATCAAAAAGATCGGCCTGTTTTACTAAAATCTTTGTTCTGAACAACCAGAAATATTCGGATAAGGCATATTTGGCTCAATCGACTTTCTTTGGTCACCAATATCTCCAGCTCCTAGATTTCTCAACCTTTCACAGAATATAGTCTGAAAGATACAGACAGTGTATTAAAATATTGCAATTTTTCCAATCTAAAAATAGAAAACTATCAAAGAACTTTTTTTCTATTTAATAAAATTGTTAAAAGGAAAACAAAAATACATAATACCAACATCACAACATACATAATTGAAAGTAAAGATTCATATGACATTATCAAAGGTGTTCAAAATTATCTCCATTTTGTTGAATGCACATTTCGTAGCTTTGTAGTGGTATGTTAAATGGGCAACTAATGGGACTAGTTTTGTATACAAATCCTTCAAATAGAAAAAAGTATCTAAATTTTTGCTGTACAAGGAAAAAAATATGTCTCCTATTTTGAAAGGGCCGAAATTATGAGTTTAAGTTGAGTTTAAAAAATGTTACGTAAAAGACCCTCTTAACTTTTACCAAAGAATCAACCCTTACATTTTTTCGCACTTATTTAGATACACCCTGCAAATATATCAAAAAGAAGTGTAAACCTATGTTTATATGAATTTTTTTGTCTTACAATCATGCGCAGATTAACCCTCTCAAATATTGACATTTAATTATGAAACACCCTGTGTACCCTTAGTTCAATGTCCTCGTGAATAACTGTAAAAAACTGGATTAGATTAGATTTTCGTGTGCCTGAAGAGAACGAAATCATGAGTATTTTTCATAAATGATTAAACTCAGCAAATAATACATTTATTCATTTTTTTTATTCAGTTTATATACGCCCTGTAAACATAATTTCTCTTCACAACTTATTTCGCCGAGAAACGTCTTACGTAATTAGATGAAGAAGTGACCGCAGGTCAAAGTTAGAAAGTTTCAAAGTGGATTTTGGCAGAAACGAGATAACTCCATGTAACACAAATTCTGTTAGGATTATTAGGTTTGCAAGAAGCTTACAACATGCCAAATATTAACTAAATATTACATTTCCTCTTTTTCACACATGTAGAAACTCTCCGCCCGTTTCCAAATATAATTTTGATTAATATTGGGCCTCAACAAATACCCCGGAAAATTCTTATGCATAACAAACTATTAGTAGGTACCCAAGTTGTATTTACAGCTGTTGAATTGTGTGTTGCAAACGATTTTTAAATATAATTTCTGGAGATTGTTGAGGTCAGTTTGTATTAAAAATCCTTAATTCTGAAGCCACTAGTTTTTGAGACTGTATGCCATTTTGGTGATGATTTTAGAAATTATAAGAGATGGGAAAATGGTTAAATGAAGAACACGAAAATATACAGTGAAATGCCTAAAACAAACTTGCTTGCTGTGCAAAAGTGTTTTCACACTTTAAAAATTCCTCAAAATTATAAAGTTACAGATGATTTTCGAAAACTCCACATTTACTTTTCTTCAAAATAACTCAAAAACCTGAAGAGCTAGGACTGGTCTGTGTCATTAAGTTAAACGTTCCCCATTTAACTATTGTCCTATCTCTTATAGTCTCCAAGATAAAAATACCAAAATGATTCACTTTTTATATTGATGAGGGGAGGAATTCTGACAGTTCTTTATTCATCTCATTTTTAATTATTTCATTTGCTATCTCTACATTTAAACAATTATTTTGACATACTTAGAAGTAAAAGTGAACAGTTTTATAAAGTAGGAAGTCAGTTGTTATAAGAATATTTACTACAGTTATATTTTAAAAAGTAGTTCTATTAATTTTTCCTAAACTCGTAATTACTTAAAAATTTGTTACTGCATATAAATACTAGCTTAATAAAACATTTCTATAGCAATTATTTTATTTTGATATACAATATCAAAATATATTTCTCTTAGCCCAATTCGCTTAACACAAGACAGATTTTTTTAAAGATACATCATTCAAAAATGTACTTCCCATAATTGTACCTCAATAGTTGCTTCATTTCTAAAAATTGCAAATTCAGAAGCATATACTGGCCATTGCATGAGGCGCACATCAACAATTTTATTGGCCAATAAAGGTCTTACAATCTTACAACCATTAAACGGAATGGTGGATGGAAGAGCTTCTCTGCAGCATAAAGTTATATTGAGGAGTCCATATCTAATAAACATAATATTGCAAGGAAAACCCAAGGCAACAATGCTACGAGGGTTGCTATTAACGGAAAAGAAGTTAAATATGTTAAAACAAAAAACGAAATGTCCATTACTATAAATGTAAATGTTAATAAATCAAATTTGATTTATTATAGGTTTAATTAGGTTTTTCATTATTCCACTAGTGAAATTAAATTACCTTATTCCACCATTAGTGGATAAATCACTTTGGACGGTTCATATGCGTGGATAAAATTTCTATTATAAGGTGATTGTGGATAAATATTTTATATTTTACGTTACTATGTTTTCCTCTCTATATATTCATAAAAATTCAACGCCCTCGACTGGCATATCAAGAGATTTATTCGGAATTCAAAGAATGCCAATCTTCGATAATCCAGGGCAGCGATAGGCATTAATCAATGGAATCACATGCAATTTGTCGCGGCACATCAGAACATTATACAATAAAGCAGTATTGCAAATTTCACAAAGGGCATTGTTTGGTTTCCATCGACACTCTCTGCGGAGATGCGATTAGGTGTCATTTCATTCCGACCAATCCCTGTCAACTGTTATTACTTTCTGATTTCGCATTCCATTTGCCGTGAAACAACGACGAAATGCGATAATCACGCATAATGCTCTAAATTTAATATAAAAAAGGGATTTGGCGGCACTGTCATCATTACCGCTGACGTGTTATTTAGTCAATTTATCAGCTTAAAATTGGGAATAAAAGAAAATGTAAGGTTGGTTATAGTAAAAATAAAACTTTATCGAAAGAGTGTGATAAAGAAGACTTATCCCAGAAAATAGATACAACATTGCATTCACTGTTCACTAGTACTTTAAAAATTGTAAGTGCTTTACTAAAAAAATTTAAAATTCTGTTTCACGCTTAATCTGTCGATGGGAAAATGCGAAAACGCGTACAGGAAAATATGAAACATTCGTTTATTTGCTTATTTTGAAAGAGAAAATAATGAAGGAATTTTAATTTTCTTCTCTTTTTCTTTTATTAAACTCAATATTGTAACTAAAATGCACATGTTTGCTATTTTCAATGCAAACATATTTTAGAACATTTTTAGTATGCAGTTTATATAGATAATGAATAAATGGCAAGTGCAAGTAAATCTTGTTTCTCATCTTTTGTAATTGAGAAAATATATCTTTTGAAACTTTTATACATTGATTTTTATCAGTTAGTACATTTTCAATTTGTACTACCGAATAAATATATTCCTTTGAAAATTTTCACAAATCGAATTTCATCTAGCTCACTTTATGGTTTACCTTTCTTTATGTAATTTCGCAGAATTTTCATTTAATAATTGCGTTACAGAATAAGTACTTATTTTAGAGAAGTTGCTGTTAAATTTCACAATTTCCCAACAACTGTTTCCAATTTTCCCTACGGCCGTTTCATTATTTCTCCAGGTCTTTATCGATATGATTATACTCGTACATACAATTCACTAGCCATGTCTTATTGAAACTTGGACGAATACTTAGCGTCATTTAGTTATTAATAGCCAAAATAGATGTGGGCGAACTTAGCCCCCCATTTTTTGATAAACTAAAAAATAAAAGTTGTGCTGAATTGTGCCGGATTTGTGCTACATTGTGCCGTAAAATTGTAACGAAAAATAATAGCCATTTTCCCAGAAAATGAAAAAATCGTGTTTTACACGTAGCCCTCTGCTTCGCAAAAATCGTTAAACGTTTAAAAAAAATTGATATCTGCTTCCGTATTCTCCGGAAAATCCTGAAAAACCGGATTTTTCTAGCCCCCCATTTTACCCCAATTCGATTTTTTTTGATGTGCTGAATTGTGCTAGATGTTCTGAACATTGTGCCGTTTAAAAAAAATTGATATTTGCCTCCGTTCTCCGGAAAATCCGGAAATTTGGGCGTAAACTTAGCCCCCCATTTTTCTCTAAAATTAAAAAACTGGATTGTGCTGAATTGTGCTAGTTGTCCTGAACATTGTGCTGTTTAAAGAAATTCGATATATATACTCGCGACAAGAATTCAGACGACTTACGTCATACGAACAAATGAACAATTCATTATATTTTCATCAAAATATTTAAGAAACTGCAACTGATAGTAATAAAACTATATACTAAACTAAAAGTTTGCATCATATATTGCACTAAATTGTAATAAAACATTGTTTTTAACGCGACCAAATATCGAAAATTAAGTTGACAATAAAACAAATGTGTAACGTCAGCCGTGACGTAAGACGTCTGAATTCTTGATTCGAGTATATCTCCGTTCTCCGGAAAATTCGGAAATTTTGACACGACTTTACTGCGCCTCCCATTTTTCCCAAAAATTAGAAAACGTGGTTGTGCTGAATTGTGCTGGTTGTGTATAACGCCAAGACCTTTAAAGAAATTCGGATTTTCCGGACAACGGAGGCAGATATCAAATTTTTATAAACGGCACAATGTTCAGAACAACTAGCACAATATAGCACATTAAAAAAATACGATTTTCGCGAAGTGAGGGGCTACGTGAAAAACACGTTTTTTTCATTTTCTGGGAAAATGGCTATTATTTTTCGTTTAAATTTTACTGCACAAATGCGGCACAATTTAGCACAACTTTTATTTTTTAGTTTATCAAAAAATGGGGGCTAAGTTCACGCACATTCAAAATAATAGAGAAATCTATAAGTGTAAAAAATCGAGATCCATAAGGTAAATCTTGGCAACATCTTTGAATTTTGTTTGGTATAAGAATTAGGCGATGTGAGTGACAAAAAACTTTTAACTTATTTTATTGTGCAAATTTCTTTGAAATTTGTAACCGTACTGTAGAAACATTAAACTGAATTTTTCATAGTTCATTTCAGATATATTTATATACATTTTCCCAAAATCGTTAGCATCCTTTATTTTGAAAACTAAACTGTTTGGAACAAGTGTTCATACAAATTTTTCTTCTTAAAATGATCCTTATTTATATACAAGGTATATCATTTTTAAACACAGACGACAAATCTTTTAAGGAACAAATTTGCACTAACGACAATTTCCTGTAAATTTTATTTTTTTAATTCTCGTAATAGTTTTTTCTTCTATTTCTTTTATATTTTTCAAGAAATTAAATTCAAACTATTGTGTTGCTTTGTTTTTATTTTCTGGTAAAACACAAATACGAGGTGCATTCAAGTTCTAAGGCCTCCGATTTTTTATTTCCGAAGTAGAAGCAGAGGGACATTTGTTGTACAGTCTCATAAAGAACTCTGAATTTTGTTGCAATCTACAATTGAAATTCTCCCAATTGAATTATAGACAGATAGACAATAGAATATCATGTTCATCTTCTCAAATATATTTAATGTCAGTATATGTATATATCATCTGTATCAAATGTTTATCGACGAAAAGATTGTTTAATTGACGAGTACATTTTTATGTCTGCCACAGACATTTTTTTTATATAAGAAGACCCTTAATTACACCTAACTTATCCGTCACTATATATCAGGAAACTCGACCTTCACAAAATTATTGAAATTAAAAATTTAAATGCCTGTACCCATTTTCCTGCTCTTGTTGTTCTCGAGCTAGGCTAGGCTTTGACCTATACATGTATTCTTCGATATTTTATGCTAATTTTGAATAAAGGAAACAATTCTAGAGTATAATTTATAGTACTTAGCATAAATATTAAAATACTATTTTTATTGTTCACAACAACACACGTACCTACTACATGTAAGCTCAGTAATTCAATATCGCTTTTGTGAATAAGATTAAAGATAATAATCACAGGTTGTCGGACTTATTCCTTTTTGTGAGAGGTCAAGCTAATGTGATAACTCGTATAATCCACCCCAAGCTGGCATGTGGTGCTGAAATTTGTTATTAGGGGACTTATATCTCTAGGGGCTAGTGGGTACAATAAAATCTAGTGGCTCTACATTATGCTAACGATGATTACTGGTATCTAGAGGTAACTTAAAAGGGCATTAATGAATAATTACTACCTTGTATAATACCGTTCTGCACCCAAAATTAACAATGAAGTGGATGAATCTTTTGACTAGAATATAAAACGAAAACAGTAGCTAGTCTTTAGGTACTTTTTTATCTAATGGATATTTTGATGGGTTGATGCATTAATTTTTAGTGTTTTTTTTTATTTCAAAATTGATTTGTTTGAATTAATAAAAGATATTCATCTGCACTGTTCACTTTTATTATATTTAAATTTGTTTCAGTTCTGCTCCTAAATTAATTTTGGATCTGTACTAGAAAACTAAACATTTTACCGAGCATTTTACATAAAAGACACAAATAAATCACTAAATTTAATAACCTTTGTAAAAAAGCTTGTAATATGTGCTGTAAGTTTCTAGAAAAAAAATCTAGCAGGAAATAGTATATAGGATACCTAAGCTTGTAACTTAATCTACGTGACACACACACGAGTTACATTTTTTGAAAAATTTGATCTGTCCTATCCGTTAAAATAGCCTATAAGGGTCCTAAGGTTTGGCACTTTGCTCCCTCCAATCTTGGGAAGGTTTCCACAGAAAACAAGAGATGGAGACGGTTAGACAATATAAACAATTGCCTGGTTTACGGAAAGAAAGATAGAACATATTTAAACAAAAATCTGAAGCGGCCAGCTTATGCCATTATTTTAAACATGTTAAGCAGTAACAATTTTAAAACTAATTGTCAAAGATAGAAAAACATTAACGATGAAGTTCCTGAACTAAAGACATGTGTCTACATTCATTTCCCTCTTTGACCTAGTTAGTTTTATGTCGCCATATTTTCTTTTCTTCAACTATTTCTAGTTCTCACAAGACCATTAGTATAATGTTTATGTTTTTCTTCTGTTTGAAAATTTACATCTTTCCCTTCATTCAGTTCCCACAAACTTCAAGTTATGTTGCCACTAACCAATCGATATTGCCATTCCCATAACCGGTCTGATGGTCATACTAGAGGTACTTATTTAAAAACTAGAAAAATGAATTAAATGATTACACATTTGCCTTTTCCACATCCCTCAATTAAAAATATGCATTTTTTAATTAAATAAACGCATTATTTGGAAAATTGGAAATGCTGATTTATTTTAATCAAAAAATTTTTAATTAGGAAAATAAAAAAAACGTTTATTTCAAAACCATTTTTTCGTTTAAACAAATACTCGTCAAAAAAGTTAAATTTTATTACAAAATAACTCCATCTATTTTTGACAAAAAGTGATTATTACATTATTAAATCAAAAATAATTTGTTTTCCGAGAATAAACTATGTTTAAATAAATTGATTTGTTCGCTCAAATTTTTTTCGGTGCAAATGAGTTAATAATAATAATAATATCTCTACCCCTCATTCTAATCACGAGGATTAGCCCAGAAGTCGAAGACTTGTGCGGGAGAGGGGGAGACATATTATTATTAAGCAGGCCGCAATTGCGCCCAGGAACGACTTACGTTGGTAGGCCCTAACCACCATTCAGTGCAGGAATGAGGAAAACCTGGAAAACCTCATCAATTATGGGGGTAGTCAAATGTCAACAGGTATCAATCTCTCACATTGACCCAAGCCAACACTCATCCACCCTACCATACCCGCAAAGAGGGTGCCAATCTCTCCACGAATATAGCTTATATACGGTCTACCGGCTGCGGGGGTCGAACCCACTGCGATCCAGTCACCTCGATTCAATTACTGACGCCTTAAACCTCACGACCACTGACCGATCCAGTTCTTTTGTATATTGTATTCGTAGAACAGTTTCTAGCTGTTAGGACGCGCATTGGCCAAAATCACGAAGTGGCTGACATCTATTGATAGATTTCGGAACTGCTGTAGAGGTGAATAACATATTACTTGCTTATAGAAGTCTTCAGATTTTTAATATTTTCCTATGACTTTTTCTATATAAATAGTACCATAACAGTTTGAAAATTTGTATAATTTTATCTTAAATGAAGAAAAGTGCAGAAACTGCATAAGGCAATTTGTAATAAGTCGGATGTGAGGGTAAACGACAAATTAGTTTAGTATGTACAGTGAACATTTTCTGTACTGTATTTTTAGTAATTTTGTAAACTCTATCGAGAATATTTGCACAAAATGTGTGATGAAAGTCTGTGCTCTTCTTACTGCATCTACTTCACTAATTTGATCTATTTAATAAAATAGATATTTCATGGGGTGGTTGCACTGAAGTAGTCTGTAAACACAGGTTTTTGACAACTTGCGGCTTTTCACGTTCTACCCCAAACAAAATTATGTGTCTCGTCTCCCCAAAGCAGTCCAAGATATCTGTTATAAATATCTCAAACCGAACCGTTATATCTAAATCTGAAGGGTTGAGGTTACGAACATACTAGGAATTCACGATATATCTGCACTCTAGGAGTTTGTCTTGCATTAAACTTTCAGAACTCCTAAAATACATTTTCACCTAAAAATTACAAAGAATTACGCCATAAAGCACAATCCCCTGGCAATTAAACAAATTGTTGTTCACTCCTACATTCGCCATATTGAATTTTACAGGGCCATCTAGTGGTTCGTGAATTTTGTCAATTGCAAATATCCACATAAGGTTGAAAATGCTTTGTTTTAGATGTAGTGCGCATGCTTCTTACGGTTGGAAACTGATCCTGGTGTACTAATGTACTACGAACTAAAGTAAAACTGAATAAAATTATAAATATGGGTACACAAGAACAAAATATTACTAATAATAGTATATTACTTAACGAGCGGTAATGCAGGTCATAACTCACGCAGATGAAGTTCATCAAGTGAGTTATGACCATTACCGCAAGTTGAATACTATATTTTATCTACGACTATAACAATATTATTAGAAATTGATTTGAAAACGTCAAAATTATTTTGTTAAAATATCAAATGACATTAGTCCCCTCAATGATAATAATTGACAGTTCCGCCTTCTGAGAGGCGTTGGCAATTTAATAATTTTAAAATCTTTTAATTATTCATTCCTTTCCACTTGTTAAAAATTCTTTCCATTTTACACCAATGGAACGTGTTTATCGGCTTAAAAATGTCCAAGCATTTACTGCGTACTATCGTTTGCAATAATAATGACACTCACTAAAATGAATTTTGCGTTTCCTTTTGAACATCTGACGTATTCATATTGAAATCTACATTAAACTTTTAACATTAGTTATTAGTTGTTTCACTCACCAAGAGAGATTTAATGAAATTTCTATTTAGAACTTCCAGAAGTTCAAAAACTATTTTAAGAGAGTGTCATTATTATTGCAAACGATAGTACACTATTTACATACCGAATTATCATTGTAGAAGCCCAGCGTGAGTTATAATAACTCACTATAAAAACTCACGCTATTTGTTTATTGATACCATTAATTGCTCAAAAGCAGTTGAATAATTAATATATAAATCAATAGGAGTAGATAAATAAATATTAGACATAAATTAGATTTCTATATAAAAAAAACTAATGTAAATAGCGTGCAGAAAAATGAAATGAGACCATCAATATAACCCACGTATAAAGAAATTACCCTCAATATTCTATAAATGTAACAGACAGTATGAGAAAGTATAAAAATATGATAATATAAATACATTTATGGAAAATCAATTTAAGTATATCCTATATTTTTAAAAGCTTTCTAGACGGAAGCATAATTTATCAAGGAAAAGTGAAATAACTAAAAATGTTTCCGACAATATACGAGTATATCATTAATAATATGAAACCTAAACTAAAATTAGCTCTGTTTTATTCGAAAAGCTTTCAAGAACAGGAAATAATCTAGATATGGAATGATATGATAATTTCAATGAATGAATCATATTTTGCAAATGGAGTTTGTTGTGATGAATTTGTACAAAGATAACTGCTTCCCTCAGTGAAAACTATTAGACTAATTTTTAAAGGAATCAAAGTAACACACGCAGTAAATATGTAGAGTATTCTATTTGAAAAAAGTTTTCTAGTATATCTGAAAAGTCAACATTCTTAATTAAAGCAATGCAATTGTTGTTCTCATCAAATCTGTTTAAAGTAACGGCAAATAAAAATTTATTGTGATCCAAATATCTTAAAATGAAAGGCGAGTGATTAGAAAATACAGGGTTTACTATGACAAAGTACAATAATTTTAACAACGGGCTCAGAGAGACTTAAAAATCGACAAAAAATTATTTCAGAATTCCATCTCGATGTTTAAACAATGAGACAAAACCTAACCTCGCGTCTGACAGCCAGAGTCGGCTGTCATATACAAGATATACAGGGTGCCGAAAATTAGTAGGTCAATCCGTTAACCATAGATAGCTGATATGAAAATAATCGGACTTTCATTATGCCACTTTTCATTTAGGAGCCCCATTTTTGAAATACAGGGTGTCAAAATGTAAATGTCAAAAAGGAAATTTGTCGATAACTCCGGTAGAATTAGAGATATTTGTTTGAAATTTCGCTAATATTTTTTGCTTGTAGAGACACACTTTCAGTATACTTTTGGTAAAAAAATCAAAGCACGAGCGGAGGTGAGGGGGTTAAAGTGCATTATGACCCCCTCAACTTTTTCATACGCACGCCTATGGTAAAACAATATATTTTCTTAGATAAAGCGGCTTTTATTCTAACTTTTCTTATTCTTGCAAGATTTTGATTTGGAGCCTGGGTTACCAGATATTGTAACTTATTTGGACGGATAGTATGGATTTGGTAACTAGTGTTTCAAGTAATAATTTCTATGTAGGCTTTGAAAACAAAGTCAGATAGGTAGGTACCTTTGGTTGTCAAAATAATTTATAAGTTAAAAAGAAAAAAACGTTGTTTAGGCATTTTTTAATTGAAGTGTTCAATAAGAAATGGCGAACAGAGAAGGTTTGCTATCATTTTCTGAAATGACCGATATGATTTTAATAATGGGTAAGTAAGTACTTATTAAAAGGAATACGATTTTTTCTTAATAAGTGTTAATTGTAATCTCGAACCTAAACAATTTAATTTCTCTTGCTTTTAGGAAAATGTAACTCTAATGCTAGTTTAGCTGCTAGGTGTTATGCGAACAAATTTCCAACCAGGCACCATCAAAAAGGAGATTTTTCTTTAGCTTAGTCAACCGTCTGGGCCAATGTGGACGGCAGCTCAAATTACGTCCAAACGAAGAGGAGCAAATCTTGCAAATTGTCGAAGAAACTCCGAGTATACTAACAAGTAATATGCAGTTTGTTTCATGTTGTTAAATGTTAAATAAAATTTATAGTACAAAACGGATTTTAAACTTTATTAAAATAAGTTACAATATCTGGTAACCCAGGCTCCAAATCAAAATCTTGCAAGAATAAGAAAAGTTAGAATAAAAGCCGCTTTATCTGAGAAAATATATTTTTTTACCATAGGCGTGCGTATGAACAAGTTGAGGGGGTCATAATGCACTTTAACCCCCTCACCTCCGCTCGTGCTTTGATATCTTTTTACCAAAAGTATACTGAACGTGTGTCTCTACAAGAAGAAAATATTAGCGAAATTTCAAACAAATATCTCTAATTCTACCGGAGTTATCGACAAATTTCCTTTTTGACATTTACATTTTGACACCCTGTATTTCAAAATAGGGCTCCTAAATGAAAAGTTGCATAATGAAAGTCCCATTATTTTCATATCAGCTATCTATGGTTAACGGATTGACCTACTAATTTTCGGCACCCTGTATAATAAAGCTGCTCATAATAGTGTAAGTATTACATTTTAATGAAATGTATTTCAAATTATTTATATTTTAAAGAAAAAAACTATTTCTCTTGTTTATGTTTACATTTTACTTAAAGATAAATCACAACTAAAAGAAATGATATATAATCATATGTAATTCATACTCAGTTGGCCGCAAAAGGAAACCAGCTTTTGTTTCGAAATTTTTTTTATCTATAACAAATTTTGGAAATTTTTTGATTGACGATGCCCATTAATTCTTATTTTTCTCTACCCCCTCTTAAAATATTTGTACTTAAGTCATAGTTAACCCAGCATGAGTAAATGACAACACTCTTAGTGATGCATAGAATTTCCATAAAACTATATTCTCATACTTTAGATAAGAGTCGAACATCGCTCATGCAGCTTCTAAAGTAGATAAGATCCAAGATGTCCTTTAAATGACGTACATATTGTTACAATAATAATGCCACTCGTTAAAAAGAACTTAGTGCTTGTTTTGAACTACTGACATATTAGCAATAAAATTTACTTCCATCTATAGTATTATACCCTATTTTTTAACTAAGAGGAGTGATTTACATTTCTCGCACACACTAGCTTATTATGGTTAATTTGTCGCCAAGTTTACACAACTTCACATAAATTATTCATATTTATTTTCAATGTCAATACTGTCAGCTTTTTTCAAATTTACCGCCAAAATGATCTAGTTATATTTTCTAGTTACTTTTCCTTGTGTACATATGACTTCTTCATTTACTCCTCTTAGTTTAAAAATAGAGTATAGTTTTTAGTTGTTCCATTCACTAATAGACTTCATTACAAATACATCAGCAGTTCAAAACAAGCCGTTAAATTCATTTTAAAAAGTGTCAGTATTACAGCAATGTTTTTACATAAGAATTTAATTGAGTAACTAATACTTACATGGGTGTGTTGGGGTAAAAGGATATTCCAAAGTAGGCAGCCGAGGTTGTGGAGCTCCTGGGTGAAGTGCGGGCGGGCAGTGGTAGCAGAACATGCCCCTGCCACCGCCACCCGCGATCTGTAACAAAAACATATTTTAATTATTTGCTATTACATCATTCTTACTGATAGTCAATACAGTTCCAATTTGCATGTAATTTTTAAAAATCCTACCATCATGAGGAAAAATGTGTATTTCCGCACAAATGTTCGTGGCAAAGTGGCACTTTTCTGCACTAGTTCAATAAAGTGCACTTTTCTGCGCCATTTTGATACATTATACAGTAGGCTCTGTCGTACATCATATAATAATATATGAGTATAACAAAATTAATAATGGCTTATGAACTACTCATAATTTTCAGTTAAAATAATAAATTGCTACTCTACGTTTAAAGATTTCCAGTATTTGACATGACAATGACATTACATTTCAATAGACCTAATTGAATTAAAAGGGTTTAATTGAAATTGTTCTGTAACATCGTATTCGGTCTAAACTATCTCTATTAGTTGTACTGACATCTTCTCGTAGAATCTATAGTAAGGCACTGTTTGCATTACTCTTGAATGGGCATTTTTAATATAAATATTAGAAAATCAGAATATATCTACATATAAAAGTTATTTGTCTCTGTTACTAGTTAAAACAATAGTATTTGTCTGAAAAGGGGAAAAGATAATTGGGATTTTCAATATTTCTCCGCCCCAAAATGTGATTTTAAAAGCCGCTTTATATATAGTCTGCAACTCTTTCTGTAAGTTTGCAAGTCTCTTGCACGTAGGCACTTTCACTTTCAAAATATAGAACTTATTCGATTTTATTCCAGTTTGTCTACAATTCTGGGGAATAATTTGGTGATTTGTATGGTTACCACCATGCGCAAAAATTCCTAGACTGAACTGTCAATTTCAAACTACCTTTTCTCGCTTGTACTTGATTATTGTTTGAAACCCTTATTTTATACACTATGCTGTTTGTTATTGTTATTTGTCAAATTCGGACAGTTTAGTTTTAAGTGTGAATTTGGGTTAAACTGTTGGTATCACTCCTATTGCAATTGCGTGTAAAACAAACTGCAAGTCAGACTTTTGAGAAAGGTATTGCAGGTGCAAGGGATTGCTGCAAGCTATTGCAAAAAGAATTGCGGACTGCAAAGCTTAATTTTATATAAAGATATCATTACTCGTCTCTTACTTTTGACGTCCGTATGTCTTGCATTGACAACAGCAGGTGGTCTAGTGATTTGAGGCGTCAATTTTCGAAAAAATTTACGCAATTACAGATTCTTGCAGCCGGACAACCTTCTATCAGCTGTATTTGTATAACAAAATTAAATACTCCCTTATGGTAAGATAGAAGAATTTTGAAGGATCATAAATCCATAATTTTAGAAAAATAATACTAAATCTCTTTTACCAATTACTATTTTTGGTCCAATATATTAATCAAGAAAATGATTACGTTATTCTGCCATATATCTAATAAATTTTAGTAGTGGTAGCTTAAATAAATTGGAGACAATAAAACTGAATCTAATTTATATATCTAAGTATTGACTGTTTTTAGTGATTTAGTATCATTCATCATTAGTATAATTTTTAGTTAGATAATAGATACTTACACCTTAAGTTAAACAAATAAACTGGCTTTTGTATTTAACATGAAAACTGCCTATAATAAACAAGGTTAACTATAACTAAGTAATATTTTAAGAAAGAATAGAGAAAAATATGAATTAATGAAATTGCCATACAAAAAATATCTAATCTTATTTATAAGGCGAAAACAAAATTTTCTCGAAACCATATTAAACCCCCGTTTTATGGCCGATACTGACGGCTGGCAGAGTTAGGCAACGACCAACAATTTGTTTCCATTACTAAAACCCTGTGTGTTTACATTTGTGTTTTTTTTTTCAGTTTTTAGTGCCTATTCTTTAAATTTTAAACTTTTTATGGTAATTAAATAAAGATATTTATGTCGGGTAGGTACCGATATTTTGCTATAGTTCCCCGGTTTGTTTTTCTAAGTTGTTGGACAAGATTTTATAATTAAAGACTGCCGCGGGTGCATTCAAAGTTTTCTGTTTTCTATTAATATTCCTTCCGTTCGATTTACTTAGAATAAATGAGCATTTTAACTGTACGCATAGTGTGTGTGTTAGTGGATAATCCTGATAGATCTGTACCTAATGAGTGCAAATGCAAAACCCTGTAGAGAATTTTGACAGTTTCTTGGTAATTTGTTGAACAATTTATTTGGTAAAACATCGTTTAAAGTAAATCAATATTTATTTGTCACTGATGCTGCTGCAAAATATAAACTGCTGACGAAAATTTGACAATTTCTTGACCATTTTCCTGAACAAACTCTTGAATAAAAACTATTTTTTTTGTTGCTTTTGATATGTAGAAAATCAGTTATGTTAGTTTATTTCATATTTGAAACGTTTTCCGCTTTACATATTTTTATAAGGAAGTTAAAAAAAATACATATTTAACATCAGTAGGTATATCGTACAGTTTATGTGTCTTATTATCGTTATTACGTATATGAAACCGATATCATAAAATTGATTAGGCCTTAAATGTTATTTGGACCACCCGATAGTTTTTGTGTTTAATTGCAAGTATGACGACTGTCTCGCTTCATGATGTCACGTATCAACTTAACTAAATTAACTTAATCAGAATTAATTTGCTGTTAATTTAACCGATGCAACCGACAGTGTAGGTTTTATCTAATTTAAAACGAGTCCATATACCATGTACAAACTAGAATTACTTAAACGGCTTTTTCAGATTTTATTTCAGTACCGATTTATTATTTTCCATTGACCGATTGATTTATAACCATAATATAGATATTTTCTATAGACTCATCAACTTAACAATACGAGTATACATTCTAGTTTTTGTTTAAGTTTCAAGTCTAAAATAAAATTTATACACGACTGGATGTTAAATTTAGACGACTTACGTCATACGTCATGAATAATTCATTATGTTTTCATCAAAATATTTAAGAAACTGCAACTGATTGTTTTTAACGCGACCAAATATCTAAAATTACGTTGACAATAGAAACAAATGTGTAACGTCAGCCGTGACGTAAGCCGTAAGACGTCTCAATTCTTGACGCGAGTATAGCTGAATAACGCTGAAAACAATGCCCAGCTTAGAGTGTGGTAATTTGAGATAGTTTGATATTTTGTACGAACTTATTTCTCCCTACCACTTTCTTGGAGCATTTATTATTGTTATAATATACAGAAAAACGTCGATGCTCAGTATCCGATTCACAAAGAGTTGATCTGCACATATCCACATATATTGATGACTTGTTTTCATTATCAATTATATTAAATTTACGCTGTATTTCAGTCTTGGATTATTTTATAGTTACTATAGTCAGCGGTCGAAATTGTGGACAGTGACTATATAATCACTAGCTTGTAGACAAGTGCGACGGGCGAAGCGTGCGGGGAGCAACATTTCATAGGCGTACTAAATTTGAATGCGATCAGATATAAAAAATATACAAAAATAATTGCATTACATAATATCCATTATTTTTAGAGTAGAAACAGTGATATAACGGTTTTTACCAATTTCGAGGCGTTAGATAATAAAAATAATAAGAATATTTCAAAATTTAAAGTTTTTATCTTGTATATCGGTGTACCAAAGTTAATTTAGAAACTTTATCAAGACAAACTGAAAAGATTCTTACCAATATTGTAAATATATCCTATAGAACGATAGCCTCTTGGGCATCGATGACCCACCACCACCCGGCTGATGCCGCCACAATATGTTGACTATTTATACAGTTCATATAGGTAATTGTTTTACACAAATATTTTCATTATCACTAAATTAGTACGCAATTCGTCAGAATCATAACAAACTTCACTATCACTGTATGTTCACTATTTACTAAAATAACCACGTTCACTTCGGTGTCACATCCACGGAGTATATGAATTCCTCGCGCTTTGGCCATATCATCTACTATATACTTAATATATTGACCTTTTTCTCTTTGGACATTTTTTTAATAATTGTGATTTGAGCATGGTGTCCGTATATTCAATATTCTTTGATTTCAACCATTTAATAATATCTGCTTTTCTTGATGCTGATGTCGGTAACTTTTCGACTCTTCTGCTATGATAACTTGCGTTATCCATCACAACAACTGCTCCTGGTTCTACATATGATAAAATATATTCAAACCATTTTTTAAATACTTCACTGTTCATATCTTCATGGCAATCTCCCGTCCTACGTGATTCAAAAACATGCAAACCATTTTCTAAAAATCCCGAATCGCTTCCAATATGTGTTATTATTAACCTACCTACGTGCTTTTCACCTGTAGAAAATCCATCTAAAAATGCTTCTCTTTTACTTCGAACGTTACCATCCTGCCAAACTTTTGATACCGTATAACCTTCGTTTACCCATGTTTTATCCATGTAATATATATTTTTGCCCGATGCACGAAATTCTCTTAGTTTTTCTAAATATTCTCTTCGCCATACTACAATTTCATCTTTTTCAGCGACCACACTTTTACGATTTCGTTTTAAAAACCGAAAATTCATGTCATGCATTGTCCTTTTAAGAACTTTCTCAGAAAATTGAGGCATGTCCTCATCTTCAGCTGTCGTAGCTTGAATTTTTTTATCGTCGTTATTTCATTTCTGAAGAATAATCCATGAATTTTCCTGTTAACGGCGTATTTTACGTCATCATCGACTTCTGTTTTTTTCCTTCCTCGTGTTTCTATTTTTTTCTTCTTTGGATTTACTTCCACACTCTTTTTTATAGCACGATATACACTAGAAACTGACACTTGTGTTAACGAACTACACATATCAACAGCTTCACTAACACTTATGTTAAAGTTTAGCGCTCGAATTTCTTCGTATACGTTTTTTATCAATTGTCCGTTACATAAGTTATGTCGATTATTAACACACCTTTTACTAGAACTGGCACTTTGATTCATTTTTAACTGTTATTTGTTATCTTCACGGTTGCAATAATTTATTTGTATAATTTAATATAACTATAAACATAACACCCCGCGAATAGCAGCAAATCCCCCAACGTACTCATATTCTAATGGCGTTCTAACCTCGGCAAAGCCATGTACCAACGCTCACGGTTTACACACACCAAAATATTGTTTTCCACAATGCAATAAACAGAGATAGAGAATACATCGGGCTTCAGTTTGACTGAGTCTTTATCGTGGTGCCGTAAATGTGAGTATAGTATCGTTGTGCATAGCAACCGGTACAGTAATAATGAGGCGAATAATGTGTAATCCGTTATACAAATATTATACGCTTAATAGTAATAGTGTTTTTATATTATCTATTAGTCACTGTCCACAATTTCGACCGCTGCCTAACAAAGTTTTATCTAAATCATGAATATCATCTATTAGGTATTATGTTACATCTCTACGACAAGCCCCACTTAACTCAAAAATCAGTGCATCCTAATTAAAAAAATTATGTAGGTACATTTTACTTTACATTTGAAGATGACAACTTACCTTCATAATAAAAATATTTCATTGAGGGGAAGATTGACTCTCGCTAGTCAATATTCTTGACTATTGGCACGTCGTTAGACATGGAGAACTGAATTAACTAGCGACTTAGATTAGTTTATTAAAAATAGTTGGCCTAAATAAATTTTGATTTATTTTCTGGAATATATGATACTGTAAACCACTAGTTCTTCAATGAAACAATGGAGCACAGTTAGCAACACCCTGTATTTCAAAATTTATGAGAAATATACGTACATTATATTTGTGCATAACTTTCTTTCTTTCATCATTGTTTCAAAGTTGATACCATTGACTAATTGTTGAACATTTCTTGAGCTCCTATTACAAACCACATTTTCTATGTACCATAAACACTTGATCATTTTAAAAAAGTGTGCTTTTGTGAAATTATTAGTTGTTGCGTTGTTTTGCTAATATCCATTAATTCATTTTTCAAGTTCTGTGTACTAATACTTTTTATATTTTATTTTAACGTCCTAATTACACTCAATCCGATTTTATAAATTTAACTATGATTTAAAAAATTATAACCGATATTTGAAATTAAATCCGAAAACAAATCCTACTTATTACATATTGAATTGCAAATTAACAATTGCTAGAGTTGATTTAATAATTTACGAAATTAATTAATTTATACAACTGATGAAACTACGTTAAACGGGGATGTAATAACATGAATTAAAATTAATAGTTAATAATACTGTATTAATTGCTGAAAATATTGAAACGTATATGAACGAGTAAACATGTTTAATGAGTATATTATGTTTATTAAACATATTAAAATAAAAAATACGGAGTTAATGTGTCCTTATGATTAATTGTGGTGATTTATATTAGCATGAGGGTACTATTTGTCTTTATGGAATAGTAATATAAATTTTATTATTCAGTTACTAACTTTCTTCAGTTTAGTCCAGGGAAATTAGGAAAAATAGCGGAAAATTTTAAGCACAGCAGATATCGAGATGCGGTTTTCTGCATTGTGTTCACGAGGTCCCAGGAAAAAGTCTATATCGTCTGGTTCAGCCATTTTTTGAAAAATGCCTTCTGGGCCAGAAAATGCATAACGCCATTATAGGAACGACTGGATACTCGAAAAAATCGCTGGGAGATCGTTACTCGGTGTTTTCAGGGCTGCCAAACTCGATTCTGACATAGAATTACCTGGGGATGCAGAAAACCCCACAGAGCCACCCCGAGCGCCCCGGGGAAATCTAATGCTAGAATTGAATTTGGCATCCCCAAAAACCCCCACATAACGAGTTTGGAGCGCTTCCCATGGATTATGCATTTTCCCCCCCCTACTGCCCACCCTCATACCCAAGCAGAGCCGCCCCCGAGCGCCCCCCGGGTAATTCCAATCCCAGAATTGAATTCGCCATCCACGAAAACCCCGATTAACGAGTTTGGAGCGATTTTCATGCACGCTGCCATTTCTCCCCAATTTACCCCCCGCGCACCCCCACAGAGCCACCCCCGTGCATCCCCGGGTAATTCTAATGCCAGAATCGAGTTCGGCAGCCCCGAAAACCCCCGAGTAACGATTTCCGAGCAATTTTTCCGAGTTTCCAGTCGTTCTTATAATGGTGTAATGCATTTTCCGGCCCAGAAGGCATTTTTCAAAAAATGGCTAAACCAGACGATATAGACTTTTTTCCTGGGACCTTCCTGAACACAATGCAGAAAACCGCATCTCGATATCTGCTGTGCCTAAAAATTTCCGCGATTCGGTCGATTTTGATCTAAATGCCCTGGCCTAGTTTTAATGGGCAAACAGGCATTGCGATTGAAAGAAAAAAATGGGAACAAAACAGTACCTACGGATCAGTTACATAAATTTTAATAAACTAGTTTCAGTTTTTTCAGAACTAAAAATTTATATTGTTTCGTTCAACTTTCGGATCCCCAAGCAGAATTACAGGTGAACTAAAAAAGTCTTCAATGGTCTGTAAAAGTCAGGTTTTAGAGATGGCTTTAATATTCTATACTATATTGTATTTATTCTATACAGACACTACTGTGAATGTCGACGTCGTAATACTTTCATTTTTTTTTGCATGGCAAAACAATATACAAAAGCTAATAATAACGAATATATAGGTAAATATTGTGGGTGTATTTAACGCTGGCACAGTTTAAATATAAACAATTAGACCACTCCTTTCATGCGATTACATCCGACACGATTTTTTACCGAAAGTCGTAAATCAACTTGACAGGTGCGTTACCAGTGACACTTTTAGGCACTAGTGCAAATTAAAAATATTATTTACTGCGTTATTTATTGAATATCCTGATGCTGCCACAGTTGCTTCAAGACGGCGAATAACTGAAGGTATCTGTGAATAATTAAAATATGTGTATGCTAAATCGTCGCGATTCTAGAATCGTTAAATATCCGTTGAGCATATAAAATAGAACTAGCATCATTTGAGTGTAGGCGCTGTAGCATACTTTATATGCCGTCAAAATCAACGTATAGCATATGCTAATGCTCTAACTACGTAGCCCAAGGTACGCTTCCGTTGCAACTCTTTTGTTTTACGAGTAGTAACCTAGTGTAAGTTTAAGGGTTTTAAAGGTTTATCAGCAAGATTTTTTTTTCGAAAAATAATATAATAGAAATATGTTTCGCTCTTGCTCACTGTACCAGTAAACATACTGTACAATGCTATTTTACGAAAAATTTTGGATTTATTGAGAACAAGGTTCGTTTTTTAATATTTTAAAAATCTTCATATACCTAACGTTCGTTCCTAATTGGGAACGTTTTCAAACTATTTTATTTCCTAAACTATTATATAATTATTGAAACCTGCAAGGCAACAAAATTAATTATGAAATAGTTTAACAATTAAAATAGTTTTAAAAAGTTCCTATTTAGGAATTGAACGTTATACGAAGAATTTTAAATTATTAAAAATAAAAAATTAACCTTGTTCCCAATAAATCCAACATTTTTCGTAGAAGGGTATGGTTGAAGAATAAATATTATTATCAGTACTATTTATTGGTTTATTTCCGAGTAAAATCGATTGCATAATACTGCATGCTATTTAGATGAAATTAGTTCACTCATTTTGGTAATCATCCCATTAGAATTACATCCGTGCGAATCAATCGGAAGGAACGCGGAGCCGACATAGCGCCTAAACATATTACTAATTAACATGGAAATACAAAAGTAACTGGATTAATGCCGCCGTCGGTCGGCCTGCAGATAGGAAGTGCTCGAGCCTCGATGTTGGCAGTAGCACCGTGTAGATATAGAGTGTAGTCGGTAAGTTGATCATAGGGGCCCTGTAGTAATTCTATTAGAGTGGATATCCCTTACTGTGGGCCCCTCCACGTTAACGAATTAGACCCTAATCATACGTATGCAATGTAATTTTCATGTTCTCGCTGGAGCCCGCCACAGGCGCCGCCCAAAGGGTTGCCGGGATTATTCTCAGATGCAGATATTCTTCTTTTAAAGTTGAAACGTGAATTTTATATTTCTCCACTAAAAAAAATATATGAAAGACCCCTTCAAATTTGCCAAGGAAACTACACTGTGTACACTTATGCAACACCCTGTATGTATCTTAAAGCTTACCACACACCTAAGAATTGTTGGTTTCTATAAAACAATTTACAGGCCTTTTAGGCCCAGAGCTGCGTTATTATCCTCCACTTCATTCTGTTCTTCGCCTTTCTATTCCAATCCGTTACATTTTTCTCCCTTAGATCTATTGCCACTGCCTCTCTCCATCGCTTCTTTGGTCTTCCTCTTTTTTTCTTGTAGTTAGGTTTACTCTCTACAATTTATTTTACTACCCTTTCATCTTCCATACGTTTTAGATGCCCTAGTCACTGCACTCTTCTGGCTTTTACAACTTCGTCTATTGTTGGTGCCTAATACATTGCATATATTTCCTCACTATTTCTCCTTACATGGCCTTCCTCCGTCTTCTTGTCCCCTAGAATTATTCCTAACATCTTCCTTTCCCACCTTGAGGTTGAAGGTTTTCTCTTGACTTTTTATTGAGCACCCAGGTTTCACACATTCTAAATTTTACTCCTCTGGACAAATTTTTTGATTTCATTAAGTGGTTGACTGCTGCCGAACTTCTGTTTGCTTTTATTATTCTCCTATTAATATCTTGCTCCTCATCACAGTCAGCTGTTATTAACACCCACAAATCAAACTCCATTTTTCCATGCTGTGTTCTCACTTTGAAAATCTTTTTTTTTGTTCTCCTATTCTCAAAAGCTTACTTTTCTTTGGATTTATCTGCATTCCCACTTTACGTGCTTCTTCCACAAGTTTTCCTTACTTTTTCTAATTCCCTACTCTCTAGCAATAATGGCCACGTCATCACTTACTATTTGGTGACTTTTAAACAATATGTTTTTTTATCTGTTCAACTGACCCTCATGACCTTTTCTAGAACTAAATTAAAAAGAAGCGTTGATAGTGGGTCTCCTTGTCTCAGTCCTGTGTCAATAGTGAAACCGAACATTCTCACCTTTTATTCGTACCTTGCTTTTAGTATTTTCTAATGTCATTTTCAATAGCCTAATCAGTTTGATTGGTATCCCAAATTGTTTCAATATTGTTGGTTTACTCATACATTTTTTGAAAGATAGCAATACGTTATAGGTTCCACACACTACACAGTTTAACTGTATGGAAAAAATCTAATTTGTATTTAAGTATAATAATATACTTAAAATTTTAAACATCATCCGTGTATATGTATTAATTCAGTAATAAAGTCTATTTGATATAAATATTTACATATTCTTGACATTCTAACATTCTTATACTTAAGTCAACAATTTTCTTTCTTAAAACTATACTAAATGTAAGATTTACTTAAAGAATATTTTATTAAAATATAAATAATTGTTAACTATAGAACAGGTTATTCTTCCTTAAATTGTAGGTTTATAGATTTGCACAAATTAAAATTATTAATATTCTGTAATATGTGTCATACTGTAAAATTTAAAATGCTGCTATAGTGTAAAATAATAATATTTATACAACACTTGTGGTGATCATTACCAAAACTATAGAGACACAATAGGCAATTTGCACATTTTTTTATTTTATTACCAAAATATTATTCAGTTCATTTTATGTGTACTGTGTTAGTTTTATGTCATTCTCTGCAAAAATAAAGCGGTAATAAATTAATAAATTCACTACGTCTTTCCCAGCCACAAAAACGCGAGAAATACAAATGGCGGTTATGTGACGTCACAGTATATGAACATGTTCTTTTATATGCCTCACATGAATGTCAAAATCGAACTGTCAAAGTCAAATTGTTATTTGTTTTGTTGGTGTGCATTGTGTATAATATCCATATAGTTATAGTAAATAATGGCAACAGAGAGTGGATTTGTTAAAGGACAAACAAATAACCTGTTCAAAATTGACTCATTGTCAATGTTTTTGTTTCTGGGAGAAAATGCAAATTTTATAGTGAATAATTTCAAGACGTCTGCGTTTTGCATCACTTTGTTGCTCAGAAACCATTTTCCTCTGACAGTTAAAATAATGGGGTATTACACCTTTTCTTAGTTGTAGTCTTTGTACATTCCTATTTAATTTGTGCTGCCAATAATTCTCCAGATCTTCTTCCAACTATTTATTTTAAAACACACATCGTCTTTATAGTCTCTGAATAAAGTGAAAAATGACTTACGGTGAAATGATCCTCGCAACAATATAATGCCGTTGTGTTCGATAGTGTTGCATTCTGTTTTTCATCTCTATTCGTTGAAATGCACCATTTCTTACGCATTTTCTCATGTTTAGGAGACTGTAGTGTTTTTACACTTTGGTCACTACACAATACTTATAAAATTCGTGTTTTATCGGTTCCATCCCCTTCGGCAATCCAAAACTTATGTTATAATCAATGCTGGGCACCACACAAACACCACAAAGTTCGACCAGGGTTCGACGCTAACCAGTTACGGAACTAGTTTGCTAACCGACGTCGATTTGACAATTTGACAATTTGATATGTGTCACCATGGACGTTTCCATATACTGTGACGTGGACCAATCAGAATGTTGTTTCCAAACCCGTGACTATATTTGAATAAATTGCTGTATAAAATAATTTATTATGAAAAATATATGAACAATTTTACAGAATCAGCAAGATATTCTTGTTAAGTACTTAATATATAATAAAATAACAATATTTTTAAGCATTTAAAAATTTCATGCAAATTGCCTATTGAAGTATTATTTACTACAAATTGGTTCCCTTTGTCGGATAAATCATCAGGTTCCTCGCCTCCTTCGGCATACTGAGGAGAGTTAATAAGCTCAAAAGCGGCATATGTCTGGTGTGCTGCTAATAAATGACTTTGACAGTTTGCTATAAGTCTTCTTTCCTTATGTAAATTATTAAATACGAGTGAGTAGTATTTAATTATATAAGGTGGGTAGAGTAGTAACTACTCCAAAAAGAAAATACAGTACAGCAAGAATACTTGAATACTATGTCAAGATATGTACTTTAGTTTTATTTTTTCTTATTGCCATGTTGTTATTTACTTCATTTAAAATTATTTAATATCATTTCAAATATTTGCAGTAATTCTTTCCAGTCTTCAGACATTAAATAAACAAAACATAATTTTATTTTGAGAATAACAATTGTTGTAATTCATATTTTCTGAATATAACAAAACAATTCTTCAAACAAACATAACTCATATTAAGTATAGCAGTTTTATTGATTTCAAGTAATTTTTATTCTCATTATACAAGAATAAGTTAATCTTTCAATAATGTATTACTGTACTTGAGGAATAGTGAAATTAAGCTAGCGCTGGAGTATGTTTATTAATCACAAACGCAGTATGTTTTCTTATTTCTTAACAAGGACAGATTTCAAAACCTTCAATAATCATAAATTTTCAATTTTTATATATTAAATGCCATGCAAATTTTAGATTATCTTTATATTTGTTATTGATTACTTTATTTATCTTGATTTTTTCTGGCATTATACTCATATTTGCATTTTTAGAAACATTTTATCTAATGGACTTTAAAGGGCCAAGGATGGAATTTTGGAGTAGGTCCATAATTATTATAAGTAATGCATTTTCAGTTTATATTATCAATTAAGCGAATTTTCGATGTGAAAAGAATTAGGAATAAAATTGTTACAATCGGAATGGTTAAGAAAATGATGTATGTGGATTAAGAAAATCTTATCAAAAGAATATGAAGGAAAGCACTAAAAAAGAGGAATAAGACTAAAGTCAAATTACAACATGATACAAGAATACATTTTTGGAAACTACAAATATTATACATATGCAAAATTCAATTCTACCATATATTTATATAATAAGGAATCAAATATACGTTTCTATTGAAAAGTTTGTTAAACTTAGCGTCGACGATATTACTTCCACTTTTTTACAATAATAGCTAATGCTAGTATCTTACTAGGATAATATTATATTATTCATTGGAATGTTAAGTAACAAAAAGATAGAGAAGCAAGTGCAAAAATGCTTATATTTAAAAATTATATACGGAGTATGGTCCACTTTCGAAAGCCTTTAGAGGCAGATAGAGAACCACAAAATAGTATCAGTTTGTATTATAAACTATATTCGAAAAATACTTCGTTACAAAGATACAGTGTGTCAAAATTGTTATCAAAAGTTCAAAATTTATAAATATTTTTAAAACTACTTTAGATATTTAAATGAAATTTGGAACCTTGAATAGCTAATCTAGATACATATTTTTACGTAAATAATATTATTTTTCTTTCACCAGTGGCGTGCGTATGGACAGATCTTTGGGAAATTTTAATGAATAAAATGGTACACCAATGTTTTTTTTTTGGAAACAAAAACTATTTCTAGAATTCTTGTCCAATTTACTACAGAAAAAGGCTTCTTACTTGTTTTCGTTTGATACACCATTTGCCAGTAAAAATTAACTTTCTTTTAGCAACTGTAATTCAAACAAATTTTAATCTTTCGTAGTATGCATTGAAACAAATTAGACTACTAATGTCAGTGTTTCTGCATTTTATAATTGAATTGTGGCAAGTAATTTAATTACGAGTTATTGTTAACATTATTATTAGAGTGTTGTGTAAGTATTAATCTGAAAAATGCTTTTTCCAACAACCAATACGCAGATATTCATTTTTGCTACGGATTTTGTGATGGAAATGCAGAAGCGGCAGTTCGTGAATATCATAGACGCTATCCAAATAGAAGAGTTCCAGATGCTCGCGTTTGCATCAGAACACATCAGAATTTTCGTAACTTTGGCCTGCGCAACAGAAACAGTCGATATAAAATTCCGAATAATCCTATACTACGTATTTTTGATAACAATCCGAGGCTGAGCTCTCGGAAGGCAGCTCAGCACCTTCACATTCCTAAGTCTAAAATATTACGAACACTACACGATGACCACAGACATGCATATCACCTACAGCCTGTTCAGGATTTGCACCCTGGTGATGCTGAAAAAAGAATAAGATTTTGCCAGTCGCTTTTAAACTCGACGGAAGAAAATCCTTTTTTGCATAAGATTCTCGGGACGGACAAGTCCTCTTTTACCAGACGTAGGGTAACAAATTACCATAATATCCATATTTGGGCACATCAGAATCCTCGAGAAAATCGGCCAAGATCATTTCAAAATGAATTTTCCGTAAATATTTGGTTGGGCGTTATTGATGGTAATTTTTGTGTTCCACATTTCCAACCTCCAAGGTTGAACTCGGTTTATGCAGTTTCTTAAAAATAATCTGCAAGACTACCTAGAAGATTTACCCATTAATTTAAGATATGAGAGTTGGATGCAACTTGATGGAGAATGGCTCAATACCAATTATCCTAAACGATGGATTGGCCGGCTAGGGCGGAATGACATGAATAATGACGTGGTTAATGATATTGACCAGTGGCCTGGCCACCCAGGTCACTGGATCTTAATCCGCTAGACTTTTACGTTTGGGGCACTATTAAAGATAAAGTCTACGCTAATCCCGTATTAACAAGGGAAGCCTGCAATGATATGCGGTGAAATCTGCATGACGTATCTGCTGCTATAAATGCGTTAGTGAGTCGCAAATGTCGAAAATGTATTGAGGTGGCAATTTTTGTGATTTTACCCTTAATTTTCTTTCTTTTTGTTATTGTTGTTGAAAGCCACTAATTAAATTTCTCATTTTCGTTTTTGTTTACTTTATTGTTTTTTAGAAATGATCAGGTAATTTAATTTTTTACTGGCAAACGGTGTGTCAAACGAAAAAAGTAAGGAGGCTTCTTCTGTTGTAAATTGAACAAGGATTCTAGAAATAGTTTTTGTTTCTAAAAAAACATTGGCGTACCATTTTTTTCATTAAAATTTCCCGAAGATCTGTCCGTACGCACGACACTGGTGGAAATATAATATTTTTTATGTAAAAATATGTATCTAGATTACCTATCCAGAGGTTCCAAATTTCATTTAAATATCTAAAGTAGTTTTAAAAATATTAATAAATTTGGAACTTTTGATAAAAATTTTGACACTCTGTATCTTTGTAACGAAGCATTTTTCGAATATAGTTTACAATACAAAATAATATTATTTTGTGGTTCTCTGTCTGCCTCTAAAGTTTCCTTTTTCGAAAGTGGACCACCCTGTATATTTACAAAGATTATTAATTAACAGAGAAAATAACTAGCCTCGAGAAGAATGTGTCAACATGGACAACAACTCTTACAAATACAATTTTGTAAAAATAAAATCAAAAAGAGCAGTTGAAAAATGATTTAAAAATACACTTCCGGGTGGCACTGGCCCAGTTGTCCACTGTAAAACCTGATAAGGCATAATAATTGGCGACCGAACAAAATGGAAAATAATTTATATTTTCCAAATCGCTGTAGATATTTTCATGTGGTGACTGTTAATAAAAGAGCATATTTTGCAATGGAAACATAATTTCTATCTTTAACAGTGGCGTGCATACTTTAATATTTTTAAAGAAAAAAAAATGGTACGCCAATGGTTTTCTCTCAGATAAAAATTATTTTTGAAATCCGTTCAATTTGAAAAATAAGAGCCCTCTTGAGTTTTTGGACTGCAATGCGCCGTTTTTGAGAAAACTAATAAAAACCATTGAATTGTCCGAGGGAATTCATGTAATTATTAAAGGATACAATTTTGATAGAAAACAACAACTAACTAACAACATAATACATTAACATAATATTGAAACTACATAAATTAAAACTAATAATTTCTGCAATAATGGTAACAAATCATTATTACAGAAATTGTTGAAAATGACCCCCATTACTAATGCATGCTGAGTATGTTGTATTCTCACCTCACATCACATTTTATTTCTTATTACTAAAGTAACATCCTCAAGCAACAAAGGCAACTGTAGTAATCACCAATGATACCTGCCCATACGTTAACCGACAATTGTTGTTGGAAATGGGTTTCAGCTAAAGCATGAGGATTTTCATCCGCCCAAATATGATTGTTATGGAAATTTTGAATAAAATTTCTTGAAACATTAGCTTCGTCAGTGAGCAGAATATGTGATCTAAATTGCAGATATTGGGAAACATTATGAAGATACCACTGACAAAAGGTCACACGCTTTGAAAAATCTGTGGCAAGTAACGCCTGCACTCTTAAAATATGATAAGGATATAACAAAAATCGACTAAAATTCTCGAAACAATGTGGTGGCAAATATTCAAGTTTCTAGCGATCTTCCTTGTACTCCTTTAAGGATGTTAGGATAATATGCAACACCTCTTCCTCAATTTCGGGCGTTATTACATTTCGAGGTTAGATGTACGTTTTCGGACACTACCAGTTTGATGAAGACGACGATGAATATTAGAAAAAGTGCGACCATCTGGCAGAGCACGATTGGGATACTTCTCGTGATAAATACGTCTATCTTGCTCTGCATTACCGTCGGTTAGGCCATACACGTAATGCATTTCCACCATATCCACATTTGAATAGTTCATCATTATTAGCGAGTTTGTAAAATTAAGATATTTATAGCAAACAGATTGTAACCACAAAAAGTTGATTGAAATATCAAATCACAAAGCAAGTGTCCATATTCCAGGCCAACTAGATTTATTGCAAAATTGTATCTTAATAATTACATTCCAACGATTTTTATTTTTTGCTCAAAAACGGTGCATTGCAGTCAAAAAACTCAAGAAAACTCTTATTTTTCAAATAGAACGGAAAATTGAAAAATAATTTTTATATTGAAGGAAACCATTGGCGTACCATTTTTCTTTAAAATATTAAATTCAGTGTTCGTACGCACTCCACTGTTAAGATAGAATTATGCTTAAATTGCAAAATTTGTATTAATAGTTACCACATACCAAATTAATACCCCGTATTTTTGTAACGGAATATTTTTTGATCATAGTTTAAAAACCAAACTATCATTAATTTTCGATGTAAAATGTCTACTTAAAATTACATGTAATCAATAGTTATACAAAATGTAATCAGTTACAGATTTTTATATTAGTCACACCCTGCAAAATTTTGGCCCTCCGGCACTGATTTTTAGCTCGTATGGGGCGATATAATATGCTAATCACGCCTAATTTGGCCTCCTCACTGAATTACCTTCTGCAATTGATATTAATGACAAACTCAGAGTAAATTTGAAATTTGCTGGCGGTCGTCGAGGATCTCGTCAAACACCTGATGCCGCCTTTATTCTGTCTAATCTAATTATCGGAAAATGTAGAGCTAATTTATTGCAGTTTCTTCATTTGTTAAGTGCCTGGTTTATTATTTAACGGGTGAGGCATGTGAAAATGTTGATTAATTGTTTTTATAATGGGATTAAATCCGTATTTTAAATGATTTTAGTCAGACACTTAGATATTGTAAGGGAATGAATAAATACGGTACTTCATTTTCGTCAAAATAATACGTTTTTAATATTAATGACTTAGTAAAATATGGTTGTATACAGGGTTAACCTTAAATAAGTAGGTACAAACATTTTAACTGCAGGTATAGTTCGTCATATAGATGAGTCTAGTGGAAGTAATTTTTAAAAATTGTAAATATTTGCCGAGATATTAATTTTTATTTAAATACCCACATTTTGAAAACCACTGACCATACTATTGACGTAACCTAATATAACAAATCATATGATTTACTGAAGGCAAGGTTGCCATATCGTCTGTAAGATAAATAAGTTTTTAACCTTTTTCAGACATAACTGGTAGGAGAATCGTTCGTTTCAATAGACAGATGGATACACTAAACAGCAAAAAAGTTCTGCCATTTAAAAGAAACATGCTGTGCCATAAGTGGCGCCGCTACTAGTGACGTCAAAATTAGTTAAAAATTCTTATTTGCCGTGCCGAAAAACATAATTGTGCCAATTTTTGTTTATTACTCCGACAAGTTTCAAAGTTATTGAGATTTTTCAAAATAAAACTCTTGAACACCCTGTATTTTTTAAACAACCTCATTCAGATAAGGAATATTTGGCTCAATCGACTTTTTTTGGTCACCAGTATCTCCAGCTCCGAGATTTCCCAACCTTTCACAGACACCCTGTATATTGATTTTACTTCGATACCTTTGAATATTCGCAGGTGGCATGAGATAACATTCTTGTTATTTGCTAAACTCTATATTATTCAGTTCTTAAATGACTATTATTTGTATTTGTAGAAAACACTACTTTGAAAATACGGTGCTTTAATATAGATATTTTAAAAATGTTGTCACTAGCCTAGTCCGAAAGCAACCAGGACTAATGCTAGGAATGTGCACTTTAATTTTGTTTGCAGCTACCAGTTATCGAGGTCACGGCATAACAACCTGGAAAATCTCTATGTATCAAATGATATTCTAAATTAGTTACAGTTGAACGTCCGAAATAAAACCGTGTTGATGAAAACTTATCTGTAATCTATTTGGAATAATTTGCAAGTATACAGCAATATTTAGTTATTTTTATACACACAATGTCAAAAGCCTTGGATTCCCCCTTATTCTTGTTAAAGAAATCTTTTGGCAGAAAAACCAAATACATTTATAAAAATATATTGTTTTGTGGATATTTTTGTGAAAGGAATATATTCGATAAATTGAGTACTTAGAAAATTAAAAACCATCAAATGTGTGACATTTTTGACAAAAAATAGTCGGTATGATCTTCACCACGTTTCAATAGCATATTGACACGTCTGTTCATTGAGAAAATCAAGCGATTAACGATCTCTTGCGGAATATTCCTCTTCTACCGCCACGACTAACTCATCTGCAGTCTGAAGTGAAGGAATATGATTATGAATGGATCTAGCAACGAAATCCCACATGTTTTCAATAGGATTCATGTCAGGAAAGTTGGCTGGCCAATCTAATCTATTGATATGTTCTGTTTCAAGTGTCTCATGAACCCTTCTTGCGCGATGTGGTCTAGCGTTGTCGTCCATAAACATAAAATTTTCACCTAATTCATTACGTATGGCGTAGATAATGGGCGTAATTACTTGTTCGATGTAAATTTGACTGGTCATATTCTGTGGTATGCGAATTAATGGGGTGCGGCGGTTGAACATTATTCCACCTCAAAACATTACGGTACCCCCTTCATACGGAGCAACTTCACGGGGAAAATGAAGTCGCTATTGACGACCTGGTTCTCTCCAGACTCTTTGTCGATTGTCATCAGTAACCAGCCCAATTCTGGTTTCGTCTGTAAATAAGACCAACTGCCACTGGCGTAAAAGCCACCTCCTATCCTCTCGCGCCCACTGGAGACCCGTAATGGTCTTCTAGCACTTAAATTTTCGTTGTGGAGTTGTCTTCCAATAGCAGGTGTCGATATAACAGGGCCAAACGTACCTTGAAAGTGGGCCCTGAGAGCTGAAGCTGAAGATGTGCAGTGTCTACGGGCATATTGCACCAAATACCGTTCCCCATTCATTAGATACTCGAGGACGTCCACTACGTAGTCTATTTTCCACTGTATCAAATTCTTCATATCTGTGTACTATTCGTACAACAGATGATCTAGGAATGTCCAACATGTTCGATATCTGATGATTAGAATATCCTGCATCATGTAAAGTAGTCATTCTTGCTCGGGTAAATGCAGAAATGTCACGTCCTGGCATTATAATGTACAAAAATTCAAAGGAACACTTGGCTGAATGCACTGCCAAACTGACCAGATTTCTAAAAGCATTGGTAATAAAGTAAAGGTTCATAGTCCTCAATTTTTTATTGCCTTTCTTGTTCCCTAAGTACATGTACTTTTCTACCACATTAAGAAAAACCACTAGGTTTATTCGAATCATTTTTTATACAGGGGTTCCAAGACTTTTGACGTTCTGTGTATAATATATTTCACTATGCATAGGCACGTGAAACCTATAAAGTCAGACAGTGAAAATAACATATTATATTATGTTAAATTACGTTAGAGTCGTAGCATTCAATTAACTAATTATGTGGGCATAGTATAGTGCTCATAGACCTCTCTGAGTAATAAAGAAATATCCAGGCTGAATTGTTTTTTATGATTTTTATTACCCAGCTAATCAACAACATAAGTGGACTGATTGCCTATTTTGATTGTGTTTCGAGGTGATTTAAGAGTCAATTTATTTAATAATCCTTTTATTGATTGATTAGCATTTTATCGGGGTAGCTAGGAACGTACACTAATTAATGTACTTACTGCTAACGGAATATCAAATTAAGTTATTATTGAATGCAGAGTTTTCTTCGTCGGCGTCGGTCAATAATACAATAAATTGAAGAGGAGGTAACACACAAACAAAGAGGCTTTAACAATGTTTAATATATTGTTTTATTATTATTGACTAAATGCCCAGATTCAAAGCTTTGCGCACAAGAATGTGATAAAACTTTTCATAATTTTTACTAAATAATGATAGGAATAAAGTTGAATAAATTACAAGAAAGTTTAAATAATGAGCGCTATTAAATTGGTATCAAAAATTGTACAAGAAGTAAGAGCACTAACAAAAATATCGTTGTATAATTGCTACCTACACATTACAAGATTGTATCACTAATTGTACAGGATGTCCCAAAACAAACTGTCGCCATTTTCACTAGATTTTAGTAACATCAAAGCGGTTTTGTTTGTTAAACAATGTAACAGTGAATTTAAAAGATCTCGAAATAGATAACGAGAAGTATATACAGTACTTTCGAAAAGTAACGAATAAATTCAATATTTTTTAAATTGAGAAGTTTTCGAAAAATCTGGCAGGTCGATTTTTTTCAAAAAGGCACTTTTTGACATGCGACTCATATTTGTGACGTCATCGTTGTTCGAGATATGACGTCATCGACAACTTTTTTAAATAGCAACCCCGATTTTGACCATGCCATTTGCAAGAGCGTGTCATTCTACATACATACATCATGAAAAATTATGGTGTTACATAATAAAAATCTCAAGAAAATAATGTTTGAAAATTTTAAAATTTAATTTTCACAATACTAAAACTGATAATAATTATGTAAAAAATCGACTAAATTAAATGTTCAAATTATGCACCGTTGGCTGCCTGACAGTAGCCAAAACGATTAATAAATCTTTTTGGACACTATCAATTATGTCAGGAGGTATACGATGTATCCTCGTGACGAATTTTTGCTTTTAAATCTTCTAAATTAACCGGTCTAGTAACATATATTTTGAAGTATCTCCACAAGAAATAATCTAGGGGTGTCAAATCAGGCGATCTGGCTAGCCACTCAATCGGCTTCCTTCTCCTATCCAACTAATCGGGAACAGCTCACCTAAATAAGCACGAACAGGTATTGCATAATGGGGAGGTGAACAGTATTGTGAAAATTAAATTTTAAAATTTTCAAACATTATTTTCTTGACATTTTGTTATGTAACACCATAATTTTCATGATGTATGACGTCAAATGGCACGGTCAAAATTGGGGTTGCTATTTACAGAAATTGTCGATGACGTCATATCTCGAACAACGATGACGTCATAAATATTGGTTGTATGTCAAAAAGTGCATTTTTTAAAAACAAAATCGACGTGCCAGTGGATTTTTTCGAAAACTTCTCAATTTCAAAAATAATGAATTTATTCGTTACTTTTCGAAAGCACTGTATTTAGTAGATAAGCTATTTGAATTGAAGATACTTTGCACGCTAATTTCCAAAGATTTTAGAATATAAATATACAGTTTTTTTCCTATATTTTCAGGTATTAACAATATTGTGTGAAACTAACTACTCAGTGGACAAAAGCCCCAACCTGCGTTGAATTACACCCACAATATCTACCCATATATTCCTTATTATTAGCTTTTGTAACATTTTTTTACTATTTAAGAAAGGTATTTTAAGCTAATATGTATCAAATCTCCTACAATTCCTACCAATGAAGTCATATGCATGCTCTCTGATACCAAACATCTAGGTATGCTAATGAACACCCACAGACAAAACTCTATTCAATAATTATCTAAAAAATGTATTCTATTTACTAACCTGATATACTCTATAATTATATGGAGTGTGAACTCGAAATTCAACCACAATAGATGAGATCTGATCTATTTCTGCAGTTTTTTGGATTGCTTCATCCGGTGGCCTCCTTTAACTTGAGTCAAATATCTAACTATAAAAATTATTGCCTGATGAAGCAATCCAAAAAAAAATGCAGAAATAGATCAGATCTCATCTATTGTGGTTGAATTTCGAGTTCCCACTCCATATAATTATAGAGTATATCAGGTTAGTAAATAGAATACATTTTTTAGATAATTATTGAATAGAGTTTTGTCTGTGGGTGTTCATTAGCATACCTAGATGTTTGGTATCAGAGAGCATGCATATGACTTCATTGGTAGGAATTGTAGGAGATTTGATACATATTAGCTTAAAATACCTTTCTTAAACAGTAAATAAATATACAGGTTGCTTCACAACTTATCTAAAAAATTTGGGAATAGATACGTCATAAAAACGGAGTCAAAATTGTATAAAGAATTTTTGTAAAATTCTTATATATTCTGATTAAAAATTTTTGAAGTTGTAGTATTTTTAACTTTCAAATCTTAGTCTATAGCCAGCGGATTTCGATATTAAAATTCGATTACGTATAGTAGGTATTAACGTTTCTTTGATGCGAGTATTCACATTAGTTTTTCAGGTGTCAAAAATGGCTTACTTGTATAGCAACTCGGTGTTTATGGATATAGTTTTAGTTTATGGTGATGTAAAAATGCTTTAGCAAAATGATTTGTAAACATGTGTTATATGCAGCTATTTTTACCGCGGTGTGCAGGAAGTGCAAGTGTAGTGTAATTTGAAACCAAATCCTGAAAGAGATTGAGGGCCAGGGCATCCGCGGCGTATTGTAGCAGTGTATTATATACGAAGCTCAATTATATCCGTACCACATACAGTGTGTCCAAGTATTAATACCAAGGAATTGAATGAGGAGAACTGGTACCATGACCACCACGATCTCCTGACTTTAAATCAGTTGAACTTCTTTTTGTGGGAATATTTAAAACATGACGTGCATCACACCAACATGGACACTATTGACGATTTACGCAAACGTATCATAGCTGCTGCTAATAACTTACGAGTTTAAAACGGACAAAGAGCAAATATTTGTGTTAGTTGGTAGAAACTGGATAAGACGAGTCCAAAATTTTGTAAGTATGTTAATTCTACTATTAATTAATAACAATAGCAGCAGAAGCAGTTGAATTTGCTGTATAAAATGGGTATTATAAAATGTTTTTCATTTCTTGAGAATTTCTTTAATTTTTTATCCGGTCGCCGATTGCATGCTTTGCCTTGTCAGGTTTTACAGTGGACAATTTTCCAGTTCCGTGCAAAAGTGTATTTTTATATCATTTTTGAGCTTCTGTTTTTGATTTTTACAATGTTATGTTGTTATAAGAATTTCGTGTACATTCTAATTTTTAGATAAGTTCTGAATCACCCTGTATTTTGGCACTATAGCGCCATCTCCAAAATTGAAACTACTTTATAAACCGTGTTGACAGGACTAATATACTTTTTATTCCCGAAAAACTGACTATGAGAATTGTTACTGGTACACCCTGTATCTTTACTCATAAATATACATTTTGTGAAGTGTAAAGTATATGTTGACTTTTTGATAAGAAGCTAAAAGTTATCTTTTTATTAATTAAAACTAAATATATTTAACAAAGTATAACTATTTCTTAATCCGATGTTGAACTTTTCCAGGGCGCTCTCCTCGCCCAACAAATTAGATTATATTTTTTGCCATACATTCTAATTTTGCAAAGTTCTACTAAAATATTTACCTTGCGGCTTAGTTTTTGCCTCCTCCTCTCATATTTTAAATCCATTTAAGGGCATAACCAAGATTTTTTCTGTTTTCAATTTAAAGAAGTGGCGCTATAAACCAACAGGATGTATAAAATGGGACCAATATTTTTTATAACTTACAAATTTATATATTTGCATAAAAATGTGCGATTTAAGTATTTCAGTGTAAAAAGTATTACAAAGTAAGGTATCTAAGTGACATATATAAAATAAATGTCAAATATTTTATCTGCAGAATTAAAACATAAAATAAAAATATCAATATACAACAATGCTGAACACATAATTTACATATCATATTTTTTTGTATTTGTAAAGAAGATACAGATGGATAGAGGAAAATTGCTTCTCTTGCTTTTTTTCTTTTATTCTTCGTGGTATAGAAAAATTAAGAATAAAAGGTGGAGACTTTAACCTGTCAATGAATTTTAAGTTAAACATGACAACCACCTACTTAAACAACATAAAATTGTACCCTTTATGTAATCGTTTTTTTATTTTTAGTCCGCAAAATAGTTTCACACAATATTATTAATACCTAAAAATATATAAAAGAATTCATTCGGGTTTAAAACGCAAAGGTAACAAAATAAATGGAGCAATTCTGAGATCGGATTGAACACCAAAAACCTTCAGCTTTAGAGTCTGAAGTTTCATCCAATTTTGTCGGCCAGGATAATTTGTGTACAAACATTCACTTGCTTGTTTATTGATATATTAAAATCTTCGCAATTACTTAATTAAAAACCAACACCAATTCTCGACAATATAAAATTATTTTTACAAACGCGTTCCTTTGTTAGCTGCCTACATGCAAAGTGTTTAAAAAGCTGTTATGCCGAGATACATCAAAAGAACCCTTAATGCCACTACAGAGATCGTGCCTAATTTGGTATGAATAATTGTCGCATAGGGGACGCAATTTGTCTAGATCTCTATTAGGCCATTTTAACATAATTAGATTAGTATCGCTACCCCTATCTTTCTATCTGAAACATTATAATTATACCGAAGGATATAATATGGAGGTATCATTACTTTGCATATTGTCCTGTTGGTACGGATGAACATTTCAAGACAATGAAGAATAATTTTTAACGTTTTAGTCGGCCTTATCAAATTTTCTCGCCTGTTTTAAATATTTTTTCTAAAGATTTTAAAATGCTCTAATCACAGGAAACAAGAAATATAATAAAATTACATAACATCCTGATCTATAATCAATATATTTTAGTATATTTTCACTTGATAAATAGATTTTTGTGCAATTGCGCGAAGTATAAATGTTTCTTAGCTCTTGCAAATGCAAACCAATCATAGTTTCGTATTTATAACCCGTAAAATGTCTAAGATAAAGATGTTATTTTTCTCCAGTCCCTTCCATTAGTTCTCTTATATCTATTCCAACTCTCCATCGCTTCCTCGGTCTAGCTCTTTTTTATATATTTATGCTTACTCCCTAGAATTTTTTCACTCTCCTTTCATCTCCCATTCATTTTATATGCTCTAGTTACTGCAATAGTCCAAATACAACTTCATCTGTTTCTTCATTTCTCCTTAAATAGCCATCCTTAGTTTTCTTTACCCTTTGTATCCTACGTAAAACCTTCCTTTCACAACTCAACAGGTTTCTTCTTGATCGAGGATCCAGGTTTTTCAGCCATATATTGCCGTCGGCGTAAGATGTCGTGTGTATTCTAACTTTTACTCCTACTAACAAATTTTTTGATTTCATTAAATAGTTGATAGCTCCCGAACTTGTGTTTGATTTTATTATTCTCTTATTAATGTCTTGCTCTTCGTCACATTTAGTTGTTATTAATGCCTCAAAATGCACATATCCTTCTACCTATTTGTATTACTGCTCTCCTATTCTCAAAAACTTATTTTTCTTTTGATTTATCCAGTCCTATTGCACTTGCTTTCTTCACCAGCTTTTTCGTTACCTGTTCTAATTATGTACCATCTCTTGCAATTATAGTTACATCTGTATAATTTACTATTTGGTGACTTTTATACAGGGTGTCCTGAAATTAGTGCGTAATATTTCTGTCATGTAGGTATTATACATGTGAAAATACACACCCTTTATAATATGTGTCTTTGTCTGTACAGCTGACTATCTCTTATGACCTTTTATAGTTACAAATTAAAAAGAAGCGTTGAGAGTGGGTCTCAACTGTGTTGTGTTAACAGCAAATTTTTCTGAACAATTATCTTTTATTCGCAATTTGTTTTTAGTATTTTCTAATGTCATTTTTAATAGTCTAATCAGTTTAGTTGGTACCTCAAATTATATCATTATTCTGCTTAGCTTATTTCTTTTGCCAGAATCATAATAATATTACCACCAATAAGATCGTTGCTTTAATCCTATGTTCATAGCAAGTAGTAAGGAGTCAATATCGTAAAAAAATTGTAAAATCCTTATAGTTTTTGAGTAAACAATTATTGAAGTTGTAGTATTTTCAACCTTTACATCGCTGGGCTACTGTACTATCTAGCCAGGCGATTCCGAATATTGAAATCCGATAACTTTTTGTAGGTATTAACCTTTTTTGTGAAGTGAGTCTTTACATTAGTTTTTCAAGTGTCAAAAATGGCTTAAGTGTATAGCAACTCCGAGTTGGTGATTATCGTTTTAATTATAGCGATGTGAAAATGCTTTACAGAACGATTTTTCGGTAAACATGTGCCACATGCAGCTACTTTTACCGCGATGTGCAGTAAGTGCAAGTGTAGAGTAACGCGGGGTAAATTTAAAACCTATTCGTGGAAAAAATGGAGGTCCAGGATATACACGACGTATTGCAGCAGTGTGACGTATCATATACACAAGGCTCAATTATATCTATACCATGTACAGCGTGTTCAAGCATTAATACCAAGGGACTAGGCGAAGAGGACCGGTACAATGGCCACCACGATCTCTCGAATTTAAATCATTTGGACTTCTTTTTGTAGGGATATTTAAAAAATGTATCGCACCGTAATGGATACCTACTATTGATGAATTACTCAAACGTATAGTTTGTAACATTTGTTAGTTTGTAGAAACTTGGTAAGACGTTGTTGTAACACCAGGTAGGTATGTCACACTATTTTATAAATTAAAACCACATTGATTCTATTAATAATTAATAACAATAGCGGCAAAAGCAGTTAAATTTGCTGCATAAAATAGGGGTTATAAAATGTTATTTATTTCTATCCTTGCGAATTCCTTTCTATTTTTGTCCGGTCGATCGCCAATTGCATGCTTTGCCTTTGCTAGGTTTTACAGGGGACCAGTTCTCAGTACCGTGCAGTAGTGACTTTTTAAATGATTTTCGACCTGCCATTCTTGACTTTTTTTTAATTGTATTTGTAAATCACTTTTTTTAAATAAGTTCACTCATAAGTTGAATCACCCTGTATATTTTATTAATAGCTAAAAATATGTTAATTTTATAAAGTTATGGTAACTGTATATGAAATAAGTGTTTTGCTGTGTTAGTTTAACAACCTCATTACAATTATTGAGTCCGTGGTTATGCCACTCGGCTAATAAGATACATCCTGTATGGTGTAAATTAAGTGCAAACTCAATTGCGACGCGTTAAAAGATTTAGGGAGTCAAAACAATTGAATATACATTATGGTCTTATTAACTTTGTTAATATACCCAGTGAAGACTTGCATCCTAACCAAACAGAATCAAACATGTTGCAATTTAGAATAGTCTTGAATTAGTGAAAAATGGAACATACTTTAAGACTAACTTACTTGGACAAAAATAACGTGAACTAAATCAATAATTTACCTTGATACAATTTCCTTCGTTCATTTTTTTTGCGATAATTTCTTTTATTAGTTGGGTAATTGTACCTACTCAAATTTTGAAAAAGTTTAATCCCTAGAGCATTTTTTGGAAAATGTTTAGCTATAAAAAAGGTATACTTACTTGCTCTATGTCGTCAATATGCACCATTTAAAAAAAAACTACGTTTAACGTATTTGTTAAGTTGGGAAATTAATACATAAATTCTGATAAATTAAAAAAGTTATTATAATGTCGTTCTTATAAAACAGCGTGAAACCCAACACAGATAAATATGATATCATGAAAGAAAGATAGCATTTTAAAAGTAATAAAATAAATACAAAATAGAAATTTGTTTTTGAAAAATCCGCCAGATAGCTACTTGCTAGACATTACAAACTGTAATAACTCTTTGAATTAATAATTTGTTAGAATTTATGTATTGATTTCAAGGCTTGATAAATAATATATCAAACAAAGTTTTCTCTAAAATGATGCATTTTGACGACATACAGTAAGTATACCTTTTTTAAAACTAAACGGTTGATTCAAAATAACTTTTCCAAATTTTCCAAAAATCTCCATTCTTAAAATAAATCTGAAAGGAACAATATAGTGGCACATGCGTTCAGATCGCCCTGTACATTTAACTCAAAAATCAATTAGATATTCGTGTATCTCACAAACAAACTTATTTTCCAAAATTTGAGTACAATTACCAAACTAATAAGAAAATTATTGTAAAAAAAATGAAATAAAAACCTATAAAATCTTAAAAAAGCAAAATTGTACTACAGTAAGTTGATTTAACTCACGTTAATTTTATCAAAGGAAGCTAGCCTTAAAGTATGGCTCATTTTTTACTTAACCCTCTGTATATAGAATGTTTGATTTTTGTTACATCACGTATTTTATAATATTTTTCAAAAGGATGCCTTAGTCGGTTCTTAGATGGTAATGAAAATTTTACACCAGAGTTTTGTAACCAATGAGAAATTTGAATTTTGTTCTTCTATCGTTATAATTTTTAAAAAATCCTATTAGATATGATTTATTATATCTTACCTGCAATTATTTTCAATTACTAAGTCAAGTTGTACTTTCTAATAGTTTAGTGTGCAATTTTCTTAATATGAATATCCCACTAGTTTAAATTAATTACCGAAAATTTTTCCCCGTTTATCAATATTCCAAGAATGTAAATGATTTTGAAAATATTCATAACCTCGAAAAAATACCGAAAATAATTTAAGCACTATACGTGCAAATTTATTATGTTTGTAATTTTTACATTTTTTGAATAAGACATGTTCAATGTTTGTTTTAATCTGTGAATATGTATGCCTACGCTTACTATTTTCTGGATCAATTTTTTATATTCTATTCTATTCTCTATTTTTTGTTAATATACAGCGGATCTATCTGTTTTCTGTATGATTAATATAATTTTCTTGTAATTTTAAACTAACGACTTCTGGTTGTCCAATTCCCTCATTACATCATCCAACTCGGCCACTAAATCTTACTCCATGTGATGCCATATCTGAGTTTTCATACAAAATTATCCAATAAATACTACCTGGAGAGAAATTGTTTTTATTTTTATCATCAAAAAAATGTGTAAATAGTTGAAAGCCAGTAGCTCAATTTTCAATTTTACAGAATAATGTCATAATGAAAAGTTGCTTATAATTAAAAAATTGAATTATAATTTTTCACACTGAAACTTGAGGGCCCATTTTACACAATATTCTTAGCCAACAATTTTTAATACAAATTCCATAATGTGAAATTTTTAATGTTCCTTTTTATATCTTCGAATACTGCGGAAATATATCTTCGTAGAACAGAAAAATCCTCCCACACCACAAATATTTTCTAACTAAAACAAAAAGATCTATTATCATCTCCATCATTTGTCCACTTTGAAAATTCATCTGAGATTCGTATGAAGATATCATTACTTTGCGTAGATATCTTTTTGATCAGCCTTTCGAATTAAGAACGAGGTGGCATTTCTTTACGCATTCCTTAATAACATAATTGCCTTATCAATTCCTCAATCTGATCTACACCCCGCGAACGGGTGTAACTGAAGACCCCATTTAAAATAGGGCGGATGTTTAAGGCAGAGGAAGTACCACTCTCTCGTCTTTTGAAATTCACACAATTACTGTGTTTATCAAGGCTTAATCTGGACAAGTGAAAAGATTTATTTATTTGCATTTTGATTAACCGCATTTTTCTGAATTCTATATCTTATTTTTTCTTACTTATAGTGAACGATTTTGCAAAGATACATATAATTTTCGTCAACAAATTGTTCTAATTTAGTTCAGTTCAGTCACTAGTAAGTTAGCAGGCTGTTCCATTAACATTGTAAATCATGAACAAATGCAACTAGGTGCATAGCCAGTTTTACCTATATACAAAAATGCTTCCTTTAAAAGAGACAAGGAGTTGAAATATAATTATTAAAATCTTTTATTTTAATATTTTAAAGGATTTTAGAATTAACTCCAAATGACACGGACGTATTTATTCCACTCCAATTGTTCTGAGCTTATGGAAATTTGTACTACCTACTGAAGATAGAGATCGCCATGGCCCAGTATATAATTATGTTATACCTCTTAAGAATTGTTCATTTTTTGACTTTCCCAGCAGTTACGACTTTAAAAAAATCGGTTGCATAACTGCTGGTTGTCATGTCGTCGGATTAGGTTCCTTGACATTTCGAGAGATGTTGTCTCCTTCGTCAGAGGTAATTCTGAAATTGAAGATTCGTCTTCTGAATGGTATTTATATTTCATGTATGCCCTGGCTCATGACGTTCAAGTGCATGATATAAGTCACTGACTTTCTGGTTCTTGATTTTTACGAATGAATTATAGGTAATAGAAAAATAGTAGCAGACGGAAAAGTCGACAGTTGTAGATGTGGTCGCTTCTTTTGTTGCCGTAGTAGCTTTCTCTGGCATTAGCGTGTATGAAACAGCAATAGTAGTAGAAGTTGTCGACCCTTGTGTTGTTCTGGTAGGTTTTGTGATAGGTTTTTCAGGTACTATACTATATATGTAGATACAACAGTTGTAAATATGGTCGCTTCTGTTACTGTCCTAACAGGTTCCTATAGCCTACCGTGGATGAAACAGTAGTAGAAGTTGCCTACTCTTCTATTGTTCTGTTAGGATTTATGGTAGGTTTTTCAAGTGCTAACATAGGTACGACAGTGGTAAATGTCGCCTCTTCTTCTGTAGTGATAGTTTCTTCAAGTATTAACGTAGAAGAAATCGTTATATTTGTGCAAGTCTATCGAATGTCCTGCATCCTCTCCATGATCTGCAACTACTGATTTTTCATTGTCAGGAACTGTGGCTGTGGCCAGTCAACAGCAAGTAATCATTTAAACATCAAAAATATTAAGCAAAAATATGTTTAAAATTATATTTTAACGCAATGTATCTTTTAAAACTTAAAATGAATCAAATTTCGATTACAAAAAAATCCTCAATAATTTGTCGTAGGCTTTGGGAGCGCTACCGTGACTACATATGTTGTTCATTTCACTGTTTACTTATTTTGGTAAAAATTAATGTACCCAAAGCAATAATTATTAAAGAAGCCGCCAGCGTAGCTTCAACTTTGTTGCAAGAAAAATCATCTTCAAGATACAAGTGTGAACATAGTGGCAGAAAAAAAAATTGTGCGATTGGGGTAACAAAAGATGTTCTGTTGGTTTACATGAATCAGTTATCTGTTAGATTAAGTCCGAATACATTATGGGTAAAACATTATCCTGAAAAGTTGTTTAGAAATCAAGGAAAATGTTGAAGTTCCCAGGTTTACTTTTATTTAAAATTATATGGTAAAATATTAAGTTTACTTGACATTTGTGGATTTCTAAAGTTAATTGAATTTCTTTAACAAAAGAATGAGCGTTATATTCCAAAACAGGCCATGGTTTTAACAAAAGAAGATGTTGGATTTCTGTTGGACACTCCTGATGATCATTGATTGCTTGCGAAAATTGTAATAATATTCGGGATTTATGGCTGTTGTCGATGTGATGAAGTTCTCTCTCTGACCACGAATGACATTGAAGATATGGGCAAATATACAATTGTGACATTACGACAAAAAAAATTAACAACAAGAAAATTTACCTTAACCGATTATGGCTGGAGTTTCGAGCTCTGAATGTTGTAAAGAAAATACGTATATCCGGAACAGTAAGTTAAGACAACTATGGTTGGTATATGTGGATGCGGATGGAAATATTTTATCAGTTAAATGTGCAGGGGGTGGAAATTCAGGAAATTGCCACGATTTATGTCGATGATTCTATCAATAATAAAATCGAAATATCGAATTATTTTCTAGTCTAGAGTCCATAAATTATATGCCGTTATCTTCTACCGCAGCAGTTTCTGCACTATTTTATCGTCCACATTTTGTATTACCGGAAATCACAGTTATACCATGATTTTTAACATATATGATACGGATAAGACAGAATTCTTTCATGTAAATAATGGTACTAACTTGTAAAATTAACAGTTAAACTTTTGAGATAGTTGTTAGTTAACCTGTAAAAATTGTACAAGTTAGTAGCTTGTAAAAATAAACTTTCTTGATTAATACGGTATTTTGATAAATTGACATTTACAAATGGGTATAATAAAATAATTACTACGTCATTGATTTTTATTCTCATTTATTATCTTCTTTCAGAAATATTTTATAGAATGCAGTTTAAACAAATAGATATGTCTTCTTGATTTTACAAATGATATTTTCATTCAACCTTTTCTACCAATGTCCATGCATATAGTAGCTACCGTGAATGATAAATTGGAGGCAATGTTTAATTTGTTTTTGTAGGGACACAATGTCCTCTTATTTTTATAGATTTTAATTATCAGATTATAATAGCAACATCGCAGTAAACTAATTATTGCTCTTAGCAAAATGAAAATTGGTATATGAAACATAATTTTTAGTCAAAGGAAGAAAATCCGATGCGATGAATTTCATTTAGACAATTAAACTATCTCAAATCTCTATTGATTTCGACACCACCGGTTGCTTTTGTAGTTTTATGTGTAGGTAACTATTTTAAAAAACTTCAAGCCAACACAATTTCAAGTTTGAAATATACTGAAAAATTGACCAAGAACTATTCCACCTATAGAGTGTTCTACAAGCTCTATGACAAACTTTGGCAGCTGATAGCTGAGTTAATTTCAAACATTTTTTCTTATATGAACAAAGGTCCGATTCGTTTTTGTTTAAAAGTTATAAGCATTTCAAAAAATATACAATTTCATATTTCAATTGAAGCAGCCCGATAAATAAAAATGATGGTTGATATAACAATAATAATTATTATTTGTGCTATTTTGTTTATTCATTTGACACAGTGTTAAAATGCTAAATAAAAAATGCATTTATTTACAGCTGAAGACTATGCAGATATTGTTTTTGTATGTGGGTATTCTAATGGGAACGCCAGACAAGCAACCCGAGAATAGCGACGAAGATACCTAAATAGACATCAACCTGCCCACACAATTTTTAGTGCCATTACGTAGACTTCAAGAAGAAGAACTTCACTCCAAAAAAGGTCATTCGTCGTACTGGAGTGAATGTACAAAATGAAGAAGATATAATAGATGCGTTCATTGACATAGTGGTCGGCGTTTAGCAAGAAATCTTCAATTTTGTATGGCGTGTATTAAACAGAAAAATGTTACATCCGTTTCATTGCTACAATGTAGAAGCGCTACATGTTGGAGATGCTCCTCAGAGATTAGAATTGTGCTGCTGGTTACTTCAACAATATTTACAAAATGATTCAGTGTCAACGTTTGTGACAGTATTTTCAACAATGTGCTGCATGGACATGTTTTTAAATGATGGTTTAAATATGGGTATGTATAGAACTTTCATGGAAAACGACCTTTTTAATTTTATTGATGACGTAGGGCCTAATATTGTTCAAATTATGTGGTATCAGCACGATGGTGCACCACCACATAGAATAAAACAAGTAACTGCTGAGTTAAATGATTACTTCTCGAATAAATGGATAGGTCAACAAGATCCAATATTATCACCACTGCGTTCTGCAAATCTAAAACCATTGGACTTTTGTTTATGGGGACATATGAAGCAGCTTGTCTTCCATGTTGAAATCACTACCCGTCAGGAATTACTTGAAATAATTCAGGATGCAGCTAACCAGATAAAATACTATCTAAATCTCATCCGTCGAGTGACGGAATCATTAGTTCGCCAATGTGAGGCTTGCATTCGAGCCGAGGGTGAATATTTTGAATAATTTTTATAGTTAATTGTTAATAAAAATTATTGGCTACTTTGATTGAAATAAGAAATTATATTTTTTAAAATGCTTGTAACATCTAAACAAAAATGAACCGGACTTAAGTTCATATAAGAAAATCTATCAAAGTTTGTCATAGAGCTTGTGGATCACCCTGTATTGAATATAACAAGCTTAATTATTTTAGGATATCCAAGAAATATCTAATACATTTACTGCTACAACAAATTATAGTTCCAACAATTCAAAATTTGAAACCAATGCATATAGGAAAGATATGCTCTTTAAAATAAATTATCTCCATTTTCCTTTTTTCATAATATAAGACTGTATCTAATTATTGCATTTCTTTATCTAAATTTTAGTTCGTTTTCTACTTCAATTATTTGTTACAATAGGTAAGAAATAGAATGGTATTTATTAAATTTATGTTATGTTGCTTGTTTTCTTTATGTTGTTGTATGCAAACTTATATATGAAAATGGTTTATTAACGCTACCTTTCAAATTATTGTCAATACATAATTGGATTTATCCAGGCTTTTTCAAAGCTTGTTCACTTTGCAACAATTTTTGCACTATAGGCTATCTGCTCTTAAGAGATTAAATAATAAAACAAAAAATCCAATAACGTGGAAAAGGAATTCGTATATGTATTGGAATATGACAGTTCAGAGATCTAATTTATATCAATTTACTCGCTTCATTACAGTTAATACATTTTAATGTTAGAAACAGATTGATGCTCATTATTTTATTTCAGTAGTCAAATATAAAATATCAGTTACAGATATTAGAAAGCGTGTTCTTTATATGATGCATAAGTTAAGTTCACAATTCAAACCGGAACCTTCGCCAGAATATTAAATATATGCCTATTTTTAATAGTTCCATTTAAATACTGAGCAACGAAACAATTTGCATTAAAAACAATAATTAAACTTACCTTATGAGTGTCTCCGAAAATCGTGATGCTGGATTTGGGGGAGACCCCCGTCTTTATTGTCAAAAATGTGCTCCACAACAAAAAAGTTGTAACTTATACACTAATTCGACAAACTGTCCCAATCGCTGGCAAAACTGTGTTTAGTATTTCAGCAAAATATCATGCGAAGATATTCTCGAAGAATTAAAACTGTTCATACGCCAATAAATAAATTAATGCGTTTTATTGAAGCTAGACACTAGCAGACATTCGAGGTTGTTCCTAATAACGGCATTAATTGTCCACAACTAACCATGAAAACAAATCGAGTCGTCTGTTCCAAAACACACCGAGACCGAGCTTTCATGAAAACAATTGCTAACTGCTTTTGGACCATTTGTCAGATGAGACACGAGACTAAACGTTGCTAGGGGAGGTCCAAGCACAGCATCAGAGGAGCTTGCGCCGTACCAGCCCGGAGTTTCTGGGCGGAGCCTGGAGTCAAACAAAGGAAGAGGGATTACTGGAGCTTCGGCTGTCGCGGAGAGAGATAGAGCCTTGCTTTATAGAGTTCCTTCCGGTAAATACCGGATCCTTCTTAATAGTGGGGGAAGATAGCGATACTGTTTATGGACTAAACACTAAACAGTTTTTATGAGAGGATTAAAGTGAGATGGGCTTAATGGATTTGTTTTGGTAGTAAGCAAGATGGATGAGGCAGATCTTTGTGTTGTGATATATTTACTTAGTACTATTGGCGAGGAGATTTTGTAACGTCCTTTTCATTTGTTGTTGTGTGTGACGTGGATTTCTTCTGAAAAATCGGTTTTTTATAATTTAAAAAGTAATTTAGCGGTCGTTTTGTTACAGTGATTATTAAATTGTGGTACACATTTTTAAATTTTAATAATAAATATTTACAATTAGCGCTCTTACGAGAATTATTTACTTGATAATTTATAAATTCTCATTTATATTTTATTTTCATATTTGTTAACGTTGAAATAGATGTTTTGATTTAATATACGGTATGTCCCGTTTTTCAGATTGACACCTCTAGAAAGGTGAGAAGACTGTGGACTGAGAATTTCGAGAAGCTTATTTTTCTACAATTAGTACCTCGGAAATATTTAAGATTATGGAAATTCGGCAAGCATTTTTTTACAATTAGTACCCTGTGGCAAAAACCTGGCATACTACGATTTTGTAGGGTCGTTTTTCCAGAAAGTGGTATTAGGCATTTTTTGTATAAAACATACAATAGATATGGGGTGCCAAACCTCGGAAAATGAAACAAAAATTACAATAAGGTGAAAGATTGCCATGAAAGTGAAAACAAACACCAATCGGTCATTGAAAAAACAAATACACTACAAGTTTAATATTTTTAATTGCAACCACATAAAAATTATGAACGCACAAATAATATAATGAATTATTAATACTAAATTGGTAAACAAAAAAATTACAAAACGTAAGTTTTAGTTTTGTCCATCATCATCATCAAATCGAACACTTTTTTCCAATCGTCTTCTTAAATTTAAAATTATTTTATGCGGCTACAGTAAAAACAATTAACGTACAAAAAATATATGGAATTATTAATACTAAGTTGTTAAACAATGTTAGCTATGAAAAGTAATTTTAAATTTAAGAAGGCGATGGGGAAAATGTGTTTTCCTGGAAGAAGGTAAGGTGGAGAAAACCAAATTAAGTTTAGATTAACCATTTGCATTTTATTTAACAATTTAGTATTCATAATTCATTACATTTTTTGTACGTTAATAATTTTACGGTGACCCCAATTTAAAGTGTTAAACTTGTAGTCTATGTATTTCTTGTCAGATTGATATTTGTTTTGACTTTCGTGGCAAACTTTTACCAGCTAATTTTTAATTGTTTAATTTTTCGAAATTTGACACTCCATAAAAAAACACAATAGATATTTTTAAAATTTGGTATTTCGATGGCCTGGTAACATTATTTTTTTATAAAAAAAATGCCTAATACCACTTTCTGGAAAAAAGACTCTTTCAAAAATCGTAGTAAGTCAGGCTTTTGTCGCATCAATAGGCATGCAGGCACGAAGACTGGACTTGGACCAACTAGCTATGGAGATGCAATGTGAGTGTGCCGGTATTAGTTTGAAGTTTGGTGATAACAAAATTTGTATTTTAAGTGTTTACCGCCCCCCGTCTGGCGGGCTGGAAACCTTTTTGGAAAATCTTGAAGCCATTTTACTATTTACTAATAAGCATAGTCATAATATTTTTATTTGTGGTGACTTAAATATTGACTACCTTAGTAATACAATGCATAAATTATTGTTCGAAGAATTTCTTTTATGTTATAATGTACAAGTTACTTCTATGACCCCTACAAGAGTCTTTACAAATAGGTTGGGACATACAAGTTCGACAAAGGTTGATTATATTTTAACCAACATGAATAAGTCTCTTTGCACCACAAATGTCTATGAGGCAGGCTTTAGTGATCACAGACTATTCACTCTAAATTATGACTTTAGCCTTAACTCGCAGAGTCATGTAATTCATAAGCAACTGAATTATTACAGAAATATTTCTGGTCATAATCTGGAACAATTTTCTAATGCCTTATTGACCACCGATTTTGTCAACATATATTCGCATAAAGACGTTGACCAAGCCCTTGGGGAATTATTAAATATTCTCTTTTTTGTATTGGACAAATTTTGCCCAAAATTACTACACAATTCAGTTTCCAGGTCCGGCTCTAATTGGGTAACCGGTGAAATTATACGAGCTAGTAATAACCTTAAAAATCTGTATTGGTTGGCAAAAAACATTGGTGATGATAATTTTCAGGTTCAGTATAAATTGGCTAAATTACAATATGTGAGAATGCTTAATCAGTCTAAACGTAATTTCTATACCAGTCTAATTGACAAGTCCAATAATAAATCCAAAACTGTTTGGAATCTAGTACATAAAGAAACTGGTATAAAAAAGAATTGCAAAGATGTGTCCCTCCGCATTGGAGACAGTTTAATAAATGATACTTGTAAAGTGGCTGTTGAATTTGGCAACTACTTTGCCAGTATATTGGCGCGCGGTTGCCGGACATATTGCCCACATGATTAATTTATCTGTAACCACCGGCAAATTTCCTTCAATCCTAAAAATTGCTAAAATTATCCCTGTCCATAAAAAAGATGACCTTGAAAATATTGCTAACTACAGACCGATATCCATTCTCAGTGTTGTTTCCAAAATAATGGAAAGAGTTATATATAATCGAATCTTTGATTTTTTAAATAAATTCGATATTCTTAATAAAGCTCAGCACGGTTTCAGGGCACGGAAATCAACAGAATCTGATACAAGAATCCTAATAGAACATGTCTAAAAACAACTAGACTTGGGTATGCATGTGTCTGGACTATTTTTGATTTGTCGCGAGCTTTCGATTGTTTGAATCTTAAATTTATTGAGCATAAATTATATAATGTAGGATTTCGTGGTATTTTTCTTAGCTGGCTGATCAGCTATCTCTCGCAGAGGAAACTCTATGTCAAAATTAAAGACCAGACCTCGGAACTGTATGATGTAAATACTGGAGTTCCCCAGGGCTCAGTTTTGGGTCCTTTGCTTTTTTTAATTTTTGTGAATGACTTACCTGCAAATATAAGTGCAGATGTCATTACATTATTTGCTGATGACACATCCATGGTGGTATCAGCGGAAACTCACGATGGTCTCCAATGTTTAATCAGAGATTTAGTTTTGTGTTTCGTTAACTGGTGTGAAAATAATGGCTTAATGGTCAACGTAGCGAAAGACAGTGTTTGTATTTCCATTGTTTGAATTCAGCTCAAGATCTTCCCCTAGTAATTTCTGTTAGGGATGCCCAAATAGTCTCAACTAGATGCACGAAATTCTTAGGCGTGCTAGTTGACAATAATCTTAGATGGTGTGATCACGTCAACTCAGTAATGAAAAAACTTAATCATACATATTATGCAATATCGCGAATCAAACACTGCATGCCACTGAGTGCATTAATAAATGTGTACTACAGCCTGTTTTATGGACATTTGACATATAATGTTATCTTGTGGGGTAATTCCACTGATAGCAAGAGAATCTTTATATCTCAAAGAGGATTTTAAGATTGATTTTCAACCTACATTGCAGGGATTCTTGTAAACCTGTATTTATTAATAATGACATCATGAGTTTTCCATGTATTTATATTTATCGTACGTTATTGTATATTAAAACAAATATTAAGGAATTTCCTTGTAGATCTGGCTTAGTTAATTATGTAACAAGATACTCTGATCTGATTATGCTCCCGAAGCACAAAACAGCTAAATTTGAAAAGTGTGTTACATATATAGGTATAAAATTATATAATCACCTTTCAGTACAATTAAAAAATATGGAATTTAAGGATTTTAAAATTAGGCTCAAGGAAATTCTATTGAAAAAATGCTATTATAGTTTACAGGAATTCTTCTCTGACCGGGAGTTTTGATTACGTCTAGTTATGAGTATTTTACATTCTGTTTGTTTTATTTTGGTTTGTTTTATTCTGGCTTGTGTGTCCTCATGAATTATGTTATGTAGATTGTAGATCGTTTGTGTTCTTGTGATCTACTTTATTTTGACTTGTCCTATACATTTTTAATGTCTAAAAGGATTAATAAAGATTATTATTATTATTATTATTATTAATAAAATAATTGGTAGAATATAACCTCCCTTCAAGGTACTAATTGTAAAAAATTAGAATGCCAAAATTACACAGCCTTAAACATTTTCAGCGGTGTTAACCTGAAAAACAGGATACACTGTATGGTCTGAATTTTTGTATACAGGGTTAACTATGACTAAGTACAAATATTTTAAGAGGGGATAGAAAAAAATAAGAATTAACAGAATTTCCTTTCAAAAAATTTCCAAACTTATTTATAAAGCGAAAAAAAAATGTTTTCGATATTATATTAAATCCTTATTTAACGCCGCCAATGCGAGAATCAGAGTATGCAACCAGCAAGCCACAGTCGGCAGTCGATCCAGTCGAGTCGGTTCGCTGTCATGTTATAAGTTAATTCCTGTGTTTACGTTGTAGTTTTGTGTTCTTCTTCAGTTTTTAGTGCTTTATTTTAATTTTAAACGTTTTGTAGTTAATAAATAAAGGAATATGTGTCGGGTACAGATATTTTCCTACAATATAGTTCGCCGGTTTGTTTTTCTAGGTTATGGAACAAGACTGCCGCGGGTGTTAAACCTTTTCTGTTATCTATTATTAGAACCTACCTACTCATCCCTTTCTTCGATTTTGTTATAATACATAGGCATTGTATCTAACTGTACCTACGGGAAGTGTGTTTATCGGTAGTGAGTGAAAATGTAGTTTTACCAGTTTGTAACCAAATAATGAAAAACGAATGCAAAATACTGGAGCTAACTGGATTAACTGTTACCTACCTATCAGGTATTATTACTAATAAGAATGTAAATTTTTGTCGTTTCTGCATTTAGAAATACTGCAAACGACCGCATGGTAGTTGTTGACAGATGTAATGTCAACTATAGATCTCCATAAGCCATCTCAGTCGACGCCGAATAGTTATCTAGTCATAGGCGCCGAATTTCCGTAGGAAAAAAGAGTTTTGCCCCATTTTTTAAATATCGAGCTAAAATTCTGGAATAACTTTTTTATTGTCTTTTAGGGGTCCCTGAGCACGTGGTTAAAATTTTTGTACTTAGTCATAGTTAACTCTGTATATTGACGCACTAGAAATTAAAAAGTTCTAAGCAAATTAGGTTTACACAATTAGATTGTTTTATATATACAAAACAAGTTAATATAATCTCTAAAAAATATCAAGAAATTATTTATAATAATTCTATTTCACTTAGTAATTTTAGTAGCAAATTGTGTAAAGTTTTGAAAAATTTAATAAAAGTTACCAATAATATTATTTCTAACGTCTGCGCCTACAACATCCCGATCCAGTAATGGTCGGCTTGTCTATACAAGCATGTGTTGTAGGTATTGTAATGCAGATGAAAAATACAACATCAATATTATTAAAGAAATTTTCAAGAAATATGTATGTTATGTTCAATAAATACTGCTACCTTCTTGAATATATTGTTTATATACCTATTCATTTTTGTATTTCACTAACTTTTCTCATATATTGCATGTTTTAATAATTTCCATACTAATAGTGAAATAACACTTCCAATATATACAGGGTGTTCCGGTTTGTTCGGAACAAATTGAAACCGTAGATAGAATAAGCAATTTTAGGAGGAAAACTTTATCTAAACATGGTCTCTTTCTCGATCAGTAGCGGAGTTACTGGGGGCTAAAGTTTCAAAAAAAAAAATTTATTTTTTGTATACCATGTTCGTATTACACACAGCGACTCCAAATTTGATACATATACTGTCCAAGTAGTCTCGGATATTATACAAGTTCTTTTTTTTAAATCGTTCAAGGATCTGCTATCATTAAACCCTTCAAAAAATTTTGCTTATTCGTCCCTGGCAAAGTTTGAACCGTTCATGTCTTTTGACTTTTGAATGTATTTTTGTAAATTTTCTTGAAAAACGTTCATTTTCGTGTATCGAAGTGAAATTATCAACAAGTGTCATATTTGAATATTACGTAGAATAATTTGTAAAAAAATGGATAATTTTATAAAATTACTATTTTAGGGTGCAACCAAATTTTAAGCGCAATTATTATTTATTGAAAATACCTACAGCTTACGCTTTCGACAGAGAAATTTGTAAAAGAAATTGTTTAGATATTACTGACATAAGCATCATTTTCTAAAAATTCTTAACGTTATGTATTCAACTCGGATTTTCCTAATATAATATAATATATTTTAATTAACATGCACATTTAATAAAAACACTTATACCGGAACAAAGATTGAAATATCAACAAACTTGCATTTCACTACTAACAAGTAACAAACAAATAAATACATACACACATATGTATAGGCTACAGTTAACTTAAAAGAATATTCAGTGGTAAAATCTCCACAAATTCAATGTTACTTTCACGTAAGAAATTTTAAGATATCGGTCCTATGAAACTCTGTTTAGAAGCTCGTAAGGTTCCAAATCTTGTTACCAATTATTATTATACCGAATTCCTTTTAAAAATGTATAGATCTGCTCTTATTTTATGTGATTTTCTGGACCCAAGCCATGAAAATTTTGAAAATGTATCATGCCTACTCAGGGAACTGAGACTCGACTGACTGATCACTGCATCACTCCATATTAATATTTTTTAAACTGAGATATCCTGGTTATTTGTTTCACTCAAAAATCTAACTTGGTAATAAAAAAAATAAATTTATTTTTTTGAAACTTTAGCCCCCCGTAACTCCGCTACTGATCGAGAAAGAGACCATGTTCACATAAAGTTTTCCTCTTAAAATTGCTTATTCTATCTACCATTTCCAAACAAACCGGAACACCCTGTATATTACTAGTGTGTAAGTAGACGAACTCGGCAATAAATCAACTGTAAAATGAGGTTATTTTTCTTCTTGTTCCTATTGGTAAAATGTCTCGTCCATACTATGTCAATATTTCAGAAAATTAAAAAAAAATCTTCTAGTCCAAAACAAGTGTTATTCACTTTTTGAATTTCTATTTTGTTTATTTACTTGCATTTTAAGTTTATGTGAAATTAACCTCTCCCATCTTTATCAAAGAATTTGCCGTACCCATAACTTTAATTTAATTTTAGTGAAAATTGTAATTTCATAATTAAATAAACAAATACATATTATTCTGTGTTGCCAAAGAGCTCTAATAAAACAATTCACAGTAGGTATGTTTAGGTGTATTTGAAATTATTATGAAACACCTGACATGCGAGCTACGTTGTCACATATTCAAAACCTGCTATTATAATTCTGTTACCGTTCAGAGGTCAGCTCATAGACATGTAATTGTTAAGTAGAGTATGTTTTGTTTGGTACAATTTATCATGCCGCAAAATAAAGCCAGTCATATTCCGTACACCTTATATTTAACAGCATTATTCACACAATTTGGATGACTTCCTTCACGTTTCGGAGTGAAAAGTGTCTTTTCCCATATTGGCAGATGAGAAAAGTCACTTTTCCTAACTTATTGTACAAATAGCTTAGCATAAACTTGAAAAAGATACGGGTTTGCTTCTCTCATTGCAATTTAACGTCAAATAAGTATCTAAGCACTCTTCTTTTATTAACAAAATATTTTATTGAACAAAAATAAAAGATATATACAAAACATTATTGATACATTCTCGTAAACTCGTCAGATAAATAAGGAACGTATCGCTGGAAGCATTTGAAGTTCATGTATATTTTTCCATTTTTGCAGAAATTCAATACGAAATATTTTCAATGAATATCTATACATTCCAGTCCCTCGAGGGTAAAGAAAGTCACATATTGTCATTAGAAATGCATTGGGAGAATATAATAGTTGAAAGATGGAGGAATTTATTTTTCGCGATTCGACTCGATTGGTATGTATGTGATTCCGATTGATTGAAAATAGATAACAAGAGGATATTGGTTTTATATTCGGCTCCGTATATTGTGAAAGATGTTGAAATACTTGTTTTCAGTTTTATGTATACAGGATGAATCTTACGTAGAGGTTTTTCTTTCAACTAAGCAAATTCTACAAGTAACTTTTTTGTATCTCAAAACTAACCGAAATATGAACAGGGTGTCTCAAACTCGATATTATGGTCCTACTGTGAGGACACAAAATATTTAAATAAAATTTGGAACACATGGTGTTAAATGAGTCTTTTAATAACCTTTTATTAGAAAAATTTGTCTGTATTACTTCCCGTTTGAAAGAGTCTTAAAATAAATACCACCTAAAGATTATATTAGCGGTGGAAGGATCAAGTAGTCGTTGGAAAATAATTGAGTCTTCATTATTTCAAGTGCCAAGAATAAATAAAAGATTAAACTCGATAATTATTTAATACAGTTAAAACAAAAGTGATGAAACAATAACTAAACTTAAAAATTGTCTGCGTCGGACCAGACGGTGGAAGTTATACTTCTTTGGCCATTCTCATACACCCACTCGTACGTACAAAAAAATTTAAAAAAAAATTCTTAAAAAAATAGATATATACAGGGTGGTCGCGATGTAATGGGCCAAAATTCATGACTAAATTCCTGACGTGAAAATATTGCGATTTAGACAAACTCACCTTAGTCCAAAAGTTGATACTTACAGAGATACAGGGTGTTTAATGCAAAATATTATTTTAGATTTTTCTTATTTATTTCATAATAAATGCTCATATCGAGATGAAATTTTGGTGTTAGGGGTTTTCTGGGGCGAGAGATTGAAATATATCCATGGTTTGCTTGTAGCTCATAGAGAGCGCCACTTGCGCTAGGTCGAATGCGTTGAAAACGACAGAACTGTTTTATCTTTCAAAAATCTAATTCTCAGGTACCAAATTCTGATTTTACAACTTCTTTTACACAAAAAAGCTATACTTTTTGATAGTCGCTATCTTGCACCGTTCTCGTAAAATTTTCTATTGAAAATTCCAATGTATTTGCATTCAATTACAAATCGGCAAAAATTTTCAAGTAGGCTTATGTTAATATCCAATTTTGACATTTTCCACTTATCTTAGTGCTGTCAGTAATATTACAGTATTATTCGTGCCTTATTAAAAGTATTCTTTACTTTATGATCTAAATCGTAGTGCGAGATAACATGCCACGCCATAATTTATTTTCAAATGGAGAAATGCGAGATATGATTTGCGTTTATGCGCAATCAGATAATGTTGGACGTCGAGCACTTCGTCGGTATTCAGAGTTGTATCCGAATAAAAGGCAACCAAATCGGAAACTATTTCAAGAACTTTTTAATAGACTTGGTAGTTTTCGTTCTAAAAGAGACAACGCAGGACGTACTGTTACAGTTCACCAAGAACAAGACATTTTAGTAAGAGTGGCAGAAAATCCTGAAGTTAGCAGCAGGCAGATAGCTAGCTACCGGTGTTAGTAAAACAACAGTTCTCAAAATTTATATCCCTACCATTTTACACGCGTACAAAATCTTTTAGCAGCAAACTTACGAGCTAGATTACAATTTGTTCATTTTATGCGCAATCAGCAAAACCTTGACCAGAAATTTTTGGATAGTGTACTATTCACTGATGAAGCGACCTTTACTCGTTGAGAAACAAGCACATATGGGATAATGAAAATCCTCACGTAGTCAGTGAGCGTCACTTCCAACATGAATTTAAGATAAATGTTCGGTGCGGAATCATAGTAAATCACCTTTTGGATCTACATGAGCTTCCACCAAATATAAATTGTGACTTATATTTAGATTTCCTGCAGCACCATTTAGTTGACTACCTCGACGATTTACCACTGAATACACGGCAAAATCTATTTTTCATGCAAGATGGAGCTCCCCCTCATTATTCTGTCAGAGTACGGAACTATATTAACCACATTTTTCCGGATCGTTGGATCGGTCGTGGGAGTCGAATATTATGGACTCCTCGTAGTCCTGACTTTAATCCTATGGATTTTTGTTTCTGGGGCTACATGAAATCAGTTGTCTATAGAGAAACTATAGACACCCGCGAAGAGCTATGGCAGAAAATTGTAAATGCCGCCGAATCATTTCGTAACGAGAATCTCTATTTTAAAATACGGCAGTCTTTGAACAAACGCGTTAATAAATGTATTTTGAAGTTGGAGGCGGACATGTTGAACATTTATTGTAATATTCGATATTCAATTGTTCATCACAATTTATAATTTGAAATAAATTCTTGTTCTTTTTGACATTCGTATCTTATTTTGATTACTCAAATTACCAAAGCTAAATATCTTGAGAACGGTGCAAGATAGCGACTATCAAAAAGTATAGCTTTTCTGTGTAAAAGAAGTTGTATAATCAGAATTTGCTACCTGAGAATTAGATTTTTGAAAGATAAAAAAGTTCTGACGTTTTCAACGCATTCGACCTAGCGCAGGTGGCGCTCTCTATGAGCTACAAGCAAACCGTGGATATATTTCAATCTCTCGCCCCAGAAAACTCCTAACACCAAAATTTCATCTCTATATGAGCATTTATTATGAAATAAATAAGAAAAATCTAAAATAATATTTTGCATTAAACACCCTGTATCTCTGTAAGTACCAACTTTTGGACTAAGGTGAGTTTGTCTAAATCGCAATATTTTCACGTCAGGAATCTAGTCATGAATTTTGGCCCATTACATCGCGACCACCCTGTATATATATATATATATATATATAATATATTATTATTATTATATTACTTAGTTCTTAAAAATTTGTCAGCGAATGGGCTCATTTATGCATTATCATTTGACTTGTTTTTATTTTAGTTTGTTTTTAAAAATATGAATTTTGTATGCTCTTTGTCAGGAAAACCTGGAAATGCCAGGAATTTGATTTTGAAAAATTGCTGAGAACCCTGTTTTGTTCGTAATACTGTAACAGTCTAGCTGTATTAACATTGTTTTTACCCTTCGGTCAATTATTTGACTCTTCAGAAAATGCATCTTCATTTCGTAGCAAGGTCGACTCCAATCTTGGAAAGGTTGTATGATCAGGAATGAGGTGCTCTGGATATCTTTCTCGATATAACTCTACAAACTGTTAAATTAGCAACATACCATTTTTTCTGAATGAGAAAACATTTGTGAAACACAAAAGTAATATATTAGACGTTCGTATTGAGTAATTACAATTATTTTGACATTTTTGCACTATAAACAACGAACATTCAATTATTTTCCAACGACTACTTGATCCATCGCTAATGTGATTTTTAGATGGTATTTGTTTTGAGGACGGTATTGCTAGTAACTTTTAAAGGGGAAGTAATACAGAATAATTTCTCTAATAAAAGTTTATTAGAAAAAAGAGAGATTTTTAACAAGAAAAAAATGGTGGTATGTTTTTGGAGAAAATATAATTGATGACGTCATTAGCCGTTTCTGTCAAATCCTAATAACTTTCGATTGAAAATGGAGTTTACCTCATCCCACTTTTATTTATTTTTTTTTGTACCCTCACAGTAGACCCATACTATCGAAATTGAGGGACCCTGAACATATGAAATAATTAAAAAATCAAATTGCGTTCCTATATAAAACTTATCATAAATTCAATGTAAAGCCGCGTTTACACTGGTCAAACGCGAGTCAAGTAACTTACTTCCACACTTGCATGATTTTTTTTCTACTTGACTCAACTATTATAGCTTGGGAAAGTAAGTGGTCTAGTAGGCGATCGAGTGATAAAATTGATCAAGGTAGTAATCAAATTAAGTTGTCCACCGTGCAGGCCCACTTCATTGCCTCACTACATGATGCAAATTGACAGGCAGGCCTATGATTGAACATTCAGGTTAGCGTAACTGATGACAGTTAAGTTACGATAACTGGGTGGGCATAACTGAGCTCTTAACCGAAATGGAAAGATCGCTATGATCGAACAAGCAGTTATCTGTGCCTGTTATTATGGCCAGATAACCCTGTCATGGCAGTTAATTATTTACCATACGTCATCTGTCCATCAGTTATATGTCAAAAATTGTCAATTAACGCAATTAAAATTTAAATCATAGGTAGCTACTTAACAGTGGGTCCAAGTGGCAAGAAGATTATGGCACACAACCCAACGCCAATATGAAGAAATGCTAATTTTCATAATTCATCATATTGTTGGGAAGCAAAGTAAACACAACACATGTTAATATAAGTAGGTACTTTGGCAAGTTTTTGAAGTACATATAAATTCTTAGTGTATGGACCGCAAACAAATCCCCAACAGTGGTGGTAGGAAAGTGAAATATTTCATATTAACTTATTGATACAATTATTTAAATTATTTTATATTCATGCAGAGTGGAAGCAAAATGTAAAAAGGAAGAGCAGAAAACTTCATCAGGATCAAAAACTAGTAACACCTCGATGCACATATTCAATATTTATACACAGTTTACGTGGGTAATCAAAAATGTATCTTTAGGCATGTGATCTGTGCTACTGTGCTAATTACAATTTACTACGCCTTGGTGGAGTCCATGTTGCAATATAGATATTATAATTATTATAGGAGGATAGTATAGGATGCAGCATATCAGTGTTACTGTAATCCATTAGAAATTATTGTCAAGAACACATATCTAATAAAAATAATATTTAAAAAAGATAAAATGTATTATTTATACCTACTTCATATAGAATCTAAATTATTACCAATAATTAAAACCTAGGTACCTAACTTTTGTCATTGTGCCTTTCTCCTATTCATAAATTAATTATTAATATTATTAGGTAATAATATATATTTCTTTTTGTTTGTTAATATTCATTTAGATATCACTATCATACTCAGAATAGCAATCTTAATTGTATAAAATTGTAATCCCACTTAGAACAAACTTTAGGTTTTTTTAGGTTGTATTTACTGTTAAACTATTAATACCGTATATTACTAATTATGTAACACTATGTATGGCAATAAATTGATACTGAATTGTGCTATAGACAAATAATAATAAAATTATACATTATATTATGCCAAATGTCATACGTCAATTACCAGCAATAAAATTAAAATTTCAGACCAATAAAAAGCTCCAGTTACTGGGAAAAATAAACTTGACAGGTGTGTCAATCATACGAATTTCTGATTAACCTGCCAGTTACCGTTAACAGGCCTGTTAATGCTAACTGGATGTGTTCGATCATAGGCCCGAGGTTCTGTTTACATGATGCAAGAAGATTACTTTACCGCTCTGCTTGACCGTTTACTTGACTCGTATCAACTTGCTTTAAAGGTGCGTTTACACGTGTCACGAGTCAAGTAATTCGAGTGATTTGTTTCTACTTGACGTAACAGCTGTGGAAAGTAAACGGTCTATTAGACAGTGATACAATTTATGGTACAGGTAGTAGTCAAGCTACTTGTCCATCGTGCAGAACCACTTGACTTGACCAGAACTGTTTACACAATGCAAGAAGAATATTTCACTTGACTTTACCGCTTTACGTGACCGTTTACTTGACCTGTGCAAACTTGCGTTAAGAGCATAAAGTCCCACAAAATGTATCATCACTGTAAAAATCCAAAACATTTGTAATGTTCACGATTTCTTGTTGGTGTTTACCGTATTTTCAGTTTACGCACGACGTTGTAGTTGAGGTTTCTGATCGACGTGTATTTTGACTAACGGTTAAAAATTTGGCAATGGTGTATCTTCCTGCAGCCTGTAGGTTTGTTTAACTTGTTGGAAGGGCTTGAGAAACCAGAAATGCAAAAGTAATTCTTGGTGGACATGCTGGAAAACCTAGGGTACCTAGTATGGCACAGACTGAGAAACATGTTTTAGATACCATTCAATAAGAGCCAATAACCAGTATCAGAAATATCGCCGAGCTAGTTTATACACTTCAAATGGAAATGTGGAGAATTTTAAATGAAAACCAACTTAATACTTAACAGCAAATTCAAATATTACTGCCACAAGACCATCCCCAAAGAGTACACTTTTGCAAGCGGTTTTTACTGGAAAACGGTCGTACTTAATATTTTACTAAATAAATCAATTTTTTACTCGTAACGGGGTAAGTACTATTCTAAATACTCACGTATTACGGGGCTATGGGAAATTCGCACAATATACGCCGAACTAATTTCCAGCAGAAATTTTATTTAAATGTTTCCATACCAAATGGCTCGCTTAAACTATCTTCATTTTTGGAACATAATTTATCGGAACTACTTGATAATGGGATCCTAAATGTTAGACGATCCATGAGATCCTCACACAACAGTGTTCCACTTCATTTTAACGCGAAGTACGGAACTTTTTAAATAACCAATTTCTCGAATAGGTTGCAATAAACCACTAACCATGCGAGATCGCCAGACCGAAAGCCATGTAACTTTTATGTGGAGTTATATGAAAAGTTTCAAATTAAAGGTTTTTTATTCGTACGCTAATACGCTCACATTCCAACTGTTTTTGGGAAAAAATATGGCTTGAATAAAAATAATATCGATCAAATTTCAATCACGGTCTGGATTAATAGATAACTTTCTAGTGAAGCCGGTGAAATTTGATCAATAATTACTCTAACATTATTCATTAAATCTGCAAGTATTGGTAGTGTATTGATATAAATCCTGACTTTTATATAATTTCATAAGAAAAAAACTAAAACCATTAAGTTGCAATGATAATTAGCTAACATCGCCATCACCCAAAATTACAAGACCTTGAAATCTTTTCCCTTAACAACGTGATGGTGTTATAATATCAAATAATCAGTTATCATTGTCCAATATCTTTTACAATTATGAAGTTCGAGCATTTTCATAATACACTTTAACAATTTGTACACGCTGTGAGCCAATAAATTCTTGAAAGTGCCAGCCAAGCAATTTACAGCGGACCTGCTAAACCTAGGTCGAAGATTAGTACAGGAAACAGTTGGACTCCTAGCTTTACTCAAGAAGATAGTTTGTCTGGGTTCTAACAAGAGAAAGAGAATATTACAGTCTTGTATTGTGTGAAAGTATTAGGAAAAAAACCGAAAGCAAAACTGTGGAAACTGATTAGAAGGCTAAAGTTAAAGTAGGAACGTATGATCTTGGTCTACAATAAACTTATGGATAGTCGCAGTAGAAAGTGATAGTATTTAGATGAGAAATGCATGAAAATAATTTAATAAATTATACAATAGCAGTCCATTTAAAACTCCCCCACTTGTATCTAGAAAATTGGATATCATCGAGAAAGGTATCAAAGTTTTATAAAAACAATTTTCTGTAATCAACCTTAATGGAAATCTGAATAAAAATTAAAGTACGTATCCATATTGATATAGAATACCCAGCGATCTAAAACAACTTTTCGATGACACGAACATTGAAAAGTAGTTCACGTGACAAAGCTATTAAATTTTGAGCAGCATTTGTTATTCCAAAATCACTTATTTAAGAGATATTACAACCAGAAAATATTTTTAATGAACAAAAATTACCATAATAATTTTTTGTAAATGAATTTTGAGCCACAGGCTCTCAGGCAAATCTTTCATAATTGTGTCAAATATAAATTTGAAAAAAAATTTTTATGTATTAAAGACTGTCGGTCAGTTGACGAACGATTTAAGGCGTCAATACTTGAATAGATGTCAGTCTGCCGTGGGATCGAATCCCGCGGCCGGTGGACCGTAGATCAGCTATATTCGTGGAGAGGATTGGCACCCTCTCTACAGGTATGGTAGAGTGAATTAATGTTGGTTGGTTTGATATCAATGTGAGAGATTAATACCGGTGGATCTTTAATCACCTCCCTAATTAATAATAATAATAATAATAATAATAACTCTACCCCTTATTCTAATCACAGGGATTAGCCCAGAAGTCGGAGACTTGTGCGGGAGAGGGGGCGGCATATTATTATTAAGCAGGCCGCATTTGCGCCCAGGAACGACTTACGTTGGTAGGCCCTAACCACTATTCAGTGCAAGAATGAGGGAAACCTGGAAAACCTCATTAATTAGGGGGGTGGTCAAATATCAACCGGCATCAATCTCTCACATTGACCCAAGCTAACATTATTCCACCCTACCATACCCACAGAGAGGGTGCCAATCCCACCAAGAATATAGCTTATATACGGTCTACCGGCAGCTGGGCTCGAACCAACTCCGTCTAGTCACCTCGATTCAAGTACTAACGCCTTAAACCGCGCGACCACTGACCGATCCAATTAATGGCGATCCAATGATCCATTAATGAGGTTTTCCATTATTAAATTATTTTTATAACCATTAAGCCTAATATAAGTCCTGCTAATGTTAAAAATGAGTTTATTCAGTTTCCTGTTTAACTAGAATTTATGTGGTTAATTTTTTTTTAATATTTTCAAGTTGCATTTTCCTATTTTTGTCCGATTTTATTTTTATTTCGTCAATGTACGGATATACATATAATTATTATAGTTATTGAGTATATTATTTGATTTTTTACTCATAAAAATAATGATAATAAAACATTATATGGTGTCATTTTCTCTATTTCCTAAAATTAAATTTTTTTAAGTTCAAATATCCCGCAAATTAATGATTTTTTAGAAATTCTTTATATTAACAATTGCTCAAAATATAATAGTTTATTGTTTACAGTCCGAGACACGACACTTTTTACAGAACTTATAGACATACCACCCATATTTTTTTTCTTTTCGAGATATATTTTGAAGTTTCAACATTCTGTATAATATGAAATGTACAATGTAAATTTACAAATGTATAATGTAAAATTCAATTAGCGTCATAATAGTCAAAAGTATCTTTGATGTGATCTGTGCTGTAAATTTGCTGTTATTTTATAATACGAAAGGTTAATATTAATATCTTAATGATAATTTTAATGACTTAAACTTATTCCGTGGTTCATTTAATGCAATATTAATCTGATATACCAGACTTGCGAGAATTCCCCACAGCAAAAAAAGTACCGTTTCCATAAGTTTTCCAGTCCTACCCTTCGCAGTAACGGTAGACACTTTTATAAATGGCCACCATTATTTTAAATAAACCGAATTTCAGTTTAAATTCTCTGCTAAAATATATTCAAATAAAGCTGATAGAAATGGAGAAATCGCTACTTTACCGCAAGTGAAACGGTGTTGGAGCAAATTCGACTTGAAATGTCCATAAATCTAAAATGAATAACTCATTTGCAGCGCAACCGGATTATCTGGAACGCGCTGCTTGCCGCAGGTTAAATGTACAAATTTAAAAATTGGCCTCGTATTTCTTCTTGGTTGCTACCCAATGCACTAACAGGTAGATAGGGTAAGACAGACAATATACGAAGAGTTCGTCGGATATGTAACTTTACTACATACTTTACTACCACTATTTATTTATTTATATATTTTTTAACATCGACATATTTACAAATTAATTTATTTATTTCATTCCTTAACTCTTTTGTTCTTTCATTCCTTCATTCCTTCATTCCTTCATTCCTTCATTCCTTCATTCCTTCATTCCTTCATTCCTTCATTCCTTCATTCCTTCATTCCTTCATTCCTTCATTCCTTCATTACTTCATTCCTTCATTCCTTCATTCCTTGAATTTATTTTTTTGACACGTATTTGTAGAAACACTATTCGTTTTAGGCAGTTTCTTTTTTATACCTAAGCATTCTTAATGATTTTGGTAAGATATTGTAAGTAGCTTACTACACTACAGGATACATTTAAAATTACTAACTTGTTTCTAAAATTTTTTTGAAATTGTTCTGCTCTGACAATGTCTATGACTTCTTTTTAATAACATTGTGGTGATTCCGTAAAAGCTTCGCCGATAGCGGGCCTGTCCCACAAAGACTAGTGCGCGAACAACAAGAGCAAGTCAAAGAATCTCAGCTATAGCTATGGATGTACACTTTAATTCAGTCTGTTATTGATCAGTTACCGAGGTTACGGCATAACAACCCGGAAAATATATATAATATATCAAATACCTACAGAAATATTTAAGCAAATATTATTACTTTTTTATTTTCTATACTTTTTATTTCGAAAATAATATTGGCAAATTTGTGACAAATCAAGTATTTTTTCTGTATATCTGCCCAGAAAATAAAACAGTCAACCCCACCCGGGAAAAACATCCGCAGAGCGCTTATCCAAAGTATACGGACTCCAAGGAAGAACCAGAGCAAATACTGTATGGCCCCCATGAGATCCTCTCAATGTATTGCCTGTCTAGATCGCTCAGACGCCAACATTCATCCTATTCGCATGCAAAAATACCACACCGAATTACTGGATCAGCCGGGATCACGTCTTTAGGAGACGGACACATACCCCTGGAAGATTTATAAGCTTTTTAAAAGTGCACGCCCAGTTTCGCCCGTATAATTTTGCATTTTGGCGTAGAAAATATTTAAATGTTTGGTTAAAGATTTAAGCTAAGATAGAAAGATATTACCTTTAAATAATGAAGTATTTGTCTATTATATAGAGTGATTTTAATTTCACGCTGCTTATATTTATAGATAAGAGCCTTGTTTATATAATATAATATAGTTAGTCAACCAGTCAAACTTAGGCGGAAAAACAATAGATGGCGATACTCTTTTAAAACCCATGTCATATTTATCGCCAGAGTAGAAGAGTATCGCCATCTATTATTTTTACTCCTAAGTTTGACTGGTTGACTAACTGTATTATATACAGGGTGAACCTTAAATAAGTACAAATATTTTAACCAGTACAGTTTACTTTGTAGAACACGTAATTATTAGATTTTTAACAAAAAAATCAGGGATAAAAGTTAAATTTTAAAGAAATTTCTTGATATTTTAATCGAAAACTTGTTGAGGACCGCTAATCCGACTCCGAACTAATATTTTTAAGAGTCATGGTGAATGTGTATTCCACAGCGTTGCCAGTGTGATATGTTTACTTATGAAAATATTAATGGTCATCTCCTCCCTTTGCCATTCCTAAACTTCACCAATACATTGAAAATATAAACGAAACACTTAAGAGAAAAACACTGCTCGTGATAGTAATAAAACGATTTAAATACGTTTCATACGTTAGTGCCGCAACTCTTAAAACAGATGCGTCAAGCAGTGTATTACTTAAAGAAGATGCAAAAGTATCTCATAACTTTCAATTTACCTGTATTATCAAATCAGTTTTCACAAATATTACATGTATTGTTTCCACTTGTACCTTGTCTTTGCCATAGCTTTATCCTTTGCCCTGGACCAGTGCACTGGTATCAACATAACCTCTTCGTCGTCTTTGCTGATTGTGACTATCAATCCTAGATATGGGGCTGGTGCGGGACATTTCGCCTACTGCCCGTGACACCTAGCTGTTACCTGTGCCTACGACATCAGCTTCTTTTTAACATGCGACTGATACTGTTTCTTGATATTTTACTTTGTTTTTCCTTAATATTGAACGCATACAAGCTGGTTATTTTATCTGTAAATGATACTGCAGGAAACAACTAGGTATTCCGCGGACTAATGCCCCGACCGGCATTGAATTACTCCTGCAGTATATGTGTGAACAGCCAAGAGCCCTTGTCGATCATCTCACCTATGGCATACTGATGAGGGCTAACAAGCCCGAAACCGGTCTATGTCTGGTGGTGTGGCCGACAAGGGTTCTTGGCTGTTCACACAGATACTGTAGGAGTAATTCAATGCCGGTCGGGGCATTAGTCCGCGGAGTAGTTGTTTCCTGCAGTATCATTTACAGATTTAATGGCTCGTCGTCCAGGGCGAGAGGTCTGCGTTAAGTACCTGCTGCAATGTAGGTCGCTTCCTATAAGCTGAGCCGCTTAGGCCGAGCAGGAAGTAAGCAGACCACTTATATCTCACCTGGTTATTTTATGTTTTGTGTTTATTTTTAAAATCTATTTCACCCACTACGAAACTCCTAAGTACGAAATGGTTAGCACTGACAGGCTGTTTCAAGTAATTGGCGAAAATTAACTCTAAGTTGTGATAATCTTAGTTTTTTGTTATTCTTCATAAAATATTTTAAGGGGGTACAATGTTATTAACTTGTGAAATGTGGATAACTGTCCAAATAGTTGGTTTTTCAACAAATAGGTAAGCTTTTATGCACGTTTATGGATAATTTTTGGAATAATTGAACCAAGTAGCTTCATAAATACTTTAATTGATAGTATTGCGGAAATTCATTTTTTAATTGTTTATGGTAAGATCAGTTAAGAAGTTACAGTTTGGGTTACTATTATTGCGTAGCGTACTACCTACCCAATTTAACCGCAAAAATTGAATTTACGTTAAAAATTATTTATCTTCCAAACGATATGGCAACTTCGCCTTCAGTAAATCATATTGTTTATGACATTATGTACTTCAGTGACTTATCTGGTCAGCGGACCTCAAAATGTGGGTTTTCTTTAAATTCTGTAAATATTTGAAATTTTTTAAAATGATTACTTGACGCATCTATACAGGGTGATTCAGAACTTATCTAAAAAAAAAAATTCTGAGTGTACAGGGGACTCTTACAAATACAATTTTGTAAAGAAAAAATTGAAAAGGGCAGAAATTGATTTAAAAATACACTTCTGTACGGCACTGAAAATTGGTCTACTGTAAAACCTGATAAGACGGCAATCTGCGACGGAACAAAAAATGGAAAGAAATGCTTAAGGAAAGAAATAAATAACATTTTATAACGCCGATTTTTTACAGAAAATGTAACTTCTTTTGCCGCTATTGTTAAGAATGGAAATTTAATAGAAAATTAGTTATTTTGCAAACACGGAATTCCAGGAAACAACTACTCTGCGGGCTAATGCCCCGACCAGCATTGAATTACACCTGGAAAATCTCATCAGTATGCCATAGGTGAGGTATCCGACGAATAATCCTAGCTGCTTTCGTCTGTCTAGCCCGACAGAAGGGACCATGAGTACGCGGTGTAGAACTAACTACATCTATCGGCCGTTCGCTACTCCATGCCGGACTGAAAATGTCACAGGCACGAAGCGTTCTACATGCAGTAGACACCATTGAAAGCTGTCGACCTTTATGGCATACTGATGAGAGCTAATAAGCTCGAAACCGGTATATGTCTGGTGGGCGTCTGACGAATGACTGTAGCTGTTGCTATAGGTTTTCCAGGTGTAATTCAATGCTGGTCGGGGCATTAGCCCGCAGAGTAGTTGTTTCCTGGAATTCCGTGTTTGCAAAATATCGTTTCTCGCCGATCGCGATAAAGGTCGACATCTTTCAATGGTGTCTACTGCATGTAGAACGCTTCGTGCCTGTGACATTTTCAGTCCGGCATGGAGTAGCGAACGGCCGATAGATGTAGTAAGTTCTACACCGCGTAGAAGTTATTTAAAAATAAGTCTAATTGGTAAATATATTTTAAAAATAAAATCACTTCAAAACTCCAAAGCAGTCCAGTTCTAACCTAGTTTAAAGTCATTGCATAAACCATATTTTATTTTAATTTCGCAACTAACTTTCTATACTGTGGATGAAAATGTAAAGTCGGCAGGTTACGACATACCCAGGTGCGTTGACCACGATGAAGTTTTTATTGCAAAGCGCGGATTGGCGGTGGCCCCTCAGGCCACTTCTAACATTACAAAAATTATGAACCAAGGGTTGGAACTTGAATGTGGAGGTAACGGAAGTTAGTCGGTGGTAGTGTAGTGTGTGGACAAGTTTCCCCCTTTTTTGGTAATAGCGGTATCTCCCCTGCAGACCATGGGAGTTGGAAATAGGTAAGACCTATTGTTAACTGATAGTTGTATAACCTCCAGCTGGTGGCAATATTTTCTCTCCCTTATATTTTGTGTTACTGAATAAATTATTTTGTTATTGTTTTTTTTTTTGTGTGATTAATCTACATCTGTAGTTACCCCCTTGTGCGTAGAGATAATACGTAACACTATTAATCAATAAAATAGTTTGACATACCTGATATTACAACATTTTTGGCCCGTCTTACTCAGTTTCTACAAACTAACACAAATGTTTCTGCTCCTTGTCCGTTTTGAACTCGTAAGTTATTGGCAGCAACTATGATTCGTTTCCGTAAATCGTCAATAGTAGGTATCCACTTCGGTGTGATACATTTCATTTTTTAAATATCCCCACAAAAAGAAGTACAAATGATTTAAAGTAAGGACATCGTGGCCGCCATGGTACCGGTCAGCTTCGTCAAATCCCTTGGTGTTAATGCTTGAACATGCTGTATATGGTACGTATATAATTGAACCTCGTGTATGATATGTCAGACTGTTGCAATGGCCGTGGACGTCCTAGACCTCCATCTCTTCCACGATTCCGTTTCCCTCGCGCTGCACTACACTTGCACTCACTGCACACCGCTGTAAAAGTAGCTGCATTTGGCACATGTTTACAGGAAAATCGGTCTACTAAGGCATTTTCACAGCGGAATAAATTAAAATGATATCCATCAACTCCTTGTTGTTACTATACACGTAAGCCATGTTTGACACTTGAAAAACTAATATAAACACTGGCGGCACAAAAACTTTAGTGCAAAAAGTAATAGGATTTCAATATTCGGAATCGCCCGTCTAGAGACTACAGTGGCCCAGCGATGTAAAGGTTGAAAATACAATACAACTTCAACAATGTTTTACTCAGAAGGAATTTATGGAAAAAAAATTTTACGATGTCGATTCCATTTTTCATGACTCATCTACTCTCAAGTTCTTTTAGATAAGTTCACAAGCACCCTGTATAACGAACACCTGCTGTTAAAATATTTGTACTTATTTAAGATCCACTCTAACTATCAACGGATTTAATTCAGTTTCAGAGTTTCTTCTGAAGAAGAGAGTGACATATCCTTCGAAATATTAAGAAATCAAAAACGGCAAAGTGATAACTCGTTCGAAAATTGTTCAGTTACTATATTCGATGATGACAGTAAAAATAACATATTATAAAACACTTATTTAAAGAAATAATAAAATACATTCAAGACTAGCAGATACTAATAAAAATATATTGTAATACTTAACATAAAACAGTGTCACACAATGTGGAAAACTTTGAAAATGTAGTCAATAAATTTAATATTAGCTTCAGTCTACTTCGAAATGCGGGAATATCGAAAGCATGCAAATACCTTTTTTATTGCATTACCCGTACTAATAATTAGTAAATGTAATGTGCGGGCATAAAAGTGTGTAAACAGAGAAAAATTGTTAGACGAAACGGCTGTAATGAAGTAAAAGCATCACATCAAAAAGACTAGGAAATTGATATGCAATTTTGTCACCAGCACCACTCACTGGGGACGTCCCAGAGCTACGAGCGACCTTTATTGGGTTATCTTGAGTAGCTTTGATTTTAAATTCTACCAATCCTATTCTCTTTAGGTTTCGATGGCTTTTATAGCACTTGACGTTCAAAACAATGTGGAAAATATATTCATCCATCCCTGGATGCCATTAACTCTATATATTATGAAGAATTAATATTTTTTTATCAAATTTAATTATTTATTAGCAATACCTAATTATGTTGAATTATATTTTTTTCCATGGATTTCGATGAGCAGATAATAGTTTTGTAGCAGATAAATTGGTGGTTAAAGCCAAATTCTTCGACATTTTTTATATATAACAGCGGTATGTTAAAGATTCGTCAAATATAAAATAATGAAAGCTTTCGTACAACTGTAGACAATAAAATGTTTCCAATGCTGTTCAGCGTAAATATGACTTCAAATACGACTCTTATTATTTTCTGTAGTTTTGTCTATTTTTATTCACAATGCAATACAAAACTTAGAGATAATAATCACTTAAATACATATTTGTGTCCAAAAATCGAAACTATTTAGTATCGACCGCATTCATTGTAATATTATTCCACTGAATTTAAAAATTGAGTAAGTAACTTATTTAAAAACAATGGAACTGTAACAATAGAGTTACTTTCTTTTCATATGCATTTGTCAAAACCTTAAAGCTGTTTACGATGCCGAACTTGTTTTGTGGCAGTTTAAAGTATCTGTAAGCTACAAAAACTAACGCATATAAGGGTCAGTATTATAAGTGCAACAAATGGTATTACAGTGTTTTGAGACTTTCACGCCAGTGCTATGTTATGCCTTGACCTCGGTAACGGGTCGCCAGTCGTGGCGAAGCTTTTCAGAGTCGCCACTGAAGATACCGACAGTGAAGAGCGGCGAAACGTTTGGAAGCATGGGATGCGACCAGATACAGAAGCAGCTGCGGTACGTCTCGGAAGACTACCATTATCGGAAGAACGGTTCCGACTGTAGTAATCGTAATACCAACAATAAGAACAGAAATCAACTTATGGACGGGCGCAGAGATACCGATAGCGGGTCTGTCTCCACATAGCCTAGCCCGAGAATAACTAGGAAAGGTAAAATAATCCCGGCTAATGCTAGGGATGTGCGCTTTAATTCAGTTTCTGGCTGCAACCAGTTACCGAGATCACGGCATAACAACCCGGGAAATCACTATGTATCAAATAGTATCACTGAGATTACGCAAATCTTACGATTGAACAAATTCACTAATTAAATAAAGTAATAAAATTATGTCAATGGTAAACGCTGTTCTTCTTTAAATTGTGACGTTTTGAGTATATCCCAACATGATAAACAAGAAATGATCTGTGATGTTAACATAAATTCACTGTTGTTGAAATCTAGACAAGATGAAAACAATTATCTTAAACAACTTGTTCAAGAACTGCGTGAGAGTAATTCCTTAGTAAAGCAAAACAAGAAGTTACTAGAAGAAAAAGTTGTTTACTTTGAAAAACAACTAGAAATACAGAAGAAAAACATTGTCTGAATCAAATATCACACAGCAAAGTAAAAAGAAGAATTAATTCACAAAGTACAAATACCCTATAATTTGGCAATCCCAATTTCAAATCCTGCAGCAAATAATTTAGCATAGTTTGAATTTCCACCAACACACTCACAAAATAAGTTGTTGACTCTGTTATCGACTCCTAGTGAAAATGGAAATGAAGGTGCTAGTCGAGGATAGATAATAAGGATGAATCATCATGATTCCAAGTGGTGTCCAACGATAAATCTACAAAAGCGGAACCATCTCTGAAATGATCTCGTCCAAAGAGAAACATTTAGGTGGGTACCAGAAAACAGATGTTAATGAGTATTTTACGGGTAGAGATGATAACAATAAAAACGTTTGGCTGTTTTTGTCTAAGATACCGGATAAAGTGGATGAATAAATTCTGTGTCTAAAAAGTTAAAATCTCTAATCAGGATGAAGTCATCGTAAAACATTTGGAAACACGAAAAGAAGAAAGTAGAGAGAATAGTCAATTCTTTAGAATATTAATATCTACCATTTGGCCAAAAAATATTGTTGTCTTCCAACGCTTTACATTGAAACAGCACTATAAAGAGCAGAATGAAAAAAGGAATCTCAAAAGAGCATTTATATATTTTGTAATTTTTGTTTTGTTGTGTTTTATTATGTTACATATTTCATATTTTTATGAGTAAGAATTTATGCAATAAATAGATATTTAGCTTAGGAATATTTTGTTTTACATTTTGGGTAAAATAATCTGGGTACAAATAAATAGTGTAACCTCGAAATTAAGTTATCGTTGAAACACATCACGTACACAAACAACTTTATTGCCACTCTTGATTATACAAAAAATCTGCTTCAACAAATTCACAACTGTCAAATGCTTTACTTTGACGTTTCAGTCATTCGCGTTCGACTGCTCAATATAAACTAAACTGTGACGGCGGAATTGATCCGCTTATATAGATTTTTATAATTCTCGAAGCTTCTGCGATCACGAGAACGTGTCGAGAAACAAATAGAATATAGCCTGGAAAATTCCGGAAAACGTCAAAATAAAGGTATTATAAAAATGATAAATTATAACGCTAACAGGAACATAACTAACATACTAAAAAAATAGGTGAGCTTCCGTAACAATAGTATATATGTACATCCCAAGTAACACAAGATATTTTATAGCAGTGGTTAAGTTCCTTCCTTTGACTAATTTTTGAAAAGTTAAAATTGCTAGGTTTAGTCGCATAATAGTTATTTATGCAACAAGTACAAAAAGTAAGTGTTTATTGCACGCGACGTGAAATTGTCCAACGAGGCCGTCAGACACGAGTGCAATAAGCACTTTTGTACGAGTTGCATACAATATTTTTTTTACGTTCATGCAAAAACCAAAAAATGTTATTTAAATGACACTAAGTCTAGGAAAATGTGACATCGATTTGAACATTTATGTTTGTCATGATGACAAAACGCTATTGTAGAGTGACAGATGAATGCAATAAACATTTTATTACACTAGTGCAATAAAGAACCACTTTTTCCACTAAATATAGTTCAATAAAGTTTTGTTTTTGCATGAACGTAGAAAAATATCTTATTGGCATCAACACAGCAGCTAATAGCGTGAAATAGGTACATTTTTATAAAACATAGTTGCTGTATAAAAATTATATAACTGTGTTTTAAGAGTTCTATATAAAAACAAGGTATGTGGTATGTTTTAGCAATGAGCTTACAGCATTGATACAACAACCTATTAGTCGCGTCAAATTAGCAGTTCACTTACAACTTTTTGCGGAGAAGTCCGATTGAGATGCGGTTTTCTGCAAAAATTCAGGGAATTATTTATAACAAAAGGTACATCTAACCTCTGTACGCTCGCAACTTTTTAATTGTTTATTTAACAAATGACCCATTTTTGTTGAACATACGGCAAATGTCACACACGATTCAACGAAAATGTCTTGAAAATGTTCTCTCGGGGGTTGTCGAGGTCCCTCTTTATCACTTTGGTGTTAGCTTTATTATTTATTGCTAAATTGTTGTAACTGGGCTAATTAGCAAATTAAAAACTCCACCCCCGAAATCACTAGAGAACCGGAATTTTTTCCAGGATTTTTGGCTTATTAAGGCAAACCATTGGCACAAGACTTTTGCAAATATAATTGTTTATTGTTCGATTGTTGCAACCTCGCTAATTAACCTGCCGACTTCAGCGGCAGCCAAAAACTGTGGTGGATATTTGGATTGGTTTTTAATTTTTATGTACGCGGAATGCAATGACAAATTTTTAACTGACTGTATGACTAGAATGATGAAATTTTTTGATTTTTGAGAAAAACTATACACCTTCTAAAGGTACTCGTTGAGCAACTAAATATGGTACAAAAATCAGTTTGCTATGTTCTTAAATATCGCGCACATTACGCCTGCATGCATCTGCAACTTTATGTGGAGATTATGTGTGTGGCAGACGTATTGATGGCTTTTTGAGTGTAGATCGGAAGAAGAAATGTTTAATTTAACGATATTGTATGAAGCGGAAGAGAGGAAATAAGCGATCAAAATGAGAAAGTTTTGGGTTCACTGTCCTTACCTTACATGCAACTCTTAACTGAGAATGCGATTTTCTCGAAAACAGTTGACTTTAGACTAATTAATAAGATACGACTTTTCTAATGATAATACTTCTAGAATTACAGTAACGAGTCCGAAATTTGCTAGGGTAATAGACGTAGTTTTATTCAGTAGGTACAGTAATAAATTAATGTAATATAGCAACTTTCTAAGTCACCAACGTTTGCCTCTAGGAATTTTCAAGTTTTGCAAAACCTATAAAAACCTTTTAAAAATATCACGGAACAAGCCTATATATTCAACAAAACAACCACATTCAGTTACTAGTCCATCACAGTAAGATAGAAAAACTTTCAAATAAGTTATTAATTAGCTAGGTTTAACTCAGATGATGACATTTATTTGAATATATAGCATCATATGAAATACACCAACGAAGCGAATCACGCCACAGTATCACAATGCCACGGAGCGACGTTAATGGAAACCCAGCCAACCTCTTTAACTTCCGTTCCTCCGCTACAAAATGATATAAATTTCTGGTTGCACTTATTAACATTATTAACGTAAGATACATTTTTGTGGCATTTTTATTATTATTAGATTTTATTAACATTTCCTTTGAAACTAATATAGGTTTCTGACTTCTTAAAAGGTGTATCCTCAGTATGACTTTAATGTTTGCATAGCAGTTTACTAGATAAACAAATGCACTTATAATTAAGATTGAATTCAGATTCTTTTAAATAATATTTATATTTTTTTTGGTAAAATCTAAAATTTAAACCTCAACTTTAAAAATTACTTGTCCCAGAGGAGGAACGTCTTAATAAAATAATGTATAATTAATTCTTTATGAGGATTTCTAAATTAGTCAGATTTAATCTGCAACTTAATTACAAAACTTGTTTTATGAATTTTCGGTTTTATTTCTTCATTTAGCAATTATAAAGTCGGAATTGTTTTTAAATAATTAGCAAGTTTTATAAGCGGAATTGGGTGTAGAATTTCATTTGCAGATTACTTCTCTTCTGCATTTTCATTTTCAATTATTGTTGCTCACATTTTTACATAATTATTTCTCTTATATAATTCCATGCCAGCGAAATATAGCGGCGCTAAATTATAACAGTGTTTAATTTACTTTTGAGTAATGGATTGCTCTATTTGCAGCATTAAAACAGACGAGAGCTAGGAAGGTATAACTACAGCCAGCATAAAGTTTTTACAAAGAAGTTCATACATTTGATTTCTCACTGTTTAATCGTCAATACTTGCATATCGGTTGAGTGATTTAGCGTCAGTAGCTTTATTTATTCAATTATTATTTAGCAATTGTAGAAGATGTTATTTTACCAATAATTGGAGATGTTACAGAGAATAAAACTTAAAGATAAATAAATATGAGAATTTGCTATTTTCGTCTCTCTCAATTTAATGTCATAAGAACAGAATAAAAATATCTAATGCGCATACCCATTGTTCTTGCTATTCAAATGACCAAGAAATATACCCAGCTACTTACTATGTATTAAAACCAGTATAAGTCCCTTAACTTGCCGTTAGGATCATAACAAAAAATGAAGAACATGTACGCGTTATCTGATGGTTAAAACTTCCCTATAATTTTATCTTCAAGATCCCAACTAGCATCAAAGTAACAGTAACTGAGACTGGAACCTTCAAAGAGTAACTATTACGTAACCGCCACCAAATTTGCTACTTTGTTGTATAAATAACTTCATACAACAAAGTTACAGTCACTGCTACGTATTTTCGACTACTTCTGGTTACTTTGCAGTTACGTAACTTGTAGCTATCCTGGTTCTGGAGACGTATCAGTGGGACAACTTTTAAGTTTTCAGAACTAAAAAGTGGCAAATGATCGTAGCAGCAACTAATTCATGTTACTAAAATATGACTTCAAAATTACTATAAAGTAGTTTTGAAAGTAGCGGCGACGATCAGTGAATCTTAATTGTTTGTTTAAAGTCACACAATTTGTAAGTACGATTTATTTAATCCAAACAACGTAATCGCTACTTGTGGCGACTATTTAGAATCATCCCGCACAGCAAGTATCACCTCTTAAATTCACCATGAAGTAAATTTTACTATATAGTTTCCCAAAATTGAAAACCTTCATACTGTTCGCCATCGTGTAATATCTGTATCTATTTGATTATGCCACGTGTGGACTGTACCTTTTGTCTTTGTAAATATTATCGTATTTTTTATTATTATTAACTGATAAAACCCTACATAAAACTATATCTATAGTTAGCTATAAACTTTGACCAGATTAAATATCTGAATCAAAACACCACAAACAATCCAAAGGACAAAAAATACAACAGGGTAACCAACAAAGCCACAAAGAAATAAAGAAATGTAATACAAATAATAATGCAGAGATAACTACAACTAAAAGTTAAAATTCAAGAAGTGTATTCAGGGTAAAAGTCAGAAGTACTGTTACTAAGAAGTGGAAATTTTACTGCTACTTTAAAATAACGCTACAGCCTCCTTCGATATTTTGTAATACTCGTAAATATTACTTCAAAGTTACATATTGCCAGTTCCCGTTATGGATGCTAAAGTATCCATTACTATCAAGTTGTGTTTCTTAGAGCAAACGACTTCAAAGTAAGATTTGCAAAATACGTCATTTTGACATCTTGATATTGTTGCAAAATATTAACCTCACAAATAAAGTATTTAATAAATTAATGCATACAAATTAATGTCACTTCCAACGAACAATAGAAAATAGCTTTCACCTTCTTATTAGATATTCTAGAAAACATCTACATTTAAAAGGCACGTGCTGGATTTGGAAGTTTGAAGTTTTATCACTTATTTAACTTTATCACTATGGTTGTCAATAAAATTTCATTCGTTTTAATTTTCGGGTTTGGACCACCGCACAATAATATTTATTTCGAAGTACCTAATGCATATTTCACTTGCGCAAGTAATACGTACTGTAGTCGTACATGTCTGCTCAACAGCTACTTGATTCAAAGCTAAGGAAATGGAATGTGTAAAAAGAAGTGAAATGTAATAATACTAGCTGCCACACAAAGCAACCAGCATACTAGTATGAAAGAGTGGTGGGGGAATGTTGAAGTTCCTTAAGCGTTTCCACCAGGGTTGGGATTGCTATTACCATCGTAACAGATCTATTACAATTCATAGACGGTCATTACGCTATTACGACAAACCAGAAATCATGCTGGATCTATTACAAACTAAAGAGAACAGGTAAATTCTATTACACTTTTTCTGTTTTTTAATTTTAATAGTGATTGACAAATAATCCTTTTCTATAAGCCCTCTGCAAATCTGTCAATAGTCGATGATTTGCACCCTATTCTTTGTCTGTGGTATGTAGCCTGGGTCTGTGACTCTCATGTTTTTACTGTGATGACTGAAATGTTGAATTTGGCATTATGTGCTGTGATTTTGGCAGCTAATCTGTAATAGCATGATACTTTTGCATTGCAGGAAGATATAGAAACACATTTTAATATCGATGTTAATCTGTGTTGCGCATCTCAGTTACATTTTTATTATATTATATTATCATTGTCATATATTATCTATATAAGTTGTGGGGTTGTTAGATTAGAAATAACAAGTCCACAATACGTTAAATATATTAATAAAGATATAACAACTGGGAAAGAATGTTCCAATACAGATGTCTGGACGGATGTTCAGCGGAAGACGAGCGACAAGTAACTGCCGTGGTTTTCACCGGACCTCTCGAGGAACGTCTCGGAACGTTGGTTAATATCTGACCATCTGTTTATTTTATCATAAATGGGCTCAGATCAGAGGGTACTTTTATGGTTTTATTGGCATTGATTTGTTTATTGCTTTAGTGCAAATGTGATAAATTGTAATTGTAGGGATCACAGATGTAGGTCGGTGACCGCTACAAAATGATTGTTATTGTTATTACTGATTTTTCAAGAAAAAGTTTTCCCAAAGACTGCGATGTTGATTTTTTATTATTAAACAAATATGTTTTTGTTATTTTCTTATAAATTTAAAATAAATGTAAATATTTTGTTCGGTTTATTTAAAATGTAAAAACTATTTATAAGTGTCTTGTGATAGAAATCAAATTATTAAACATTAAATTCATACACCAGAGAATCTGCAGTAAAAAATCTATTACCAATCTATTACATTTTGCATGCAGATGTCATTACAAATCTATTGTAGTTCTGTCCCAACCCTGGTTTCCACACAGCAACGTCATCTCTACAAAACCAGAACGTCGTTGGAACATGTCCATGCATGATCCGAAAGCGTCGCCGGACCGTAGCAGGCATTAAAAACTTATTCAACATTTTCGTCTAGAGACGTAATGGAAACGTTTCTATTACTTGGTCATGTTACTGGCAAAACATTTTAAAGTACGTACAATAGTTCAAACAGCTAATTGTACTAGTTGGGATAGTTGTCAGTAACTTTATCAGGTGAAAATATCGCTCCTTAGTATAAAATGCAACGAAACCATACAGAGTGTTTATATGCTTGAAGGATATTTGAACAGGATACAAAATCGAGTTGCAGAAATATATTTACAGATAGCACCATGATTTTTCTTTATAAATATTGACTTACCAATAATGCAAAAATACATTTTTGGTCACCGCTAACTTCACCAGTAGCTCTGTTTACATGTGCTCAAAATGACCCTCTTCATAGCTACACGAAGTTGAGCGCAACGTACCCAATTTTGTCAGACGTGGGTAAATATAAAGACTTTATCTCGCATGGCATTGCCTCAATTCGTTGTTTTTCAAGAGAGTTCCCTTCTTTGCTGTAAACAACAGACTTCACGTACCCCCAAAATAAGTAAGTCCTGAGAAGAAGAACAGGCATCGTGCAAAAAGTTTTACTTAGTCCTACATTACAGTCTGAGTGTAGGTCGTTAAGTAATTCGGGCAACATTTGTTGTAAAATTTTCAAATGTGCACCATCATCTACACGCATGAGAATAAAAATAATTCAACTAATGTGTCATGAAAAGTACCTACCCATATATTAACTGAAAATAGGTACTGAAGTGCATTTTTTCCAGTGGCACACAAATTTTCTAGAGCGTATGTTGTTACGAGTGAAATAAACCTCGTCCATATGATGTTGATTTAGTAACCACTAGCAAATAGCACTCCTTCGGGGATGATCTCCAGTTGCAGATTATGTACTCGATGCACATGGAATAGATACATTTGCAGGCACGCAGACTGTTATTTCATCAAAAGAAAACACAGTTAATCACTTGGAAAAATAAATGAACTCATTTTTTAAGATCGAAATAACTCGTTTTGCACATGTGAAATGTACAGTTTACCTTAAATAGCTATACAGGGTGTTAAAAAAAGAGTGTAAAATATTTAAGGAGGTAATTGTATGAACGAAAATAAGCAGAAAAGTCTCAATAAACATGGGTCCGCAAAGTAACAGTTGCGGAGATATGGAATGTTTTATGTTTTTAGCCCCTTTTGTATTTTGCAAAAACGTTGTGTATTTTCTTATAATAGTTGATTGATGTTTAGTGAAATAAACAGTAAGTATTTGACAATTGTTCTCAGTGCACGAGTTTTCTTCCGCTATGACTGGTTACTCTAACGCAGAATTAACAGACAGATGCATTTCATGTATGGTCGTGCTAATGGGAACGCCACAGAAGTGCGACGTCTTTATGTTGACGCTTATCCAAATCGCCAGATTCCTTCACAACGCATGTTTGGAAGAATTCACCAAAGATTTCGTGATACCGGTTCCTTGAGCAATCAGTACCATTTATCCGGAAGACCAAGGTCGGTATCCACTCCTAGAGCAGAAGAAGAAATTCTAGCACTAGTAGAGCAGGTACGAGTGTGCGGAGAATATCAGCCCAGGTAGAAATTAGTGGTCCTCTTGTTTGGAGAATCCTCCAGGAGCAACTGCTTTATCCATACCATGTGCAATGAGTACATGCCTTAAATCCAATAAATGATCATCAAGCACGTTTGGTTTTTTGCCGCTGGTTTCTAAGTCATGATGCTGAAGATCCTCGTTTTCTTGTAAACATTCTTTTTACTGATGAGGCCGGGTTCACATGAAATGGAGTATTTAATTTTCACAATACGCAAAATTTGGGTCGACAGAAATCCTCATAGAATATGGACATCAGGCACGTTTTTCATTAAACATTTGGATAGGTATTGTAGGTGACAGGTTTCTAGGTCCTGTTGTTTTACCAAACCGATTAACAGGCACTGCTTACCTTAACTTTATGCAGAATACACTGTATGAGTTTTTAGAAGACATTCCTTGAAGCAGAGGCAACAAATGTGGTTCCAGCATGATGGTGCTCCAGCTCATTTTTCCATGGCCGTTAGAGAGCCTTTACACCAAACTTTTCCACATAAATGGGTAGGAAGGGCCGGACCTGTTTTATGGCCTCCAAGATCGCCTGATCTGAACCCTCTAGATTTCTTTGTTTGGGGATATTTGAAGATATTAGTGTATGGTACTCCTGTAAATAGCCTGGAAGAGCTGCAGCTACGGATTAATCAAAAGTGTCAAGAAATCCAAACCCAGAAGGGTATTTTCGAAAGAGTTCGAATATCGTTGAGACGAAGATGTCGTGCCTGCTCGGAAATGGACGGAGGGCACTTTGAACATCTTCTGTAACTTTGTTTTTTGTTGGTTAAAAGCTTCCTTTGTCGGTTTATTCCTAATAAAATCAAATGTTGGAAAAACGAATAGTGGTCCATATCTCCGCAACCGTCACTTTCCGGACCCATGTTTATTAAGACTTTTCTGCTTATTTTGGTTCATATTATTACCTCCTGAAATATTTTACACTCTTTTTTAACACCCTGTATGAACACCTAAACGACGGCGATTTCTAAGATTTGGGTCGCTGTCTTTTAGGTGTACCTACAGCAATTTAAACTGTAAATTATACTGTAGTGTACCATACTGTAATAATCAAAGCATGTTTGGCTTTCAAAATACAATGGCATGAAAACAAAACATTATTGGGACATATGACTTCTGCGTCTTCTATTTAAAGTTAGAAAAATACATTGTTATATGGAACTATCAATTTTATTTTAAAAATGGATATAAATAGTATGAAACAGGACCAGAACCACAATTCTGTATTTACTAAATTTGCCACATCATTTGCACGAAAATCAACACATCCTGCTCTTATCTATTATTCGAATTTTTTAGATAACTCCATAAACAGTAATAAGGTGCAGCTAGAATGAGGAACCTTGGCAGCTTCAACAGATCTGAAACACAGTAATGTGGGAATCCACTTAGTTAAATATTATTTTGTAATATCTGCACTGCTGAATAAATCTCGCCCTGTATAGAATATTATATACGCATTAGCTAGAGGGGCGAGTAGAGACGAAGCAATAATAAACACGGGAACGCTGAGCGAGATTCGGCGGGTAGTAGTTGGTTGGGTTTGAAGACTTCGGCAGGTTAGGTGGAAGACAGTGAATGGTGATAACAGATAAGTAGATTGAAAGATTTAATGTCATTGTGTTCCTTTTATTATTTTATTGTCTGTTCAATATTTTATTACAGTTTCATTATATTTTATTATAATTTGGAGGTAAAACAGTATTTGTTGATTTATTGTTTAAATTATAGGTACAACTTTAGTTTGAGTCGAAGTATGCTGTTGTAAATGATACTGTAAGTTATTATTAATCATCTATGACTACTGCTTTATTATTTGAATTAGCGGTTTGCTTGTCAGATGTTTGTAAGAGCCTTGGTGATTCTATTAATATTTTCTCCCGTGACTGGACAAACATCCGTTAAAAACATATGAAGCATGAGATAAGATTTGAGATGTTTGTTCAACCTCAACTACTAGCTGGGTAGCCTCCCGTATGGGACCTCAGTACCTTCTGACGCAAGTCGGCTAACTAACCAAAAACACTCTTCAGTTTTGTATGTAGAGTTATGATTATATTACCGTGCCTTCAAGTACTGAAGTACAGATACATTTTTATTATTGTCATCATTATTAATACCATTGCAATAGCGACAGCGATTCTTTGAATTGTGATCGGGGTTTTCTGTCGTGCTCTTTTCCCCCGTGAATTCAAGGCTGAGTACGGCACTGATATGTGGTTAGGTAGGCTATTACCCCATTGACAGAAAACTAATAAACGAGGTGTATTTAGTAATTTGTTTTATTTAAAACTACTCAAATCTCCCTAATTTCGTAAATATGTAGCACATTCGAGGTAAGTTAATAAATAATATAAATAAACACAACGTAGGTAAATCATTTCGATTATTGGCCAAACACTTCCTCTTTCAACAATGTTGAACGAACCTGGTATGTTACACTACAGTAAATATAAAATTATAAAACAGAAAATTAAAACCTTTGCATTGCTGAGGCTGAAATAGGTTCTATTTTATATTCATTTTTAAATAAAACTGATAGTTTCGATAACAATGTATTTTTTAACTTTAAACAGAAGAGTTGTAATTCACAAAATTTAAGAAATTATAACAAAATCGTCGTTATAATTTTATTATCTTTAGTTTGCATCTCATCATATAAATATACAATAATTTCAAATGTGTATTAACTAAATTAATTAAAATAGTAATTTTAGTGCTCAAAACATATTTTGGAAACATTATATAGTTTGCATGTCTTATAAAAACATATTTCCTTGATGTGCTTAGTTGTAATATCACACCAACAATATGAAGAATAAGAAATGTGACTTGAATAATGACGACAGTGTGGATTTCGTTAAATATCACCACTTTTACCCTAGTTTGTTCTTATGATTTCGGAAGTATTGTGGAGTTGTTCCGCTCTAAATGCAATTGAGTAAGTTGGCTTTGATGCCCTGGGTTAGGGATGTGATCTCTACCCGCCAAAGTCTACTTGATTCTCGCAATCAGTCTAAAATGTGATTTGCACTCGTGTCCCGAATACACACCCCTGCGACACAGTGGCGCACCATACACGTACATATGAACTGATTAATTTGAAAATCAGTCTGGTTTAACCAAATGACATAAATTAATAGTTTGGTCAGTTCCACGAAAATTTTAAAGCTGTTACCTTACCTTACCTACTGCTTTTAGCTTAAAAATAAATGCAAACTTGAATGAAATGAATATAAAAACTATGGAAGATAAGTCTTAAAGATGAGAAGTATCAAAAAATCATACGGGTTCGTAGAACTTGGAACAAGAGGATGAGGAAAAAGGATATATCATTATACAGTATGTCGCGCACCTACGCACCCAATTTCAGGAATGTCCCTAATTGTGTCAGCAACAAGTATACGGTGTCGTAATTCCTCCACTGTAGCAATGAAAAAAATTTATAAATCCCTTGGGGTCAAATCGGGAGATCGCGGTGACGCCCAATCCATCGCTGTGGAAATATTTCAGTCAAATGTGTCCTTACTGCTCGAATACTGCGTGGGGCAGTTGTCTTGAACAAACCAAATACACATCCGTAATTGTTATGCCACATCGTCAATAATCAGGCAATTGGTTCTCCAAATAATCAGCATACACTAACCCATTCAATCGTCCTTAAAATGAGTAGGGATTAACAAGAACATTAGTCGATTTTCATCACATCAATTCAAGTAGTTTTTTTAAAAGAATTTTGCGGGATGTGTTAATACTTATAATACAATTTTCTCAGTGTGAAGTTGACTTAAGCAAAATTTAGGACACTTTATGATTAATGATTACATATGAAAATATGTTTTTTTTCTTATTTTAAATGACTTTTATCAGCCTGTAAACTGTTATACCCCCTGGAGAAAACTTGTATAACTGACACAGAGTGCCAGATATTTATCCAACTTGTTCGTTCGTTGAAAATTGCGGATAAACACCATGCTCTTATGAAAATAGTAAAATCCTACTTCTTGTAAAGATTCCTAGATAGATAGAAGATACTTTATTTAAGATATCTTTCCATAAGCGTAACAGTACCTATACAGGGTGTCTCAGGTTCAAAATGAACTTTAATGGAAAACACAATGATTTAAATTTGATCGTTAACTGTTTCTGTAATACTTCTACGTTTTATGGGATAAATTATACCTATACTCAAATACAATTTTGTAGGGCTATAGTACCCATTTCACCAAATCAGCATAATACACTATGAAAAAGTTCTAGAGCTGGATTCGAATTTTGGTTGGTCCAGTCAGAGGTCTAATTAACTATGTAAAATTGACTGTCCTCGATATTGTAAATTTCTCTTCAGTGTCGATTATATCAGACTGTGTTTTGTCGTCTCACAGGCCAATACATAAAATAATACCTTTTGATATGGCATGTTATAGAAAATAATAAAACAGTAACTATAAATATTATATAGACTTTGTCTAATGATGCATCAGTGAATTCCCGCTTTCAGTATATTGCTATTAAACTTAATCTCCAAAAGTTGATGGTATTAAGAAAACATATACAAGTTGATTCAGAACTTATCTAAAAAAATTTTTTTTTAATGTACAGGGGAATCTTACAATACAATACAAAAATCAAAAAAGGCAGTTCGAAAATAGTTCAAAAATACACTTCTGCACGGTAGTGGAAACTGGTCCACTGTAAAACCTGATAAGGCCGCAAACCATGCAATCGGCGCCCGAACAAAAAATGAAAAGAAATTCCCAAGGAAAGAAATAGATAACACTTTATGCAGCAAATTCAAATACTTTTGCCGCTGTTGTTATTAATTATTAATAGAATTAATTTATGGTTTTAATTATTACACACCAGTTTGACATACCTGATGTTACAACAAAATTTTGGGCCCGTCTTACCCATATTCTACAAACTAACTAACTCATAAGTTATTGACAACTATGATACGTGTGCGGAAATCATCAATAATAGATATCCACTTCATTTTTATTCGGCAATTAAATTAAAGAATTTCATATCGTCATAAGCCTTGTCCTCGTTGACGCGAAATTCGTGCAAATTATTTAATGGCGGGAAAGTCTTAACTTTCGCTAATTATAACGTTTTCTATCATTTTCACCACCAACTGTCGTTAACTGAGATGGTAGATTGTCAGTAGATCAAAATAAAACTTACGAACCCCACATAATGTTTAACTTTTTTAAAAAATTAAATCAAAATGTGCTAAATTTCTGCCAATATCCGCAAATTTTGCGTTCATGAGGGCCATAAGGCTTTAATTTCATTTCTAAAAAGAGCTAAAATGGCCTTAAGAAAGTGTTTAAAAAATTAATCTAAATCAACGATTGATTTTTTGAGGAAATATCTAAAACTGGCAAAGATTTATATCCAAGTTATTATTGCACTAAGCATAATACAAGTACATTTTGTTTTTATCATGATTTTACTACCACCAGGCGATGTTTTGTTAGAACAATGGAACACTTTCTTACAATAATTAATAATAATAAATTTATTAAGCCTTCTGCTTTTACATAATTAGTGTTTACAAAATTATATACAGGGTGGTCGCGATGTAATGGGCCAAAATTCATGACTAGATTCCTGACGTGAAAATATTGCGATTTAGACAAACTCATCTTAGTCCAAAAGTTTATACTTACAGAGATACAGGGTGTTTAATGCAAAATATTATTTTAGTTTTTTCTTATTTATTTCATAATAAGTGCTCATATCGAGATGAAATTTTGGTGTTAGGAGTTTTCTGAGGCGAGAGATTGAAATTGTAATTGTAATTGTAATTGTAATTTATTTATATTCAATATCCATTTAACATTTTTACATACTTACAATACCTATATAGAATACACATACATATATATTTGTTTTTGTAACAGTACCTATAAATTTTATATATCAGTACAAAAAAAAGATATTTTTTACACTATATCTAATCTAATATAAATGAGAATGAAATATATCCATGGTTTTCTTGTAGCTCATAGAGAGCGCCACCTGCGCTAGGTCGAATGCGTTGAAAACGACAGAACTTTTTTATCTTTCAAAAATCCAATTCTCAGGTAGCAAATTCTGATTTTACAACTAGTTTTACACAAAAAAGCTATATTTTTGATAGTCGCTATCTTGCACCGTTCTCAAGATATTTAGCTTCGGTAATTCGAGTAATCAAAATAAGGTACGAATGTCAAAAAGAACAAGAGTTTATTTCAAATTATAAATTGTGATGAACAAACGAATATCGAATATTACAATAAATATTCAACATGTCCGCCTACAACTTCAATACATTTATTAACGCATTTGTTCAAAGACTGCCGTATTTTAAAATAGAGATTCTTGTTACGAAATGATTCGGCGGCATTTACAATTTTCTGCCATAGCTCTTCGCGGGTGTTTATAGTTTCTCTATAGACAACTGATTTCATGTAGCCTCAGAAACAAAAATCCATAGGATTAAAGTCAGGACTACGAGGAGGCCATAATATTCGACTCACGACCTATCTAACGATCCGGAAAAATGTGATCAAGATAGTTCCGTACTCTGACAGAATAATGAGGGGGAGCTCCATTTTGCATGAAAAATAGATTTTGCCGTGTATTCAGTGGTAAATCGTCGAGGTAGTCAACTAAATGGTGCTGCAGGAAATCTAAATACAAGTCACCATTTAGATTTGGAGGAAACGGTCATGTGGACCCAAAAGGTGATTTCTTATGATTCCGCACCAAACATTTATCTTAAATTCATGTTGGAAGTGACGCTCACTGACTACGTGAGGATTTTCATTATCTCACATGTGCTTGTTTCTAAAATTGAAAATTCCTCGACGAGTAAAGGTCGTTTCATCAGGGAATATTTCATTATACAAAAATTACTGGTAATGGTTTTTATGATTGCGCATTAAATTAGCAAAATTTAATCTAGTTTTTTTGTCTGCCTATAAAAGATTTTGCACGTGTGTATAATGTTAGGGATATAAATTTTCCTTGTGAAAGATTTTGAAAACTGTTGTTTTAACACCGGTTTCTCTAGCTACCTGCCTGCTGCTAACTTCTGGTGGCCACTCTTACTAAAATGTCTTCTTCTTGGTGAACTGTACGCCCTGCGTTGCTCTTTTAGGACGAAAACTACCAGTTTCTCCAAGTCTATTAAAAAGTTCTTGAAATAGTTTCCGATTTGGTTGCCTTCTATTCGGATACAAGTCTGAATACCGACGAAGCGCTCGACGTCCAACCATATCGCGCATTTCTCCATTTGAAAATAAATTATGGCGTGGCAAGTTATCTCGCACTACGATTTAGATCAAAGTAAAGAATACTTTTAATAAGGCACGAATAATATTAATGACAGCACTAAGATAAGTGGAAAATGTCAAAATTGGATTTTAACATAAGCCTACTTAAAAACTTTTGCCGATTTGTAATTGAATGCAAATACATGGCACATTTGACGAGAACGGTGCAAGATAGCGACTATCAAAAAGTATAGCTTTTTTGTGTAGAAGAAGTTGTAAAATCAGAATTTGCTACCTGAGAATTAGATTTTTGAAAGATAAAAAAGTTCTGTCGTTTTCAACGCATTCGACCTAGCGCAGGTGGCGCTTTCTATGAGCTACAAGCAAACCATGGATATATTTCAATCTCTCGCCCCAGAAAACCCCTAACACCAAAATTTCATCTTGATATGAGCATTTATTATGAAATAAATAAGAAAAAACTAAAATAATATTTTGCCTTAAACACCCTGTATCTCTGTAAGTATCAACTTTTGGACTAAGGTGAGTTTGTCTAAATCGCAATATTTTCACGTCAGCAATCTAGTCATGAATTTTGGCCCATTACATCGCGACCACCCTATATAATAATGCAAATATTTTTGAAAATCCTTTTTTGTTAATGACAAATCATATTGCGATATTTTTTATAGCTATAACAAATCTGTATCTGTTGCATGCATCTTCGGAACTGTGTCTGTATATTTTAAAATTTGGAGTGTTTCGCAAAGGGTACCTTTTCAGAAATTCGGCATTGCCACGTTTAATTTTGTAAATATTTGGACATAAATACGACATGTAAAGATCATTTGCAAAATGAAATGCGCAACAACTTTCTGGGTCTGATACCAAATACGGTCATCCTATATATTTCCATTGTATGACATCATACATGTCTACAGAATTTAGTGAGAGTTCTGTTTTCGCGACATTGATAACTTTTTAATATTACAAAGTGTATTGTAACCCCTACGGCCTTAAACCCAATGTAGCAACTAGAGCTACTTAAAATCACACTTTCTTTCCAAATTCGGTGAGGATACATCGTTTGACTATTGAGAAATTCATATTTCTGTAATGCCGTGTGTTGTTTTGCAGCCTCTAGGCGTGACACTCAAAGTGGCAAAACTGGCAGTCAAATTAAAGCTTTTTTTGTGAGGTATCCGATGACATACTATTTTTTTAACAATATGTTATAGAAAAGAACGGAGGACTTGAGCAGACTTACAAAATAATACCATGATCGCCAAGATATCTTAAAGAATAACGGTGATACAAGCCTGCAAAGTTTTAAGTTACGATCCTGTAGATTACCTTTTTTTTTACTTAGAAAGTAAAAAAGTGAAAGAACTACTGCCAAAAGAATATTAAAAATTTGCTGTTACCTATCTAATACTGGACGTATTTCAAATTGTACGCCAATGGCTGCAGTGATTACATCAGTAAACTCAGAAAACGAATTTGTTAGTGTCGCTACACAACAGTAGAGTGGATAAAATTGGTTTACAAATTGCGAAGTCTGATGTGGTTACTTAACATTCATCGTAATATTCAACTGTATCTGACAAAAATAAAGCCAAATATGGGCCATAAATTAATATATCTTTTTTAATCCAATCGAAATATTTATATAAAAAATTACTTGACATTTTATAAGAAAAAAAAAACTGGGTCTGCGTCGGACCAGACGGTGGAAGTTATACTTCTTAAAAAAAAAAAACTTCCTTTCAAAGCCTGAACGTACAAAAAAAATAATAATAATAATAATATTAATAATAATAATATTAAATTTTATCCCATATTCTTAATCACACACTGTATATTATACGCTTATACGTAAGAAGTAAATTTATGTTGGTGTCCACAACCAGTAATTCTCCACGCTGTATAGTGGGTGGTATAAAAAAGTTCTTAAAAATTTGTTCTTCCTTTTGAGCGTGACGCGGTTTCTCGACCAACATCCCATCCCAATGTGTCTAACGGGCGCAAAGAAGTATAACTTCAAAAACGCTTTTTAAATGATTTATACAAAATAAATGTATTTGATTTACTGAAATACAGGGTGAGTCTTTTATCATTCAACTCATACAGTCAGTTAAAAATTTGTTGCTGCCTTCCGATTGTCTAAATATGAAAAATCAAATAGTCACTAGTCAAAATACTATAATATTAGCATTACAATATACAGCGCAAATGTTGCTTTACTGTCGCTCTCAGTTGCGGAGTAATTCTATGGACTACTAGGGCAATATTACGCTAACATCCACCATTTTCCTCGAAAACAGCACAAGCTACAAAATGAGACAAAGTTGTTAAAATAACTAAACAGCATTACACATAACTAGCACCCTATGTGTAACTTGATAAAGCTACCATATTAACCATGTTCAGATTACAACCACATAATTTTCTTAAAATCGGCTCAAGAGATATTCGCAAAAACTTAATTTTGGACCTAATTTCAAAGAGCTCTATGACCCTAACATTTAGAATTAAGGAAAACAAAAAATCTAGTTAAATAATTTCTTAAGTTAATTACCTATGCACTTAATCTTTCTGATTCACTCTATAGACATCTAGGCAGGCGATAGAGACGACTTACAAGATGAGATAAAACTTCGTGACAAAATTTTGAATATGAAGATGAAGTTTACCAAATGAGAACACTATTTATGAAATAGTGAAATTGTTTATTTCCTTTCTGGATACATTTTAGTACAATAATTATCTTATGTTAATACAGGGTGTTTCAAAGAGACATGACAATATTGATAAGACTGATAGAACATTGAAAAATAAGGGTTTGCTTAACAAACGTATGGCTGAGATACAGGGCGACGAAATAATATTAGAAAATCAAATTTTGGATTTTGGATTTTTATTAAGAAGTTAAATATTCTAAGTCTCATTATATTAAACAGAGAGCAGTTTGTTAATATAACACATTATAAAGATGGAATTACAAACAGAATAAATTCGGAGTGTGCTTTTCTCAATTTGGGGGTCCCACATGGTTCCATTCTGGGCTCCATATTGTTTTTGCTTTACGTTAATGATTTTGCTAAAGTAGTTTATGATGCCTGTTTAACAATGTGTGCTGACGATACATCTCTATTAAGTTCTCATGTAACAGATCAGTCGTTACAAGTCAAATGTAATAATATATTTAATGACGTTGCAAATTGGTACTCAGCAAATTATCTTTATTTAACGTCAACAAAACTCACTTTGTAAGGTTTCACAATAGGCAGAAGCAATATGTAGAGCTAAATTTGAATATTAATAACGCTTCTATTACTAACTGTAAAAGCGTTAAATTTCTAGGTTTGCAATTGGACGATTGCCTAAAATGGAAGGATCAATGTAACAATTTAGTTTCTAAATTACATTCATTGTGTTATCTTTTTAGAAATTTGAAGTGTGTACTACCGAGGGAGACAGTCATGAGCTTATATCATGCACAAGTCAGTTTCAGACTGAGATATGGCATCATATTTTGGGGAAGTTCTGTGACTGCTAAAAGTGTATTCGTGGCACAAAAACGTATTATTAGGTATATAGCAGGTGTAACAAGCAGACAGTCTTGCAAAAAATTGTTTAAAGAATATCAAATATTAACGCTTCCAAGTCTTTACATCTTTGAATTATGTGTTTTCTTTTTTAATAATAAAAATAGTTTTCACAAAGTATGTACTTTGCATACATACAAAACTAGACAATGGAATACTTTTTGTGTACCTTATAATAATTATGACATTTCTGTAAATTCTCCTTTTGTGTTTGGACCCAAGGTGTTCAATAATTTACCTGAAGAATTAAAGACCATTGAGAATCTTTCTGAATTTAAACCCCGGTTAAAATATTTTTTAATTGATAAGTGTATATATGACATTACTGAATTATTTTAATAAGTAAGTAGTAGTAGTAGTAGTAAGTATATTTTTTGACTAATCCCATACTTTGTCGTTAGGAAAATAAACGTTATTATTATTATATTATGTAAAATTTCATTATACACAAAAAGAGTGTTCTTAGTAAATTTGTTAATGCACCACTTTCGATGAAAATATAAAATACTATGGTAAAGTCAACCAGGAGATCGCTGCATTTATCAAGTGTGCGAAATCCCGAACTTATTTTATTCTGATCTCTTTTTATAACGCGCTACAACATAATAGTAATGGAAAGTTATACCAGCCGTACTTATACCTTTCGGAGGAATGTTGTCGTAGCAGTAGTTGGATGTTGTTCCGCAAAATTTCCTAGATCCGCTAGAACTGATTAAAAATATCAAGATATTTTAGTTTTGGTCTTCAAAGATTCAATCATTAGCATAAGAAAAATGTCTTTACACATAAATATATCTTCTAGCGTGTGAAGAATACCAAGAGAACAACAATTGCGTCCATACCATTACAGAAAAGTATAAGAACTTTTACGGAGCATTTAACTGCAGCGGCACTCGTAAAATGTCCTCAAAAGTCAACATCTGTGCATCTACACTGTTGGTATAAGTTTCCATTATTACTATGTAGTAGCGCGTAACAAATTTCTTTACGATATTGATCCATTTTTCAGGATTTAAATTTATTTGGATAATTTGTGAATCAGCCTGTATATCAATCTTTCTCATAGTTTTGTTGGTAAGCCTACCTTTGCAAATGTTTCTACTGGGGCATTCCACGCCAACTCAGCAGTCGATCCCACATCACCCTCTCAGATCTGGCTCAAAATTGGTACATCGATTGGTTCTGTTGAAAAAAGGATATTCGCAAATTTTCAGCCCTAACACTGCTTCCTGTCACCAGGGGCCCATAGTGAAGTTTTCGACCATCATTTCACCTCCAGGGGTCTGAAATTGGTTTTCGTGTACTGACGCCGCATTTTGGTCTAAAGAATTATCAAAAATACATAGGATATGCCAAATTTCCCGTAGAACATGATGCCCCATCCGTTTTCCGATATCTAGCAAGGGGAGCCCGGAAAACGCGAAAAACCGCGCTTCTGTAAAAAAATCTTATATCTCAAATACGGTCGCTTCAAACTGGCTGAAAATTTACCAAAATACTCTTCGATTATTGCTCTTTCGAGTGTTCATACGCGCGTGGTGATCATTATATGTAAAAAAAAAGTTACACGCCTTTTACAGGTTTTATATGGGATTTTCTGTAATTTTTCATTATAACCGCTCCACTGGCCCTATCCAGTTGGGTAATAATTGGATTTTTCTCTCCAAGCGTCTCTTTTGTCCCCTGTCTTTACAAACACAGAAATTTCTCTTCCGGCCAGTATTAGAGAAAACATTATTTATTCAATGATTTATTTCACAATTTTTCGTCAATTTTTTGATATTTGAGCAAATTTACATTTTCTGCAGCTTACGTCTATCATTTGTAAAAAAATATGAATATAATATAATATAACGAATGAAAATCGCAGTAAGAAACAAGAAAACCCACATTGCAATCATTGTTGACATTATACATCTCGATATTATTTTTACTATTTTACACATAATGTCCTTATACATGAATCAGCATTCTATCTAATTGCACGATTTTTGCCAACGTGGCTTGCCCAACTTGAAGTCTATCTTGGTTTCTAAGGAGGAACTAACTCAAGAGCGGGCCACAACTCAAATGAATGCCTAGATTATCCCTGGTACAAGGGGATATCATCATTTTGTTCCTGTTACTGAACAAGTTGTTGCACACAAAATCACGAATTTTCATCGGAACATTCAATCAGATTCGACCTTCTGAATAAATATCTCTTTGACTGGGCAGAGGATATGTTTGTAACTTTCGTTATCAATGATAATTGGTCAGTTGGGTATATAGTCGAAATTTCAGAGAATGAGCTGACTGCTGAGATCTCATTGCTGAAAATGATAAAGAAAAATATATATGTATGGTCAGAGAGGGATACCAGACTATCGATACCCTACACTGATATATTAACTCAGATTGTAGTTATTGAAAAAGCAGGTGAATTCACCATAAAACTGGGCCACACAATTAGCAAATTCAAAAATATAAGGGTCAAGGTACTTCGATAAATTAGATAGAATGCTGATTCATGTATCACATTATGTGTAAAATAGTGAAAATAATATCGAGATGTATAGTCAACAATGATTTTAATGTGGGTTTTCTTGTTTCTTAATGCGATTTTCATTCGTTATGTTATATTATATTCATATTTTTTACAAATAATAGAAGTAAGCTGCAGAAAATGTAAATTTGCTCAAAAATCAAAAAATTGACGAAAAATTGTGAAATAAATCATTAAATAAATAATGTTTTCTCTAATACTGGCTGGGGTTGAGTTTGTAAAGACAGGGGGACAAAAGAGACGCTTGGTGAGAAAAAAAAATCCAATTATTATCCAACTGGATAGGGTCAGTGGAGCGGGTATAATGAAAAAATTACAGAAAATCCCATATAAAACCCGTAAAACGCGTGTAACTTTTTTTACATATAATGATCACCACGCGCGTATGAACATTCGAAAGAGCAATAATCAAAGAGCCTTTTGGTAAATTTTCAGCCAGTTTGAAGCGACCGTATTTGTAATATCAGATTTTTTTACAGAAGCGCGGTTTTTCGCGTTTTCCGGGCTCCCCTTGCTAGATATCGGAAAACGGATGGTGGCATCGTGTTCTACGGGAAATTTGGCATATCCTATGTATTTTTGATCATTTTTTTAGACCAAAATTCCGCGTCAGTACACGAAAATCCGATTTCAGACCCCTGGAAGTGAAATGATGGTCGAAAACATCACTATGGGCCCCTGATGACAGGGAACGGACTTATGGGCTGAAAATTTGGTAATATCCTTTATTCGATAGTACTAATCGATGTACATATTTTGAACCAGATCTGAAAGGGTGATGTGGGATCGACTGCTGAGTTGGCGTGGAATGCCCCTACTATCGGAGTAAAAGTCCAGACCCCTGGGTTTGAAAGCCGATATTGCCAAAACTTAGGAGCGAAAAAATTGAAATTTGGACCATAGGTAGCCTCACTATTATTGTTATGCACAATCGGATCGAAATTTGTTTTTGAATATTCGTTTTTTAGTTATTAGAAATAATGTATCAAAAAACACGATTTTCGGGCGGCAAAACGTAATCCTGTCACTTCAACTCGTCATAACTTTTTTATTTATGGGCTTTAAAATGTGTAATTTTAACTGGTAATACATTAAACTATGCTCTTTGGAACTGTGTAAGTTTCTCTTCTTGGAATTTCTTATTTTTTTTTTATCTTGCGTAAAACAGAAGTTGATGGTATCTTCGTAAATACAGCGTCTTTTTTAAAAATACAAAAACAGTCGTAGAACATATAAAAACCTTAACAAGGAAATATAACAGTTTTGTGAATTAATGCACTTGTAAACCGTGTATGAGTAAATATAGTTCTCAATTATTTCTTACGCTTTCCGTTCAAGCGGGGTAAAGTGCGGCGTAGCGGGGTTCGCGCTGTGACCAGTGTCGGGTGCTTTTTTATTTCAGCTTTGTTAAGATCTTAGAAAACATTTATTTGATACATACTTTTGTATAGCATAAATATTACATTGTTATTTTCTTAGCTTTCTTGACAATAATAATAATATTATTCTAATAATAATAATATTATTCTTGTGGAGCTCTGCCTATTTGTGATTTTATTAACTATTAACTATAACATATAAAGTTTCATTTTATTATTTATTATTTATTTATATCTCATATACATTGTCAAAGTTGATCATAATATAAGAATCTTTCGCATTAGCTTGAATATAACAATGGGATTGGTATATTTTACATGCATATGTCTACGTCGTCGTCATCATCATCAGGTATTTCCTCGTCACCATCATTAGTGCTGTCGTCGTCTTCGTCGTTCAAATTTATCACTAATGGCTCTACAGCAATATCCACTAAATGTTCTTTTTCCCTGTATTTCTGTTCCACACACAGTTGGGCCAAACAGAATTTGGTATATTTTCCATGGCCGATTGGCAAAGGTTCAAAACATCTTTTATTTTAAATGTAGAATTTCGTTTAGCAACGTCATTTTTAACATAAGCCCATATTAGTTCAATAGGGTTGAATTCACAATGAGCCACGGGAAGCCATAAGATTTTTACCATGTCTTGTCGCAAATCCTTTGTAATTTTCTCAAGTAAATACTTCTTCTCGAAACGATATTGCTGAGCTGTTGATAAAAGAATAGGTCGAGTTAATGTGTTAAAATCGCTAATTCTCTCTGGTAGTGGTACCTTTCTATTTTTCAGCCACTGTACAATTTCAGTTTTCCTCCATGAAGTGGTGGGATTGCGAAATTCTGGATCCAACATTGTATGATAAGGAGCTTGATCAAGGACAATCACTGATTTATCAGGAATTAGTGCAAGAACCAACCTGAACCATTCCTCGAAATGTTGCTTATTCATTTCGTCATGGTAATCAACTGATCCTTTCTTACCAATAAAACACTTCATACACCCATTTAAGAATCCATCTTCATTGCCAATATGTAAAATGATCACTCGCTGTCCCGCACCAGAAGGTCGTTTTATCCCTCCACGAAAGCCATTAACGGTTTGAATAGATCCCCTGTACTGATCAAAGCCATCCCGATTTTCAGGTGTGATCATTTCTACCCAACCAAATTTTTTAGAATGATTAGCACCACACCATGTTTCGTCTGTGTAAAATATTTTCCATTTCATTTCTCGGTAATGTTTGATCGAGTATAAATATTCTGATCGTGAAGCCGCTATATTATTTTGCTCCATCAGGATCGGTTTAGTTTCCAATTTCCGGAAGGAAAAATTCATTTGTTTAACCCATCGTTTTAAAGTGGAATTACAGACCTCAGGAAAGTCCAGAAGGTCATCCTTTAACCTTTGATGGAGTTGTGCTATAGTTGGAAATGTTTTTTCCATGTAAAGAGCAAAATTTGTCGTCGAATGACTCCATTCATGAAATCATCAATTTCGATTTTTGGCCGTCCGCTTCTGAATTTTGGTTCGGAAACAGTACCAGTTTTTCTTTTCACTGGACACTCTCTTAACACTACTTTCACTGATTTTCAATGCGTCTGCAGTACGTTTTACTACTTGATTTAATTGGATTTGACATAAACCATTATTTCGTTCAGTTTCAAAGTAATCTTTTACATTTAGAACAATTGCTTTAAAATCCGCTTGACATAGGTTGCGACATTACTGTTCTTTTCAGTAAATACTTATTAAAGAACTGCATATTTTAATCAAAAGTACTACCTTTTATAGTTAGCAAAACATAACAAATAGCCACAACAAAGAATTTTTTGAGATTTCCTTTACTAATCTACCATTTTTAACCGCACAGAAAAATATTGTTCTTGCAGAGACCACTGAAAAATAACAATAACAATTTATATTTTATAGATAAATATGTATGAAATAAGTAAATATTTTCTAACATTTTATCAAAGCTGAACTAATAAAGTACCCGACACTGGTCACGGCGCGATAGACGGCCGAGCGCAACCCCGCAACGCCCCACTTTACCCCGCTTGAGCGGAACGCGTAAGAAATAATTGAGAACTATATTTACTCATACACTGTTTACAAGTGCATTAATTCACAAAACTGTTATATTTCTTTGTTAAGGTTTTTATATGTTCTATGACTGTTTTTGTATTTTTAAAAAAGACGCTGTATTTACGAAGATACCATCAACTTCTGTTTTACGCGAGATAAAAAAAAATAAGAAATTCTAAGAAGATAAACTTATACAGTTCCAAAGAGCATAGTTTAATGTATTACCAGTTAAAATTGCACATTTTAAAGCCCATAAATAAAAAAGTTATGACGAGTTGAAGTGACAGGATTACGTTTTGCCGCCCGAAAATCGTGTTTTTTGATACATTATTTCTAATAACTAAAAAACGAATATTCAAAAAGAAATTTCGATCCGATTGTGCATAACAATAATAGTGAGGCTACCTATGGTCCAAATTTCAATTTTTTTCGCTCCTAAGTTTTGTCAATATCGGCTTTCAAACCCAGGGGTCTGGACTTTTTACTCCGATAGTAGTCTAGTTTACTAAGCTTATTGTCTCAGTAACCGCAGTCCAAAGTACAGATGTGGATAGTTATTTGGTCTGCATTAACTAATGTATATTTTAAGTCAAAACTCAAAGTATGCAGCCTAAGATAATCATTCCAAAAGCAATAAAATTTGTATTTCTGTTTTCTTTTCTAATCGCCGTTGTATAACAGTCGTGGATGGCAGAGGTCACTGGAGATTTCCGTGAGAAGGCCCAGTAACAATTCAAACGAACTAGTTAGTCTTCCAGAGAGTTGTGGGCAGCGTAACAAGATTACCAATGAATTAGGTAGCTGCTAACTTGGTTAAAGGGACGACTTACACATTACGAGTATATTGCCTTGTTGCTTATAAAAAATTCCCTATACGGCTTAAGCTATTATTTAATTTACTTCTCCAGTTTTATTTATTTAGACACACTCACTAATGTATAGATATAAACAACGAACAGATTTAGAAACAGATACGAGAATGATTACTGTTTTGGGTAGTTTGATGATTTTATGATTTTCATGCAGGGATAAAAATTGTCTAAAAAATATTCAATTGCATCAGAATTAAAAGAAATATTTTCATATATACAGGGTAATTCAAGTTTAATCTTAATAAATTCAGGAATCGATAGAACAGGTTAAAATAATGTTCATTTGTCATATAAACTTATTTCCTAAAACGCATCGTTTTAGATAGAGGGCGTTGAAGTAGGAATTTTTTTCTCGTATTTCCCTCATAACTTTTGAACCACTTATCCGATTTAAGTGAAATTCGGAACACAAACACTCCATATGATCTTACATAAGCTTCTTAAGTTTGAACTACCTACCTCTCTTCGAAGTGTATTTTGTATGCTACCCCCTCTTACTTTATTTCAAAACTACAAAAAAAAATAATAAAAAATCTACACACCACTTTGACCTGATTAATTTCGAAACTTTTTCGTCCCTTGTTTTTTTTTTTCGACGTTTGGTCTTCTGATATATTTAAAGAAATTGGTGACAGTGAAGCGCACCAGCCGCGTAAATTTCATTTAACATTATATAGTCTAAGAGCCAGTGGCCGGCAACCTATAAGTAAATGATTATACCTGAAATTTTGCACAGTGAGTCTCTTATACCCATCACTCATGAGGTGATGACTCGCTAAGCCCGGCGAGGCCGATCCAACTGTTACTCAGGTGCGAGAGGTATGAAAATTTAACCAACTTCGCTATTAAATTAACAAAGCTGCCGTTTGAAAATTTTAAAATTTCAGATCTAACAAATTAGGCATTTATTTTTATCATTTATTATATTTAGCACCTTTTTATTAAAATAATATGAGTAACAAATAACCTCTATTTCTGGCACAGGTTCTAAGAATTTGTGATGTCGATTAAAAATCTTGACATTTCTGACAGTTTCTGAACGTCAAAAATCAGATTTAATCAAATACTTTATAAATTTATAATTTTTGCCAATTTCACAAGTGTCTGCCATAACGTTAGAAGCACGGTAATCATCTGCCTTTGTTATTTTTATATAGTAATAATGGTATATTTTAAAATTTTCAAACGGCAGCTTTGGTAATTTAATAACGAAGTTGGTTACATTTTCGTACTTCTCGCACCTGAGTAACTCTTGAGTCGGCCTCGCCGGGCTTAACGAGTCCCCATATCATGAGTGATAGGTATAAGAGACTCACTGTGCAAAATTTCAGGTATAATCATTTACTTATAGGTTGCCGGCCACTGGCTCTTAGACTAATAGCAACCCATGAAAACAAAACTCAGTGATTTGTGTAAACTGACGTTTGTGAAAATCATTGTCAAAAGTATTATTTAAAGAGCATTTTTAGTGCTAAGAAGAAATGCCAAGAACGTTTACAAATGCTGAATATGACGATATCCATTATGTATATGGTTTCTGTGGCGGAAATTCCAACGCGTATCAGTTCGAGAGTACCGAACACGCTTCCCTAATAGAAGAATTCCAAATGCACAAGTTTTTGTAGATGTACATCGTTGATTCTCGGAATATGGTTTCCGGCGCTACAATGATCATAATCCTAATGTACCGCCAAGAAATAATCAGCGAATTGTTAATCTATTTGATATCAATAGAACTTTAAGCACACGCCGAGCAGCTCGGCATCTCTATTTATCTCAATCAAAAGTACTGAGATCACTCAAACAAGATCATCGCAGGGCTTTCCATCTCCAACCACTTCAAGGTTTGTTGCCAGGAAATCCTGAAAAACGGTTAAATTTTTGTAGATGGGTTTTAGATTCAACAGTAATTAATCCACAATTTCTGCATAAGATTTTATGGACCAACGAATCTAATTTCACAAAAGCTGGAATTGTGAATTACCACAACATTCACGTTTGGAGTGAAGTCAATCCTCGATGTGTCAGACAATCTTCATTTCAGCAACAATTTAGTGTAAATGTGTGGATAGGTGTTTTAAGTAATAACCTCTGTGGGCCGCATATTTGACCTCCTCGTTTAAATGGGGATTTATTTCATGAGTTTCTGCAAAACTATCTCCCCGACGTACTTGACGATGTCCCCTTAAATGTACGCCAAGGGAACTGGATGCAGTTGAATGGTGCCCCTGCACATCACGGAAGGTAAGTACTGCAGTGGTTGGTTGAGAATTATCCTCGTCGATGGATTGGACGGCAACCCATCAACCACCCAAATATGTGGATTCCTTGCGAAAGACCAGAGACTTATCTGCCACATCTGGATTATTTCGTTTGGGGCCATCTAAAAGCAATTGTGTATGATACGCCAGTACATACCCGTGAGGAATTGATCTAAAGGAAAAGACATGCTTGTGATGACATAAAAATAATCCTGTTCAAACAGCAGCTGCGGTTAATATATTAGTTTGTCGATGCTAAAATTGTATTGAGGCTGGAGGAACGCACTTTGAGTAATTATTGTAATTTTTTTCAGTAGTTGAAAAGTTTGTTTGCAAATATTGTAATAAGTAATATGTTGTTACTAAATGTATGTTTGGGGTTATTGGCATTTTTTCTTAACACTAAGAACACTCTTTATATCATAATTTTGACAATGATTTTCACAAACGTCAGGTTTTTTTTTGAGAGCCGTCTGACAGTGTGCCCAGAAGCACCGCAGCCTATAGACTTATTGTGCATCTCTCGACGAGCACAAACATCCATGGTACTACAGTTGGATTTTAACCCACACCGAAATAGCCAATCCAAACTGGTTCCACGAGCAGTCGTTTCTCAGCCACCTAGGCTATCACGGCGTCCAAAACGTCAGTTAACACAAATCACTGAGTTTTGTTTTCATGGGTTGCTATAACGTTAAATGAAATTTACGCGACTGTTGCGCTACACTGTCACCAATTTCTTTGTATATCTCAGAAACAAGATCAAACGTCGAAAAAAAAACAGGAGGCAAAAAAGTTTCGAAATTAATCAAGTCAAAGTGGTGTAGATGTTTTATTGAAATTAATTTTTTTTTTTGTAGTTTTGAAATAAAGTAAGAGGGGGGTAGCATACAAAATACACTTCTAAGAGGGGTAGGTAGTCCTAAAGGAGCTTAGAGAATTTCACTTAAATCGGATAAGTGGTTCAAAAGTTATGAGGGAAAAACAAGAAAAAAATTCCTACTTCTCGGAAACGATGCGTTTTAGGAAATAAGTTTATATCACAAATGAACACTATTTTAACCTGTTCTATCGATTCCTGAAGTTATCAAGATTAAACCTGAATCACCCTGTATACAAATTAGAATAATTACCTATATTTATAAAATTCTCGTAAGGCAAATTTTCCTTTTATGCATGAAATAATATATAGCATTGACTGGTCTTTTTGGGTGGAATTAATGATGTTGATATTTCAAGTATTTTTATGTTTGTGAATACTTATTTCAGTTTAGACACAGTTAATACTTCTATTTTATAATTTGACTTCGTTTTTGTTAATTTTAAGTTTTGTTCTCCTTTTTGTGAGTATTTAGTGTTATTTAGATTAGTATGTTATATGTTATTTGTATGCTTTTTTACTATTATTATAGTACTTTGTTGTCCTGTTACTGGATTTTTAATCTGTTGGGCAATGATTAGAATAAATATATAAAATAAATAAATCAAAGTTTTATTTCATTCATTTTGTGGACATGCATATATGCATGTATATTGTAACAATTTGAAATATACACATAGAAAATCAAATGAAAATAACACCTGACCGAACTTAAAGTTGAATAAAATTAATAATTATTAGTGTCAATTTAATAAAAAAAAATTATAAAGAATTGTTAATATAGATATCCTGGATATAAAGTTACTAAGAATAAATAATATTACATAGCATAAAAATACTAATTTAATAATTTTATTATCAAGTTAAAAAATAAATTTCATAAATTTGCATGACGTTGACAATTGTTATCACTCAGTACATCAAGAAAAGGAAATTAAACTCAGAGCACCATATATTGAATGAAAGGTGAAAGTCTATAGATTAATCTGATATACATATTGTAGGCAGACGAGTAACATTATGAAAGATATTTCCATTAAAGATAAAGCATATCCTGAAAATAAATTGAAATGTCAAATTATAAGAATTAAGTACAAAAGGAATTAAGCGGATCGTAAATATACAAGATAGAAAACATTTAGCGGCTAAAGGATCCAGGAAAGAAGGTGATAAGGAACAACGAGCAACTGCGGACAACGTTGTTTCTAGGTTATTGCCCTTCATCAGCGCAGTGCAGCTTAAACAAACAAGAAGGAAAAAAAGAAGGGCAAATGACAAGACTACACAGGAGAATGACCAGCAGCCACCTATCCCTAATTTGCAGCATCGTGCCACACATCCTCTGTTTTGAGGACAAGAGTAGCAGTCGCTGCGGAAGAGAGTCCAGCGACTACTGTGTCAGGGTCTCAGCCAGAACAATACAAGTACAAAAGGAATTAAGCGGATCGTAAATATACAAGATAGAAAACATTTAGCGGCTAAAGGATCCAGGAAATAAGGTGAGAAGGAACAACGAGCAACTGCGGACAACGTTGTTTCTAGGTTGCCCTTCATCAGCGCAGTGCAGCTTAAACAAACAAGAAGGAAAAAAAAGAAGGGCAAATGACAAGACTACACAGGAGAATGACCAGCAGCCACCTATCCCTAATTTGCAGCATCGTGCCACACATCCTCTGTTTTGAGGACAAGAGTAGCAGTCGCTGCGGAAGAGAGTCCAGCGACTACTGTGTCAGGGTCTCAGCCAGAACAATACAAGTACAAAAGGAATTAAGCGGATCGTAAATATACAAGATAGAAAACATTTAGCGGCTAAAGGATCCAGGAAAGAAGGTGATAAGGAACAACGAGCAACTGCGGACAACGTTGTTTCTAGGTTATTGCCCTTCATCAGCGCAGTGCAGCTTAAACAAACAAGAAGGAAAAAAAAGAAGAGCAAATGACACATGTGGCTGCTGGTCATTCTCCTGTGTAGTCGTGTCATTTGCCCTTCTTTTTTTTCCTTCTTGTTTGTTTAAGCTGCACTGCGCTGATGAAGGGCAATAACCTAGAAACAACGTTGTCCGCAGTTGCTCGTTGTTCCTTATCACCTTCTTTCCTGGATCCTTTAGCCGCTAAATGTTTTCTATCTTGTATATTTACGATCCGCTTAATTCCTTTTGTACTTGTATTGTTCTGGCTGAGACCCTGACACAGTAGTCGCTGGACTCTCTTCCGCAGCGACTGCTACTCTTGTCCTCAAAACAGAGGATGTGTGGCACGATGCTGCAAATTAGGGATAGGTGGCTGCTGGTCATTCTCCTGTGTAGTCTTGTCATTTGCCCTTCTTTTTTTCCTTCTTGTTTGTTTAAGCTGCACTGCGCTGATGAAGGGCAATAACCTAGAAACAACGTTGTCCGCAGTTGCTCGTTGTTCCTTATCACCTTCTTTCCTGGATCCTTTAGCCGCTAAATGTTTTCTATCTTGTATAAGAATTAATTCTGTCAAAAGTAAAGGTGACTTTGCAAGAATCCTTTGTAAATGACCAAAAACACCAAATATAGACTATTTTCATTAATAAAATAAGTAAAATTGTATAATAAAGATAAAAGGACATTTAAAAAATGTATTAGTTATAAGTTGTGTTGTGATATTGTGCATAAAAAGACATCCAAAGACTGTGGAAAAATCATGTGAATGGACCTTTTAACATGGCAATCTACAGAAAGGATAAAAAACAAAGAAGTTGTTGTTAGTTACGGCTTGGGTTTAGAACAAGGTAGACGATCGCAAGAGAGCTCCCGAAAATCTACAAAATTTATTAGAATCAACAAGTATAAATCAAGAAAATATCGACTTACCAGCTAAATTTACCAGTCTCCATCATCCAGTAAAGTTTTTTTATTGCCACTACAGAAGATATCAACCGTATCCAGGGAAATTTTGCAGTTCCATAGAATCCTACAGGATAGTTTCCAGTTACCAGGCAGTTTCCAGTTTCCAGGAAGGAAAATAATACATTTCTAACCTCAGGTACCTTAAAAAAATAAAGTGCACTCTAAATTTCTATAGCTATAGTAAATTAAAACAGATTTCAAATATTTCAATCTTTGCAAAGTATTAAGAATAAACTACAGGACTTACCTGTATAAATTAAGTCGAATACAAGCAATATAACAACCACATTCAATCATTTCACTGGAACTAATAATATCTGTCATGCAAGAGCAGCCATTATTTTAGAATATATTATGATCTGTAGGAATGCAACCAACATTACAAAAATAAAGAATATTTTAGCATAATTTATAAAACTTCAGTTAAATTCAATAACAAAGTTTTAACTTACAGTGGTTTGGTAAAATTATCATCAGAGAAGTAATATTAAAAGAAAATATTCTTTATTGTTTTCAAATTGATTCTAGAACCAAAAACTGTTAATCTTTCAAGTGTGTTACTATTTGTTACAAAATAAAACTACATATTTTGAACCGACTCCTGAGTTAAGTTTCTTTTGCTCTTTTGATTTGTGAAACTGGGTCTAGCAAGGGATAAACAAAAATTGTATAAATAAGGTAAGATAAAAAGATATAAAAGGTTTGTATTGAACAAAATATAGCTTAAACACAACATACACTCATAAAACATAATACATAAAAGGATCAAGGCGCCCAACAAAAATTAATATTTAAACTTTTACATTAAATACATAATAAAATATTTAGAATTAAAATAAATAATAAAAATAAATTTAATTAAAATAAAAACATACACACCCACATAAATATAACAATATGTATTCTTGTAATTTTGCTTTTTCCTGTCTAGTAAATAATCTCTAAATAATAAACTCTTGAATGGATTACAATAAATAAGTAACATGTTTCATGATAACGAAATTAATCGAAAATCAATAAAACGCTAGAAGTTGCTTATTAGTATTTACAACTTTTGTCAACTAAATATATAGCTTTTTTAATTTGACTAGAATAACTTGAAAGAGGTACCAAACTATTCCAACATCGATCAATTCTTTGTTCCCTAATACAGGACACTTACAATGTATTGTTTTTCGTTCTGCCAGCTAGACAAGATTATCGAAAATATAACACACTAGAATGGATTAGGAGGAAACGGGGGTTGAAAAGTCACCATATAGAAGAAGGGAGAGGAGCGAGGAGCGGGCGGTTCCAGCCAGCTTTGATCTCGCCATATCTCTTACAAATGCAAATTTCATTTTGCTGTGCCGTACCCCATCAAAAATATGAACTAAACGATAACTTTATTCATTATTCATATACCTCGGGCACACACCCTGGATGGAGCTCAGACGTACGTTTGCCAATCACTTCTGATAATATTGCTTACATAATAGCACGCAGTAGTGATCCGGAGAATAAGTACATGTGAAATAATTGCTTTTAAATTATACAAAAATTAGGGCTGAATGAGTTCATCCGTATACTGGGTGTCCTATTTTAAAGGAAACAACTTAATGTATTATTAAAAATTATTCTCTATGAGGAGAAATATTATGTTGTGCTATTTTCATAATTCTAGTTTCTCAAATATATCTGAAGGGCAAATTTGATTTTTTAAATAGCAGTCTATATTATTACATATTCTTATTTCGTTTATTTCGAATATTTTTTAATTTAAACTTTTTTGAAAAATGTACAGTGATTGAAGACTATTTCTGGAACTTTTCTTAGTTTTTATAACATGAAGGTCTTTTGCATTAAGGTATAAGAAAATTGTTCAGTAATAGTTATTGACAATGACAATATAAATGTAAAGATTCATATTACAATAAGGGATGTTAAAGTCGAATGTAGTAACATGACACATCACAAATGTATGTATGATACAACAAGAATATTGTACAAAATTTTATCTACTTTCATTATCTACACAAAAATATATATTTGGCAAAAAGTGTCAAATGATTCGACAAGAAGCTGGTGTATTTTTTATGATACTGAAAAAAGTATGTGCTATTAAGTTTTCAGATCACGTTTTCTTATGTTACCTTTCGCATGGTTACTGTCAAAACGTTGTCAAACAAACCTATAAATATAAAAATAGAAATAAAAGCAGCGGCAAAGGAGCAATCTCATGTCTAGTTCCGACAAAATCCAAGGCGTGGTATAAGTTGGAGTACTAAGAGCACAGCATGTTGTGCTAAAAATTTGAATATTGGTGCACACCTAACAAGATAAAGAAGGTGTCTGAGAAAATATTGGTTTATTTTTCTGGAAAGCAGCGGTCTCAGAAATCATCTACACTATGAACTCACTACTCAATGTTGAGAACTATAATTTCAATTAAGAAAAATCAACATATAAGCAAATTTTCTCAACTAATCGCATTTTTGAAAAGAAGTTCAGAGGGTTACAAGTCCAGAATGTTTACAAAGGAAGAAGTTTATAAGTTCTAAATAATGCAGGTGATGAAACATTTACTCATGTAGGTTTTTGTTATAGCCGGTATTTTTTGGGGACTGTCACCACGAAGAATTAAATAAGTTAATAATAATAATAATAATAATAATAATAATATCTCTACCCCTCATTCTAATCACAGGGATTAGCCCAGAAGTCGGAGACTTGTGCGGGAAAGGGGGCGGCATATTATTATTAAGCAGGCCGCATTTGCGCCCAGGAACGACTTACGTTGGTAGGCCCTAACCACTATTCAGTGCAGGAATGAGGAAAACCTGGAAAACCTCATTAATTAGGGGGGTAGTCAAATATCAACCGGTATCAATCTCTCACATTGACCCAAGCTAACATTATTCCACCCTACCATACCCACAGAGGGTGCCAATCCTCCGGCAGCTGGGCTCGAACCAACTCCGTCTAGTCACCTCGATTCAAGTACTAACGCCTTAACCCGCGCGACCCTGACCGATCCATAATGTGGGATCATATTCAGTACAATGACCACTATACAGGGTGAGTCAGTCATAATGTCATTAATTTTAACCACGTATTCGGGAGGCCTAATAAAGGCAGAAAATCGAAAAAAAATTTTTACTCGACCTTTAAAAAAATAAACAAATCACCCTATAAAAATCAGTAACACGACGCTCCTGGTGCGCTACGAACTTTCTGATGACGCACCCATACGAGAATCGAATACCGTATCAAACCATCGATGCCACGTTTACATACATAATATCATCTAACAGCGTGTTATTCAAATTTACCTCCATTTAGCACTCTGCATTTCCCGCATTTCTTTCCCCCCAAATTTGTAGATCATGCCACACATTTGGAGGGGGGATGGAGAGAATACAAGCAGTAAGCAGTAGTTTGTTTATTTCGGTCTCACCTCACGTATTTGGCGTAAATTCACAACGCATAATTTTACGAGTTCCGAATATGTGGAAATGATAGTGTTATACGGAGAATGTTTACGAAATGCGACTGACCCTAATTTTATTAATAAAGTGCTATGGACGGATAAATGCAGTTTTACTTGAACTGTGAGCTGTAAACAGGTTAGTGCCATACTACTTAAGAAACAATAAATTTCTAGGACTACAAACTGAAAAATTAATTGTACTTAGGAGTAATACTAAAAATTCATATTTATTTGTAAAACGTAGTGAAAACGTAATATCAAAATTATTAAACTGTAATAACCTAACATTCGAAAACATTTATTTATTATCTACATTTGTTTTTATTAACAAATAAATCAATATTTAAGGAAAATTAATTCATGTATCTAGATTAAAAAAAATTGTTTTACTCCTTGTCGTTAAATAACAGTAACTAGGTAACTAGGTTATTGACCTAATAATACGATAGGTCAAGATAAGCGGCGTGTCATTTCGGTCTTGGACAGTTTTCTGTCGACAACAGGATGGTTTTTTATTACTTAGTATTTAAACACGAAACACTTTTCAGCTTCTCTTAATAATTTTCCCATTGGGTATAGGTTTTTTATGTAATGTACGTAAATGGTCTATTACTCGGTTATTTATTATTAGACACGTTGGAATTTTGTTGCAGTCATAACAGCTACATTTGCTCAGAGAAAAATCGACACGCGAGTGTACGGGTATCGTTTGATTGGGCCGTATTTTCTACCGGAAAACCTGAGTGGACCGCGTTACTTGCAATTTTTAATAGAATTATTTGATTATTATTATTTGATTTTATTGGATATTAACATTTTAAATTGTTATTGGCTGAAGTTGAACTGAGCAAAAAAAAATGATATTCTAAAATAGTCGGTACAACCGTTTATTTGTGATGTCTGAAACCTAGGTAGGTACTCTATAGAAAAATATTACAACTTGACAACATTGCATCAGGTCGACATCGAATTGAACTGTGAGCTGTAAACGACTAAGGCTGTCAGCGGTCAGTGACAGTCTGAAAAGGGGGTTTAAATAATGATTTGAAAATATTTTTTTTGGCGTAAATATGCATTTAGATTTTTTTTAATCACGTATTCGCATTATACTCATTATTCCCTATCTCCTCTTAAAATTAATGACATTATGACTGACTCACCCTGTATACAAATTTTTATTTCATACACGAAAACAAAAGTTGACCCAGAATTTGTTAAAACAGAATTAAATGTGATAATCAACTGTTTAAGTGCATGCTGTTTTTATATTCTACAGACAAGGAAAATCCCAGCCTGTCGGAGTTAATAATTTTGGAAGCATTTCAAAATGATTGCAACAAAGCTTGGATTGATTTATTTATTATTTTAATTTATTCAAAAGTAAAGCAATAATTTATTTTTGCACATATATTTGGATAAGCAGTTTCAAGAACACACTGATTGAAGGTTAAGTATTATTTATAATAATAATAAAGAGGAGTTGACCAAAACCATTTATTAAAAAGTTAATGCAGTTAAAGGTCTGAATTTTCTGACTAAGCCAACATTTCGATTTTATTTTAAATCTTTCTCAGGGTCAGTGAGACAAAACCAGTCAAAAAGATAAAATTGTTATTCATCATACAACGAATAAGTCAAATAGAAAATATTTTTATTCAATGACATATAAATTTATATCAGTAAACTGCAATGTTTCAAATAGTCAAATATCATATTTGATTTGTAAGACTATTTGAAAATGCATATCTCATTGAATAAAAGCATTTCCTATTTGACTTATTTATTTTACGATGAATAACAATTATATCTTTTTGATTCTGGTTTTGTCTCACGGGCCCTGAGTAAGATTTAAAATAAAATCGAAACGTTGGCTTAGTCAGAAAATCTAGATCATTAACTTTTTCCGATTATTCCTTCCTAAACACACTTTGAAGGATATTAGCAATATATAATTTGTAGAGGATTACAGGATAAGGGCATTAAATGAAACGAGTGAGTATATTATCCACATTCAAGGTTAACTATCATTAACACATTTTAATCACATGCTCAGGAGAAATGAATGGCAATAACAAATATGCAAAAATTCCTTTTCTTCCAGAAAACTTTCATAAACGTCGTTTGAGATCAATTAAAATAAACATTATTATTTATAATAATATCTGATGATCAGATCGCTGCAGAATTTTGTCATAAAACATAATAAATATATTTCTATTGATGGATTGACAATTTTGAGAGCAAGAAAAACACAAAAATATTTTATAACTACAACTGACGACACAAATGACATGTATTGATGGTTGCATATCTAAGATACATGGATACTAGATAATGTTTGATATTTAGAATGTTATAACACCAGAATTAAGTATTGTAAAGTGAATTTGTTACAGAAAAATAAGTTAAATATATTAAGCCAATGTGAACAGTACAAGTTGCTGATTAACACTATTTATTAACACAAGGTAAATAAACCATGCTTTGCATACACGTGCCAAGGCGGCTCTGCGTCACTACCTTTAACTATTCGCGTCTGGTGAGCAGTCATGGTCGTCGACAAATAGGGATTTAATATAATTAAGAAAATAAATGTGTTGCTTTATAAATAACTTTGGGAATTTTTTGAAAGAGAATTCTGCTAATCCTTTTTTTCTTTCTTCTAATATTTATACGTAGTTATAGTTAACCCTGTATACATACTACTAAATATACAAGAATTTATTATATAAAATCTATTCCGACAACATTGGAATGGATTTGACTTAGCGAATTCAGTGAAAATATAGATAATTTGATACAAGACAATCTTACTAAATTGGGAAAACGTATAATTTATGGTATACACTAATTTGTTGCAGACAGTCTATAATGTAATGTATAGGTATATACATTAATCAAAAGCAGTACTTTTAAAAATTAGTATTCGTGTTACTGGCTGTAAAATAATTTAATTTATAAATATTAACGTTTCTTTAACTTATTTGTGATATTTATTATATTTCGGCATCCAGTCCGAAGATATCACCAATTTACTATGTAGTTCGCACCGCCCGTACTACTGCGCACAAGTGTTTAAAGACCGACATCTCCCCCTACCTCCACCGCTTCCCGCTGCTTAGTTCTAGTTTCATCATTTTTTGTAAAACTAACTATGACAGAACCAATTTTATTCAAACCTAGTGAAAATCTGCTAATTTCTCCTTACAGTCGGGAACCTCACGTGCTAGCAAAAGATCTTACCCTGGTAGCAGCTGTTTTATCCGGGAGGCCTTCAGAGCACAAGGAATCCCCGACCGAGCGATATAAACAGTACTGCACTCATTAGGTAGCTTTACACTTACACACTTTTCGTGCCATCTTGAGACGGGACGCGCCAATCCCGCGTGCAAACGACGTTTCAAGAACGTAACGTTCCAAGAGCGTGTCATTAGAAATGCTACAAAATACAACGTTTCAATCGCGAAGACTTGACCATGCGTATGGAATGTGAGAAGAAAAGCGTGTCAGTGTAAATCGAAAACCGTAGGCTTTCGCGCGTGCTTTTCGTGGCTCGTGGAATTTTAGAATTTCTAAAAGGATTCAGTTCAGTTTTGATACAACATGTACAAAATTAGGCGAAGAAAATTGAAAGTGGTGCTTTGCATGGCTGTACATTTAAATTTAATGCATGAAAAGAAAAAAGTGGGTGAAGAAATGGAGGGAAGATCGTAGCAAATATGGTCACATGCCACTATTAAATGAACTGCGACAAAGTTTTCCTGACGATTTTAAGAATTATCTACGTATGGATTCTGATACATTTGTTATTTTGTTAGACTTGATCTCACCTGTTATATCTAAACAAAACACGAAGATGAGAGAAAGTATAACTGCCGAGGAAAGGCTAGCTGCCACTTTGCGTTACTTAGCTACAGGTCGATCTTTTGAAGATCTTAAATTTTCGACTGGGATTTCGCCATCATCTTTATGCCACATTATACCAGAAACGTGCAAAGCCATATACCAGGTTCTCATGAAAACATACCTCAAGGTAAGTTTATTAAAAACAAGGTATTACATATTTTTTATTTTTTATTTATTTAACAAATAGGTACAAAGAAAAACGAACTACTTAGTATACAATTCTGTATCAAAGTGAAAACTACAACTTACAAATAAATACATTTGTGCAAAAATGAAAACTGCAACCTAAAATCTGCTCCGGAAGGTATTAAATTTATTTATTAATTTTGTGTACTATCTGTATTGGAAATAATGTTTTCAGCAGTTGAATAAAAATTCACTAAAGTTGTTGGCGGTGCCTCAACTTGCTGTTCTGGCATTGTCGGTGATGTAACTTGCCATTGCACAGTGTATTGATTGTGGGAAGAAAGCGGTGTCGATCTTTTCCCGTCTTCATCAGACAGGGTTGTTATATCTGTGAGCTTTTTAATAATCCTTGAGTTATAATTTTATTAATCAAAGCTTCCGCAAAAATGTTTTGCATGGTGTCCATCCTCTTTAATTTCTTCGCCCATGAAATTCCCACTGCATCAAATTCATCAATATCGTTATTGGCTTGCAGTTGGTTTTTGCAAAATTCCATAAAATCTGTATTCCTTTTATTAATGCTGGTTTTGCCTTTTTGCTTTGGAGTTGAATTTGTAGATTTCATTTTTGAAGTAGGTGTTGATTTTGATGTTGAAGCATCAGAAATTCCATTTGAAATCTGTAAGAGAGATATTTTTAGTACTATATTTTATTGCAGTTTCCATCAACAAAAGAAGATTGGCGTAAAATAGCATCCGAATTCAAAAATAAATGGCAGTTCATAAACTGTGGAGGAGCCCTTGATGGGAAACACATACGCATTATTCCTCCTCCTCATTCTGGGGCTCAATATTACAATTACAAGAACTTTTATAGTATTGTTCTAATGGCACTTGTAAACGCAAATTATGAGTTTATTTTTGTCGATGTCGGAAAAATGGGAGAAATTCAGATGGGGTAATTTGGAATATACAGAATTCTATCATAAACTGATGAATGGTAAGTTATATTTTCTATGTAACAACACAATTTTAATTAAAAAATGTTTTCTTTTCAGGTCAGTTACATTTGCCAAATAATGATGAAACGGAGAAAAACCTTAATTTTGTTTTCTTAGGTGATGAGGCATTTCTCTTCAGGATAATTTTTGAAACCGTATCCACAAAAGGATCATTGTCAGATGCCACGGTGAAGCAATACAATGGAACTTACAGGTTGTGGTGGAATTTTTGCAACAAAATAAATATCTCACCTTTTCAAGGACAAGTCACTCATGTATTAACGTTCCTTCAGGTCCTTCAATTCACATAGGTCTGCATTATCATTAATACTGCCCGGAAACATAGGAGAACACCCTTTAATAAAACGGTTTCTTAAAGGGGTATTTAGACAAAGACCGCCCAGGCCAAGATATAATTTTACGTGGGATCCTAAGCCGGTCCTAGATTATCTAGAACAAGTTGAAGGCACTCTGAAATCTTTATTACAGAAACTAGTAACACTTTTGACCTTGTCGACAAGCCAACGCATTCAAACAATATCTTGCATAAGAATTTCGGGTATTGAGAAATCAACTAAAGGTATCCAGATATTTATATCAGACCTAATAAAAACGTCGGGAATCAATAAAAAACAACCATGTCTTACTATTCCGTTCTTCTTGGAGAAACCTGGTCTTTGTGTGGCTACTATGCTAAATTTGTACTTAGAAAAGACCAAAGATTTGCGACAAGGCGATTGTAATCACGTGTTTATAACCTATAAAAAACCACACGGGATCGCTACAAAGCAAACTTTGAGTCGTTGGGTTAAGGAAGCCCTTGCTCTAAGTGGAGTTGACATTAACATATTTAAAGCCCACTCTACAAGGCATGCGTCGACCTCGGCAGCTTATAGAAGCGGATTATCCTTAGATGTAATCAGACAGACAGCTGGGTGGAGTCAAGAATCGGCAACATTTGCAAGATTTTATCAAAGACCGTTAGCCCAGGCAGACCAGTACGTCCCAACTATCTTGGGACTAGGTTCCTAACATATATATTTCATATACATATATACAAATACTTATAAGCAAATGGTTTATTATGAGAATATACCTTTATTTTTTCTGATTACATACTGGGTTTTATTCCGCAACTTCTAATCTTTAAACATCTACATAGTAAATTGTACGATCAAAAGAACTTACCTGAAGTTCGATCGTAATTATATGAGGCATCCAGTCCGAAGATATCACCACCCACCTTCCACACCCTCCGTTGCGAAAAAACCATTATTTAAAGAAAATGATGAAACTAGAACTAAGCAGCGGGAAGCGGTGGAGGTAGGGGGAGATGTCTGTCTTTAAACACTTGTGCGCAGTAATACGGGCGGTGCGAACTACATAGTAAATTGGTGATATCTTCGGACTGGATGCCTCATATAATTACGATCGAACTTCAGGTAAGTTCTTTTGATCGTACAACTATTAATGTGAAAAAATAAGCGGTTTCCTCATTTCAGTGCAATCCTCACTAAAATAAATAAAAATGTGATGTACCCATTAACCCATTGTCACCGTCCTGTAATATAAACCGTAAAACAGCATGTCATAAAACATAGCTACTAGAAAGAAACATTCTTGGAAGCATTGCAGAGAATATCTGCATAAATGGACGTAGGGCGTCGACGTGTCTACAATCGCGCTACTTACAATATAAATTATGCAAAAATATATAAAAGCTAAGGGCGTTTGCTATTGGATTAACTATTACTTTAAAGTAATTGTCTTAATTGCCTTAAGATTCACTTCAGATGCACTGTTAAGTTGTAAACAACATGTAACATTGTAAACATCTAATAAAATACAGTGTGCCCCATAAAGTATTTTACTGTTAGTCGGTTAGCCTTATTGAAGAAAAAAATATCTACCAATGCATATGTTACGCGGTGTTACATCTAGCTGTCATTCGCTACTCCATCGCGGAAAATATCGTTCTCGTCGAATCGCGATAGAGGTCGATAGTTTTCAATTGTATCTACTGAAATGTAGAACTCTTCGTGTCTGTGGCTTGGAGTAGCGAATGACCGCTAGATGTAGCTTGTTTTACCGCGTACTCGTGCTTTGCTGCTTGCTATATCTTTTTCAGGTGTAATTCAATGGTGGTCGTGGTATTAGCTCGCAGTGTAGTTGATTCCTGAAATTCCGTGTTTGCAATCATGTTCTCCAATTCTAACATTTAAAGGTTTAGAAACCTTCCCAATATAATGTTTACTGCACGTTTACTGCATTCACAATTCACATGGTATAATGTAGATGCAGTATTTTTCATTTTGTGTTTCATTATTTGGTCTAATATTTGACAAAATTGTTCACTATGTATTACTAGTTTTAAAAACTGTCCTAATATTAAACCTATTACCAATTATATTTAATTTCTAAAATAGATCTCGTATAATATGGTATTTTTACTGTATTTTGTTGTTGATGTTGTTGTTGTCTATGCATATTGTTTTTATTTTTAAAATATTATTGAAGATTTCATTTTGAAATGAAATTAATTTTGCTCTATCATATAAACATTTTACTACACCTTTCTTTATATTTATACAGAATGATTCAGAACTTATTCGAAAAACTTTGAGGATATGTGCACCCTTAAATAAGAAGTCGATATCACCAAAAAAATTATAATAGAAGACAGATTTCGCGTAAAATTCTAACATTATAAAGGTACGTAGCGACAACTGAACTTCAACGGTATCTGATATACAAAAAAGTAAAAAAGTTTTTACGCCTAGAACTTGTGTCAACACGCCTGCCTGGTTAATAGAGTTGGAGTGGGGATAGGTTCTCTAGGTGGTAAACGAAGGAGGTCAGCAGTGTTGTTATCATGGGAGTGTCAATTTTTAATATTTAAAAAATGTGTAAGTCTTGACTTCTTTTTGTGGGGCCATTTAAAACATGAGGTGTACCGAATTAGAGACCGTCGAATTTGGGCGAATGTATCACAGATGCCGCGAAAAATTTTACTTTACAGCGACCAAGAGAAACATTCGCTGTAGTAAGTCAACAACATTGGTTAAGGCGTGCCCAAATGTGTACAAGTTGAGGGACTAAATTTCGAACAGTTTTTTGTAAAAAGGTATGTATTATTTTTTATAAATTTCATATTTCTAACAGTGATGAAGTACCGCAATTTTTCTTCAAAATTATTAGTGTAACAAAATTTTATTCATTTTGAAGACACGTCACTTTGGTCTCATCTATATTTAAGTTTAATTTAAAGTAAAAACGCTGCAAATATTTTTAGACCGGTGTCGATTTAACATTGCCAGTTTGCATTGTCACTCCATTACAGTAGGCCAGATTCCAGCGGCGTGCAATTATATATTTTTGCATTATCATATTTGTACATTTATGTTGAGCATTCCGTTTATTTTTTGGATAAGTTCTGAATCACCCTGTATAATGATTTGAATTGAAATTTAAATATCTATTAGTATTTTTTGGTTTTCTATAAGCAATTGGTCCATATCCATATTGTTTTTGATTAGAACATCTAAAAATGGCAGTGTATTATCTTTTTCAATTTCTAAAGTAAATTGAATATATTGTTATATGTCATTTACATGATTCAAAAAGTTATTTTATTTGTCAAAATTATAAGGCCAAACTGCAAAAATATCATCTACGTATCTCCACCAAATTATAGGTTTTTTTGTTTAAATTATTAATATACTTATTTGATAACATTTTCATATTTCAGTAGCAGGAATTCCTAAATAAACAAAAAAAAAGTAAAAATAGTACATTTAAATCACTTTTCTGTGGACATATGTAAGGTTTAATTATTAATATTGTAGTGTAACATACCCGGGTTCGTTCAACATTGTTGAAAGAGGAAGTATTTGGCCAATAATCGAAAAGGTTTACCTACGTTGTGTTTATTTATATTATTTATTAACTTACCTCGAATGTGCTACATATTTACGAAATTAGGGAGATTTGAGTAGTTTTAAATAAAACAAAACAAATTACTAAATACACCTCGTTTATTAGTTTTCTGTCAATGGTGTAATAGCCTACCTAACCACCTATCAGTGCCGTACTCAGCCTTGAATTCACGGGGGAAAAGAGCACGACAGAGAAAACCCCGATCACAATTCAAAGAATCGATGTCGCTATTGCAATGGTACTAATAATGATGACAATAATAAAAATGTATCTCTACTTCAATACTTGAATGCACGGTAATATAATCATAACTCTACATACAAAACTGAAGAGTGTTTTTGGTTAGTTAGCCGACTTGCGTCAGAAGGTACTGAGGTCCCATACGGGAGGCTACCCAGCTAGTAGTTGAGGGGTTGAACAAACATCTCAAATCATATCTCATGCTTCATATATTTTTAACGGATGTTTGTCCAGTCACGGGAGAAAATATTAATAGAATCACCAAGGCTCTTACAAACATCTGACAAGCAAACCGCTAATTCAAGTAATAAAGCAGTAGTCATAGATGATTAATAATAACTTACAGTACCATTTACAACAGCATAACTTCGACTCAAACTAAAGTTGTCCCTATAATTTCAACAATAAATCAACAAGTACTGTTTTACCTCCAAATTATAATAAAATATAATGAAACTGTAATAAAATATTGAACAGACAATAAAATAATAAAAGGAACAAACTGACATTTAATCTTTAAATACAATATACAAAAACAAGTTACAGACCTGTAAGAACAGATGCACCACCTATCACCATTCACTGTCTTCCAACCTATCTGTGGCAGTCTTAAAACCCTACTAACTAGTAGCTACCCGTTGAATCCCGCCCCGCGTTCCTGTGTTTATTATTGCTTTGTCTCCAGTCGCCCCTCTAGCTAATACGTATATAATATTCTATACAGGGTGATATTCATTCAGCAGTACAGATATAACAAATTAATATTTACTAAGTGGATCCCCACAATATTGTTTAGACAAGCAGATCGTGCCCAAATGTGTATTTTATCATTTATTAAAATTCTAGCTTAACCTTCCCATTCAAAAAATGCTTTACTGTTGCACTGCACACTGCTATTAAAAATGTATTACGCTCACGCAAATCTAATCATTCCTGCAGTAATAGAGTGTGTTCTCTTTTTAGTAATTACTACAATTGCTTAATTGTTTTTTTAAACTAGAGTAAAATAAAAAGAAATTTTATTTGCATGCCAGTTAGAAGAACTGCCTTATATCTCTTTTAAACGTAAACTTGACGTAAACATGATGGGATAAAGTTACTAGGCAGGATAAAATTCAAGTGGGATATTTATAGTAATTAAAATTAAGTGATACTTAATTTTAATAACTGTATTACTTCATAAAATGGAGTATTTATTTTACATTATGGAAATCTATTACATGAAGTTAGAGAACATACAGATAATTTTAAAATTTATTTTTAAGAATACTGAACAGAACTTGAACCTTCAACGTTGATTATGTTCTTCTTTTTAACTTTGACTTTTCTTCCATGATGATGGCTTAAAAATCTGAAACAAGTAGCATTAATAAATATTATAAATTATGTTTCAAATGCATTATAATAATAGTAATATCTCTACCCCACATTAATTAAACAAGTTTATAATAATCATTACCAATATTACCAATTAAAACCTGACTTTCCTCTTAATGTCACTGATTTAACATTCGTAGTATAAGAGCCTTATGAACATATATTAATTATTAAATAGAGGAATATACCTACATTTTATGAAATTTTTTATTAGAATTATATTTTTTTATTTACTTAAATAAAAAGCATATACAATTTTTCAATAACCTCATTAATAATTTCATAGTTATTCCGAGAATGGTTTTGTGATCTCTTAGATGCTACACATAGGTATATCAATTTTGGAAAAATGTTTTTGTAAATAAATTTGAACCTATCAAAACAGGGGATTAAGTAGTTTGGGCAATGGTAAGTATAAATGGCAGTCCAAAGATTAATTGAATGATTAATTTTTTCAGTAACATCATCAAATGATACATATCAGACTTTTTTTTCAAGTAACTCAATTTTCTCCATAGTAAAACTGCATATTGCTATTAGTTAAAAAAACTTTTTAAGAAAAGTATGCACACTATTTTATATCTGTTATAATTAGCACATTTGTTCTAAATTTCACGTTAAAAGGGTATAGAAATACTCGTATTCTATAAAAGCCAAGTGTTAAGTTCCTCATTTAAAAGTATACATTAAACTACATAAAATTATAGGTACTATACACTATACAGTGTAATGGGTGTTCATTTATATTTTAACACAGGCTAAGGTTTCAGTACACGAATTAGAAATAAATGATACAAATAAGTTTTGTATCATTTATTTCTTTTAATTATAATAAACCATCCACAAGGTCAAAATATGAAATAAAGCACATTCTGTACATTTTAATTAAAATTTACACCAGACGGTGTAGTTTTTAACGCCTGTAGTTTGAAAATTAATAATAATAATAATAATAATAATAATAATTTATTAGCCCAACAGAAGTAACTCCATTTAGAGAGAAATTACACTGGAATAACTGATACAAATAATGATAAATTCCACAACAATAAACAACAAAAATAATAAAACAAATGAATACTAAAGTACAGTAAAGTGCAGGAATTAATAAAAAACTAACCTAAGATACATAACTTAAAGCGAACATCAACTTGCGGACATGGTTCACTAAATTCATGCATAACGTTTTGACAGAACAATAATTTATATCGCAATTATTACAAATTGCCAACAACAATTTGCCAAATTTACGCCACATATAGTAACTGATTTACTCTATTGCAAGTAAATTCTACTAAATAATTGTTAAAATACATCACTCAAGCATTTTTGTAAAATTTACCCAATCGCGATAGGTTAAAATTTACTTTTTCCGTGCGTACTTTCCTGGATCAAACATAGTGTAAAATTTTACTCTTCTTTTTTGCTGTGTATCGTATACATACCACTATGACACTATTGTATTGTTAGGACACGCGCACGGTAATGACTGCTGCATCTCCGAACTCTCGTCACTGACGCCCGAGAACTTATGCCTGGGCTTTATTTATGCATATTCGCAAACAAAACCTAAAAAGCCTCCTTCGAGGGGTTAGAATTCCAACGGTGATGATTTGACTGTGACCGTGTGAATCGACCTTTATTTGGATATGAAAGTGACAAGAATTGCTTTACTTCACGGTGAGATGTAGTGTAATACTATTGAAAACACATATGACGCTTAACGTGTAACGTTACTCCTTATAATACATCAGGCAAATAATTTTGTACAAAATACTCCTGGTTAGTATTGTTAGCCAACAAGCCAACTTAACTTAAATGAAACTCACATCATAAGTATATACAGATTTGGAAAGTGAGGATCTTGATGGTGAATTGTATTTTGCCGCTTGCGTGTATTTGTGTCATGCTACACGCATACTTCGACTACAGCGTGTTGGCATCAAGCAGTGTTGCCAGGTGGGAAAAATTCAGTGCATGAGAATAATTTCAAAGAAGCATGAGGTTTGGAGAAAAAAGTATGAGATGGCTTAATTTATCAAGAAACACCTCTTGACACAGCTTAACTTTTAATTACTTTTGTAATGCCATTTTTATTTCATTAGAAAGCATTATGTTCTGCTATTTTATCATAATATTACATTGTAAGTAGGTAGTTACAGGTACTTACTTAAAAGTTATTAACCACGTAACCTTTCTAATTTATTTTATTGTTAGGCCGGGCGAACGTTGAGGCGCAGTTGACGTGATGCAGGGTGACTCACGGGTCGTAAAATCTGTTGTTTCCAGAAAATGTAGTTAAGAAGTTAAGAATCACTGCAATGCAGCGCGAATA